>JAOTQM010000051.1:2400000-3683933 GCA_026939265.1 Oreonectes daqikongensis
TTATTTTATGTAATACGTTCACATAGGCTGTGGTGGTCGTGGTGGGGGGGAGGTATGCTATACGTGTGGATGTGGGGGAGGGTCTTAGGCGGTTCTCCTTGGAAAAAATACTTGGAATTCTGACCCTCCACCCTCAGTATTTTTAACCAGGTAGCAATGTATTTCTCAAACCTGGAATCCAGGGAGTGAGCTCATATTTGGTTTTGTTGTTTAAGTGTTGACAGATGATACATTGATAGTTACATGTTATTATGAAGACTTCTAGGAATTTACCAGTTTATGATACATTGTGTGTTTTTCATACAACCACTTTCTTAATATATCTTCTCTGACAATAAAGTGACACAAACTCCTCACAAGGATCCGTTAGGCCTGACAAAACTACTTTTTTGAGCCCTCAGGTCATACGTGTCTTGAAGCAGGGTGGTGGCTGCTGTGTTTATAGAACTGTACATGTGAGACATAGTATGTAGCTGTGAGGCAGGTTTTCTTCACAACACTGTGACAATTGAAGGCCTTTACATGCCTTTAGCAGTTTTTTGATATAGTCTTGTGAATTAGTGTATTCCCTTTGTATTATAAAGCCTTGTCTAAAATAAAACGTATGATTCTGCAGCAACCGGCATCTTTACTTAACTGTGGGGAATGTTTTATATTCACTAACATGTAAACAACAAAGGAAAACAACCTTGCTAACAAATTTAAATGCATTGTTTTTCTTACCTTGGCTCTGGTTTTTCGATCAAGGCTTTGAAAATGTTTGATGTCCAACGAGGACCTTCAAATTTGTCCTTTCTCAAGGTTGTTGAGTACAGAAGGTTAATGAAATAGTTTAGGGATGTTTCTTCTTAAGCAATTTTTATACCTGGAAGCAAATAGTTGACACTTAAATGTTTGGGCTTGGAATAGGAGTTAGCAAGAAGAAGGTTTGTAAACATACAAATAAAATGTTTTCTTATCTAGTCTATTGAATATTAATTGTCATTATTTGTATGAGCTAAAATTAATTTTTGCACTTGGAGTTTAGCAGTAGTTTCAAGAATCGAACCTTTTCAGAAATGCTGAAACGGAGAACTGGATCAATGAGCATGACGCAACACAATTTTCTTTAAAGAAAAGCTATAGTATGATTTCACTACACATGGCTGAACAACTTGAATAGCTTTTTTGGTTTCGAGAGAGCACAGGGTGACTCCCACCGACAGAGATCCCATTCATGTGACAAATTCCTCAGTTCAAACTACCAGTGTGTGTCCTTTTAAATAGGTGACCCGACGTGTTCTAACAAAGATGGGACACTTTCATATAGATCTGCTCTTATAATAATAAGACACTGATACAGCTTTCCCAAGCGAGAACTGCTGATTCACAAATAGTTCTCAGTAAAGATATTGCATAACTTTGGCACGGTGCTTCTGTGACTAATAATATGAATGACACGCATTAGCTAGTAGCTGAAAAATTTGATTTCCAAACAAAATTAAAACAGTCCTTGAATTTTAGGTCCTTCTAAATATCCTGACCAGGAATTTTATACTATTGTATTTCTGCAAAGAAGAAGCTTCAGAAACTAAAGATTTTCTATTGGAGATAGTGCGACTGCCCTACTAAAGCCATGGCTTCTGATCCCAGATAGTGTTATCTGCATTTCAAGGTAACATGGGATAAAACCTTCAGGTTGTCATGAGTTTATCTTGAGTCACCCTTTGGAGCCATGTTTTGTCAGTTACTATATTCACCTATGTTGTAGTCACAAAAAACATTGATGTACTTTATTAGCACTTTAGGTAGTTTGTTCCACCTTCAAGATTCAGATGACAATGGAAATTAAGAAGAGAACTGCTGAATGTTCATTTTGAGTTCTCTTTTCTTTTTTCCACTAATACCAGCTTTTTTTCCCCTTTACGTCTGCTTTTTTCTGATATGCTGGGTCATTGACATTTCACCTGATACTTTAGTCTGCTTTCAACTGATCTTCACAATTTTCTGTTCTTTCTTCCCTAAAAAACAATCCCACAAACTCAACTTAAACTTTTATAAGGGCAGTGAGGCACAAAATGTGAACTCAGCTTGTCTGTGTGTGTCTCAACAGAGAAGGCTTATAAAAGTTAGAAATTTCAGACCTTATAGGTTATAGAAGGAGAAAAGCTCTTTTTTTTAATGTTTGATTTTGTTTGTTTTGCAGGAGATCACACTGGCTCAGAACAGTCGAGTATTGGAGGGCTGGATAAACCCACCGCCTCCCGTTTACATGCAGTATTTCTTCTTCAATGTTACCAATCCAGATGAGTTCTTGGCTGGAAAAGAAAAGGCCAAAGTCACTCAGATGGGACCGTATACATACAGGTGAACTGATGTTCTTAAAATGTGAAAGATGTTCTGTATTCTGTTGTTGAATTATTCAGAGGTCATTTGTTTTCTGAATTCTACCGTCTGTTGTCAGTGACGACCTAGACACCACATTCAGGAAGTGACTCATGCATTTTAGAACGAAAGGAAACCGGAAATGTTGGCCTACCCATCTTGTGTGAAATGTCAAATATTAATGATGCTTTTTAGTTCAATTTTTCTTCCACTTATTTTTAAATGTAGATTAATAGAATTCAATGGCTAGATATTTAAAGACTTAATTTTTATATAAATGTTAAATAAAATGTTTCTCATTTAGGGAATACCGACCAAGGGAAAATGTTACTTTCCTTGAAAATGGGACAAAAATCTTTGCCACAAATCCCAAGAGCTTTGTTTTTTTGCGAAACATGTCAATTGGAGATCCTGAGGTTGACCGTGTGACAACAGTTAACATTCCCTATGTTGTAAGAATCGTTTTACATTTATTTTTTGACATTTTTAAAGTCTGAACACAAGGAATTTGATTGACATTTTCGTGCTTTCGTTCAGGCTGTGATGAACGAGCTGAAGTCCTACAACTTCTTCCTGAGGTCTGCTGTGTCAATGATGTTGGGTTCCATGGGCATTGAGGTGTTCACAAATCGTACCATCCACGAGATGCTCTGGGGTTTCAAAGATCCGCTGCTGACAAAACTCCACAGCTTAAAACCAGAAGTGGAGGAGTATTTTGGCCTTATGTACAATGTAAGACTAAAAGATTAATACCATCATACTCATAACGGTTGTGTCAATTTAAAGAAAAAGCAAAGTTGTCCAAAAAATGAAGTCACAATATTTTGCATATTTTCTAGACGTTTGTGTGTTGAACGCAAGACAGAACACACACAACCCCGTGTAAATATCACGTTTTTATGATCCTGTCAGTCACAGACTGCAGATGTTGACCAGTTTACCAGATTTGACACAGTGACCTGGTTTACTGTGATGGGTTAGAAATGCTCTTGAGGGATTACATATCGAATTAGATTTAGAGAAAAGCCACAGTTTGTGCAGTGGTTGGAGCAATGGCATTGCATTGAACTCTGGTTTTCATTAATAAAACATTTAGACTTACTCTTTGCGTTCATATCTAGCTCCGTTTACTTTAGACATTCAGTGGTTCAGATAGATTTTGTGTAATAGTTTAAGCATTGTATTAAATCCACGTGTTTATTTGCTTCAGAAAAATGGAACCCATGAAGGAGAATTTATCTTCCACACCGGGGAGAAGAACTACATGGACTACGGCAAAATTGACACATGGAATGGAATAAGGTACATTTCTTGCGTAACCTGCTTTGCCTTACTGACACAGTGAGAATATTTGCGCACTCATAATTGCCTTCTGAGCTTCTTTGGAAATTGGGTTACACACACAGCACGCTTGTATTCGGTGATGGACAGGTCAATAACAGAGCGTAAAGTCCATTAAAAACAGCCACTGCAATACACTGATTTGTATCATTTTAAAGTAGGTCATATTGTATTTCACAGTCCACCTTGCGTCAAATTACTTTCCATGCAAAATTCTCTATTTTAGTTTTGATAACAAACAGCAACCCTTCTCGTTTAACACCGTGTAAACAATGTGGTCACCATCTATTACTGTTGTCCCCCACAGGCAGATGAAATGGTGGTCCTCTAACCAGAGCAACATGATCAATGGTACAGACGGCAGCGTCTTCCACACCTTCCTGTCAAGGAAAGAGCTCCTCTACATCTTTGCTGCCGATCTGTGCCGGTACGTAGCGTATTTAAATTCCTCCATGTAACTCTGCTATCGTGTTGCTCGCACACACTTGCTCATTCCCTTTTTGTCTGCAGGTCCATTCATTTGGCGTACGTTAGCGACAGAGAGGTAAAGGGAATCCCTGCCTTCCGCTTCGCTCCTCCCTCAGATGTTTTAGCTCCCCCTACTGAGAACCCCAATAACGCCGGTTTCTGCGTGCCTGCCGGGGATTGTCTGGGAAAAGGAGTCCTTAAAGTCAGCGTTTGTCGGGAAGGTATGAACGTTCAGTCCCTTGCCGTGCCTTAGCTTCAGGGGGATCTCAACAGTTTTTATGGTGCAGAGTTTGCATAGTTTAAATAGCACTTATTTGGAATATATAGGATTTTCTACATCTTCAGGTACAGCAATCACGTGCTAGACGTTTAGTCACCTAAATAGGTGACCTAGACTGATGTTTAACTCAAGTAAACCGCATGTGTAAATAGTATTGAACTTCTGGGTTTTCGATAGTGATTGTGACCCTTCTAACTCAAGTTCATGATAGATAGCTCTGCTTTTGTTTGCTCACTCCTGGACTATGAAAGAGATATCGGTGGTTAGTGCTTAATGAGTAACTTTAAGTAAAATTTTATGACTTAATCGCTTGACTCGCTTTAGGTGACCTCCAACAAATTGCTCTATCTCAACCGCTATTGCTTCCGCCATAAACTATTCAACTAATATTATTATTGAACAATCATAAACTTTCGCCGTTATCTTGCGAGGACTCCTGACACTCCTGCCATGTCGCCGCTGTTTATATTTGAGCATGCTTTGATTAGTCATCTTTCCTAGAAGGGGTTATTATTGGTTATATTTAGTACATTAATAAGCAATGGGATACTCTAGTTCAGAAAGAAGTGGGGTCTAAGAGTGTTCGAAATATGAAATTCAAAATCCAGTTGAAATCTGGGATATGAACGAAGTTAAAATTTGATAAGCTTAAAAACATGTATCTTAAAATGAAAAATAAATGTATTATTCTGCGCTATTTCTAGGTCAGTGATCAAGTGCGCAAATTTGTGTCATTGACCGTGTTAACTCGGGTCAGATTTCTTTGCATCCAAGATGCTTTTTGGAACATACTCAAAGTTCGCTGAGATAACAGGCTTGCACAAACTTGTGAACTCCATGCCAGCTTAAGTCAATGCCTTCATTAAAGCAAACGGGGACATACTAAATACTAAGAAAGTATGTGTGTATGTATGTAACAAACACTTTTTTTTTTTACTAAATTAGATCAATTAATTGCACAATGGAAACATTTGCACTAGTGGCCTTACACATTCACGATAACATGATATTCACGATAATAGCGTTAAATTTTTTTGTGTTTTTGGTGGCTGTTTGTGGAACTGATGTCGCCATCAAAAGAGGAAGTTTCATTTTATGTCCCTTCTGTCTGATGTTCTGTCTGTTGTAATGTTCCAAGTATCTTAAGGACTGTAATTTAGAGAACACAGAATATCACAAATCTGTCATGTGAAATCTAAAAATGCCACATTTGCATGTGACTTTACTCCTGTTTAGTTAATGACCTGTCTTGACGGGAATAAGGGCTATTTTACTATTTTTGCACATTCATTCTCTTTCACTTCCCGACTGTAACTAGATAGGCGCTCTAGAAATGATTGTCAACAAATCTGTTTAACTCGTTTCTGTTTTTACGTACAGGTGCTCCTATTGTTGTGTCTTTCCCACATTTCTACCAAGCCGATGAGCAATACATCAACGCCATTGATGGAATGAACCCAAATGAACAAGAGCACGAAACCTACCTTGACATCAACCCGGTATGTTCAGGTGTTTTGGATCATTGGTCTGTTTCATTGTGGTTTTGTAAACGGGGTGAAAATGGTACACTCCAATTTAACCACAACGCAATGTAAAAGCCACAATGAACTCTCCCAAAGTTCCCTGTGATAAAGATTGACTCCATTGAGTCACTTATGTTGCTGTTTCTTGCACAAACAAATTAAGACACATTTGCTGGTGGAATTGATGAAAGCCTATGTGTGACATTCAAAATTTTAGTAGAGATTAAATTGTGCTTTGCATGTTTTTTGCAGACTACAGGGGTCCCTATCCGTGCCTGCAAAAGAGCTCAGCTTAACGTCATCCTGAAGAGAGTCAGCGGCTTCCCGTAAGTAAAACATCTCGCAAAACGGTTCAAACCACAATGAAACCGTTTGGGAATGATATTAAACTTATGAAATTTCCTTTTTTAGTAAAACAAAATTCCTGAATGAGACGATTTTCCCCATCATGTATGTCAATGAGGTGAGAGTTTCATTTGGTTTCCTTCTTGCTTACCTGTTTGCAAACAGTTTGTTTTCACAGTCCATTTGCTTTATTGCTCTGGAATTTCGTTCTATTTCTAGACGGCGACTATCGACGACGAGTCCGCTAACCAGATGAGAACACTCCTGTTGATCGTAACACTGGTGTCTAATTTCCCTGTCATCATTGTGGGGATGGGGGTCATTTTACTGTTGGTCTTGATCTTCCTGGTCTGCAGGAACCGCCAGAGAAAGGTAATTCAAAACGAAAAATCTTCCCTTTTCTGTATTTGCAATGAGGAAAGATTGTTCATAAGTGTTCTTAGGTTCCTGAAACGATCATTATGGTTAATAATCTCCTGAAACACCAAACACATTTTTAAACTTTAGACACTTGGCTGGAAAGTTTATGGGGTGTCACTATCCTGGAAGGCGCTAACCTTAGTTTTAATTCCAACACGTGCACCTGCATGCGCTTAAGCTCTAGTGCATGTATTACTTTATGAAATGTGTTATTTTATGTACTTTTCGTTTGCAATTTACAGTAGTTATTAGTTTGGATTGGTTTTGACTAAAAACATTTTATTGTTTTATATACTAATGATGAATGATGAAAGTTTATTTTATTACATGCAATCTGCCATTCCTTATTACTATTGTGTTTTTATTTCCTGTAACATTTTTCCTTCCCTTTTTTGTTTCTATTCAGAACGAAGTTAAACGTATTGATTTTACTGAGGCTTTTCATTCTTTTGCTGTAAGTCTTAATTTCTCCCCTACACACACATTTACTTTCATTTTGTTCAGATTTGCTTGTCATTATTGAAGCTTTCATTTTAGTCAAGTTTTAGTGTTTTGGTTTTGTATAATTGGATCATACAAATGCCATTCTTATTGTTTTGAACAGTAACATGCATTTGTTGCCACAAATCATTATTCATTGCTTCTCCTGCATGGTTACTATTTTGTACATTGTCTAGTGTATTACATACATTGTTTGGGCAAAATAGCGTTGGTATTGTGTCGTAAAAAGCGTTTTATGTTGAAATTCACCCATTTTTATGTTTAGACATTGTCTAGTGTATTACATACATTGCTTGGGCAAAATAGCATTGGTATTGTGTCGTAAAAGCATTTTATGTTGAAATTCACCCATTCTTATATGTTTAGACATTGTCTAGTGTATTACATACATTGCTTGGGCAAAATAACGTTGGTATTTTGTCGTAAAAGCGTTTCATGTTGAAATTCACCCATTCTTATGTTTAGACAAACAGCGCAGACGTACACGCTAACATTCCTGTTCTAATGTCCCCACAGACGACGAAAGACGACACGGCTTACACCCAGGTCAGCAACCAAACGGAAGATTCGCCCGAGAACCGCAATCAGCCTTTAAGGAATGGATCTTATATCGCCATGTCCCCAGTGGAGGCCCAAAAGTGTTGATGAAGATCCTCGACCCATTTTATATGTTACTTTTCACTGTGCGATTTGTCCTCGGGGCCAGTCCCCAAACACCCACCAACGTCTGCTGAAGGTCACTCAGCATAAGGTTGACTTTTTCGAGCGTGGCCTTTCCAACATGCCATATCTTCAAACAAAAAGTTGCATCCCGAATCAGTCTCTGGGTTTATGGAGACATCTGTTGCCTACTCATGAGAGGCCTCGATACACTCTTGCCTTCAAAAAGAACAAATATGCATTGCATGCTCACAGAATTCAGACTTCCTGAAGGGGTTATAAACCCCGGAGGGGGGTTTTCTGGAGCTGCCGGAAACACTCATGTCTAGGACAGTCTATGCTCTTAAAGCATTTCAAATCTCTTCCCACACTACTGTATGCAGGTCTGTGCCGACGGGCCTTGAACTAACAAAGCTCTTTATTTGTCATATCTTTTGATAATGAACAGATAAATGCAAACTATCGATTTACCCCCTCTAAGTGTATTTAGAGGGATAAAAGGTCTAATATGCTAAAAAAAAAACCTGGGTCCAAACCAGGACTTGTGTGTATGATTGTACATACCAGTGTGCGTGCGGGTGTGTGCTGTAATTATATGTATTTGTACGTCAGCAGGCAATGCCTATGCTTGCATGTTGTGTCACACTGTTGTGAACTGCACGGGTGGGTCGCGGTCCGCCATTTTGCACGACGCAGAGTGACAGGAAGTGGACACTAGTGACTTGAGCGGTCTTTCATTTCACCTCCGTCGTGTCACATCCAGTAGCGTTTAGCGGCAAATGAAATCCCTCAACCGATGCCAGAAGCTTTTTGAAAAACCCCGAGTCATCGTGCGTTCTGTTTTTTTCGTAATGAAAGAACATCAGATGTAGAAAACTCACAAGTGGACTTGAATCTTTGCCTTACGAACACTTCCAAACACAAAATGTGATCTCGCCGCGTGGTAACGGCAGGCACGTGACGGAACTCGCATGGAAGAAAAACGTCAGACTACCTCTGACCGATTCAAAGGGTTTTGCGAATTAATGTCAAAAAAGTTGAAGAAACACGCCTCCCGCTTACAGCAAAAAAACGTCTGTTTTGTTATCACGAGAGCACAGCTACACTGAGCCCAGGGTTAAAAGTCAGCAAGTTTCGTGTTATCAGTGACGTTCGCACATGTTTTTCTGTGCACCGTCAGTTTACTGGGCACTTGAATCACATGCGCCTGTGTTGAGTTTTCTTCGTGCTGTCTGCGTCGTTCAAAGCCTTGACTATTGCTTCTAAACGAATTGAGGCCATATATACATCAAAAGGATGTGATGACTGCACACTTGACAAAATCTCACCTTTTTATAAGCTCATGCATTTCAGCATTTTCATTGTTTGTTTTGCATTGCCATGACCTATGTTATTTTGTGTCCATTATTTCCAAAACATGTATTTTGAAAGCATTGGGAACAAAGCCGATGCCAAACCATGGTTAGGAAGATTTGTAGTCGCCCGACGTGAAATCATCTGTTACACGCCGCAGTCGAGGTTTCTCTGGATCTCGCACATTGTGGCGATTTCGCTGGTGCCGTGGATTTTTCTAAACGTAAAGATTAAAACTGGAAGAGAGGAAGAGTAATGACCATCGGTCGATTACAATATCTTGTTGTGGGCACACGGAATATATTTGTAGGAAAACGGTTAAGTAATGTGACTTGAGTACATAAGATCTACACCCTGAACCATTTCTACGCGGTTTCCGGATTCCTTTCGGGGACTTTTGAAACGTGTTGCCCCTTGTTCACCTCCCTGTACGCTTGACCAAAGATAACATTGGTTTGGTAGATAACCGGTTTGTTTACTTTCCACAGTGATATGTACAGTGCCATTGATTTCCCGTTTACAACCGCAGCATCACGGCCCTCATGATCTATAAGGCCAAATTGGGAAAAGAAGTTATTTAAAAGTCACAAAATATTTTCCAGAACATACTATGTGAGTTTAAAATGTGTTTAATACTGCAAAGAACCTAATGTAAAGTGTTGCCACAGCGTGCACATAAACTCTCAGTATTATGTATTGACACAGCAATACAAAGATATGTACAGAGCAAATTTTTTAATGAAGTAAAATAAGGTTTTGTAATCAGACAAACTATTTATGTATTCATATGTTCAATGGTATGTACATTAACAGAATTTGTAAGGTCTTTCCTTTGGTCCAGTTCATTTCTATATATATTTTTGATTATTTTGTAATATTACAAGTGGGGTCCTAAAGCACATTTTGGTTTTTTTCCCCCTCTCTCCTTACACAGATTTATAAAGTTGTATACTAAGTGAATATTGTGCTAAATCCAAGATGGAACAGTGTATGTGCTGGTAAAATTGTAACTTTGAAGAAGTTGGCTTGTTGTATCTGTGAGGTTTGAGCCGATCGCGTGTAATGATCTCATGTTATACGACCTTCTCGAGCTGTCAACACACTGTTTCGTCCAACTGGAATAACAAAGGGAAGGCTGAGTGTCTTTGACTTCTGTTTAGGGAGATTGCTGTAGTGCCACGTCAGGTACAAGGGAATCGAACCTCTTTTATCTTAGACGAATGATGCCCTCCTTCAGGGATGAGCGCTTCGTGCCATACCATCCGGTTTCTTTTATTTGCTTTAGTAGCGGTTTAGCATTTTATTTCTTTCGGCGTTCATTTCGGGGCGCCGCAGCACCTTTCAGGGTGGTCTTTAAAACACTGAACATTTCATCTTCTCCCGACATGCGTTTTTGCTGCTGGGAATGACAATCCTCATGTCATGTTAGGTGCAAAATCATTTCAAGTAATGTTCACTTTTACTTTGGATAATTTACACTGCACAAATCTTTCTACAATGCTTTTGTAAACATTTTTAGTGTTATTTTCAAAAAATAAACAAATGGTGAAAATCTTTTTGATGTTCTGCCACTTGGCTTCTTTATTTCAATCAGCACAATTTTTTAGTCATCATTATATAGTAAGTATATTAATATCAGGTGTACTTCAGGTATTTTAATACTGCTTGGTACTAAATGTTGGTACACAACTGTTTTACAGCTGCATTTTTCATTGGTACTGCAACTATACAAGTAAACTTAAAGGAATACGGAGAGTTTACTAGTTTAACACATTTTTTAGAAAGCACACTTTGAAGTATACTGCAGTAAACTAGTGAAAGTAGTGGAAAAGTTAGAATACCTTTGAGATATACTTTAAAGTATAACTAAGATAAAAATAGGCCAAATATACTTTTCTGGCAGTATAAGACCTTTCTGTAAATATCCTGAAGTGTAATAAACTTTTTGAAAGGGTATATGTGTGACTAAAATGCGAAGGACCAGTCTGTTGAGTTTCTGTTGGTTAAACTCCCATTTACTCATAACTACAGGAAGGTGTGGTGATTCTCATCTTACCTGAAAAATCAGAAAGAGGGAGAGATCTGATAAGACTAAGGGAAATAAAAGTTTTCCCAGGATGTGTAATGATTCAGTAGACATGTGTGGACTCGTGCGCTTTAATGTTGCCCTAAACTTGTTCAGACCTTTTACCACCCACACAATTCCTCACTGTACTGACAATAACATAATGCATTTGCACGGAAGTCGAAGCAACCTTCAGATACAGAACAACATATTCAGCTCACTCGGAATGAAGCTCATACACAGACATCGCTGCACGGGCATTTTCAGAACACAACAGCGCCGCCTTCCGGCATATAACAGACATTTTGTGATGCTGATAAAAATAAATGTACAGTTCAATTTCAAATAAATTAATATCTGATTAGTAAGGACAATAGCAAACACAAAATGCACGTGGTTTCTACTTAGAAAATTCGCTACTCTTACATATTTTTACTTCGCTGCGAGCATTTAGATTTGCACAAAATCATTGTTACGCGTTACTACGATTTTTATATCTACGTTGCATCAAAGTTGCTTATTTTTTAACAAACATTGTTGAGTGGATAAATGTAACTGGTCAAACAGATACGTTGAAATTAGTCATACATTTTTATGATATAGGCTACTTTATGCATTTGAAATTAGGCAAAAATACATTGTGTAAACTTTTTCAGAGTGAAGACCAAAGACCTATAACAATTTTATTTTCATAAAATGAATGTACTGTATTTAATGCATTTCAGTAATGTTTTAATATTGTTAGTTTTCTTCTATTATTTTGTATTGTGAGATTTCATGTTTAGAAACATTTTATAGGCTATTACATGTCAGAAGTGTGCGGTTTAACATGAATGATATAATTATAGGATTATAAAATGAATGATATTGAATTAGAATCAAATTTACTTTAATTCATAATTTAACTTTCGGGTACTTTCGGAAACAAACTTTTACAAATATTTTCGGAGGTGACATTCACTTTAAAGTGATATGTGACACTGGACAACAAAACCAGTCTTAAGAAATTGAGATTTTTTTACACTGAATAAAATAAGCTTTCTATTGTTTGTTAGGATAGGACAATATTGAGGAGCTTTGGAATCTGAGGGTGCAAAAAACCCCTCTCTCTTTTGGCTTACCGCTGTAAGGAGAATGAAATTCTAAGCTTTACATAGATACCAAACTTGAGTAATAAAAAAAGTTTGTAGGCGTGTTTCTGAGCATTTTTGTTAGCGATTTTGCTGCATCCACTCACAAAAATAAAGTTTTGATATATTTAAGCTAGGAAATGTACAAAATATCTTAATGGAACACGATCTTTACTTAATATCCTAATGATTTTTGCCATGAAAGAAAATGTGATCATTTTGACCCATACAAAGGTTCGTTCTAGTGCTACTTAAGACTTTTTGTGATCCAGGGTCACACATATTGCTGTGATATCTAGACTTTTTCTTAGGTATACAACTCGAATACTTTTTCCACCACTGGAAAATATTAATAATGGGAAGCTTCCTCCTATTATGTTATGATTGAATCAGCAACAACATCCTGAAAATCCTCTGAATTGTTCCTCTGAAAACCTTAACCCAATCTAACATACACTTTTGTTGTTTTTAATAACAGAGATCTCCCTCAGTCAGCATATATGGATGGCATGGCTAATTCTCTGATCTGTTTTATATAATGAATTTGTTTTGTGTAATAGCACAGGGCCCAATGTCAACATGCTTCTTTTGACTTTATTGCAAAAATCTCTTGACATGAATTTCAGGTCATTCCTACATATGATCAGCACATTACACAGAAATAAAATACATTTGTCTAACAACATAGATTTTTTTTATACACGGTCAACTCGTTTTGATTGGCGTCAAGCTTTTGCAGATGCAATTTATAAAAGTCCAATGAAAACATATCTTAATCTTACCAATTTTCTCATCCCACACACATTTGAGGTGTAATAATACTGGATCAAATGTATAAAGCAGTGAAACAATATAAACCATGTATTAGATGAATTAAGTTAGTAAAGAACATCTTAACCACTCCTGAAACTACATACAAGAACATCAATTTCCAAAACTCCATCCAGATTATGAGAAAAACTCAATCTGGAGAAATAAATGCCAACATCATTTTTTAACATTGCAGCATAACAAAAAAAAAACTGTTTCAAAAACTAAGAATCTGCCGTTTGTGAACTTGGAGAGTCTGCAGTCTGTGGAGCTGAAGATTCAGCAATCTTTGGATCTTGAGAAGTTGCAGTTTGTAAATGTGAAGAATCTGCTGTCTGTGAACCTGGACCGTCTCCAGTCTGTGGATCTGAAGAATCAACAATCCGTGAACTTGCAGATTCTGCAGGCTCTGGGGTCTGTTCGTCTTGAGGCAGGTTCTGATTTTCCTGCTTTAACTTTAATAGACTTCTGCCTCTCTCAAGCCTGCTTTTGTCCACCAGTCGAAATGCCTCCATGAACTCATCAATGTCAATACTTCCGTCATTATTTGTGTCCGTGTTGATAACCAACTCGTTGATGGCCTCATCGGAAATCTCCATTTTCAGATAGGCACTGAGCAGTTTCAATGTCTGGCGGAAATCCTCAAAAGTGATAAACCCTGTGAGACACACAAGACATTTATTTTTGGATAGCAAATGCATCACAAATTTACTCTTTGGAAATAAGTTCTCATCTGCACACAATTTTCCATACCTGAATTATCTGTGTCCACTATTCTGAAGATGGTCTCCATGGTGGATCGATGTCTGTACAGTGCCTCCAGTAAAGTCTGTTCAATATGCTTTTTTGCAGTCAAAAATAAACAGTCAATCAGACGCTCAGAATATACTTTTTTGGGGAAATTCAGTGAGATACATTCATTACCTCACATCCTGGCCTTTTCAGGGCGAGATCCCGAAACCAGGCGTGATAGTCCAGCATGTCTTCAGCGGTGTCGGACACTAACTGAGGACGGAGGACATGCCAGGGAAGATCCAAGTGCAGAACACGCTCTATAGCAGCGGCCCAGTTGTCCAAAGAGATGAGTCCTGCCAGAACAAAGATCAACAAGAGAGATCAAAAAATGGATTTGTGAGTTTACATTCAGTTAAAACAATATGATCCATATACAATAAAATGGCCTGTCACATATTATGTTTAGGAAAGCATTGCTGTACCTGTGTTCTCCTTATCAAACTCGTGAAAGGCACTGATGAGATCGGACTTGTGCGCAAAGAGTTGCTCTCGCAGGACCTTGAGAGCCGTGTGCTCTGTACGCTTCATGCTGAAACAACATGAGGCAAAAAATAACTACTGCAAATCTATATTGACATTAAAAAGAATGATTGAAACATAACATGAAGATTAAAAAATGTTTTGTTACCTCTGTGAAAAGCTCAGGCCGCGGGTCATACTGGTGGCTTGATACTGAACAAAGTAAGGCACGAGATCAGGGCCGAGTCTCACAAATGCTCCTCTGTTGCTGCCGACCTCATAGTAGTTAGAGGCTGAAAAAATGGTGAGGACCTGAAAAGCACAAATAATACATGAAAAGTGACAGAGAGGCAGTGTGTTATTTTTAATAATGCAATATTTGGGCAACAGAAACATAAGTGGACATTTAATGTATTAAAAAGATAAGAGTAGAAACACAAAAATTACAGGTTTAAGCTATTAATTGTATCGTTCATATTTGTTGGAAAGGTAATAGAAGAAAACAACACACTTGGATTATGTTTGAAAGGGTTGTCGTCCACTGCATTAGAAACTAGTATTTGTATTAGTAAATGTGAAACACTGACACCTAGCGGTTTGGTCTAATCAGCGCCGACTGACTGTACGAGCACGTCACGACACGCCGCGTCGTAAAGATGGCTCATGCACGAGCACGCTCTCTTTCACACGCAAAAACGTTCACAGAAAAAAAACTGCAAAATAGATTTTCACAGATTTGAGCAAATTATATACAAATTGGATGGAAGGGGACAGGCACGAAAAAGACGGCGGCATTTTTCAGCTTACATTAGTAAAGAAAACAGGTAATTTTTTCAACATGACATCATCGCACAGTTTAATAGATCTGATGAGCCAATCAATGTCTTGCTCCTGGTCAGGTGACCAGATTGTGGCCGATACAGTCCAGCCCTCTGCTCAGTTTACCGTAAAGCCAGTGTTGACCACACTAAAGGAGACATGGGCTTCTCTGCACAAGGCTAAGTTCAGCTCCCTTTAGTGGTTTTACATGTATAGTTTTGGGAAATCGTGATTGTCATTTTGTTTTTTCCACTCAGCCTCTCAAACGCTGCACATCTCACCTGTCAGAGCAGATGAAGTGACTATTATGACACGAGCTGATATACAGCAGGCCTACTAAAAGATTTCACAGCTGTTTCGGTCTATTATAAATTATAATAGACATAATTGTTTGAATAGTTGAAATAAATGTTATTGTCTTATTCTCTGATGCTCTTTATAAAAATAAAGTTTCTTGGCTTAATAAGCTGAGCGGTTATTGGAGTCTGAGAGGTCTAAGGTGCCCCACCATCAATGATCTCCTGCACTTCTCAGTCAGTCCTCGTGCTGTCTGTCATCCCATCAACATTTCATTATTAGAGAAGATTATTTTAAGATTTTAATTTGTTGGATTTGAGCTTTGATGTACTACATTTAGTATGTTGTGTTGGTTTAGTTACTCATCAGTGATTGTTTGTGTTTCTAGGAGATTTCAGCAGGAGTGACGGAGACATTGGGATGCAGCGTAATTTGTGCAAAAACAAAACAATGAGCAACAGCAAAAATAATGTTACATAACATATTGTTTTAGTATATTTTATGTGGCAGATATGTAACAAATGTATTTTATGTAGCAAATATTATTTTTTTAATTAATTTCTTAATTTACATGAAAAAATATTGATATTGTTTTAGTATGTTTTATGTAACAAATTGTGTTTTAATGTTATGTAACAAAAGATGTTGTTTTATTAAATTCTTTTTATGTAAAAAATATGTAACAAATTTTGTTTAAATATTTAATTGATCTAATAATTAAATAAATAATTTAATTTACAAATTAATGTTTTGTGCAACAAAAATATTTTTTGTGTAAATAACTTGTGTTTTAAATAATCTGTTAAACTTTGTGCATTAAAAAGATAGTTGTGTTGTATAGACTGGCCTTTTTGTGTATCATTTTTCAGATCAGTATCTATATGGTTTTATGTAACAAAAGTAATAAATATATTTTCTAATTTTTTAACTATGAATGTACTGTTCCATTTCACTGTAGAGACATCGGTAGCATTCGTTCGTCTGACAGTGCAGTGCAGCTGCAAAACACGCATTATCGCTAGAAAACAGTAACATTGATGCGAGTGTGAAAAGAACATGAAATAAAAATTGGAAATATAATTTCCACAATTCACATTAAAAGGTTTGCACCAACAATCATGGAGTTGTGAAATTGCAACGTTTGTCTCAGATGTTTTTCCTGAAATCTAGCTATGTTTCCATGTTTTATAGCATTATGCTCATATCAACAATTGTTTCAGATCTAGTTTGTCACATATTTAAAAAAGAAATCCAGTTCACCTTACGATTGTGGCAGAACTCGTATCCGTCCTGCTTGCACTCATGTGAGCGGATGATGAGCTGGAGGTAATGTCTGTTCAAGAAGTCCTCTGTGACATCAGGACCCCAGTAACATCCTCCGCCTCTGATCTCATTGGGAATACAACCGTCCTTAGACATGGGGTCACTCCACAGTAGGTCCAAAATCTGATCGGTGAGAAAGAAAATCGAACATTATTTTAATTCTAATGGTTCTTATAGGAAGATACTAAACTGTTGCCTTTTTGGACATCTTGAATGACCTGATGGTACAGGAAGTAACAGCAGAGAAAATCATAGTCATATAAGTCATGTCACTTACCTGTTTCCACTCATCGTTGTTAGTATCTGTGAATTCTGAGGAGTCTGGTTCAGACTCGGAGGACACGGCAGAGTTGAGAATGTGGTGAGACTTGCTGAAGCCGGACAGGCTGAACTCTGCTTGCCTGCGGCAGATCTCCAGCTCCTCCTCGACTGTTTGAGCAATGGCCGCTGAGAAGTTCTGAAGCGAGCGTCTCTGGAAACTTTCTCGAGAGGCGAAAGGTTTGGGAAACGTGAGGGAGCCTCGTCTGTTTTTAGAGATCATCATCTCATCGTAGACCTCAGTGGGTGTGTACAGGTTAGATTGGGAAGCACTGATCTTCTTTGGAGGCCTCATGGCAGAGACGTACTAGAAATCAAGCGAGCGCATTCATAAGTTGTATCATAACACAAGTTTGGGTTTTAAAGACATGCTGAACTTCTACTTGACTCACTTTGTGTCTGTCGACTCGAGCTATCAGAGAGAGATCCGTGGAGCCTGAGATCCCTCCATGGACCACCAGCACTCTGTGGTCGATCACCGTCACTAACGGCAACCAGCTGAAGATCTTCTGAAGCAACTTGAGGATGCGCTTTCCATGCATCTTAAGAGATGTAGAAATATTAAAATCAAACATTATTAAAACATGATGTGAAAAAAACAGAGCAGAAACACTAAAGAACTTATAGAAAAAGGATTCAATTGGTCCTTGATGCTGATTGGCCAAGAGCTTTGGTAGTGTTATTTACAGAGTTAATTTAATATATAAATAATATAAATAATTGTATATCATTCATATATATATATATATATATATTCAATATATAAATTATTCTAATAATAAATATTTATTTAATAACATGTGCCCATGTGTTTGATGTTATTGACCATATAGCTTTCAATAAATATTATTCATTTCTTCTTTTCTCTGTCTTTTATTAGTGTTTTGCTTGAGAAAACATTTGGATTCCTTTAATGATGGATGTCTGTGCTTCATTTCTGGGTTGTTACTGTGACCAATGTTTTTCTTCTTCTTTATCTTGTCTTTGCTCATTTTTAGCAGCAGTAATGAAGGAGTAAAAGAATGTTTAACACCCTGGAGTCTTTTTGCTGTAATGAGTGTAATCCTCTTAACATGGGCTGACAAATAACTCTTTTAAACACTAAGCCTGATGCTCGAGTTGGCCACTTGCAATAAATAGATCCTGTTCGTGGAAAGAAAGTGTTGGGCTATCCCTAACTGTTTTATAACAGAGAGATAAACCCCACATAGTAAACAAACGTATTATGGAACCTCAGAAAATATAACCCTTTTAAAAAAGTATACTTCATTTTATTAAATACTTCAAGTATTTTTAGGTCGACAGTAAGTACGATTTATTACTAGTTTACCTGTAGTGCACTTTTCCAATACTAAACTTTTTAGCTCATAAAACTTTTCTTTTAAGTAACAGTACTAGTAAACTTTGAGCACACAACTAGTACGTTTTCTGAGAAGTACATAAAGAGTTATTTTTCATTTAAAATAAGTATTCTAATGGCATAGTTGAATAAACTTTATTTATACATTAATAAATAACCTACCTTGTATTTCTTCAGCACTTCTTTTGTGAAGCCATACCTTGAAATAAATTTAAAGTTTAAATTTTCTTGCAAAAAAAGCTTTTATTATTTCCTTTTATTTATTATGTAGTGCAATGTATGTGTTTGGCACATTACCTTAAATTAATAATGTGGTCTTCATGATTTCCTCTGTTAAGATAAACGTCTCCAGGATATACAAGTAGGAACGCAAACAATATGAGGACGATCTCAATTGAATCCTTGCCTCTGTCCACATAGTCTCCATTGAAAACGTAGGGTTTCTCCAGCGATGGCATTCCATTCTAAAAGAATTCAGAACACAAACGTTCTGACAATGTTTTTTTCTGGCTCCTAGCTTTGTGTAATAGTTCGATAACCTACCTTGTAAAATATTAGTAGCAGATCCTCTAACTGTCCATGTAAATCACCTGAAATAAAGATCTCGGCATATTCAGAAGTGGCGCTTCATTTACATTTACATTTACATTTATTCATTTGGCAGACGTTTTTATCCAAAGCGACTTACAATTGAGGAAACTTCATAATGCTAAGACTAAAGAATATTTAAAAGAACATTTCAGGCACTCTTACCACAGATCGTGATTTCTTTGCTATGGCATGTGGACACTCGGTTGATGTTCGGCAACACCCGGAGGAGCTTCCACGTTTCCAGAAGAAGTTGAAGGACGTATCGTGAGTGAAGCTGCTGCTTGGAGAAGCCAGAAGGGCGTGTGGTTACAAACAAAGATGATGGCAGATAAATGTAAAAAAAACCTGTTTGTCACATTCCAAATACACATTTAGATCACATACTTGTTTGTTTTTGAAGGCTTCTACAAGATTAGCAGCTTGAGCCACGTCCAGTGGAAAGGTTAACCTGGGGCCAGAGTAGATGTCCGGCACCTCAATGTTAGTGTAGCTGAAATATCTCTCCCACTCCGCGTCTCGACATACCTCATTCTCTCTGAAGATGTGTGAGATCAGGTTTCCTACAGGAATGAAAACGCGTGATGTGTTTACACAGAGAGCTTTTTGGAGGGAGCTGTGTAAAATTGCGTATGTTTGTGCGCAACAAGATTTTTACGTTCACTGCTGGATGGAGTGAAGTTATCCACCAGGTAGCCGAGAAAATTGTATAACTGTAACGAAAATTCATGATCACATTATAATCCATCTATTTATGTGACCCTGGACAACAAAATAAATAAGCTTTCCGTTGTTATAAAAGGAGGAAATCGCCTAAATCCTTAGCATAGCATATTACTCACAAACATAAAGTTTTGATATATTTACGGTAGGAAATTTACAATATCTTCATGGAACATAAGCTTGATCATATCCAAATGATTTTTGGCATAAAAGAAAAATCGATCATTTTGAGCCATACCGTGTATTTTTGGCTATAACTAAAATGTTCCCATATGCTACTTAAGACTGTCACACATCACAAGTTCATTGTTGAATTCTTACTTTGATCTGGTCTTGAAGGTCTGAGTACTCCATGGACTGAAAGATGTTCCAGGTATATCTGCGTCTGACCTCCATGCGGCTCACATACTGTCTGTACCAGCGCTGGATCATCACCGCCGCCTTCATTGCTGTAAGAAACAAGATCCATCTTTACCATTATGGTTCAAATTTGAAAGTTAAATGTGTGTGTTTCCACAGACAACCAGAATATTTTTTCAGGAATCTGATTTTCCACAGCTGTGGTGCCCAAGTGTAGTTCATGCCAGAGTAACCCAGTCTCAAGGCAGTTCGTGGCATAGGCAATGTGTGTACATTTATATATTTATACCCTCATATCAAAATATTTTAGTGACGTATATTGAACGAACTAATAGATTACAGTTCATGACAATGTCACTAATTGATACTTGATACTGTCCAGAGATGTCACAATGCTTAAAATAAAAGGATTTTACTTACTTATGGCCGCTGCGTAAAGATAATAAACAAAAACATTTGTTACATATAAATGTGTTACACATGTCTATTGGCATTGCACAAGAATAACTCTGATAAATTCGGAATGCTTGGACAGGTAATATCTCACCTGGGATGACGTTTCCATCTGTTTTGCAAAGAAAAACATATAGTTCGTCGAAATTCAATAAACCAAATTAACATGTTGAACCAATTGTCAATTGTAAGTGTTTTACCTCTGTCATATCTTTTATTGAATTCACTTGTTTTTGTCACCCCACACCCCATCGCTTCTCCTGAAGACAGAAAGTCAGTGCCTCATTTGTAAGTGTCACAATATAACAGTATTTACCATAACAATTATATGAAATCATATTCATAATGAATATTTCAGCACCTATTTAAAGTTTTGCCCTATAAGAGCCACAATGGTTACAAACTATACGCTCACATTTTAAGCGTGATTTGTTTCCCCCAAAAAGACGAATATACAAAATAAACAAAGTTAAAGATGTATTTGACTGATGGCATTATTTGTTTGCAAATAAGATATTGTGATAATTAAGTGAAAAAAAGTCTGATATTGTGACAGCTAGTCTCATTACAAAACAAGCATGTTTGTTAAAATGATCATTTGACAATTTCCAAAAATGTCATATTTGATCTATATAATAAACTGCACTTTTAATTACTCAGATAGGATAGTAATCAACATCGAGCTTTTGAGATGAACACAGCGGCCACCAAATGTCACGCTGATGGAGAGAGTGAGTTAAGATCTGAGTTCATTCCTCCATTGCACTGACCACAGACTGGCTTCAATCCTCCTCTTTACAGAACAGACCACGTCAACTCAACGCACACCTGTATTCCTGCTTCAGTCTGTCACTTCTACTCAAAACAAGCCTTCATAATGTATTATCAGCAGGGCTCAGATGCATTTATTAAAAAAGTGCAGCAATAATACACATCTAATACTTTCCTGAACTGCATGCATTTACTTCATATTTACTGCAACAATGCAGAAATGTGCCATAGAAATAAATTCGAATTGAATTAAATTGGAATTAAACATTCAAATCATAAAATAAAATATAAATATATATCAATTATAAACAACATGAAGATGGAAAAATCTTACCTGATGGGTTTCTCTAACCAAGAAAATCCCAAAGGTCCTTAATTTCTTCCTTAATGTCAATCCATGTAATGTGTTCACTTGTCATATTCCACTGGTGAATTAGGTCATTTTTGTGGACAGAAAAGATAAGAAACAACCTTGTGAGAAGACAAAGTAAAGGGTCACAAGCTTCGCCATATCCCAGTTAGATCTTCAGTGTCCTCAGCAAAAATCTATATATTTTTTAAGAAAATGAAGAGAATGTGTATGAAGCTCCTGATTTCTGGAGTGTAGTGATGTTGTTTTTCTGGTTCTTAACAGTCTTGTGTTGTGAAGCTGAATTAAGAGAAGGGATTAGGGTAATAGCTTGATGCGACTTGACTGGACTTTGTACAGGAAAAGGCCTCTGTAAAGGGCACCATTTGGCAGCAGATGGAGAAGTCTGGAGGTTTCTGACGTGTAAACTACTACTGTACACTGTAAAAAAATGTGTACAAAAATTCTATTTCCCCGTTTTTCTAGTAAATTTGCAGTCTTTTCCTGACATTTTTACGTTTTTTTACCGTATTTTAAAAATACATGAAAAAATTGTCAAACAAAACAGTATTGCAATGTTGCAAACCTTATTTGGAAAATATCCAGTTGAGATCTATTTTAATTGACATTGCGCTAACCTATAATAATGTAAAAATGTCTCAAGACAGAACCTAGTATTTGTTTTTAAACAATGCTTCAAGTTCAAATCAAATACTCTCTATACTTGTGACCATATGATGGAAATACTGACTTTTTGGTGGTGGTGCTGTCACAAAAAACGAACCAGTGTGCAGTGTTTTATTTTCAAGCAGGGATGCATATAACAGCATGACACATCTGCTGCTATTCTATTAACTACTTTAGCAAAATGTTTCTTTCTTTGAAGGCACGAAAATATATGCTATTCTTAATCATTGAATTTCTAACGTTTATTATTCACAGAGAAATTTAGATTTAACATGGGATTATGCAACTAATGTCCACTAGATGGCACTGTGAGCTAAAATGTGCTGACAACGCTCTAAAATGAAAAGTTAATTTGCAAAAACATAACTTTGTTTTTTTAACTTTGTTCAAATCCAACTCAACCCAGCCCACTTAAATTACTGAAATAACATGTAATAAATAAAAATAACTGTAATAATTTAAGAGTAGGTTTCTGTGTTCATATTGCTGTACACATGAACACATTTATTAATTTATTATTTGAACAGTGGGAACTTCTGACATTTAAAGGATTGAACTTCAGTTACAAGCATAGACAAAAAGAATTGTAAAAATGAGCACGGACATTTTAATGCATCTCTAGACATCAGTTAGAATTGTTTAATGGCTTTGCAATGGCAGTGTAACAGGAATATTATTGCATATTGCATGCTAGAAAAGTAATAACTTGTGCAGTGGGGTGAAGATGACTTATTATTAAACTAAGGTGTAGTTTAGCTGTACTGCAAGTGTTTTAAAACCTTACGGTACACAAAGTTTCATAAGAATTCTGAGATTTTAGGAACCCTAAAACAAACCCTGATCAGAGCTAAGCTATCTTCATTATTTTAAAAGTTATATTTATGGTCTATTCATCTGATTTATCTTGGAATTTTAGCAAAAGCAAAGTTGATACATGTAACAACTCTATTAAGTCGACAAAGCTAATGCCATAAAGAACCATTTTTGGAAGCATTCAGTCAAAGGTTCTGTAAAGAAACTCTTTCTTACCTTTTTATAATCTGAAGAGCCTTTTTTCACCACAAACTACAGAAAGTTCCTTTAGATGTTAAAGGTTCTTTATGGCATCGTGAGTGTATGACTAATCCAGCGTTAAACAATCATTTCCTCTGGATATTCAATACCATTGAACTAAAATTTACAACACTTCAGTACTAACTAAATGACCGCAGACACATCTTTGCAATAGTAGAAACCATGGAAACTGTGGTTGACACTCATCAGAGATGCAAAGGGCATGGTGGGCACTAGTGTGAGATGAACACCACAGCAGACAGGCCTAGATTAAGTTCTAGATTAAAGTGATGAAAGAAACACAGCTAAACAAAGATCAGGCTGACCTGGAAAGCAATGCCGTGGATTCTAAAAATATGCATTTGAAGAAAATGTTCTCAAGAAACTGGAGAAAGACATTGAATGTAACATATCTTTATTTGGAATTGTTGGCCAAAAAAGGTATAAAAATGCAAGCAATCAACGCAAACCACAAGTACCTTATTTACAAAAAGTGACATTTCAAGCATGTTTGTGACCACTATAATGATAACGTGTTTATACATACACATAAAGTGTGCTAGCTCAACATAAATCCTCACGTGAACAGGCAGGACCAGTGTAATAATGCAGAAGTTCAGCAGTGTTCTGACAAAAGTCTTAAATATACACAACATAAAGATGAATAAACAATGCAACTTTTGCAAAACAAATGTCCTCCTGAGACCCAGTACTTCAATTTTGCAAGACCCGATGCCCACTTCAGATGAGAATGACAAAATTAAATAACATTTTTATTATTCTTTTTTTATTTGCATGTTTTTGCTGTAATGTGTTTCTTTCAGAAGGAAAGATCTCAGAAGGACAAAGGCAAGTCTAACATTTGCTCTGGAATTGAACCATATCAGACCATATTAAACCAGATGTGACGCAAAGCCACGCACGAACCAAACCACAATGAAAAATGACAAAGTATGGAAGAGGGGCTTATTGTGGCTGGGTTTTGTTTGTCATGTAGATAGCACGTGTTCTCAAATGTAAAAGTAATGTCGGTCACTTTAAACGACACGTTAACAGGAAAAACTAGCCTATGTACATTAAAACCAAAGACAATAATGCTTGAATGACACTGAGCTTTCCAAAAAAAAGAAACCCAATCAAAAATATGTTTAAGCCGAGAGTTATTAGGCCAAAACAACACGTCTTGTTTTTCTGGCGCTTTATTAAAACAAAACAACCTTCCCTTCACCACATACAAAGACATGCGCAAAACAAACAAGACACAACACAAAGGTTTCAGTGTAACTAACATTGAAGTACAATGCAGACGCATCTCCGCAGGCACTGCAGTTGAGGCAGAAACAGGGGCGGCCGTAATTCCCCTCAGCAGTCCAAACACCAGGAGCTACACGATTCTTTCCTACATCTATTTACAAACAGTACATAAGCTCTGCAGTAGTTTCATGAAATTGGACCGTAACACACATCAGCTCTGTTTAATGAATTAGATCCCTGATTTGTTTATCTTTCAAACGCCCTCCTGCGTTGGGTTTATAATGGTTGAAAAGCCTGTGTATAAAGACGTGTGTTTTTTAACAGCTTCTAAAAGTCCAATTTTCTATTTGGTCCATTGAGATTTACTGGAATATTTATTGGTTGAATCCTTATCTCTCATCTGCCGGACTAGTAGGACTTCAGCGGGTTCAAAGTGTTATATTTATGAAAAATATTAGTCCGAAGGATGAAGTTACTGAAACTTTAGAAGTTCACGTAAACGCAGTTTACTGCGTAGTTTCTAGACTGTTATGCGGGGACTGAGAAACAAAATCATTCGCTTAACAGAGCTTTAAAAGAAAAGACTTTCAATCAAATAGGTCACAAATAGGCGCAATAACAAAATATATTTATAATATATACACGTTTTAAAATAAAAAAATGACAACTGAAGACAAAATGACAGTAGAAAAAAACAAAACAACTTCTTTGAGTCCGGTTTACCCAAACATTCGTTGTCTGCGAAGACTCCACTATGTCCAGAGAAGGCGACTTCTTCACATAAAGAAGTCCTCCAGGTCTCAAGATTTGATTAGGCCAGAAGGGAGGCACAAAATAGAGCTTGACTGCCGTCTTTAGTCGCTGGTCCGATTCCATTTTATGAGCTCAGTGCGGTGTTCTTTATCCAAGACAAGCAAAAACAGTCAACAAAAAAGATTCATGTTAATTACGGTGAAATTCAAACCATCAACAAGTTTGGGAAATCTCAGTGGTCACCTGATCAGCGGGTGGTTTCTTGTCTCCATTGGCGGCCTTTAATAGCACAGAGTCTTCTGTCTTGTTGGCTTTCATCTCTACGACAATGTCATCTTTATTGGTTTTCTCCTTGGTGCTGTAGGCATTAATGCTGTAGAGATTAACACCCTGATAAAGCAGACTGAATAACATTAATGGCTATTCAAAATATGTGTTACTGTCACTTAAAGCAAATAGTTCCCCCAAAAATAAAAACTATGACTTTCTTTCTTCTGCCGAACACAAAATAAGATATTTTGAAGAGTGTCGGTAAAATGTTTTGTCTATACAATAGAAATGAATGGGGACAAACAGTTTTTGGTTACCAACATTTTTCTAAATATCTTCTTTTGCAGAAGAAAGAAAGTCACACTGGTTAAAGGGATAGTTCAACCAAAAATAAAAATTCTGTCATTATTTATTCATCATCCTGTCGTTTAGGATCTATATATGACTATATGACTATGAACACAGCAGAAGATATTTTAAGAAATGTGGTTTTGTGTCCATACAATGGAAGTCAATGGTGGGCAATGTTGTTTGTTACCAACATTCTCCAAAATATCTTCTTTTGTGTTGTGCAGAATAAAGACAGTCATACAGGTCTGAAATGACACGAGAGTGAGTGAATAAATGAAAGAATACAAATTTTGATTTTAGGATGAACTCTCGCTTCATTGCTGGTCTTTCAAACTTACTGACCAGAGTCCAGGACACAAGCTGGTCTATACACAAGTGATGAAGATGTCTTATCAAAATTTACATTTGTTATACAACTGACACAGTGACTATAAACAGGTTTAAAGGGATTAAGAACATTACGTACATTTCCTGTTTGCCTGAACGTCCACACGGTAGCTTGCCCTTTTTATGCAAGAAGTAGATGGCGCTGCCCAGGATGGCCAACAACAGGATGCTTACAATAATGACCACAATAATCACACCACTATTATCCACTGGAGAGAGAAAACATTCATGTTAGTATGATTTACTGATATCTAATTTCATGTTTCAAAATCAGATCATTTATCCATTTTGAAACACAGGTGGCATACATTTAACAATAGGGAAATACTGTACCACAATATTGTACCATATTTTTAAGCAAATATGAGTTACAGACTGCAGATTTAAATAAATAATAGATGTTAAAGCATGCATTTTCCTGTAATGTACATTCAAGACATGAAACATATAATTATAGTGTTTTCACAAGATGGAATAATAGTCATATTCCTAAGAGTCAAATAAAGAAAAATCATTCTGAGTAAGCATGAAGTGCTATAAATAAACACACGGAATTGTCTGGGAATGAATTTTATGACTTAAATCTACTCCATAAAACAGCTGGTCTCCACCACAAGGTTCACCATAATAGCTTAACAGTCGCAGTTGTAGCGCAGCACTTCAAAAACATTCGTTAAAATATTCGCATACAGCTAATTATACATTCATCTTGGAAAATCATTTGGTGCCGGAGCTGCCCCGCTATCTGAAGTAATGTCTGCTTCAATTTTTTCTTTATCGCTGACTTTTCTTCATACAGAATTTTAAATATGCCCAGAGGCCGACATGAAGAAGCCAACTAACCGAGATGCTGAAGAAGTTTCACCATATAAAACCTATGAATTATTCAAGCACATCAGCTGATGTTTCAGTGTTTGGTAGGGATGGATTTTGCTTGGGTGAAATGGACTAGTTGGAGTTGGCAGGTCAGATAGATACACAGAACAGAAGATGATGGAAGAATCGTTACCTGAAGTTTTTCTTGCTGTAGGAGTCTGAGAGAATGGAACTGGGAGAACACAAGAGACAACATTACCTTTTCTCATAGCTCCACCCAACAAATAAATAATAAAATGACAGAAGCATATAACAGAATTGCTAAAAATGTAACTAAAATGAACATAAAAACATAAATGCAACTTTAAAATATTAGTAAAACTAACAAATCAAACTGTAATAACTAATAAAGTTAAAATAATAATGAAATATATTTTAATTAACTGTGTCAAATATAAATATAACACAAATCAAATTCATAATAAACTACACTGTAAAACAATATACTGTATTAATATAAAGGGAATTTTCTTTAATATATTTGACTGTAGTTTTATCTGTATTTTAAATGTATAACTGCTTTGCTTTGTGTTTCGGTGTTAACCAGTACAATGTACATTGACTCTAAATAAAAGATGAAATTGACTCTTACTGCTCCTAATATTGTATGCTTTGGTCTCAATCCCAAAGTCATTTGTTGAATTGCAGACCGCAAGTGTATCAGTGCTAACTTTAAGCATCACAATGCTGTAGACCTGGTCCTCCGTCTCTCTTTTAACAACCTCACGCCAACTCTGAAAATGAAACACATTAAAGTGCGTCAATCCAAAACTCAGCACACGAGTGACAGTCGGGGGGATGACGGATAAACTGTGATTGTTACCTGACTGCCAGAGATGCTCCATGTGACCGAGGGTCTCGGGACACCTCTCACCTCACAGGTCAAATTTACCCATCCTCCCACCTTCTCTGTCAGCTCAATCTCCCTCTCTGCATCCTTGATCTGGGGTGCACCTGGGGGCAGATATCCAGTAACATTACAGAAATTCAAAGAAACTTGAGGACTAACAGTCTCTGCATGTGGCATCTATTAAAAAATAAGTGTGCCATATAACCCAAAACATTTCTCCTAGACTGTGGTATGAAATTGTGAGGCTATTGCTCATGTTTACTGCTTCTCAAATGTTATGTGTCTTCGAGAAGAGACCTCAACTGAAACTGCACTTAGATTTGAAGCTTGTGAAGTCTGTAAGTCCCCATGAAATCAAGTGTTTTGGTTTTTAGTATGAAAATGTTCAATTTAAGGATGTCGAAAACAAAGACATCATTTACATTTAGAAGACAAGAAAGGTGATTTGATCATAAAAACAAGCAGTGTTGTTAATGTTAATCAGCTCTCTTCTTACCGTGTACAAGAATATGGACGGAGCCGCTGGTCTGCAGGCCCGGGAGTGATGGTACAGTCACCTCACAGTCATACTGTCCGGCTGTGTTGAACGTGGCGTCTTGCAGCTGCAGTATGTGTCCTTTTCCTACCTCAACACCATCCTGCACACGCAGACAAATGTGTACAAGCAAATACAGTGAATGGATGGAGCTATGAACAAGCGGTGCGAATCTCTAGATGGAATACCTTAAACCACACAGTAGAAGTGTCTAATGATGACAGGGCATTGCAGGTGGCAGTCAGACTCTCTCCTTTCAGCATGACCTCTGACTCTTTGGGCACCACCACAGCAGGGTCCAGATCTACACACACACAAATAAACACATACAATAAAAAAGTCAGAATAAAAGTCTTTTTAGGGACAGTTCGCCCCAAAATGTAATCTATATGTATATTTGTTTGGATAACTCACAGTGCACAGTGAGCTGCATGTTCTTCCCCACCTCCTCGTGGTCCGGTGCATCCATATCTACAGAATGACATTCATACACACCGCTGTCTGCCCGAGACACCTCCTTCAGAATCAGGAAACCATCATAGGAATCCAGCTCGGCATCTGACTGTAGGACAACATGGATAGCAGAACATGAGGTATGTTCACAGAATGATAACTATAACATAACATTTATCTACAATCACAGGTTTACAAACTTTAAGAGAACAGAGATTAAAATCACTAACATCAATTCTTTTAATTTGATTTATTTTTTTCTGTTTCTTTTATTTATAACTCTTTTAATATTTTTTTTAAATCTATCTTCTGTGTTGTTCATCTCTCCCTAAAATTAACTCCTATTAGTCCTATGCATGGCTTTGTAGAGTGCATTTGTTGTGCCCACTTATGTTATTTTATGTAAGTCTTTTTGAATAAAAGCAAAAAAAAATGATTAATGAAATTAATTAACAAATGTAAAAGTAATGTTTTTGCAAATTCTATGCATTAAAGATGCAGTTACCAAAAATATATAACATTTTATTTAGAATATTATGTAAAATATATACATACAATGTGTATATATTTATTATAATATTAGGATTCATTTGATTAATTACATTCAGAAATGTTGTAAATTGGAAAAAAGGAGTCAGATTAGACTCATCTAATTAAACAGACTTTCAATGCGCAAGTCATTCTAAAGATCTGTTTCATTTAGTCATTAAATATATGAAACCCCCCATAAAGCTACAAATCACGACTGGTACCGTTCACCCAGTGCAAATCAAACACAATGTGGAACAGATGTCTGCCTCCCATCCAAAAAAAAACCTCACTTGTTCTCTGTTGAAAGTGATGGGTGCCGGGGGGTTCCCGTCGCCTTGGCAACGGATCTCCACTGTGTCCCCCTCTTTGACCAAGCCCTCGGGCGATTCTCTCCTCATCTCGACGCTGGTCATGGGGTCTACCGGACATATGCACATATACAAAGACCCAGGGGTAATGAATCCCAGTTCATTCATACACTTCTCGCCAAGGCGACGTTATCCTCGCGTTTAGTTGTTTAGCAAGCACAGATAAAGCAAAGATTTTGAAACCCTTTCATGACAAATGCAACTCTGCTTTAATGATATATGAGTAAATATTAGAGTTTGCAATTACGTGTGACTTTTCTGTATACAGTAGCAAAAATGGCCAAAGATGCAACAACATTACAGCCTATGTTTCATGTAATGTTTGACTTTTACATTGTGGGCACATTGATCCGGCATCACATAAATAAAAAAATGAAATCATCCAACAAAATGTGTTGTTGCTTTGAAAATGAGAACGCTTAATCAGAAAGAGACTTACAGTAAACTGTAATATTGACGCCTTTGGATTCGGACGTCCTGACAGCTCCTGGGACGAAGTAGCTGACCTCACAGGAAAAGTGGGCATCCTTGTCGTCTTTAGTCACTTTGTAATGTAGATCACTCTGTACCGTATACAGACCGCTGGACTCCTTCGTCACTAGAGTTACCACGTTCACCACTGACATAAACCCCCCCACACACAACACAAACATCAGAAAGGATCTTAAACACTAACACAACTTTAAAGAGGATGATAATACATCTTTAAAGTGGTTTATATGTAAATGAATACATAGCAATATAATTATATAAGAACTGTATAATACAGAAACGTAATAGACAAAGTTGGCATTATGACAAGATCCTCATTATTCTTACTTACAGCCAATAGCAGGGTAAATGGCGATATGATCGCGATACCATGTGATGTTCGGCTTGGGGAAACCATCTCTGGTCTCACAAGATGCAATCTAACAAAAAAGACACATGTCAGCTGAAGTACAGTTTAAACGACAACTAAATACAAATAACTACAAAAAACTAGAAAACATACTTTTGATGGACCGTCACCAGACACATAAACTCCACTGAGGACCCCTTCAATCACAGGAGGCTCTGGGGGATCTGAAAATATTATTATAAAATAAGACTACAGAAAAAACCTTTTATCACTCTTTATGTACACAGTACACATATATGGTTAGTTTTTCTTTTTTTTCAACAGTTCATAGTGAACGCATCTGTCGACTGATCAGAAATGCATTCAGTCATGACGCACAAACCAATAAGAAAAATACAGTCAATGCGATATTTATACCTGGACATGATTCAATGCAACATACAAGTGACAGAAGAAAGAGACTTACCAAAAACCTTCAAGAGTGTCTTGTTCTCTCCATTGCCTGCTGCCATTCCACTGACCTGGCAGAAGAACTCTTTCTCATCAGACAGCATAACGTCCTGAACGGTCAGGATTTCTCCATCGCTGTTTGATCGTACGCTGATGCGATTGCTGTAGCTTGTGTTCTCGTCCACCTTCTGCATGGTCAGATCACTGTAGGAGATTCTTACCCGATTACCGCCAGGTCCCCGCTGAGAAGGATGGAAAATATGTTTGTGATACGTTGCTCAAGCTTTGACTGCATATTTATAATCTGAAGTAAAGTCTAAGTTTTACATTTTCACATCAAAAGAACCATTTAAAGGTGTGGACGATCTTTTGAAGAATGCTGGTAACCAAACAATGGCGGTACGCATTGACTTGCATTGGTTTTGTGTAAATGGCTACTGGGGTTGTCCGGTTACCAACATTCTTCCAAAGATCTTCTTTTGTGTTCTGCAAAAGAAAGAAAGTCATATAGCTTTGAAATGACATGAGGGTGAGTAACTGATGATTTTTATTTTTGTGTCACTTTAATAGACTACAAAATATTTCTGTCGTATATATTTCTGCATTTTTGTCCAAAAAAATCGACAGTCCTGCATTGCTAAGGGATTGTCCACTGGTATACTTACCACAAACCACTGCACCATCACCATACTGGGCTCGGCAGTGAAGGTGTACAGGCAGGGAATCTCCGCAGACTCACCCATGTAAACCTCTATGGTGTCCTCCATCCTCAGATCCACCAGCGCCCGGGCTGCCGAAAAACAAACACGTTGAGCTCAAGTGCTTCAGGCAATGTAAAACAACCGTTTAATGTGATTTGCTGTGTAATCCAATTATGCCACAGTTATTGAATAAACATATCAATGAGGCTAACAACATTAAAACATCCTCTTCGCTGTTGTTTCAGTGTCAGTGACAGTAAACATATGTCAACTATGAGGAAAATCTGTTTTAATATGTGATACTTCACTTCACAGTGCATCACAGGGTTTGGTAGCTTTCAGACATTTATTCAAAAATATTTCACAATGCAATTCTTGTGATCAGTGATGCTTGATATGACATTGACTATGACAGTGTGTTGTCTGTGATCTTGAGGAAAAACATTTTGGAAAAATGCCTTTGACCCTTTTATACAAGTGAAGATAAGAGACAAGTTTATGATACGGCCTTCATATTCTGTGGAATTCTGCAGATCTTATGTGGGTCTTCTCATGAAATGATACAATCAGTCTGTGTTGTTATTCTATAGTGATTGTAATCAGATATAAAATCAACATGAAAACCTTTATATGCTGATTTAAATATAGTAAAAATATGAGCGCATGTGCACTATTCTATGAATGGCAGATGTGCAAAATATGCCAAATTTCAGCAGATTTCTGTGGTTTTGGATTCTATTCAGGCCCACTGCTGACCCTCATTTGCAGATGACTGATCTAGGAGTAGCTGAAAGCTAAAAGCGTTCTGGCACAGCTTTACACAGGATGACAAAGGTACCACATCATCACCAGATCCCAGAGAAATGAGACAATCACATACATAAGTCGGACTTGTGAACCGCATGATATTAGTACATGCCGAGCTATTACATTTGTGACTCTCAAAAGCAATTTCATGATAAAACATGGTCCATTAATTTATTTCATAACACATAAAATAAATAGTCTTTGCAGAAATATGATAAACCATTAATATGTTTGTCTTCTATATGCAATAACAGCTTTAGGAAGAGTGGCACAATAACCTTTCCAGGACTAATTTCACCTCAAAATGAATAAATATACAAACAAATAAATAAATGACGATAACAATGATAACTTATATTAGGACCAAATTGTCTGCAGTGTGAAGTTTTAATGACGGTTAAGTAACATCTCAATGCAAAATGTTACTTTTCTGTCTATTTCTTGAAATATGTCAATGTAAATTGTGTCACTTTCATTCATGTGTTGTTCCAGATCGATATGATTTTTCTGTGAAGCACACACTGTCATTTATTTTGTCTCAGATTAAATCTAAAAACCCTTGTCTGACTCATACAGGACATGACCGATATCATTCATCATCTCATCTTCCATTCCTCTGATAGTTGTGATCAAAACAGCCATCATGACTTTTTAAATGTCATCCTCTGCCCTCAACGGCCTTTTTGTATTTTTGAAGAAAGACATTTTTTCTGTTCAACCTTCTCTTTCGCTCTCTGTTTTTCTCTCAGCGTGCAGAATATAGGCCCGGACAGAAAGGCCTCCTTTTTAATTGGAAACATCTGGGAAGCAGGGAGCTGGGCTGGTGGGGTGCAGTGGGTTATTATGGGATTTCCACATCCTTGGCGGATGACTGTTGGAGGAGAAAGACGCTGGTGAGGGTTCAGGGGTGAAGCGGCTACACAACAACCTCATCACTCGTCTCCCACCCGTGTGCAGTATGAGGTCAGTGGCACAGCTACTGCTGAGAAGGAGGAAGGGGGGGTCTAGCTGTGTCAACAACATCCGAGATGGGTCACCCTCACCACTCACTGCGCGATTTTGTGTGCCTATAAGGCTTGTGGTTTTCTCAAATTGTATCCTTGTTGGGGGTTTTTTCAGAAAAATATACGCTTAAAACAGGTTAAACCAAATTCAGTGAGGTTAAGGCAGGAAACATACTCTACGCAAGTATGCAAGTGCAGACACGAACGTTTGACCAGTGCACAAACCACACTGCTGTTATATTATTAATGTCTTTTTGTGTTACTGACAAACCTGAGTAAACAGGGGGCTAAATTGGTATTAAAAAAGATATTTAAGTAACTAGTTCTAAAAGATCACACACAGTTTTTAGTAATGGCCTCTATAGCAACTCTTATGTTTCTGAATCATAAGCAATTATGAATTGTGTTTAGACACATTTAAAAACACAAAATAGCTCGTATATGCAGTCCTTGGGCACAAAACAAGTATTTTGCCAAACAAAACAAAACAAAAACTGCCAAGTGCAAATGTCTATGGGGCTAAGGGGCAGTTTACAAAACACTGTTTTCAACTAAAAACTAAAAACTTTGTAAGCATTTAGCTGTTCATTTACACAAAAATGGAGGCATGAAAACGTAAAAAGTTTCAAAGTACAGTTTAAAAAAATAATAAAGCTGTTAAATAAATGTGACCCTGGACAACAAAACCGTCAAAACAAAAAGAAAAATTGAGATTTTCACATCAGCTGAATAAATAAGCTTTCTATTGATGTATGGTTTGTTATGATAGGACAATATTTGGCCGAGACATAATGATTTAAATCTTAAAGAACATGATCTTTACTTCATATCCTAATGATGTAATGGCATAAAAGACCCATACAATGTATTTTTGGCTATTACTACAAAATGTTCTTGTGCTACGACTGGTTTTGTGATCCAGGGTCACAAATGTGAATTCATGAAAACAATGATTTACATTTACACATTTGGCAGACGCTTTTATCCAAAGCGACTTACATTGCATTATACTATAGATTTGTTTCTGGATATGTGCAATCCCAGGGCTCAAACCCATGACCTTGGCATTGCTAGCGCCATAATCTAACCACTGAGCTACAGGAAAGCTATAATGATATAATGAGTGTTTTAGTCATTTTTCATTACATTATAAAACATTACACACTACTTAAAAAAGAAATTGTGGAATATGGATAAATAGCAATTTATATATTGCACATCATGACTAGTAGGACCATATTGGCCCTTTTATTATAAATTTATTTATGAATCATTAAAATTTTGCAGAGATGGACAATTTAGTCCCCCAAGTAAAGCTAAGTGAACCACAGACACAAAGCCTTATTAAACTCACAGTCACATCCCGCTGGTCCCATTCTGCGTTCGCACCCTATTCCCCCCACCCTTCACCCCATAACCCCCCCCAACCCACCCATTGTAGCCAAGACGCTGGCCCTATTTACTTAGACCTCCCTGTCCTCCAGCACAGCTTCACTGAGAACACAGAGCCCCCCGCTGCGTCCATCCAGCCGTGCCCTTCAGACACAAGCCATTGTTTCCACACCTGGAGAGAAAATCTCCTTCTAAAGCCCTTATCTTATCACAGAACCTCCCGAACTACCTTAAATAAGTCCCTGTTTAAGCCTTCAGATAAACAGAAAGGTGAACACAAGTTCATCCTGAGCCCCGAGTTACGTTTTCTCCAAAAGTGTTGAAGTGGCCAGGCACAAACAAGTTAGTATTGATTTTTCCTTCAACGTGACTGAATAATCGGATTGCTTAGGTACAAAATATCAAAACATTATTTGCTTTATCTGAGATACTGTGATATTAACAGCTGGGGTGGTTGCCTACGCGGCCTCTGCAAACCCACGTCTAAACCACAGCCGAATATTTGGACGTGCTGACAGAGTTTCAAATAACAAGAGTAAGGATGCCTGAAACCACATTGTTTTTACAGGGTGATGACTAGCTTGTGTGTGTGTGTGTGTGTGTGTGTGTGTGTGTGTGTGTGTGTGTGTGTATAATGGGGCAGGAATCGTGGGCCTTAAGTTCAGAACTTGTACAATTCCTTTACAAACCATTATTTAAGCACAACAAGCTTAAACAACAGAGCAGTTAACAATGAGACGTCACCGTGATTATACTGCCATGAGTGCATTGTGTCCGTGTTTTCCAGACAAACATGGACAGTAGTCACAACCTCAGTCTGTCTGCAGGGGAACAACGCGGATGAGCTTCTTTTCTGGCCCCAGCAGATATAAATTACATCTCCAGCTGTTTTTTCATTCTTGGGCTGTGTGCCTCTAAAAACGTAATGACGAATGCAATAGTCAGCAAGCAAACACAAGCTCCCTCCATATCTGATGAGTGATAAGAAAATGGACTATGTGTGTATATCATTTGAATAGAAAGGGTTGTTTGTTGCCACAAAGATAAAGGTTTAGGCCCTGGTGTTAACATCCATCACATAAGGATTCAATGGCACCCAGGACAGATGTTTGTTTACACCTGATGCATCTCCTTTGAATCCTTGGGATTGGATTTCATGAGGGAATGCCTCTGTCAGGGTTGCCAGATCTTTATCAGGGAAACTAGCCCAAAAGCAAAACTAATCTAAACTAGCCCAGTAACTCAAATTATGTGACTCTTATTCCTAAAATACATCCTACAGTCATTATATGCATTTTATAAATGTTTCCTATATAATAAATTCATGGTATAATCACACTCTGCTTTCAGAAATAACTTTATCTTTCCTTATAGAGACACTCCATCATTTACCCAACCTTAGATTGTGCCAAACCTATATAAATGTCTTTGTTCTGCTGAACAAAAAGAAAAATATTTGGAAGAATTGCAGTAACCAAACAGATCTTATCCCCCCATTTACTGCGATGAGAGTCAATGAGGGATGAGATCTGTTTGCTTACTGACATTCCTCCAAATATCTTCTTTTGTGTTTAGCAGATTTGGAACAATCTGAGGGTGAGTAAATGATGAATTTTCATTTTTGGGTGGAGTGTCCCTTTAAGAATAACAGCTGATGAGCAAATTCCCTCCTCTTTTCACACACAGAATAAAAACAACCCGCAGAAACAGTTTGAAAGTATCCCAACTTTACAGAAAAAATATGAACCTGGCAACTCTGGTCTCAATTGCCGTGACCACATACATTCCTCACTATGATATTGTTACAATGTTGATAAGGCACAGTTCATTTGTGGTCAAGCATGTTGTTTCAGTGATTCATCACAAAATGGTTTTCAATTTTTCCCACATAAAAAAAGCATCTTTAATACTTAAACACAATTCTGTGAACTGCCACCTTTCAACATGGCGCCCATCCCTTGTGGCACCAATGTGTCCTAACAGACCTCCCATACAGATTCCATTAGTACCACTAGGCCCCGTGTTTGATCTATTGACTCGACCGTTTTCTCAAAGATAACCTGCCTGCTGAAGGATTCACTGATCTTTGTCAATATGGCTTTTGAGCTAGAAATCCGAGTAAAGTTTCCTGATCTATAGCTTTAGTGTTTTTAAATCGAGGGTCTTTTACCTGTTTCTTTAAAGTCTGTCGGGTTTGGAATCCGTAAGCCTAGTGAGAGAAAGGTGAAGAGTGTGGCATTCTCTCTGACATGGAGGGAATCACCTAGCACACCCTCCCGAACACTTACTTGAGATCAAAGAGGTCAGTGAGCCACACATAGTGAATCCTATTCGGACAGAAATAGGTTTTCTTTGAATTTGAATTTGTGTTTAACGTGTTATTTATTGCTCTTTTAGTGTGTTTAGCAATTTGGTGTGTAAGATAAAAGTAGCTGGTGCAAATATTATTTGCATCCCATCAGATGTGATCCTCTTGTAAGAACTGCAACCAAAGCAATAAGAAAATGCATCCTGTCCCAATGATGTCTTTAGATCCTTTACACACTGAACAAATTTGCTATTTTAACATAAGAGTAAAGTCATACTAACACACAAACATTCACATCTACCATCAGTCACATCCAACATACATCACACAACACAATGCACGCACGCACGCACACACACACAGTGGCCTTCCTGATCTGCTTTCTCTTTGAGAATCGAGAACTGGCACAAATCCTTACAGCAGCTTCCGGAGTAAAACGGTAATTCAGTGTTTTTTTTACATCTATTTAACCATCTATGGCAGCCTTTGAACTGTAAATTAAGCAGAGAGATTGTGTGAAATCAGAACAATGTACCCCTATTTGATGGCAGATCCAATATGGCTGTCATCGCATCACTGGAATTTGTGTTCAGCTCTGATGATGATCCCAGAAAAACATCTATATTGATAAAATGTATATCTTGAATGCACTGTAAGCTTTGGAAAAAAGCATATGCCAATGTTTTCAGAGGTGTATAAGGACCTTACATATTCGGCATGAAGCAAAAACGTGACAACATCTTTGTCCTGTGTCAGCCACCATAGAGCTTCGAAAGGGAAGGGGGAGCAGTGGACTGAGCGTTTGGTTTCAATTTGTAACCTTACAATTGTAACCTTACAATGGCGCTAAAATCTATGCACAGGACATTTCTATGTAAATCATCTGGATGGATGTTGCACACTGGTGGTGGATGAGGAAAGTTGGAAAGTGCTTTATGTGTACAGTACATGTCGAAAAGCTGTTAATCTATTCATAAGGTCATTATTCATTAGGCTGTTGTTTTGAAATCATTATATACTATGTGATGTAACTAACAAGTCTTCGCATTATTTGGGAAGAGAAGTGTTTCATTGGCAGTCTAGTACTAGTAAACTGTCATAACAAGATCTAATGTACTGCTAATTTGCTGTTTGTCACAACAAGATTCGCATAAATATTGCTGAGCGTGCCGTTTTTTGAACGAGCACAATTAGTCCCTTTGGTCCCGCATTCTTTTCCATGAATATTTCAACAGCGTGCATGTGAGCCGAGTCCCCTTAAAAAGCTAAATGAATGTTTTATTTACACACCACCTACTGTAAATAACTACCGAATCAATATTCTCTTCAGCGGCGTGTCCATTGAGACAGTGTGGATGTATGGTGTACATTACGAAGAAATTATGCATTTAAAGCCAAAAGCATTACAATGCAAAAGTTAAAAAAATAAATCAATAAAAATGTCTTGATGTACTGGGACAAGAGTCTGTGTTGTTATTGCCTGATCCCGAACACCAGATCCGGGTCCCAAGAGGCCAATCAAAACCTTATTACCATAACAAAGAGGGCCAATCAGGAAAAAGCCCCCAGGCACATTAAACAATAACTGCTCCATTATAAGCCCCTGATTAGTTGAGAGGATGATGCTATTTGCCCAATGGGGCAGAACCACAAGTGAGAATTCCACTTTAAAACTCATTTCCACATTTGTGTCTTAACAGGAGCATGAGTGATTTCGAGATTTCTTTTAACAAAGGAAGCTGTGGAGAAAAAAACATTATATAAAGAAATTGTCTGTGGTGCTTGGTCATGTAAAGTTGCCACCAGGACGGTTTGGATGGTTGCCAGGGTGTTGCCAAGCAGTTGCTAATGGGATTTTTGGACTGTTGCAACGTGGTTGCTATGTGGATGCTCTCTGTCTCTATGAAATAATAATTTGTCTCATTGCTACTGAAAACAAACAACTTATAGTAAATGACAGTTAAGAACATGTCTGGGTAATATTTTTGCATTGTGACATTATTGTCATTATAATAAAGCAGTTCTCATTAATAAAAAATCTTGCAGTAGTTTATTTGGGCTGGCAAATTGATTAATCGCGATTATTCCAAATAAATATAAATATATATAAAGTATATTTCTTAAATATATACATGTTTGTGTATTTATATACACATACACGACACACACACGACACACACACACACACACCCACACACCCACACACACACCCACACACCCACACACACACACACACACACACACACACACACACACACACACACACACACACACCACACACACACACACACACACACACACAGCCTGTAAACACAAACATTTATTTTAGAATTGTGATTAACCGATATACTGATATATTTAAAGCATTTCTAAATCATGCTAGCATCAGCTTTTTGCAGATTTAAATGTGCAAAAATAATGTATTATAGTTAGAAAATACTGTATGACAATAAAAACATTTTCAATTAGAATCATCATTAAAAAAGGAACACGGTGAAGAACAAGTCTAATTGTCATGGCAATAAACGTAATATTCTTTATGCAATTGAATGTAATACAGTAAATTGAAAAATGTCACAGAAATCGGGGGTTACACTTGTGCCTTTCATATGTTATATCTTCAACAACGTAAAACAAACAAAGGTGGCATTTCAACAAAGTGGTTTCCATTTTTATCTTGTCTTAAAAATCGCACAGTTGAAGCTTTGCTGACATTAAACAGAGAAGGTCAGGTAAAATGAGACTTAAGACAGAACTTATATCAACACTGTGAATAAGCGCCCCTGTGTCTTGTCAACTCTTGTGACAAGCTAGGCCTCAACAAAAGGCCCTGTTGTCTGGGGAGTGCGTTTTAAAACGATGCTGGATTGGCCGGCAGGAAGAGGGTTTGAGGAACCCTGGGCTGGCAGAGACGTCAGGTCCAAAAATAACAGAATACCACGCTCGCAGCGTGAAAAAAAATCAATGCTTCTGGTCTACTGTATATTTCATATCAACCCTAGTGCGACTCTTACATGCTGAAGCTTTCATGTGGAATAGCATTATGAAGTTGAAAGCAACTGGGAGATAAAAAAGGAACAAGACATGGAATTGAGGGCCGAATTGGGTCCTTGCGTGTCACAGCCCAGTCGATCATTAGGATGCGTTGATTTCAACCCTTCATGGTACTCTGGCGAATATTAACAAGCACACAACAAAGCGGAATCCGTATCCCATCGTTCCTTTCATCACATCCATCAGAGAGTTATAGCTGAGATGGGGGGAGGGAGGGTAGACGTACCCCATACTGTACCAAGACGAGGCAGCGATAGACCCGGCGGCTTCCACCCACCCCCTGCAGAGGCAGCCTAATGTCCTCAAAGAGAATTGTAGAGTGATCACAGGTTCACTCCATCTCTAATGAGGACACAACCGCCTGCCTGTAACCCCGTCACGGCCCTGCCAAACCCTCTCAATGAGAGTCTCCTTTAAAACGTGTCACTAAAGCCTTTAATTCTGTGTGATTTGAATCTATTTGGGCAGCAGGATTCATTTTACGTGAGCTCATTAGTGCTCAAACTGTAGAAGATGGACAATAAAAACAGGTACGCACAGCGTCATTTATTGACAGAGAAATCTTTATGAATCCTCAGAGGATGCCTATTTTTCTCAATATTATGGAATTGTCCTGTACGTAAGGAAACAGAATTACATTTTGGATTAAATCCACATTGGACATTTAGGCCTGGTTTCACAGACAGGGCTTAGCTTAAACCAGGACTAGGCCTTAGTTAAATTAGAATATTTAAATCACTTTTATAAAAACGCCTTAGTAAATAACATTACTGGTGAGGATCTTGAAACAAATCAATGGCATTGACATATTTTAAAATTTGTCACTGCAAGTTATTATAAGTAAAGACAACTCAGACTAGCATTTTAGTCTGGGACTGGTCTTAAGCCTGGTCTATGAAACCAGGCCATAGTTTGCTCTTTCAAGTCTTTCAACTCTGTGGAAAGGGTGTTTTTATAAGTAAGATTCTTGGGTTTCTATATGAAGTGTTAAAGAGTTTATTGGCAAAAACAGAAAAAAATCATGTTTTTAAGTTATTACTACTTACACAATACAACCCAACTGCAGTTCGATTAATATGACTTGAAATGCAAAATAAAAACACTGCAAAAAATGACTTTCTTATTTTTATCTTGTTTTCCAGTACAAATGTCTAAAAATCCTTGAATCAAGGTGCATTTTCTTGATGAGCAAAATGACCTAAGAAAATAAGTCTTGTTTTAGGCAAAAAATATGAAATGTAAGTAAATTTGTTCAAGAAAACTAAATTCAAGGATTTTTTTTCTTACCCAATTATTTTTGGCTTGTTTTAAGCACAGATTTACTTACATTTCATATTTTTTGGCTAAAAATGCGTTTTAAAAAATGAGTTATCTGTTATGAACTCTTCCTATATCCCGTCCCCATATACATAACAGCGGATAAAATAATTTGTACAAATACCGAATACTGATAAGATATGTAGATTCTTCAGTCTTAGAGAGTGCTCAAGCACACAATGCTTAACAATGTTTAACAGTGGCTTGTGTTATTCTGCAGCGCAAGTTTGGACAAACCGTGGCTTCAAGGAAGACCCGTGAAGAATAACTGCGATCAAGGCTTACATCAGGCTTACTATTGTAATCACATCAGTACAAAAACAAACCAGTCGAAACAGGAAACATTACGATTCTTTTCAGCTTTTCTGCATGCCCTGTAGCTGAGTCTGGGAGTACCAGAGTTATCTCTACACATTAACACAGTATCCTACAGCAACAGCAGCCAGATAAATGCTTCTCTCTCAACACTGCTCTTCACCAGAGGTGAGTTTATTTCATTAGACGCCCACACCGTGAACCCGTGTCCCCTCCAGCTTGGTTGACTTCAGCAACATACTGATAAAACAACACGAAGCATGTATTCACAACAAACTGACACTGTTTCTCATAACAACAGAGTCTTATATAAAATCCTCATCGTTCTCATTCTTCACACTTTTGACACTATTGGTACTGTAAGCAAAACCTTGGAGCTGTTTTTGCTCCAACTACAGAGAAAAGGACAATATCATAAAGGTATCACAAAAGTGGCTTTGATTTGCCATTTCAGAACCACAATGAGAAAAAATTGCTTTGATAAAAAGCGTCTGTTCTGCTCTGTTACCGCTTTATATCCGCTCTGTGAAAGGGGTTTATGGGATAAAAGCAGCATTCAGGTTCTAAGCACGAAAAGCCGGATGACCCTGACATGACACGCAGTGGCAAACAATGGCCACATCTCTCGGATTCCCAAGTAAAGGACAGACACAGCTGGTCAAAGGGAGTTTTTCTTTGTGACACCTGTTGCTTGTCCATTTGTCAAGTGATTTGCGGGACTGGTGAGATAGCAAGTGGACAGGCAGGGGGTGGGACCACACACTATGATTGACAGGCACAGCTCTCATTTCTCCCGCTCTTTATCTTTATTGGAGCCATTGGCAAACCTCTGCTTCTTCTCACAATCCACCAGCTCATTCATAGGTTGGTTTTTACGGCTTCGGTGTGGTGGAATCCGGAACTGTCTAGTGTCCCGCTGGGCTCACGGCAGCAGGTGTTTTGGCATTACTAACAAAGTTTTAACAGTTTGGCAGATTTCCAGCTCATGTTTTCCTTCTGTTCTCTTGTCTGGATGGCACCAACATGGGAAAAAATGGATGAGTTTAGATGATATTGGTAAATGCTTGTTCAAATTATTTTATTTTAGGAAAATTAAGGACAGGGCTTTCCTGATTCCAGAGAATTCAACAGACATGACTGATACATCAAGTTGTGCGGCTTGTTGAAATAAGATGTGCTATTACTTTTCTATGTATCCAGACTTTCCATATTTACCTGGAAGACGATACAAAATCTACTTGTTGAAGAAAGGACCCTAACCACAACATTAAAGTGATAGTTCACCTAAATATTTTAATTTTGTTCATTTATTCACCCTCTTATCATTTTAAACTTGTACAACTTTCTTCTGCAGAACACAAAAAAGATATTTTGGAGGATGTTGGATACCGAACAACAGCAGTACCCATTGGCTTTGTGTCCGTTCAATAGAAGTCAATGGGTACCGTTGTTCATTCTTCAAAATATCTTCTTTTGTGTTCAAACAGGTTTGATATGAAATTATGACTGATATTTTAAACTTTTCCTTAAAGATCACCTAGTAACACCAACAACATTCCAGCAACATGACTGTAAATTTTACATAGTATGTTCAATGTATGTTTTCTGATTTTTATGACAAGAAACTTACTATGCCAACACATTGTGCACACTTTGTGCATTCATTGTAAAGAAATAGTGAATTTATTTAACAACTGGTAACTCACAAAGCGAATTTAATTATAAAAACCAACTGGTTCAGTCTGAATGATTTAACGTCACTTTGCTCTACAACTCATCTCTCAGCACCATGTAATATTGAGAGAAGGGAGAGGCATGTGATATTTAGTTATCTCTTTCGAACATCAAGATAAGACCAATCCCCTTCATCTGTGGCCCAAAATGACCCATAAAGAGAAAAACAAGATGTAAATAATAATCTTTTGTGCCTGAAAGCCTAAAATCTGTTTTTACTGGAAGAACAAGCTTCTACATTCTAAATAAATACAGCGAAGACTCAAGATACTGAGGCATTCATATCTGTCTCCATTCTAAAACCAAATTTAAAAATTACAGTAAAATAGGTGACAAACAGTTTATAATTTCCACAATTTTTTAAACAAACAAATCTCAATTGTATTGTGATACTTTACCTAATTCAGTATGATAAAATATGAATCAAATATCAAGCCAACCTTTCTTAAAAAGCATTGTTTTTTCCCCTGTAAGATACAGTATGAATGACTAGGCCTACTTGACATCAGCAGTGCCACAGTTGTTGGCTCTTTTTGTCCAGTAGAATGTAATGTCCCCTCAAATATGCAGTTTGGTGCCATTCAGAATCTTTCTATAATACGGCAGTCAGTTTGTCTTGGAGGTCTTTCTGTGAAGTCTCGCCAGCTAATTCAGACTCTGTCAGTCTCAGTGTCAAATTCATTTACCACCCTGCTTAAATGGAGGGAATCCAAAAAGCTGTTTGGGAATGTACTGAAAGCCAGCCTTATCTTTCTTGGGACAATCTCAGTTTTGTATTCTCTGGGATCTAGAAATCGAATTACTCAAATGTAATAATCTAATGAACTGTCTAAATACATTTATTTTTAGACAATACATTTGAAAATGACTTGTTTTATAGTCACCAGCTAATGGAAATATGATGTGGCTTCTGTTTTGATCCAATGGCCAGTTCATTGCCAGAGGACACCAATGAAGGTAAATAAGCTGGTGATGTAATGAGTAAGATCCTTTTTATGTCCATCTGCAAAAGTTTATTATACACTCACTGTAGATGTATGTGTAACAGAGATTACACATTTTTTAAATGTATCAGGATGGCCGGACCCTCGAGTTGTTCCAAACCTGTATACATTTCTGTGTTCTGTTGAACATAAAAGAAGATATTTTGAAGAATGTGGAAAACAACACAGTTCTGTAGTATTTTTCTTTCCTACTATGGTAGTCAGTGGTGCCCTAAAACTGTATGGTTACAAACATTCTTCCAAATATCTTTCTTTGTGTTCGTCAGAACATCAAATTTCACATTTTAAGAATTCACGTTAAACAAGGTCTGTGACGTCATAATTTAAGTTTGGATAGAAAAGGCAGAGAAGTGATTCAACACGTTCAGTCTCGTGTAAAAAAAAAGTGTGATCATTGCATCCTTCCAGGGAATCAATCCACATGTGTGTATTACATACAGTATATAACATACTAAAAATTGCTAAATTATTAAGCCATAGATGCTGTCTATGTAACTGGAATATTATTTTAATAGAGTTTCCACAAGCGACCCGTGGAGACTCGCAGCTTCAAAATTGATTCTCCACTCCATGTCCCATCGGTGAGATGTTTTCCTGTACCTGTTTCCCTCATCTCAATAATTAAACGCTCGATATCCCTCACATTGTGTGCTTGTTTTGGTTATCTCGGCTTGTCAATGTTACAGTTCCTGGCGTCAACTGTGAGAGCAGATGCCAGTCAGTTGGAGGCGGAGTCGGCTTGCTGTGCTGTGAATACTCTTACACGAGAGAGGGGGGGGATGGTACTGACTCATCTTCCTGACCAACTTGTTGGCCTTTACAGAAATCTGTACCCCAGGGCTCAGGCTATAACAGAAATGCTTCTTTGTTTTCATCATTTTGCAATGGGATGTTTCATGACTACATTTCCATTCCTGTAGACACTCAACTGGAGCTAAAACGTGAAAATGCATATACAAAACTCTGTCCAAAAAATACCTTCGAGCACGAGGGATCGGCAGCAACTATCTGCGCTGCCTCCAGAAAAATGAATAATTAAAGCGCTGGTCATAATCGCTGATATGCAGGGTGCTCTCTTATGTCAATACTTTTACACTTGACAGTCTTAACAAGGTCTTTCACAGCTTGCATGGATCTCTGGAATTATTTATTCATAAAGGTAGCAACAGCTTGAGCTGTTTCTGAGCTGCACAGTTTTGCTGACATAATTCGAAGTGATTTTTCATATCAGTGGTAAGAAAATCTGCAGAATTCTGCAGGACGGAGTAAAACATTGTAAAATCGTGTTAAACCAAGGTGAATTTACAAGATGATCTCACAGCAATTCGTAACTATTTACATTTTTCTGTACGATCTGCTTTTACCGCAGTGACATTATGAGCTTCTTAATTGCTTTTTCTTTGATTCATTCATTTCCTGAAATAAGATCTGTGGTTAACACAAAACCTTGAAATATTTCACGTTTTAATCTTAGACATAAAACACACAGCTCGTGATTTTTTTAAGCCTTATCGTGTCTTAAAAAAGCCGGTTGCTAACAAGTTGCTAAAACTACTGCGACTACATCCTTTGCCGGGGATGTTAGACGTCGTCGTGCATATACATCTCACAAATAACATAAATCTCTACAAATGTGGATGGGGGTTCATTTAAAGAGTAATTTTAAATAAAGTTTGAAAAAGTTAGGCAACGTCCGCTACTCCTAACAAAATAGACTACTCCTGGTGTGGATACACATTGAAAGGTGAGAATGTCACCTTATTCCCCATTCTTCAATCTACAGTAAGTGAATCTTATATTCATATAAATATATATATATAAAACTATATCTAGAAGATCATCAGTGTTGACATTTGCTATGTGATGAACTGATGGTTAGTCTGTGTGAATTGAATACAGATGTCAACAGGTTTTAGGAAAGCCAAGATGTGAATCTGCTACAATCTGCTAATGCCATGAATGAAAAATGTGCATATAATTTGTGCTGTCACGTTAGAAACTTGTAAACGATCAGAACGTGAGTTCTGTAAGCACTTTAAATATTTTTGCTTCAGATACTATGTGCATATAAACTACATTTATGAGCGCTCTTAATGAGAGGAAATTGGATGCATACCACAGAGGTTCCAGTCTATTAAACATAAGCAAAAGAGAAGGCAGGCCTTCAAAAGCGAGATGTTGGAATTTGCTCTTTCATGCTGATCTGCGATTAGTTACGTTTTCACAATAACCCACCATGGGTCTGTACACGTGGCAGCGCTCCAACCAATCGGAGAGGCTGTGAAAAGACATCAGCAACCCTTGTCGTGACTCACTGGCACCCTGTCATTTACCAAAGCAATGTTTAAAACAAAGTATCTGTTACACCAGAGTCAGACAGCTCTGCCTGGCGTATTGCGTATCAGAGGAGATAGCAGTATCTGATCGTAAGGTGTAACCAGGTCGTCCTTCAGCTAAGACACACCATATGCACGAGCTTTCTGTGGAAAGCTATAAAAATAAACGTTAACATGTCTGTGCAGCTTGTATCATTCATTTAGCTTCGTGAAGGGTAAAACCACACTTCACTCAGTCCAGAAGAAATGTAATCTTTAACATAAAGATACATGCGATAAATGAGAGCCAAGACTCTTGAGGCAGATCCTGAAGTGAATTTCTTAAGGCAGATCGTAAATCTGGCCCTTAAGGGACAGCAAGGGGCCTGTGAGAGCGACTCCGTAAGCAGACACTTACAGGGTGAGAGGTTAAAGACAAAAGACATCACACATAAATAAAGGCCCTTAAGACCTACCAAGAAGACTTATGACTGAATAAAGATCAGCGGCATGGTGCATACATACAGTATCATTTGAGAGCATATACTCCCAACGACTCATTTAATTTCAAATCATCAGGATTTATACTGCGTTTTGTTTCACTGGATCTATTTTAAAGTAACATATTACCAGTCTGAAAGAATCCATTGAATTATTCCGCGCTGGCTGGTTTCCAGAGGCATGTATTTGATTAGTCCCGACATGAACGGTTTAAATGCGTCCGTGAGGGTGCTTGACACCACCTGGTTGAGACAGGATAAAGATGAACAGTCCATAGTGTCTTCTGATGGTCTTAAAAAACAAGGGTCTCCTTCAAGGCTTAAACATGTAACAGCTGGGGGAGAGCCGCATCTGTTGATGTTTGTCATTCATCTCCTCTGCTCATACTCAAAATCACCTCAATCAATGGGCTTTTGACTTTTTAAGAAACAGAGAGGGAGTTTGGTGCTTTTCAAGAAAAACCATTAGAATACAGCATGTGTTCAAGTGTGCTGTTAGTACACTTCTTTTAAATTAAAAACTAAAAAAGTATACTTTCAGTCTTCGCTTGTGTACTTTTTAGAAATAACTTTGCACTATTTTAAAAATACTTGCTAATACTGAAACAAAGGTCCCATACTTGAACTCAATCTTTTGATCAACTATACATACAAGTTCACTTTTAGTATCGCTGCAGTACAAACAAAAAACATAGTTATAAAGTAGTAGTGTATGCAAAGTTTACTACTATTACACTTCAAAGTATAGCATTATAAACTATAAAAAGAGTATACTTTTTTTGTAAGCAATGGACATGAAATTGAATTCTTTGTTACGTTACAAAAACCATCGACTTAACCGAAACTTCGTTGGGTCACTTATGGTGAGTTCACACCAAATGCAAAGAATTGCGTTCCTCGCTCTATATAATTTGCGTGATTACTTAGTTTTAGACGCAGAAATAACATCGCGCAACAGGGAGTGTTTTTTTTACATGTCCAGACGTCTCAAACTACACGTTCTCCGTATTTACATTTTTCCACTTGCGCAGAAGGTGCGAGCGACTGAGGTGAAATTCGCGTCATTAGAGCGCAAATTTGTGTCTATTCGCATTTTTGCATTGACTTTACACGTAATTTGCTCATGCAACTAGTATGGTGTCAACACAGCATAAGGCTACAGTTGTTGACATATAAAACAAATGCTGATTATTTTATAAATAGTTCATAATACAAAGACCAACAATGACTTTTGATGCTGACTTTTGTTCAAAAAAATATTACTGGACTCTTAATTTAAAAATCAACAATTTACACATTTCTTGAGTCTTGAGCTGTCCGTCATGATCAGTAAAAGTTACATAACTTGTGTAAAATAATCCATTCTGATCTGTCCATGAAAAAACTTTAATTGCACTCATTCTCCACACACTGTGTCTGATCTTTGTGAATACAAGCACTGAGTAAGATGTCTCCTCTAGTTCAAATCATCTTGTAACTATTTCCATGTGAGCAATACAGTAATGTCTGGTGCCCAGCTTATGAATTGTTATCATTGTCTGTCTCTGTTATAAATGGCACCTTTGCTCATATTAATACTGAAAAAGGTCAGGAATTTTAGAGTACACAACATTAAAATAAATTACAGTGAATCCATCAACTTCGCACAAAAAATGTTTAACTTTAAAAAGTACCTCACCACAAAGATTATCCCTGGCTTCAATGTTAAATATTCTTACCCTATTTTGCCAAAAAGAACGATCATGTCAACAAAGGATCACATAGCCAACACTGCATCCAAAATCTAGAAACTGTACAGTATTAATATATTGGAACCCTCTAAATTTTGGTGGTTTGATGTTGCTGCAGTAATATACGCTATGTTGTCATTAATGACCCATTTAGTCTTCTAAGCACACTTCAGCAAAGACTTGCTAGAGAACTTTTTTATACTCTTCGACAGCTGGTGGTCACAGTACATTCACATTACCCACCATCCGGATTTGTTTTCGCCGGCAGCATATACAAAGCAACCATAGCTATGTAGTATGTGCTGGAATTTTCTTATAATAGACGTATGTATTGCAAACCCAAGAACCGAAGCCTTTTTGAACCTGCCAATCTGATGGGCAGGCTTTATACAACTTCCAGGAATCGGGCATCAGTCAGCCTGGAAGCAAAGTTAGTGTTTACAAAAATACCGGATTGAAACATTGAGGACTTTTGGGGAATGACTAAATCTGCCAAAGTTTGCAAGGTCACTGCCAAACCAAACACAAGCAACTAGACATTCACAGCCATAACTGTATTCTACTTTTTCTATACTGCGTTATGTTTGCAACCAATTTTAGCTAGTTTTCTGTGCTGTGCAGATAAACACAAGCAACACTTTTGTTGTTGCATGTCTATAGAATTAATTACACATAAAACTGCCCCCAAAATGATCTATTCATTCTAATACTGTACATACAGTATATGTTGGATTAAAGGATCTGTATCTCCCTATAAGATTTAAAATGAACTGCGATTGGTTGTTTTACATGTTGGTGAACATTTCTTATCCTGTTTATGTCAGTTTCTTTTTCTAGATAAGTTGCCATAGTGGACCAGACTTCATGGCAATAAAATAACCATTATGCTGACCAAACACAGTATCACTCTAATACTGCAGATGCCATTTGGTAACTTGGTAAACAATAAAGAAACAATAAAGAAATCTTTTCATTTTTAAACTACAATCCAAACACTTAAAGTGATATTTTGTCCAAGAATGACTTTCGCAGAACACAAAAGACGACATTTTGAAGAAAGTTGGTAACTGAACAGCAGCGGCAACCATTTACTTCTATTGTATGGACACAAAACCAACGAATGGGTGCCAGTTAATGACATTCTTCAAAATATATTTTTTTCGTTCTGTAGAAAAAAAGAAAGTCATACAGGCTTAAAATGACAAGAATAAATGATGACCGATTTTTCATTTTTAAATAAATTAACATATTTGTGAATATACTTTCTAAGAATTTCTAATATACTTAATGTAACACATTATAGAATTAGATAAACACAAAGAAACCTTAACTGCTGTAGGTTTTAATTCAATTACATTTTTGCTTAAAAATGGCTATACATTACAGTACAATACCACCAATGTCAAACACAGGCCTTCATCACCACACATATTCCCAGCCGAGAGCGACTACAAAGCCCTGCATTACCACAACAGCAGGGATTGAGTGGGGCGATGCATTGTGGGAGTTCATTATTGAATATGCATGTACATATGCGCACACTCATATCTAGGTACTGAATCTGGTACGAGCCCACTACGCTTGATTATCAGATCTACAGGGAATATGAGAAAGAATGAAGAGAGGGCTGCTGAAAACAGATTTTTGGAACGGTGCCCACAGCTGTGGGTGTTGGGCGATGTTGCTCCTTTCAACAGATCTCTGATCAGCTATGCGGTTTAGTCTACAGAATGTTACTTACAGTTTGGAAAAAGAAACGATGGACCACCACGTGGGCTTACGATATGGCAATCATTTGGTCGGGAAAGGGCAGTGTATCCCAGACAAGCAACAGACGGGGTATATCTGAGACAGCAGAAACAAAAGCCTACTTTGGGGTTATCTCACACCACCCAAAAGCCGACTCCAACATGATGTACATCTCGGAGAGAAAGGGCAAAGCGTTTGTGTGGTTTTGGATGACATTTCACATTTCAGAGACGAGGAACATTCTGTTTGCTTTTGTTCGAGCGATCTCACTGAAATAAGTGAGCACTAACCTTTACCAGTGTGGTATTTATAAGATGTGTGCTCATCACTCATTCAACCAAAGAGCATTATTTGCCCACACAATCTGATGTCTGCAAGAACAAATGATACTTTATGATGGTTAAACAAAAAATAAAGGGATAGATGATGATGATGATGATGATGATTCTGTCATCATTTACTCACCCTTATGTCGTTCCAAACCTGCCTTGCGTTCTTCTGTGAAACACAGAATGAGAAATTCGGCTCTTTTCTCTACAACTACACCAAAGTGGAACCAAAGCTTCAAAAAAGACACAAAACCCCTACGTATCATAAAAGTGGTGCATGTGCTGTATTTTAGTTTTTTTATTCTCATAAAAGTTATTGCATGACCTCAGAAAACTTGGAAAATAGTCAAAGAGACGTATGGACTACATTTATGATACTTTTTGAAGTAGGTCTTTTTCTGTTCTTTCAGAGCCTGAAAGCTTCACTGTAGTTGCACGAAAAAGAGCGACGAGAATGTCTCTTTCTGTGTCTTCCACAGAAAATCGTAAACAATTATGATGTCAGAATTTGTTATTGTTCATTTTTACATTATCTGTTTCCTTGACACATTATCTACATGTATGGACAAAGCTGAGAGCTAAAGATAGTGGCAGGGTAACATGTTAGAGGACAAAGAAACGTGAAGGGTGTGGGGTTTCTGGAGGAATTTTTGCCCTCAGTGATCAGAAGAGCAGCACAATGAACATCCTGACAGCTCTATTGTCTCTGAAGATAATCTAATATGGACATGGAATGATATATGTCTTGATCAGATTTCAAAAAAGTGCTGAAATACATCTCATGCCGATCTTCTGACGTGTGCAGGATCACATGCACACCTGAAGAGACTGTGATGTACACGTAGAAGCTATTTCTTTTAAAGGTGAAGTGTATCAATTATGTCTGCTAGCGGTAAAAAACTAAATTGCACGAACAATGTTCCGTCCTGCTTTATCAGGATGAATCAAGGACTACTGACTGTTACAAAATTAAATTACAAATAAATTGTTAAACCCAAAATTGTGAGTGTAACTCACTAAAGAGAGCTGCGAAAATATAAAATATAAAAATAAAGTAATGTTACAATAAACCTGACAAGCTATTGGCAAATAGTGTCCACAGAGAATGACCTCGCAACCACCAAAAACACAACAACAACAAGAATGTCTGCAAAAAATCAATAAAGATTTTGGAGGAAGTGAAGAGTCTGATGCTCCAGGCTCCATCTAAATGGGCTGCTAGCCAAGCCTGAGCGAAGGGCATGTAAGCATGAGGGAGGCGTGGGAGGAGGCGTCTATGACCGGCCGTGGGGGGATGGGGGCCAACCGAAAACTTGGGGTGCTACTATTGTGGTGTATGATTTCTGTAACACGAGCAAGCTACTAACTCACACACATGCATTGCACACACATGTCACAAAAACGCACGCTTCCAGAACTCACGAATGAGTTTGCCACCAGGTGTTTGCAGCTGTCTGAAGATTTTATCCTAAAAGATGGAAAGAGATAAAGAAGGACAGGTTCAGGGTGGGTTTGGAGTGATTTAGGGAAAGATTTTGGAGAAGCCATTATCTCTGGACTTCCAAAATCCCACTTGCATCGTGAGGATTTCTGCCAGATCCCAAATCAGTTCCCGGCCAGTGATGTACCCCACAGATGGGGTTCTAATAGAAATGGTGGGCGGCTTTAAACCGGGTGTGCTAAGCTGGTTATAAGTGTAGAGAATAATAATGGGATGAAGCTAAGGAATCGCAAGGGATGTGGCCTGAAAAATTAAGCCGTTTATCAGGACATACGATGTACTTCCCATTTATTTTAATGGCATTAGAAAAGCTGCCTACAGCTGCGTCTGTAACACTGTTGAGTGAAGCGTATAATTGCTATTGATCTTAAAAGTGATAGTTTTGAGCTAATGAAAGTGTACAAATAAAATTAATGTTAATGCTGGAAATGTCCTTGTACTTTTTATGTGAAAATAAAAAGAAGCATTTTATATTGTTACAGCGTTTACTCACTCTCTCTGTGACTTGAATTCTTAGCTCATTACGCTCAGTTATGATAAGTGTTTGACGTTTGACGTTCATTATGTCAAACCTGTTTTGGTATGACAGGATTGGTAAATGATGGCAGAATTTGGATGAACTTTTAGGTCCTTGCTCAAAAAGAAAAAAATGTGTTCTAAGATAAAAAAAGCTGTCTGTGTCTGTTTGAAAGTGAGAAAATGGGGAAAAAAGAGCTGGAATCCATCCACTGTAAATTCTTTACCCCCTTCGTTGCACTTGGATGACTGTTATTCGTTGTCACGCTTCATTAATGCGGTCAGTCTACACATCTGACTTTGATAAATAAGCCCCCACGTAAGCTCACAAATCTATTTCTTAGTCGGATCAAAATGTTAAATGCTTAATGTGGTACTATGGTAATTTATATCATGCGGAGCTTGCCGGTAAATGCATGAATAGTGAATTGTTGAATGAAATAACATAATGTACAGTGGCAGCTTTTAAAGCCGTTGCCTGCCTGTGGCCACTGGAAGTTTGACGCAATTCCCAGACCGGAATTAAATGTAAGTCAGGGCATCCAAGCCACAATCACACAAAATGTGCACCAAAGCATTGTGGGATGTCTTTGACAACCTGGCTAAGATGCTGTTTTCCTCATTCTGGAAAACATTCAGTGCGTCTCCCGGTTTAAATACAGCTCAGATGAAGACTTGATAACAAACACAGAGCTACTTCTTCTCAAGTCACAGAAGACTTTGATAAGAGCATCCATCAGATATAGATCTAATCCTCCACCTGTGGATCTTAGACACGCACACCTTCAATTACCATCACCCAGTCGACTCTTTTATTAGAGGATATACGGGCACACAGGAATTCCATGCCATTGTTTTGGTTTAGCTCCAAGCGGGTGACTTACAATGTGGCTGTCTAGCCTGCACCTCATCACAATATGAAAATCTTAGCACAAGGATCAAGACCAGCTACCATGACCTCAGGGATGAGATCAAAAGACCTGGCAGATAAGAGCCTGAATGTTTAACAATGCTTAAAATGAAAGAGCTATTCTTATTTGATTGATCATAGAGGTTTTCCAGGATGAATCTTACACAGCTGGTTCTAAAATAACAGTTGCAAAATACATCATCATAAGTTACATAGTCAAGACATGGTTATCTAAAGGCTCGTACCTAATAGCTCATGTAAAAGCATTTTTTTCTTAAACTGAAACAATGTAGACCACAAAAATACTTTATGAATGACATAACATCGACACTCTCATTTTAAATGATGGAATGAAGAGTACTTCAATCAGTTTTAATGAGGGTTAAAAATAGTTGTTGTTCATGGCAATATTAATGCTTTATTAATTTTAATGTGGCCAGTACAGACATCAATGATCAGGTTGTTTGTATTTCCCAACACTAAATTCACATTACATTAATGCAGGTTTATCACAAGTAACCGGCCGTTTTCAATGCATGACAAGCCTGAGTTGTCACAATCCCTTGTCAAAAAAAAACCCTAAATAAAAAGTCAACGGTAAACATTTTGTATTATTTTTGTGTAAACGATATGTAATGTATGTATGTATGTATGTAAATGTCTTTATTGTGCTTTATGTCATACAAAGCATATATGATTCTTTCTTTTGTGTAACACAAAAGATGATATTTTGAGAAATGTCTGAGTGGGTTTGTGTCAATACAATGGAAGTCAATTGTTGTTTAGTTTGCAAAATGTTCTTTAAAATATCTTCTTTTGTGTCCTGCACAGGAATGAAAGTCTTACAGGTTTGGAATGACATGAGGGTGATAAAGATTTTTCATTTTTGGGTGAACCATCTCTTTGATCTGTCAGCACATTCACAACTTCAAACTGTGAAGTTCACTGGCTTGTGAGTTTTACCTCTTGGTAAGCTCTTGTTAATGGCAAAACATGTTTACAATCAACACCACAAGTTACAAGATTGGTTTGATCTAGATCATTTCCTTCTTGCTGCCCCCTGCTGGTTACAAATCATTAAAGCCAGCGTATCTGGGATTAGATGCGTTTAGAAGATTAACTCTTAAACTCAAAATGCGACATCCCATCATTTACCAAGCATAAAATAAGGATCACCATACCAACAAATCATTCAATTACATCAATATGCAGCATGCATTTAGAATGCTAATGTAATGCCTTTGTTTCTTAATGTATTTTATAGTCTTTACAAATGTGTATAAACAAGAACCACAATTGCAAATAAAAACATCCCAAGCCTAAATTTGTTAGAGTTTCAACATTTAGCCAATTCATGTATTGTTGCTCACTGAGGCTGAACATTACAACAATGCAGATGTATCCCCATGCAGGACATCATCACTTGTACTTTTTGTGAAGCCAAAACAAGAAGCCCACATGACATTCACTGTCAAGAGTGATAGACAAGGACTGCACCCAGGATTGTAGGCATAAAGCCCCCCTCAAAGCACGAACAGCCACTCAATTGTATCGCCTTCACTCTGGGTCATGGGCTGCTATGGGAAGCAGGAAGTCCAACGCTTGGCATCCTTGGCACACAATGCGGCTCATATAATCTTGAACTTGAGGAAAGTATGGAATGGGGGTGCACAATCTGTGCTAAAAATGCACATTTTGGCAGACGCCTTGGGCTGGGATGTTTTACGCAATTTGAGGCATACATCGATTGACAGGCCGGGGAAATGAAAACATTTCTTATTGTTCTGTGATGTTTCTATGAAAAGAGCCTTTTATAGCGAGTCGTTCGATTTAATGCATATAGATACTCGAATTTTATCTGATACGCCTTCTATTAGGTCTAATATGGTCAGTTAAAATTAATAATTCATCAGATTTACACAAAACAGATGTAAAGCTCCAAACATTATTTGTCTTTCCGGGTCTGCTTGCCATCCAATTCTTTATAATACGTCTGTAAATATGTATCTTTTTAGGTCAATTCTTGACAACATACAGAATACTAGCATGGCGCTTGTAACGCCAAAATCATGGGTTCGATCCCAGGGACATACTCAGAAAGAAATGTTGCAATGTAAATCACTTTGGATAAAAGAGTCTGCCAAATGCATAAAACGTAAATGTAAACATCACAATTTGTAATGTTGACACTCTCAATGTCAACACGGTGGATGAGAAATCCCTCCCTTGCCACGAGTGAGCAAGGTGACCCCTCTTAATCATAGGGGCTGTTATCTAACAGGGTGTACCGTCAATAATCCCTGAACAGACAGCTTTGGGTTCATCTGAAGGGGGAGTTGAGAAGACCTCATTAACACAAGGTAAACCGTAGGGAATAAACAGGGGCTTGTTAGGACGCTTTTCCAGAAGCCTGCATTACAGGACAGTGCTTGAGCCACAGGGAAAAAAAACAGTAGGGTGTAGAAGATGGGCTAAAAAGATGAAAGGGGGCACTAGGCAGTAAACAAAAAGTAGAGACGGGACAGCAGGAGGCAGATATAGATGGACTAGGATTATGCTGTGGGGGTCCATCTAGAGAGGGGCTTGTTTACTAATCTTCTTGGTCAGGTACTTAAGTTAAATGTAATAACAAGTTTATCCCTGAATGAGTTTGACAGGATATCAACACATCAGTGGTGTTTCAAACATCACATGTATACAATGCACTACGATTACTGAATTCTGCACATTGTTAAAAGCGGTATTGTTCTCTCAATCTCTCAAATCATCACATTTCTGAGCTCCCTGAGTTCCACAGATTTTATCTGAACGAAGGCACAAAGCTCGCATTTATCACCAGTCCCATGATGTGTATTACACTAGACAGACATATACCCAGAGGAGACTGCAAATTCGGTAATTATAAAGTTATTTAGATTGAAACAACTGCATGCATTATTGAATAAATATTTGCTTTGTTTCTATACAAAAAAAAGACCAATGCCAATTTAGAGCAGCAAAAAGCAACTGTTGTGGATCATTTAGTCCACCTGCAGCCGTGCACAAAGACGCATGTGCCCGTTTTTACAGTTTGTTAAAGTTGCATATGAAAATGATAATAGAAAAGGTGATGGGAATGCTCTTTTCCATTCCCAAAAACGTAGTGTTACCTTGTGTAGCTTACAAAAAGACGCTTTTATTTTGCAGGATATATTAAAAGTATAGGTTTTTCCCACTCGCGGACTGTTTTTTTCATGACCAACTAACGTAGGCTACCAGATATTTTACGCAAACAAATGCAAAACACAGAAATGCATTGTAAATCTGCGCGAAGTATGTGAGAACGTGGTATTTCTTCCTTACACAGTTTGAGAGGAGTTTTAAACGCAGCATCCCAAACATACCCGCGTGCATCCCTTCCAAACGCGCGCGGGCCAACCGAGCTGCTGCGAAAAGTTTCCGACAGAATTCAAACTAAAATAAACTAAAACACAACCGCATTAAAAGACACCTAAAGTGCTCTTACCTTGCCAAGAAAAAGCGCACAGTTGAAAAGCCAACAGTAAGATGGACGTGTACGGCAGAGCCATGTTTCTGGAGTTATCTCTATCCAGCGCGTGAATGAAGCGCACTGCAGGAGCAGAGGAGGAGCGCGACAGATCGAGAGGGATGGAGTCGAGTTGCTTCCAGTCTGTCCAATTGAGAGTGGGAGGATTTTTTCAATATTCAATTATTGGTCTCCACCTTACGAAAGAAATCTCGGTAATATCGTATTTTTTGGGGAGACCCTAAGCATCTTTCTTTTTTCTTTCAAATTGATTACGTTACATTTTTAGCATGTTAACACTATTTATGGGCTACCGTGGTATTTTAGTCATTTAGTATCATGCAATATATCAGTCCATTACTTCCACATGATTTTTTCAGGAGCCCCATGTGCAGTTTTCTCTATTGTATTTGTTTCTGTTTTGTATGATAATGCCAGAATAATCATATCCAATGCAACTTTTGTGTGTGTGTGTGTGTGTGTGTGTGTGTGTGTGTGTGTGTTTAACATTGTTTTGGAATGAGGTGTTGTTGATGGTTGTATTAATGGTTTGGGATAGAGGTTAGTGTGTCAGCTCACAGGTTGTTAACAACCTCTACTGTTAACACCACACTGCTAACCCCCCTACTAACAGCTGCTGGATGTGTGTGTGTGTGTGTGTGTGTGTGTACCTACTTAAAGGAATAGTTTACCCAAAAGAAAAATCTGTCATAATTTTCTCACCATCAGATTGTAATATGTATAGGCTACATTTTATTGTTCTGCTGAACACAAAGGAAAATTTGGAAGAATGTCAGTAACCAAATGAATTTCATCCCCCTTTGACTCTCATAGTATTTATTTTAAATGGGGGATGAGATCTGTTCGGTTACTGACATTCTTCCAAATATCTTCAGTTGTGTTTAGCAAAGACATTTTTAAAACAAAGACATTTTTACAGGTTTGGAACAACCTTCATTTTTGGGTGAACTATCCATTTAACCATATTTTTGTGCTTAAAAGTGTGTACACATTTATTTGATGAACTTTATTAACTAAAAACATATTTTCATAAAAAGTTATTATGACAGTTATTCGTTTTTTGTTAGGGTTAGGTTAGCTGTGCATACAAATGCTGGTATGTTCTCTAAATGTGTTTGTTTATGTGGTGAGAAGGACAGGAGGGCTGTCACTCCAGCTGTATTACCAAACCTTTTGCAAAACATCACCCCATGTGTCCTTTACTTAGGGCAATGGAAGTGATAAAGGGTTATCGAGCTCAAACAACAACAACAAAACAACAAATAAAATAGTCTCTGAAGGCATACAACAGCATTTTTTTAAAGAACTGAAAAGTTCTCCATACATTCGTAAAAAGGTGCTTCACAATGCCATAAAGTAACAATTTTTGGCTGATTGGTTCCATAAAGAGCCTTTACCATCCAAAGTGTGTAGCTCTCAAAAGTCAGTTGCACTTTCATCTATCCAAACTTGATACTGTGATTGGTTAAAAGACCCACAACTAAGCATGACCTATATAGATTATAACAAGACTACTTTTGTTTTTACCATACTTTGATATTTTTGATATATTTTTAAAACACTGACAGAAAGTGCACTGAAGTTATAATTGAAACAAAAGCAGGCAATGAAGGAAATTTAGGTCAGCGTTATAGAGGGGCTTTCACACACACTCTTAAGTCTTAAAAGTGCACTTTAAGGAAGCTGTGGGAAATCATATATGACCAAAGAGGGCAAAAAAGAGAATCGTCAAGCTTTGATGTTGACTCATCTTCTTCAGCTTCATCTTCTTGTCTCTTCTTCCCTCAAAATGGAGGTTACATGTCACCTCTCCAATAATTTTTCATCTCAGTTCAGTCCCTGCGTATCTCTAAATCCGTGTCCTCCACCCCAAAAAAACAAACATAGGAGCCCCTATGTCTTGTAATCCACAGACACATTAAAGGTCATGAATTGATATTTAAAGTTCCCACAAAATCAAAATATACTACCTTTATAAAGTAAAATTACCCACAGTATTTACTTAACAGGAACTGATTGGATTGTGAAGGGCATTAAACTTAAAAGGGCTTGATGACATCAACTGAGATGATGAAAACGAACATATTTTCTTTAGAATAACATCCACAAATCATTTTCAAAATCAAAAAAGGTCATTTTTGCCTTGAGGGGTTTTGGTGTGAACAAGAAGCTATTGCAGAATGATAGCGAACTGTGAAGTCTTATATAAGATGTTAAAACTTGTTTAGAAAACTTGGATAAAGAATTTTCTCAGAATACAATTTGTTGGCCGGAGCGCTGGATTGTCATGTTATAGCATGACTCCAGAACAGTGTTTCTCAATCCGAGCACCACAACACATGTTGAAGAACTCTGTTTACGGGCTAATTCATATAAGCTTGAATCTGCACACTCAACCTAGAGTTACCCCACAAAAATGTGTGAATGTCAATTAAATAACAAAATGTTACTGTATATAATGTCAGAAGAAATGGATAGTATTAAAAAGTACATCTTTGCACCTAAAGAGTGCATATTAGTACCTTAAAGGTACATATTTAACAGGCACATTTCTATGTCTACTTCAGTAACAGCTACAATCTTTATGCTCCAAAGAATAAATGACGACAGAATGTTTTCCCTTTAAAACCACATCCACCAAAAACAGCTGTTAATGTGAATAACTGAAATTCCAACCCATTCTTTCAGATTCATTATCTATTAATCTGAACTCATGCGTTACTTTTATGATTATCTAGAAAGATTTGTGTGGTTGAGTGAGACCCCCCATTACACTGGTTTAGTTACGGTAATGATGCCGTGTGTGTGTGTGTGTGTGTGTGTGCACGTGTCTAGAATCTAAGTATTTACCTCAAAAAAGCTAAATTCCATGCCCACCAGCACCTGCAATTCCCACCTGGATATACCGTCACCCAACACCACCCCTTTAGGGTAACATCACATCTACTGGTATCATTTCTCAGTGACACCAAGACAAAAATATTCCATTCTCCTCTTGTTGTTATTTCCAAGCCAACAAAATAGCTGCTTGATTCCAATTTTAGTTGTTAAAAATAGCTTTTCTCTTCATTTCAATAATAATAAGAGATCTGAGGAATTGACATCACTATTTCCATGGCATCGGGGCAAGGCATGGGTGTAACATCATTGAAACCTTTTCCAACCTTATTACCACCCGACACTGAACGTATATAAGCAGATCAAACCTAATGATTGTGGGTTAATGTGATTAGACTGGCTATTCTCCACCTCATGAGGCAGGGCAGCGACTGTCATGCCTAACAGCTCCAGTTTCACAGGCTGCGGGGCAGTGTGTGTCACAACAGGGGTGTCAGACTCACCCCAGCCAAATGTTAAGATGAAATATGAGAGTTTGACCAAGAGAGAAGAGAACCCCCCTACCCAACCCCCCTTCTATAACCTTCTGGTTACGAAAGGTTACTTAGGCATTGTCTAGCTTTTATGGATCAGCGAGGATTGTTTACTGTTATGTGGTTTGTGGAGGTGTAAGAGGCAAAATGTGAGGAAACAATTTTTACCTTGGTTAATGGGGAGGTGCATAGTTTCACATTGGCATATACTGTTTCATCAGCGTGCATACTGTGCGGACCATCTGATGCACAATACACAGATGACTTAATACGTTTTCCTAAATGTACAGTACGGTAGCTAAAATTGCGTGGGATAATGTATTCCACAATGCAGTTTGCTTATATATCCCCTTCATTTCCAGTGCGGCAACTTATCCGGACATAATATTAATCACATTTTCTGGTGACTCAATATCTGATTCCAAACATCTGTTACACAAAATTAGATTAAAAATTTTTGTTAAACATGCCGATTTAGGTCGGCGTCGATAGCCCTGTGGTTTTGAGTCCGATTCCGGTCTCAAGCGTCAATTGCCGGTCCCTCTCCCCTGTCTCTATATCCTACGCTTTCCAATTTGCTCTTAACTGCCCTTAAAAAATAAAAAGCATAAATAAGCATGCAATAGTTCACATATTAAATAGTATGCATTAAAAAATATGCACTAATTTCATTTTAAACATAGCTCTTGTAGCTTTGTTGGTTCAAAATAATAATTTAAGATTTCCTTGTACATTTTACATTTGTCAGATGCTTATTAGTAGGTGTTACCTGAGAATCAAACCCACGACCTTTGCGATGCTAACGCAACGCTCTCCCAAAAGACCTCATAAGTGCATCCCAATATATAGATATGAGTGAGACTGTTTGCTGAAGGGGTGTAATCTGGTCCCTGGTGGTTTTGATGTGTAGGAGTGTATTTGTGTTAGGATGGAGAGGAAGGTTTTCAGTGACATGACATCTTGCTTGACCTCTTGTTGAAGTCGTTGCCATGACAACCTCTAAAGTGGCTGTATTTGGGTAATGAATCACTGTGGAGGACCACCACTGACATGCCGGAATCTGATTGGTTGAATGTGGTGGAGGCATAGAAAAGGGGGTGGGGCATTTAATGGTGAGACGTTGAGTGTTTGGGGGTGTCTGGAGACCGATTTCGGGACATTGGAGGGACCCAGGTGGCTACTTAGAGGGCACTATGAAGTATTAAACAGGAGTATAGGGGCCTTTTAATCACACTTGATCTCTCACAATTTGATGATTTTAAAGGGTGGAAATGGTAGCGCAGTACTCAACAGACTCAAAGAAATCAGTTATCTGTTATATGCCGTGGCACAAAGGGGGACATGCTTGATTACTCGAAATTTGTAAACAGCAACTAAGGATTTTCGGAAGTCAAAGTGAGTGGGGCGTAGGCAAAACATGTCGGGTGGTTGCCAGGCGTTAATATGCAGTTGCTAAGGTGTTCTGGCAGTTCTTTAACCCTGGCATATGGCTTGGGGTTTCCTTTTCATTTGTATGTGAATTTTTGCTTGTGTTTTCATATGTAACATGAACAACGTAAGTAAAAATTGTCCATCGTTAATTACAAAATAGGGTCATGCAAAATATACTTATGGTTATAGACTTTTCTAACTTGAAATTTAAGTGCAATACTTGTGCAGGTGACACAAAAAGTAAAAATAAACAAATAAACACTTACAAAAGGACAATGCGAGGTATATAGACTGCCATTCAAAACTTTGAGGTAAACATTTCAGATCTGAAGGCAAATACTTCAATATCTGAAATGAGCTGTGTAGATAAAAACATAACTGTGCAAACTCTTTTGTTGTTTGTTTTCATTAAAAATATATATATACGTGTCTGGAAATGGATGACTTATGGAGGACATTATAATAATTTCTAGGCAAAGCATGAAACCATGAAGATGCTCAAAAATATTTTGATTTGGTCACAACACAGTTTCTCACAGTTCCATTTGTATTTTTCCATAGTTTTGATGAGCTTGCTGTAATTCTAAAATGTGGGGAACGTAAATAACGTGTAAGTGAACAGTACATGCTCACTGCAATCTTGTACTCTTATTTTAACCCTTTTGCTTAAAAACAAAAAAAAAACAAGAATCGGCTGCAGGCACAGGTCAGCATGTGAGCTCCTCTGAGATGCTGGAGACGTGGTCCCCAATTTCTCCACTTGACATTGGTAACAAAATCAGCAGAATTCTCCCTCCAGCACGGGCCGCGAGCATCAAGCGAGAAAAGCAATTAGAGCTCAGCTGTTCAGGGACGTGGTCTGTCATAAAACCCAGGAGATAACAAATTCAGCAAACAAATATGGCTAATATTACCGTCCATGCTGACGGCAGTGATTGCTGTAAGTGCTGCCGAGGGGCCTGCAGGCTATTACGGTCATTAGCACGCTGTGCTTGGGCCCTCGTGAACTGAAGCTCTACATACTCATTCTCATTTACAGTACTGACTGAGCTCGGTGTGAAGCAAGACTCCTGAAATTAGAGCGGCTCAATGACCAAGAGAAAAACTACAGATGGAGAATTTGGTTGGCTGCATATCAAAGGCCACTGTTAGCAGGTTCTTTCAACACTGCTCAAGGCAAACATACCACCAGAAAATAAATTTGTAATCTGCACTCATTTTTCAGCATTCCTGAATGAAATTTTAAGAACAAGCAAGTGGTATAAAAAAGTCTTAAGCAATAATTTATTTAATATTATTTTTTTAAACAATCAAAATGAAATGGTACTAAATAATTACCATATTTTTGTACCATTATTTTTTTAAATGTTATAGAACGCATAACACTTTAAAAAATAATATGACCAAGGTGCATGTTGAAAAGCTGGTAATAATTCAGAATTGAGTAAAATGATATTTACCCATGCAAGATAAAAATAAATGAATTTGAATGACAAATAACTGAGAACACCTAAACAATGAATCCCCTGAGCAATAAAACTCTGAAATGTACATCAATGTGGTAATACCAAAAACTACTGCAGTATCATCATGGTAGCATGTGCAAAACAAAATGCAAAACCAAGGTGCTTTTTTCATTATTTTATAGTAAAGTCTTGAAACATTAATCCCGTTTCAGGGTACTTATGAAAGCATTTTTTGTTTACATTCTTTGTCGAACTGTACTTTATTATTGTGCGATTCAATAAAGGTGTATAATTTGATATCGGACAGTGAGTCTATATCTTGTTTGGAGCATTGGAGACAGTCAGGCTATGGGGGTTGTTTGGCAAAAAATGGTGGAGTGATTTCATGGATAGTTTATGCCAGTTTCACATGGTAGCCCTTAAGATTGGAGCAGCTGCTATGGGTGGAGACAAGAGAGAGAGAGAGAGAGACAGACAACAGCTGTCAAAAAATATGACATTTAAGACAAAAAAAACAACCAAGTTCTAAAAGTGTTTAGGAACCATGCAATTGTGCAAATATATATTTGTTTTGATTGCACTGCATAATACGGCAGAAAGGCAAAAAGAAACTAGATTTGAGATGTTTTGAAGATAATGCTTTTGAGATAAAACTTAAAGGAACAGTGCTTGTTTGTTAAGGGTTGCCAGGTTGCTGATGTTGTTGAATTGATGAAATAACGGGTTGCATTATGGGGGATTGGCATTGCGCATAGTGAATTGTTGGTTGCTTACTGGCTAAAAAAACATCTGAGTCTCTGTGATGATATTTTGATCCTTGATATGGTTCGAGTTCATTCAAGAGATCCTTTTGAATGTATCGCTCCTGGGAGCAACCAGCTGTGTGTAGCTTTACGGTGAAAAGAACAAAAGATGTTATATTTCTTATTCTGCAGGCCAGCTGCAGGTTTGTCCTGTTTAGACTTAACATTAAAAAGCTCTGTTGGTGAATGACTGATATGTCAATACTTAATCCTTGTTGTAGGTGGGGACCATTCAACAAGCGGTATGTCCCTGTATACAACCTCCTCTTTGTGGAAAGCATTTGTTGTCTGAGCGAGACATGTTCCTTCCTTCACAAGGGGGGCAGAATGGCTCGTGTTTTCGGGAGATTGGCATAATCAGTCACACGACTGCCGCGTTTGAAAGACACAGCTAGCAGCCGCAGATTTGGCTTGTGCGCTTATTTGATAAGAGCTTTGCCAAAATGAGGCAGCTTTTCAAAAATGTCATTTTGTTAGGGGGCTGGGGGGGCCATATGCGGTCGAAGGGAGGCCTCAGACACCTCCATTAGATATTTCCTTTAGGGCAATCTCGCATGTAAGATAAATCACAAATTACTTCCAGACTTATAATGTGATAAAGACGTCCATTAGCTAGGGCAATTCAAAAGCTCAACATTAACATAAAGAGCAGATAATGAATTTCCTTCATACTGTGTTTTATCTGAGGGAAGTTTGCTGATCAGCTTTGCATACAGTGAGTTTCTGTTCCACATACATCAGGGTCAGGGATATTCAACTGAGAATTAAAGGGATAGTAAATAAAAAAAATCTCATTTACTCGGCCTCATGTCATTTAAAGCCTGTATATGACTCTTTCTGTGGAACACAACATAAATATTCTGAGAAATGTGCCTTTGTGTCCATACAACAGAAGTCAATGGAGACCAGTGTTGTTTGGTTACCAGCATTATTCAAAAATCTTTTGTGTTCATTTTTTGGTGAACTATCCCTTTAATAATGGCCTTTCTTTCAATTCATACATTTTGAATTGAATTGGACACACCCACATACTTATAAAAATAAAGGTTCTTGAATGGTCTTACCATTATCTTTCCATGAAGAACATCCTGTAACAGTCATTGGGTTCTTTTCAGTGAAAAAAGTTCTTCAGACACTAAAGTAGGAAAATGTTCTATTACGAACGAAGGTTCTTTAGGAAACCAAAACATTTTAATTTTTTCTTAAACATTGCTGTAAATCCCCTTTTTTGGCACCTTTATTTTACAGAGAGCATGCAGGATGTTGGCTTGGAATTCGAAATGAAATGCCAAGAAGAGGAATTTAGTCAAATGCATTTTAAATTCAATCTAGTCATAACACCAGAATATGATTAGTGCAGGGAATTTCTTTCTTTTTTTTACTGGTTGTATTTTTTTACTGATCAGGCATATTTTGTTAACTTTCAAAATTTAAATAATTATCACAGACATAAATAATATTTTGTATAATAATTATTTTCGCATCATTGTTTTTTGCAAACCTGTTTTTTTTTTGGAAACCTACAATTAAAATCCAATTTTATTTATAGTTCTACATGCTGTCAAATGTTTATAGTAATTTACAGTGGAGGTCTATTAGGCAAGGCATTAGGAATAAATGTTAAAACACTGTGTTAAAGGAATTCCTAACATTGCATGTGCTAAAAAAAGACAAATGTGTTATAATCCATTAGATATGGATGCAAAATGTGTTTCACCTGACATGTTTAGACAAAATGAGCCCTATTAACTGTTACTTAAATTACCGGCTTAATCATGCAGGTCAAAAAAATGTAGCAAACTAAATTCTTTCAAACTTTTGTAACCTGAGGCAGGCAAACAAAACATGACATGAGTCAAATTACTGACATATTATATGTGCTGTGTTTAAAGAATGATGCGAGTGATAAAATACTTACAAAAAGGAAGACTTGTGTCTGAAACGCTGTTAAATGACATCACCCATGTCAGACCAGATGGTAAAATGCTTTGCCTTCTTAAGTTTCAACAAGATGTAAAATTGTCTTGTTGCCTAGTAAAAAAAAGAAAGAAAATCATTAAAATAAGATGCATGTACCTTCTTGTACTTTCTTTTATGTTTCAAATATTAACCTCACTAAATTTACTAATCTGTTTTTATTTCCAGTAGACATTATTTTCAGTGTACTACAGTATGTTAACATGATTTAACTTGCAGTGTTTTTATTTTCTGTGCATTGCTGTGGTTCATTTTAAAGAAGCACCTTTTTTCGTATTTTTTGGCCTTAACCCAAAGCAGTTCAGATGCCATTGGCTGTTAATACTCTCATTCTTAGGTAGGGCAGGTCTTGCTCCTATTCGATACCAGTGCCACAGTTCTACAGATGGTATTGGCCTTAAGGCATAGCAGTGCTGACATAAATGTTTTTTCTAGGTATCAAAATGACGGGTCGCTGATCTTAATGCATTTGCATGCAGTGCAAAAATGAGAAATCATTCATTTTTCACCCAGTGCTTGTTGACATGTAACATTACTAAAGCGTTTAAGAGATGAATGAATTTCGTTGCTTAACTTGCTCTGGTAGAATCCTGTCAGTGAGGGATTTTGATAAAAAACACATGCACACAGTGTACCATTTCAAATGCAAAATCATTCAAATACTTTTTTAGATTTACCAGTATTTTTAGCCGTGAAGATATATTTTTCACATTAAGACTTAAACCATGTAGGCTATTTAATAATCCTCATGCATTTTCAACAGCAACTAGCAAAGGTCATGTCTACAGCTTAACATAAAACAAATTACACAAATACGGTCACAAATTTCCAGAAAGTGCTGAATTGCAAAGAAACATTTTGTCAGGACAATATTCAAATGCAAATCTCATTTCCAAACATCTAGCTCTTGTACAGAACCTTTTATGTGGCATGTATTTTAATTACAGTAGCTTGGCAGTGTGACCTCAAGGGATAGCTGTACTTTGATGTTTTCCATCAAAAATTCTCACAGCTATACAGACCACCACCTTAAAATTGTAACACAGCTCCTACCCCGTCCAAAAAGGCCCATTTTACAACACATGTAGTAGACACAAATCCACATTACCTAAATGCATCTAAATACATATGTCATTCCCTGTTTATATGTGGTTCCGAATAAGGCACACATTTCAATAATGTTCAGACAGACAGTTGTTCCTCCCTCCCCACATCTACGCCTTGTCCTGCTTTGTATTCTCTGAGTTGAAATGGTGCCAGCAGGGTTGTCATTAAGGGTCCTTTGTTAAGTCTGAAGGAGGATAATTGTGCAGCAGGATATTGCTCTGTAACCCCCTCAATGAGTACAGAAAATAAAGCCCACACCTCCTTGAGTTGCCCATTACTGCTGCTCTACGGACTTGGGCTTTCCCGGTATTGTGGTGATGGGAAGAGGTGTCTGTATTCACATCCCTGAAAAGATTCCATTGAATTTTACTGAATCTATTTTATGTCGGCTGGGTTTGTTTAAGGGTCGTTCTTAGGAAAGAGTGCTGAGGACGAACATTTTGTTTAATCATACTATTTAAAAACAGTACAAATCATATTTGATCTATTTAGGCTTAACATAACAGAATCACTGTTAGATTGGGGGACCACGATCCAAAAAAAGGTGCTTCACAATGACATAGAAGGACCATTTTTGGCTGAATTGTTCCATAAAGAACATTCAATAATATTAATATTATTTATTACCAATAATATTTACATACGATCATTTTTCCAAACATGCATTTCTAAACTTTTCAAATAAAAGAAGCGCAATAGCTTGATATAGGGCCACACACATATAGGAACAGCACACAAATGGCACAGTTTCTTAAAAATGACCGTGAAGCTGATCAAGGTGGTCTCATTGGCTAAACCAGTTGAGAAGTCTAATGGGAACACTAACATCCAAGTCTGGAGAACATCCAAAACACAACATATGTTTGTGACCAGCCATCCAAAGCAAAAAAGATGATGATCATATTTTGCTTAAACCAAATATTTCCTAATCTCTTCAGCTGATGTTTAATCCAGTGTTTTCACAAACCTCTAAAGATCAAGGCATCTCTGCGTATTTTACCAACGGGTGCCAATATGTTACTTCAGTGTCAGAGGAACACGTAGGACAAGATGCAACGGCAAGTCTGAATCTCAGGCTTCTCCGAGCCCACGGAGGCGTTGAGAAGGTGACCTCTCCCTGACTGTGCCGGGCTGTCGTTCTAAAGAAGAACAAACAGTCTGTCACCAGCTGTCCCCCAGAATATGCCAAGACTGCTCTCCCTCCCACAATGCACTCCTGTTGCTCGTGGCCAGAAGGCCAAGGGATGGGCACGCTATGGAAATGCTCCTCACCCAGATTTTTGGGGGATTAAAAAAGCTGCCTGGGAGGCTTATATGTGCTGATGCAAGTCAAATGCAATATGTATATGCTGTTATTTGACTTTGTAACATAGTAGAATACAAAACTAGGAAAGGGAAATCTGAGTGTACGCAAAACTTTACAAGGATGTCGTAGGGTGCAGGGTGTTGTTAGGTACCTGCTAAAGCTGTTGCTATATTGCTGGTCCCAGTCAAAAGAGCATTGGGGCTATGCACCCCCAAGTCCCTTTCATATTCTGGTACCAATGTCTATACATTTTGTTTTTCTTGCAAAAATATGACAATTTCATAAAACTGTAAGCACAATGCTGAACCATGAGAGGTATCATTCAGGTCTACCACACCAACAATGTGAGTTTCTTTTAAATCCTTAAAGGGACGGTTCACCCAAAAATAAAAATCATTTAGAGAATCATTTATTCACCTTCATGTCATTAAGAAACCTAAATGGATTTCTTACTTCTGTGCAACACAAATGAAGATATTTTGAGAAATGTCTCAGTAGTTTTGTGTCAACAGAAGTCAATTGCCAATGTTTGGTTACCAACATTCCTCAAAATATCTTCTGTGTCCTGCAGAAGAAAGAATGTTATGATGATTTTTTCTTTTTTGGGTGAACTATCCCTTTAAACATCAGCAAAAGTAATATTTCAGCAATATCAAAAGGTTCTAGCGAAGAAGGGGAGTCCTAAACTTGAAACGTTAATCGTTTTGACTCAGATATAATACTTTAACCTCTTTTACTGAAATCAATAATGTGTTGTGGGCTTTTGTTTCATGTAACTTTAAAGGCCCTGCATCAAATGATTCAAACAGCCCCAAAGTTAGAAATATGTCCTCCACGGTATGATGCAATGCAATGGGGACATAATGTGGGCTGTGCTCGGTTTGAATCAAGAACGCAACAACACAAACAACTCAACAAAACAAAATTACAGTGATCCAATTGAACAGCTCATTGGAAACGCATCACTAATTGACTGCTGCATTTGATAATATTTTAGTATTAGTCAAATATTGCACCCTGATCTGGACTTAAACATGGCTAATCTGTATGCAAAATTGATTTATTCTGACAGCATGGAGTAGATTTGCTGTTGCAAGCAGGCCTTCAAGACTCTATTGATCGCCACCATAAGCTGTTCAGCTCTAATGATGTTTCTCACAGTCTGACCTCACCTTAAAAAACACTAGTTTTAATGCGGCCGGTTTAAAATGGAACGCATGTCTCCCGAATCCTCGCACGAATGATCTAGTATTCATAAATCAGAAGGGGAAACTAAAGTTCATATAATTACTGAGATTTTATGGGTGTTCGCAGGGTGAAATGAAATAGAATCTGCCTTTTTTTTCTCCCCCCATTTGTACCACAAGAGGATTTTTTAAAAAGTAGCTGAAAAGCTTTGAACTTCATACACTCAAGCATGTTTGCCTCTGGTGAAGACAGTCTTTCATAGCCATGGTTGGGGGGTGGGGCGTTCTCAAGGCAGAAGTGCATATTTTATTTATTCTCCACTGCAGTATTTTATGTTGTTAGGAGTTTGGTCCAGAATTGAAACTAACATGAGAATTTAACTTTTATTTTAGGCCACACAATGCAAATTAGATTAAACGTGAATTTAGCATCTACAAACAATAAAAAGCAACCAGTCGAATGTCAAGTTGTAACATAAAGCCCTTTTGTTGACCTGCACAAGTAGGTCGAGGGTAATGTACTAAAATGCAATCTTTCACCACCCTGTTGTGTTCTGTGACACGGTTACCATTTACGGGTTTCGGTGTGTGCAAATGCAGCCGATCGATCTTAATAAACAGATCTCGGCTTTAACCTTATTAAATTTAGCTTGGTTCCACTCTGTCGTTCTCTAATAACTCATCACCTCGGTATCTTGAGGCTCAGGCTGGGCTTTTTGACTCCAGCTTGTTAGTGCTGTGGGTGTGTGGAGATAAGGGTCTTTATTGGAAGACCCCAGTAATCTGACTTGGCGGGGGGATTGAGGCCAGTCTGTCTGGATTGTGACGCCACCGTCCAGCATGACGTTTCGTGGATGGCCCCAGCTGCTCTGAATACGCTTGTAATGAGTGATGAAAGAAAGAGACGTGGAGCTGGACAGGTTGTAAGACCCCCCCACCCCCCATACACCCATTTCTCGCACCAGTCAATCTTTCACTGTCTCATGCGTGTCTCTCAGACCTTGTTTTAATGCATGCCCTCCAGCAAATCCACATCTTCAACTGTCCATCTATGATTCATTTTTACATATGAATAGCATCATCCTTTGGGATTTTCATCTCGGACAGAAGAAATTATAATACTTTTTTCAGTTTTCACATAAAGTTAACACTTAGATTGTATTTTTAGTTGCTACATTCATCCATTCATAAAACAAGATTTTACTTAATTTAGTTTTTTTAAGGTAATGCATATTAAACAAATGCATTTGACCTGTTCCATTGCTAGCTTTTTCTTGCTGAAGGCATAAACTGCCAAATTAAAATGTCAGAAACTGATTTAAAAAAAACTAAATATTGCATGAAAATAAGACAAATTCAGTTAAGCAAGGTGTTGTGGGTTGTGCCTAGAGTCAAATCACAACCATGCTGATCCAACACTATTATTTTGCTTTTAGGGTACGTTTACCTTTTCAGATGTTTGCTGAACAACCAAAAAAGGCTGACTTTAGTTGTTCCCCTTTGTGCTAATTTCTTGTAGCAGATATCAATTTAATTTTTGCACAAAACTACTTTTTTTAATTTTTTTATTGTTATTTACAGTTATGATTAAAACAAATACGTGAAACCATTCCATTAATTTCTGTTACATTTCCAAAAAGACACTTAAAAAACTTTAACGACACAGACTATAAGAGAGACTTTGGGCCCTTCTCTACATGGGAATGATGCTCTGTACAACCCAATGTGAACTTGACACTTTCATCCTCTGCACATCAAGGGAGGGATCTTTTAAACAACATAAACTTGATGTTCATGTGTAAAGCCAGCCAAGCTGTGAAGACATCGGTAGGGGCCTGTGGGAAATTTGGATTAATTAATCTAACTGTACTGAACATCAAAGGAAATGGATCGTAAATGAGGATACCCTATGACTTAGAGGAAAGCCGAGATGGACCTCATTTCAGACAGCCAAGGACATTTGCTGATTACAAATGTATTGCTTTGAAGCTGGACCGATCATGCCACTTGTATGTTAATGCAGTTGTGCTAGTCTTCGCATAAATGGATTGCGTGCCGTCTCCCCCTGGTGGATGGATCATGTCATTGCACCACCGCTCTTAGCTCATTGGTCTTCCAAGACCAATCCATCAAACTGTGTCCAGTTCTTTACTCTGCTTGCCAATCTTTCCCACAACATCCTGCAATTGGCCCACAGTCTCCATCATGTATCGGATGCTGTCTTGGACATTTCCCATCCCCTCCCGTCTCCAGGAGACTCGCAGCTCCTCGATCCATCTCAGAACCTCATCCAATTGTTTTTGAGTCTCCTTCTGCTCCTCAAGCTCAGCGAGAAGCGCTTGTTTGGCGCACACATCGGCTTCATAAGCCTGCTGCAGTTTTGCGATGGAGCTCTGCAGTTTCATGAGTTCTTCTTTGCCTTCGGGATATTTCTGGTGCAGCCGGTCGTCAGGCAGTAAGACGTTGGGAGGAATGGTAAGGACACGATCCATCAGCATCCCCTTCATGCGCTGAAACATGACTTCAAAGCGCTCCTGGAGGAACCGCCGCAGTTTTTGGGTGCTTTCTCGGGCTGTCAGCCGGAGCTCTGCTGAAGGCTCCTGCTCTGGAGACAACCTTTTCACGAACACGGACTCAACTGCAACCAGTATGTGGTTGAGGGAGTCGAGAAAAGCATTACGGACTCGTAAACTGCAAGTCTCGGGGGTGAAGCCGAAGAACTGCGCTTCATAAAGCTGAAGGGATTCAGATCCCTCTGAAACTAGAAACGAATCAAAGACACAAGTTACAGAAATCCGTTTGAAAGTTTGGTTAAGGAATCACATTTGTTCATTTATCAGACGCTTTTACCCAAACTGACCTAGAAATAAAGAAGCACTTAACATTTTAAGGCAACATTAACGTAGAAGTTGAGAGAAGAACGGCATAAAATTGGGCGTTTTATTATTATTATTTTATAATGAAGACAAAAGTGTAAGTAAATTAAACAGTGATACTAAACGTATCACTAATAGTATAGTATAACTTATACAAATTGTTAGTGACACTTTAAAGGTTAAAATAATCGGAATTTAATGTTTACCTCCACTTTCCGTCATTTCTGAAGCCCGCGCACAGTTCAATCCTCTTCATGGGCTAGTATACGGATATTTTAAAGCGCAACATCTCCCCCTAGCGATCAGGAGTCTGCTAAAAACAACGCGTAAAACATGCGCGCTCCAACCCTGGTGAAATTTAAACGAGCATACAGTCGAAATCATTTATTTATGCACAATTTGTACACATTTCCATTTTCTGTAGTTTTAAGGATCATCTTAATGTGAAACTGTCAAAATAAACTCCAAGATCTTCACACGTCCGATGACAACATTTATCAACCAATAGAAAAGTGCCATACGTTTATTGATCGGGAAATGGTAATGATTGACACTTTGGGTAACCAATCATAGCCGAACAACTTGCTAACGTTGACCAATGATAAACGTCGAGCTCTGAGATCACCTCCTTCATTCGTTTGCCGAGTTAATGACGTGTCAAGAAGGTGCCGGAAGCAGGGCCGTCGCTCCAAAAAATGGCTTACCAGACAATCCGACAGGAATATTTACAGATTCCTGTGGTCACTAGAGCTTACACAACTGCTTGCGTACTCACAACAGCCGCCGTGGTAAGTAAAATTCATGAATGCTTATTTTTTTAAGTGAGTCTTGGGCGCTGTTTTTAGGGGCCGCGTCCATGCACCGTTAAAGCAGGGCTGGCATCCTCTGGTAGGCTGACTGTGGCGTTAACAGGAATTATGGAACCTTACTGTGTGCATTTTAGTTATGTTTAAAGTCTAATCTTAGTACTTAAGTATCGCTCGGTCTAACTTCTAGTTTGTAATATAGTATGCCTGTTGCTTCCTGTTACTGTCACAGATGAACTGCCATGCCCTGACAGTTAAACCTCAAGGAGCTGCTAACAGTAACCTAAGTTCAGTGATCGATTTGTATGAACTGTCCTAAACACGTGCAAATGACATTGTTACTTACATTTACATTTATGCATTTAGCATCGAGAGATCGAACCCATGACGTTGGCGTTGCTAACCCCATGCTCTAGTCTAAACTAACCACTGAGCTACAGGAAAGCTTACTTAATGTTTGATTTGTGTTCACAGCAACTAGAACTCATTACACCATTCCAGCTTTACTTCAACCCAGACTTAATATTAAGGAATTATCAGGTAAATGTTGCTTTGGTTTGGAATTGTTTCATATTGTATGGAAAATGTGTTGCATTATTTTTAAAGTCATTCCAAAAATGTTCACATTCACAGGTATGGCGGCTAATAACCAACTTTCTGTTTTTTGGTCCGATTGGTTTCAACTTCTTATTCAACATGATATTTTTGTATCCTTTTCAGTTTATTTACAGTTTATTTGAATGTTTGCACATGTGTATGTATGTGGAGGGTGTCTGAAATTCTTTAAGGTTTTGGTCCTTAAACTGAGTGTCACAGGTACCGGTACTGTCGGATGTTGGAGGAAGGGTCTTTCAGAGGCAGGACTGCTGACTTTGTCTTTATGTTTCTCTTCGGTGGCCTTCTCATGACAGTATCCTTCACATTTGTGTTGCAGTGCTGGCATGTATGATCAGTGTTTCTATATTATTTACCATATTATTATTTGCATAATAACTCAGTCCTGTATCTCATGCTCTCATGTATTCCCATATTTTCATTTTATCCCCAAATTAAAATGGAAGAAAAGTTACATTTTATGTGCTGTGTTATGCATTTTATACTACTGTTTTCATTGTGGGTTATTCATTCATTCATTCATTCATTCATTCATTCATTCATTCATCAAAATAACTAAATATGAAAGTTGGGTTGAATAGGAATCATGTGCTAACCAAAAATGTTAAACAAACCAAGTCTTATATTTTAGCTTTTTCAAAGTACCTTTCCTTTTAGCACTCTACAAATGTCAAGAAATCCAAATGGAAAACCTTTGTTTACATTTAACAAGTGCAATTGTAATTTTCTTAATGGCTGTGCAGATATTTGGCACATTTGTAAATCTTGTGTTCTTGGGCCAAGCTTTCACCATTATGCTGGTTTACATATGGAGCAGACGGAACCCAAACGTACGCATGAATTTCTTCGGCCTTTTGAATTTCCAGGCACCCTTCCTTCCATGGGTTCTCATGGGATTTTCTCTGCTGCTGGGAAACTCCATCATTGTTGATCTTTTAGGTAATTATTCTGGATTTATATCATTTTTGATATGATACACCATGATGCAGATGAACTTCTTTAAATGGAAATTTGTTTTTTTATTCATATTGAGTAAATCTTTTTTTATTTTTATTTTTTTGAGAGGAGGCATTAAGCTAATGTTTTCTTTTTTTATTTTAAGGCATTGCAGTGGGACACGTTTATTTCTTTCTGGAGGATGTGTTTCCCAATCAACCAGGTGGTGGCAGATGGCTGAGGACTCCTTCCATTCTGTAAGTCATTCTAGCATTATGTTGTCAAGTAGCTTTTATTGTAAGGGATATATTTTTTTCGTCTTTCAAAAATACTGGATTTTTCAAGGCTCAAACACAATGCCCTAACACAAGGCCCTGATATATGTGTAATGGTTATGTGTGACCCTGGTGCAATGGTTATGTGTTCCATACAATTTACTCGTGCAGAGTTATGTTAATCATGTTATGTGATGTTCATCATAAATTAAATGCCTTTAATTAAATGCCTTAAAAAGTAATTGTCATATTTTTCTTCTATCCTTTCAGTAAAATGCTCTTCGATACGCCAGAGGAAGATGCCAACTATAACCCTCTTCCTGAAGAGCGTCCCGGAGGTTTTGCCTGGGGAGAGGGTCAGCGACTTGGAGGATAGATCCAGCGCTCTTGTGCCTGCCTCATACCGGACATCTCTGAGAACAAGGAAAAAAAAATATTTTTTCAACTTGTTTCTCTTGTGCTGTACAAAAAAAACAGGAACTCCACTCACAGAGCTATAGTGGGACACTTGCAGTTTGTGTGCACGGAAATCATCTGCCTCAAAATGTCTGAGACCCTGAACGCTCTTCTGAGAGTGCAAATGGGTTTAACATGGAACTGACTTTTGATATATTGCTGTTGCCATTTTTGTTCTGTGCAACAGTAATTCCAAGTGGAGCAGCTTTGCAAGAAAAATAACTTGATAGACACAAGGACAGCTGTAATTTTACTTTTTTTAAGAATAAATGTATGGTCAAAAATAACTGCTAATGCGTACTGATTGTTTTGTATGTGCAGTTTGACAGATCCCAAGTCACATTACTAAGTTATAAGATGTTTTCAGTTTATGTGTGTGTTTTAATCAAAAAAATATTTTATTCATTTGCATTTCATGGACTAGTTTACACTTCGTATCAAGCATGAAAAACTATTAGTGCAAATTGTATGGAAAATTAATGGAAATAATCACAGTCTAGGGGAAGTGACATAGAGAGCATGTTTCCTTTTAGACTTAAAGAATGGAAAATATCATGAAGCAGCTAGTCATTATAGACCTAATGGATCTTTGAGCCGTCATGAAAAACATGTTCCGTGTAGAGCTTTAAAACAAAACCTAAATGCATACACTACTGTTCACTGTTTAGGGTCACTCACTAACATATTTGTTCCACATTTTAGAATACTAATTCTAGTAAACTCATCAAAACTAAAGAATAACACAAATGGAACTGTTAGAATTATGCTAAAAGAAACTAAAAACAAATAGTTGTATCCTAAAATTTGCAAACATGTTTTATTGGAATTTAACATCCAGCTTTTGAAAGAGATCCTGCTTTTGAAAGCGAGTATTCTGGGTTCTTAATGGCTGCTTTTTCTTTATTTTTCAAAGTCATCCATTTTAAAAACATCTTTATTAAGTAAAATGTTAGTTTGTAATGAAACAAATTTTACTAAATTAATTTCAGACATTTATGTACCTTCATATTAAAAGGTTTTTAAGGTCAGGAGAAACATTTCAAGTGACTCTAAACGTTTGAAAAGTAGTGTATAATAGTAATTTTTCAAGCTTAAATAATGTACAATAGTTCTACATGAAACATCATGTTTATCATGCTGTAACATGAAATGTAAGCACTAAACACAGTCACAGGTCAGTTTATGACTCAGATGATCAGATGTCTGCATTCACTCGTATATCCAACAGTGCCGATTTGAGTCTTTTATCCTATGTCATCATAATCTTCACAGTCATCATCTGCAGGAATGTCAACATCATCATAATCTTCACTTTCATCATCTGCAGTCATGTCAACATCATCATAATCTTCACTTTCATCATCTGCAGTCATGTCAGCATCATCATAAAATTCACCGACACTCACTCCGTCTTGTTTTTTAGTCTCATCTGTGGTGTACTGGGGGGCGAAGAGATGTTGGGGCTCAGGAGGGGCTGGTTCCTCAACCTCCACGTAGTCTGGCAAAGGCTCCACGTGCTCATAACCCTGATCAACTGAAAATGCCAAAATGATTAAGCTGTTTACATTTGTGTTACATAATGCTGTTGCTGTGTTGTTTTCTAAAGGTTCTGCATTTAAAGCAATGATCAAATATTGACCCAACATGGTAGCAAAACTGTTTATTTGGTGCACAATTTGATCTTAGATGTCAGCAACAAAACTAACCTCATTACTAAATAACTCCGTAAAGCTTAATAAACTTGCCCAAGCAAATATAAAACCAAAACTGACCAGAATCCATGGATTGAAACTGATCTCTCGGAGGTAAGGGCGGTTTCTCATTCTCAAGATTTTTATGAAAAACTTGATTTTCCCTGTAACGGAAGGAGTCATTTACTTTTACATTTACATTTATTTAATTGAAGCACATTTTAGTGTCTATTAAGGACTAGTCTCAAGTAAGTTTGATACACTTACTGGTTTTTAAACTTTGAGTCACTGTAATGATTTGGTTTGGTCTGTGTATTGTATGAAGTAGCTAGAAAAAAGAAAAACAACATAAAAATGAATCAAAGTTAAACAAATGTATTTGGAACAGTGGTTCTTTATCATAGTCGTGGTACATTTTGTAAGATTTGCTTATGTAACAACTTCTGAAATCAGATTGTTGGAAGAAAGATTTCCACATATAGAACTGTTACAGAGCAGCACTAGTTGCCTAAATATAGTTAAGTGGTTACACACAAACACAATTTTGTAAACTCTACTCTTGCAAACTAAAATTTCTTCACATGCGAGAACAATTTTAGCTATATGAACAAGGTTGGTAGATGTCAATTCTTAACTGGCATTCATATTACAAGCCATTTTTAAAAATCTTCAGTTCTGAATATTTTAAAACATTCTGAGCAATCTTTGTACTGAACTCTCTAAAGCGTTGGCAGATGTAACTTACCTCTTTTGCTGATGCAAACATTGATAATAATAAAAATCATTATTATCACCAGAGACGAAGCAATAATGGCCAGCAGTAATATAGCCCAAAAGTAAGGACGTAATGGCTCCATCTGTAAAATTAAAAAATGTCTACTGTTTCTTGACATCATTTAAACTATTAAAGGTTTAGTTTTTTAAAGATTAAAAATGTTTTTACTTTCGTCTTCTGTTACTTCTGCTTTTTAGCGCTGGTCAGGCACAGTGCATGTTTTCCAGTCTGCTGTATTTCCTGAGTGGAGATTATTAAAAAGAATGTAGTTATCATATGCTAATCATATTCTTCCAGTAAACCCCTTTTGGATAGCCTATATGAAACACACCCATGTAAGGATAAAAATAATTATGAACATTTTAAATTTTTCTGATGTTTTTCAATCTATTAAGTAATTCTCTTGAGCTCTATCATGCACATTGCACTCATCCTGTAAGGGTTGATGTTTTACAGATGATTAACTTACTTCCTGTGTTAGTAAATTATAGCACTCATCTTATGTGCTACAAACTATTTTTGTACCGTTAAAACAGTATTGTCAGTAACTTATGCTATTGAACAGAACAGACAATTATTAATGATAAAATTGGTCTCTATATATTTGTTAACAACAATTTCATAAATTGTATGCCATATTTCAAATTAAAATATTAAAACGCATGATGGCTAAAATAATTCAAGTAATGATAAATAAATCTCTTAAAATTAATTAGAAGCAAAGAAACTAGGTTTTAATACATGTTAACTTTCATGTTTTTTATTCGGCTATTGCAATAACGTGTTCTAAAAAGAAATCACACACATTTTTGCATTTAAAAAAAATATGTATGTTTGATAAAAATGTATATTATCATAATAAAACTGCAGAAAACGCCACACGTCTTATGCAGATGGAAAAAATTAAGAAATGTTGAATTACCTTTTTCAATCCTGAGTATAGACCTCAATACAAGTGGCACATTCTAAATATGCATTGGTTAAGTTTCACACATCTGGGTAGTTTTCAAATTATTAAATAAACTAGAATGAGTTTCTCGTTATTTCCAGCCTCTCACTCCACCCATTAGCCCTTCTACCACATAAGCATATGGTTTGTGTGACTCAGAAGTCTATTGTTAGTATTTTTGTGTATGTGGACTGTGTGGTGTGATGAGTTTAACTTAAGACAGACACACAAAGAGAGAGAGAGAGAGAGAGAGAGAGAGAGCGCAACAGATCGTGTAAAACAGGAAGAATACTTCTGCAGAACTGAATTCAAGCATTGGATTGCACACAATAGCCTGCATAAATCACGTACTTGCAATAAAATAAAAAAACGACCCGATATCATGTTGTTCAGTCATGGTTGTATATTGCTAATTATTCGTTATTTAGCCTAAGCTGTTATAAGCGGTTGTTTATTGAAAATGAATAACTAAACTATGAGAAAATATAATGAAACATTACACATTTTACAAAATAAATTTAAACGTAATACATAAATGAATACATGCAAGATTTAATTCCAAAGTTTTAATACATTTGTTATTATACTTTTATGGTTGATTATTCATGATCAGTAACAAAAGTCAGTCCCGCCCACTTCGCACACGCATGCGCAGTGTGTGTTATTTCTACAATGACGTTGCTCACTCGGTAGTAGCCTGTTCTGGTGGGTGCTTCTTGCTTTCTTTTAGAGAGCCGCTTTTGTAAACTCAGCCCCGGGAAACCATGGCCGAGCAGGCCTCGGGATCCACCCGGCCGCCACAACATGACGGTAAGGGCCTCTCTGCACAAGTCGGGGGTTGTTGTGTTGGTGTCGGTGTGCTCGTTGTAGGCCCGCGGCCTGTGCGTCCACGGATTAGCCCGAAAACATCACCCGGCTGACAGATGCACGTCTATGTGACTCTGTTTACTAAAGACTCGCATTCAACATTTTAATGCTTTACCGCTCATACTGTTTCTCACATAATCCTGGTTGTGTTGATCTTCAGGTAGACATACATGTGTTTAAAGGGTCAATGTGATGATGATGTTGCACCCAGTATATGATCATTTGGACTGACACTTAGCTTCAGTAACTTAGAATCTGTCATCGTTGCTTTTAAAACGGGATTGTTTTTTGTGTGTGTGAGTCTTTCGTATGAATTGCGGTGGTCTTTAAGTAAGAAAGCTCTAGTAGGTGAGGTAGATTGTATTTGCGTAATGGTATTTATGTTACATTCATTAATAATATGTTTTTGCACATATTGATTTTGACAATGCATTGATGGCCATGTCACTCACAAGAGTACCATACACTACCATGTACTTCCATGATTGTTTTAGACAGTAACATGTTTGTTTTGACAGTACCATGGTATTCTATGAAATACCTTGGAGTACTCTGTAAAGGCAGTGATGACTAAATAACCTTATTGTACTTGTACTTGTACAATGACAGATATAGTATTCGTTCAGTGCCATGGTATTGTGGCATCTAATGTGGCATTGTGTATCATTTTACGAGCCTAGTACTTATTTGTAAGTTGGCCCACCCATAATAGTCTTTTAGCTTTAAACATAGGAGGAATAAAATTTTAGTTTGAATTATAGTCTTGTGACGTGATGTCCTACTCAGTTTAGATTTATAATATGTGCAGCTCTTTTTTTGTTTTGTAGTGTATGATGTCCTGGTAAATATGGAATCAATCACATTATAATATCTGCACTAGTGTGCGATTCTAAGGGTGTGAGGGTTTAAGTCTTCATTGAAGTCTGTGCACATGATGTGATGCTTCTTTCATCCCGTTGAGCTGCATTTTTTGTGTAGGCTTTAGAGAACACCATCTTTAATCCCTGAAGGCTCAGGGTTGCTTTGGGTGTTGTCATTTCTGGGCGCACTGGCAAAGGCATGCATGTTTGCATTTATATAAATACATTTATTCTAAGACTAATAGGAAGTAAAACACAACTTGAAGATAAATGAGACGGATAGTGAAAGTAGTTTGGATGTGATTTCAGTCAACGTTTTTGTTTTTATGCCACTCTGAATATTATGTCATAATAGGAGGAAGCATTGCTTTACTAGTTTAAGTTTGTAATATTCTTAATCTGCATCACCTGTAGGTCTAAATCAGTCAAGCATGAGTATACAGAGGTACAAAGAACTGGGAATCGTGTGATCAGGATGTTGTTTCATGAGTTTAACGCTTTCTAAGAAATTGCAAATTTTGATCTGTGCCAAAGGTTATGGTGCAGCTAGTTAACCCTCTGATTCTGTCATTAACAGTGTGGGTAACTAACTAATTGTTTTCTCAGTCTAAATGAGGGTAATCGATTCTACTACTGAATTATTTCATAAAAAGAATCAAAATTAGTTTCTTGATAAAAATTCCTTTTAGTAGAGCCAAATTAAAAAATTAAAAAATCATTAAGCTGCAAAATAAACTTCAACCATGTGACCCTACAGAACACCTTCAGTGCGGGCTTTTTCAGTGTTGGTTACCAATGACTAAAGATCAAGGTGGCTGATGGCACCTACGTACTCACATTTCATATTTCCTATACTTATCGGCACATCTCATCTCTTGCACAGGTGTACGCAACGCAACATCTGTGAACGTGTATGTTAAAAATATATATTTTCTTCTGTACAGTTGTCTAATATTAATGTGTGTGCCTGCTGTTGTATTTGGATGTCTACATTGCAAGCTTCAAGTACCAAGAAAAATGTGTGCAATAAGGGTCTTTTTAATTCTCATATACATACCTAGTTGATCCCATCTCATTTCTTAGTATTTTCTACATTTTAGTCATTGACACAGCAATCAAAGCCCTAAAATGACACATTAGAATTATGTAAATGTTCAAAACCAATAGTTTTTACATCAACAGCCTACATTAGAGCTGTTTGGTTAGAGCTGATTTGTTATTGGCCAATGGCTTTAGTCCCGAAATGGTCAAAAATCATCATCAGCCTGGTCAGTTTTTGTTCCATTAAGGGTCATTCAACATTTATGCATGTTTTCCCCCATGTGTAAAGATGTGGAGTGCTCTGGTTTGTTATGTGGTGAATGATTAATGCTGATCTGTGCTTTTTTGTGGTGTTTTGGCAGGGGTTATTCAGCAGCCAGAGGCCGAGCAAGAGCATGAACGAGCCGACTTCCTGAAGCTCAAACAACAACTGGATATGGAGTTCAACCAGAAGCGAGCCAAGTTTAAGGAGCTCTATCTGTCTAAAGAAGGTGGCTTTGCACTTTGTTTCATGAGCTACAAAGACCCTAAAAGCTCTTTGGATACTTAAGTCACACTTATAATGTCTAACTTTTATTGGATTTCATTCAATATTTCAAAATAAGTGACATCCGCATCAAGTGATGCTTGACCCTTCTTTAGTTTTGGTTTGAGTCAATAACTTCCACTCAGATGGTGTGTAGGTCATTTATGAAGTCAGTAGTAAGAGAGTCAGAACAGTTTGTCACTAAAGTAGTTTATTCCTGGAATAATGTTTGCCTAGTATGTGGTTTTAAAGAGAAGACATTTTACATTTTACATTTTACGCATTTGGCAGACGCTTTTATCCAAAGCGACTTACATTACATTGTACTATACATTTGTACATGTTGTATAGTAAGCAAGTGGGGTTTAGGTGCCTTGCTCAAGGGCACCTCAGCCGTTACCCGCCAGCCCTGAGAATCAAACCAGCAACCTTCTGATCATGAGTCCAACTCTCTAACCACTGGACCACGACTGCCCAAGACAAAAATCAAACTAGTTTTCACCCTTTCAATAGAAATGTAATGTATCCAATACATGTTATAAATTACACAGACAGCTACAGAAGACTGAACAACAAACAGCTGAGTGGCCTTTAAAGTTCTTGAACTAATAACATTGAATCTAATTGAGTCTATCATTGTATAAATGGCCAAGGCAGGATCTGTCTACACCAGGTACATCCATCTTATGTGATAAATGTACATAAATGCAAATTCTGCTCCACATAGCTCTAGTGCATGACAGATATGTATGATGTAGCAAAGCACAGCTGTGTGTGAACACACAAATCACATGATGCTGGACACCCACGTGATCTGGGTGAACTTTCATGAAACCTATTCATAAAATTGTATTCACAAATTTCTGCGCTTGCTCCCCAAATCCCTTTCAGAGGAGCTGAAGAGGCAAGCTGCTATACTGGAGAATGCCCAGGCCGAGTTGAGCATGGTTCAGGCCCAGCTGGAAGATGCTAAAGCTGAGATGGAGACCATTAAAGCCGTGGCCACCGTATCTGAGAGCACGAAGCAGGAGGCCATCGACCAGGTCAGACAGCAGTGGCAGGAGGAGGTGGCTTCACTGCAGGCCATCATGAAAGGTAAACACATTTCTCAGTGAATACTGTACTGTACTGTACATGCTTGATGTCTTATGATTTATATTTATTCAGCATTTAGCGCTGATGTATTTCCACAGCGAATTTTAAAAGGGTTAAGGAGTTTAGGGTAGCTACATGCTTTTATCACTAGATGGACATGTTATTAAAGGGGTGGTTCACCCAAAAATAAAAATTCGGTCATCATTTAATCACCTATGAGTCGTTCCAAATCTGTATAAGTTTTTTGTTCTGATGAACACAGAGAAAGATATTTGGAAGAATGCTTGTAACCAAACAGTTCTTGGCCACCATTGATTACTATTGTAGGAAAAATGACTATATATTTTTTGTTCTGGATTAATGTCGGTCTAGTATATGAGATCATCTGGATTATAACAGTTTACTTTAGCAAATATTGTCTTTTATCTGCACTGTTATGTATGAACATTTATCTTGGTGTGTGTTCAGATGCAGAGCGTGAGTTTAAGCTGCAGTTCCATCAGAAGCTTGAGCAGGAGCGTGCTCAGTGGGCTCAGTACCGTGAAGCGATGGAGCGCGAGGTGGCCGAGCTGCGCCGCCGTCTCTCTCAGGGACAAGAGGAGGAGAATTTAGAGAACGAGATGAAGAAGGTCTGTTTATCTGTTTATCCTGATTCTTTACCGAACCTCATTCTTAGTTTGCTCTTGGGTTTATGTCTGAATTAGATTGAAATGCAGTTTTAAAAGGTAAAATGGACATAACCTGCATTTTCTTTTGTAAAAAATTCTACCCCTTGAGATATACTTACACCCTTAGAATTAAAGTTTTTTTTGTTACTCTAGCCTTTAGACTTTATCTTAGGAGTAAAAAGTTTACTGTCAGAAACAGGGTTTAAAAAATGAGTTTTAAAAACTGTACAGACTGTTATTTTTCACAACCCCTTGTAACAGATAATGTTTTTTAGTCGTATGGACTATGAAAGAAGTGCTAGAAAGACATGTTGTCTGGGAGGAGCCTCTGAATGTTTGTATATCATGTTGGATTTATGTTTCTTAGCTAAGTTTGGGCTTATATTAATCTAGGCTCAAGAGGATGCGGAGAAGCTGCGTTCTGTGGTTATGCCGATGGAGAGCGAGATAGCTGCTCTGAAGGCAAAACTGACAAGCTCAGAGGATCGGGTTAAGGAACTAGAGGCGGCAAAGGTGACACTTTAAAAAACAGAACTGAGAATCAGACTTTTTCATTTTTTACCGTTTTACTAGATGTGACACATTTTTCTTTCATTCCTTTTATGTGGTTAGCGTGAGCTCATGAATAGGCAAATTCACACCTGGTCAAAGTATGATTTGATCTGTTGGTGTTTGCACTCATGACTGTGTGAGGTCATGTGCTGTACTGTATGCACATGAGTAAATCAGAGTACTGTAAAAAAAAAAAAGTATGAATACTGGTGCAGCCTGTTTGCTATAAAGTTGAAAGGCTGGAGATTTACACATAAAAACATAAAACGCATTGAGTCAGCTTCTAAAGGTTGCATGAATGCTTCTGTTTATGGGTGCGTGTACAACGGAAACGTGGTGAATCAAGTTTAGAACATGGAAAGTACTTCAGTTATTTTGTACTTCATTGCAACTTTGGGTGTTTTTGGATAATTTGACACAGTACTCATACTTTGCTCTACGTAAAAGTTCCCAGTGTTTGTAACCCACTTGTAAACTTGTCTTTCTCAGGTGAAGGAGCTCAATCACGTCCTGGAAGCTGAGAAATCGTGCCGCACAGACCTGGAGATGTACGTCGCCGTCCTCAACACACAGAAATCTGTCCTTCAAGAAGATGCAGAGAAACTTCGAAAAGAACTCCATGAAGGTATGTGACCATATTAGGGCTGTCAAACGATTAATCGAATTCAGAATAAAAGTTTGTGTTTACATAATATATGTCTGTGTACTGTGCATATTAATTTTGTATTTATAAACACAGACACATACATGTAGGCCTATATATATTTATTTATATTTACCAGTAATTGAAATTATATTTAAATGTTTATTAATTTTAATATTTTATATTTCTCTTAAATATATGCATGTATGTGTATGTTTTTATAAATACAAAATTAATATGCACAGTACACAGACATATATTTTGTAAACGCAAACTTTTATTCTGGATGCGATTAATCACGATTAATCATTTGACAGCCCTAGACCATATACAAACATTTTTGAGAGCTTTCTTGATATTTTAGCTTCAGAAAACATTTTCTCAATACTACACAACATTCATTCATTCATCTTCTGGTGAACTGTTTAATGTTGGTTGTCTCATATACCAGTTCAAAGAATTTTGAATCCCAGTACAAAGTCAGTTGATTTGAGTTGTATGGCTGTCTTTCAGTGGTTCATTTGCTGGAAATGGAGCGGCAACAGCACAATCAGCTGAAACACACTTGGCAACGGGCCAACGATCAGTTCCTGGAATCACAGCGGCTGTTGATGCAAGACATGCAGCGCATCGAGAGCGTGCTGTCCTCCGAGCAGCTGCGGCAGGTGGAGGAGATTAAGAAGAGGGACCAGGTGTGTCTTCATCAGCCTCGCTTGACTGCTTTCACACTTTGAGTTCTTAAAGGGATAATTCAGCCATGAATCAAAATTTCCCCATGTTTTACTCACCCTTGGGGCATCTGTAATGAATACGATTTCTTCTTGAAGAACAAAGCGCTGTCAATATGGATATTTCTCTTAAACAAACACACCGATTCGCTTCAGAAGACCTTTGTTAAGACGACAGAGCCGTGTCGAGCAGTTCTTTGATCGATGAATGCGCTTTTTAGAGCTTTAAAAAACTAGGATCCATCTACTCCCATTCTACCAAAATCGTTCTTCCCGATAAATGGTAATATAACTCCGACTGCATTGTTCTTCAAGAAAAAAGTCATATTCATTACGGATGCTTCGAGGGTGAGTAACATGAACAGCAAGAGTTCAGTGATTTAATTGGTTAAAACAACATTTATGTGGGCCTCATTTTTACTATTGATAATACTAATGCCTTTTAGTATGCTTTACTTTTTACATATACTCTTTTTCACAGGAGGAGGATGAAAAGGAGAGATTGAGTCAAGCTAAAGAGGCCAGTGAGGATGAAGTGACAGAACACGCAGAGGCAGTGGAAGATTCTCTGCTCGGACTCTCAATAGAAGAGGTATCGGATTAGAACTAAAAATTGAAACTTGAAAACCAACGACTATAGACGGTACAGTGGAATTAATATTATTGGGGAAAAGTGCAGCGCTCATTACAGCTACACAAGCAAAGGGCAGTGATTTGAACCAATTTGAGATTAAGTAACCTAATATACTGATGTTTTATTGTTGTTTTATTGTGTACTTAAGAGTTTTTAAAATGATCTTCTTTTATTTAAGTATATAGGACTTACACTTCTTTCTTTGACTGCAGTCTCACCTCAGCCAGAGCATCCACAGTTCTTTGCACTCCCTGGATGCAGACACTCCAGGCCGTCCAGACGGCTCAGACCCTTATAAGGACGGTCTTCGTAGGGTTCAATCCACAGACAGCCTGGGTTCTTCAGGAGGGGCACTACAGCCTCACGGGCTGGGCGGACATAACAACAAGGCCAAGTCAGCCAGCCAGTTGGACGAGTCAGACTTTGGTCCTCTAGTGGGGGCAGACTGTGGGGGCTTTGACAGCATGGAAACTTCGTCCATATCCTCCCTTCAACCAGGACAGTTTCTCCTCACCAAAGACCAAGAGAAGGCCATTAAGGCCATGACCCCAGAGCAGGAGGAGACCGCGTCACTGTTGTCCAGCATCTCGCATACGGCTGACATGGCTTATCTGCCTCCGTCTGGATACCGATTGGTCAGCGAGAGCGAGTGGAAACTTCTGCAGCAAGAGGTCAGAGATGCTTTGAATCGTTTTGAATGTGTTCTTGTATATGAGCAACTATTAACATTTTAATAAATGCTTTTAAATCAAAAGTAAAAACATGTTTACACAAGAATGTAAAAGAAATATTTTTCATACATTTCCATACAACGACACCGTTCACTGAATTATTGGTGATATAATGAGGTCACGTGACATAACATTGTTTGAAATGGTATATTTGCTTACTTTTTCATATACAAGTTTACAAACAAAGCAGCATGTACTGTGTGTTGTACAATACTCTTGTATTTCATTTTTATTTATGAGTGCAGCCTCACTCGGTTGGAATCTGATGTATATCTCTACATTTGGATCAGTAGTGGGGAGATTTCTCACATGCACTTCATTCTTAAACTTCTCTAATGCTTTTCTGTGGTTTTGTCCCAGCTGAAGAATGCTGGAAGGAAGCTGGGCCGGAGATGTGATATGTGCTCTAACTATGAGAAACAGCTGCAGGTCATTCAGGGACAAGAGGCTGAGACTCGAGATCAGGTTTGGATTTTTTATTCCATTGAAAGAACAGTACAAGGCCCCTACAATAGAACATAATAGAATGCTTTCACTTAGACCCATAGGGTGAATCTTATATTTCACTCTGATGTCAAAAGGATTAAAAAGCAGTGTATTACTATATTATATATAATCCTATGAACTATATATTTTACTATGTAATGCATATAATAGTCTGAAATATGGGCTAGGGTTGTCACAATATGCCGGTATTGGCAATAACCGAAAAACCATAACTGTTGATATTACACACATGCTAATATCGAAAATTATTCAGCTGTTCTTCAGAGTCAGTTGTGGTCAGTATCATAATGAACTTTCCATCTATTTCTTTTAATGCCTGTAGGTAAAGAAGCTTCAGACGATGTTACGGCAGGCAAACGATCATTTGGATAGGACGATGAATGAGAAGCAGGAGTTGGAGGAATCTGTCAAACAGACCAATGAGGAGACTGCTGCTCAGGTACTGCTGCTCTGGAGCACTATATGTTAAAAGTTTAAAGATGCTTAATATTTTCTACAAAAGTGAAATTAATGTTTGCTTGCAAGTCATAGCCTCATGTGAGATGTCACATTCACCACCACAATATTGCTGCACACCACTTAAACATGTAATTTGTAAATATAATAATAATAATAATAATATAATAATAAACAAATAAAAATAATTTATATTAAATAAAATAGATATTCAAGAATGTGCTCCATCTGCGCATGGGCACTGCACACGTCAGACACCATCGTTCTCCACAGAGCCGCTTCAAGTCGAACACACCCCATATCGATATTAACGATATTGTCTAATCCCGCATCCCGTTGGAAAAATATATCGATATATCTTAAAACTCGATATATCGCCCAGCCCTAGCTGCATGTAATATTTAGCAGGATCTATTGACATAATATACATAACTATCTCTTCAGAGGTATATTATAAAGACCTTACATTATGAACTGTTATGTTTTTATTACCTTAGAATTAGCTATTTCTATCTACATACACCACGGGTCCCCGTAAATTGGTCTCAGACTACAGGATCCTTGGCCAGATTTAACCCCGATTTCCCCTCCCGAGAATCTTTGAAAAATATCGTATCTATGGTCTCGATCTGGTCCGATGTGCGGTTCAGATTATCGCATAATGTGAGGCATTCACAGATCAAATCTTTCACCTCCCGATCTGCTCCAAGAAAAAATGGGGCCACCCCGATCATATCAAACATGTTTGATACATAGTGAACATGAGCTGCTGCTACCTCACACAACTTTATTTAACTGCTACCAAAACAAAACATCAATGCATGACCACCAGTTGACATAATTCCATTTTACCACTGGATGTCCCCACGTCACATCAAATAAATTACATTTACAATAAATTACGCTTTCGGGTAAAATCGTGTGATGCGCACATTCTCTGGTCCGATAATCTAAATATTATCTTGTAGTGAGTGATGTGACAGGAGTTTTAAATATATTTGTGTGAGCATGGTTAAAGGCGGGGTAACCGATCTCTGAAAACGCTTTAGAAAACTTAGTCGGGCCGAGTGCCAAAACAAACCTGTAGCCAATCAGCAGTAAGTCCGCTTATTGATGGAGGGAAGTGAGGCATTGAACAGCACGTTTGAGAGTGGAGCAGGAAGAGGCGTGTTCCTGTTGCGTAGTAGTGCGTTTTGTTGTCGATTTCAAATAACAACAGCCGTTTTCAGAGATCGGTCACCCCACCTTTAAGATTTTAAATAAGAGAATCTGTCAATATTCTCCTTATGTGTGTGATTTTATAATCGGTCAGGATTTTAAAACTGCTGTAGTCTGAGCCAGGCTTTACGTGGAATGCGTCATGTTGTTTATAGAGTAGCCCTAAATGGACAAACTGCTTTTCAGAGCGCATTTTGTAAATATGTAATCTCCTTTGGAAAAGAATCGAAAACGTGAAAACATCTTAATTCTGTGTCAACCACCGTAAACCTTTAAAAGAGAGGGGTGAGCGGTGGAGTGAGCCGTTGGTTTCAATTCGCAACCTCACCACTAGATGCCACTAAAATCTCCACATTGCTCCTTTAATAACATGTTTTTTTTACGAAAAAGTTGTTTTTCATGATGTACGAAAATTTTCCCCTGTAAACTGTTTATTCCTACTAAGGCAGCATCCTGAGACAATACATTGGCTTTTAAATTTTGTTTTCTGGGTTTTTTTACTCTCATGGATAAAGATTTTGTATCCTTGTTTATCCAAGGATGATGCATAAAATGTATCGTAAAAGACTTAAATCTGGTCAAAACTTACATCTCAATTTTACTCCCTGGCTGCCATTAAGAAAAGATTTTATGTTAGGAATGTACTTATGATGCCTGAAAATGCTGTCTAGAGTTTGGAACAAAGCTAAGGTGTTTAAATGTAAACTATGCACAGCTTGCAGTGTTTGTCCAAATTAAACATATTCAGTATTGTTCATTTTGTCTGACTTCCAGATCTCAGAGTTGAATCAGAAGGTTCAGGAGTCGGAATCTCTCATCAGCGCTCTTCAGCAGACCTTCAGTCAGGCCAAGAGGAACACCCAGGAACAAATGGTATGACCAAATACACTACAAACAATCTCTACTTGATGACTTTCAGTAAGAGCATTAGTTTTGTGCATCCAATGAAATAGAAAGGTAGATATTTGTCAGATTTACTTTGATATATGCCTTTATGACATTTATGGCTCACAGTAGGATTAATCGGTTAAATGATATACGTGTGTGTGTGTGTGTGTGTGTGTGTGTGTGTGTGTGTGTGTGTGTGTGTGTGTGTGCAGGCTGTCTTGCTGCAGTCCAGGGAGCAGGTAACAGAAGAGCTGAACAGACTGCAGAGAGATAATGATAGTCTTCAGGGTAAACACAGACTTCACCTGACACTACAGCAACAAGAGGACTTTCACATGCCCACCACTGTACAGGTACTACAGCATCGGCCTCATATGCATTATCTAAGCATCTTTAAATGGAATTCATTCAATCATCAGTCATCATTTCTTCACCTTCATGGCATTTAAACCTGTATATGGCTGTAGAACACAAAGGAAGATATTTAAAAAAATGTCTTAGTGGTTTGTGTTTATCAATAGGGGATCAATGTTGTTTGGTTACCAACATTTTTCAAAATTTCCTCTTTTGTGTTCTGTAAAAGAATGAAAGTCATACAGGGTGAGTAAATGATGAAATCATGTTTTTAGGGTGAACTAGACCTTTAACACGGCACCAGTTTGTAAATGTCTGTTTTTACAAATGTAAGTGGGTAAAGTCATGGAAAATATGGAAACCCTGCTGTGGGATGTTTACAGTCCCCAAGGAAATCAGCAATTTGGCGTGTTACTGTCGAATTTAGCAAATGTATGTTGACAGGTGTGCCTTCATCAGATATACTATAGTGGCTTTGAATGCAGCTCATCTATATGTTTAAAACACATTTTTCCACCCAGGAGCTGCAGCAGCTGGTGTTGCAAAACAGGCAGGACATCGTCGCGGCCCGCACGGCTGCAGAGCATTTGGAGGAGAAGCTGAAGGCAGAAATTCTGTTCCTGAAAGAGCAGATCCAAGCAGAACAATGTCTGAAAGAGAACCTGGAGGACACGCTACAGCTGGAGATCGAGGGATGTAAAGAGGAGATTGGTGAGTGTTGACAGGGGGTCGTTTGTAAAGCACACTACAATGTCAAAAATCACATTTAAAGTGTGTGTAATTTATTTACAAAACATTGTATTTGAAACAAAAACTGATAAATCTATGTGAATTTCCAGAGGGAAACTATGGCACACTAACCCTATGAAAGGACATTGTAACCTAATGCCTTTAGATCAAACATTCACTGTGTTAGGTTAAATAAACTGTTTTAGTTCACTCATATTTTAACACTAGATAATACGGTTTGAGAATACGGTGCAGAAAGGCAACGCTATCTCAAATAATCAACATGACAATGAGGTCCAAAAGCACCTGATCTCACTTCCGAAGGGCACCTTTGGGATGAATCTTATTGTGCATTTGCAGCCCACAACTTGGCAGTAATCGCATGATGTTAATACAGACCAAAATTTCTAAACATTTTAGAACCTTGAATCTTAGCCAGGAAGAATTAAAAGCAGTTCTGAAATAATAAGGTGTACCTAATAAAGTGTCTGGTGAGTGTGTATGGGTTGGATTTCCTGCAAAAACAATTATATTGTTATATGTATCATTACTCATACTGTGATGTTTGGTCGGTTAGCTGACGAAATCCAAACTTCTCTTTTAAAGAAGTAACCTCTTGTCCTAGATTACAAGAAAAGTGGAATGTATGTATCTCATTTCATTACTCTCTTTTTCTTTCACTTCTCCCTGCAATGGTGACTTGTGTTCAGATATCCTGGAAGGTATGAATTCCTGTCTGACTCTAGTGTTTGTCTAGGTTGTGTCTGTCTGTAGTGGCACCACCAGTAACTTGCACCCTAAACCCATCAGCACCGTGCTACTTGTAACATCCACAACCCATGTCACTGTGTACAACTTAATTTGACTGTGTACTAATTTTGAACACAGATGTAACCTTGAGACATTTTGCATGAGAAATTTAGATTTGAATGTGTTGTTTCGTTTACAAGTACAATAGTAATGTGTTAAACCACAGTGCTCTGTTTTATATGCGTTTAAAGTGAGTGTTTAAACTTACTAGCATCTTTTTGGCTCACACATTTTTAGCCAGATGCACACTTAACCATTTACCCTGGCACGCTGTGTTCATTGCAAAGTCATAGTATTTTATTTTCATTTTTCAGTCAGTACTAATACACTAATGTTTGAATGAACAATTCCTGTTGTTGCTGACGGAGAACTCTCGCCTTGTTCTTGTCAGAAGAGAACCTGCCATGCATTAAGTACATGTCTGACTAATCTAAAAACTGTGACTGCATGTGCCACTGTTTTATTTTTCTCTCTCTGTCCTGTAGCGTCTTTTTCCAGCCTTAAAACAGAACTGGAGCGAGTGAAGAGTGAAAAGCAGCAGGTGGGGCTAAAGTTCACAATACACTGATTTTAATTCTCTGTGGAGGGAATGTCACGTCACGTCTGTCAAGAACATGTCAAAGTCATATTTTACTTGTATTTCATTAAATAGTATTATATACAGTAATAGCAGAAGTCAACAGAGTTTTAATTTGTAGTCTCTCTTCTGTAGGGCTTGACCCCGTAATTGCTGCTTGCAGCTATATTGTATAGTTTGCTTTTGTCCCAGTGACTTTGGACTTCCTTCTTGCTTTTTTAATTCACATTGTCTGAATTCATAAAAACTCACCACCTGATAAAATAGTTTTCTCATGAGAACAGGATGAAAAGTAAAAAAGTGTATATATTAGGAAAACATTGACCTAAATATATGAAAAACTTAAGGAAAATTTGAAAACCCTAACCCGAAAAAAGTAAGATTAAGTTGAGGCACTAAAATGTTTAACTGAAAATAAGTAAACTAAAATAAAAATCATCTATATTAATAAATAATAAAATGACAAAAATGTAACTAAAATTAACATCATAACTGAAAATATAAAAAATCAATTCATGTTATATAGCAACATAAAAAAAATAAACAAATAAATAATAAAATGATAAAACCACATGACAACAATTGCTAAAAATGTAACTAAACATAACATAAAACCAAAAGCTAATTCAAAATATTATTGAGTAAATATGTAGTGTTGTAATTAAAGTTACAGTCGTGAAAATGCTTATCTGCTTATTTTTTCTATGCAAAATATAGTTAATTTAATGCATTCATTTGGGAGTGAAATATGAATTAAACAGTTGTATGTGAGCTGAAGTGTATATCATTGTATCTCTATACCTGTTGACCAATTCTTTACTCTTTTGGAACAGCTGGAGAGCAGCTTGGCAGAGAAGAGCCAGACATTGCAAAGTGTACAGGCCCTAAAGAACAGTCTGGAGGAAAAGTTGAAAGAAACTCTAAGCAGCAAGGTCTGAACCCTCACATGACCTCTGCTTGCTTCATTACAGCATGCTGATCTTACTCATAAAAATCATATTTTACACAACGCTTCCTGTGCATGTGATTACATCAGTTGATCAGACACGCGTGTTTGCTTGAAAGACCGTACAAACCGCTGCAATGTTGGATTTTTTTTTAAATAGAGAAACTGATTTTGTTAGATTTCATGGTTACATAAACGATTCGAAGTGTTCACGGTAAAATGAAATAAATGTTGTGTGTGTGTTGCAGTGCGCTTTGGAGAGTCAAGTGTTTGAAGAGAAAGATAAGTCTCAAAGACTTCAGACTGAGCTGGATGTCAGCGAGCAGGTCCAGAGAGACTTTGTCAAGCTGTCCCAGACTCTTCAGGTAAGAGCTCTTTGCTTAAGTTAGCGCCATGCCACCAAGCTATAAACCCAGCTTAAGATTCAATGCCATGCTCTTGTTCTCGTATAGGTGCAGTTGGAACGGATCCGGCAGGCGGACTCTTTAGAGCGCATCCGGGCCATCCTCAACGACACCAACATTACAGACATCAGCCAGCTTCCTGAGACATGATGTCACTTCCACCTCATGACTCCAGCGCTCGTATATAAACACACGCCCACATACGCACTCCCATGTCCCAGCTCTGACCCAACTTCATCACTGTGCCCGTCCCAACGAGACCTCTCTAGACCTGGGGGGTCCAAAATGAGCTCGGGGTTCAAATAATAACAATTTAAAGTTGGAAATGGGATAGAAGAGAGACATGAGACGTTTTGGAGATCACAACTGACACCTGCTACTGCTATTGGAATATTGTAAAGCGTGTAAATACATAAGCAAGGAGCAAGAAAAAGACTGTCTGAAGTGAAGATGGGTTTTAGCCAGTTTTGTGTCTTGTTGCAGTTCTCCACCGTGGATCTTGCAAGGAACTGCTGGTTTTTTAATGAACGCACCTCGTGCGAGTTTAAGAAACGAGAGAATTCGAGTCCATGATAATCATCTACTGTGACTTTTCCATTTATCTGATTCTACCAAAGTTTTCACCTCTGTCCTTTTCACTCCTCTGTACCGCTCAACTTCCTTTCCATCTTCCGCGATAAAATCCGTGACCTGTGAAGGAAAGACGCACCTGATGTGTTTTGTACATACGTGTATACAGATTATATGTGAATATTGCATTAGATAAATTAATACACGAGACTGTGACTCTCCGCTTTGACCTGTCCCCTGACAGACGGCTTTCTCCTTGTCCGCCAATCATTTCACTGGGATGTACTTACTGGCTGTGTTGTGTGGCTGTTTTTTCTTCGCCATACATCGGAGACACTTCTTAACATGTTGCCTGGAGTTACTGCTACTTGGGTTGTATTCGGCAGGTATTTTTGCTTGTTTTGTTGTGAAGGATATCGCATACATTATTCATTTTCATCTGTTGTTTAATCTGATTATATTCACAGATGTGTGCTATTTAGTACCTGGTCGGATTCAGATGTGCATTTGATTTGTCGGGTAAATAGCAACTCCATGTACATTGACTGTTTTGGAAGTATATCTGCATAATGGAAAACATCTAACGGTATACTAATGAAAACACACTATGCTTATTATTTGCATCAGTCGTTGGGATGTTCTGTGACTAAAGGGCATTTGCGTACCACAGCAAGCGGTATAGAAACCTATATATACGCGAGGAAACTAAAAATGATCTGCAGAACCAAAGTTAATCCTCGTGTTGACTCGCATACTCAAAACTACATATTTGGGCTATTTGGAGATAACAAATGGTGACGTGTAACAACTACAGGAATTGTGCGTGGGTGCTCTATATTTAGAAATAAGAATAAACATTACATATTTAGATTTCTTACAAATGAGACTGATCGAAGTGGCATGTGATTATTTTTTTTTATGAAGTTGAAGGAATTCTTAGTGGTGTACTGTTGCTGCAGAAATATTGATTTTATTGAGGTGTGTTTATAAAAACCACCCGTATGGAATTTGGATGTAAGCATAAGCTGCCTTGTGAAACATTTTACAAAATTATAAAATGATAAGAGGAAAATGCAAACATTTTTTACACAAAAACTTAATCTCTAGAAAAAATGAGTTATTGAAAATTGACAAAAATGTTATTTTCTTCCTAATCTACAGCAACCTACTTTTTTTTTTGAGTGAGACTTTGACAAAGCTTCCATTGTATGACCTTTGAACTCCATTTGACTTAAAGGGATAGTTCACTCAAAAATAAAAAATGTCATTTAAAATCTGCATATGACTCTTTCTCTTGTGGAACACAAAAGATATTTTGAGAAATGTCTCCATGGTTTTATAATGAAAATCAATGGAGGCCAATGTTTTGGTTACCAACATTCAAAATTTCTTCTTTTGCATTCTGCTGAACAGAAAATGTCGTACAGGATTGGAATGACATAAAAATAAGTAAATGATGGAAGAATTTCGTTTTTGGTTAAACTATCCCTTTAACAGCTGCTGTGTACTGACAAACAAGCTCTGCTTCTGTGTGAATATGTGCATTATAAGACTGTGTGTGTGTTGTGGTCGTGTTTATTTTATTACCTGTACGTTGCAGTTCACATGTTTCTTGTTGTCTTCACGTGTTAAACAGATAAGCTACCTGAATAGAGTTCAACTGGTTTATGTTTCTCTATAGCAACTAAAGAACAGCTGTCATAAAATATTTTACAAACTGTTTTTCAGGTCTAACGGGCACTGATGTAACTGTATTTTGGCAGGAGACAATTATATTTAATCAAATTATGCTAAAACAAAACAAAAAAAAACTTTTCTCCAATCTCCACAGCATAATTTTTAATTCATGAGTTTTATCAGATGGGTCTGTAAAGTGATCGTTCAAATGCTTTTACATTAACAATGGTTATATTTCTATTCGCATGTTGTGTTGCAAATTACAATGCAGAAGCTCTTGCGATTTATATACTGTATTGTGTACATATCCCTGTAAATATCTATATAATAAAACAAATTGAAACAGGTTTTTCTTAAGGCCAATTACTGTATATTTCCTTTTCAAGAGAAGTTTGTTATTAATCGCATTATTATATAAACCTGTATACAACTTTATCTTTTGTGGAACACAAAAGAAGATATTTTGAGAAATGTCTCAGTGGTTTTGTGTTGCACAGTGGTAGTCAGTGTGGTCCAATGTTGTTTGGTTACCAACATTTTTCAATCATCTTTTGTGTTCTGCAGAAGAATGAAAGTCATACGTGTTTGGAATGACATGATCAAATAATTTTTATTTTGAGTGAACCATCTCTTTAAAACATTAAAGTTGTCTAAATCACCCTTTAACATTTGACAAATCCTTCAAAGCAACTTTGAAGCTGTACATTTCTACATGCATTTTCTAGAATCGATCTCACGACTTTGGTGTTGCTAGCCTGACACTCTACCACATCGTGCTGACTGGACTCCTTGTGCTTGACATTTTCCCCTTTTTTATATTTCCACAACATGACCTCTTCAGATAAGCCAACGTCTAAATTCAGGAAATGTCACGGATGCCTGACACTTCATTATCACAACTGATACATTTTAAAAGAAAAAAAACCTGCAGGAAATACATGTTCATAAAGTACAAAACACTTTATTGTCCACACAGCACATGACATTTTTTATTTTATACAAAATGTTTGCTAATTCCTCGATGACAAACGATTATGGTGACTACTTTTACGGAAGAGAATATGTTAAGCAGGGGAAATAAACTCCGGGTCTATGGAGATATGAAATGACTTCTGTAGCCTTCTTGGAAGTTCGCTGACCGCTGGTGTTCAGAAACTAAAATGATTTTTGATGCCCTTAATCTGCTTCATCATGCCAGCGATGTGTTCTCCCCTGCAGGAAGGAAGAAAGTATTTCAGGATCACAAACACAACAGTCATATATTAAAATGATGATTTTTAAAGGTGCTTGACTGTACGTACTGTTCTTTGAGGACCCCCTGGACACACTTCCTCTGGTGGGCGTTGAGTGTGATGCTGGAGCGAGCCGGAGAAGCTCCGGTACTCATCTGCTTCTTCTGGTATTCCATCTTCATGTTAACCTAATAATACATGCGCCAGACTAAGTTTTAAGAGCAACCTCTATTGCCAGCACTACTAATGAATGTAAATTGAGAAACAGTGTAAATTTCAGATGCTGGTGGAGGCGAACCTGTTTAATTCCGTTGTCTAGGTGACGAAGTTGATCATGAATGGTTTGCAGTTCCTTCCTCATGTCCTTCTCGCTGTCTGACAGTACAGGAAGTTGACTGCGCAAACTTCCCAAAACCTGTTTTACTCTATGCAAACGAAAGCACACAGTGTCATGACAAACATTTACTGCCTCCTACACAATGTTATTTGTACATGCCATTATGGCAGCCAACACTTTTAGTCATTTAACTAAATTCAGAGAGGAAGACAAATATGACATAATGAACCTGTTCATGATCGCTTCCTGGCGATACTTGGCATCTTCGTATTTGTCGGCAAGTCGCTCTGCTGCCTCCCGCAGACTTTTCCTACAACACACAGACCAACTTTAGCATTCTGTGCCTTCTGCTTCAAACACATTACGATACTGACGCATCTGTGCTGATCCCAAACATTCATATTTCACCTCAGAGAGATGAGAAGAGTGTTTTACAAAGTCTCTGAGGTGAAATGTGTATGTTTGGGATCAGCACAGACGCGATCTCTTCAAGAGAGGGCAGGATAATGTGTTATACATGTACATGTGGTTATGGAGTAATATCAAAGAGGCAGTGCTGTGGTCACCTCTCCTCTCTGCAAAGAGCCATATCCTCCAACTGTTTCTTCTTCTGTCCGTTTAAAAGCTTCACTCTGAAAGAAGGACAGCTGTGTTAATCCCACATATACACAAAGTGCAATAATTGGATTATTGGCTTTGCAGTATTTAAAACTTTAATACACAATTATGCTATGGAGCGTGTCAGTTAAATACATTCAATTCACACAAGAAATACCGTGGTACAGTGATGTATAAGACTGTAATACTAGGTTAATCCAATAAATCTTTTATGGTACTACTCATTCTCTCATAGTAGTTTTCCACATTCCACAATTTAAGTAAAACTATGGGATTACGCTAGAGGTCAAAAGTTTGTGTTCATATTTTTTCCACATTTTAGAATAATAATAAACTCATCAAAATTATGAAATAAAACAAAGGGAACTATGTTGTAATTAAAAAAGAAAACTAAATAAATATATATATATATATATATATATATATATATATTATCATCTTCAGTGTAGTCACCTTTCGACTACAATTTGCAGAAATGTTTTCATGTAATTTTATCAAGCAGCTTCTTAAGGTCTCACCCTAAGATGCCTTTTAAACAATATTAAAGGAGTTTTTATCTATTCTGTGCTCTTATTGGCTGTTCTTTCTTAATTATTCAGTCAAAGGTATCAATTTAAAAACCTTTTTTTTTATAAAATGAAAATTATATTTTTGTCTACTAAACTAATTTCAGATATTTAAGCAAACAAAAAAATGAGAAAAATGTCCCAAAACTGTTATGACTAAAGTAAACTGTACCAATTTAGTCAAGTGAATGGTAGTATATTATGTACTATGGCATTTACGTGGTACACCAAGGTACTTTCAGAAATACCACAATATTGACAAAAGTGTCTGCAAAACAACAAAATATTGACAAAATTACAGCGCAATGAATATGTATGTCCTCATTAAATAGACTCATCATTATTATTATTAAAGCAAAATGCTTTTAAAATATGTTTCTTATTCAAATTATCATCTTAATGTGGCCAACAGGCTCATTTATTTTCTATATATCCAAATATGTACTTAGTCAAAATAAGCTGGATTTAAAATCTTTCAAAATGAGTAAAAAACAAGTCCAAACATGCAAGACCTATTCTGATGCTTAATGCTACTTTATGCTGTACCTCCTCTGCATCTCCTCATGTGCCAGGCCAAGTTTTAGGATGTACTCCTCTCTGAACACCTGTGTGGCTCTGCTCAACAGCTGCAGACACTCGGGAGGAGGGGGTGAAGAGTCCTTATCCCCGGCCCTAAAACACACACACATCACTGTAGAACTTACGAAATAACATGTCTATTTTATTAACATATTATAAAAAAGAATAACGTAATGCATATGCATCTACGGATAAAGTGGTTTTACCTCAGCACTAATGGGTTGGTTGAATTACGTGCCAGGATGTTTCGAATATGCTGCTCAAAGGAGTCTTCAGCCAATCCACGCAGAGGAGAGCTGCCTGACCCCGCCCCCGGATGAGAACACAGCAAAGGAGGCGATGGGGGACGAATAGAACTTCTATACAGATGTATATTTAAGAACAATATCAGTAATAATGTAATGAAGATTTACTAGTAAGTGAAAGTTTATTGGCATTAAATAAGAAACCAGGAGTGCTGACGTACAGCAAAGGGAGTAACAGACACTCATAGTTATTCATGACACACATCATGGTGGCTCCCAGGGATAGATCCGACACGATCCAAAACCCTCGAATAGGAGCCGGTGAACTGTAGGGAAAAAATATTAAAATTGATCTCAGTAAAATGACTCACAATATACTAAGGGACATGCTAAAAAATTATATTCTGGGATAACTGACAGAGCTTGATCCAGAACTTGTCCAGAAATACACTGCAGGGTAGCAGGTTTCCCTACCTGTTAGCGAGAGGTTTGGTGCACAGGATGTTCTCCACTATGCAGCGCTGTTCTGTAGCCAGCTCCTGCAGACTGTCTTTATCCTCCTCATCTATAGAGAAAACGCACACTGAAGATCAATTCATGAGGCCAGTGATGTTTTTTCAAGGTTTCGACTGAGCATGTAAACTCACCGGATTCTAGAAACTTCTGCAGTTTTTTGAACCAGGTGAGTCCGACACTGTGTACGCCAGCTTCATGGGTGCAGTGATACCTGTGCTGGCACAGAGGATCTGTAACATAGATCAACATTTTGCATGACACGACACAAGTGGCTTATAACTGCATCTCAGTTCACATATGCATTATGTGCCAAAATCATTACACAAGATCATTAATATTAATATATGTTGAATGCAGTATGCCAAAGTTTCTGGATGGTGTACCATTTTGAGCAGATTCTAGTGGAAAAAATATATATAATATACATTTTTGCCAGTATCAAAATGCCCTTACCTCGGTGCAATCTGATTGGACAGGTAAAGTCTGACTCCGGGGGCTCCTCCTCTTCCCCAGCAGCGGCCAGTTTGAGCATCAGCTCCAGCTCCACACACTCAAACACATACAGTGATGGGATTGTTTCTGAGCCTCTAGACCACCTCTCTACAACCTGAACATACAAAATAACAGTGCTTTATCAGTTTAACAAACAACATTTTATCTACAGCACAATTAAGACAGATAAACAAAACTTACTCTGCCGTCCTCCTCATCACCAGCTTCCAGCACCACACAGTGGTAAAGGGTTCCTGTTTCGGTGGCAATAACCAGGATGTTGGGCACACAAGGCAGGCAGAGCACAGCACACGCATAATAACCATAGTTATCTTCTGCCACTGGGTACATGGGTAAAGGGCCCAGCGGCTTCCCCAGATTACTGACACTAGAAGAGAAAAAAGTGTTAACTTTATAATGCAAAAAAAGCTAATGATCCTAACATGTGTTTCTATTCGTTTGAGTGAGGTTTGTGAGATTTGCACATAAAATTACTACCAGCTGAGAAGATGAACTTTTGTGAATCATATACACTTTCTGAAGAGTCTGTTACCCGTGTGTGAGAGAGCTATAGCTCAGATACGTCTCTCCATTTCCGTACAGAATATAGAGCGGGTAAACCAACAGGTCTTGCTTCATGTGCAGACGACGTGGAGAATCTGCCAGCGGTCCAAAGTCAAATGCCACAGCAGTTTCACCCAGAGACGCTGCATAAGAACGCCTGCATGGGAGAGATCGATTCCAACATCATCAACAAAGAAAGAGTTTTATTATACAGTTACAGTATATCAAAAAAAAGAAACATTTTAACATACAACTTTTACATTCATGCATTTGGCAGATACTGTTATAATGGTGCACTGCTACTGAAACAGTATCAGGGTACTCAATTAAAGGCTGTTTATTTTTTGCGCAAGGTATTGATTTCCTATCCATATTTTATTATCGATCCAAACCATTCAATAAGATTTCCTTTGGATGCCTATAAACCAAAGGTTTAAAATCTTACCCTCTTGTATGGATACTGCTTTCCTCATCTAATTGAGAAACATGCAAAACTTTTGCAGGGGACTGTGGCTCCTTAAGATTATAAAATCTGTGAGCAAAAAAACACATTTTAATAAAATGTTTCATATAACATTGGAAGTCATTTCAATTCTTCACAGACAATATCTTTAAAGCTATTGCCAGTCATTTGCAGGTACCTGATTGTATTGTCTGAAGTCAGTAAAACTAGATGAGGCTCCTCAGTTTCACTGGGATACCAGGCGGCCTGTCGGAGCGTCACAGAGGCGGCACTGGTGAAGAACCTTTCAGCCACAGGAATTGTCCTGTAAAAAAATGAAAATACAACCAAAATAAACTAAAGGGCATAGGGGCTGAGGCAGTTATGTTATCAACATAAAACATATGTCAAAGTTAAACCTGTCAGTTCTGCACTCACTTGCAGTTGATCTCCAAGCGTCCACCCTCAAACTCTGACTTTTTACCCCAGCGCTGTGGCAGCTCGAGCACAGTCGCTCCACGCTGACCGATGAGAGCCACATGATACTGCGTGGGGCTGATCAACACCTGACATACCTCAAACAGCGGAGGGTTGATGCAAAGCAGAGTCTGTGGAACATTTTACAGCATCATCAGTTACTACGTAAATAATAACCTACATTAACATTGGAAACGTAAGGGGGATTAAAAAAAGAAAGATTAATACAGACACGAAACTGAAAAGTGTGTGTTAAAGCAGTTGATGTGAATGTACATTAAGATACTGACCTGACATCTAGAAGTGTTTATATCAGCTTCGGTATTCAGCTGGCGCAGGTTTGTCGTGTAAAACACACTCTCAACACTATCCCATATGAACAGATCGCTATTCAGACAGAACGTGAGGTTTTTGTCTATTCTTTTGCTAGTGCCTTGGGGCTCTAAATAAAGCCTTTCTTGTAATTTCTTGAAGATGTCATGCTTTTTTAGGGCGTCTCTCCATCGCTCTCCCGCGGGCGACGCCATATTTTTTTGTATTGTCGCTGAATGATGACGTCAAAAAGCTCCACCAATAGACTCGCACTTCACGCGTGGCGCCTTTTCTGTTGAATTCTGGGATTAGTAGTTCAAAAGCGGGTTAACGCTGCGTTGATATTTTTTGTTTATTTGTTGTAATTCGTTTTATTACAGTTATTTTGGAAACAATTTTCTGTACTTTAGTTTTTTTTATTATTATTCTGTGTAAAACTATTTCTTTTTCGAGTAAACGCGTTTAGTTTAGTTTAGTTGAGTACATTTTCACTTTGCACAGAATCTTGCACTGCATGAATTCTCTAGACAAGAAAAAAGGGCCAAACAACAGTGTTATTTATTTATTTATTTATTGTTAATTCCATTATTTCGTACTCACTGTTTTTCTGTACGGTTTCTAAAATACATATGAAGTTATGCTTTGGATAAAGCGTCTGCCAAATGCGTAAATATGTAATGTAAGCGTTATGCATGGCACGTTGTGACCGCTGCGGCGTGGCGCCTCCTCGCGGTGAAAGGCGAAACACGCAGGCGCCTGTAAACGTGTGCCATAATCTCCGAGCATTGTCTCCGTAAACAGTGGAGCGCCTTCATGCCGACGAGAGCTTCTCCCGCAGCACCACTCCCGTCTTCACGTACATCTGAGCAGAATGGAAGTTAAATGGCAGGTAAACGGAGTTGTTTAGTGCGGATCACGGGGACAGGAATGTCCCAGAAAAGGGACGTGAACTCTTACCCAGATGGGTACAGGGTCCTCAATACCAGTGAACTACGGGAGCTCCTACAAGATGAAGACAAAATGAATCAGATCGTGCGACTCAGTGAAAAGGTATTTCTTCATTTTACATACACCGTGTGGACATTTCTTTGGATACGTCTCCGTTTTTCTTCAGACAAGATGCTGTACGTTAGCCTACTTGTCATTTTAACAATGTACTGTAGATAATTTCCTTCAACAGCAGAATGATCGTATGATTTGTGCAGCGTGCTTTGCATTACACGCCATCCCATACATTCATCCCTATAGCACACAGCACTGCGCAGCACCGTATGACAGTCTGTTGTAAAATAACGTTTGGCGCAGATACTCTTTCTTCAAGAAATGTTTTTGGAAGATTTGTTCATGATGATGAATTGCTTAAAGTTTTTGCATAGAAAGTTAACAAAATGTATAGGTTATTAAATTGCTGCGCTACTTTACATATTCATGTTTTGTAAAAAAATTCGTCCTTATTTTCCAATCTCCATAATCGTTTTATTCCTAGTATTTCTTAACTTGAAACACGTTTTTTTGTGGCGGTGTGTTTTTTAATCTCTATTCACAGATGTTTATGTGTTGAAACAGTGGGGTTTCATGTGAGATACATGAGAGCTCTTTAGGCGCATTCATTCGGTGTCAGTTTAGACTGGGATATATGACATATGAGATGTAAATTGCTGTAGCTTGACACCAGGTCTCTGCATGCCTGCAGGAAGCCGGACCGTGTTATTTGTAATGAAAGGACAATATGTTTGCACAAGCTCGTAAATACAACCCTAGTTCAATATAATACAAATCTACACACAATTGTCTTATACATTAAAAATTCCAAACCCAGGAAGGAACCCAAGACTTTTGTCTGTGAGACACATATGATGTTTTGCACAATGTCACGTGTATGTCTTACAACAAAACTGTCTGATGATCACAGAGAAAGATATTTGGAAGAATGCTTATAACCAAACAGTTCTTTGCCCCCATTGACTACCATAGTAGGACAAATGACAATGGTAGTCAAAAGTGCCCCAGAACTTTTTACTGTCTTACATTCTTCAAAGTATTTAATTTTGTGTTCAACAAAAAAATGATAAAGCAATTTTCCCTAATGTGGGGCAAAGAACTGTTTGGTTACAAACATTCTTCAACCAAACAAAGACATTTATACAGGTTTGGAACAACATGAGAGTGAGTAATTCATGACAGAATTTTCATTTTTGGGTGAACTACCCCTTTAAGGTGCCAATACATGGGAAAAGCTTATGACTGTTAGTAAACATATTTTTAAAATCTTAATATGATAACAAAATAACTGCAAATGCAGATACACCCGCACATCACATATTGTATGCATACCATTTAGCCTCCACCATATGGCCTTCTGCTTGCTCCAGTAATGTTTTCTGTGTCTATTGATAATCGCGCATTTAGAAATATGTGTTGGGGCCATAGGGGTCAAACTCCCAAAGGCTTGTGATCTGCATTGCACATCACCATTCCCATCACAAACGGGTCAATTCATTAACATGCTGACTTCTCCAAGGGCAACTGCAATGAACGCTTTACAATGGTCTAGTGAGCGGGATACAGCTTTTGCTCTTGTATGCATGAGCTACATTCTCTTACGAGAGATTGTGGTATTTTAACTGAATGGAAAATGCTTTATAATACTCGGCCGCTGTTTGCTATGAATAGCAATGAGGCGGCTTTTATGGTTAACTTTATGTGCTCATTAGGCATACAAAGGGGAGAATCAGGCTCCTTTCTTGAATTAATCAGTGGTAGAAGCAGAAGGTCGTTGGTCATTCATGGTTTATTGACCAAGCTGAACTATCTTGCACTAAACAGATTATACTGTATCTTGCTTACGCCGCATACTCAATGGGAACAGCCGTCATTTATCATATGGCTTCACACCGGTTTGCTAATTTCCATGCTTTCACATAGAAAACCTTGGCATGAATCTGATGGATTTATGTGTATTGTGATTATAAAAATATTAAAAACATATGTAGCCCTAAATTTGATAGTAGTTAGGCATTATAGGCATTACAATAGTTTTGATGTGGTATCAGAAATCCAGTTTTGGTATAAGACGCTAACAACAATGTACGACTTGTTCAATGTTGCGAAACATAGAAATTAAGCAGCGTTGACATGAAATTCATTTAACACATTTGCAGATATAAACCAATGCTTCTGTTATCAAGTCCAGCTGGAATATTTATCAACCTAATTTGCACTCTCTCCATATGATGGAAAATTACTTTTTAAATTCTTGCTGAGCTTTGATATTATTGCATTTTTGTTCAAAGATCAGCACTTTTATTTGTGAAATGTGTTAAATGTTCTGTTATTAATCACTGCAGTCGCATTGAATTCACTGTTTGCATTGCCAATCCAGTTTGATGTTGTCTGAGAAATACAGAATGCGAATAATCAGAAGTCGTCTTTTCGTTTGAATGTATAGCCTAAAAAATATCTGTTACATATTAGCCAAATTAAATACCAAACCCAGAACTTAGACAATATTTATTTTTTTTCCTTAAAATGTAACTGCATGTTCACATGTTAACTTACTATAAAAAGATGCTAACCATAAATTATCGACATGAATTATTGGTTCTATTGACAGGCCTAGTTTCGTTTTAGTGCACCGAGGCTGTTTATTTGTGGCCTCTATTGATTTATTATCAGTATTGAGAGACCAGAGGTTATGTGAGGCTGTTATCCTAATGGAAGTCAAAATTCTGATCAATCCAACCCCAGCAGGACTTGCACTGTGTAAAAATTGTCTCTGTAAGGTATTTACCAGTGTGTCAGTGTGTTTTACGACCATTATATCATCCAACCCACATGGTCTCCAGAGGACTTACATCTGCACCGTGTATAAACAGACACACACAGGCAGCTGCAAGCGGAAATAGACGGTTTGTGTCAATTCCTGTTTAGGGAAAATGCAAGCCATTCTGAGCGCTCTCTGTTGGTCCAGGGATTTTTCTTTTGCATCAGACAGCCAGGAAATGGGCCGACAACAGAGATACTGGAAAATCTAAACACAGGCCGTCATTTTCAAAGACCCCGCTGCGCTCTCTGGCTTTAGAATGTTCATCATTAAACCACAAGAGTAAAAGACACGCTCACGAGCAGGGGCTGGACTCGGACAGTTATTGGCTCCGGGTGACTTATGACGCATGCGGCAGACTCAGCAGTATGGAATACTAAGAGCTGGAGAGAGAGAGAGCCTCAGGACCGTCTCAGATGTTCTCCTAAAATGTGCCCGACTAACTAGAAGATTGATCACAGCGCTATAAAAAGGGTGGTTTTGAGCGTGTTTCTTAGCTGCCTTTGTGATATGCAGAGATACATCCTCTCCAAGACAAGCCACATCCTTTCCTGTACTTGCAAATGCTTGCATGATTTGGGTTTTGCGGTCAGAGAGGTTCTAATATACTGTACATGCAGAGATCTGTGCAAAACGTAGTGGGTTGCAATTTTGGGCATCTGAGGTGTGCGAACGTACAAAACATGCAGCGTATTTATGCTTCCTTTTAAAATGACTTCAGTGACTAGGCAGCATATCCTTGTTCAATAAAAAAACACAATATTTGTGTGTACTATGCCATTATGCTTAGCAACATGTCAAAATCTGTTAGTAGCAATCAAGTTTCCTACGCGTTTCATGCCATATTGGATGCACAAGTGTTCCAAAAGAGTCACCTATGAGGTTCCGTTTTAGTACGGCATTAGTACACATAGTTGAAGTTATTGTTTTCAATTTTTAATTCTCATGTAAAATTGATCTAGAGGAATTCGATGCATTTAGCAAACAAGTCACATCTGGTGCGGCATCCAAAATTAAACAGCAAGTGAGCAGTTGCAAAAATATGCAAATTTCATCAGAGACTCCAATTAAAGTCCTACTGTGACCAATACAAGGTTTATTTGTAATTGCAAGACATTTAAACTAAACTTTTAACAGCAATGCATAATGAACCCGGCATGCTTGGGGATACGCTGCTCGTATTAGAGTACTAGATAAATATTCATGTGTAGTTTAAACAGAACATTGGGTTCTTCTACTAAGCAGAGCGTAATTTGTAGGTGTCGAATGAAACGCATTTCAGATAAGAGAATCTCGGTCCTCGCCGAAGCGGCATTATGAGTGAAAACTGTTGGAAAATATATGACTAGCCATATCTAATTCATTAGCCGAATCATTTGTCATCCTGTCAAGATCCGCAAATGCATCTGCAGTCATGCGATCAATCTGTTGGAGATCATACACTCACTTAGTGGTCGACAACATCTGTATCGTCTTTAAATAGATTCCTAAACTTTAAAGGATTGTTCGGAAAGACAGCGAGCTCTCTGTTTACAGCGAAACCGTGGAAACGTTGGAGGACATTGCTTGTCAAATAGTGGTTTCTTCGGCTGTAATGTAAAACAGTTAACCTAGAAAGAACATTCCTACTGTATCAAACAAATCATAGCTCTAACCCGAACTATAACCTGTAATCAGTGGAAATGATGGGTTGAAAAGATTGTTCAAGCCCCTGTCCTAGGGCGAATGTACTCTATACAAGTTAATGTACTGCATTAATTTACTCTCATGCCATCCCAGATACATTTGACTTTTTTCAGTTTAACTCAAACGATTTTATATTAACATGCCGTCAAGTTATCTGCTTGTATAATATGCAAATGGGTAAGACTCCAAAAAGACCATAAATCCATTATATAAGTAATCTAAATGAATCCAGTAGGTTAATACATTTCTTCTGAAGTGAAGTGATAAGTCGAGAACTTCAAAACTCATTAGTTCTTGCGTGTATCATGACTAGTTGTGTTGTTTGTCACGAGACACGCAAAACCCAATGATATTTAAAGTTTTCGATGTACCGCACTAAGATCTGCTTGTTTTCATTTGATAAACAAAATCAATTCATAAAAATGTTTTATTATTATTTTGAATTAACTATATCTTTATGTTTTTAGTTATTTTTTAATTTGTATTAGCATATTTATATTACTATATATGTTAAATAATAAATAAAAAGATTTCTGAGGCAATAATTGTAATTTTCATTTAGTTTAAACTTCAAATAATATTTAGGCCAATATTTTATTTAAAATAATTTTTAATAGTTTTATTTATTAAAATGTAATAATGCCAGTGCGTCTCTATAGTTCTATAGAGCTGAGAATGCAACGCATATGAATAAAATATGTCAAATGAAAGCGATAAGAAAATCTTTAGATTATGGTATCAACATCTGTGACTTTCCTAAACTTTGAGGGATTGTTCAAAAAGAGGGCGAACTCTTTGTTTACAGTGAATCCGTGAAAGTAATAATAATGGTGCCAGTGCATCTCTATAGCGCCCCCTGTGACAGAGCTGAGAATGCAACGCATATTTGCATCACAAATTGCATTCAGATATATTCTGGAATTAACATGTTTGTGTCTTAATCTTCCCAGATACATTCGACACTCAGAACTGATGGATATCATTTTTAATCTTAACATTATACTGTAATGCTGTCTTCAAAATGTGCAAATCTTCACACACGATAGCAATAGTGGGTGATACATCCCTACACAATTAACAACCAATATCATAGGTTGAATAAAGCAATCGAATAGTTTCCCAATATAAAGGACCTCGCGTAACCTTAACATTCTTCTCTGTCTCTGATCACGCATGCTGTTTGGATTTATTACAAGCATCTCCCGTTTTGACATCTCCAGAAGACTTCATCAAACTCTGCCATTCTCCAATTCCCTCGAGCCGAACAGATTCAGTAATTGATGTGCCACCAGTGGGAATATCACCCGTCATGTTTGGGGGTCTCGCACTGGAATAACAAGAAAGGCGAAATACTCGTCGAGCGAAAAAATCATTAATCCTCTTATATGCTCGGCTAAGCACAGTCAGGCACCCTAATTTTACCCAAGTTTTGAAATGCATAAACTGCCAGTTAATTTTCCCTTGCAGCAACCGAAAGATAAATGATGTTCCAGCATGACCCAAACCTTCGGTTACAGTAAAAGAGGGGGTCTGTGGTTTCAACTCATGTTTGCAAAGTTTGCAAATGTTTTCCATGAGGACATTGGTTTGGATGTGTCTTTTTGCCTCTGTGGTTAGTCGTCTAGTGGTCTTGGGCCGTGTCATGGAGGACGGTCCGAATGGATTTGTCCACAAGCCTGTCTGGCTGGATTTTTTCATCATGGAACCTTGTTTTATTGTAATTAAGCAACATGTGGCAGACTGAGGCGGTTGGGTAATGAAGCATTGTCCGACTGCCTCTCCAGGCTATGTTCCTATTTCAACACACTCATTTTCTTCTAAAAATAATCAACTTACATTAATAGAAATATATTGTATGAATGTTAATATTTAGTATTGTTCAGACAGACTGAACTTTGCTTGATTTCATTAGACTTTATGATGCGTTTATTGTTCATCTTAAATTACTTGTGGTTTGACCTTCTGGAATTTTTCGGTCTCTGTAATGAATTATGACTGCAAAGTCACTCCTGTAATGTGATTTAAAGGGATAGTTCACACAAAAATGAAAATTCTGGAACGTTGCACTGAGTTATGTACTCGTCTTCATGTTACTCTAAACCTTTATGGCTATTTTATGGAACAGCAACAGCGATTTTTTTAGCAGCATCCATCCAAAATGGAAGCTTAATCTCAAATAACAATAGTACGTTCAAAGAACGTTGTGCAAACATTTCCAATATGTTATAAAAATGTTATTTCTGAATGTTTTAAACATTTAACTAACGATAAGATTAGTATGTTTATAGAATGATTTCAGAACATTTTGCAATGATATCTTTTAACATTACTCAAAGAATGTTTCTGAGAACTTGGAGAAAACGTTTAGAGAACATTAGCAAGTTATGAGAACGTTCCCTGTTAGCTGGATAATGGTCCAAATGATTTGTGTTCTATATGTCATATGATGATTTGTGTATTGATCAAACTGAAATGTAAGTTGGTTTTGGGCCATGTTTAATGTCATTGTGTCGCACATTTATTGCAATAAATAATCCTTTTGTGTTCTGTAGAGGAAAGACAGTCATTCGGTTATTTGAAATTTGTGAATCGTAAATGAAGTATTCTTTTGGGATGAAGTATTCCTTTATGCTAAATCTTCAACTCAAACAAATACTGAAAGTCTTTATTCACAAGTGTGGGCACATACCCAAATCTCACTGCTTTCATAAACAAGAAGCTTTTGCTTACAAGTCAAGCAGATTAGCCAAAGTATTCACTCACTTTGAAATCAACATCTACAGGCTATTTGATTCTCTTTCCTAGGCTTTTCTTATAGGCTAATCGGTATTGGAAATGCTCATGGATTTTGTTCCTGCGAACGCAGAGATGCATCACAGCGTAACCTCATATGACCCATGAGGAATTAGATTGTATTGAGTTGCCTTATTCATTCTGTCTTTACGACTCAGAAGTCGTGAATAAAAATGTTGTATTCCTGTGGTTTGACCTTAATGGTCTTGTTTGAAGACATGCATTTGTAATGGCGTACGTGCAGAAGTGGGTAAATCAAAGGTTGGTCTGCTCCTGGATTGTTGACGTCCCATCTACATGCAAGATTGTACAACTGATTCATAATGCTTTGGATAAAAGCGTCTGCCAAATGTAAATACAAAGAAAAGGTTTCGAAATCTTTTCAAAATGTAAAAGTAATAATGGATAGAAGAAATGAACTTGGGTTAGTTCACTCAAAAAATTAACATTCTGTCTTTTCAAATCACAGGAGTTTTTTCCGTGCAACACAAAGAAGATTCTAGGTTGTTAAATGGGTTTGTTAGTGTTTCAAAGTGATATGATCATTTTATTCTGTCAGTTCTTTTCAGTTTTTCATCCCTCTAGCATTAAGTTTGATTGATGTATTGTGTTCGGCTTTGCTGCTCTGATTTCATTTCTTGAGTTGTGTTTAACTGGCCGTTTGTGTTCAGTTCCAGGAGCTACAGCTGGACAGAGAAGTCTTGCTAGCGACGAATCGGAGTATCGCAGAAGAGAGCCTGTCACGTCGCCCTCACCTTCAAAATGGCAAGCTCCGATTGGCTGCAAAGTACGAGGAGCTGGCGAAGCTGACCGCTGCCTGCCGGGAAAAGCAAAGCCAGCTTGGTGAGTATCGACTGGCAAACTTTTTAACAGCGGGTCAGCTGCGTATCTTTTGGGAAAAGTTGTATGTTGGCCACGTTACTCGTAAGCAAGCGGCTGTTGACCGTGCAGGTTAAGAGCATTTCGATACTGCTGTTGTGTACCTCTGGTGGTAGTATTTCAATATTGCCAGGCAACGTTGTTCCATAAAAACACACCCTGACATCCGGCACTGCTCAATAATTCAACGTTGACATGGTGACCCACGCCTGAATTGTTGATCCGTTTAGTCGCACTGGAAGAGATTCTCCTTCCATCGCCCTTCTAACCAGGGTGGAGCGGAGCGGCCAGGTCCCAAAGGGTCGTCTGGGGCCGTTAGGTCCCCACCTGGTTCCCCCACCTCTTTTCAACACCAGACAGGAATAACTGGTCTCATATGGACCAGGACCTATTTAAGATTCTCATGTTACACTTCACAAACATTTTTAATGGGGCTTGAGGTGACTTGCTCTCTTTTTCGCTCAGCATGGACAGAATAAGAAAAATATTATTGTGTTCGTTCATGGTCGTCCTCTTTTTTGGCTGAAAACTCGCACCGGTTTCTCATGCTCCATGCTTTTCATTGACTTGCTGACATCAGTGTCGATTATCAGCGTGTGCATCAGGGAGCTTCAGGGTTAGAAATCAGTTTATAGTTTTGTTGATTATTTTAGTTTTCTTAAAGCTAAACTAAATAAGAACAAAATGTACTTGTCCCTCAGTTTGTTAAGACAAATAAAACATTAAAGCTATTTCAGTTTAATTTTGTTGACCATTAGCAGAAATGGTTTGTAAACTTTAACAAACTTTTGGTTTGTTAAAGCACTTCATTGGAATATGGGAGTACATTTGTTTATAGTTTAATCTGTTAAAGAGAGTTCACCCAAAAATAAAAATTCAAAACCTATATAAAAAATATATTTTGAGAAATGTCTTGGTGGTTCTGTGTTTGCATAATGGAAGTCGGTCCAATGTTGTTTTGTTACCAACATTCTTTAAAATATCTTCTTTTGTGGTCTGCAGAAGAAAGTCATACAGGTTTGAAATGACATGAGACTGAGTAAATCATGAATAAATTTTTATTTTCGGGTGAACTGGTTTTAGATGGTCTTTTGTAGTTTTAGCTACTTTTCTAGCTAGGTAGGCTTTTGGTTATACATTATATGCCTAGTTCCGTTGGGTAGAGTTAGCTCCTGTTAAACATTGTTTTGAGAATAAGGTGTCCTTGATATCTTAACATTTCAGGGTTTGGAAAAACATATAGTATAAAGTTTACAAACTACGACTATATTTTTGCGACAATCCAATTATATTTCCAAAGTTTATTCAACTTCAGTTGTAAGTGTACTGCTGTAAATACATTTCTTGCTTGTTTTACAAAGTATTTTATTTGCATTTAGTTTGTATTTTTACTCTAATTTTTTAATGTTTAAACACTTCAGATTGCTTAAACATTTTGTATTTGGTTTTGACACATATAGGCTATCTGTGAAAGACAGCTTTGCTTACAGTGTGCGAAGCCAAGACAAACAACGGGTATCTGTTGTGTGCTCTGATATTGACTGGGAAAAACTGCCGTCCCAGATGAGACCCCCGAGGTCGACGTGGAGTCTTTAGAATTTCAGACTCTTTCTCTGACATTTGCACCATCAGTCCCGATTTCACACCTGTTTGATCTGTCCACATTCACAATCTATGCAGTAAATATAATGGACTTAATTTGCATACAGTATTTCATGTTTTGCAGGAGGGATGTGCAATTTTTTACTTATAATATTTTAGTATTAATATTAACAAAATGTGCTTGTGTGGATTTTGTTGGCAATATTACATTGAGTAACATTGCAAATATTGTTAATATTGCATGTCACAAAATTCTCTAAAGACCTTTAGTCAAAAGACTAATAAAATGGAAATGGAGAAAACGGTATAAGGCGGTATATAATATGGCTGTTGTGTTGTATTGGTTATAATGTAAAATGACATTTTGTGCACCTTAACACACTTTGAAAAACATGCCATTATTACAAAGTATAATTTTAAATATATATGTATTAAATGCTTTTATCCAATATGACTTTCTGTACATTCAGTTGAGTTTTTTTGGGAATCGATTTTAAGACCTTTGCGCTGCTTGCCAAGTGAGCTACAGGAGCACTACTTATTTCTATAGAGATTGATGTATATCTTTAAGACCTATTCTATGGTGGCCCATAACTTTAACCCACCCCACATTCCAGCACTCAGAGCAGAAAGACTGATATGAATTATTTGTTGATTTTTTTTGACCCCCCTCCTCCCCATTGTGCAGTCTTAGTGGTGATGCAGATCCATTTGAAAGGGCTTTTGTTTGCAAGCCCGCCTCCAACGCTGTTCAAAAGAAAAGGCCGAGATTCATATGATAGTCTCAACCGCAGCCCCACCCCTCATCCAGGAGCCCAGCCGAGTCTGGGAACTAAAGTCTGGGGGAGATATTTGAAAACCAGGCGGAATGAAATGCCAGCAGGAAATTGAACTGTCGTCAATGGCCGAGGAGGAGGGGAAGGCCACAGGGTTCCTTCAGCGTCCCACAGGGCAACAAAAGATCAGCGGAGGATATCTGCAAGTCCGCTTACATGCACTGACAGAGCTTGTACAGGAAGTTCTCATCTCCACGGCCGCATGGGCACCATTCCACTCAAGAAACGCAGAAGAGTCGCTCTCTCTCTATTTCTCTCGCAGCTGCCGGCCAATGACGGAAGGAGGGTGGAATGTTCACCTTCCTGTCACCACGCAGCATACATGTACTCGTGCCTCCAGCTGCAGGCTACAGCCGGATGGGTGGGAGAGGGATCATTCTCTCAACCCAAAACATCTGATTCTCATTCCTTTAGAGCCGAAAGAAAGAATGTAAAGCTGTTTTATTGCTTCATCAGCTGAGGCCAGAGGTTTGGCTCGAGGTTTGCGAGTAATTGCGTAATAAGACGTGACTGCGAACGGCAGACGTTTGGAGAAGAGTTTGGCTCTGAATTCAATGCAACGTGACGTTGAGTTCTTTTTGTGTGGTGTTAATGCCAAATGCGAAATGGCAGCACTCTGGAAAGGTCTCTTGACCAATCAGACGAGAGAAGTCGTGTAAGATTATTTAACGCTCTTCCTTCCTCTCCCCTCACATTTGGCCAAAGGCACATTCCTGACCTGTATGTTTTCTGGAAGGTGAAACGACAAAGGTGAATGACATCCACAAGCTCTTTTATCTTTAACAAAGCGTATCGACACTGTTTATCCGAGGCTTGACCCGTGACACGCACAACCCAGTCATCGACCTCTCAACACATACCTGCCAAACTCTCACAACTATAATTGTCAGCGTCACCCTTTACAGAAAACGACAAACCCCTCGGGGTGGGGAGGGGAGTCAGCCGTCATGGCAAACGTGAAAAGGGCATCTTTGTCTAGAAGTGCCCGTGAATCACACGGTCAAAAGGCATGCTGGGAACTCTGTGAAAGCACCTTATAGTTCTCAGTGATGGAAGGGATGGTCATTAAACGGATGCGAAGTGTCTCTGCCCCTCTTGCAGTGTTTGAATGGAGGGGGCAGTTATCAAAGTTGGATTAGGGCCACTGAGCTACCACACACATGCTGGATTATTCGCTCAGCGGGAGAACAGGGCCTCTTCACAAGCTTTTGAAATCTATCTCCTGAGAATTCGAACCCAAAACTGGGAACTCTGCGCTTGAGGCTTTCAAAAAAATCTACTTGATGCATTGTTTCGACATGGCGGAGTTTGACGCGTTAGCTGTTTGAGCCTGGAAAGGAATATTGTTTACTCGTATCGCTTCATAACCCATATAACTGACTGACTTCTGTGGAAAATAAAAGACGTTTATTTGAGAAAATTTTGAAAAAGAGCAACATGAAAGCAGCCTATTGAACCTGTTTTGTCATGCACTTTATAACATTTGTGAGGCACAGACCAGAAGTCTTTTCTTTTTGCCATAACTCATTAGTCTCATTTGTGTTTGTGTTGAATAAACACATCCTTTACGATTTGACATTGCTAACGTTTTATTGTAAAATATGACAGATCTGACACCATTGGTCTTGAATCTGATGATTTTCAGCAAACATTGATTTACCTTTCATTTTAATAGTCAAAAAAGCTATTGTATGACATCGGAAAATGTATGATGCAAATATTACAGTATCTGGACTATTTTGATTATATATGTTTATGGTGCACTTTTGTTTTTTTGTAACACAACATTGTTAGAGATGTCACTATCGATTATTTTTTTTATTGCGTAATCGAGTAAACAGGTTGTTTTTTACTTTACCATAAAAACATGAGAGATATTTCACTCAAAGGCAGTGTGGCACAGGGACATTCAGCAAAAAAACTTTATTTAAGGAAAAATTTTTATAGGTTTGAAATAGGTTTGGGTAAATTAGGGCTGTCCAAAGATTAATCACGATTAATCATATCCGGAAAAAAAGTCTGTGGTCTAAATATTTCCTAAATATATATATATATATATATATATATATATATATATACAGGTATATATGTGTGTGTGTATATATATATATATATATATATATATACACACACACACACACACACACACACACAAGCTTTTACTCCAGATGCGAATAATCACGATTAATCATTTTACAGCCCTAATGTAAATGATGAATGACATTTTAAGACTTTTACTCACCCTCAAGTGGTTGTAAACCTGTATACATTTCTTTGAGTCAATGATGACAGATTTTGTTTTTGGGGGGTGAACTTTCCTTTTAAAGCAGGGGTCTCCAACCTTTTTGTAAGCAAGGGCTACCTGAAGAGATAAAATCATCTAGCGGGCTACTTGTTGATAAAATTATTTAAAACTTTAAACATGTGATGCATTATTTTTCATCTCACAGGACCAAATTGAGTTTTCTTTCACATATGTTTGCACTTATTATATATTAAAGCATATAAACAAGTGCTAATAATAACATTTCATGACAATGTAGCACTTGGCTGATCGATATAGTCACAGTTTAAATCGAGTGTTATTGTTGAGCTCTGTGTTTGGCGGGGACCTTACAGAGTAGGGCACCACGTTGGAGACCACTGCTTTAAAGCAATAACTTTAGCCTCTCTATCGCCATCTCTGTTTGAAATATGAAACTGCAGGACACTGCTTCTCTTTACATGAATTGAATAACTGACTTTTCCTGCAAAATCTAACTCGACATCTTATCTTATTAGATTAGATTTTTTTAGATTAGATTCACCTTTATTGTCATTACACATGTACAAGTACAAGGCAACGAAATGCAGTACAAGGCAACGAAATGCAGTTGTACTGTATTTCGTATTAATCATTATTATAAACTTACCATTTAGAACACAGATCATTAAATGACAGGTTGCAGCTTTAAACAGGTGTAGCGATGTTGAACGTGTTCAGATTAGGTTTGTTAAATTAAACGTGTTTGACCCAACCGTCAAGCCTTTTAATTAAAGCGAAAGGTCTCCTCGGGCACCTGCATCCCATGTTTGGGCTTGTGCGGTGTCCTCCTCACATTGTCTGTTGTGACCTGAGGAAAACCTGAACAAAAGCTCTGTTCAAGAGCATTCTTCAGAAGGGCGCTGGTGTGATGCCTCTTCTAATTTCTAAACACACATAATGACATTTTGTTAAAGGATTATGCAGAGCAAATGCATCAGAGATGTCAGTTCAGTAGATTAGTGCAGGTTTTTGGTGTTAATCTTGTCAATAAATTGTTGGCGAGAATGAGATGTGTAAAATCATGATGATGATGATTCAAAAATTACAAATTTTAAATAACTTTGGTATATATAACTTTTTCTTTGTTTCATAATAGAGTAAAATAGACTGAAATTAATGACAAAATAGCACTTAATTTAGAGGACATAAAATGACAAAAACATTTGACCTAAATAAAACATTGCCTTTGCATGCAGTACTTATTTTTAACACATTTGCTGTCTGATGACAGGAAAGCAGTCGGTGGTATTTATCTGCAAAGACCACAAAAGATTCTACCGTTCTGTTATTTTGACAGGAAGTAAGGGTGTGTGTAAAGCTTACCAGTTTTTACTGTGTATACACAGTGTATATAAATTATAACTTCTGATTGCCAAGAGTTCCTTTAAATAAAGCGATTGTGAAATAAACTGTTTGGTGTGGAATCCATGACAGATAATCAAAACTAGATCAGTTTTTCCAAACAGCCATCAGACTCGTATATTGGAGTAAAACCAGCCGGTCTAAAGGTGGTTAGCTGGTCTGTCAGCCTGGCCAAACTGGGGGTTGTGATTGTTTAACGTGATTTCCTGCTCTTTTCAGCCGTTTAGACTAGCTTGATGATAAACGTTATAACAGGGATAACAAAATAGCATTATCCTCCGACAAAAAACATTTGCACAGCATTTCAACATGACTACGCTGACAAATATCACCTCCCTCTATGCATAGAAATGACTCATATCCACTGATATATGACTTGGGTTGACAGAGGGGCATTGCATTAAAAAAATGTACTGGTCCAGCGTGTCTTGCATGCCAACATTGTTTTGGTTCCTCAAGACTTTGAATACAAAACAATTAATCTTCAATATTCTGTAGTCGAATTATGCTCAGAGGCATGCATTATTTTTTATGTACCTTTTTTTAGGCCTTAATTACTTATCCTGCAAAACTAATGAATTGAGTTTCGATTCAACACAGAAAGCTTTATTGGCTTGACAAAATGCACGTGTTGCCAAAGCAAACAGGTTCTCAGGTAACAGAATGTAAATGAATAAATCCAAATCAGCTCGGTTTTCGTTAGGCTATGTCCCCTAATGGACCAAAGCACGTGCGGTTGTGAGTGACATGGGATGCTTTTTTAAACATTTTGCATTTCTGTCAAGGTGGTTATGGCACTATGTTGTGCTTAAAGCTGTCAATTGATTAAATAGGTAATTTAATTAACAAATGAAATAAGGTGCATATTTACACGTCAGTGTTTTACGATGAAAAGCCTCCAAAATAAGGTCATTTTAGACATTTACGTCATTGTGGCAGACAGAAAGTAATTGAAATGCAAAATTCGTTACCAAATGAATGATTCATGTAATTATGTTGTTTTCTTTATCTCTATATCATTAAACATAAACCTATTACTGGCCTGGAATCTAATTGTCTATATATGCATCATGACACACATCACTGGCCATATGGTCACTGATAATGGTTTTACTAAATGATCACTTTAAATCGACAACCCTACCCTACCCACAAATAAAACACGCTTTAAAACGTTGCATTACAAGGTGGTTGTGCTGACCATGTCTGTGAAAATATAATTTCGCTCCGTGAATAGAAATGTCATTGGTGTGTCTTGGGTTGTCAGACGGTTTAAAGTACATATTTGTTACTTATAACAGAAAGTTTTTGATATATTTACTCTAAATAATTTGCTCTTATTCAAATTTTTGTAAATAGATGTGCAATTGCGTATTTTGCTAATATAATAATTTTTTTGCTAAAATAATAATGCTGATTTGTACTTCATAATCTTACAACCTTGGCACTGACAGCATAATAAAAAATTGTATTTTTCATAGAATTATTTAGGATAATCCTTACTGTTACTGTTAATAGCGGATGCAGATAATCTCAACATTTTGGCTGATTCATTGTCTTTGTTAATATCACCACGCTACCTCCTATTAGCATTTTTGTTTATCACTGCAGTCTGTCTAACTATAAGCGTCACACATGGGAGCATAACTCATCCTGCTGCGAATAAATCTAAATTTGTGCTCATGCAATTTGTTGTTAAAGTTGACAGATGTTCTTTTGATGTTATTGTTGGGAGATGAAGAATCGTCTTTTGAGCAAGAACGATTATCCATCCAGAATAAGAATGATTTATGATTTCCACATATAAATTGGAACAGAACACTAAACTAAGACTGTTCAGTTTGAACAAAACAATTGTGGTAAATCGATACAAATGACTTACCCAAGTTTTCATGGATGGCACAGGACTTGGCACTAGTTATTGATTCTTTAAGTTCAGTGAACTCCCTTTTCTTTTTTCAGTAATGAGAATGTGTGTTATGCTTGTTTGCAGTGAGATTGCAGTAAAGATATATGCGTTGTAATGCATACAGTGAAGTACTACGAGCAAAGATTTAACTGATTTTAGTTTTTGCTCCACGTGAGCAGTTCAGTCAAAGGCCTGCAATCTGCAGCGTCAGAGCGTTGGGACCTCAACTCCATTGTCATCAAGAGCCGCAACCACCACGGAATCCCACGAGCCCCGGGTCGTATCTCCGTCTCCAGCGGACTCTGCTCATGGTACGGGTATGTAGGTCACCCACAGCTGCTCCCCAAGTGTTTGTTTGACTGGCTGTCTCCTTCCATTACATTTCATTGTTGTGTGGGCTGCTGGGGTCATGCACGTGGCTGCCACTCCCCCACGCTGATCCGCTTCAGCAATCACGGATGCTGGACAGACGTGTACACGCTCACACATCTGACACAGTGGGCCTTGGATTATTTATTTACTGAGGGTAGAGCATGCAGGGCAGCGTCAAATTGCCCCATTAAGAGTTATTGGCACGGCGTGTACTTGAGACACTATTGGCATGGGTCCATAGATGGAGAGGTGAATTAATGTTCGAGTCTTACTTCCATGAAAGAATTTCAAATAGATTAATTTTATTGTCTTCAGTGGCACTTAAATTCAAAGTGCAGTGAATTTATCACCGCAGGTTATAACTTAGCACCACTTTGATTTTACTTCAGTTTATTTGCGGCATTAAACCTTTTTTTTTTGTTTTAAAGTGAATATTAAAAGCGCATGTTGGTTGCTCTTGGAGCTAACTTTTGAGCTCACTTAAAATAAAGTTATCATAGTTTTGTTATGGCTTTAGTTTTTGGACAATGTTTAGTATTGCTTAATTTATTGTGAATATTTAGCAGCAATGACTGCCAGCGTTAGATTTTGCTGTATGTTTAACCATTCATAAACATATACAGTCATGGGCAAAAGTAATGTCCAAAAGGTATATGTGTACATTATTTCGTTGCTGTGCTTCCAAAACCTCAGATGTCAAAATTTACTGTTTTTCAGGAAATGGAAAAAACACTGTACTTTTTAAATGGCTTAATACTGTGTTGTCAATGTTGAAAACTTTTTTATACGTTTTATTGGTTAGATATTCAAAAATATGATATCAAAAATAGATATTCCTGGTTACAAACATTAAGGGAGACTAATAATAATAATCTGAAAATTCCTGAAAAACGAATAGACGTGAATTTACACCAAACATGAATCATCGCATTCCTTGCTCTATATTACTTTACTTTGTTTTATTTGCGCGAGTGATGCGGTCAAACGTTGTGCAATGGAGAGCGTCTTCACACGTTCTGTCTTTTCAAACCACACGGCTCAATAAGGTCTTTCCGCTCAAGCGGAAAACGTGTTAGAGGCGAATATTGCCGTGAATTTGCGTCTGTTTGCATTTTTGAATTGAATTTGTATGTAATTTACTCATAATATCTGATTTCTGAGACAAGTTAAATGCGGCAACTCAAATGTGGGTAGAAAAACGTGAATAAAGACCACTTAGTTGATTTCAATGCTTTGCTTAGTAAAATATTTTTTTTACCGATTCCTAAAGTATTTAGTTTTCTCTTTATTATGACAGGTGGTCTAATAAATATGTTAAGCACTGTATACCTTCCATACTGTAAAAACTTGGTAATATGGTAAACATACCACACTGGCAATGATCATCTGATACCATCATTGTCTCTTGATACCGCTGCAGTAATCTTTTTGGTGGCTTTAAAACATTTCTCCTCCTGTATCAGAGGTTTGTTTGGGGAGCAGCTCTGGCTTATTGGAGCACTAATGGTGTCATGGTTATGACCTCTGTTTGCCCTCAATGGCAACCGGCCCGGCTTTTCACGTCCTCTATGGACTCGACGCATGCGCTCATTAGCATAATTGTCAGTTGCCATAGTAACCCCAGTACAACCCTCGGTGTGTCCAAGCCCCTTTACACCCTTCAGCGGACATGAGCTAACAGAAAGTGATTTGCTTCCACCCTCGGGCTCAACAGTGACGCTCACAGAGACCTGAGAGCAGCTTCAGCCTCAGCTCTTTACACAGAGACTCCTCCACAGCTGAGCACACTGATAATTGATTTTCAGAGACTCTTTCAATCTTCTTTTTGTTCCACTGGTACACGGTTTCCAGCCCCCGAGAGGCTGCGTACTTGACTGCAGTATGTCTGCAGGATTCTGTGTTTTGAGTAGGGCATCGACCCTCACAAACCAATTGAAATTTGAATGAAAATACCATTACGATGCCATTATTATGTGTCATTGCGACAAAAAAGTAAACATGACATTCAATGCAAGTCCATCTTTTATGTGGGGAAAGGAAATTTAAGGTAATATTTATTGAAAGTGTCGGTCAAACTGCACACACGCTTGGACATGTTCAAGCACAATGTGACATCATTGATGTTAAATCTGGTGTGACGTGTCTTGACGGATATGCTCAAGCATTTGTCAGCTGTTCCACAGTGACTTGCATTCAAGATATATATTTTATTTAGAAGTTCTATGTATGTATATTGATAGATACATATACTTGCTGTTGATACTGTTTGGTTTGATACTGATGGGCCAGTACTCAAGTCGTCCGTATTGAAACAATCAAAGAACACTGTACTGTAGCTGCGTCCGAAATACTGAAGTACCTACATATCGCTTGCTAAAACAGTATGTTCTATATAGTATGAGTGGAAGTAGTATATAGACATACTGCATCCGCCATGTTTTATTGTCATGTGACCCGCATGCTCCTATTGACCTATGACGTATTAAAAACAAAATTTACATTGGCTTTAATATAAACATAATTTAGTCACGCTAAAATTCTCTTATAGCCACTTACATTTGAAAATAGACATCCGACTATCCAAGTTTTCTGCTATTTTTAGTAAATCTATATTTGAAATTGGACCGTTGCTCTACTCCCGTGACATTATGGGATAGAGTAGTGTCCATCCAATGTACACTCACAGATCTCGGCAGAAATAGTAGACCATCCGGGTATTTCTTGCCTGCTTTTTCTGCATACTGAGGTTTCACACATACTATTCATGACTTACACTTATTCTCACTATATACTGTAGTTTGGAAGTAGGCGATTTTGGACGTGTGTCTTTGTAACAAACTAATGCATATAAGAATATCAAATGTTACATGTAGACCTAAATGGTAGCTAAACGTTTCCACAGTTAACACAGTTAAAAAATAAAAAATAAATATTGAGTAAATACATAAAAATACAAATCAACAGATTCTAACCTATGAATGGTTTTCCCATTTTGTGGGACTTGAAATCTTTTGTAAGTATTTTTTTTTACAGAGGCTGTGCGATGTTGGGGCATATTTGCAAACTCATAGATTTTTACTGTGAGGTATAACAGCAAATGCAATATTAACTGTTTCAAAATGGTGGACACATCACTCTTCTTTCTTCCTCAATTTACTCGCATAATTCACAATAATGTTTGATGCAATTGTGCACCTATGTTTTTGTGAGTATTGAAACCGACTGAGATTATGTGTGTGTTTTTCTCCAGAGGCCTTCAGAGAGAGACACAGCCCTCACACCGCTCACAATCTGATCCAGGAGGAGGTGGCGCGGGCCGAGGAACAGTCTGAGGTAACAGCTTTGTCCTTCATATATCCAATTTATCCCTAACAACCTCTTGCTGTGTGTGTTTTTGGCTCAAAGCCACCCGTCCTGTATCAAAAGATGTCAGAAATGTGTATAAACACTTGCCGGTTAAATCTCGACATGTTGTTTTCAAACAGTGCTCTCTGAATTGTTTATTCAGACACGCTGTTGCAAGAACATTTCAGTTGAACAAGAATAAAACTGAATTTGAAGGCTGACAAAAGTGTTTGTGCTCCTCGTTCCAGATTACTATACAGAACCAGTCGATCCAGTTTCTACATTAACTTGAAGAAAAACAACCTCCACACTACTTGCAAAGATTAATTGGTGATATTATGAATGATTTACAGCATTGACAGGTCTTGCATCAGAAATGTGACCCTGGACAACAAAAAGGGTCTTATGGGTCAATTTTTCAAAACTGAGATTTTTACATCATCGGAAAGCTGAATAAGTAAGCTTTCTATTGATACATGGTTTGATTTATGGGGCACTGCTAAGAAGAAACAGGTTTGTTTTAACGCTCTCTTTTGGTTTAACGCTGTAATGATGTTGTTGAGAATCGATGAACCCGAAAGCTGAATTTCTAAGCTTTACATACATACCAAACTTGAGTGGGTAATTCCCAAAGAGCGGCAGCAGCGAGTGAAGTTTGTAGACGTGTTTCCGGGCATTTTTGTTAGCGATTTTACTGCACCCACTCACAAAAATAAAGTTTTGATATATTTACGGTAGGAAATGTACAAAATATCTTTATGGAACATGATCTTTACTTAATATCCTAATGATTTTTTTGGCATAAAAGAAAAATCGATCATTTTGACCCATACAATGTATTTTTGGCTATTACTACAAATGTTCTTGTGCTACCAGTTTTGTGATCCAGGGTCACAAATAGGCCTAACAGATGAGACGGATGCATCAGGGATGTTGTCATCAATCTGGTATTGCTTTTATCAGGACACATTTCGTTAAAAATGTTCATTTTATCACCCTTATGTCATTCTAATCCTGTATGACTTATTGCAAAATACAAAAGAAGATATTTTGGGCAGTCGTGGCCCAGTGGTTAGAGAGTTGGACTCATGACCAGAAGGTTGCTGGTCGAAGGTCGATTCTCAGGGCTGGCGGGTAACGGCTGAGGTGCCCTTGAGCAAGGCACCTAACCCCCACTTGCTTACTATACAAAATGTACAATTGTATAATACAATGTAATGTAAGTCGCTTTGGATAAAAGCGTCTGCCAAATGCGTAAATGTAAATGCGTAAATGAAGAATGTTGGTAACCAAACAACAATGCCCCCCAATTGTCCTCCATTGTATGGACACAAAACCACTAAGACATTTCTTAAAATATCTTCTTTTGTGTTCCACTAAAGAAAGAGCCATATATACATTTTTATTTTTGGGTGAACTATCCCTTTAAGAACAATTCACACAATGTATGTGTCTCCTTTACATTAAGCTATAAGCACACAAACATGCTACAATTTTCATCTCCATGATCCTTTTTTACAGCAGACAATAAGGAGGAAGTGAGCGTGAAATCTTATGGATTGGCTGCTCGGTTTCTAGGGCATTCTGCATGGTTGCTAGGTAGCCAGTTGCTTACTGGCCCAAGTCAAAAAGCCCTGTCTGATCCATAGTGCGAACTGTATGGGATGAGTTGCTTACCGCACCAATAGACTATACAAATATTCACTGTGTTTTGTTTGGGATATAATCGGTTTTATCGTGACCGTATCATGGTTTACCTATTTTTCATCCTTGAGTTCATGTTTCTTGTTAGCATTCATTACGTGATGTGTTATCTCTTCAACAACAGGCTCATAATAGCTCAGCACAACACGTACCATAAAGAAAAACACTTTATAAACATCTTTTGCTGTAGCTTTAACCGTAATTGATTGATCCGCTCGGGGTTAAATAAGCACGGATTCTTCAACCCCGCACGGGCCCGATCGATCGCTCGGTGACTTTGTCGTTAGACTCCTGCTGTCTGATTAATGATCTCAATTCATCATAAGTGAGCTGTGCCGAGATCCAGCCTTCAGCGGGAGGCGTGCCAGAGAGAACATCAACACAGCCTGCGTGTTTATGAGACGGATTAAAGACGTGCATCCCCAAAGGACTCGCATATTCGATCAGCGTTTCTAACAGCGTCTGGGTGAAACTTAAAGCTGCAAACTTTTTGGTTGTTGAGCAAGTACATAACAGATCGGTGTTCACATTGGGGAAACCTCACTTTTCCTTTTTTGGTTTCTTTTTTTACTCAAACGTGTTTAGAGCAAAATCAAGTTTTTGCAATCGGTTGTCCCATATTTGGTTTGTAGTTTGCTGTAAGCAATTTCTTAGACTCTATTGTTCTTGGACATTTAGGGGGTGGGTTTGTGCAGACGAAACGTATCAATTATTCAGTCCCCCATACCGAGGTAGACACCTGCCCCCTTAACCAGAGGCTTATGTAGACACGTTAGGTCATGTTAAATTTATACAGCACTCTTCTCGGGTGGAGTGAGTGTTTGGACAGAATGCTTTTGTGTTAAAGCCTTGTCTTTGTCTGAAACATTTAAAATAAAAACCCTTATATGGTTTGAGGTTTTCTTGTGTTTGCTGTGATTTTAGCTATACTTTTATGTAATCGATTAAAATACCACCTCTGTGATGTTAGAAGTGATGTAGATTAATGCTTGCTAAATGTGTTGTTGTTTCAGTCTTTATAACATTTTGGTCCCTAGATTTACTTAAGGTATGCCTAGGTAAAATATGGATATTTTTCATCATTTATCATTCACCAGGGGAAATTTTAGTCACACTTGAGTATATTAACAAACCATTAACTTTTTACCCAATAAACTTAATTTGTTGCTTATTAATAGTTAGTAAGGTAGTTGTTAGGTTTAGGTTTAGGTTTAGGTAGGGTAAGATTAGGGATGTAGAGTATGGTCATGCAGAATATGTGCTTTATAAGTACTAATAAACAGCCAATATGCCAATAATAGGCATGCTAATAACAACTAGTTAACAGTGAAAAATGTAATGCTTACTGTATGCCTGTGGGTTTATTAATATCTCTAAAGCAAAAAATTAAGCAGTGATGATATTCGACTGTGGTGTTGGCTTGCGTTGGGTTTTTTCGTATAGCTTCAAACAAAAAAGTATGCGGAAAAATATGACGAAAGTGAGAATAATGTGTTAGAAATATATTTGTTAGAAATATATAATGTATTACATTACATAATATTAAAACTTAAATATAAATATACAAGTATATAATATGCAGCGGAAAATTGAAATTAAGCCGAAAAAATACCATTTTCAGTTTTTCTGAATTTACTTTTTATAGGTATGTGTTTAGTTAAAATGATTCTTTTAGTTTTATTCTATGAGCTAGTGACAGTATTTCACCCAAATTTCAAACAAAAATATTGTTTCTATTTGCATTTATTTGCAGAAAATGGAAATTGGAGAAACGGGTCAAAATAACAGAGAAGATGCTTTGTATTTTTTCAGACCTCAAATACTGCAACGTTCATATTCACTTTTAAGCAATACAACACTAATATTTGTATTTAGGAAAAGTTCAACAATTCTTTTTATGTGATTTGTATCTGAGTTTCATGCGTCTTGTCATGCTGTCAGTGTTTTTTTTATTAGCAATAGTAACAATGATGCCTGCCTTAGCACACACCACTGATGTTCATTTGGAATGATGTGGTTTCTATTAATCAGCCTGAAGTAGCCACAGTTTTTTGAACGCGATGAATCAGAAAGAGGATATTTGTGTCTAAAGTCCAGCTTGAGTTCCTGACTTCTCATCCTTGTTTGTTTGTCATTCCACTTCCCAGGAGCTGCTGGAGCGCTTCATGGAAGGCCACGTGCCCCTGGAGGAATTTCTCGACTCCTTTCAAAGCAACAGGAAGACGTACCACATCCGCCGCGCTCAATCCGAGAAGCTCCAGGAGCTCCGCCGACCCAACAGGAAACAGATGAAACAAGCGGAGAAGCACAAAAGGGAGGAGGAGCAGAAGGAATCTTGCCCGAACGGCATCAGCGCTCACGCTCCTCCGCGCGTCTTCCAGCTTCGATACGGCCTCACGCCGGCTATTCTGTTGCCCCTGTCCTCCTCCTCTTCAGTCTTGTCTCCTCTAGACTCACGCTCGGGCCAGTCTCGGGCTTCAGGGCCCGCCGCCTCTCACTCCTGCCCCGGGCAGCCCGTCGGCCTTAGAGTTATCGGACAGTTACCCGGCTGGCCCGTGAGACCGGTCCGATTGCAGCAGCTGTACAGGCCCAGTCCTCATCAGCCCGAACCTCCGTGCCGATAACACTCATCACTGTGAAGTCCAAGTCAGCGGCGTACGCAACTTACACAAAGACCACATGAAGCCTTTATTGGGTTAATATTTGATAATGATGCTGCCATCGAAAAAGTCATGTACCCAAATAAGGAGGAGAGGGGAAAGCCATAAAGTATTTGTTAATGTCGCTTGTCGGTTTCATTTTTTTATTTGTGTTCGTGTCTGTTTGGTGTGGACGTGGCAGGTGTTTAGCTGCTGTTTGTTTGAGGTGAAGTGCCCTGTATGACACACTGCATTCTGACTGGATGGGGGCTTGTGCCACTTTTTTGTAATGTTGATGGTGTTCAATAAAGTCCAATCATGATGTTTATTATAAACCTCATATCTGATTCTTTGAGTCTATTTGCGTAGAGTATGTTTCAGGATGTATGTTTGTCTGTGCAGGACTGTCTTTAAACAGTTCGGTTGCATTTGTACGTATTATTTACACAGCTGGGCAGTTGTGGCCTAATGGTTAGAGAGTCGGACTCGTAACCAGAAGGTTGCTGGTTCGATTCTCAGTACTGGCAGGTAACAACTGATGTGCCCTTGAGCAAGGCACCTTACCCCCGTTTGCTCCCCGGGTGCTGCAGTGACAGCTGCCCACTGCCCCGGTGTATGTGTGTTCACGACTTGAAGTGTCTGTGTTCACTGGTTGGGTTAAATGCAGAGGTCACATTTTGGGTATGGGTCACCATATCTGACAAATAGGTCACTTTCACTTCACTTCACTGTAAGTTTAAAAATCACGGATGCTTTGTTTTTTACCTTTCGTAGCCGAATCTGTAGAGCTATGACGTTGTTTTCTTGGAGTCGGCTCTCAAATAAAACTGAATTTGCTGCAGGGTAATGCTTTGAGATTTAAGCCGCCATTCAATAGGGTTATAAATAAACTTGGATTAGCATAAAATCCGTACTCTAACATCACATCTAAGGGTGTGGGATTTAATTAGTTATGGAAATCCTGTTATGGAATGCCTCCTGTAGACATCAAAAGCTGTTTATTTGGTATGACAAAAGAGGGCCTTTATTTCCATTTTGCTGGAGATTATAATTTATATTCAAATCAGAGAAGATACTCTATGGGAAAAGACATGAAATATTACAAGCGAGAGAAATGTTATGTGCCATGAATATTAAGGACTTTGTATGGTGAGTTAACAACTACATAGAAATGTGTTTTCTTGTTTTTGCTGTCATAATTTGCTGTGAAATTGCCAATTTTGTCACTGTTTTTAATAAGGTTTTGGTATTGTGATAATACCATTTTATTTCGTTTTAACAGGCACTATGGTAATAAATGAAATGCTTGAAGCACATACAGTACAGTACATACTGTATTTGCTTTAAATATATGTACATATGTGTATGTACCATGAAGTTACCGCAGTAAACGGATCCCATCCAAAGTACACAAAGACAATACACTCGTTTCTTAAAATACATATTCTTAAAAAAAGACAAAAAATTTAAAAACAAATTTTGAATGAAGCGCAGTTAGAATTGTGAAATATCTTGCCTGGTCTTTATACACATTTGAACACATAGTTATGTGTATTATATTGTATTTCTGTCAATAGAGCCTCCAAAAAATTACACACTGGACCTTTAAGGCAATATTTTAAATGGTGTTGAATTATTGCCAATATTATCATATGTGCATTAATACAATATCGATAATAATGGGGACCAAAAAGTGTTCATAAATAATTCAGAAACCTACAGTAAACAACAGTGTCTGTGTTCTCGAGGAGTTTTTACTAGTAAGTGTAAAAATGGAATGACACAATTCTGTAACAGTTAAGAACATACAAGAGAAACTCACTCAGTAGATCATCTACTGAAGCTGTATGACATCACAACGTAAGAATTAGCACAAAGCCTAGAGGCCCAGTGCTTACTAAGAATTACTCAGTCTCCTTAGACATGACAGCATCGGTGCATGAGGTCAGACAGAGTCCACATCTGTCAGCACACCGACACGTCTAGCATGAAGGTGACCTTGAACGTGATGCTGTTGATCCGATTCCCCCTCCTCAGAGACTCGTACTCCACTACATCTTCATTTTCCATCCTCAAAACTTGCTCTTGACTTTAGCAGCGATGGCCCCGGGGAGCGATTCGACTCCTGAAGGCTGGGGTTCGTCTTTCAGGCTTAAGGGTTTTATTTGTGTTGGTGGATGTGCTTGTTGCAGCATGTGCTATCATAGGCACAGATCCATGTTTTTCATTATGGAGGCACGAGGAATGCTGTCGACGCGGGATTGAGAAGGCGTTTTTGAGTTTCGCGTAGATATCATACAGTGGATTTTAACGCTGCAGGTTTCAGTCAGGTGTAATCATAACAAATGTCAATCAAAGAAATGCACACAAATAACAGATTCACAATGCATGTTAATGTGGCGTGCGGATCTCAGTAATAATAAAAGACAGCAGACACTTATAGGAAAAGTTCACCAAAAAATATATATAACCGAACAGCAGCGGTACCTATTGGTTTACCCTCCTTAAAATATCGTTTTTTTGTGTTCTGCGGAAGGAAGGAAGTCAAACAGGTTTGAAATGACAGTAAATGATGACAGAATTTTCATTTTTGGGTGAGCTATGATTTTAGAATGACATCATTTTGATCTTTTTATTCAGTTCTTAAAATGTTCGTTTCACTTCAACACTTACAGCCATCATTGAAGTAACCCAGATGACTTCATTTTAAGCTTTTTCACAAAATAAATAAAAACAAGCAGATCCAAGCGCTAAATTCAACTATGGTGGCACGTCAATAACTTCATATCTCATTGATTCACGCCTATGGCATAGTTGCCATGCTATGTGTTTGTCATGAGATATGCAAGAACATTATGCCATTTTAACCTAATTATTTATAAATGTATACAATTTTATAAAGTTATTTATAACTGAAGAAATGAAGTATACATCTGGGATGGCATGACATACTATTCATTTTTGAGTGAACTATTCTTTCAATGCATCAAATAAAACTTTTTATCCAGCTTTGTTTAGAAAAAAATGCAATTTCACATAAATATGAAACAAACCAATAAATCAGTAGACATTTTGGTTGTCATATATTAGTGAAATATGTACATATTTCATATAAGTATGTAAAGAACTATACCTGTGGCTGTTAAGAAACTCATCCTGATAGAAACTGACTTCGTACATCCACTTCAGATCAAGATCAGTAATGTAAAAATAAGGTTTAAAACATCCTTTATTTAAAGATGCCGCTGCTTTCATATTTGTTTTATCTAAAGCAAGGTCATTTCTTAGTATTTGTTATGTCCTTTTGTTTAAAGATGTGCATTTGAGCTGGTCTGGACTACACATGTTTGTGCAAAACCCGATGATCCATTTTATTTCAGCATGAGCCGAAGAAAATTCTGTGTGCTTATCCCATTTTGTTCAAGTTGTAGAATGTTTATCTTCATTTATGCCATTTATTTGTTTATGAGATCTTTTGCCCCTTTTCCATCTATGAGCATTAGCATCTGCCATTGCAGAGAGAAGATAGGAGTGTTTTAATTTGGTAAGTGACAGCTGAATTTCATAATTCCATAAGTATAAATGATACCCAGCATTAATGTCATTCATTGTTGTTGTTCATACATGTGTTATCAGGACTGTTTACATCCCATTTTCTCCTTAATAGTGTTTTAAGTCTGTTTTCCTCATTCCAATCTGTTTAGATGGTTATTGCCTGACTGGTTCATTTTCCGCCTGATTTAATGACCCCAAGAGTAGAAAGGAATTGAAGTGACCTTCTGTCACTTTCACCCTGTGTCCCTCCTTCAGGTTATTTGTGTTGGTCAAATAAAAACCCCACTGGTGGCTCATGGCTCATCATTGCTCAGCATGTTTCTAGGTGGGTTGACTCCAACATAAAGAAACCAACATTCCAACATTAAGAAAGGATTTTACAGAAGAAGGTTGTGGGTTTGATACCTAGAAACACACATACTGATGAAAATGTATACAGCTTGAATGTACTGTAAATCTCTTTGGGTATAAATGCATTGAACATTTTACCAAAATATTTTACCAAAATATTAAATAATAAACTTCAAAGGATTATTTGTATTCACCCAGCCAAGACATTCATTGTGTCTGATTGGTTTGGCACTCAGCCAGTGTGAAAATCAAAGTTACATTTTTTTGTCTTGTCTGGAAGCTCAAAGGATTCGGTTTAAAAAGATTTTCGCTCTTTTCTCGAGCTCTTACAGTAACACGCAGATGGTTTTTATAATGGTAGCTGAGATATTGAAATAAACCCACTTTTTTCGACATTATTCTCAGGATGGGGCTTGTGAAATGATCTTCAAATACCAGCTGTCACTATTTTTATCTTGTTTTGAAAGATGCAAGGTATAAGAAAACATCCCAGTATAACTATTTGACCTGCATTGTTTTATAAACTGAGTTCTCTGACTTTTCATATGAATGTATGTTTTATTTTCATTTATTTCAAACCACTGAGACGTATCACATCATGAGTGTTTAGACTCACGGTAATGTCTCTGTTTACACAAGATGCTTAATTGACAAAGATCCCATTTTATTTTTTAAGTGCGTTTCGCCATTTTTTGTAATTTAATGGTGAAGTGAAGTTGTGAATTACGACCAACGGCTCACTTCACCGCTCACCCCTCCTTATCGAAGCACTACGGTGGCTGACACAGGACAAAGATGTCGTCACGTTTTCGCTTCTTTGCCGAAGGAGACAACAATATTTACGAAACGCGCTCTGTAGAGCAGTTTGTCTGTTTAGCACCATTAAGATAATAAAAACATAGCGGTTATTAAAAGGTCTTTATACACCTCTGAAGATATAGTTATATATATTGGATTACTGTCTATAGATCCTCCTAAATATTACACACATCACCTTTAAATGATGTAACAAGTAGTGCACTAATGAAATGCACAAGAAATTGACTTATCTGAAAGTGGGTTGATAAATAAATAATCTATATCTCGAAAGTTCACTGCCTCTTAACCGAAAGGCAGGATTGTCAATTCTATAGCTGCTATACCGAACATATTTCATTCTCCACTTTTTCCCTTGCCATTATATTATCTGTTATTTAATATTCTCAGACACACATGATGAAGTATCAGCTTGCAAGTATCTCTGTTCGAACTTACGCATGATGTGCATTAGAGCATTAAGCGTTGTGTGTTAACACGCTTCTAAAGGGTAATTGGATTCTATAAAGTGGACATATATTGTCCTGGAGGTACCTCGACACAAACAGCAGTGACACTATGGGCTTCTGTAGAGCTTAGAGGAAAGGCATGGCTTGAGTTATAACAAACTGTGTAGTGAAGACTGCTTCTGGCTATTAAGACGCACAAGGGCACAAAGAATCATGTCTGCGGGTGAGCACAGGACTCAACATGTACACAGTGCTTATACATACATATACACAAGCAGACACATAATATCATATAAATATAAGTCATAAGAATATAGAAGCATGCACATCTACAGTATAGTGAAAAGCACATATGTGCAGCCACACTGCTGAGCAGAAATGTGTTTGTGCCTGTAGGGAGTTCCTGTTTGCTTGACTGACTCCGTTTCCTTATATGCACAGATACAGTGCTTTTATTTCTCATTCTAATAGAATCTGTTTGTGTTCTATTTATGTTTACACATGTGCTGTTAGTCTTAAAATAGTGAAAATTCATCATAAAAATATAATGTTGTAATTATAATGTTATTGTGCCATAAGCTGTAAATGTTTAACAGAGTGACAACAGCATGATCGTAATTCTAACTCATTTTAATTTATATAAATAATCATCATAATTACTTTGTTCCTCATTTTAACCGCAAAAAGAATTTGCCTCCTAAAGGGATAGTTTACCCAAAATTGAAAATGATGTCATCATTTATTTACACAAAAGAAGATATTTAGAGAAATGTCTTTTCAATGTTGTTTACCAACACTCTTTAAAATATCCACAGAAGAAAAGAAAATCATACAGGTTTGGAACGACGTGAAGGTAAGTAAATGATGAAATACATTTTATTTTTGGGAACTATCCCTTTAATAAAGTTTTATTACGAATTAATGTATAGAGTTACCAGGGAAACAACAGTGTCAGTAAACATTTAAAGGGATAGTTCATCCAAAAATAAAAATTCTGGTAGTCAATGGGGTCCAAGAACTGTTTGGTTACAAGCATTCATCAAAAATGTATTTCTTTGTGTTCATCGAAACAAAGAAATGTAAACAGATTTGGAACAACTCGAAGATGAGTAAATGATGACATCATTTTAATTTTTGGGTGAACTATGCCTTTAAGAAAAGACAGAAAAACCAAGGTAAATAACACTTATCAGTATTATTATTTAATCATATTTGTAAAAACAAATAGTTATATTGTGCAAAAACCCTGAAAGTATAGTATAAACTGAAAAATGTCTAACATTTATAGGATTTTTCATGCATGAGCGTGCTGCAGATGCTTGTTTTATTCATTGTGTGTGTTTGAGATGGTTCATTGCTCACACCTTGTAGGAGATGTTCATCTGACAAGTCCAACACAAAGGAAGGGTTTGTTTCTGGTGTTGGGGCTCATGCTTATCTATGACAGACATCTTAGATGTTCTTTTCCAGCAAGTTCAAATCATGAAAAAATTGAAGAGACAGGCAGAAGAGCAACAGAGAAGGTGAGTCACATGGTGAGAACTGGATACAACATTGGTTCCTAATGTTGATTGTCTTAGATCTATGGGGCACAAAGGCTTATAAGATATTTATGAATTATGATTTTTTTTCAACAGTGAACTCTAAATGACTTATAGCAGTATTCAGAAAGAAAAGAAATTGGTTTTGGGTGGGTTACGATTATGTTGTGGTGTACTTGCCGTATCAATGCAGGATGTAGGCTGTCTGCACTTATAGGGGTGGTGTGGATTGAAATGGCTGGTGGCCTTGCCCTGCCCATATACTGTACTGGAAAAGACAGATGTTGTGTCCTGCTGAGGAAGTGAAACATATCGTGACATGATATCTATAAGAAATAGCATCCTGGAAAAAATCTCTGTGGGATAAAGATACTAACACAATAAAAACGTAATGGTAATGGCACGTACGATGCACCATGCACGAAATGATACAACATATGATACGATATTGTATGATACTGAATGGTGCACAAATTATTTTTAATAGTTGCTATGCAAACAGATTAACACAATAGAATAACATTTGCACACATCAACTAGCCTATATTATATTATGATACTGCTTTATTAGAATATATATCATTATTGCTTTACATATAAATGTTAAATGTAAAAGGACCCTTAAGCGTTTCTTATTTGTTCACCCCATCAATAAACGTACTGTCCAAAAAGAAAATATTTGTTTTACTTATTATTGAAGGTTTGAGGAGAAACATTGACAACATTACTGTTGACTCACATACAGCGTATAATTCACATATAGCTGTAGAGCCACATTAGTCCAGTAGGGGGCGGTGAGTGACAATATGCGCAGATATACAAACTAACACAAAGGAAGCGAGGAAGACCTGAGAGCACAGTAAAAGCGTAAAATTATTTTCAGGTGTTTGTTTTTGTTTCTTTTAGTTTTGTTTTTATTTAAAAAAAAATATTATTATTTGCTCTTCCCCGGCAAGTAAATAAAAATCTGAAGTTGCACACCCCGGTACAGTAGGTGGCGGTATGCAACTGAACAAGTTGGTTGCGACCCGCCAATAAAACCAGGGACAGAGAGAGAGAGGAAGATCTCAAGCTAAAGCTTGTTGAAGAAAGTGCTGGAAAATCATGTCTGAGGATCAGAAAAATGCTCGTGCAGGGAAAGCTCCTAAAAAAGAGTCCCAGCCTTTAGTCATCGCTAAAACTCCAGCAGAGGAACAGCGACTGAAGCTGGAGAGACTTATGCGAAACCCCGTAAGTTTTAGAAGACTTGATAAAGCTGTTGTGCTAACGATGTTAATGCTAGAGTAACAAAGAGTTACACGAGCATTCATCATGAAATAAGTTTCATTTGTTTATCTTCTGCAGGACAAACCTGCGCCCATACCAGAGAAACGAAGAGAGTGGAATCCGCGAGCTCCACCAGAATTCGTGCGCGATGTTATGGGTCTGTGAAGCTTATGTATTGTCACGAATTAAACTGTTAGTAGTTAAACTAAACTACTTCTAAATAACATTTATTTACGTTTTTATTTGCTTTGTAGGGAGTTCCTGCCTTACATTTATTTGAGAAATGATAAAAGATTGTTCAAATTGACACATGCTTGTTTTTGGAGATGGTCCTCACTGCAGAAAGCGAAGTCCAGGGAGCGGGGTTTTATCCAGATCTAACTCTTCCCACTTTATATAGTTAGCCGCAATTTGGAAATGGCAATTTGGAACCTGTCGTCGCTAACATTTGCTCTAACAATAAGTCTAGTCTACATTACAATAAGTAAGTCTACATTTGATTAATAATGTAGTCGAGATATTCATAATTTTTTATGCCTGTTATGGTAATGATCACAGTAAAATATATATTAACCCAAACCTTTATCCTAAATCTAATAAAATATGTTATTAAAAATACGTTAATAAATAAAGTTTGTCTTTAGCAAGTTTGTTTTTTCGTCAACAAATATATTTAGTTACAATTCAATGCAGAAATGGTAGAGCAACAACACAGAATCCGTCGACCAATCAAAATGCGGTGGGAGGAGACTGGATCCAATTCCGCCCCCCTGGACCGCGTGCTGCAGTGAGGAGCTACTGGTGTTTTTGTGTAACTTGAATTTATATATTTTTTTAGAAATACATTAGTTGATCATTTCAGCCACACAAACCTTCTGACAGCAAAGCATGTAAAAGAAAGTTTCTGTAACTCAATGCATTGCATTAATTAAGAAGCATCTGCCAAATGCTTAAAAACAATTGAATATCCACAATTAAAAGCTTTACTCATTATATGTTCATATTAACACTATTATTATTTATATTAAGTTTTGTGTGGTGTTTATTTTCTTCAGGTTCCAGTGCTGGAGCAGGCAGCGGTGAATTTCACGTGTATAGACATCTGCGGCGCCGCGAGTATCAGAGACAAGACTTTCTGGAACGATTGTCTGACAAAGTAGTTTTTTTATTACCTATAATTGTTCAATTTAACCAGTTTTCTGATCCATATATTTAATGCATACTTGCTTTTACACATGCTTTTGCTTTACTTTGTTAAAACACACAAATGAGCAAATTTGGGTGTTGCCTCCGAGTAATGATGGATTTGTTACAGGTGAAGGTTACAGGGTGCAGCCTCCATAAACTTTGCTGTTAACTGTTGTTTCCAACAATTGTGAATTCTGTGTAAATACACTTGAACTGCTGTACTCACGCTACCCGTTTCTCTCACAGCAAAAGATGGATGAAGACTATATTGAGAAGGTGAAAGAAAACGAAATTGCTGCTAAGGAAAGAACAGCCAAACGCAGAAAGAAAAGGTTTGCACAAGTCTGGGATTTTATTATAGGCCTTTTTATTCCTACGCACAATGTCCCCGAGTTTCATTTGTTGCTCAGTAACAAATATAATTTTAAAAAATTTGCCATTTAAGGGAGAAGTTGAAACAGAAGAAGCTGATGGTCAAGAAAGCCAAGTTGGAGAGCCAGAAAGGAGGAGGTTAGATATGTTGATTTTTACCATATTATAATAAATAAATATAATTATTTCATTTATATTTCAATGTTGACAGCATTAAGAACAACACATTTATATAGTCTGATTTATTAAAACTGACAAGCATGCGATGAAGCAGTTTGTATATATTTGTATTTTTTCAAACAAATGCATTATTCATGAAAATGTTTGTTCGCACATGTGAGATTAGTGTTAGCTGAGCACTGCTGTAGAAACGTATGCTATGCATGTCATGTTTACGAACCACCCAACTATACAATTATTCATCGTGCTGTTGTTTAGTTTTCCTTTTTTAAAAATAAATGTAGTTTTAACACATTATAACTGAAAAGATTATGGGATTTTTAGAGATTAGTAGTCATTGTAGCATTCATCTGTGATGTTATGATGAGTAAACCCGTCTCTGTGTCAGGTGACGTTTCAGAGGAGACGTCAACATCCTCTTCTGAAGCAGAGGAGCAAGAAGATGATGCCGAGGTGCCCAGTTTCATCATGGGACAGAGGTGACAGCATGTGAAGGGGTCACAGATTCAGAGCGCTAAAGTATCCATCACATATCTTTGAGAAACCAGACGCACTTCAAGCTGATTTACTGGGGTGTGTGCTGAAATCACACCAAACATCTGTTTTCAGAAACCTGCTGTCATTCTGCCAGCCTGAGTCTGATGTTAAACTCTTAATCTGGACATTTTGTATTTTTTTATTTGGTTGTTTATGATGATGTAATGTGTTTAGGTTGTACCCCAACCTGTATTTGTTTCTGTAAATATGCATTTTTAATAAACAACAAAAAGAATAGTTGTGTTTAGCTTCTTTGATGTTTTTACATTTTCAACTAATATTTAACACATAATACATTTTAATATTCATGTGCTCAGCTTGTTGTATGTGGTTGGCATACTTGCTGCAAGAAGCTTTTCAAATCTTATTGCCCTTCAGAAGCTATAAATGATATTCACATAATATATTCTGTTTTTATAAATCTTATAGTTTATTGAACATGAATTAATGTTTTATGTTTGTGATAGTTGTGAGCGAGTTAATGCACAATAATCTCAGTATTGACAAACCCATTGAATTCTCTAAGATCAACCGTGTAAGGATTCATTAGTCAAAGTCACATCCAGTTATTCTTTATATAGTGTCACATTCCTCTTTATACACTGTGAATGTGCAGCATAATGTAGCCTCCACCCTGTATTACAGCTCTCTAAATCCTGCTAATACTTTATATAGTCTGATTCACCACAATAGGATTTTGAATATTGTTGGATTCCTATTACGTCACAATCCCAACTCACCCTTTCAGTCTTTGTCTGTGATGTTTGTTCTAAGCTTTACATCTTTTTCACATACAGGCCTCTTACTCTCTCTATGTACATACAGTACACAAAGAAAATGAAATGTACAAAATAGTCTTTTTCCATAACAGTATATACTTTATGTATAAGCTGACAATTTTATAATTTTAAAAATGTATTATTAATATTAATAAGTAATATAATATTATAATACTAGTTAGTATTATAACTAAATAATTAATAATTATGCATTTTAATGATTATTAGCTGATACATTTATAATGTTAATATATATATATATATATAGTTCTGTTTCGCTCTGCCGAAGACTAAGAATGGAGCACAACTTGTATTATTCAGACAGTGATTCTTTATTTGTGTTACTGAACTCCACACCCCTGCTTTTTTATGTCCTGTGGTGTCTCATGTGTTTGTTCGGTGGTTATAAAGTCAACAGTATATAAAGGATTGTTGACTTTAACATTAGTCAATCAAACCTTCCTTCACTCTCCTTTTCCATTAAAGCATCTCATGTTTGATCGCGTTACGCATGGGCATCTCACCGTATAGCGCAACTCCTCTGAAATTGAACAAATCCTGCACCTTGTGATTCAAGCTTGATGTGTTTTCAAAGTATTCATAAACATTTTTAACAGGTTGCATAGTAACAAAATAGTAAGCTCTTGGCATGTGAAGACATTGTTTTGCCAAAGCACCTCCTAGTTTCTACCAGGGGATCACACACCCTCATGAGAATCCTCCCTCCCTTTAACTTCTCTTTATTAAGAGTTTAGAAGCGTATGCCTGGGGTGTTACTGAGTGCCAGACACCTGCAAGGTTTCATCCTGCTTTGGATTTTATTAAGAACGAAGATGTTTTCTTGTTACAGGATGAAAAGAAATGCGGTGATCCAACTGTTGTCAGTGATAACTGTCTGTATCTACACTGTACAAAGTAAGTGCTTTCATTCTAGATGTTTAATTGTTGTTTTTGTAACTACAGAGATCTGATTTCTGTACTATGTTTATATTTATTGTCTTATTGGTGGGGTTTTTTTGTAATGTGTTTATTGTGTTGAACCTTCCACATATAAGACATTTCTGAGCATTTATTAGCCAATTTTTTGTCAGTTCTGAAAATATTTTTGGTAATATTTTTAACATTTGATATATTTTACTAATAGCTGGGTGTAATTTTTGTTGTAATGTTTATTACATATATATACTGTATATATATATTAGTGTTGTCAAATGATTAATCGCGATTAATCGCATTCAAAAATGTTTATAATATAGACATAATATATGTCTGTGTACTGTGCATATTAATTTTGTATTTATAAAAACATACCCATACTTGTATATATTTAAGAAAAATATAAAGTATAAACATTAATAAATATTTAAATATAATTTAAATTATTGGTAAATATAAACAAATACATCTAAATATTTCCAATATAGGCCTACATGTATGTGTTTGTGTTCATATATACAAAATGAATATACACAGTAAACAGACATCTATTATGTAAACACAAACTTTTATTCTGAATGCGATTAATCACGATTAATCTATTGACAGCCCTAATATATATATATATATATATATATATTCAGTTCAGCAAAAATAATTATGCAATTTTTTTGAACATTTGATATATTTTACTAATTTATGTGGGTTTTTTTTTGTAATGTTTCTGGGTCTGCAATTACTATTCAAAATTTACTTTGAAAGGTGCTGTGTGTAATATATAGGAGTATATAATATAACATATATAACTAGGAGTATATAATATAATATAAGACCTTACATAATGAAGCGTTATGTTTTCATTACCTTAGTATGAGCTATTTCTATCTACATACACTGCTTGTCCTCTTACATGGAATTCACCATGTTCTTCTACAGTAGCCCTAAATGTGATAACATCTTTGTCCTGTGTCAGCCACCGTAGTGCTTCAAAATGGAGGGGTGAGTGGTGGAGTGAGCCGTTGGTTGCAATTCCCAACCTCACCTCTAGATGCCGCTACAATCTCCACATTGCTCATTTTAGCCATTCAATTGCAATTTGTATTATATATATCAAAATAGTTAAATCTGTGACTAAATTCAGTCTCCTGTCATTTAGCAGTAGAAATTCACTCAAAGGTTTCCTGAGTATGACACATTATAGTGAAACTTCCAGAAATTGAATCTGCAATAAGTCTCAACAGAAACAAGACTGAACATGTGCATACTGTTCCTTGCCAGGTGTATTTTACACCTGTTCCATCAACATACAGGGCTGGAAGGTGTTACACAATCAGTTTCTCCTATGACAGGTGCAAGTGAAACAGGTTGAAGTCATTATTGTTCAATGACACACTTACAGGATTCAATGGGGATAAAGAACAATGAGCCTAATATAAATTGCTCTGTAAACTTTTTGTCACTTTCTTTTTGGACAGGTCAGACAGCAACTCCGGTGGTCACACCGGCTGATTTGCAAGCCAAAATTTCCACCAATTCTGTTATACTGAAAAAGCCAAACTGTTACTTCAATGTGACGTGTCCAAACTGTGAGATATGGCTGGTGCCAGCACTGTCCTCAGGTAAAACTATAATGAATAAGGCTTACATTTTGAGAAAACTATGGTAATATTAGTGAAAATCTGAATCAAATGTTTACTTTAAATGTATAAAACCTAAATACGCTTTTATTGTAGAAACTAGTTTGTCTGCTTTTAGAGTAACAAGCATTCGAGCAACATGTCTGTCTGTCAAATAATGCTTATATGATCTATTATATAAAACGTTTGTACTGTAAACTCTGTCACAACTCAAACCATTCAAACTTCACTTTTCGAAATCTTCTCTGTTTTTCACATTCAGCAACCAGCACCTTTGATGCGGACCGCATGAATAGCAACATCCTCAGCTTGTCTCCGTACCCATCAGCATTTGGTCCGTTATCGAAAAACTATTTTCTGACCAGAGTCGGGCCTTTGTCAGACTTCCCATGTAATGCATCCTCAGACGCTCTTTACTTCGTAGTTGGAGCAGATGGGAACTGTACTACCCTCAACTGTAATGGAATATTGCCTACTGGATCTGTTGTTAGGTAAGATTTATAATCAAGTAGTTCATAACTTTTTGTGTGATTCATTTCATTTTGATGTTACACCAGCCAAGCACAAAAACCGATGTTTTGGATAAAGGCCTCTGATCAATGCACTCCAGCAAACACATTAGATAAGAGAAGTATTAATCAACCAAAAATCATAATATTAAATTCAAATAATAAATGAAACATATTGAAAAAGTAACTTATTCAATGGCAGTTGTTTTATTTATATTGTTTTAACTGTATCTGAACTGTTCTCGCTTTGCAGATTCAAGTATGTTCTTGTCAATGAAAGCAACATTATTAATGAGACAAACTGGTCGGCCAACGTCACTCTTTACACTCGTAAGAGTCCTTATGAAGTCATATGAATGAACATCCATACTGCTAAAATACATTCGAATGATTAGAATCTCAATACTCCGTTTATACAGCACAAAACCCTGCAAGCATTTATGATGGTTTTATTGCAAGATCTGGTGCCATGGTTGTCATTACTACTATCCTCAGTGTGGCTGCGGGTCTACTTTTACTCCTGTTCTTCATCATGCTCTGTGTAGTCTGGTGAGTGTCGATCTCCACTTCAGTGACACCAGTAAACATTAAAAATAATACAATTTGTAATATAATAAAAAATGTGTTAATGCCACTGCATGCAGTTTCAAACTAAGACAGCGTGGAAAATAAACCTATGGTAATAAATATTATTATCTTGCACAAACAAATAAATGCATTTAAAATGCAGATTAAGAAAACTATGTTTGCACTTTCTGTTTATAAAATGCATTACATTAGAAGTGGGCAGGTGAGTTCTTTCCTTTGTGTCATTGCATGACTTTTTGCATTACCTGTTTCTCCTGCTTGTCATATGGCAAAGCTAATATACTTCAATTCTGTTAACTTGTTCATCCAGCTGTGGCAAGAAAGAGACTAAGCCCATCACAGTTAAGAGCTCGATGCACATGCCCCGCTACGACACCCACAACCTGAAGGAACGGGTGCATCCCTATGACAACCCTGCTTATCAACTGGAGAGGAAAAAGTAACACACATCGAACCTCTGATGGCACTGAACTCTAAAAGCTATGGGCTTACAAAAACACCATCACTGCACAACAGAATTATGGGCAAGCTACATTACTATGCAGTATTTTTAGTGTCACGTTGGAAAATAAAAACAAGGGCACTCTCTATATGTCCGGTCCAGATGACAATGAACTCATTTATGCATTATAATCAGAGAGAAGGTCATATGTTTTTATTAGTTTAAGAAAAACTGAGAAAACGTAAACATATCTGTCTATCGAGAGCTTGGTTGGTATTATTTGATCAAATTTAGGACTGTCTCATGAAAACTCTTTTTTTAACTAATTCTTGTATGTTGTATAATTTAACCATATCTGTATTCCTTATTTATCCAGGTATGTATTTGTAAAATCTTAATAGTCTTGTTACTTATGAATATACAAGCAATTACATTGACCACACATGCAAATTGTGTTCACTAGATGGCGCTGTGTAGTAGTTATATTGAAAGTTGCAGTACAAAAGTGTTTCAACCAGACATACTGTAGATAGGCTTAAAAATACAAGTTAATAAGTTAGTTTATGGCCCAGGTTGTCTTTGCTAGACAAATGTTAATGTATAATGTACAAATTGTAGTGATTCTTTTGGATGATTGATATTTTTCTGCTGTCTAATGTTAATGCCTTTGAATCTAGGTAACAAAAAAGACATTTACACTATAGCTATATTATGATATAAATCATCGTGACATAAAGGAATATTAAAAAAAGTTTAATAAATATATTATTCCATGAAATATTCAAGACTGTTGTTCTTGACTTTACCTGATCAATAAACCTTAATACAATAGGTTTAATTCTCTCTAAGAAATATAATGTATTTTACACTTGATGTTTGATTTAAAAACATTGAGTATGTCAAACTTGCTAGAAAGGTATAAACTAAATCTGTATTATTTTTAACGCAATGATTGCTCAGACTCTGTTCTCATTTCAAGTACAGTTACAATCACCTTTAAAGGGATACTTCACCCAAAAAAGAGTTTTTTCATCATTTACCCATTCCAAACCTATATGACTTTCTTTCTTCTGCAGAACACAAAAAAGATATTTAGAAGAACGTCGGTAACCAAACAACACTGCCCCCCATCTACTTCCATATGGACACAAAACCACAGAGACATTTCTCAAAATATCTTCTTGTGTGTTTCATCTAGGCAGTTTTGACATTCTGATTTCATATACTAAATTCTTCATTATACTTGAGTGCTGGTCAATAGGGTGCTTCACTGCCTACGGCCTGAGATAGAAGCTCCTACACTCCTTGTCACCCTACATACAGTAGCATAAGAGGTTAGAAGATGGATAGATGAATTATTGAACATATCTCAATGTAAATATTTTAATGGTGTTTGCTGTTTTGTTGGCCTGACCTTGATATTTCCTTGTTCAGGTGCGTTTGACCATGCAGGGTTAAAACTAAACTGTAGAAAAGTGCCTACAAGGACTGGAGTTAAACAGCCCTGCCATATGTAGTACCCCCAGAAAATGTTAAATAAAATTATTGTCCTTTAAATACTTTATATTTTTACATATTTATTTTTTTTAATATCTAAAGCCTTTACATTATCTTGCTAACACTTGCTTAGCAGCATCTAGGACTCTTACTACCCCCGATCTAAAAAAAATGCCTGGCTGTTTCCACTGATGGTTGGTATAAAATATGAATTTTACATTTTCGAGTGCACCTTTATACAAGAAAATACATGTGATGTGATGTCTTTATACCAAATAAAAATGCCTTTGCAAATTAAAACTTTCATCCCCCACACACACACACGCTTCTCATGTAAAGAAAGGGAATATAGAGTCAGGAAACTCTTTGATAGACCGGTGAGTCACAAGAAGCCCACACTGCGTATCCCGTCCTCTGGTCACCTCTTTAAAGGTGCAGCGTATCTCGCCTGTATTACTGGATCAGTGAGTCATCCTGTGCCCACGCACACATACATGCACATGTATCCCACTGCCTGTGGATTGCCTATATATATGTAAAAAAAGAAAACCACATGAGCTTATACAACGTTTTACCTTGCTTGAGTTATTCAAACTCTGTTCAGCGTACTTGTGTTGGTCATTTTGGTCTGGCTCGAAGGTAAATTACCTTCCTTGTTCAGTGATAAGGGGTCTCAATCCTCGGCTGACTGTTCTGCCCACATTGACAGCACTTCTCATGCATTACAATCCGTCAGTGCATTCAGAGCTGACATTATGTTGGAGGCTACACTTCGATTTCCATCAAAGACAATAATCAAAGAGACTTTCTGTATCGCTTTTTTCGTTTTCAGCGTCAACCTTGTTTCTTCCCCTTCATGCATTAAGAGGTGCTGCCTGTCAACCTTCAAAAACAACTTACCTGTGACTATAGCCTACTAGTGAGCTTCGGAAAGATATTTTCCCACAATCACAGTTTTGCCCACATTTGAGTTTTACATTTTAGTTATTGTGTATAGAAATTACAGCTAACAAAGGCAAGAACTATATACAGTCATAATGGTATATTTTGAGGTATTTGGTTGAAGTCTTGTCAGGATGTAAAAAAAAAGGTTGTAATATTTTTATGTTTGTACAGTAACGTTTACTAATGAAACAAATACTAAGAATATTCCTTATTAATTTGATCTTAATTTCAAATAATTTGAAGTCATCATGAGACCCTTGAAAGTTTGTCGAGGCCCCCTAGTGGCCCCCTGCCCCGTCAAAATATCCACATTTACACATTTACATTTAGCAGACGCTTTTATCCAAAGCGACTTACATTGCATTGTACTATACATTTTGTACAGTAAGCAAGTGGGGGTTAGGTGTCTTGCTCGAGGGCACCGCAGCCGTTACCCGCCAACTCTGAGAATCGAATCTCCAATAGATTTTCTCCTTACATTCAATAATATTCGTAAAATAATACATAAAATTAGGCTATAAATAAAAATGCACTTGACACGACACGACGCGGCGTGAGAAACGCTCCCCTCATAATCTTATAAAGCCAGCAATGTCGTTTGAGTCAGTGTACCCGATACATTAGGTGTACGCCACTGCGCAGACCGATCGCCAATGACATCAAATACCGCGAGAATTATTCAAGAACATGAGGTGCAATCGCATATCAAATCGCTCTCGCGATACTGTGTTGTCAATCGGTCTGCGCAGCGGCGCATAGAGTCCGACACACCTATTCATTCTTCAAGTGTGTGATCCAGTCAGTCACTCCCACCAGACGCGTGGATTTTGTAGACGGTTGCTTCACGTAGTTTTGTATATGATAAGCTTCTGTTCATTAAAGGCAGAACAGTCTGTTTGTCCGGATCATCCCCGCAATGTTTAGAACATTTCTCAGGCGCTTTTGAAGGAATAAGAAGTGTGTGTTGATACAGTGAACGGCAGCATGTCTAAACGCAGCACACTGTTCATCAGGATCGTGGAAGGGAAGAACCTGCCAGTCAAAGACATGTAAGTGATTTTATTGCTATTATTATTATAAAGAGACACAGAAAACGCGATTGTTCTTGAAGATGAATAAAGAAACCGAAAGAAGAATTTGTGATTTAAGAGATTTATCGTATTGTATAAACACACTTAGTTTTTACTTAGGCTATTGTAAAAAAAAGTAACAGCGTAAACATATGATTTGTAGTAGCTAATGTATAATGTAACATGAAAACGTAAATATATTTTCTTTACTGTATGTAGGCTACAAATGAAACGGAGAATTTGAGAATATTATAAGCCGGAGTAGGCTATTTAAAGAATACGGAATGGTAGCGTATTAATTTACTATTTATTTGTAACTATATATATATTTATATAGTTATAGTTGGACTACAAATATAATGGTTAAAGTGATTTTTTGTGGTAGGACTATATGGTTAATTTTGTAAGGACAGAAACATACAACTCTCTGTAAGAGATTTAAAAGTCTTATTGTTTTTTAATAATTTTTTTCATTCATATATAGATTTTGTACATTGTTCATTATTTTCATAATGATATTTCCACTTTGTTTAATTCTGTGTTTATTACTACTGCTATTATTATTAAATACACAATATCTTGGTTGAAGCTCACTATTTCAAAATGAGCACTAAATGATGGCTTGATATTTTCATTTGTAGGTGGCAGCAATCTCTTTCACAAATTCAGTTTACATTAAAAACTCACACAGCTATGACCTTAACATCTCAGAACAACAACAATTTCAATGTGTCTGTGTGACCAAAGGAGGCTTCTCTCACATTCTGTTTGGAAATGATTGTATGAAATGATACACATTAACAGCAGTGTGGGCATATCAATGCAGGGGAAATGTGATTGTCGTACTGTTCTCTTCGTGAGATATTAAATTCACTTCCCTTGTACTATTCGATGAAATTAGTCATAAGCAACAAATTTGCTGAACTGGTAAGCTGATGGTCAGTGTGTGTGCGGGTGTGTATTGAACGCACGAGGCAGATTTCGAGTGTTTGCATTGACACTGTAGTGACTTTGCCAAACAGCAAACAGTGACAGATTGCAAACATTCTCTACAAACACTTCGCCTCCATTGTTTACACATGCCCTGGTTGAGCTTTTGTGAAGAATAGCTACCTATTTGCCTAACCCCAATTTTCCAGAAATAATTGCACGGCAAGAGGATTTAAGGCCGTCTTTGAGAAATAAATGCAGCCAGTGCCAGATCACCTTTTAAATGTACCTGCAGGTCACAGTGAATATTAGCACTTATTTTGTTCTGATGCAAATGTTTTTTTACTATTTAAAGTAGCGAACTCCTTAAGCAACCTTAAAACAACGTTCTGGCAACCACCAAGAACTCCCTAAGCAACTTAATAGCAACACACACAACACTATATTGTACCTTGAGCAACCTCAAAACAACGTCCTGGCAACCAAATATGCAGAACATCCCAAGCGACCTCATAGCAACGTCCTGGCAACCATCTAAACCATTCTAGTACCATTTTACAGTAACAGGCACCACTTACATTGATTAAGATTGTCATTTAACAGAGCAGTTCTTTCAATTCTTGCAACATCCCACTTGTCTATTGACCTCTATTGATTTTTGTTTAAAAGTTGTACTTTATCACTTTATCGCAGCAAGCAGACAACATGGTTGTTTTCTTAGCGAATGCGGCTAACCAATATCACAAAATAACAAGTGAAGCTGCTGAACAAGACGTAGAGCAGACAGATCATGTGGCTCGCAGCTTGCTTGAGAAGTTCCGTTTCACCACCGGGCCTGGATTCTGTCAAGAAGTGTTCATGTACTCGTGACTGGATTTGAACACAGAGAAGAAGAGAAAGCCAGAAAGGAGTCTGCACGTTCTACACTTCTTTCTTTTGTCATCATCTCCATCCTCTTTCTGCAGGTGGCACGGGGTTGATAGTACGTGGTTCAACTGCCAAGCCACAGTAATGTCTGATGTAGCACCTGATTCTGACAGCCACAGGTTTCCCCATTACACCGATAACAACGGGTGAAGATGAATCACCGCGCGGTGCGCTCATTCTCCTGTCTGCACACACACACAAATACTTATACACTGCTGCAAATTTGCCAAGGGCAGTCATTACATCTGAATCCACTGAGGAATTTTAATATCCTCATGGTGACAAGAGACTCCTCTACACTCACTCTCTGTTCATTCACAGCTCATCTAAGACAGACTGGAATGAGCAAATGATTTACAATCTTTTAAATGCCCAACGGGCACAGACGCAAACACACACACACACACACACACACACACACACACACACACACACACACACACACACACACACACACACACACACACAAAAGTGTTATTCTTGAGACAAAGAAGAAGATAATTAAATATCCGTCTCATATTTTAGGTTTTGTGATTGTCATTTTTTTATATAAAGACTCTGAATATATGTTACCTGTGTCAAGTAAGTCTGGAAAGAAAGCATCATCTTTAACTTATGTTTTTTCAAACTCATAAATCTTATATGCATCCTTAAAAGAGCAGATTAACAAATATTCAAAAACATAAAAATTTAGTTATTCCAAGGGATGTGTTAGAGATGTACTGCTGATGAATAAAAGTTCTTTTAGACAAAATCGTTGATCGAATAGATGCTTTGCAACGAATGTTTGATTTTTGAACCGTCTGTTCGATCTCTTTTTTGATTAGCTAAACATAATGATGTAGATCGTTGGGTGCAGTTTGTTGTCAGTCACAGGGCTTTAAGATTTTTTTTCTGAAATGTGGGTCAGGGCAGGATCTGCAACCCACTGTGAATCAACTGTCCACACTGGTGGTCTGTATTCCTGCTGATCTGAGACAAAACCTGCTTATAAAGAGAATGACGGGGTAATCAGCCAATCACAGCCAAGGCGTATTAGGGGTCTTCATTGTATAGGGGTCTGAAACTAGTTGTATGTTTTTTCTCTTGTTTTCTGGTTTCATTAAAGCACTAGTACACAGATGTTTTTGTGAGACTAAAATGCTCTTTTTGGAACTTCTTACAAAGATATTCCTCATTAGCTCAATTGCCAGAGCATTGCATTACTTTAGAAACCAAAAGGTTGTGGGTTTAAATCTCAGGTAACACATATAGTGATAAATGCACTGTATGCCACGGTTGCCACCTTTCAAATGCATAAAAGAAGTTATTTCTTGAACTAACGTCTTATATATATATATACATATTAATCTGTGGGAGGCACAGCATCATAATCAGCATATCATTTAATCTCTTAATTTAAGAATTCAACCATGTGTGATCATACCATTAAAAGCGATTGTTCGGCAGAAAAATGCAACAACATTGTTGTTTATTTCTCCTACAGAACTGGAAGCAGTGACCCATACTGCATTGTGAAAATTGATAATGAAGCCATTATTCGGTATGTATGTTTTTTCTGACATATAATTTTAAACAGTGTGTTGAGTCGTGATGCTCTGCAGCGTATAATATCATTAATTATCATAAATTGAACAGGTTTGAAATTAGATTTTCCGCAATGCCGAACTAACTTAATTTGTGAACACATTATTAAAATCCTGCCTTTGACATAGCATAACAAGTATGGTTTGAGCATTTCCACACTAAAAATCAGACAACCACTTACAGTCTAGATTTGTCTCTTGAGGTGGAAAAACACACAAACTATTTGCAATATAGTGTTGGATATCAAGATTATTATTCAAAGCACTGCTGAAAATCACCTTTACCAATGTAGTCTGGCATACGAATTTCGTCAACTGAACTATACTCTCCTATTCAGTTCCCCATCTTCGGTGACTCACAGTGCCTATAAAAAAATTATTTTCCAGCGAATAGAAAGCTTTACCAATTACCTCATTGATATATATATATATATATATATATAGTGAATGAGTCAATACTGGGTTTGAGTGTTCTCTAAACTGCAATGATTATTTTGTCAGTAGGTCAAATTGCCACAATCTGCAGGTAAATAAATGTTTAATATGGATTGTAGTCAGATGTTCGGATCATTACTGTTGTAAAAACATCTAGTGGGTCTGTTGATGAAAGAGTGAGAAAAAAATCCAATATACTGCATTTACAAAACACATTAACAAACAGACAATCGTTGCTGCAAATGTCTGATTAGATATTGACTGTTGTACCAACCAGCGGTCTGTTCTTATGGTTAAAGACAGAGATGTTTAAATAGAAGTTCCTGTCTTTATACCTGTTCACTAGACGTATTATTTTATTGATACATACGTAAATAGAGATTAAAGAAAAAAAATCATATAGTGTATAAAGATTTTTTAAACAGTGTCTTAAAATTATTGGACACTGAATATGTTTTTTGTTAGTCTGTAGTGGTCATCTCAGTGTTTGCTTTTCTATTCAATTGAATTGAATGTGTCCATGTGGTAATTGTGTTCTTAAAAAACATTTTAATAATGATTTTTCAACCTGTCTCTAACTCAGGACAGCAACAATATGGAAGACACTGTCTCCATTTTGGGGTGAAGAATACAATGTCCATCTCCCTCCATCCTTTCGCACATTGTCTTTTTACATACTGGATGAAGATTCTCTCAGGTCTGACCTTATGGTGTAAAAATCGTACACTTCACGTTTATTTTTAGAATAACATAATTTATTATAACAGCATCTGCGTAATGTTTAAGCAAATAAGCTGATCTAAATGTGAAAGAATCCAATGTTTTACTAATACTGTTTTATTTCTGTCATTGTTCACAGTCGAGATGATGTCATTGGGAAAGTGTCGATCAGTAAAGAGATGCTCACTTCTAAACCTCAAGGTAAGAGAGAGGTATTAGGTTTGATGTAATTTAAAATACATATCCAAAGCTGCATTTTTCACCAAGTGTACTGACAGTAATGATAAACAATCATGGCAGACCTTTAGTCACAATCACACGGTCATACGTGTGGACACATGACACACGACGTCATGTGACTGACCTTTTCTTCCTCATAAAAAGATAAGCCGCATACTTCCTCATATCATATTCAGTAAGTGGTGTTTGCTAAGACAAGAATTATAGGGAACTGAACAAACCTGTATCTTAAAATACTAAACTGTGGAGCGTTACTTATGTTGAGCTACAAATGTGAATTCACTCATATTGTACAGGTTTACATTAAAGGAAGGACCCGATCCATCTCTCCAAAATATTACAAAGACCTTTAGCCAATAAACAACCAATCAAAACACATTAGCAACATGCTAATAAGGTTGTAAGGTTGCACCCAAAAATGAAAATTCCTTCATTCGTTTGTTGACTCACTTACAGAAAGATATTTTGAAGAACGTTGGTAACCAAACAACATTGACCCCCATTCTATGCACACAAAACCACTAAGACATTTCTCAAAATATCTTCTTTTGTGTTCCACTGAACAAAGAGTCATATCGAGTTTTTGAACAACATGACAAATAATGACTTTTGTTACTGGTTAAACTAATACCTTTAAAAATATATAACCTAAAAGTAACCTGAGAAAGAACATAAAAATTTTTTTGTTTCAAATGTTTCTATTATCTTTATTCAGTTCCACTTAAGCTGATGTAGAACCACATATAGCCATTGAAGCTACTATTTTAAATCTAATGTTAAAGACGCATCATAGTTGGGAAAGTCCCTTTGGTACCATGAATGCACACTGTGATGGTTCCTATGAGGTGGTCTTTTGAGATGGTGATGGTGAGTCATTGTGGTTGTCTGGACTTGTAGCTCACGTCAGCTATGCCTGAGGGGCAAAGACACTGCAGGGTTATCTATTATCTTGACACGGGATGAAAGAGAGTATCGCTTATTGAAGCCCCCGTGATGCGTCGATGACTAGTCGCACACGTAGGCGAAGCGTGATGGAATGGAAATGCGAAATGACGCCATTCATTAAAATCGCTTCGCTCATCGGGATTGTGTTTTGGACAGATAAGGTTCAACAATGAGTGTTAACATATGGCTCAGCTTGTTAATGTTCACAATAGCCTAAAACACGACGCAGAGCTGGTTGGCCCTATTAAATGTTGCCCGGCAACCGCAGTCTCGTTTCGTGACTAACAGGAATGCAGCGGCTCTGACGGAGATACTGCATTTCTCTTACACGTTGAGCTGTGGGGTATACTGGTTCAAATTCAGCTCGCAACAATATATTTCTCAACATCATTTTTGGTCCTACAGTGAAATTTCATTGGTCCAAAATCCAGGTGCTCATGTGGTTTATACCGGTTCAAATACAGCTTGCAACATGTTTTTCTTCGAAATTTTGTGTTCTATTTCTTTGTCATCTCTTCATAAGGTGACAAGAGATAAAGTTCTGTTGAATAGGTAGCCCCGCCCACACTGAAATCTCATTGGTCCAAAATCTAGGGTCACATAACTGTAAATTAATCATTTCGCTTATTGTTGTAAATCTTAAGCAGACAGTTTTAACACAGATTGTCTTTATTTTTTTTTAACCTTTTTTTGGAGTGTAGGTGGGGACAGGCTAGGTGGGGACAGGCTACTCAACAATGGAAACCCAGCGATAAGCAAAAAATCTGTCACATCCTTGATGTTTAGGACATATTGTTAGGCTAGAACATAAATGTAGATGCTTAAATCTGACAGTAACAACAACACAAGTTAACCTTCATTGACTTTTGGATGACCCTTTCTTGTTTCATCTCACGCTCTCTCTCTCTCTCTCTCTCTCTCTCTCTCTCTCTCTCTCTCTCTCTCTCTCTCTCTCTCTCTCTCTCTCTCTCTCTCTCTCTCTCCCCAGCCTCACACTCTTTGTAGCTATAACACACGAATGGCCTCACATGACCTTTCCCTCCAAGGGCTTTGAAATACCATTTAGTGAAACGACATGTTCTACAGAGCACAGAAATAGCCGGGTGCTCCAGTTTGCCATGGTTTGACAGGGTGTGAACGTTCAGGTTAGCTACAAGTCAAATCATAGTCCAACCGCACTAATAACAGTGTGTGATGGCCTGAAATTAGCTGCATGGCGGCTCATTATGAAAATGGACAAATATAGACATTCCACTTGAATGTGAGAAATGTGGAGAATGTCAGAATGCAATTACCTAACATAAGACTGTCCAGAAACATGCTAAAAACATTACGAATGGCTCAATGCAGGTCAGCCACACCATACATTCTGGTTTTGCACAGAAAGGCACTGAACGTTTAGATGAAGAAAAATGAACCATAAGCACTTGAAATGGGTTCTGCTTGAAGCAAAGTCCTTGGCTCTTTAAAGGTTGGCCTTGTGTGTGTTTGTGCTTGTGAGTGGGTCACTCTTTTTGAACTTATTTATGAGGCAGACCTTTACCTGTGAAGAGACTGTCAATCAAAGCTTTCCACTTCAGACAGTTGAATGTAGTTGTTAACGTTGGAGTCAACGTTTTTCTAAGATTGATTCATATTTTTTATGGTTCTGTTCAATTGATTTCCTCGTGTGTTTGTAGCATTGGTTTGTGAAAAATTCCTCAGCATGGATGTGACATTGTTGAAATGTAATATCCATTTTATTCTGGATGCCTGAATTGAAGAATAGCATTTTCGTCCAATTTTTTCCACTTATTTTTATTCAAGCATGAGGTCTAGAGTTGCTATCTTTTTTAATATTCGCATTGTTTGGCATGTTTTAAATTGTAAATATCAGATGCTATGGTCTTGTTCAAATTGACACTAATAATATGAAAGCATTAGAAACATTATTTCCATTCTGCTAAGAGGAAAGACTTTGCTTGGCCTGCCCAGTTTATTTTGGGGCTGTTCAGCAGAGCAATAAGGGAAAATGGGCCTCAGCGAGTGAGGCTGGAATACTAATCGAGAGGAAAAAACGCATTCCAGTCCACCGGGATAAACAATTCTTATCGGGGAAAGCCAAAGGAAAGCCTTACATCAAAATGCAGAATGGAAATCAGTGACTGTAAAATGGTTTGACGGATCCTTGGGATATTTTTCTGGATGTGCACAAGCTCTCTGCAAAATGTTAAAAATGGTCTCCAGCCACTACTTGTAGTAAGTGCTTTCTGAACACATAACTGTATTTTATAAATACAGACAGACCTTGCTCTCTTGAAATTAAAGTGTTTGATGTACCATGTAGGCATGCATACAAGCAACACAGTTGTTCTTAATGTGGGTTATGAAAGGTGAAGATGGAGATATTAATTAAAACCGAACACATGAAAATGAAAACATGGCAAATATCCAGAATGAATGATGAAACAAATTAAACAAATATGATTTTTGTTTTTCTCAGAATATTTTATATAATGTCTCATATCCCCAATATTATATAAGTCTATTAAAGTCAGAGTTACATCCTAACTGTAGACCTGTTACTTGTCTGCAACCTTCATGATTGTCTACAACCATTTCTGACCTCTCAGCCTCTTTGTTCTTTTTTTGTTTAGGGGTAGATGGATGGATGAACCTGTCAGAGATTGACCCAGATGAGGAGGTGCAGGGGGAGATCCACCTGCAGATATCAGTGCAGGGAGATGGAGAAATCCCAAGAAAACTTTGCTGTAAGGTGCTGGAGGCAAGGTGAGGAGCTGAATGTATTTTGTTTTAGATTGACTTTAAGGAATTCATGTAACAGTTTAAAACACATTGAAAAGGAGTGCGGAATACAGTTTGCTTTTGTATAAACAACACAATTCCAAAGTGTCCCGATAAATCAGACTATAAATTGGCTATTTATATAAGGTGATTGAGTCTTAAATGTATATTCTTCTAATAGCTTTATTTTTTATTTGCTCTCAGAGATCTTGCAAAGAAAGATCGCAATGGTGCGTCTGACCCTTTTGTCAGAGTAAGATACAATGGTAAAACCTACGAGAGTGCGGTAAGGACATTTCTCCGTATGTTTCTGGTTTCATCCACAGCAGTTTTCCTGTTACTGATTAACATGACCCTCACCCCACCAGGTGGTTAAAAAGTCCTGCTACCCACGCTGGAATACAAGTTTCGAGTTTGAGCTGGACGAGACGTCGGCTGACAGCCTGTTGAGCGTGGAGGTGTGGGATTGGGATCTGGTTAGCCGAAATGATTTCCTGGGAAAGGTGACTGCACAAAATAGATTGTTTCTTTGAGATTTGTTACAAGTTCTGTTGCGGGACTTTGTCTTGGTTTAACATAAAAGGCGAACTATCCTTTCATTCATTATTTACTCACCCCAAACCCATTTGTTGATATTTACATTTATGTATTTGGCAGACTTCCGGTTCTGGTTTTAGATTTGATCAGTTTGATCATTTGTTTTACATTCAGGTTTTAGATTTGATCAGTATGTGTGTTACCTAGAGATTAATCCAATGACCTTGGTGTTGCTAGTACCATGAGCTGCTTATAACAGAAACATGTTAAAATGGTCCTTTCATGTTTTACAGAGAAAATAACAGCATGTGGGTTTGGAATAAATAGAATTTTGGGTGAACAATCTCTTTAAATTTCTTCTATTCATCTTGTTTACTTTAATATAATGTGTCCCCTAACCTGAAGTTATCTACATAATTCAAACATTGTTTCATAACATTATACACACGTGCTCTCCGTTTGACAGATGTTCTTTGTGACATTGCCTCTAATACCAAATAATAAATGTTCCAGCCGCTGTATTCAGCTTGGGTCGCTGTGACAGCTAATTGTCTCGTCGATTGATGTGCACATCATCTGTTTTCCTTCAGGTCCTCTTCAATATCAACAAGCTTCAGTCTGCGCAGCAAGAGGAGGGCTGGTTTCGCCTGGGGCCTGACAAATCTAAACACAGTGAATATGAGTGAGTGTACTTGGAATCGTGGCATACATCCACACCGGCAAACACATTGAACTTTTGTTGCCACAGAAACAAGTATTCACCCATAAAGGAACAGTTCACACTAATATAGCCCCCCTCATGACGTTCCAAACTCGCAAAGACCTTTAACACGATTCGAGTCAAGGTTTTGATTAAAATGCGGCTTGGACCTTAATTTAAAAAGCTTTGGAGATTGCACGATGGAAGGGTGTTGCTAAGTAACAACATCAGATTTGACCAGTGACCAGTCAAAACTTCTTTGGACAACTTATACTTGTACTTATAGTGCGTTTGCATCATATTTAAGTTCCGGTACCTATTTATTAATGGCAACCGACTACATTATGTATCATTTCATCTTTTGTTTTCAACTGGACAAAGAAAGCCATATGGGACGGAACAACATGAGGGTAAATCAATGCTGACAGAGTTTTAATTTGGAGTGAACTTTCCCTTTAAACACATACTGTCCTTTACATAAAACCACTTGGATTTCTTTTCATTTAGTTTTTTAAATGTGAACACATGGATTGTAAAATTAATATATTAGCATTGACAGGCTTTCAAAAAAACTCAGTTCATGTGAATTAGCCCAAACTAACCTTGGAGGATCATAACCCTTTCCTCTATGTGACTTTCACGGCGTTACGTTTGTGTGTTCTGGCTCATGTGTCGACAGGAAGCACTAATCCTTTCTCTGGCTAAATCCTGGGATTTTTCTGTTTGTTCATTCGCTCACTCACTTTATCTTTCCCTTCCACCCATCTCTTCTCTCCACTCATGAGAGATCAGTTGGCCACGTGGATTGACAGTAAGGATTATATCTCAAGCTGGCACAGGAGGAGTGGGATGGATGGGCTTATGTAAAACTCTAGTAAGGGGGGATTCAGATGGGTGATGACAAAAGCTATGCGTCATCTAAAAGCGTGTACGTGTGTGTGTGTTGGTAGATTAAGGGAGAGTGTTGTTGGGGACATGACATGTCAGTGTGTCCACATGGGGCAAAGTCATTGGCATATATTCACTCATTCACTTTTCTTGGGCAGAAGACCTTGCTTGGTAATGGATTAGGTTTGAGCTCCTGGATATGGTGTTTTGTAGACAAGGTGTAATATTGTGACAAAACAAAACCAGTGAAAACATTTTCATCACCCAAAAATGTCTCCATTAGAGTTTTAGAAGAGATCTCAACAATGTCACAAACTGATTTGCAAAGTCTGCCTCAAAAGTCAATATTATAGCATGAACATTTAAATGAGAATATATTCATTTACATATTTGGCAGACACTTTTATCCAAAGCTACTTACATTGCATTATACAGTAGTTTCTGAGTATGTGCAATCCCTGGGATCGAACCCATGACCTTGCCGTTGCTAGCGCCATCCTCTAACCACTGAGCTACAGGAAATACCAATAATTTAGGTAAATGTGATGAGATTAACTCATCTATCTATGAGTGGCTCAATCTACATTTATTTTATAGCTCAATATTCTTAATGTATTTAAGCAATTGTCTCATTTGTTTCTACTTTTTATTTTAAATAATTTATTTAAATAATTTTCAAAATCAATTCAGTTCAACTCAATTAAATTTAGGGATGTCAAACAATTAATTGCGATTAATTGCATCCAGAATAATATATGTCTGTTTACTGTGCATATACACATACATGCATATATTTAAGAAAAAATATAATTAATAAATGTTTATATAAAATATCAGTTTAAATAAATAAAAAAATTAAATACATTTAATAAATACATCAAAATATTTCCTGTGTGTTTTTGTTTATAAATGCAAAATAAATATGCACAGTACACAGACATATATTATATAAACACAAACCTTTTTTCTGGATGCAATTGATCGCAATTTATTTTTGACATCTCCAGTTTCATTCATTTCCCATTCAATTCAGTTCAGTGTAGTCATGGTTTTAAAACAGAGCTCATGACTTTATTTTATCTATATATTTGTATGTATTTAGTTTATATATATATTTTATAACTATACAAAACTTTATTATATATAATAACTGTTATATTTACTGTGAATAATTGATCATATTGATTTATATCATTATGATGTTTGTATAATAATATTTGTATATGTTAAAATATTTATATAATATTTTATATTGATCAGGTTTTGTTTACTTTGATATTTAGCGGTCTCTTCCTGCTTAAGAGTGATAGCTTTGTTGCTTCACTTTTTTTACTCTGGACAGATTTAAAAGCACAAAATTGGAATAAAAATGTCAAAGCCAATCCTGAACAAAGGATTTAACTGTCGGTTTTTGTCTGCATGCGATGCACGAGCACAATCATTTAAAACCGTCTCTGAATCATCACACCATCCTATTTATTTGCCTATTTTCATATTTCTTAATGTTTCGTGAGGAGGTCCCAGAGGTAATTAGTGATATTTCTCAAAGATGTGTTTTGGATGTCATTCTGATGAAAAGTTTCCTCTTAAGCTCGCGTAATCTCTAGCTCCCCTTGGGTGATCCGCTCTCATCTCAGTGAAAAAATCAAGCTGTTGTTGTTTTGTTTATTTTCTCTCTTTCTCCTCTTTTTCATTCCCTCACCTTCTTTCTGATTGGATTTTTGACGGTCCACCATCTGTTGCCTGCTGTTCAGTGACTGGCTCTTATTGTGGTACCCGCCACTCACGAATACAGAGATTCAATTCCCTCCCTCGAGTATTAACCACCTTTTACACAGAAAGAGAGAGAGAGAGAGAGAGAGAGAGACAGAGAGAGAGAGGGAGCATAGGGTATAGTGTATGGAGTGACTGTAATACTGTACTAGCTAACTAACACAATACACTCTTAAAAATAAAGATGATTCACTATGCCATAAAAGAAAATTTATTGTCTAAATGGTTCCATAAAGAACCTTTAACATCCGAAGAACCTTTCTGTCTCACAAAAGGTTCTTTGTGGCGAATAAAAGGTTCTTCAGACTATAAAAAGGTAAGAAAGAGATGATTCTTTAAAGAGCAAAAAATGGTTCTTCTCGCTGTAAAGAACCTTTTAAGCACCTTTATTTTGAAGACAAAGGCGCTAGCTGACACAATAGTAAAAAGTTAATGCATATAAAATACAAACCAACACATTCAACACATTACAACCAGAGGCTGCACAAAGTTTTACTATGAAAAATGGAAATGTGTACTGTTCCAAAATGGCAGATGTGTGGTAGTTGTGGCATCCACGTGTACTGTACATATTTGGGCACATCACCTGCAACCCGTGGTTACTGAATTTCACACATAGAGAAAGAAATTAAACAAAATGTAGGTTTATATACGTAGGTCACACAATAATATTAAGCCTTACAACACCAGGTTAATTGTTGTCCCTGTGTAAACATAAGCTTAGTTTCACTCAACAGATCGAATCATGGACAGTACAGCTGCGGTCAACCTACAGCCAGAGCCATTTTTACTTCAACTTGAAACCAAATTCTCACCACATGCTAACACAGTGACCTTATTTTCTGTTCTGTAATAACAGTACTAGAAAACACAGCCACTCAGTAATGACATCTACTGTTTGGTTTTGTATTGTTGTGCTCAGAATAGTAGCCCTAATGGAGTCATTATGTGTAATATTGTTTGTCCATGCTGTACTTTACTTCCTGGAAAGGTTTTACTGCAGGGTTATTTTTAAATATGAGTAAACCTTCACATATTTACTTAGGTGTTTGGACAGATAATGATCAGATTTATTTCAGGTTATTTGTGTTTATAACATTCACGGTGGCCTTTATACGTTTCTGTTGTAATAGTTTGTGTACATATTGTTAACACAAATGGGAATCAGTTTACCCTGTAAATCATGCAGAAAGGTAAACAGCCAGCTTTAGTCTCAGTTTTATAACACATTGTGCAAACTTATATGGAATCAACTTTTGCTAAGGTGCCCAAATAATTCATAATAACAATATTATTACAATATCTATTAAATGTATATTCATATTGTGTTTATTTTGTGTTTATTTTTGCCAATGAATCATATATACTCAATCACAGTTATTAATATTATGGTTATTGTCAATAATTATTGTCAATCATATTGCAACACGCCTAATTGATATGATATCATGGTAATACCTTTCTTGGGGTACTTAAACAAACCATGTACAACAACTATTATATTAAATAAATAAGGTAATCAGTCATTTCATGGTATTATACATATACTAATATAAATCAGTACCATGGTACAAAGATGGAACCTCAAGTCTAAACTTTGACTCAAACTTACGATGCGAAAAAGGACTTTTCACTTTGAAACTTTGGAAAAAGATTTGAGACTTGGACTTCAGAGACTTGTGAATATGTATAACCCTCAATGAACCATGGTTTCACCACAGTAGTTTTTGTAAGGTTACTCCTTTGGTATTATGTGTAGATTTTATTCGATATTAATATTTATTAGATGTTAATATCCTTTCTCCTATCTTGTCTAAATATGTAGAAACATTTGTAGATTGTTGCTGTTTCTGTGTTTGTCTCTCAGGGGAACTCTTGGTTCTCTCCGGCTTCAGTTACGGCTCCGAGATGAGGTTGTGTTGCCGTCCAGCCATTACAAACCTCTCACAGAGCTGCTCAGCCAATCCGTTGGTTCTCAACTCAACGTGAGTCTTATGCCATTTGGACTCATTCTTAGCTCTAAGATTATTCCTGTGCATTATCTCTAACATTCACACGACATATTACTCATAATAGCTTTGTTTGGTTGGTGGACTGCGAATTGTGCCACTCATTGTTATCTGATCTCATTTGTATGCATGTGACGGATGGTACTGTAATGATTTCTGCTGGTGCTAAAGTGTCGTATTAGATTATAAATAAAGCGAGGATCTTCCCTATTGTCAGAGTCATAGCAACTATTATAGGTCTATAAGTATAACTCCACCCACACATAGATACTTTTAAGATCGTTCTTTCACCGCTGCATATGGTTAATGTTTTTTAGCTTGCATTGTAAAATGTATGTGCACAAGTCTATTTTTAGTTTGAAACATAACCTCATTTGTGACCTGTGTTAAATGACTGTTAATGTGTAGGGCAACTGGACAGATCTCATCATGCTGATGGATGAGACCACTACAGCAGAGAGCAGACAGGAAGTGGCTAATAATCTAGTGAAGCTGTTTTTGGGTCAAGGGCTTGTCAAGGAGTTCTTGGATGTTCTGTTCAAACTGGAGCTGGAAAAGACCAGTAAGCAAATATAAAGCACACAAATATAATTTTTTTCCTGTGTTAAAACGGATTTGGCCAAAAATATTTTTCAAGGTTAAGCTGTGATTTTCTCTGTTATCTTTTAGCTGAACCCAACACTTTGTTCCGAAGCAATTCATTAGCATCCAAATCAATGGAGTCATTTTTAAAGGTAAATATAATTCAGTTTATTTTAAGTTTATTAACTTGCTTGGTAAAATTTTGACGTATTACTTACTAATAAAATATAGTTCACACAACATTTCTCATATTTATTCACCTGCATGCCATGCCAGACTTCCTTTCTCCAGTTGAACACATATATTTATTATCATAATGTATATATAATTTAATATTAATATTATCATCTTATATGGTACTCTAAAATTGTGAAGCTCCATAAAGCACACACAGCCATCAATAATGAAATATGTTTTTATTACCTTAGAATTAGCTATTTCTATCTAAATACACCATGGGTCCCCTTGTTTCTACAGTAGTCTTAAACAGACAAACTGCTCTACCGAACACGTTTTGTAAATATGTTATCTGCATTGGCAAAGAAGCGAAAACGTGATGACGTATCTGTCCTGTGTCAGCCACCGTACTGCTTCGAAAGGGAGGGGTGAGCGGTGGAGCGCAATGTGTCGTGTAGCAAAGTCAACTTTGTCTTCGTCCTCTCCCTGCAGGTGGCTGGGATACAATATCTGCACAGGCTTCTGGGCCCCATAATAAACCGAATCTTTGAAGAAAAGAAATATGTAGAGCTGGACCCCAGTAAAGTGGAATTCAAAGAGGCAGGGTAATACAATAAAAAAACTAGCTAGATCTCAGCATTATTGTTTGTCATTTTAGGTCATGAAAGTGATTCAAGGCTTGAAAAGTCTTTGAGTGTCCGGTTTGTTTTTGTAGCTGTGCAGGTTTGCATCGTCAGCAGACAGAGTCTGATGTTATTCAGCAAAGCTGCAGTCTCCTGCAGTCGTACCTGTCTGAGTTGCTCACCGCCATCCTGCAGTCTGCATCCTACTGCCCCCTGCTCATCTGCCAGACTTTCCAACAACTCTACCACAGTGTGCAGGAGCGCTTCCCTGACCCAGAGTACCGGGTGAGTGCATCAAAATATATGATTGCGGCTTATAATCAAACTTCGCTTATGAATACATATATAAAACACGTGCATACACATATATAAGTTACTCACATGTATAGGTGTACTATAGGAACAAATTTATATGTAAACGCAAGAGTCTAAAGATGTATGCATGCAGGAAGTTTATTATGAAGTTATGTATTCATAAGCGAGTTTGATTTAAACCTATACGGTGCCTCATAAAAACGTGCATACTTCCCTACTATAAAACAAATACAATGCTATTTAGGTCACAGTACCTTTGTTGAGCTCATTCTATATATTCTTCCTCCTCAGAAAGTGAAGTTCATTGCTGTAACCAGCTTCTTATGTCTGCGGTTCATCTCCCCTGCCATCATGTCTCCAAAACTGTTTCACTTGAGAGAGAAACATGCTGACGCCCGCACGAGCCGCACTCTCTTGCTATTGGCTAAAGTACGACCTGGAGCACAAATCTATAGCTGGAAACCATTAGGTCTCATGCGTACACATTTATTTGTTGTGAAATCTGAAAATATGCTTGTTTGGGCAGTATACCTGCTTATTTAGATTACTATGAATTCATTACGTTAAAGGGATAGTTCACTCAAAAATGAAAATTCTGTCATTTTTTTTATTCACCCTCAAGTTGTTCCAAACCTGTATACATTTCTTTGTTTTGTTGAACCCAATCAAAGATATTTTGAAGAATGTGGGACACCAAACAATTCTGGGGCACCATTGACTACCATGATAGTTTTTCCCTACTATGGTCATCAATAGTGCCCCAAAACGGTTTGATTACATACATTTTTTCAAATATCTTTCTTTGTGTTGAGCAGAGCAACAATATTTATACAGGTTCGCAACAACTTGAGCATGAGTAAATGATGACAGAATTTTCTTTTTGGCGTGAACTGTCACTTTAAGAACAAATTCATGTGTGTATCCATGCAAGTTTAAATGTGCATATAAATACGAAAAATTTACACATTTTTTAGTAAATAAGACACATTGTTTTGAATGTAAGTGCTCATATAAACTAAAATGACATTTAGTAACATTATACCATATTACCATCTGTTTCATTTGTAACACATAAGCGAATGTTACCCTCACCGACTCAATAACATCAATTATTTAGATCGATATAGCCATAGATTACAACCTCCATACATCTTCATTAGGCCTAACATACCCAATGTGGCTGTGTGCGTCCCCAGGCTGTGCAGACCATTGGGAATATGGACACGCTCACATGCTGCTCCAAAGAGCCGTGGATGGTGTGTCTGCAGCCAGCCATTCAGCAAGGCATCAGCCAGCTCAAAGACTTCATCATAAAACTGGTCAGCTGCCGTGAGTCAGAGGGTGAGATGCTTTAAATTAGTCATTAGATGAAAAATTTAGTGGAACCGTGTGCATGGCTGAAGACTCATTCATACCTGTCACATCAGATAAATCTGTAGATTAGTTCAATTTTGGACGCTTTTTAATCAGCTTTGAAATATTCACCCTCATATCATTTCAGTTTGTTTGGTTTTTATGTTTTAAAGAATCTAGAGGTGCTTAAAAGATTAGTTTGTTACTTATCAGAAGACAGCACTTGCTGTATAGACTTTTACTTATATTTGGAGAGCTGTTGTGTAAAGAAGACTCCTTAAAATAAAAAAGTTGCTTTAAACTGTAAATTGACTCCAGTCAATGCCATCAATTTATTTTATTCTCTCCCCTGTTTTATTTTTCATTCATTCTCAAAACAGATCTTGAGCTGCAGATGCGAATGAGTCTCCATTGTGGCACCATGGAGAAAGAAGGTTTCCTCTTCCTCCACAGGACGAAGGACAAGTGTATGCCCATGACATCACCCTTTAAGAAATACTACGTCACACTCAGCAAAGACGCTTTGTCTTACTCCCGGACGCAACACTCTAAGGTGAGAAACAGCGATGGCTTGGCATTCACAATTGAGTCAGCCTCTGTTATTGATTCCGTCTAGAGCAAATGTTTCTATGCATTAAATGTCTCCACTGCTTTATATAAATAACATATATTGAGCAGATCTCTGGTGTCTCGATCTGTAGAAGACCTCGTCGATCTCCCTGCCAAAGATCCGGGCGGTGGAGAAGGTGGAGGAGAAGTGCTTTGGCAGTGCCAACGTCATGCAGATTATCTGGAGTGAAGCCTCTGGCCAGCAGGAGACCCTGTATCTCGACTGCAAGGTCAGAATCCAAGGGTCTTGTGGTGCTTTTTTTAATTTAACAGTTCATTGCATCTTAATGCAAAGACCAAAACGTCTGTCTAGCATGTTTACTGTATTTAGACCAACAAGTTAAACATTCAGTATACATGGCACACAAACAGAAAAGAACTACACTTTCTCACAATCACTAATATGGAAAAAGTAAATATATATTGACTTCTAACTCTATATAATGAATGGGATTTTTAACCGATTGACAGTACTACAATGAACACAGCATTTTGTACACGGTGACGTAAGTGTGTGTTGGTGAGATGGGTTATTTGGTGTCTCATTGTTTTTCTTTCACGTCTTTGTCGTGCTGTAGAGTGTAAATGAACTGAATCACTGGCTGTCTGCCTTGAGGAAAGCCTGCAGTCACAACACAAACACCATGAGCTGCTATCATCCTGGCATTTATAAAGCAGACAGATGGAGCTGCTGCCACCAGAGGGAGAAAACAGGTACTGCACAACTAGAAATTTCATAACAGACTGAATGACTAGACGAGAACTGCTCCCTTTGACAGGAAGGACCAAGAGTGAACATTTTCATTTAATAGATCTGTGTGACCTTTAAATGTATTTGTGAACATGTGTGCAAGTGTGAGAAATTGTTGTGGTGCAACCTATTTTCATTTCTCTACAATAACTGCGCAATATGTGTCTGGATGGACCCCATCTATACGATTCATAGTTTGGTTTTGACATTTAAAGACCCACTGAAGTGCCTTGAAATGCTTTATTTGATGTGGTAATGAAACAGGAAGTTGGGGCGTGGCATATCGAACAGCCCCTCCCCTTTTAAAATAGCCAATGGCGATTAGTTTACCTCACTGCCTGGAATTCCATGAGAAGTGCAGAATGATGATTTTTTGATCCGTACTGATGGAAGTACGAGGTGTTTTGGATCACATTAGATATCATTAAAGCTGCCATATTCATACTAAAAGCCAAACAAATTTGAATGGGATTTTAAGAGGACTTCAGAATTTCTTACGAACTGTTGTACAATACGAAAGCTTAAATTTCACTCTTTGTTTACAGACCCTGGCTGCGACAAAACCAGGCACGGAGTGACTCTGCAGGAGTGGTATGACCCTCTCGACCCAGACCTTGAGGCTCAGCTGATCTACCAGCATCTCAGTAGTGTCCAACATGCCATGCGGTAATGTGACATTATATGTGTTAACTTGAATAGTGTACATAAAAAACATAAATAAAAAAATTGGGATTTACTCACCCTCTTGTCATTTCAAAAGCATATAGACGGTTTCAGCAGCAACAACATAAACAAACGTTATGTGGCCCAAACTTAACTTCTGTTAGACCTCCTCAAAGAAACAATAATTGTTGAGTAGTTTTAATTTCATTTAATACAATTAATATACATATATATATATACAATATAAATATAAATTTAAATGAACTTACGGTAACTTCGGAGCAGGCGCGTGCGTCCGATGAAACCGTCTTTACACTCTTTCATCGGTGGAACACAAAAGAAGAAACTTGTTGGTGCTGCTCTTTTTTCCTTTCTTGTATATCTCCTTTTGTTTTCAAAAGTCACAATAACATAAAAATGTATGCAGCATGAATACAGTTGAATAGCTTTGCACTTATGTTTTTTTTCAATGCAGAGAAAAGTATTATAAGGCCAGAGAGCAGCAGGGAGCTTCAGAATCAATAAGAGGTATGTCTTATGAAACAATGAACATTGAACACAAACAACAGATGTGTACCAGAATATATGCATGTGGTGTGGAATCATTATTATAGAAGAGTAAAAGTAATTAGTTAAGTAATGATTATTTAGTAAGCCTTTGCATTGCAATCTAAATTTTACAATGACTTGATCTGCAGACCAGAGGAAAACAGATGAACTTACAAAACTCTTCAGTGTCCTCCAAGACCTTCAGGCTGCACATTTGGCTGTAGAGGAAGAGGAGAGATTGAAGAATAAAAATGTTTTCTTGGAATTACAAACATAAACATTTGCAACCAGTTGCATTTCACAGATCACAGTATTATTTACTTACTGACCTCATGCACGGGTTTGAAAACCTACCAGTGGAAATCTGAAAGCATGTTTGATTTAGTTAAAGAAAGTCATTTTTGCTTTGGTTGACAGGGATATTTATAGGGCTATGACCACACAGTCCCTTTATTGGTGTGAGTGTATTTGATGTATATGTAAATCCAGTCTATATATATAATGACATTGTAAGGATTATCATTTTAGTGATATGATCAAAATGGGCTGCCAAATCATTTTTGTGAATAACAAATTTGGAGTATTCACTGTAACTATAATAATTTGCTCTATCACGATCATTTTAAGTGCTTTTTATTAGAAAAAGCATTGCGGGAATGTGTACAATCTCTTCTTGAGTGAAAATAAGAATTTCAATTTGACTGTAAAGTTTTGTATTTTTTTATTTTGTTACGTGCGTGGTGGTGAATGATATATTCTATACAAAACTGCCATCCCTGTTGTCACTGTACATTGTCTTGCATACAGTATATCAGTTTTGAATGTTCTGTTGTTATGTCCTTATATGATATGTATGTACTGTAAAGACGTATGTATTGTGCATTTCACAGAAACTGTGTATTTCTGTACTTTGTTTCACAATGGTTTATTTACAATTTAACAATTTGCTGTTTGATTATTTTTAGTATTTCTCCAGTAGATGGCACCACAGTATTTATCCTTTAAAGGCTGAATCCAGCCCACATTCACAACACAGCAGTGTTTATAAACACAAGGCCATTCTACACCTGTTTCATAAGATGTATTATCAAAGTTCATAAACTTCTCTGTGGGATAGAATTTCAAATTCCTCCATTTAATTGTGGCTGTAATTTGGACGTTCTCATGAGAACACAATCTGTTGATGTGCTGTGACAGTGTAGGCCTAAGTTGTTGTTTTTTTAGTTTTACTGTACAGTTTAACCCTCAGTCATGGAGTTTAATATTGACATTACCGTCACAATATTTTATTCATCTTTAGGATCACTTAAAGAAAATTAAATAAATAATTATTTTATCTCCTGTCCTGTTGTTCCAAACCAGTATGCTTTTCTTTTGCGGATTAGAGACGAATTTTGCATCATGTCTGAGCTTTTGTGCAATGAAAAAAGACAATGACCAAATTCAATAAATGATTTATGCAGTGTATAACCAATTATTAAAGTCACAGAGAATAAGACAGGAAACAGTATGAGGGCATTTTAAATTATGAACTAAGAAATTAAGATATTCTCATTTTTTAATGTATTTGTAAATCTTTTTATTGGTTGTGAATTGCTTTTCGCTATTAGGTATCATTGTGTTAGTTTGAGACTAATGAATATAGGCGACTATAGAAATAACTGTATAGTGACACTTTACAGATGTATTTTGCATTTATTTCTGTGATTATAGATGAAGGGGTGCCTTATGTTTACAACCTGAAGAAAGAATGTGCTTCCTGTTTACTCTTCACTTTTTATCTAAAACTTGACCAACCCTCTCAGCCAGTTTCTCTCTGTCTCATAATCGGTTTACCTCTTTCTTTTAAGGGAGATGCATTATGTGTTTTACTGTTTTTTGCACTATAGAGGCATATATAGGCACTATTTAAAGAAGAGGAGGTTTAGTGGCTCTAAGCACAACTGAGCTCTGTGTTCTTCTGTGTATTTAAAGGGGTAAAAATAGCTGTGTGTTTATCTCGAAATGGGAGGAAAGGCCACAACTAAGGGAAGTTTGGTAAAAGGGATTTATATTTACAGGGATTTCTTCATTTCGAAGCTGATATGAGATTTTTTTGGTTAGACAATTGGCTGTTTAAAGGTTTATGGTGTTTAATGTATTATCTTTCAATTCCTATTCACGTTTTACTGTTTTCATTTTTGATCATTTTTTCAATATCTATGATATTGTACATAATTGTTGAACTATGTTTAATTTCATGCAGTTGTTAATAAAGAAGGCCTGATTATAAGATTCTTTTCTTTCTCTCTGTTTTCTTTTTCCCTATTAATGTAGAAAGTTAGATATCCTATAAGGTTAAGTTGCTGTATATTTTGGCATTTTGATACATGTTGGAGACTTAATATTTTACATTTACAAGACACTTTTATCCAAGGTGACTAACACTGCGTTATACTATTGTAAATGTAAAAATATTAAGTATGTGTGTGTTTCTATTAAGTTTATTAATTAAGTTGTATTAAGTTTCTGAGTAGCCTATGTGCAATCCCTGGGATCGAACCCATGACCTTGGCGTTGCTAGCGCCATGCTCAAACCACTGAGCTACGGAAAGCTGACCAATCTCATTGCTGTATATTTAGCTATGTTTACGACAATAAATCCTTGTTTTATGTAGCTGTGCAAATTGCAAACCTCAAATAAAATGTTTAACAAATCGGAGCGTGCTTTATCGAAATATTTAACTATTTTCAGAAATAGCCTCCTGGTAAAAATTAAAAGAAATAAACAGTAACAATAAAACGGATAAAATGTCCACTTTGAAGGAAAGTGGCGAGGACCGGAAGTGCATAAATTCCACAGCAGCTGGACTTGTAGTTTTTGAGTTTCCGGTCGCTCACGGGATGTCCATGAATGGGCAAAATTGATGCCGTTTTCATTTTGTATTTGTGTCAAGAACATCGGTCATTTTTTTGTCAGCGGTGCCGAAAACTACATTAAAATGTGAATGAAATACGTGTTTTAATTGGTATCTTATTTCGTTGTTTTATAACACCGACAAAAGCAAACACATTGTAATCCACTCCTTAACATGAGGATAATGGAGTCCCCTCCTCCTCCTGTGATAGTAAAATGCGCCCCCCAAAACTGCCCCTGTCTGAAAGCTGCACCCCGTCCCATTTCACGACCCTCATCTATTCTGAGAAAAATGCTCCACACTTTGAGGATATTTCTCCAGCGAAGTAAGCGAATTGGCAGGAACACGAGGACTTCGGTTTTGTAACACAGCTTCCAAAACTGAGCCGGTGTCTGTGAGGCTCGCATCCCGCCCCAGTCCGGCTTCTTCAGCTCAGCATCCATATTTCCCCATCCGCGTGTGTGTGTGAGAGAGAGAGAGACAGAGAGCGGCTGAAGGGAGTGGCAGACGCTGACAAATCTCATGCCGGGAAGCCGACAGAGCCATCCCTGTACAGAACATCTGAAGTCGGTTTTTATATTTGACAGGATTTGGACTTTATAAGGTAATAAGTGATGTTTGTGTGTTTGTGTCGCTTGACAGGGGCATGTGAAGACGGTAGGCTAGTCTCGAGCGCGCCGCAGTGAAGAGCCAAAACAATAGAGCGGCGGAGTCAACGGCGCAATATCACACCACACTTCCGCCTCATTTAGCTTATATCGTATGCTTTATGTTGTATTAATGTATGTTTTTTGAAGTGGATTTCACTTCTTGTGTTTTTATGGGCTTATTTTTGTGCTGTAATGACAGTAACAGTAATGCCGACCTCAAGCGTGTCTATTTCATAGATCCTAGAATATCAGAACTGACCTTGTTATCAAATGATTAAGTTATCATTTAAGATAGATGTATTTCGTCTCGCTAATTGTCATTTGCGTCGTATTAACGATTCAGCAATGTTGTCGATTACATTGTTTCAATGTTACAGCCCTGTTTAAGTGATACAGTGTGATTTTAGTGTCCTCATTTTTGCCCTGAAGCATAACATTATTGATGTTATAGGTCACCCATTCTGTGTTTATTAACTTGTATAGACCATCCATGGGATTCATATTGCATCTGTATTCAAGGCCCTATGTAATATTCGCCCTATATTTACTTTGCATATTGTGTCTGTCTTCAGTCCTGCAGGTAAAATGAAGAGGGATATTCGTCATCCTCACATTTAGTGCCTCAACAAAAACCCTTAATAGCTGCAAAACTTGAAGTTTCACCCGTTGACATAATGAACGTGTTGAAGTCCAGTGGCTTGAAGATCCCTGGCAGGGGTCCCAAACACGCCAGTCCAGTGGGACGGACCACTGCTGCCCCGTCGACCAGTCCTGCAGCTCAGAAAGACAGTAAGTCAGCTCTTCTGGGCCTCGCTGGCCTCCAAACCCTGTGGATGTAATGATACCTTCATCACCAGGCCTAGAGAAACATTTTTGAAGCGAATATTCGCACTATGGATTTAAACACGGTATTATGTATAATGTGCTTCACGATGATATAGAAGAACCTTTTTTTGTCTAAATGGTTCCATAAAGAATCTTTAAAGGGATATTTCAGAGACAAACTAAAGTTACATCATGCTTTACTCACCCTCAAGGCATCTTAGGTGTATATGACTTACTTCTTTCAGACGAATACAGTCAGAGTTATAATACCATTTATCCTTTTTCTTCCAAGCGGTAGAATGGGAGTGAATGGTAAACATTTTTTTGAAGCTCCAAAAAGCGCATTCATCGATCAAAGAACTGCTCGACACGGCTTCATGGTCTTAACAAAGGTCTTCTGAAGCGAATCGATGCGTTTGTTTTAGAGAAATATTCATATTGAAAACGTCCGTCCAATGACTGGAATCAGCCTAACAAATCGAAAAATGCTGCGTTCGTAATCGGAACTTAGTATGCGTCATTTGACCACGGAGTCGTGGTCCTTTATTGATGGCCTTGAGGGTAAGTAAAACATGGTGTAATTTTAGTTTGCATCTGAAATATCTCTTTAACATCTGAAGAACCTTTCTGCTTCACAAAAGGCTCTTTGTGATCAAAAAGGTTCTTCAGATTATTAAAGGCTAAGAAAGTTATGGAACCTTTGACTTAATGGTTCTTTGAAGAAGCAAAAATGGTTCTTCTATGGCGTCACTGTGAAGAACTTTTTAAGCACCTTTATTTTTAAGAGTGCTAGATAAATTATATACAACCCAGAAGAAAGGTTTATTGCTCATGGGTTGCTCTGAGGTTCTCAGTATCACTCAAAATTGCCTAGGAGAACTAAAACTAGAAACAAGACAATTGTTGGGACAATTGACAAAATACATGTAGAGCGAGGAGCTGTAAATTGAATGTAGATTGCACAGGTAAAATGATCTAAATTTGGGAAAATCTTTATTTTGAAATATTCAATAATTGACGTATTGATTCAAGCCTTGGAAAATCTAAGCTAAATTTCTGACATGGTTAAGATCTTTTCTAAAACTCTAATGAGGACATTTGTATGATTTCTGGGTCTTGTTCTCAGGAGAAATATCTGAGACGCAGGAGACCTAGACAGAAGTTTCCGTTTGCTCTCTATTTAATCTCATTGATGTCTATGAGAAATAATTGAGATCTCAAAGAGTTGTAATATGTAAGAATTGTATTTTTTTCTAATGGGAATAGACTAGGCAAAATACATAATAAATGAAATCACGGGGTCAGTGGAAATGTAAAATGTTGCCATTTTTTAGCATAATGGAGTTATGAACATGACACAATTGTAATACATTGGGTTTCTGGACTTGGTAGTACTTTGGTATTAAAAGTAACAATGATTTGTGCTCATGTGGTAATCTTTCCATACCATGGTGATATCACATAACTGTGGTAGTGCCATGGTACAGTTAAGGAAGGGAAGTTTTAGCTGTTATCAGTGGATAGCACCATGTTGTTTTTAATCTTGTAAAGTGCAAAAGGAGAATATTAAAAAACGAATCCTTTCATGCGGATCTTTTCCATACAGTTCATAGCAGCCATGTCTGCCAGGCTCTAAAAGAGTACAACTGTATTACAAATGTTTAAAGCCATCATGTTCGCTTACCACAGGCTAGAACCAACTTTTGTTCAATGAGGTTAATCTTGGTGGGACGTGTCAGATTTCCATCTCTGTCTGGCACAGAACTAGCACATGACTTTAGAAAACTTGGAATGTAGTACACAAGTTGTTTGGAGCACTTTCACGGTTTATTTTTGTCTTTTTGAAGCTGGCATACATGGTCACTATTAAATTTTGTAGAGAAAACGCTGTTAAGATTCTGTATAAAGTCTCCTTTTTTGTTCTACGTAACAAGGTTTTGAATGACATAAAGGTGAATAAATATTGACAACATGTTCAATGGCTTTATTTGTATTGTTCAGGAGTCACAGAGTAAAAATCATAGGGTGCAGTGCAGATAGATTTAACTCTTGACAGTTTGGTTGTGGTTTAGTATACTTATCTCTCAGATCTTAAGACAGACCTTGACACCGGTAACACACATGTTGGTTACATAAATCACAGTGAGCTGATCCCTGCCTCACTGACGTGGCTTACCTCACATCCAGCCACAGACCACGCTATTTGCATTAGTTTGTATGTCACCCAGAGGGGTGTCATGGTTCAAGCAGACTGTGGAATGCTTTGTTCGTAAAACACACACACACATACACATTCAGGAAGTGAAGTCTCAGAGTGTAAAAATAAGACAACATAGTTGTTTTTCCAGTCAATATGCTCTCTTTATCTCATTTTAACTCTGCTAATAGTGCTTGTTTTACATTAACAACTCCGTAAAATGTGGTAGTCTGCCCTTTAAGAAATTTCACACCACAATAATAATGTGTTGTGGGCTCTGTTACTAGCAAAAAAACCAACACTAGCATTATTTTTAGTCCTCTGCATGTTCTTAGAGACAGTATGCACATTGTGTATATTGTGTGACTAAATCTCCGTATTTTTTTTGGCGAATTATTTTTTCTTATGTAAAATCAGATATATGTTTATGTATGTTATGGCCACGTTTTGTTTAAGGAGACTTTCAAGGTTTGTAGGTAAAATGAATGCGAAGGTTTTGAGTGACGTGCAACATTAAGTGAGGAACCACTGATAAGAGCACAAAGTGCCATATTCAAATCCCAGAACAGATCACTAAACATTTATGTTGACATGGGTGTTTTGTGAAGACTTTTCTTATATTTCATGCTAAACAGAAACAGTAATTTTTTATTCTTATTCGTGTACAAATTTCTCTAGCTCTTCTTGGTTCAACGAGAAACTCATTCTAAGCTAATTTGTGATGTCATTTTAATGATCTTTTACTGTATATTATTCGGTGTATCAAAGCAACAACATAAACAAGCATTTCTGCGCTTGCACACTTTTGTGGACCAAACTTAACTTCTGGTACACATCCGTAAAGAATAGAGTCCCTGCAGATTATTTCTGATAACAAGCAAAAGAAATAACAAGTAAATTACATGAACTAGCAAGTTAAAATTATGTCTAGCCAGTATTATTTTGGGTTACCAGTAAAAGAATCGTTACTTGGCTAAACTTAAAAGCAGCTATAAGTTGCCCATTCAACATATTGTTTATTTAATATAATTAATATGCAATAAAATTCAACAACTTGTTTATTTAATACAATTATTATGCAACATAGTCATATAAATCAATATTATTATAAATTAAATAAAGTATAAATAGTTATATTATTAGCCACTGGCCCGACTGATTAACAAAAACAGATCTGAAGTTAACTTCGAGCCAGGCACGTGCGTTCGATTAAATCGTTAGTATGTACATGCTTTGATCATAACAATATTACCCTTTTGGCAATAAGCTTAAAACTTAAAAAGTGCCTACCCCTTTAACACAGAGATGACAGAAGTGTGTGTGTGTGTGTGTGTGTGTGTGTAGGGGATGTTTAAAGGCTGAGCTGGGGTCATTGTGTTAGTCTCTGTAGCTGAATGGTGAGATTCAGATGGTGGGGAGGAGTACGGGCACAATAGTGAAGTGAGGCCTGTGTTCCTCTCTTCCTCCTGCATCACTCCTTTTTTTCCCGGTCTGGTCTACTGTTACCGTAGCAACGCAGCCACTTGGGCAAGCAATGCACCCGAGCTTCAGCTGAAGGCCTGCAATGGGCCGGGACTTCCTGAATGAGCCCAGTTTTCTGTGACACAGCGTAGTCTCCATGTGCTCCGCTCTTGAGTCCCAGCACATGTACACACTTCCTCTGCTTAGATTTACTATGCTCAGTGTGCTACGCTGCTGACCTAAAATCTGCTGGACCTTTTGGATTGTTATAGGGTCATATTATAATTAAACAAAATGAATTCTTTTGGGATCTCGCTTGCAACTGCACTAATCGCGTTCCCCACCATTTCTGTCCTATATATCATTGTCTTTGTGAATTAAAAACGTCTGGTATCATCCTACACTATATTGCAGCTCTATTGATGCTGGTTGTTTCAGCTCCACTACATTGTTCTCCTTTAACATTTCTGTAAATATTTCCTTGACTATTTTCCGCCACAAAAACGCTTGTTTGTATATTTTCATCTAATCTGGCGTTCACGCCGCTGCCTGTGTGGCAAACTACTGAAGAGGAAATTGTCCAAAACTCACAGACCGTCTGTCGTCTCTTAGTGGAACACCATCCTTCAGTTACTCGTTGTTTACTCAACAACGTCAAATTACACCAGTATGTGTTTTTTTTTACAGATGAGGAACCCAGAATTTGTCTCATATTAGAGATCCTTAACCACCATGTCTATCAGTCAAAGAGCATGCTGGAGCAATTTGGAGACAAAAGCGGTCATTATTCCCTTCCCCCAAGCCAGAGTGCATCCCGGCATCAATACCACAATACAAACACGCGCGCACGCACGCAGGGGTACGAGAGTACATAGCAATTGATCTGTAACGCTCACACGCCCTTATTACTTAACAGGGATGCAGCACTTGGGTTCATAAACTCAGTATCATGGCAAATCACACTGACCTAGATTTGGTGAGGAATTAAAGTGCTGTGCAGTATCGCATAAAGGCTTCGGTGACATCCAGACATGAGCGAAATGATGAAAGGACATTCTGATGCAGTGTGTTCAATGAGCTGTGTAGCAAGAGCTGGCAACAGATGCTATGAATACAGTGTACACAAACAGTTTTCTGATGTCTTCTGTTAACTTTCATATTATGCAGGCACAGGTATCACCAGTCAACATTGAATTACAGTGGTTGCTATTTATTTTCTCGATAGACTTGTGATGATGGGCTTTCTCATAAACTTGGTTGACCAGTGTTTGTAGGTTAAGTATGATCTATTGAGAAATACAATGACAGAAATGCAATATAATCAATGTTTATTTTAGTTAGTTCTTAGCAACTGTTGTTACTTTTATTTAGTTTCAGATTTTGTTTATTTTTAACATTAAATTTTTTTTGTTAGTTCTTCATTTTTTTTTATCAATAGTTTTCACCTGGGTGTCAGTTTTTGTCTGTGAAAATAGTTAAAACTCTAATCATGCGATAATCCTAAAATGATCAAATATTTGTGATTAGCAGGGAATACACTAACACGGCTGACTATTACCAGCTTTTTCAATGTGATTCTGGTAATAAATCATTCCTGCTGTCTGTCCCCAGGTTGCCCCTACAAGCAGACCACTCCCACCCCCAGCAGCAACGCTTCAGACAAATCCAGCTCTAAAGCATCCGAGGTGGGTGATGAGGTGGCCGGGGACTTTGTGCTTGGCGAACGCGTCTGGGTGAACGGAGTCAAACCGGGAGTCATCGCCTATCTCGGGGAGACCCAGTTTTCTCCGGGGCAGTGGGCAGGAGTGGTGCTAAATGACCTGGTCGGGAAGAATGACGGTTCTGTCAACGGGGTGCGTTATTTCGAGTGCCAGCCATTGCAGGGCATCTTTACCAGGCCTTCCAAGCTGACGCGGCAACCCAGCGGAGAAGGGGGCGACGAGCAACAGCAGAACGCGCAGCAGCAGGGTGGCCCCGGAGCGTCCGGTCAGCGCGTGGTCATGCCGCTCAGAGAAAGCATGCTCAACAGCTCCATCAAGACAGGCAATGAGTCCGGATCCAACATGTCTGACAGTGGATCTGTGAAGAAGGGTGGAGAGAAGGACCTTAAGGTTGGAGATCGAGTGCTGGTGAGTATTAGCGTTTGTTTTATAGTGAGTTTAATAAATCAAGAGTGGGAAGGACAAACAACTCATGTATGTTTGTTTTATGGACAAATCTGAAAGCTCTCTATAATTTACTACCAAGGTTTTTTATTCTACGGGCTACCATGCTGCTGTATTATCGATTTCCAATTTACCCGCCCCTAAAGGTCATATAAAAAGTGAACTGTGGCTAGAATCTTTACATGTTGGTTGTATAATGACTCCTTCCAACCAGTGAGGTGATTCTTGGCAAGAATAAACTGCAAAGTGAACCAGACCTGCTGATATGCCACAGTCCAAAGGCTGGCTATGCTAGACGGATGTGTAGCTCGCCTTCTGTTAGCGTTCTCATATTAGGTAATAGATGATGCACCGATACCCATAGGCTTGACTATACGGTTGATTGGCTTTAGGTCAAATTGCTTACCATTTAGTATAGCCCAGCCTTAAAGCTTCTCAAGCAGTCAATATTCTTAATCAAATGGGATTACCACTCCATAAACCATCAGCCATTGATCTTGGCTATCTACTCGACTGTCTGCTCCAGTCCCATCTGACACCTGATTGGCTTTTCCAGTGATGACCAGTGAGGATGTTTGTTTGTATTGAACATATTTCTGTATTACAGTAACCTCTCTATCAAGGCAGGCTGGGATTTGTCCTTCCTTGCTTAATTCCACACTTTTCCTTCTGAACAATGGTATTATATTATCATGACTGTGCTCTACTGCATGAGGACGTTTTGAAGTCATATGGACACATATTTGCTTTTTCAGTGTTTTGCTTCAGTATGCTTGAGTGTATTCTAGTACATTAAAGAGTACTGTAGTTGTTACTCATAGATAGACCATGAACAAAACATGTATAGTAGGATTTTTAACTGGATTTGTAACGTTCCATAATATATAAAAGGTACACCTAAAAATACAAAATCATTATTTATTCACCCCCATGTCGCTCACAATATGTATTTGACTCTTTCTGCTATAGAACACAAAAGATATTTTGAGAAATGATTTTATGCAATGGCAGTCAATTGGGCCACTGTTGTTTGGTTATCAACATTCTTCAAATTATCTTCTTTTGTATTCTGCAGAAGAAAGAAAGTCATACAGGTTAGGAATGATGTACGGGTGAATAAATGATGACAGAATTTGTTATTTTTGAGTGATCTCTTTAAGGGTAGTGTCTGATCATCTGTTGTTTACTATGTACTTCAAATATCAACTAATATTGTAAGCAGACAATTGTTAAAAAAGGTTTTAATCCATAATGAATTTGCACACCTCAGCACAACAAAATAAATGTAGCTTTATTTAAGTATCTGATCAAGAAATAAATAAGTCTCAAACCCCATATATACTCAAACACAGACGTTCCTATCCAAACAAGATTGTCTTGCACACAGTGGACCATGGAGTTACCTTAAAATAAGAAGGTTACTTGCTCTGTGATTTTTGGTCTTTTCCTTAGAATAAACTAAGGCTTTACCATCTTAGGGGAAACTAGTCCAGTCTGAGTACGGGTGTTGAGTATGTGTTTCAGTTTTAGACTGGTGTGTGCTTCTGTCATAGTCTTTGTTCTGAATGTGCCTCTGTCAGCTGAGCCGGTCCATCAGAGGAACAGGAAGGTGGATTAAATCACTGCCAAGTTGAAGTTTATGCTGACTGATCGTGGATCTGCAGTTTAGCGAGTGAGCTGTGAGAGATATTGAGAAAGACCAGTATCCGAGTCAGCTTTCTCCTCACCTCTCATCTCTGTGCTGTAATTCTTCATTCTGCTGCATCCGTAGTTCTTTTAACACCAAGAAGGGTTGTTAGTGAACGGTTGGTCAAAATGTAATTGTTTTCAATGGCAACTATTCCTGTGTGAATCTGAGAAAGTATATGGAATGTTCCCTGTCTCAAATGTTTGTCTGATCCACACTAGAGTATAGTGAAGCTCATCTGCCACGTCAGTCAGCCACACAAACACAGACCCGCTCGCTGGCGGCAGGAAGTCATGTGTCTGGCTGAATATATCATCGCTGTTGGGCGGAAACCTTGTATGTCCAAAAAGTTTTTTAGAAAAGAGAAAAAGCACTGACAATTATTTGAATTATACAGAGTTGATATTGTTGTTTTATAAATATGCTCAGACACTTGTATGTTTCTGTATATTATAAACATTTTAGCAAAATCAAGCTGGTATGTTTTTACCAACTTACAGGTTTATTGTAGCTATAGCCGGGTGCTAAGGTTTTTCTGTTATTTGGCCAGTTGTAAAAGTTCTTAAGCCTGTTCCTTCTTTGAATGAAAGTGGTTTTATATGATTAGACCTGTATGAGTATATTGGTATGAATTACAGAAGGTTTTTCAGAATAAAAGTCCCACACAAATGTATTGTTATATATTTTTATTTGATCATTCATCTCAATTTTGTTAAAATTGCTTTAGATGGAAACCATTAGCATCTACTTTAAATTGTTGAGATTTCTAGATTTTTAGTGTGCATTGTTTGCCCAGAATAGTTTAATAATAGTTTAATTAATAATAAAGTAGATTGCATATGCTGCAGTATTCATTTCTTTCCATTGTAACGTTTTTCCATGAATATTAATCACATACCCTCTCCATCCAAAGTATCATAATGAAAAACATTTCCAATTTAAATGTGAGCAAAATATTACCAATTTAAATATGACCAAATGATATAGATTTTCCCTGCATTTCTATAATAAGAATGCCAAAGCAAAAACATCTTGATGGTTTCTTTTTGCCAAATATTTTTGTTGTGGATCTCCCTAGCCATTTCTTCAAGATTTCACCCATATAGCGTGTTAGGTCATAAAACATGGTTTACGATTTTAGGGCAGAGCTAAGAAATGGTTTTATTGGGAGAGATCACTAAATCTCAGATTGTGTCTGTAAACCTTCTGCCCTTAAGAGTCATTCACTCTGTGTTCCTGTATGTGGCGTTATACATAATTTAGCAGTAAAGCTGTGAATGTGACCTGCTTGGAAGCAGAGCCTTTGCCATCAGCGCTGTTTCCATTGTGACCAGGCAGCATGATTGTCTGTGTATGAGAGAGAGAGAGAGAGAGAGAGAGAGAGAGAGAGAGAGAGAGAGAGAGAGAGTTTACATAGAGATGTTTGTTTGTGTTGCACGCTAAATGCGTAAAATATGCTCGGCTATGTGTAGCTCTGCCATCAAGGCTTACTGAATGAAAGTGATTAGTGTGTGATCTCTTGTTTTTGTTCCTCCCACTGCTGGCTTGGCTGAATGTAGGCCAACTCAACCAGCACAACAGTCATTCCCAGTTATATCTCAGCACCAGCAGAGTTTTGGCGTGTTTGTGTCTCACTGATTTGCAGCTACACTGTTGACATGTAGTGGGACTGTTTTTGTCCGCTCTCCTAGATGTTTAACATTTGTACATGTCACGTTGTAACACAAATTACAAAGTAACTGGAACTCTTCTAGATTAAAAATATCTTCCATATGAAGCTGCATCAAGTAATTGTAGGTTTAGAGCTTATGGCTAATAATGTGGTATACTAGTGCCTACTGTTAAAATAGTGAAGAAAACCCCTTTGCATTGAGGGATAGTGTTCTATGCAAATAAATAAAACTGGAAAAGTCACGTGTATTAAATTTTGTTTTGTTTAACTGTTAAAATGTCTTTTGTTGAGGTCCCAGGATTTTGGACATATTGGTGAGATTCAGTCAATTTGACTTCATAGCGGTTACAAGAAAGGCAAGAAATGTAAGCTGTTATCAAAGCCAAATGAGGCAATATAAAATATGATATTTTAGGTTGTCATGTGTGTGTAAAGATGTTTTAGATGTTTCACTTTGTTGTCTGTAACATTTTTAGTTTTAAACAAGTTTTGGACAGATTCCTCAAATATTTGATTTCTCTTTATTATGACATGCCACAAAACGGCAGCAGTGCTTAAGTGCCATAGAACTGGTCTCATTTAGCCTAATACAGTGTATATAAACACACACACACACACACACACACACACACACACACACACACACACAATACCTATAGACACTAGTACACACATATACAAATATATATATATATATATATATATATATATATATATATATATATATATATATATATATATATATAATAAAAGAATCATTTTTTATTCATAACAGTGTATACTGCACATTATTCAGTGTGGTAGTATTCAGATTTGAATGAACTCAGAAACAAAGTCATGAGGCATCTTTCTAATTCTTATATAATCTTTTTAGTCACACCAAATGTTATCACAGTAAACCATGTTACCACTATATACCACTAAAGTTCTTCTGCTCTATCCTCAGGTTGGCGGCACTAAAACAGGAGTGGTGCGTTACGTTGGGGAGACTGACTTTGCCAAGGGCGAGTGGTGCGGAGTGGAGCTGGATGAGCCATTGGGGAAGAATGATGGAGCTGTAGCTGGAACCAGGTGCATCATTAGTCTTGTACTGAACCGTTCTGTTGTTAACAATGCCTTTAACACTAATGAGATCAATCGATTCTGCTTTTTAACCAGAGTCTTAAATGTCACGGTCGTAATAAATCTAAATTGTAATGCATGTAAAGTCAGCATAAAATCGCAATTAGGTAAAACTTATGTTCCTGGTCTTATTGAGCAAAATGTATCAGTGCATGTTATATCAACAATTCAATTCTTTTGTTTTTGTTATTTGCTGAAATTAGGGGTGTCACAGCATATTGGTATTGACATGATATTAATAAACGTAATCATTAATATTTTAAAACTACATACACATATGATGATATCATCATTTATTTAATTCCTATAGATATTGTGAAATCTGTAGACCACAATACCTGTGTGGTAAAAATCTAGTATTGGAAAAAAATACGGTATTAGTGTACACGCTGTAATTCACCCACAAAGCCTTGTGTTTTCACTAAAGAACAGCGATAGATGAGTATCTAGACAGGATGAACAGTATCGTGGTTAATTGTTGACATGTGGCTCAAGGCTGGATATGGCAGATTATATGGTTTGATATGTTAAATAAAAAACAGGCTGGAGTTCTGCTTGTGTTCAATTTAGATGCTAAGAAAAGCAACACAAAATTATGTAAGCGATTCTGCAATTTGAGAGAGAGAGAAAATTTTGTTAATATTCTGCCTTTGTGTAGACTGCATTTTATTCTGTGTTTCTTGTTCTGTCTCTATAGGTATTTCCAGTGTCCGCACAAGTTTGGCCTCTTTGCTCCAATCCACAAAGTGATCCGCATTGGCTTTCCGTCCACCAGTCCAGCTAAAGCTAAGAAGAGCAAACGCATGGCGATGGGCGTGTCGTCTCTGGCTCACAGCCCCTCCAGCTCCTCCATCAGCTCCGTCAGCTCTGTGGCCTCAAGCGTGGGGGGCAGACCCAGTCGCACGGGCCTGGTAGGAGCATCAGTATTTATTTCCCCTGAAATTTGCTTGTACAGATACAAAAAAAGCATTTTATCTTTGTTAGTAGACTTTTAAATGTCTTCTATTATGATATTAGACTTGGTCTAAACCATAGCAACAGCCTAAGGATTCCCTAGCGACCAAACTTTGTTAATGTGTGCACATATAGCAAGTCATGTAGTCAAAACTTCCAGAGGTTTAGAGATTTTGATCTTGTCACGTTGGCAGTTGACCGAAACGTCGTCGAGGTACGCAAGGAAGATCTCGGGCACCACAGCCCTGCAGGAGGCCCTAAAGGAGAAACAGCAGCACATAGAGCAGCTCCTGGCTGAGCGAGACCTGGAGAGGGCCGAGGTCGCCAAGGCAACCAGTCACATCTGTGAGGTGGAAAAAGAGCTGGCGGCACTGAAGGCCCGACATCTGCAGGTGTGACTCACATACACAAACACATTTATTCTGTTACGAACCTTATACACTCCATTTAACACCACATTCTTTCAATGGGTCCTACTGGAGTATAAGTAAAGTATAAGTATATATAGTATAAGTAAAAATAATGTTTTTTCCTCTCATGCAGTATGCAACAGAGACAGAGAGCAACCTACAGCAAGTTCGAGCCCTGCTGGCAACCGCTCAAAAGGACAAAATGGAACTGGCCAATCAGCTTGAAGAGGAGAAAAGGTACGTTTTTTGTTGTATTGTAACCTTGATAGTGTAAGATGATTGCTATTATACTCCGCATAGTGATGTTGTCGCTTTTTTTAACATTTAAAACACAAAAAATTATCACAAAATTCCAGGTGCATTTATAATATTATAGTAATCTAGAAAGCTACAGTTTTAGCTACAGATTATTGGACCTCATGGTGGCCTCCATGTTGAGATCACGTCAAATGCTGGTCTCTAGTAACATTTTGAGTAGCGGCTCAATTATCGGAAATATTTGGAGAATAAATGAATCATGATGTATTCTCGAAATATTGTAGATGTCAGCATCTCCAAACTGAAAAACTTGGCCAACCTTTAAATGTAATTAAAGTATTTTCTGACACCTGGTGGTCATTGTTTGTCATGACAGGAAAGTGGAGGATCTTCAGTTCAGAGTTGAGGAAGAGTCCATTACCAAAGGAGACCTGGAGGTATCTGTCTGTTTTATTGAACTAAACACTCTGATCAACCGCCTTTGTGGATGACGTTTTAAAAACATGTCAAAATCAGTCCACATATAAAAAAAAGAACAGTATATATATACCCTATTAAAAGTTTCACAATATATAAGCCAAATAAATAATATATTAAGCGCAAAATAAAATTGTATATTGTTGCATGCCTGAAATAGATAAATGATCTGTTGAAGTATACCGCAATACTTTTTTCAGCTTGTGTTATACAATCTATGTTTTTTCTGCTTCTGTCGAGCAATCTGTAGGCAAGTATACAACCCTACAACGTTGAGCAGACTATACATCCCTTACAACCTTGTTTCTTTTACACCTATTTAAAAATGCTGATTAAAGTCTATTTGACTATATGATCAAATACTCTTCATCAGTCTCTATGCTATCTATATTGATATCAAAAGATTCTCAGCAGTCACATGGTCAGAATCACTGAATTATGCAAGTACCGTCTTCTTGACAGTTCAGTATTATGCTCGGTGTATAGCTGAGACTTGCTTATCTTTTTCGTCCTGTCTATGTGTTTCTTTCTTTCGTTCTCTATCTCAACTTTGTCTTTTCACTTGCTCCTCTGTTTTTCTCTGTAGACTCAGACCAAACTGGAGCATGCTCGTATTCGGCAGCTCGAGCAGAGTCTGCATTTGGAAAAGTCCAAAGCAGAGCGGCTCCAGAAAGAATTAGAGGAGAAGATGGTAATTGTGCAGGGAGATCAGATACGCCAACCTGTAGCCATCTCTCCCTGTCCCATTATTGTCTCTGCTCCCGTGTTGCCTCGTGTCTGTGAGCCTCCGCTGCTTGCGCTTGATTCGCCTGGCAAGGGATCTCCATCATTCGCTATCACCAGATTTCATATTCTCAGTTGACCTTGTGTCAGTATTAATAATTATTAAAGGTGTCGTGAGCCTTTCTGAAACTGTTGTATTACTAAGACAGTTTAACATTATTTTCTCCCTCATGTCATGTATGGCCTTGTATGGCTTTTTTCCCCCTTTGAAACACAAAAGAAGATATTCCGAAAAATGTCACTGTGGTTTTGTTTCCATACAGTGGCTGTTGGTGGGGTCCAATGTTGTTCGGTTACCAACGTTCTTCAGAATATCTTCTTTTGTGTTCTCAGGTGCACAATGCTCTTGGTTTAGTTATTTCATACCTTGCCTGGTTTGGATCAAAGTTATTCATTCACATTTTTGAATTCTTGTTATTGAAACAATTTGATTTTATATGACTCTATTGAGTAGTTGCATTTCTGTGAATGCAGAGTGTTGGAGATCCTTGCCGGTCTCTGTGGAACGGCACTGCTCTTGATAGCCAGAAACCGCTTTCAACTTTCATTTGCTGAGTATTTCTTTCATGTTTCATGTGCTGTGTTGTTCTGTCTTAGCATCTGCCTGAGAACCTCAGGGGAGTTCGGGATTGCCTTTTCTTCACCTTTACGAAGTATATACGAACTGGCTTTGAAATAGTTTTTTGATGCTGAAACACAGCCTCTAGCATCTAACAGGGTTGCGATAGAACTGTCTCCCTTCCTGTGTTTTATTCCAGGATAAGTGGTGGCTGTCATGGCATCACTGTTATTATTGCTATTATAACTTACTATCTCTATTTTACAGCTGGTGTACACACATATCTCGAGACCTGATTTTTTTAAGCCAACCATTATCAATCAACCATTTTACAACTCTTGCAACCAATTAGCAAAGTGCTAGTGACCACCCAAGTGACTACTCAAAATGCTTTAGCAACCACCTCAACACCCAGATAACAGCAAACACCTTAGCAACTGCCTAGCAACGCCTTAGCAACCGTAGCTGTAGCGAATGATGACCGGCACGTTCCACACACTCTAATCAACAGGATTTCACATTTATCAACAGGTCAGAGGCAGAATCCAGCCAACACCCGTGAGGCTGGACAAGAGTATCAAGGTGATATAAAGGGAGTAAACTAAAGATGAACATTTAGAAGTCACTCTGTCGCTTTCCTCTTTTGGATTCTCATAGTAGTGTGATCTCTAATAATATCTGCTGATGCTTTCCTTGGGACTATCAAATTTTCAATTATCATACTTCCACAATAACTAACATTTGGTGTGCTCTGTCAAATGAAAAAAGAAATCTTAATATGGTTAGTCTATTATATTTTCTTTCAACCTAGTTTGAACTCTAGTAGAGATTACCTGTGTGTGCATTTCTTTGGACTTGCTGCCATCTCATGCCTGGCTGCTTCTAGATGGACAGACTGAGGAGGGCATGCTCGATCTGTTATTCTACAGGAATGCTGGGGTAGTCTTAGGTTGCGCCGTATCTGCCTTTTTTGCACCCGCAAGACTCGATCAAGGAATGGCCATTCACAGAAATGTTTGCAGGGCTTGAAAAATGCTTTGCTTCGTATGCCTGTAATGCTGGGCCCAAGTCTCCAGTTCTACGGACAATTCTTAAAGAATTTAGAGCATAAATCATATTCGAATGTTTGATTTAGGGATATACACATGTCTAAACTGAAGATGAATAATAATACAAAAAGAATGATCAGAAATTATGATTGTCATTATTGTGGTAAATTAATGACAATGAGTTTTTTTTTACAATACATAAAATGTGTTTTTCTAATATGAAAATAAAGGAAAATCTATTGCCCAAAATAGCCTTTTTGTTTAGTAAGAATATTGAGATTTTATTCTTTTTGGCCAATTGTTTGTATGAGATACATCCAGTCAGCCTAAACCAAAATGTTAACTGATAAATCATGCATCCCTAATTCAAAAGCTTACATTGTTATTTACATCACATTTTCTCATTAGATCTAACAATAAGATGAGCCTTATGCTCAATCTATATTTAAATCTCAGCTTTAGGCCAATAGCTTTAAGAGTTGCCCCCGAGTACCACAAACTGGAGGCTTTGGCATATAAACCGTAGAATGTCAGACTTTTGACCCTCCTTCTGTCTTCCAGCAAACCACAGTTGAGGAGAAGAGTCGGGTCATCCAGCTGGAGGAGGAGCTGACTGTACGCAAGGCTGAGGTGGAGGAGCTCCAGGCCCGACTGCGGAGAGACTCCTCTGGCACAGCGGCAGATGTCTCGGGACCGGGTGTGAGCTCGGAGACTCTGGTCTTGCGGGAACAGCTGCTATCTGCAGGCCGGGAACACCGCGAAGAGAGCAGCCAGCTGCGTGAGAGGTACGAGGCGTCCCTGAGTAGCAGCCAGAAGGAAGTTGAACGCCTTAAAGCCACCACAGAACGTAAGGGTCAGGAAATATCCGACCTGAAGCAGAGACTTCAGCAGGCCACACGTGAAAACATAGAGATGATGGACAGCTGGAAAGCCAAGCTCGACGTCTTAGTAGGAGACCATCAGCGTGCCCTCGAGGAACTGAAAGCCTCATTAACAGGAGATCGTGGGGCAGCTGGGAGCACTGGAGGTGAGGGTGAAGGAACCACACTTGAGATGAGAGCGGCAATAGAGAGCTTAAAGATGGAGCAGCAGCTAGAAGTGGAGAACATGAAGGCCAAACATGAGATCGATGCTGTAGTGATGGCCAAGGAACGCGAAGACCTACGCGCCCGACTACAGGAACTCAGAGACCAGCTGGAGGAGAATGAGGAGAACTGGAAGATCCAGATGGAAGCCAGGAGCATCCAGCATACTGTGGAACTCAAAGAAGTTTTGGAGAAGTTTCAAAAGGCTGAGATGAAGATCGGCGAGTTGGATAAGTCCAAAGAGGAGCGAGATAGAGCCTGCCAGCTACTGAAAGAGCAACTGGAGCTGGCTGAGAAGAAGATGGTAGACTATGAGGCTCTGCAGAATGCCGAAGCTCAGAGTCGAGCCGAGATCCTCTCTCTTCAGGAGAAGCTGAGGGTCAGTGAGAACCGACTCCAAGCTGTAGAGGCGGATCACACAACTCCAGATGTTAATGTATGTGACAAATGGCACAGTGCCTTGTTTTTTAACGTTTTAAACATTTCTTAGTCAAACTTCATAAAGAATTTCGACCGAAATAATTTGGAAACAGCCCAAAGATCCTAATGGGATGAAGATGCTGTAGGAATCAAGAAAATTCTTTCATAATTGTTTTACATGTACATGACTTTTTGACTTATTTTGACTTCTAAAATATACATTCTTTGTAATGCCATCGGTTGGTCCTCTATTTTTTGGGTGAACTATTCTTTTAGTAAGCTAATACACATAATACTGGTAAACTGAATTTTTTACAGTAGGATCTGGATTTTATTATTTGATCCAAAAATCCTTTAGTGCTGGACTGTTTTCAAAATTATGAATCACGTACAAAACTTGACTAGGAGTCATAGGGCTATTTTGACTATTTTGTCTTTTTTAATGCATTAATTTGATGTTTTCTCTCCATCCAGATGATAGAAAATAATGACAGCTCTGAAGAGAAGATTAAATTAAAACAGAATATGGAAGGTAAAGTTTACATACTAAATAATAATTTATGTTTTGTCTTGTAATTCATATGATATCACAAGAGTTGATAGTGGGATGGTAAATTTCAATTATAATTATGTTCTCATACTGTATGCAGATGGTTTCAAAGCAACAACATAAACAAACGTTACTGCACATCCAAGCTTTTGTGGCCCAACTTGTGTAACTTCCGGTACACATCCACAAAGAATAGAGTCCCTGCAGATTATTTCTGATAACAAGCAAAAGAAATAACAAGTAAATGACATTAGTGAAAGTGACCTATTTGTCAGATATGGTGACCCATACCCGAAATATGACCTCTGCATTTAACCCAACCAGTGAATAGTGAACACACACACTTCAAGTCGTGAACACACATACACCGGGAGCAGTGGGCAGCTATCACTGCAGAGCCCGGGGAGCAAACGGGGGTAAGGTGCCTTGCTCAAGGGCACGTCAGTTGTTTCCTGCCGGTACTGAGAATTGAACCAGCAACCTTCTGGTTATGAGTCCGACTCTCTAACCATTAGGCCACAACTGCCCCCAGTTGTGGGGGGCATTAGCCAGCAAGTTAAAAGTTTGTCTAGCCTGTGTTATTTTAGGTTGCCAGTAGAAGAACCGCTACTTGGCTAAACTTAAATGTGACAAAGTTACACAACCTATTCAACAAATTGTTTATTTAATACAATTATTATACAGTAAAATATTAATATAAATTAAACATAATATAAATAGTTCTATTATTAGCCACTAGCCAGACAAACACAGACTGGAAGTTAACCTTGGGCCAGGTGTGTGTCCGATGAAACCGTCTTTAGTTATATTTTAATTAAAAATGATTCTGTAATTATTGTAGTCTATGAAGAAAACCAGAGAAGATGCATTTTCACATATTGAAGAAAACTCCTAAACTAATAACTTTACATTTTCTTTCAGAAACTCTGGAGAAACTCACAAAAAGGGAAAAAGAAGTATCTACTCTAACAACTCAAGTAGACACCCTAAAGTCCCAAATGACAGGTATTAAGCATTATTTATTATACAAGATCACACTGTAGTTTTGTAAAACATTAAAGAAAGCAATTTAACACTTGTGGTATTCTTGTTCTCTTTGCGTTAAATGCTACCTTTTGTGTGTAGTCTTGGAGGAAAAGGTTCATCTAGGAGAGAAGAAAGTAGAAGGACTTTATAAGGAGAAAGCACGTTTGGAGACAGATCTGGAGTCCATGACCAAGAAATCCCATGATGCATCTGGCCAGCTGGTGATTATTAGCCAGGAGCTGCTGAAGAAAGAGAGGTATGGAGTATAACTCTATTTGATTTGTTACAGGTCTGAGTGATGTTTTGAACATTGGAAATGGTAATGACAGTACGGGCCATCTGGAAATTGACTTCAGTGCTTATTTATTGTCTTGGTTAATGAGGTACTGTACATTCCTGGATATGCTTTCTTCCTTGTGTACTTCTACTTGAAGTAAATACCCCCGATTTCATCTCTGACCATCATCTGGATTGTCAATACACCAGCATGAAAGCTGAATGTAATCCACTCAAAAGCAATTTGACTTAATGAAGCCAATTACGCTGATTAAAGCTCTGGCCTAAATGTCATTTAGCCTTCTCGATCAATGCAACATGCTAACAATGAATGCTTGGCTTCCTGTCAGAGGCTTTAGAGTCTGTCTTAGGAACTCTGTATTGGGAACATCTTGCCTTTGCTGAAAAAATGTGTATTTTGTGAATCGTAGTGCCTCTATTACATTTTAAATACTGTTTAAATACAGACACAACAAGAGATTTGGTTGCACCCCTTGGTCATGTTTAAGTGATTTAAAAAAATATTGTAAAACCATATTGTAGGATAAAATCTTATTGTATTAAATGTAAGGATTGGCCTGATTCTCCTTCAACTCATTCAATACTTTTTAAAAAGCCCCCCTGTCTTTAATCTGAGAATGTACAGTATTTTGCAATACACTGTAATACATTTTAATACAAATCATTTTGTGCATGTGTATCAGGAGCCTGAATGAGCTGCGGGTGTTACTGCTGGAATCTCCTCGTCACTCTCCAGGAGTGGATCGGGACCTTAGCCGTGAAGTCCACAGGGCAGAGTGGAGGGTGAAGGAGCAGAAACTACAGGACGACATCAAAACCCTGCGGGAGAAACTTTTACTGCTGGTGAGACACATGAGCAGTGACATTTCTGCGGCATTAGCATTCTGGTGTTTGTGGTGAAAAACCTTTTAGCCAGTTTGTCATTTTAAGTAGAGAAAAGTGAAGAAGGAGCAGGAGATGATAAGAAAGAACTGTCTAGAAATGTTGCTGGATTCATACTCCCATTTTCCGCATCACAGTTGAACGTCTCTTAGCATGCTAGACCATTCATTTTTTACTGTCAAACGCAGTTTACATTACTAAACTAAAGTAGCAATGATGAAACTACTTAGTTTACAATCTAAATGGTGTTTATTCATACAACTTCATTTTTTCAGGGTCGAGAAAGGATGTCCCCGGATCACCGCAGGTACTCTATGATGGACCCGTCCACCTCGGATACGGAGGTGGCCCGTCTGCGTCAAAGGCTGCTTAACACAGAAGAGGCTTTGAGGAACGCTCTGGAGCACAACCAACACGTGGACCAGCTGGTGCAGGCCATGCGCACCCGCCCCGACAAGAACCAGGTAAAGAGCAGACCTGAAACAACTACTGCTAAATAAACCATTAAGCAAATCTATGAACTGCTTTTATGACTTTTGTGTTCTGTAAACTACTGTGGAAATAACATCAGGTTTGTTCTCTACAGGCTCATGCTTGTGCAAATTCTGCAAATGGAATTCATCAAGACGACACGTCCCTTGAACAAGAGGTTAATAGTTCTTAATGTTAAATATTATATATGTTCAACATGTGTGCATATGTCATATATTGATGTTTTCTGCAAAACACTGTTTTTCATTTTAGGAAGAACACTGACGAGGGCTTAAGAAATTGTGTTAGGAAAGAATGGAGGTGAATCAAAGAAGAAGCCAGTCTGATGCCTAGACCTTTGGACTAATGTTTCACTGGACATCTTATGTTCTTTTTACAGTTAACACCAAAACCACGACTATATCGATGAAGAAACAGAAACTACATTATGAAGAATATCTAATATGATGCGAGATGCTTAAAAAAAGCATACAGGAAGTGGTTTTTAAGGTCACGGTACAACTTCTGACACCGACCCTGTAAACTACCTCCGAGATGGACATCGGCTTAAATAAGAGCGAATTGATCAGGATCCTCAGAACAATACAATATTCTGCTGTTATCCCAGTCGCTTGTAACCTGTTGCTATTTAGAAAACAATTCTGGCCTCAGTTTTTACCTGTTTAATTTATGATCATTGGTCATTTATGAATAGTCAGAAATCACTTTCCAACTCCCAGCTTTGGGTTTGAAGGAATTGAAGGTCATTTTTCATAGATACTGTAGCAAACAAGTAAATAAAAAGACAGGCTTTTGGATTCCATACCTTTCATTTTTGTGTTTTTATTGACATAAGTATAAATTATACAGTATTCAGCAACCACTTTAAGCCAGATTTGCAAGTTAAGGTACACTGTTAAGATACAGTTTTGCCATTTAAGTCAACATTACAGCATACCTTTGTAATATTATACAATATTAGTCAATACAAACACCCAACTTGTAGTTAAAATCAAATCAACATAAAGCAAATTGCTGTTTTTGTTTTTGTTTTACTGATGCATGTTGTCATATTTTAGCTCAGTTGATGGTAACTCATGATGGGAGGATCTCATCCAAAAAGTGATGACTTTGGTTGGATTTAACATCTTTGATGTTCATTTTTATCTTTCAGTTTCCAGTGTCTTAAAGTGACATTTTGCTCATGCAAATGCATATCTCATATTTCAAAATAGGTACAAGCCCCTATGTTAAATCTAGCTTCTCTGATATTGCAGGTAGTCATCGGATGTTTTGCATACATGCATTGTTTATTTGCTCAAATAAGCAACACTTTTGACAAAAGGGATTAATGGATTAGGATTCTAATGTTTGATCATAAATCAACTTTATATGGATGTGATTGTCATTACAAGCAAAAAATCATTTGCTATCAAACTGATGAGAAAAATGATAGGGCTGGCCCCAAGATTTGCAGTTGAAATTGCTTCAGGTTGCTGTTGGATTCGATAATTTCATGTGTTGGGAAACGTTTACTCAAGACTTGCTGTAATGGTATTTCCAAGAATCGGTAATTAAACATTAACAAAATCAGAACCTTGTAGTGTATTATTTGTAACAAAATGTTCTGATTTCACTTTATTTGACAGTTACCCAAAATTACAAAGTAAGTACATGTACAATAACAGGACTATTAAATGAAGTAGCTTTACACTTTTGTTTCATATATCACACATATATCATATATCACTGTACAGATGTGCTTACATGCGATCCTTAGAAAATGGTGCAATTTGTATCATTTAATATAAACTTTGAAATCGTATTCTTCTGCAGGCCACCCTAACCACCATAGACATTGGACAGCCACTTTTGATCAACACATATGTTTTGTATAACTGATTCATAAACTATAACTCTTCGTTTTGTGTGGGTACAGTACCAATAGGGAGCAAAAAAATGTTTGCTGTAAAATATGACTCTGATAAATTTAAATCCTGTAATCCTGTGAATAACCCATAAGCTTCATAAGTTTAGTTTTCCATGTAGTTTTAACAAGCATAAAAGACTTCCTCTAAGAATATTGTACAATATATGTACACTGTTTTTTTTTTGTAATACATTTTCATGTTTTGCTACAGTAAGTTGAATGGTGTTTAGTGCAGAAACGACAGCAGAGGGCAGTCTTCTGCTTCTCCTCTACAAAGATCAGTGTACATTGAATAAGATAAATAACACAATAAAATAAACCAATTCATGGATGGCATCATTAAAAGTGGCATCACACATTTAAATGTAAAATACCCGAGTTTCCTAGTTAAGTGATTTTACTTGGACTGAAGACGTTTTTTTAATCCGATTAGATTGTAAATAAACACATGCATATATTCATATATCAACATTAATAATTCATTCATAAAACACACATTTTTATTACAAAATACAATTGTTACGTGTTTTAAATTGTAACTTTAATTACAGAAATATCTAGGATTTTCAATCATTAATAGCCTACATTGTTTAATTAATTTATTATCAAAATTGTAATATTCCTAAAATGGTTTGATTTCTAATTTATAACTCGTTATTAAAACAGAGAGCGTTGTTATTAACAAAGATAATTTAAAGGTTATATTTAGCGGTATACTTTATTTAAAAATAAAAAACAACAACAATAAAAAGGGGTCTGTGGTGAGGGGAGCGAAAAGAAATACAGACTGTAACAGTCACAATGTCAAAAGAGTGAGTTGGATACATTTGTCATATGAGTGTCGGCGAGTTTTTCCAGCGGTTCTTTAATCCTGTATGTAAATGACAGCCAATAGATGCTGTTGTTGAGTTGGGCTGGGATTAGCGGAGGCGAATGACTTTCAATTTTACTGGATTACAGAACAAAGAAAGGGGAAAGGGGACACACTCCTCTGTTAAAGAAAACAGAAAGAAAACGGACAAAATTGACCAAATAAATCACGTCGATATATTTTCGACAGACTAGCAACGCGAGACACACGTTGGAGATTATGAGATTTCATAAAGTCGCGATCGCTTTTCTTTAGATGGGAATTCAGTCCCCGATTGGATTAAACGGAGAATAAACGTATTCCGGGATTGACAGCATAAGGTAATTAAAACAGTCACATTTGTAAGAATTAAATCTCGTTCTGCTCATCTATAAGTAAAACAACGTTTGCGATGATCGTTCTTGAACACGTGACTTTTTATGGATGTTGAAAAAGTGAAATTACAGATTATAATTCAGGGGGGAGGAGGACGGCTAGGAGAGTTAGCTCACTGGCTATTATGCTAACGCTCCCCACGCGACGCGATGTTTTTGTGCGCTTTTATAACGGCAAGACGCGTTAAAGATGAATTAATAAAAAAACATTGGCGTTCAGGGTTTATTGTGGGCGCTTTGTGACCGTAGAGGCGATTTACGTGTTGTGTTTGTCTAATAAAAATGGCAACACACATCGAGTGCTAGCAAATTGCAGAAATAGAGCAGCTCTATTGTTGGCTGGGTGATAAATGATGTTTACTGGTTTTATTGGGGACAGTCTGGTGAAGATGATGGTCATTGGGGTCGTAATGGGGACGAATGGACGTGTTTGTCGACCTGGGAAGGTCATGTTTACAATGTCAAATCCACATAAGTGACTGCTAATCTGTCTCTACAGTGAAGGCTAGTTCACTAGATTATGAATCACTATATGTCCCTCTCGAGTAATAATATCACTTATCTGTAAAACTTCACTTCAGTTTTTCTCAAAGGACTTTTAGAGTGTCATATCCATTCATAAATACAATGAGACTCCAGATGGAAGTGCCTAACTTCAATATAAACTACGATTGAATGAAACATACCACAGATTATTTACTGCAGAAATGTGCTTTGTTTTTATGTTTCTTCTTCATTTTCCAATAATCTCAGTTTACAGTTATAAACTTTGGTGGTTGAAAATGTAATACGGTACTACTATGGTTTAAAAAATAAAACTAATAACCTTGTGCAAGAGGACATCATTAAGTGATCCTCATTTGCTAATAAATATAAAATGAATCATATGTAACAATTATGTATTTTAGTAGTTCCATGTATATATGTGCATGGTATATGAATATGGTAATTATTAATCACTATAATATATATCAAAGTAAATGATATTACCATCTGTTACCTTTACTGTACCATGTGACCAAGTCTTTCTTTATACTCATGAAATTGAAATTCTTTATTATAACAGACCTTCAATAACCATATGCCTTTACAGTAAGGGTGCGCCAATAGAATTTATTTAGTTCGATACCGATTTTAACAAATGACTATTGGAAGTGTTGAAACGCATAGTTGTGGTGCCCCTTCTTGATATTTTTGCAAAACACTTGTTGCAACTTGTGACTTTTTTGATGCATGTCCTACTATAACTATATTTCATTTTCTTTTGGCAAAAGGGTTTACTTATTCTACATAAAGAAAAACAAAAATGATACAGCTCAGTGCTGAGATTCAAGGCTATAGTCAATTTGCTGAAACATCTGTTAAATATCTCTCTCCTGGTCTGTTTTTCTGCTTCTAACAGTGTTGAATTTGCGATCTCAGTAAAATATGAACATATTATTTTGTACCGTGGGAAAGATTTTGGTGAAAATCCATATTTTGGTGTTTGCATGATGCAACGTGTTTGCGTGGCCTCCGGGAATATGGCCATTATGGAAGGAGTTAGGACCAATTAGAAGTCAACGATCAGTCTTTGAGCTAACTGATTTAGATGCAGTTGTGTTTCTGAAGGGATCTGCGAACAGAATCTGCGTAAAGGCTATTAGCAGACGTATTGTGTGTCGATGGCAGAGCCACAAGCCTCTTAGGGCAAAACCGCTCATAAAATCCCACGATAGCCTTTATTGAGATGCCGGTAATATCTCTAAGCACCGTACAGGCAGTAATTCAAGAAGTACAGGACCGGCTACATTATGCCTCCTCCAGAACAGAGAGTGTCAGATGAAAAAATGTATTTTGGCAGGGCAGGCTCCTAACAAAGAGGAAGTCATTAATCTGAGCGTTTAAGCCCGTCAGTCCGGACTCCTAGTTTTCCGGCAATTTTTTAGGAGTGTCACCAGTTGATTTCTTTGTGTGCTTTTCTTCTTAAACCCTTGGCTATTGCCAAGAGAGCTTAACATGGAGTATAAAAACGTAATTTACACACAAAGCTTAAGGTGTCAAATGAATGTCTTTTTTTTCTGGCAAGTAAGATCAGTCTGTTTTTCTTTTGTTTAACTCAGAAGTGTCAAGATGAAGCTATTAAATGAACTTAACCCTTTCCGTGCAAGGTTATTAAAGATACTTGCCATGGCTGGAAAGGGATTTGAACAACTTCTGAAGGCAAGTTCAACTTTGGCACGTATGTCATCCTGTTCCGTTTACGATACAGACATGAATGATACTTCAAATGGCTCAGCTTATTAAAAAGATATGCTTGATATTTTCCCCAGCCATCAGTCTAATGATTTTCACCTGGCAGACGAAACCTAGGGAATATCAAAGAGACGGAGGGGTTGGTGGGCTCTTTGACCACCTTGTAATGCATTTTGCTGAAAACCCAAGCAACCTCATACAGTTTTTTCTTATCTTTAAACTTCACCCTGAGACCCTTAATGGATTCCAACATCGTACATACAAAATAGGCCTAGTTGTCAACAGATGTCAACATTTGGTGGTTTAAATAGCTATGTGAGTTCTCTTTGAAAGTTTTTAAAGCTTTTCCAAAGTCAGGCAAGTGTCACTTTTAGAATTGTCACATCCATAAGGGTCCATATTCCTCATAAATTGGCACGTGAAAATTAAAATATAATTTAACTATTTAATGTTCTATGAAGAGCAATCCATTCTCCATTTCTTGGGTATTATTGCTTCTGGTTTGTGCATTTTAATTCACAGAAATACTATAAACTTTATAGTCTCTCTGTGTCTTTTTTTGTCACATCCGTGTTCAGTTCCCTTTTGTAAAATAGAAAACTCATGTTTAGACTCTTATCAATTTCAGTAAAATATAAACAGACGTTTCAATATTGATAACAAGTACATTCTTTCAAAGTTTATGTCACATCTATAACGCAAAATGTCACATCCTTAACGCTAGATTTGCCCATATCAGTACATGATTTTTTAACAAAAAACAACATATTTGATCATTTCAATACGCTTGTTGCTCTTAAGATTAAACTCAAGCCGAAGCATCCCGCTCTGAGTTGCAGCAGGATTTCTTAAAGGCTCTTTCCCGTAGATCGTGGAGAGAGAGATTCAGAGGAGTAATAGTAGTACTGGGCTCCCTCTGTGCAGTCTGTGGTTTTGGCTTTACCCGGAGGCTGGGATAATGGCTCCCAGTGTCTGGAGAGATTAAAGGCCAGAGCTGCATTGTTCACATGCCTCGAGATTAGTTTCCAAGGAAACGGATTGCAGTTGCCATGCGAACGCCAGGCCCAGAATTAGGATTGCGTTATTTGTTTGTTTGTTTATTTTACTGTCTGTGATTATCATCCCTGCTGTTTTGTTTGTTTTGCATCTTCAAAGTGTCTTTTGGTTTTGTTAGATTTGAAACCCACCATAGTCTAGTCTGGACACACAAATTTGAGTTTCAAGTTTGAAATCGAGATTGGAGGATCTGTCGAGCGGAGGGTAAAGTAGTTCACTTTTAAGGTCCGATGCTTCAAGGCTTCATCTTGCTTCCAAGTAGAACAAATTAAGGATGAAGGGTTTTAAGGCAATAATCTGTGCTAGCTTTAATTGGTTGACAAAGGCTTATCGTAATTAGCTACTTTCACATGTGTGTGACGGATTTTGGCGTATTAGCTCTGAGGAGGGTATTACTATCACTTCCCAAAGCTTCTTATAGGTTTTTCTATCCTTCAATATGTTTTGTACTGCTAAAATGTTTAAAAACGTCTTTACTGTTCTGAAAATGCATTTAAAATACAATCATATAATAATTCATTTGCACTTACTTTTTACAGTATAAATTGGTATTAGTCAATATTTTAACATTTGTCTTGGTTGTTTCTATAAATGTATTAAAGGTAGACTTAATAATAAAATGAGGTTGTGAGCGAAAGACCATAGCTGGTTCTTTATGTCCTATAGTGCACTATATTAGGTGGCGGCCATTTTGTAGAAGTGTCTGAAACCTGAGGGAATCATTTAAATGTGGAGATCTTAGCGGCATTTAGCATTGACATTGCGAATTGCAACCAACGGCTCTATCCACCTCTACCTCCCCAAAATGTCGTCACGTGTTTGCTTCTTTGCCAAAAGAGATAACGTATTTATGAAACATAAATAGAGCCGTTTGTCCGTTTAGGGATACTGTGGAAGCAGAATTCCATGTAAAGGGCCCTGTGGTGTATGTAGATAGAAATAGCTCATTCTAAGGTAATAAAAAGGTCTTTATACACCTCTGAAGACATAGTTATGTATATTATATTGCTTTTCTGTCAATAGATCGTCCTAAATATTACACTCCGTACCCACAATGCATTTTACCCATTTTGAGTTTTGCCTTTTTTCCTTGTTTTATCAACTGGCTGACTGTTGACGTGGTGACCACTGACTGAAAACCATTAAAATGTTCATATAATTGTTCTTATTGACAGTTTTTTTTCTTCTTACATGAATAAAACAAATAAATGTAATAGACAGTTTTTTATTTTTGGTGGAAAGACCCCCCGGTTCTTATTAACATTTTTAATATCCGTTCCTGGTCTAACTGTCTAATGAATTCGCATAATTTCAAGTAAAGAAATGCTTTCAGAATATTTCATCAAATCATAACTTGCACCATTTCTGAAATGACTTCACCCCTTCCCTTAACCACCTGTCAATTAGAGATGCATTTTTTCACCATCCATTATAATTACATGTTGATGAAATCCGGTGTGCTTATTTCTTATTGAATTTCCTGTTCCACTTCGAAATGTGTAAATATTGTGGAAGTAAATTTGTTTTGAACACTGGGATGTAATTTTTTGAGCTATGGAACTGACTGTACTGTCCCTTACACTTTTGTTTTTCGTTCACGTCTAATCAAACATGGCGTCGTCTGTCCGAAACCGAGCTCCATTAGCAATCTAAACCGTGCATAAGCTTTTTATGTTAATAAGTAATTAAGTTTGTATTCTGAGTAATGTTTCACTCCTGACATTTCACATCAGTCTGACTCATTTCTCTTTTGTTCTGCAGAAGAATGGCACAGGTTCGGAAGCCGGGCTGTGACGGCATGAGGACCAACTCTCGGCCAGAGCTCAAAGTTCCACATGTGTCATCCAGACAAGAGATTCTCACCAGCCTCGTGTCAGCTCTGGACTCTGTGGTAAGACTGCAACACAGGCTACTTGTGTATAACACAGTGGTTTGGTGGCTGATGACTTGAAGTGTGTGTGCAGTGCTCCGCCATGTCTAAACTGAACGCAGAGGTGGCGTGTGTCACCGTGCACGAGGACAGCGTGATCGCAGTGGGAACAGAAAAGGGACGAATCTTCCTCAACTCCAGAAAGGAGATACAGACGGAGTTCCATAAGTTCTGCAGTGAGTTCACATGTCTGACGAATGGTTGCATCTGCACAATTCCACGCTTATGTAAATATAACTATGTTGAGGTTAGTAATTTAAATGGCTCCTCAGGAGGATTCTTTTTATTTTTCTCATGTAGTCAGCATTCTTTGTGACCCTTGTGTACCCAGTATGCACCTGCGTGAAAATGAGACGGTAAACAAAAAAGCTTGTGTAGTGTTAATACTAAAGGCCCTTTCACACCATTCATGAAAACTATAAAGATTTAAGAGGATAGCAGAGTTCACACTACAACTAATAATACAGAGGAACAATATCGTTGGGTCATTTTCAGAGATTTTGTAATGAACATTCTGTGAAATATAATCTTAATATCTTTAATATTATACAAAGGTGATGTCAAAGATTGAAATCATTGTGAAATTAATGTTTGAAATCAAACTTTGATGCATGTTATCTCAGAATTAGATTTTGAGACTTTAGCTTGGTGTTCACACACAGGGTCACATATAACACTATTGTAACACTATGCATGCTTTTGTTGCCCAAACGTAACTTCCGGTACACATCCGTAAAGAATAGAGTCCCTGCAGATTATTTCTGATAACAAGCAAAAGAAATAACAAGTCAATTAAATTAGCTAGCAAGTTACCAGTAGAGGAACTGTTACTTAGCTAAACTTAAATGCAACTATAAGTTGCCCATTAAACAAATTGTTTATTTAATAAAATGAATATACAATAAATTCAACAACTTGTTTATTTAATACAATTATCATACAATAAAATGTTAATATAAATTAAATAAAAATAAATTTGTTTAGCAACTAGCGGAAGTTAACTTCGGGCCAGGTGTGTGCGTCCGATGAAACACCTAAAGGTCCATCTGGAACTTATTTACAGTACTGATTTAAGATACGCTGGTTAGCGGATGCTGCTAGTCTGAACTTTCAGCTGTTGAAAAGCTGTTATTGCATATGGCTGTACTGACATCAAGACCTCCATGCATGTATAATGCAAATTATAGTGACTAGTTTCCTCTGAAGTGACAGATATTTTTCCCCACAGAGGTGTCCTGTCTTCAAGCAAATTCCCACTCTAAAGCTCCTGATGTGGACTGCAGCAGGACAGGCAAAGACTGCAGCCAACAGGCCAGACAGAGAACCTTAACAGACTCTCACTCCAACATCTTTGTCTTGAGGAAGATGGTGGAGGAAGTCTTCAGTGTACTTTACAGTAAGAACCTGACACATTCTCTTCTGTTTTCACATTACTGCGAGCAGTGGTTATGAGATATTGGGCTAAAAATCAAGGGTACTGTCCAATGTTTTTTAGGTGAGGCTGTTGGGAAGAGCAGCCTGGTCCCTGTGCCTTATGACTGGATTCTGAAGGATCCCAGCTCGCTGGTCGTCTATGGCCTTCCTGACGGTGTAACTTTGAGGAAGCCTTCAGAATATGACACCAAGACCTTAATGAAGATCTTAGAACAAAGTAATCGAATCCGCTTTATAGTCAAAAGGTTAGTCTCGCGACTTAATATTGATAATTTGATTCTACTGTAAATTATTTAATTGCTACATTAAGTGTTTCAGAAGAAATCTTGTTGGTTTTTTGCATTTGCAAACTTTTGAGGTGTTGATTTTTCTACATTGGAAAACAAACCAACGATCTTGTCGTTGCTAGTGCCTTGCTTTACTGTTCATGTTTTATTTGAAATAGAACGGCAGAGGAAGCCTCAAGGGATGCCAAATCCTGTCCGGAAGTCAACCATCACTCTTCGACCTCAAAAAGCAACCACGCCACTGTTAAACCCTCTGTTCAGGAAGCGTCTGCTAGCAACTCTATGCTCTCCAGCTTCCTGTACGGCATGCCCATGTCCTCCCAGCCCCACCCAGACAGCAAGATGGACCTGAAGCCCACATCACTGCACAGCATAGGTAAAGAGAGGCTGGGCATGTGGGCATCCTCTGATGAGAAAGCCGTGCAGGCCAAGGAATGTGCTGACAATGGTAAGAACCTCCTGCTGTTTGTATTCTTATATGAAAGGTTTTACTTTTCCATACGGCACTGTATGGAGAAAAACTGAGAGCGGAACAAAAATTGATCATGGCTCGTATTGGCTCATGACCCCATGAGAGATTACTCCCAAACTTCCTGTTTCAACAAGAAATACAATAAATGAGGTCTTTTCTGTAGTATCATACATGTAGGTGCTGAAGCATCATTCATCGGACATCATTCTTGATTATGTACTTGTGTCTGAGAGCATGTATGTCTCTTCCAGGCGAGCGAATAGGGCTGGCAGGGGATCTTGCCCAGAGTCCTCCAAGCATCCATGTCTCCAAGCGCCTTCTGTTCTCTATAGTGCATGAAAAATCAGGTGGGCGACAGACTGTACACAAGCATCACAGCGTCTGGCCAAAGACAAGACTGGGCTTCTTTTCAGGGGCTTTATGGGGTCCCAAACAATGAGCCTTTTGGAACTAGAACAAAATGCAGGAGCTTGTTCCCTTAATCAGAAAACGAAAAACATTTTTCATAAAAACATATTTTTTTACATTTACAATGTTAATGTTTGCTTCAAGAAAGAGTAGCTAATAAATTGTCAGGAAGGAATAAAGTAAGAATAAATAATGTCTGCATATATATATATGTATTTTAATATATGATGTACTTAGTTGTATCTTACAAACTCATACGCAGTAGTCCATGTTGATATTAAACAAGCATTAAAGAAACTTTAGCGCAATCTCATGACCAGTTTTCAACATTGAAAACTGAGGTTTATTTACATTACAAAGAAGGTCTAAATACACATGAATGCACAAAAATGTCTGTATATTGAATTTGTGCTTGAGTAAATAAACCAGTCTATTGATATAGTACACAGGTTATTTATTTAGTATTAACTGTATGTGTTCAGATGTAGCTGTATGAGATAAAGAGGGCGATAGTGTGGGCAATAGCAATGGGACTTTGGCCAGGTCACCTGGGCTACGAACTTCTGTTCCTCGCAAAAGAACAGCATGAAATCTTCAGTCACTGCAGAGAGTCAGGACCTGCCGTAATTGTCTCTTAATGTCTAACATACTGGTCAGCAGTCTTGTAAACTTAAGTGTTTATAAATGCATATACATTGAATTAATTATGGCTTTATTAGAAACATGAAATGGTTATTGTTTTTGATCGTGTGCACAGAAAAATGGGACTCATTTATCAGGGAGACAGAGGACATCAACACTCTTCGAGAATGTGTTCAGATCCTCTTCAACAGCAGATATGGTGAGATAAAGCAGCAATGCCGAACTCACAAACTATACAATACCCAGTTCACCCAAAAATGAAAATTCTGTCTTCATTTACTCCCCGTTTTGTCATTTAAAACCTGTATGACTTTCTTCTGCAGAACACAACACAAAAGATGATGTTGGTAAACGAAAACGTTGGTCCCCATTGACTTGCACTGGTTTTGTGTCCATAGAATAGAAGTAAATGGGACCAATGGTTTTTGGTTACCAACATTCTTCAAAATATCTTTTTTTGTTTTGCAGAAGAAAGAAAGTCATACAGGTATAAAATGTCAAGAGGGTGAGTAAATGATGACAGAATTCTTGTTTTTGGGTGATCTACTTTACCATTAACTAAATTTCTACTTCTTATAAGTATAGGATAAGCCTTTGATTTATCAATAATTTTTAAATTAGAAATCTGTTCATTGTAGCTGAGGCGTTAGGTCTGGATCATATGGTTCCTGTGCCGTACCGGAAAATCGCCTGCGATCCCGAGGCGGTAGAAATCATTGGAATTCCAGACAAGATTCCCTTTAAGAGGCCATGCACTTACGGAGTGCCTAAACTGAAACGGATCCTGGAGGAAAGGCACGCGGTCCGCTTTGTTGTCAAAAGGTGAAACGCTTTAACTGGGGAACTGATATTGACCTGACTGGAGGGATTTTTTGATCAATTATCATATACATTTAGCAAGTAGTCAGCGTTAACCCATTATTGCAGCATAGTCCTATTGTTGCGATTTTTGTAGCACTTTCAATTTTCACACATCTGACGGCGATGTAAAAGATTTAATTACTGATAACCTTTCAGTTTTTGTCATGTAATTAACTGTGCAGCTCATTGAAAAGGAATCCAGACATTGGTTCTGGATATACTGAGTTTTTAATTTACTTTCTGTGAAAAAAAGCTGTCTTTGCCATCTGGCAGAGTGGCACGAGGCATCCAAAGTGAAGCGTCATGCTGGTTGTGGTAACCGCTGCCACACACGAGCCAGCATGAGGCCGCTGATTTGGCGTAATGAGGAAATCTCCCGCTGCTCGGCACCAGACATGCGTAGACAGCATTTTAGCGTTTCAATATGTTTCAAGTGGAATCACAAGAACTAACAGTTTCTTTTTTTATCGTTACAGAATGTTTGACGAACGGATATTTACGGGTATGTATTGCTGTTTTATAGACGTATTTTATGTAGACAGCTTTTGCAGGGAGCTATTTCTGACCCTTAAAAAAACATTATTGGAATAACCCAGTAACTATTCAGTTCCATTATTGAAGAGCAACTTCCTGCCATGTTCAGCTTTAACTTTAATCATAGGTCATTTCTATGAAAGCTCTTCAGGGATGCTTAAAAATCACAGGGTTGGAACGAAACTCTGCATGCACATTTTTACATTCACAAAGCATTTTAAAAAGTGAAATGCAGTGGAATATTCTACTCGTATATATTTGTATTGAGGTTCAATTGAGGTTTTTTCATTCTTCGTTAGCCGCTGGTAAAGTAGCTAAGGAGGAGGGCAAACAGGATGGCTCCCCTGAGGACGGTTTCCCAGATGGGCTCAGGGTGCCAAGCTCCTCCCTAGAGCTGGTCAACAACACTCACAGTAGCAGGTATGACTTTACCTTTCCAATCATAACAAAATGACAACTTGTTATTAGTGTGCATTTGCATTTTCCTATAGCCATAATATATACAGTGTGGATAAAGTATTTGATCCCCTGCTGATTTTGTAAGTTTGCCCACTTACAAAGAAATGAAGGGTGTATAATTTATATGGTAAGTTTATTTTAACTTATAAAAACAGAATAGCAACCAAAAAAATCCAGAAAAAAACACACCATGTAAAGGTTATAAATTGATTTGCATTTCATTGAGGCTATATATTATGGCTATGTATGTATATATGTAATTTAATTGACATTTTTACATTGAAATATATATATTATTTCAATGTAAAGATTTCAATTAAATTAAATAAAAACTGGTCAATGCTATTATAAAATCACAAAAAAGTAAAGGAAATTAACATAAAAATGTTAACATGAAAACAAATATTAGTTATTCCAAACATTTGGAAATGTAAAATCCTTTGAGGATTTTTTCGCTGATGCATAGAGAGTGTTTTGTTGTGGTAAGATAATAACTAAAGAAGGAAAAGCATGGGATGCAAACTTGTGTATGTAAGAATCTGATGAAAATCTTGCAAATGTTTCTTGTTTCAGATCCACTAGCTCTTGTGTCAGTCCTTTGGCTGAGTGTGAAGCAGGTACGTTTGAAACATCACCCACTCATTGTTATAACTTAAGAGAAAATTGTAAATAAACCTGTATGTCTTACTTTTCAGGGCCATCCGGGGACTGTCTATCCATGAAAAAGATTAAAACCGAACCCCCAGATGGTGAAATCATTCAAGTGACAGTGCCAGGTATGTACGGTATCATATCTTGGCATGTTTTGATATCATTTCTTGGCATGACATACCAACCAACCAGTATTATAATGGCCTATTTTTTATGTTCCAATCAAATCCTGAAATAATTTTTCTTCCTAAAGTTTCTGAATATTTTAAATGCACTGTAAATGCTTTTTTATGTTTTTCATCTACATCTCTGTCTTACTTATGGTCCACACTCAGAGTCCAGTGTTCCTACAGAAGAGCCGAGCGAGCCCCAAACCGAGCCGGTGACCCCTGACCTCTGTCGGCCATTGGAGCCTGAAGCAGGTAAAATCCTGGTCTATCAACTTTTAGGTTTGGACATGACCCCTCCAGGCGACCTCATTTGTGACCCTGGATCACAAAATCACTCTTAAGTAGCACAAGAACATTTGTAGTAATAGCCAAAAATACATTGTATGATTCAAAATGATTGATTCTTCTTTTATGCCAAAAATCATTAGGATATTAAGTAAAGCTCATGTTCCATGAAGATATTTTGTAAATTTCTTACCGTAAATATATCAAAACTTTATTTTTGTGAGTGGATTCAGCAAAATTGCTAACAAAAATGCCCGGAAACACGCCTACAAACTTCACTCGCTGCTGCCGCTCTTTGGGAACTACCCACTCAAGTTTGGCATCTCTGTAAAGCTTATAAACTCAGCTTTCGGGTTCATCTATTCTCCACAACGTCATTACTGTGGTAAGCCAAAAGAGAGAGTTAAAACAAACCTGTTTCTTCTTAGCAGCACTGCTATAGCACCTCTGATTAACAACTTGATGGGCGATTTTCTAAATGTTCAGATTATAGAGTTTTAAATAGCTATATCTCTACCAAATATTGTCCTGTCCTTTCAAAAGCCATATATCAATGGAAATCTTATTTATAGTGCTTTCAAAAGATGTAAAAATCTCAATTTCGAAAAATTGACCCTTAAGACGTTTTTTTTTGTCCAGAGTCACATTTATTTGCTCTCTTACTTTAAGGAGGAATGTCCATAATCCTAAATACGTCTTTAATATAACCCTCTCAAATTTTCATCCAGTTACAAACTCCTCAGCCCTGTCTATACCTGTTCCTCTACAGCTTTAATGCCTGTCCCATAATCTGTATATATACATTTGCTGTCAATCAACTCATGTTTATTCTCGGAAGACGCCTCACTTCAAGGAGCTATTGCTTAATATGAGGCTAGAGGGCTAATAAAAATTATTTATTCACTCTTTGTTTGTTGTTTCAAACCTGAATTATTTTTTTCTTCTGTAGAACAAAACACTTTTGCAGCTGTTCATGTTCACACAAAATATAGAGACCAGTTGCTTTAGCTCTAATAGGGAACTAAAAATACCTAAATAGTAGTCCATACAAATTGTAGTATGCTTAATAACAGACCGAAATTGGTTGTCTAAAAATGTTGTCTACTTGCCGTTTGTCTTGGACGTTCTGCAAAATATAACCTTTTGTGCAGCATGGAAGAAAGAAAATCATGCAGGTTTGCAGCAATATGAGGATGAATGAATGATGACATAGTTGACGTTTATAACTTTCTGACTACATGTTGTTTAAACCAATAAAATACTCATCATTATTATTATTAATGTTTAGAAATGAATGCTGGAAACAGCCGTATTTACACACGATTGAGTTTTTAGAAACCATGTCTTAGATCCTTCTGAAAGGAATTCACAAGTACAAAACCCTCTGTGAAGAACACAACAGGACCACAACACTCTCAGATGAACAAAAGTCATTTAAAGCATTTTGTTTATTCTAAAAATGAGTTTCATGGTAAGATAAAACTTTTACATATTTCAGTTTCAAACCCAGTATTCCAGACTTACCCGATCAGTAGTCAAACCCGTGCTCCATGGTGTGTTAGTTCTCCCTCTACAACAAACCCACATCCGCTAGAACTGAACCCATGTAGACCCCCAGTCTTAGCCCCTTAATGTAGTAATATACTGAGAGTTGATATGAACACTCAACAGCTGTGGTATTTTTACATTGATTACAATATGTGTTCAACATGTTTTTTATGATCATGGAAATTATATAAGAAAATATAAAAAACAAGTATTTTCCAGGCTTGGAAAAGTCTGAAACAAAATTAATCTTTATTTGGTTATCACAAGTGACTAAAAAGATAAATAAATAAAAAAAATGTTGTGTAAATATAATGTAATCCCTTATTTTTTAAATTTAAAAAAAAATCTTTTTTATGATTAATTGATATATATATATTTAATGATGTGTTAATGTTTTACTAAAAATACTTTTATTATTTGCAAGAATAATAATCATAATATTTGATTTGAACACTTACACTTAAAAACCTGCTGCAGTGTGTTCGTAGTGACTCACAGTTTCTGCATTTTGACTCAGAATTAATAATACTCAATACATTTGTTATGTTGAAGTTTGCATTACACAAATGGTCACTGGAGTAAAACCTCAGGTGAGTTGAATCATCCCAATATCTCCAGCAAAGCGTGTGGAAAGCATAGTTGTTGATCAAATCATACACATGGGAATACTTCTCAAGCACGTAAACTAATGTTATATTCCGCTTATATCTCTACAGAAGATTTAGAGTCCAAGACTACGCCGCAAGGGCTCAAAAGAGCTGTCGAAGGTAAAACTCAATTTTGAAAGCTCACTCAAGTTTGTCTTCAGATATTTTGGGATGTTGGTGTGATTGTCATCCATTTCCCCAGAAGACATCGGCGAGATGATCCTACAGCTGAGAAAGCAGGTGGAGAATCTGTTCAGCGCCAAGTACAGTGAGTCATGGACTTATTCAACCTCGAATTTACAATCAACTGTGGCGACAACCTCTAAATATTTTAGTTACTTTTTTTCCAACCAATCAGATTTCACTAAAATAAGTGTACACAAATGATGTGCAGATTTCTTTAAAAATGTCATATTGAGTCACATATTTTGTTAAGGTGAAGCTCTTGGTCTGCCCGAGCCAGCTAAAGTGCCATACTCCAAGTTCCAGATGTATCCAGATGAGCTCTACATCACAGGGTTGCCAGAAGGGATGACTTTTCGAAGACCAAACTGTTTCGGAGCAGTAAAACTACGGAAGATTCTTGCTGCAAGCAGTCAGATTAAGTTTGTTATAAAAAAGTGAGTATGTTTTAAGCTCTGTTGACAGTGTCTGTGGCATGCAGTTACAGACCATTTTGATTCATTTCTAAGTTTGTTATTGCAAATGTTATATGCAGTTATAACATGCCAATTTCATTTAAAATTTCTTACCGCATTGGTGGTGAATAACCAGATGTTTTTTTCAAAAATATTGCCCCACAATTGTTATGCTAAAATATTCATGTGCTTTAACAAAAATACAAAATGCAAATGTGCTTTTATCTTAGCGATGCATCTTTAGAGTATGAGCACATTAGGACAGATGTTTTAATAGTGTCTTGGATATGAATCAGAAGCAATTTTGGTGTGAGAATCTGGAATTTTATTTTTTAAGCATGTTCACTTTTAATGTTTTGATTCAAAACTCTGTTTGTGTCATCACTAAAACTGTGTAGTGACATCACAATGCAATAAATTATTACTATACTGTACTATAAAACTGACTTCATTTTAGTGGAAAAACAGCACAAGTTATTATTTTAATAGATTTTTTAAATGATACTTTTGTGTAGTGAGAGGATGATGGACAAAAATATTGTCCTCAAAATAGTTTAATAGCAAATATATACAAATGTGGAGGTATATCAGACAGTCTTGGTATGAGGCAGTTATGATAATGTGCTTTTCTGTCTTCATCAGGCCAGAGTTGTTGACAGAACAGGTTAAAAACGAGTCTCTCTCTAAATCAACCTCTGACTCAGGTAAGCTAAAGGCAAGCTGTTTTTTTTGCATATTTCCTAACTTGCATATTTTCTGAAGAGATTAGAAAGATCATTTAAAGAGGCTTCATATGAAATTCACAAATTCTTGTTATCCGCGTCACCGGTGGCTGTAACGTGAACTGCAGCCAGCAGCGTATTGCTTGTTCACACATTACATACAAAACTGAATGTAATTAATTTCACCTAAAAAACAGACTGCAAGCTTTCATAGAGAACCTAGAAAGTGAGGAAATTTGATTTGATCATTTTAATGATGTTCAGCAGAGACTGACTCCAAAGATCAATCAGATGACCCTGGACCTGCCTCCAAGAGACCAGGATTCTCAGGTAACACCTTACAGAAGGTATCAAGTGTTGTGCAGTAAATATAACAGTGTTTTAACTTAAAGGGCCAGTTCACCCAAAATTGACAATTCCATCATCATTTATTTACTTTCACGTTGGTCCAGACCTGTATGACTTATTTAGTCGAAAAAAACAAGAGAGGGGCAGAATTTTGAGTGAACTTTCTCTTTAATTGCATCCTAAGTTATTCCGGTCACCCAGATTTTCCAAACATCCTCCAGTCTCCTATCACTAAACCGTTGGCATTTGTACCATTGCTGTTCCCGCAGACAGTTTAGAGGCCAAGCTCTCCCGTATCGACTTGGCGAACACACTGCGAGAGCAGGTCCAAGACCTGTTCAACAGGAAATACGGCGAGGCACTGGGCATTAAGTATCCTGTGCAAGTGCCTTACAAGAGGATCAAGAGTAACCCCGGCTCAGTGATTATTGAGGGCCTGCCCCCTGGCATCCCCTTCAGAAAGCCCTGCACCTTCGGTTCACAGAATCTAGAGAGGATATTAGCCGTGGCAGACAAGATCTCTTTCAGCATTACAAGGTGAAGACCTGCGCCGAGCTACTGGAGTTCAGGAGCCTTGAACTTTGACTTGAGAACAACTGTACAAGTTTATTTCTTATGTATTAATGGGTATAAATATGACACTTAGAAACTTGGGTGTTAAATTATGAGTTATTACATTTCTTTAATATTTAATGTTTTTATTTTTTCAACACCGTTATGCTACAGTATACCATATTTGGGTTTAATACCTTAGAGGAGGTCATAAGAATTTATTTTTCTTTTCAGGCCTTTCCAAGGACTTATTCCAAAGCCAGGTATGCTATTCTAAATCATTTATTGTTTAGAAACTCATTTAATTGCTTTCTTGAAATCATTTTCGTATTAAAAATATTTCATATTTAACAGCACCTCGAAGAATAACCATATTGAAGAAAGGTTACACCCCAATAAATGGTAAGAATTATTTATATTTTAACTGGAAAAAAATATTTTGGACGATACCAAATGTATTCTGTTGAATAGATCACAAATCATCTTGTAAATACTCAAAACAAAGTAGATTCAGTTTGATATTTTTTGTATCTAGCACAAAAACTTGATTTAAATCTATAATCTGTTTGTTTTGCTATCCAACAGAAGAAGATGAGGTCAATCGAATGGGAGAGAAAGTGATATTAAGGGAACAAGTTAAAGAGCTTTTTAATAAAAAATATGGTAAGCCAATGCTCTCATTCCCTATATATAGTTCCCGAAATGTATTTTTTTTAATAGTTTCTAATGCTTGTACATTTCTTGCGTTCAGGTGAAGCTTTAGGTTTGGATCGCTCTGTGCTTGTTCCATATAAATTAATCCGTGCCAATCCCGGCTCATTGGAAGTGTCTGGACTTCCTGATGATATTCCATTCAGGAATCCTAATACTTATGACATCATTCGGTTGGAAAAACTTCTGCAGGCCCAAGATGAAATCACTTTCAATATCAAAACCCCACTACAGTAAGTGTGTGTCAGATACGGGTGTAGAGCTGTTTTCTTGGACTTTTTTACCTCGAGCTGTTATAGAATAAATTCTGTTGTAGAATATATATACAATGTACTAATGGATGATGTTTCTATTTAGACCTTTTACAGAATTGTGTACTCAGTCTTGTAATACAGGTAAGAATCATTTCCCTTTTTATGGAACTGTTAACTTTTGAAATGGTTATTATAGAAAATGTTTACATCCTTTTTCACAGAATGTAAAGAAGTGTCCACCAATCGACGCAAGCGTAAACGTGTACTTGACAACAGTCAAGCGTCCATGCCCACTGGAGCAGACTCAGCACTATCAACCAATCAAATTCCTGTCATGGTATGCAAACAAAAACATTTAACATTTCTAATTCCACTTTCTTTTTTGTAAACTTCAAGTTAAAAGCTTCAGAGGCAGAGCAAGTTATTACTTAGTGGAAACTAGTAACTCCTAACTTGGATTGTATTAATGCCTCCATATCGCTTTATTGTTTCCTAAACTCTTTGTAAGTCGCTTTGGATAAAAGCGGCTGCTACATGCCTAAATGTAAATGTATTACATTTTTGATTGAAGATTACGAAGACAATTTGTAGTATAGTAACTTTATTTGAACTGCTTACTTGTAATAAGAGCAGAAAACTTTTATGTTCTGTAATAAAGTAAATAGCCTTTTGTTGACTTTAAAAGTGTAATATATGAGTGCATAGATATTACATTTTCTCACAATCTGTTCTCTCTCTTTTATTTATTTAGCAGTGGCCCATGTACATGGTGGACTACAGCGGAGTGAATGTGCAAGTTCCCAGCAAGGTCAAATACTAGAACAGTCTGATGCCATATGTTGGACCTGCAACAAAAAGGGACCTTTTTTAAATTTGACATTACTGAGCGCTCCAGTTTCGCGGTCAACCAGACGTGCGAGTGCCGACGGATCTGTAACGTGCGACCCGATGCAGTGCTAAAGATGAAGAAAACCCCAGCAGTAAATCAGACTTTCTGCCAGTGCTTTCTTACTCTAAGAGGCTGTTTGTAAAAGGAGTTGCCATAATTAATTTGCATATGAGATATTAATTTTATTGCATTGCCTCCAGGATTTGCTATGGGAGGTTCTGGAAACAATCATGGTTAAATAACCATCTCAAAGAATGCGATTTGGGATTTGTCTTTTCCCAAATATGACTAATCGCTCTTGGGATACACAGCCTGGTAACGGGTGTACTGCATCCAGTACGACTCCTGCAGTTACCTGGCTTTCACGCCTTGCAAATGTTTGTATTGTTATTTATTTATTTATTTAAATAAAAACTTGTATATGCAGGGAATGTAAACTACCACGTTCAGTATACAGCCTAAAATACTGAATGACACGACTAATGAGGCTAAAACAACTAGCTACTGTATGTATTCAGAAGGAAACCTTTGCTTCAGGTTTCAGTTTCTCGAGCTGGAGTATCCTAACACAATAGCACTAACTTATATTCAACCGAGAGACCTTTTTGTATTATTTTAGCTTTGTAAGTTACTCTTAAGTTCATTAAACATAAAGGCAAAGTGAGGTGTTTTATGGAGAAACCATCATGAATGTATTGTTCGTAAAGGAAAGAATGCTTCGAATGTTAATGTAATGACTGTCTCTGGAATTGCCAGTATTTATATGCTGTACCTTAATGCCATTTAGGCCTTTCAAATAAAATGTGCTGCCTTGCGTTTATTGATTTATTCGTGTGATCCAGACATCCTAACTAATGTGTTGCAATGCCTTCCTATAGGCTGTGTATTAGGCATTTCTTATTTAATAGTATTTGAATTATTTAGAAACATATTAGCCTTTAATATGTCAGCTCTTTAAGATGCACTGATGTGATCAGAATAACACAGTGAAGAATGTATGTTTCAAAAACCTCAAATTATCATTAGCACCATCTGCTGGGCTGATGAATAAAACCGTACATTAGAGGAATTTATGCCTGAATGTACCTGAACCGTAGTGTTGTGCCAGAATTGTATTTACTATAGTGCATTATTTACAGTGGCAGAAATTTAACATACATATCATTTGAATGAAATATTCAACCTCTTTTTTCCTCTTCTTTGATGTTAACTTTTAATTCTCGTAAGATCCTAATGGTTAAGTTTAAAATAATGAGGGATTATAACATTTTACAAAATATTTAAAAAAAAATGTTTTAGTTACCTATAAAGCAAAATAAATTACTGTTGCTGTTTGATTACAAATAATAAAGACTAAAAGGTCAAATGAAAATTATGATATTATGTTTTTTGCAGTTTATATTTGTATGATTGTAAGATGCGTACATCTCGGAATGACAGAGTTAATAACCATTTAATAGCTTATTAATATGAATAGTTCAGATATATAACAGCACAGTGATTTGGCGAGAATTGTCAATATTATGTTTATATAAACAAGACCTTTATTTTGGCATTACGCGTAAGTTCAACGCTATTTCAAAATAAACGTCCCGTACCATGCAAACATTGGTGGCTTTAAAGTACATGTTTTGTGTGATTCGCCTATTTGTTTATTTAAAAAAATAATAATAATATAGGCTATCATTATTTATTTTATTTACGCGTGTAAAATGTAAATTAAAATAAAACCAATAGTAGTTTTTGTGTCTGGCTTCACACCGTGTTGTGTGTGTATCTATGGGAATCCAGCAGCGACGCAAGCACTCACACAAACCGCAGAAGAAGAAGTAACCATGGCGTAAACCATTGCGTACCTTTAAAAGCACGTCGATCAGTATGTTTTTACTCACACCCTGCCTGTTTGTGCCTGCTGCTTTTAAGTCTGTAGTTACAAATCATTAAAATATCTGTTGGTAAGCCCGGAAGCCGTTTACTAAGCCATTGCATGGAGAAGAGCGAGACTAAGCGGCTAAGCTGAAAGAAACTGCGCTTCATACAGCAGAAGATGATACGACGTCAGTGTATTTACGCTTATTTCTACGACTAAATCAATATGTCGTGCTGAATAAAAGGCGGATTTGGACATACAAATCGATTTAATAAAGGATACGGCAGGTAAACTGAGTGTAAATCAGCGAAATCTGAAGCGTTGCGGCGGGTTAGCTGGGCCAGAAATCACACTTTGAGACTCATCAAACGGATAAACATGGCCACAGGCTCTAGTTTCTCCACCGGAGCGAACGGATCGAGAAACGGACCGTCGTTCGCAGCATCGACACCGTCATCTTCCTCTTCTGGAGTACCGGGGCAGGCTCAGCCCATGGTGGCGGTTTGGGAATGGCAGGATGATCTGGGCTTCTGGAGGCCCTACACCGGGCAGGTGAGCTGCTATATCGAGCGCTGCCTTCAGCATCAGCATCAGAGAGGAACATCTACAGCCAGCAGCAGCAGCATCTCTCTGGGACAGGCAGACCCCAGCCTGGCCGCGTACATCATAGACATTCCCAACCTCCAGCAGTTCAGACAGGACACAGGTGAGTGGGATCAGAAGTGAGTAACGTTACTGATGTACTTACCGTAGTACTGAGAGATTACACACAAGGTATTACAACGTACGAAATTACTCCACATAAAATACTGTAGTAAAATTCCTTTTTCCTGTTTTGACACAGATGAGTGAAAATCTTGTAATCGATTATAATAATATACTCTAGTATACTACAGTAAATGCATTACTGTACTTGTACTGTAGTAAAACCTTGGTTAATTTTCTATGGGTTTGATTAGTTCAAAACGTCAAATAGCATAACATCAAATTGTAAAGTGTATTGTAAATATAAAAAACATACCCCATACCCAAAAACATACAAGTATCACAAACAAAATTTCCATGCATAAAAAATACAGTAAACTGTAATACAATTCCTAGTTGCTATAGTTTTTGGAACCCTAGCAAATATTGTAGTATACTACAGTATTTACTGCAGTATATCAGTTTATTATAGTATATATAGTAGTGTATTACCATTGTTTTGCTACAGGTATCATGTTTAAACTATAGTTTCTATAGTGATACACTGGTAAATTTGTAATTACTATGATTTTGGTTTTACTACAGTATTATAGTCTCATTCTTTATGGCTACACTTCATATACTTGATACTTGATGACTGCTCTGTACTTTTTTACAGTCATTAAGCTTGTTGAGCATGTTTTTTAATGCACAAAACACAGATTGTGTCTCTTGTATGTTTTTAGAAATGTAACAATTACAGTATACATTACAGTAACATGTTAAAGGTACACTCACTTACCCACCTTTAAGTTGTTCCAAACCTGTATACATTTCTTTGTTCTGCTGAACACAAAGGAAGATATTTGGAAGATCTCATCCCCCATTTACTGCATAGTAGAAAAAAAAATCTTATATGAGCGTCAATGGGAGATGAGATCTGTTTAGTTACTGACATTCTTCCAGATATCTTCCTTTGTGTTTATCAGAACAAAGAAATGTATACAGATTTGGAACAACCTAAGGGTGAGTAGATGATGACAGAATTTTCATTTTTGGGTGGAGTGTCCCTTTAAGTTCACTGGTACCATGGTGTGACTACAGTTCTCTATTGTAAGAGTGTTCAGAAGCAACACTTGTTTATTGCCTGTTTGCTTATAGTCTACAGGATTGGTGATATAGTATTTTTTCTGGTAAAATGAGTTATGTATTTGCTGTAAATGTATAATAGGTGTGTTTTGTCCCTCTAACCCACTGGGTAAAGCTTGGCAGTACTGCAGTGGCACACAAGCTCTATATGTTTGGTCTGTTAGGTGGAGATTAGACTTGTTTTTGGTGATGTATGAATAACTTTCAACACCTGCGCTCTCTGTGGAAAAGAACAGGAAAGAGGTGACGAAAACATCAGGAAATAAGCTATCAGATTCCGACAGGATGCGCAGGATATTCAGTGAATAAAATACTGCTCACATTTGTTTACCAGGAGACGTGGATTGTTATGGTTGGTTGCAACACTGTGTAAATGGTTTTTTATACCTGATCACTAACCATTTGTTATTTTTTAACCGCTTGTAGGAAAGATGCGCTCTGTCCGCCGAAGCCTCTTCCCACAGTCCTCTGCACTGGGCAGTGGTGTTCTCTGGGAATGGGCCAATGATGAAGGAGGATGGACGGCGTACGAAATACGAACCTCCATTTTACTGGAACACAGCTACCAGGCAGGTCAAGGAACAGCTGACCTGAGCTCGCACGGCTACAACTACATTGTGGACCTCACTGCTCTGGAGCAGGTCAACAAGACGTCCAGCTACAGACGGCGCGTCAGACGGCAGGGCAGTGTGCCATACCCTCTCGCTTTGGGCTCGGTTATTCATTCCGGCCCGGCCTGTACCTGTCACCAATGCGTGAGCAATAGCAGCACTGCTGGACCCATGCTGAGTCGATCGCGGCACTCGTTCTCTGCCGGCCAGATCAACCGGCCCAACCTACAGACTCAGCATGGAAGACTTCCGGGAAGCAGCCTCTCCCCAGTCTATTCGCCCTACCCCAGAAGACCTCTCTCAGTGGGGAATCTGGTATGGAATGCTCCGTGGTCCGCCTCGACCTCTATGGTTCATGCTCCCGGACCCCCACAGGGTTTTGGACATCATGCAAATGGCTTAAGGTGAGATTTTGGTATCTATTTTGCTGTCTTTCATTTTGCGTTATGATTGGTCAAGGTGCTACTTTTTTTTTAAGGTTAATAAAAAACTTCCCACATTTTTTTTGCATAAATGTGGAAGTTGTCCCATAGAGAGTAGTTTAAAAAAACACATCAGGCTCTTTGTCATGATCTGGAAAGAACCCTTAGAAGTTCACATGAGGTTTTATTACAGATTCTCCTTCCTGTCATTGTTTATGTTGTAGTAACCTCTCAGTCATTCATGTATGGCTTCAGTAGTAGAGGCCTGGTTTAGCAAACATGGATAAAAGCGTAAAAGGGGAAGAACCTGGGGTTCTATTGTTCTTCTCTGATAAAAAGGGGTACCGGAAAATGCCGTCTTTCCGTCTTTAGCGTCAGCATACTGGCAGCACGCACTTAACTGAGATTGCTCCAAAATACTTTGGAAATCTTTACTGAAATCGAAACCAAAATTCAGGTCACGCTGGTTAAATAGTGAAACCGAAAACATTTAACACGTCTCCCAAGCAATTTAAACAACAAGAGTTGTTATTAAATATTTGGTAAATATTTTTTTGGTCAATTTTGGTTCAGTTGATTAACAATAGTTGACGCATCAGCTAATGTGATGGGCAATATATTGTAAAACATTTATACTGTTCAGTGTTTGTTCATGTAAGTTTATTGTGTGTTAATGTAAAACATTTGATATTTAAAGTATACAGCCGCGGAAATAATTAAGAGATTCATTAGTTTATCTGAATTTACTATTTATTTATAGGTTAGCTATGTGTTTAGGTAAAATTATCGTACCGTTGTTTCATTCTGTGAACTACTTTCCTAAATTTCAAATAAAAATATTGTTTCTATTTGCACTTATTTGCAAAAATTGGAAACTGGAAAAACAAGTCAAAATATTTTTTCTTTGTATTTTTTCAGACCTCAAATACTGCTTAAGTTCATATTCACTTTTAAGCAAACAACACTAATATTTGTACATGTAGTTAGGGAAAGTTAAAAAATTACCTCGATTTCTATCATAGTTTTCAGTTGTCTTGTCTTTCTCATTGCTGTTGGATGACTTTGTCACTCCTGAGGTTTGATTTTGTTGACATCTAGAAATGCTGGTTTGAAATGAAGTAAATTTACTTGAGCTTAGATTAATAAGTGCGGTAGAAGTATTATTTATTGTTATGTCTTGTGATTCAATGAGATATATGGGCATAAAGTGACGGTGATGTATTAAAATAATTGTGTTCAGCTGAAGAAAAGGAAGACTTACATCTAGAATGTGAGTGCATTAATATGAGACCATACTGTAAAATGAAAATTTAGTGCAAAATGACATTAAAATACAAAACATTGTATGCCTACTTTATATGCTAACACACATTTTGCAAAACTTGTTCAGGAAATATTTATTATTCAGGCAAATTTAAAATGGGCCTATATAATTTCTTCCCCCCCAAAAAAATCTAATTGAATATTACAGTATGTTCTAACTTATTTGACAAAGATTTGTTTTCAGGAGAATTTAAACTTTATTCACTCCAAGTGTATTTAAAAGGCTTTATTTATTGTTGGTTGATGGTTTAAATGACTTGATGAGTAGTTCAAAGATAAAAATGTCTCATATTAATTTACTCACATTCTAGATGTAAGTCTTCCTTTTCTTCAGCTGAAAACAATTTTTTAAATACATCACCGTCACTTTATGCCCATATATCTCATTGGTTCTTATTTGTCTTATGATGAAAAATCACATGACAGATATTCATGTGACCCTCAAGAATGAATGAGATTTGATGTCATCGATGTGCCACGTTGTTTTATTTTAGTGCCGATTTGTTTTTTGTGTCAAATCTAGGAAATAAGCTCAAAATGTTGATAATTTTTTCTCGTAAATGTATTGTTTTGCTTATTTATTATTTTTAAAAAATAATAATATATATTTTTAATTAGATATTTATTAACACAATTGAGTCATTTGGATAACTTCAATGATGGGTGTATGTGCTTTTTGAAGATGGTTGCATCTTATATAGTAACAAAGGTGTCGATAGTTTCTAAAAAATCAAGTCAAGGAAGTCACGTCAGGGATGGCATGAGAATGAGTACATTTTACATTTATATTTATTTTGATAGCATTTTTGCTTTTGGGTGAATATCTTTAAGGCCACTGAAAAGAGAACCTAGCACAGGAGAATATAAAATAATTCTTTTTTTAATTATAGTTTTCATTTTTGGGTGAACTAAGCCTCAAAACATTTTGTTCAGATTTTTTGCTGAAATACTAAACTAATGTTTTTTCATGTAAATGTTGAAATTTCAGTATATTCTTAAATTCTGTGTGCTTTTTAGTTTTGCCTCTCACCGTAGCATCAGTTACACCAGGTCAGCTTGACAAAAGCTGGGGATTTTCTTCAGGAAAGCACCTCGCTTTCTGTTTTTTTGGCTTCATATCATATTCACCCCGTATCCAGTGTAACAGGAAAACACGAGACAACTTCACATGAAAATGACTCTCATAATGGCCCTGCAGGTCAGCATTGAATTCTGTTCTCAAACAGCGTTTGTGTGTGTTTCTGTGTCCACAGTGTTCCGACTGTTCCTCTGCAGCTGAACGGATCCAGCAGCGTGAGCGCTGCCCTGGCAGGTACAGCACTCACCCGTCACCCATACACACAAGAGAAAGATTCTCTGCCTATCTAGTCCTATTCCTTATTCTAGAAAGGTGTTCCATGCTGCTGAACCGTTTCTTGGGAGTGTCAGTATGAACCACAAGCAAATTTCCCGTGTTAAAAAACAACAACAGTCGGTCTGTCACATATGTATTTTCTCCGACTTTGACGTCCGGGTTTTGGTTTTTGTTCTCCGGCGTCAGCTGCTCGTCACACATCGGTTTACGACACCAGCGGTTTTATTGAGTCATCATTCTGTTGGTTTGAGTCGGCGTGTGTTGGAAAAACTCGCCTTTCAACAAGTTTCAAGTTAATGGTCTGTGTCTGGGGGACGTTGGATACGTGTTGTTCTCATAGCTGACAGCTGAGATGAGCGAGACAGTTGGGGAACAGACGGACGAAGTGACATTTGTAATGTTGTTTTCATTAGGTGGATGATGGGGGGCTTTTGGGAGGAAAGTGAGGTATGCAAACATGATGCAACTGTAGGATTCATAGTGGAAATTGTACTCATGCGATGCAAACCGTAAAGGGGAAAATTGAAAGGCAACATTATAACGCTTAAGTACTTCACTTTGATTGGTCAATTACATCATCTGCCACAAATCTAGGCATTAAGTGATATGAGAAAGTGCCATAGAAGTGCCAACTTTTTTGGACTAGCACCAGTGATAATGCCAGTGTGTATGTGCTGTTCTTCCTGTGACAAATAGTTCTGTCAAATCGATTAATCGCAATGAATTGATTCCAAAATAAATGTTTATTTATGTAAATATATCATATTCACGTTTCTTAATTATATACATTTACACACAATGTAAATATTTACGTACATAGAGAATTGGTTAATCGTGATTAATGTGATTTGACAGCATTAGTGACAATCCAATGAAACACACCTATATTAAACTCACGCGCATTGCTACGGTAGGTTTGCGATTTTGTGAGAGATGTAAAGACCATGACTCTTTCAATACTGACCAGTTTACATAGTCTCAGGCGGCACATCTAAGAGCCAACTTTGATCCGTTCATGGATCGTCTGATGGATAATGCACACAAAAATGTTGCCTGGTTTTCAGGTTTACCTACCCTTAAACATCACTTGTAAACCAGACATTTTTTGGCATTTCAGTCAGACCGTCTCTTCAGGTATAAGTGGGTTGTTCTTGGCCAGAATAAGATGTGAAGTGAGCCAGACTTAATGCCGATAGACATGCATCTCGGACCGTCTCCAAATGTGTTTCCGAGCGATCTCATATTATTGCATCTCATTTACATCTGTATTCGCGATCAGATCATCTGTTAATCCCAGGTAAACCGCAATAGTGTTTTGTCACTGACACTGTTTCCTCTGCAGCTGATGCAGAAGTGAGTAGGACCCTTAACTTCTCTTGACTTCATCAGAGCATGCTCCACGTGTGGTTGGCCTCTCCGCTCTTGGCTCATTACTCTCCCTTTCCTCCACCCCCCCCTCCCCTCCCGCATGTCTCCACATGGCCGTTCCAGGCATGGCTTCCATTTTGATGTCAGCCGCAGGACTGGGAGTTCGCTTCATGACAGCCCCCTTCTCCCAGCGTGGCTCCAGCAATCCCACCAAAGCCCAGCCCAGCTCCGTTAAGAGGGCAAAGAGGCAGTCCAGGACAGGTAGTTAAGCACCGCGAACCTACGCCCTCTGCTGGCCTGCAACCGTTACTGCTGCTCCCTTTTTTGTTGCTTTGCTCTATCATTTTACTTTGTTATTTTGGAAAGTGGTTTGAATGTGCTGCTGTCCATTGCTTGCTTCAGCCGTCATGTTTCTGTTTGTGCCATCACGTTCACCTCTCCTCTTCCTGGTCACCGTAATGAATGCACTGATGAAGATAATGATGTAGGCCTATATAGCTTGACACCTGCCTGCTCATCTGCAATGGGACATTGTAGCAAATTGTCTACTGGGGGGGGTTAACAACTGATCCCTGGTCTGTTTTTGTTTCTCTAACCCTACATTACCCGTTTTGTTTGTCATTTGTTTTAATGTCCACTTTACTAGTGAAGACATTTTAGGTTCAGACTGACACTCACAAGCAATCTTAGTTTACTGCTTAATGTCAGTTTACTAAAACATTCGAAACACATTTCTGTATTCAAGCGGTGTTGTCTGACAGCTTTAAAAACACTACGATTTTAGCCGTGAGTGTGTTCATATTCACAATAAAACACAGATGAATATCAGCTAATAATTATAAAAACTTGAAGTTAAACTTGAAGTTATTGAGCAAGTACATAAACGGTTGAAACTGTCTTTCCTTATTTTACCACGATTCACAATGTAAAGTTAATAATAATAATAATTAATAATTTGATCAAAGCTTTGCATGAAATGAGAATTGTGTGTAAAATGAAGGGGATAAGGGGGTCCTGTCCAGGGTTGCCAGATCTGCATGACAAAACTAGCCCATCTCTAATACCGACACTCAAAATTCCCACTATTATACCTACAACATATATTTCACAAACCATGTTATGCATTACACATAATTTTCTTTTTTAAAATAACAGTATAGAGGTTATCATACAGTCTGTTTTCATTAATTACGAAATCCTTTCACTTTTAAACTGCAGAATAAAAAATCGATCAATTCCTGGTGGATTTGGCAACCCTGGTCATGTCCCATTATTGCCTTAACTATAGTAGAATCCCTGTAAAGTTGCCTTTTAACGGCCTGTTGCTCGTGGTTTCAATACAATGTCGAACAAAAAAACATCGGAATGGCATAAAAATGTAAACAGATGCAGTAAATTTGCTATCAGAGACTGTAATTGCATTTATATGCAAAGTGAATTCAGGTAAGAAATGAAGCAGATACGGTGTGCCGATGTAACCGTTAATAACCTTTTCCTGATGACAGGAAACCTTTAAAGCGATGACACATGACCTCATACGTCGCCAGCTTATTAAGTATAATCAGTGAAGATCAGGCATGTAAACGCACTCATTAAATCAGACTGTGGCCCAGCCAGACATCTGAAGATTTATTACATTAGATAATTGATTGTTGATCCCTGGAAATCCAGCGAGAGGGCGATGACACAGCATGTCCAGCAGCTTCCTAGAAAAGCACATTTTCATCATTTATTAGATAACATTCACGCATTTGGCAGACGCTTTTATCCAAAGCGACTTACATTGCATTATACTATACATTTGTTTGTGAGTATGTGCAATCCCTGGGATCGAACCCATGAACTTGGCATTGCTCGCGCCATACTCTAACCACTAAGCTACAGGAACCACCTAGAAACCACGACAACCAAATATACTGTAGAAATCTCTGCCGGGTAGTAAAAGCACACTTTATCAAAGTTAACCAATAACGCACTAATTACTGTACGGTGGATTTTGTACACTATTCATTTTCTTATAAATATGATTTTATTTTGGTCTTGTGTATTGCAAAAATAGTGAATACTGTCAAAATGATTAATGTACATATTAATCTACGAGTATGAATATTGTAAATAAAAGTTAATCTGATGTTAAAGAATGTACGATTTGTCTGAATCTTAAATTTTGTCATACAAGTTTATGTAGGGTACGGTGTGTTTTGTGTGTGTCTTCAGCTCTGTCTCAGAAACCAGAAGACGTCATTAAGAAATATATGGAGGAAGTGCCTGTTGTTCCAGATGAGGTATGTTTACAGTTCTGACTCAATTTCACCCCCAGGCCAAAAGAAAGAAATGAGATCTTCTGTATTATTAAAAGTGCATTTTTCTTTATGCAAAATGTTTTAAAATTGTTTGTCGAAATGTGAGCTGGACATGTTTTTCATAACCGTCCTCTGCGGTTGTGTGATTGTCATCTTTCGGGATGTCTGAAGTGTGGCTTTGTGATTTCAGGACTGTATTATTTGTATGGAGCGCCTGTCTTGTCCGTCTGGCTATGAGATCCCTGTCGAGTGTTCTCAGTCTCTTCAGCCCACCACCGTTGGAAAGCTTATGAAGTGTGCTCACACCTTTCACATGCTCTGCATGCTGGCCATGTACAACAACGGTACTAAGGTGCGTCATACCTCCGTGATCTTTCTAACTTTAAAATGTATTGAGAAGTAATCAAATAACGCTTTTATTGTTATTGTATATGGCTGTTTTGTCATTTTAGGGTAATTCCATTTTATTCCTACATTGCCAAGGAAGCTTCTAAATTTGCTTTTTTTTCTTTTAAATTTTGAGTCATCCTATTATTGCCTGTTGTTATTATTATTATTATTATTATTATTATAGGATGGAAGTTTACAGTGCCCCTCTTGCAAGACAATTTACGGAGAGAAGACCGGCACCCAACCGAAGGGCAAGATGGAAATCTACAGTATACCTCAGTCTTTGCCCGGACACCCGGACTGCGGCACTATACAAATCATCTATAATATTCCACCTGGAATACAGGTGGGCAATTCCAGCGTTATGGTTGTGACTTTTTTAGTCAAAACTTGAAATATAGATTTCTCAGTATATTGAATAATCTGTTTATGTTTTACTAAACCACTGAAGATAAAATCCAGAAATCATCCAAAATATCAGTCTATGCATGAGTGTTTTTGGTTTTAATAAAGAGAAAAAAGGATGCACATATTTTAGAGACTTCTGTGATTCTGGATTTCTGTGAATTAAAATGTGCAAACCAGAAGCAATAATACCCAACAAATGAGAAGAGATGGCTCCTCATAGAACATAAAATTTATTATTTTATTTGAATTTTCTTGGACCGTTATGGATGTGACAATTCTTTTATGGATGTGATGATTCACGTACCAGTCGAGAACCCCCCATGGGTAATGAAATCGCCAAATATTGAAATCTAACTATAAGTATACATTCATATGTACTGTATTTCATGTAATGCCTTTTTGAAGAGGCAAATAAATGAATAAGCATCTATTCTTCAGATGCGTTCATCCAGCAGTCTGACATCAGTTTGACGTGTAAACTGGAGCTGTAAATCAAAGCAGCTTCTTATGATGCATTACTGATTCATTTCTTTGTGTGAAATAGTTTTGTCTCTGGTATTATAATAATGCAGTCTGTGTTTCTGCAGGGTCCTGAGCATCCAAACCCAGGACAACCATACACATGCAGAGGATTCCCTCGATTCTGTTTTCTTCCGGACAACGATAAAGGCAGAAAGGTATAAATATGGAACAGATTTATTTGAAATGAACATTCTTGCGGTGTTTATTTGTATTGGTTCGATGGCCACTTTCACAGTTCACACAAATAGTTCACCCTATAACAGCTATGCTGTTGTCATTTACCCACCATCACATTGTTTCCAACCTGTATGAATTTATTTTTTGCATAACACAAAAGGAGAAATGTTTAAAAGTTTCAGTACAACTACAATGAATAAAGACTGAGGCTTTCAAGCTTGAAATAAAACGATAAAGCTCCATATAGGTATCATAAAGGTTGTCAATATGACTTGTGCGCTATATTCCACAAGTTTTTAAGTGTTATATGTTTTTGTGTGAGGAATTCAGTCATAATCTTCCCCTCCAGTGAGCTGTTAACTGCTGCGAGCAGATTATCAGTGAGTCGAGAATCAGATCAGATTTGAAAGAAAGTCATACAGGTTTGAAACAAGAAGAGAGTCATAAATAAAGGAATTAAAGAAAGAAACATTTTTGCAATTTAATGTCCTAAAGCGGTAAACTATTCCTTTAACTAACATTTATATTTACTATCATTCACACATCACCAACAGCTGAATGCTTAGTGTCCACATCCAGTGTTCAGCTTAATTTTTTCTTGCAGCATTTTCCTAGCAAATATTTACTGCCATTTACATTTTAATAAGTGTAAACAAATTGCATCATATCTTTGTGTTTAACTGACATTCTTAACTTGCGTCACAGCATCCTAACCTTGTTTTTTTTCAACCGTAAAATAAATGTTTCGGGTTCAGTACAAGTGTAGATTTATCGGCAGCGCTTGCGACGATGTCTGTTATTGATTTCAACAGTTGTGGTTACACTTAGGACAAAAGAAATACTAAGCTTTGTATTTCTTCTTTGAAACTCAGCTGTTTTCTGTGGTAAGCTACACATAACTGCACAATATATGTTCTTTTTTCACCATGAAACATTTCTGGCAAAATTAAGCCACCAAACCCTCAAACATTCAGCACGTGGTTCTGTGTTGGTTTAGACACCATGAGATTTCTCACACGGCAGTGCAATAACAGCAGATATGCACTATATGTTGGATCACGACCCCGGTCGTGCTCAGATTTTGACGTGTTTTTTGGCACATTGCTCTCGCTTCTGTCTCAATCTCTGCAAAATTAAACTGTTTACTTTAAATCATCTCCACCTGTCTCCAGGTGCTGGAGCTGCTGAAAGTGGCGTGGACGCGGCGCCTCATCTTCACCGTGGGCACCTCCAGCACCACGGGCGAACCCGACACGGTGATATGGAACGAGATCCATCACAAGACGGAGATGATGTCCAACGTCTCCGGCCACGGCTACCCGGATCCCAACTACCTGGACAATGTGCTCTCTGAACTGGCTTCGCAGGGCGTGACGGAGGATTGCCTTAAACGGGACAGTCAAAGTCAGGGAGCTCAAGGTTCGGGGATGTGATGAACGTCTTTGTAAAACTTGATTAAAAGGGAACCTAGAGTTGTGCCGTTCAGCGGAGGTTTGGGTGTCTGTGTCGTGTGGGTAATGATATGACGCATCTCTCATCCATTTCGCACTGTACGGTTGAGTCTGGAGTATTAACGCACACACGGGGACACAGGCTTGGTGGTCATTTGAACCTGCGGCGTATGGTGAGGCAGCTGCAGCTGGTTTGTGGTTTTGGAAGAGGTCGTGCGGCGTGTGTGTTCTGCACATGCGGCTCGTAGACCGACGAGGACGACCGAATCCTGCAGGTGACCCCTCGTCTGTCACGTGCATCTCAACACATGATTCACTTCTGGACGGATGTCCTTTCTGATTTAATCAACTGTGACGGTGGTCATGATACTATTGCCGGAGATCTGGCACGTACAATATTTCTGTAAAATCAGTTGCTTAAAAGGTCGTTTTTATTGCACATCAATGCAAATCATAAATCTTTACTAGTACTGTAAAACGTACTGATTCAGAAATGAAAGAAGCTTTTTTACAGAAGCTGCATCTTTTGATTCATTTTGTTTTACAGGTGTTTTATTGTCAGACTTGGTGATGGATTTCACTTGCTGCTAATAGTGTTTTAAATAATCACTGAAATTTAGTTACGTCCACCTATTTGGTTTTCTATTGAAATTATTCTTAATTTCTCTTTAACCTACGTGGCGAATTAATTATATCTATATTTAAAAAAGTAAGTCTCGCCAACACAATGGAGTTGTAACGTAATGCTGTTAGAATTTTTTTTCCATTGGTTAAATCACATTTTTAGCTCTTGAAATTAAGTGTAGAAATGTAATTCCACAGCATTCTTATTGAGTTGCAGTATTAGATGCCACAGTGACAATCAGCAGTGAGATTGAGCTCCATTATTTACATTCATCTCATTCCACGATACGGGATATTTGATTGAGTTTTACAATGTATGCAACTGTATATAATAAGATATATTCAACTTCTAATCAGCAATAAACATTAACAAACTCCATATAATCCAACGCTTCTCTGTTTCTGTCTTCTGACTCACTTGTTAATGAGATCAAAGCTAAGTAATGCTGAACTCATCAGCCATTCAGTTTGTAAATGTGTTGCATAACTAAACCCACATGTCCATAGAGAAAAAGACATTTTATCATTTTTAAATGAACACAATTTTTCATGGCAGGTCATTTTGAATTCAATTCCCAGTTTGGTTACAAGCATTCTTCCAAATATCTTTCTCTGTGTTCATCAGAACAAAGACATTTATACAGATTTGGAACAACTCGAGGGTGAGTACATGTTAACAAAATTGTTCATTTTGGGTGAACTGTCCCCGGAAGCTGGGTTTTTACTGTCACAAAGATATTGTACTGAACAATGTAAAAAAGAAAAAGAAAAACATTATTATATTTATTATACAGACTTCTACACTAGGTTTTGTCATCTTATATAATTTATTTTTCTTTATGGGTCAAATGTGACCTTGATGCATGAGATTCGCCCACAATAAAAATCAACAACGGCACGTTCTTCCTAAATTTTAAATCCGACCAGTGGAACCATCAGTTGGCTAATATTGTACATAAAATAATACATTTGATTTACAGCTACACTCAAAAAAAAAAAACATGCATAAAAGGCCCTGTAGACGTAATTCTCTCTTCATATCCAGTTCTCTATTATTGCCCTCCCACTACGTGCACATTTTCTTGTTTTATAAAACATAATTTCTGTGAGATTATTTTTCCTCAAATCTCACATTAGTGCTAGATATTAATAAAATGAGGTCTTCCAGTTGGTGTAATAATAACAGGCGTGAGGCGTGTAGTTTTCTGCCAGCAGAGGACAGTGTTGCGCTGTTTAATTACATCACAGTGCCTCATACAGATCAACTCTTCTTTGACCTGCGCTGAGACATTCACATTTAAAACACTCTCACAAAAATAATGATATTCTAGCACTGTTTCAAATTAGAAAAGTCAATGAAATACACTTTATATATGTGTAATACATTTCCTCAAGGTCAAGAATCCTTTCAAGTTTCTTATATATTCAGGGCAGTGCTATTGAAGTAATTGATGAGCTCCTGTAGCATGTGTACGTGTGCTGTGAAATGCAAATGAATTTAAGCTCCAATAAGATTAACAAAAGAATAGTTTCGATGTTTTACACTCTTGGTAATGTCGAGTTGATCAAGGAGCGAGACGCAGAAATAAAATCTTGATGATCATGTTGAGTTCTTTTCTACCGCGCAGCAAAGCGTTGACACGGCATTTAGTCCATGAACATTGCACACTGCATACTAGGCTACTAATACACTGAAAAGGTAAGTATCGGTATATTGTGAATTTCAGCACGATGGCTCAGGAAAGCATTTGAACAGTAACAGTTACTGTAGGCTACACTGTAGAAAATACCCGTGAAAAAACGGTAAGTAATATTCCGGCAGCTGGGGGTGAAAGGAAAATACAGCAAATAAGTAAATTTTTTGTCGTTTTTCACGTTATTTTACACCCAACTTAATATCTAGCGCTAAAACTGTAAAATGACAGTATTTTTTTACAGTATAAGCTACACTTAAATGATTGATAAATATTAGTTGTAAAAATAATAAATCAATAAATATGAAGAAAAGTATTTGCAAACCTTATTGTTGCAGTTGACAAATAACTAAAATGAGAATAAGATGGAGGAGTCCGTTTTTAACAAAACTATTCAAAAACAAACTACAGCCTATCAGTGAATAGGCCTATAGTACAAACAATGAGTATTATAAAACGTTTAGTTCGTTTATTTGATGAAACCTTGCTACGTATATGGAATGACCGTTTTCTAAAAGGTGAACAATGATTTTATTGAGACTAAGTCCGTTTAGGAAAGTCCTGCCACTCGGCGGCCATCTTTGCACTGCAAAAAATGACTTTCTTACTTAGTAATTTTGTCTTGTTTTCCAGTACAAATGTCTAATAATTCTTGAATCAAGATGCATTTTCTTGATGAGCAAAATGACCAAGAAAATAAGACTTGTTTTTAGACCAAATATAGGCTTAAATGTAAGTGAATTTGTGCTAAAAACGAGCAACAAAATCTGTCCATGGGGTAGGAAAAAAGAAATTGAAATAAGTTTTACTTTTTTCTTAGTCACTAAAGTCAAGATTATTTTTCTTACCCCATGGACAGATTTTTTTGCTTGTTTTAGGCACAAATTTATTTAAATTTAATATTTTTTGCCTAAAAACAAAACTTTTTCTTGGTCATTTTGCTCATCAAGAAAATGCATCTGGGTTCAAGAATTTTTAGACAGTTTTACTGGAAAACAAGATAAAAATACAAAGTAAGAAAGCGATTTTTGCAGTGTGCAACGCACCGTTGCGGGCAGTTGCTACGTAGCCTAATTCAAGAAGTGAATGGGAATATTAATATTTCTACAATCGCCGTCTAAAATCCCAATTAAACGATATATTTAAAAACAACATTAAAAATGACGTAAACCGTAATGTTTGTTTCCTATGATAGAATTGCGCTTAAAAACATTCTTTTTCATATAGATTTAGATACTACGCATGCGCAAAGCTTCGCTATGGCGGCCATTTTGGCCGTTGCATTCCTTTCCATTCATTGTAACGGCAGTGGCGCATCTTGTTATATTAGGCTAATATCTTTGTTTTATATCAGCTAATTAAGATGGTGCTTGGCCTTGTTGCTTTAATAAAGCATACATGAACAAATCTATCACACATTGGGTCTTTCACGGCGACATACTTGGTTCGGATACACATTCTCTGTTTTACTCCAAAGCACGCTTGTGAAAGCTCTCTCGCATTCTCCATAACTGGTAATGAGACCCACTCTGACTCCATCTTATTAGGAAACATCTATGCTGTTTGTTGTGTGTAATTAAAACAAGGAGAGAGGGGTGCCATGATGAATTTGCTCCACTGAAGTGTGTCCTGCTACATGCCCACAGGCGCATCTTCTTCTAAAATGGGCTTTTCACTGAAGTTGCTACAAGAAATGAAAGGCTCTTCTGTGATCTTGATTTCAGAGCTCAAGAACCAGATGCAATATCAAGGAAATACCTAAACGGGCTCATTTTAAATCTAGTTTTCCATTAGCCAGTATGGTTCCAGCCCTCCTGCGACCTCGCAGAGGATAAGCGTGTTCTGAGAATGGACAGATTGGCTTTTTATTAACTAGTTTTAAAGCCAGACTTCTGACCATTAGTCTAATTCAGGTCCACAATGCAGCTTTTTCTATAGCCAAAACCACCCACTGAGACTGACCGACAGTAACTGTTTGCTTTGTGTAACAGTACCATATAGGCTTCGGTTTATCAGAAATACATTCCTAAATAAGTCACAATAACAGATTGGTGTTGAAATTGCATATACGCAATTGTATTTGAACTGAAAAACAAAAAACAAACTACTAAGTGGCTCAAACTAAATTCATAATTTTGTTTTTAATGCCATAAAACTGAAAACTGCAAATCCAATGTTTAGCTTGAAGTCTGAAGAGAGTTTTATCAAACCTTATAAAGACAGAAGGTGCGTGAGGTCAGCCAATCGGATAACAGTTCCGTACTGTACGTGGCCTATGGATGGTCAACGGCCGAAGCCATGCGTTGACAGATGTTAGAGATGTTGGATCATGCAAAGCCCCGAAAGGGTCGTGGTGGTGAAACATTTCTTAGACAAATATTTCAGCATTTTGTGTTCCCTCACAAAACGTGTTCAGTCTCCTGAGAATATTTTGCATTCTTTCACAAGCATGAGAATGCAAAATATTCTCAGGCGAACGCAAATGTTTGTGAGAGAACATGTAAAGTAATTCTTGCCATTTTTCATAATGCAGTTGATTCCTTATAAAACAGTATTTGTTTTAATTGTCCCCATGTAGTTGATCCTTTTATCCCTTAACTCATCTCTGAGCATCAACATTACATTTAAACATTTTTTTCATGTTCTAAGAATGCTTGAATGTAAATCTGTTTTTCATTTATTATATGCAAAATTATATGCAAATTATTCCCCGCCTCCACTCAATGACACCAACTTGGACAGCCTGATCCTCTCAGTCAAAAGTTTTGCGTATCTTCTATAAGATTTTGTGTTCTTTTACAAATGTAAGATGCAAAATATTGTTCTCAAGAGAATGCAAATGTTTGCGGTAGAGCGTAATATCCTGGGGAAACGCAAATGTTTGCAAGAGAACGCAAAAAGTTGTGCGTGTGAACGCAAATGTTTGCAAGAATGGAAAATATTTCTGGGATGCAAGAAGAATGCAAAAGTTTTGTGAGGGAATGCAAAAACTTTCAAATATATATCAGTAAGTTAATTTATTTTGCAATGTTAATGTTTTTATGTACCATTAGCTGACACTGTCTTGTGCAGGTAACCAAAACAAACATAAATCAACATTACAGCTGTAAATTTATTCATCACTATGTGTGATTTGAAGGAGATTTAGTGTGTGACAGAGAATGGACTGAAGTCAAACCAAACAAGCCTGTCACGTTTCATCTGGAGATGTTGATACGTCACTCACCCGACCGGCCGGTCACACAGTTTGCGGGCTGATGTACATTTCCAGTGACCGTAGGTCTAGAATAGGGTTGTGGAAGATTGCTTACTGGCCACTTCATCATAATACGCTAATGAATTCAGAATGTATTGTGTCTCAAAGTTTGATGAGATGACACGTAATTAATTGTGAGTTGTGAGGAATACAGCTCTGGGGTTTCAGATGTCTCGGGCTGCTGATTCATTTACGTTGTATCATTTTTTAACAGCTATTTGTACTTAGAAAGTTGCTATGCTGTGGGCACTTTAATACAACAAGCGACTTCAGGGACATTTCAACAGGGCTTCCCCACAACAAAGACTTGTGCTGAATAAAGCAAAATTATTTTATTTACTGCTGTAACTTTTGACTTTTTATCGCCATTTCTGTTTAAAACATGAAATTGCAAGTTACTTGCAGTCTTCGCGTGCGTTATGCATCCAGCCATCTGGCTCCTTTCTTGCATGTAATGCCCATTTTTCACAATCCAGTTGATTCTTGATGAAATAGTGTTTTTTTGTTTAATAAATCCTGTAGTCATTTTTATTGACAGTGTTGATAGTACTTAAGTATTTTTTACTTTTACTCAAGTACATCTTTCAAGTACCTGAACTTTATGAGTGTTTTACTTCATTTACTACATTATAAATCATATTTACTCACATTTAGCAGACCCTGTTATTCAAATGTATTTAATTTTAATACAGTTAAGTACATTTTAAAAATCTAGTACTTTCCCATTTTTTTATGATTTATTTATAAAATGTAGTGCACTGAAAAGTATGCTTTAGAAAGTACTTATAAAATACAGATATTTCAAAAGGAACTTGAAATTAAAAATACTTACGACACTGTTCATCAATAAACACATCTTTGATTATCAAAACGACAAAATTAAATGTTTATTATTTTGTTATTTTTAAGTTTTTTATGCTTGAACGTAACCCTTGCTTCAATTATTATATGTGAATTCATGAATTAGTCCCTGCCTACTTTTGATCACTCTAGTTTGGATTACCTGATCCACTCAGATAACTGTGTGATGTGTTTGGTTAAAACATGTTTGTGATGTAAAAAACGGCAGTTTAAACGATGTTCTTGAGACTTTCTAAAAGGGACACTCCACCCAGGAACACAAGGAAGATATTTGGAAGAATGTCAGTAACCAAACAGATCTCATTTACTGCCATGGTAGGAAAAAATTCAATGAAAAGTCAATGGGGGATGAGATCTGTAAATATCTTCCTTTGTGTTTAGCAGAATAAAGAAATGTATACAGGTGTGGAACAATCTAAGGGTGAGTAAATGATGACAGCATTTTTATTTTTAGTGGATTGTCCCTTTAAAACTGTGGTTTCAAGAAGAAAATACTCAGCAATTGTGTTTGATTATTTCTTTACCCTTTTCATAATGTTTGTAATTGTATTATGGTGAATAGTGTTTCCAATTTCAAGCTATAACTTAATCCCCAGATGCAATGGTTACCGTAAATAACAGATCACTAGACAGCGCGATTGACCAATCAGAACCGAGTATTCCACAGCGTCATATATTATAAATGGCTATATTCCCTCTAACCTTTCACACAATATCTTGCACATTGCCCTATTAAATGAAGATGTATGCTGTTTGATTTGACGCCCCTGGTGAAAACCAATGCCAGTTTATAGATGTGTTAACAAGCTCTGTATGCTGTCATATGCGCGGCAACACAAATAACCTCCGGGCGCAGATGGCAATATTCTGCCTTCTCACGTGTCTTCCTGCCTTAGGTTGTTGTTAAGTCTGATTTACACACACGAGTCCTTTTGGATTGAGCTAAGGGCTCTCACAGTTGGATCTTCCTTTCCTCGTACCATCCATCAAATTGCCTATCGATCTCTGCCGTTTGGAAACGGGGCAGGAAAATGTATTCCAGACAAATGCATTTACTTGCTTCTCTGAAATGGGTAAAAGTGAGAAACTGTGATTTTAACAGAATAAAGCAGTCGTGAGCAGCAGTTTGATCGAACTGACAATTGTGATTGGTGGCTTTCACTTTTAAAAAACATTCTGCAAGACTTTGTTGTATATATATTTATTCATATTCATATTTTTTTGCATATTGCATTAAATAAACATTTTGTTGTATTTGATCATACATCAATTTTATTAAATAAACAATTTGTTGAATGAATCGTGTAACTTTGTCGCATTTAAGTTTAGCCAAGTAACGGTTCTTCTACTGGTAAGCCAAAATAATGCTAGCTAATGTCATTTACTTATTTTCTTTTTGTTTGTTATCAGAAATAATCTGCAGGGACTCTATTCTTTACAGATGTGTAGCGGAAGTTATGTTTGGGCCGTAAAAGCATGCATGCCCATGCGTGTTGTTGCTTTGAAAGCGTGTATAAAGGCACCGTAACCAAAAAGCATGCACAGGTGAGTCAGATATCACAGCATTAATGTGTGTTTGTCCCTATTCGGCGGCTCTGTTTTTCTGTCAGTGCAGTCCATCGAGCTTGTGTCTGCATGAAAATGAAATGGTAATAATGACAGATCCCATCAATATGCTGCCCTTCAGCAGGCAGTGATAGATGAACAGCAATATTCAATATAATTGAGCGCTGTCTCTATAGATTTCTTTCTGTTTTCCTTCTGTCTTTTCAACAGTATGGAACTACTGTCACAAATTATACAACAGTTAGTTCCAGAACTCTAATCTCTCACAAGCTGAGTTTCAAGAATACTAAAATGTATCACATCTATTTGTACTGATAGCCAGTACATAACACTTAAAGGAATAATTCACCCCCCAAAAAAGTTATCATTTTATTCACCTTCATGTGGTTCAAAACCTGTATATGTATCTTTCTTGTCTGGAACACAAAATAATATATTTTAAGAAATGTCTGTTATTGGTTGGCTACCAACATTCTTCAAAATATCTTCTTTTGTGTTCGGCAGAAGAAAGAAAGACATGATGGTGAGTAAATTATGAATAACTTTTTTGCTTGAACTTTATCTAAAAATGTGTTAAATTCTACTGGACTTGTGAATCTCCACACGTTTCACTGTGTTTTATGTGATTTTTGTAATATTGTGATACACAGTAATGATTTTAATACAGACCTCAAGTTCGCTCATGATCAGCTGTGCATGCTTCATTCTGTAAATGAGCTTTCATTGTAGTTTATGTAAATCTCTTCATATTGAATAATGTATCCACCTCAGGAGAGTGCACGTTTTGGAGATTTTATTTGCATCTTGGTGATTCCATCCAGCGTCTGTTCATTAAAATGTGCATAAAAACACCTTTTCCGCCACTAGTGCCAAACATATATAGTGTAAAACAATGTGGTACTGAAATATTCTGTTGCTAAGAAGACAACTAACCATAAACTGCGTCAGTACTCGCTTTATTAAATATTCATGAGCTAGTACAATAACAAAAACAGTCAGGTGGTCGAATGCGTTTTCCCTTAGATTGTGTCTTTGTTTCTGGTATCAGCAGTCAGTAGTTACTGAACACTTACGGCAACCGGAACAAATTAACCTGGTGATATTTACACATAGACAAGCAATTATTAATACAGGATGCATGAACATTATGTGCTGTATGTATATAATCAATGTTATTAGCTTTGCAAAAATGTAACCCAGTGTATAAACAATGTAAAACATTGTTTAGGATAACCCAACATTACACCAATGTTAAAAACAAAGTGCATAAAGCTCAATGATATCATAAAACCGAGAGTTCTGAATAAATTCTGATTGGATGAGAAATAACATGCACCTGTGAATTCTACTGTTTAATAATGTGCCAAGTTGTTATGTGGCCAAGTGAACGAAGAAAGCCCACAACCACCTTTAAATCTGTGTTTTTTTTCTAGAGATGCACCGATATATCGGCTAATAATCGGTATTGGCCGATCAGTTTAAAAACAGAACCGATATATAAAAAAATGTCACGAAACATCACCATTTTGATTAATATAAATTGTTCAATATTAATAGTCATATGAATTAAAAGCATTCAGAAAGTTAGAATCAGTATCAGTATCGGTATCGGCAGATATTACTCGGAATAATCGGCTATCAATATCGGTGGAAAAATGTAGTATCACTGCATCTCTGTGATTATTTATAAAATATGGAATTAAATATGGTAATCGTATTGCTATTGATGGCATTTAATAAAAGCAATAGGGCGCTGGACCACAGTTTCATGGTAAAACTACCGTAACGCTCGACTTATAATGCTCGTGACTGAATGCTTTATCTAACACTGATTTTTGAAGCAATTGATTTATACCCAAACATCCCAAACTGACATTCCAGCTCTAACTACCAACCAGATCGATTACAGCACATCGAACGATCATTACGATGTTAGTTACACAGGCTTGATACAATTTCACAACACAATGTGAAAAGAAAATGAACGGTCTGATCCTTGAAGAAGATCACGGGGAACATTTATCACATCTCGGATGAACACGGAAAAAAAGACCCAAGGAGATAGCACTTAGTTTGAGCACAAAAGATTATGCAGCAAAGATTTACTTGTCTGGGCAGCACAGGATTTCAATGCAATCATTGTAAGTGGGTTAATAAAAAGCTCAATGGACATTCGGGAGACAAAAATTGCCGTCCGGCTCATAATCTCTGCGACGCAACGACTCAACATTTTCTTCCCATCCCCTCTGCTTACGCTCACACAGATCTCACAATCGAATTCGTTTTGTCCAAAAGACAGAGAGCGTCGCGGCCCAACGCTTTAATGCGTGTCTCTGACTTCCAGACATGGCGCTTTTAAAAAGCCTGTTACAGCCTCTCGGGGGAACACGGGGGAAACATTGAGCCTCACTGAATACGGACAGTAAAAATCCAAGCCAAAACGCTATATATAATGCGGCGCGGAGAAAGCGCAGCTAATGGATTCTGGCCGAAAAGCCTTTAGGTTGCACTTGCAACCGGGAAACATCCTCCGAGCGCATTCCCGATAAATTCTCTTGGAAAATGTTGTTCTGTATCTGATGTTCAGAACAGCATGAATAAAATCTTAAGTGGCCCCAAACTGGGTCCAATGTCATCCTCACAATAGTCCAATCTGTCCGCTCTCCCACATACAGTTCCAAACTTGGAAAGAGCTGCTTTCAACTCGGGTAAAGCCGAGGAACGTATAGGGCTGAAAATGTAGCTTTGACCTTTCACACAAACCTTTCCTGGTTCCTTCATCAGTACGGAAGAGAAATACGAAGCAGATACTGTAGCACTGCTGCCAAGAGATGGCAAATAAACAGCGGACAGTTGGGTGGAGCTTACGCGTTTTCAGCAAACAGCTTCGGTTCCCCCTTCCATCCAACATGAGAACAAACAGGGTTAGAGCGAGACACGGTGTTGACAAGCCTCAGCTCTGCATCCTCAAGCACTCCTTAGGGCCTGTTTTTGGTTTTCATGCTCCGACAAGATTCTTTTTCCTCCACTGCAAGTTGCATTTGGAGAGGGAAAATAGTATTAATAAAAGATCAGTCATTAATCAAACATGCGGGCTTCTTTGGTAGTCCCGCGTGGTTATTGGGGAGAATATAACATTGCGGCTGGTGCAAGCGCCTTACTTTGTTCTCTCCGAATGAACAAGCTTTCAAAATTTAAACTGAGTAATTGACTTACGCTCCCCAGACGGCGCAGTACAGTAATGGATGACTTGGGCGCTCTCTACGCATCCAGAAAATACATTGCTTTGCGATGCAAAGTAGCGGTTTCCACCCCTGCGATGGAGCGATGCGTGATTTATGCGCGAACGCAAGCCGCAACGACTGGAGTATGTCGAAAAAGTGGCAGATCAAATCCAATAAAGAGTGACTGGGAAGAACTTCAGCCCCTCACTTTTTATCACGCTCACCTTAGTCTCCGACGCGTTGTTTGGGATTCGAGTGGTTTGTTAACTATGTGAAGGTGAAAAACGAGTTCCACAACACTTTTGCTCATTTGCTTGTTTGGAGCGTATTGATTTCTGAACCTCTTCGCTCTGTTCCGCGTGCACGTTGCCTTGAATCAGCACGAGCAATGACGCTGCCTAATTCATCATCAAACGCTCGCTCGCTTTGCATACACTGCCCATTCTAACCGGCGCACACGTGCTGCCATTCGTCTTTTGCAGATCTCCATGGAGAAATATTTTATTATGCATACTCTTACATAGGCTACTCTTGTTGCTCATTGGTCTTGTGAGGTTTATTTACTTTGTGATGATTATGAGTAAACAAATACGAATAAGAACTGAAGATGAAGATGACATATTTTGGTGGGGGCAATTGTATGAATTAGGTGACATGCTAATGGCAATTTTTAAAGCATTTTTAGACAAACTTTAAATGTAAATAAATCATTGCATAATGCATAAATTGATATGTTTTAATATATATTAGAAAATGTGTTAATGCCTCAATAATGCCAAAAGTAATAGGGTTGACAGTGACACGGTTGCCACTATGATACATTGTAAGCCATAAACATGAAAAAAGAAAACGAAATAAAATATGGTAATCAGCCAATCATTGTAAACCTTTTTTTTTAAAACCACCCTGTGGTTATGATCTCTGATTGTACAGTATAAGCCCGCTAATAAATTTCACTCCATCTCGCAAACACTAAAAGAGAATAATATCAAAACCGAGAGCCATTTCCTGTATTGAAGTCTCAGTATAATGAAGTTGGACCAAAGAATTCATAGAGGATCTGGGGAGATTGTCTCATCATAAACTAATAAAGAAAGCGACGCCTTAGGGGCATTACTGCAGATAGGCTATAAAGCTTTCCTGTACTAAACGCATTGATGAAACAGTGAAAATTTATTTCACGCATTTACGTTTCGCAGCGTGCATCCAGCTGAGCCATTTTCTGGATCTCATTAATGTAATAAGATGTTCCTGTTTGACGTAATTGAATGAAACCCTAACAGGCAACCCTATTTTTTCGTCCAGAGACATTCTCCCTGATCACAGCGTGTACCCTGTAAGTAACACTACAAAGAACGCGGTGAGAAAAAGTAATTGACATGACTTAAAAACAAGTAAAATTACATGGTATATGTAGCCACATGCATCTTATAAAATGTTTAGGTTCAGTAGAAGTTCAGCTCATTTGACAGTTTGTGGCATAATGTTGATTTTAATGTAAAATAATGTCACAATGCACATATCATGTAAAAAAATGTGGGACTATAATATTCAAAACAGCTCTTTTCTTTTTATGACTTTATTTAAACACAGTCATTGTACATTCAGACGAATAAAGAATGTATTAAGAGGGGAATGTTTGATTCATTTATTCAAATATGATTCTGTCCTGCCAGTCTAAGGCATTTTTCGTAATCTATTGCATTATGTTGAAATTAAATAAGGATGCTACATATCTGCTTCACTGATTTGAATATGGCAAGAATTTTCAAGGTTGTCCAATTGTAGAATTACAGGTAACAAAATTATAATGTTTGAGCAAATAAATGAAGATGAATTATATTATTATAAAACTGAATTTGGTTTGTTGAGCTTTCTGCAGATTATCGAAATGAATTTCCATGCTATACCGGTCTTGTTTATGCGGGTTAGTGAAGCTGGTTGACCAGCATGGTTTTTATAAGACATAGATTACGTTTTGCTGGTTAAAGTGATAGTTCACACAACAATTAAACATTTTTCATCATTTAATGAAAATTTAATTTAATTTTACCCAGATTATAAACCTGACTGGTTTTCTCTTTCTCTGTTGAACACAAAAGAAGATTTTTTAAAGAATGTTGGTAACCAAACAATGTCACCCATTGACTTCCATTATATGGACACAAAACCGCTAAAACATTTCTCAGAATTTCTTCTTTTGCGTTTCACAGAAAGAAAGTCATATACAGGTTTATTAAATGGGGATTAAATGATGAACTATTTTACATGACCTATCCCTTTAAGAAGATCAGTGGGTACACCATGAACAGCATTCAAAACACTGGTATCCAGTACTGGTAATTTAACTTTTTCGCAAGGTCCCGCTGTCTGTATTGCCCACTTTGCTTAAAAATGGACTTTTAAACGAAATGCTGCATTTATATTACCCGTAAATCAACTGCTTGACTCACACCTGCTAAAGCTATGTGTGTCCTCCTGCTGATAAGCTGAAATGTGTGAAGTGTGCTGAAGCACTCGTGCCTGCTACTGTTCGGAGTACTCTAGCATGCAGGCAGGATCAAATACTTATCTGAACACTTCCTTAAGCCAGATGTGCTAACTAAATCAAACATGAAGAGACAGAGATATGGATACTGGTTAAATCGGACCCCTGAGTGTGTGATTTCACTGAGCACATGCAACAAATTCCTAAAAGCCTGTTGGAGAGCTAAAAGCGCCATAAAAATCTTTCTGGGCTCTTTTGAAAAAATCTAAATGGGCTTGAAAAGTATGCTTTGAGGGCCATATGCATGACTGCGTACTTCTAAGAAACTTTTAAAAGATATGGAACAGATTGTTAGCGATCATTATACCGACATATGTAACAAGAGAGAGACAAATATCAAGTATTCAAGTGAGCAGCGTAATAGACCTACAATAATTAAATTGTTAATTCTGGAGAAAGACAAAAAAAATGATGATTTATGTACGCATTTGTCCAAAAAAATGCTTTAAAGGTCCAGTTTGTGATTTTTAGCAGCATCTAGTGGTGAGGTTATGAACTGCAACCAACGGCTCACTCCCCTGACAAAGATGTCGTCACGTTTTTGCTCCTTTGCTGAAGGAGATAACATATTTACGAAACGTGCAAGCGGTTTGTTCAGTTAGGGATACTGTAGAAACAACAAGGCGAATTCCATGTAAGGGGCCCCGCGGTGTATGTAGATAGAAATAGATCATTTTAAGAGCATTCATTATAGAAGCTTTTATAAATGAAAACTAAACATAAAAAAGGTCAAGGCAAAATAATGATGAAGCTACATAGATAAAGAAAAACAACTATTATTAGAAATTAGATCAAATATTAGTTCAATAAATCCAAAACCAAGAAATAAATATACATAATACAAAATTCAATGTTTAAAATAAAAGGCATGACCACAAAATATCAGAATAATTGATTTATTTATAGTAGCCTATAGCATTAATTTGAATAAATAACTTTACCAATAATCATTTGGTTGCAAATTTATTTGTATTTATTCAAGCATAATCACATTAAACTGTTGTTTTGTTACATTTTCACCTTTTATTAAAAATAATTGAATCATTAAGAAACAAATGCTTGAATGTTTGACTAACCTTCATATCACCATCTCAACAAGTCACACTTGTTTATTTTTATTTCAACCTGCTTCGACTGACTGAGTCTCAAAAGCCATCGCTTTATTCTGACAATAGACACCGCGTCTGTTTCTATTCCTGTGGGTTTTAATCATTAAGCTGACACGTACATAACATCTTTAAAAATGAGCACAGGAGAGCACACTGTCTTTAAATGAAAACTTGAGTGCATACTTAAAGAGAGATATAGAAACAAGCTTTCAAGTAAGCGTACTACCTCCCCGTGTAAAGAAGCAGTACCATATCGAATCTGACATAAGCAAGAGGTCTGGATTTGGCTGGTGAACGTCTTCCAATAAGACCTTTCTGGCAGATGCCGTAAGCAAGTGACATATGTTTGTAAATATTTCATTATGTTATAGTTGTATGAGCTTGAAAAAGCGTAAAAGGACTTATTTCCTGCTCCAAGTTATAGCTTAGTTAAGTTTTAGTGAGACGCCAATCAGCTAATCCATGATGTCATTTTCTTGCCACAGAATGATTGGTCACATGACATGTTTGGCTCCCAAATCATTGGTGGTGACATAATCATCTCACATTATACGACAGATCCCTCTCTTCAGGTATAATGGATCTTCTTGGAGAATACTGTCAGATGCATCGGGTTTTACTGTATCTACTGCTTTCCTCCACTGTATTTCTCTCCCCCCCACACGTCACTTGACTATGTCCAACTACACCTGATCTATGTGGTCTCAATTCTCCAAATGGATTTTCTTTTGATTTGGTTTCCGTCTGGTGGTCTTCCTGGTTGGTTACACTACACAGCATCTTGCAGTCAATCTGCAAAACATCTACAGGGAACTACTTCCAGCACTGGCCTGAGATTTATCACTCTGTTGTGTATGGAGTCGTGGAGTTTTGTTGTCTAGCGTACCTTTAAAAAGCCCACCTGTTTTGTCCTTGTAAACTCATTTTGTTATTAACGTCTTAAAAATCATCACACTTTCAAACTGTTTTGCACACAAAGAACACACAGTATGAATAGCTTTCTTTTGAGTAAAGGACAATTTGTATGAAATTGGGTTCTTTTCATAACCAAGATTATTTTTTGATTGGCGTTGCAGCTCTTATGTTATAACGATGAGCTTATAAAACAGCAAAACATTTCTTTTCAAAATTCTTTTGCGTAGCATATATGTGACGATAAATACATTCAATTGGCCTAATTGCTTATTTATGTGTAAATGTTAGTTTAAAATGTGAGGACAGTAAGTCATAGAGTGACTGCATCTGTAAGTATAACAGTTCTAAGTTCTTTGGCTTTTTAAAGACAGTTCTGAATTGATAATTATAAAACCTTTAAAAAAATGATGTCACTGAGATTCAACTGACACGAACTGTCTGCCTATTTGATAAATTGTCTGTAAACATGACTCATTTTCTGAAAAGGGAGGTTTTCATTTCATCTCTGTTGAAAAATTTCATTACTCTAATGAATGAGTCCGGTCAAATCTGTCAAGCTTAGAGAATAAACAGTGTTTATAGTTCATAATATTTAGTCATTTAATTTAAGGTAATTAACTGTCAGCTGTCACTTGCTATTAGGCGTAATTATCAGTCATAAAATTCACACCGAAACGACCGCTATCAAGCGTCGCCTGGTAGTTAAAGAAAAGTTTTAAATGCAAAGTACAAACTGTTCAGATGTTATATTGTGAGATAATCACATCTCGATAGCCACAACATGCTTTTTAACATTTTGTGCTGGTCACATAAATAGCTTTGCTGAAATTCTTACAGCATGCTGTGCTTCATGCTGTGTTCATCACACCTTAAAAGCTTTGCACAGACTGTGGTTATTTATAGAAAAAAAACATTTTAAACATATTAAGCCACTTGACCCTTAAAGTAAAAGTGATTCAGAACGATTACTTCATGGAACGATCATCTACAGTAAATCTCCTTAAAGGGACAGTTCTCATCTTATGTCTCAAAATCTAGGGTTTTTATTTAATTTCATTGTAGTCAATTGCAGAAATTGTAATCTTGTAATATTTCTCATCTCTTCCGGTCTTTTTTAATGTACTGTGTAAGTCAATTTGCTATTGGACGCACAACTCGAGTTGAAAAATATGTTGTTTATATTTACGGATTTTACAGATTGCTGCATCGGTGATTCAAGCTATACATTTTATCAGCAAATGCATTCGCTGGGAATCAAACCATTGACCTTGCCTAGCACTTGAGCTGGAGCAGAGAAGCAGATGCAATATTAATGGCAAAATATCTTGCCTTGTTTTACAGTTCAAGAGCACTTACATTGGACCAGAGAGTACACACAGCATAAAACAATGATGAATTTTTTAATAGGCGCAAACCAAGACCTTCTGACATCAATAAATGTGAAAAGTTACTGATGCTACACTGAAGTTCAGAACTTTGAGCTCTTGTGTGAACAGCGAACTGCAAAGAAGCGCTTATGAAGACGTATGAAGATTTTCATTGCGGAGAGAACTTAGCATGCAATATGAAAAATGTTTGATGTAATTACTTTGGCACCTGCCTCACAGAATTCACTTCCTCCAACCTGCACATGCCACCTCATTACTCAAGGTGCCCTCCAAGACAAAATCACTTCAATATTCAATGAATACGGTGCCATTTGTTTTTGTGTAAACATATTTGCACGTGTAATGGCTCTAAGCAGACACCGCCAGAATATTATTATAGCGAGTCAGAAAATTAAACAAACACACTTTCTGTGGATGACTTGTTCACAATATAATCATAAGAATAGGTTGTAACTCCAAAAGACATCTTAGATTTCCATATTTTTCGATTTCCAGAATTTCATTTCTGTTTCTATAGTGGAAATACATTTAAATGATATACTAGTATATAGTATATCATATAGCTACTCTGAGAACTAAAAGCAGAAATTAAAGACCAGGTATTTTGATATCACTAAAAATACATTTCATGCAGTGTGCAATGTTGATATTGTGTTTATGTTCCAACTTGTATGCATCTGAAATGATTTCAAACCATTTTTAAAAGTGAGACCAAGACTTCATTTAAAGATATAGTTCAAACAAAAATAAACATTCTTTCATCATTTATTCACCCTCATCTCATTTCAAACCCATATATAAATCTTCTGTGGAATACAAAAGAAGATATTTTGAAAAATGTTCTCTCTTTTTTTGCCAATGTTGTTTCCTCAAAACATTTTGTGCTCTGCAGATTAAAGAAAGTCATACAGGTTTGAAATGACATAAGGGTGAGTTTTCATTTTTGGATGAACTGCCACTTAAGGTATATAACTGACCCTATAGTGTCGCCAAACAGAATTGTGTGAAATAGTGTTAAATTAGTAACAGTAACAGAAAACACTCCCCCTTAATGGTTGAGGAAATGAACTTTGTCGTGTCCAAAGGTTATTCAGTTGGTTGAGCCTGTGACAATGTTTTTATAGCCATTATTTACCTTTTTTGGCAGAAAACACTTTTGAGTCTGTCTCTGCAAAACTATGCATGACTTTTAAGGCTGAGGATATTTAAATAAGAAAGATCAGTGGCAATCGAACTGAAACTGATGCTAGATAAGCAAACAGGCAGTGTGGAAATCCCAACCCCTTTGAACTTGACAGCTGGTCATGGTTTAAAGATTCTTGTGAAAATGACAGTCAAGCACTGCTGCTTTATATCATCATAGTCAAATATATACAGTATATGGGGACATGTTTGCTTCATGACACTGTATTATAATGATCATTTTTAAACAGGATAGATTTTGATTGTAAACAAGCCTATTTGTTGAAGGATGGAAAACAATAAAATCATGTGCATATGTTAAGTTCAGCAATTTCTGTGGATGACATTTAAGTTACTTTGAATAAAATGATCTGCTAAATGAATAAATGTTAATGTGATTTAATTTATCATCAATAAATGTTTAACATAATACAATGACTTTCTTTCTTCTGCCGATATTTTAAAGAATGTTGGTAATATTCATACAATAGAGGTCAATAGATACCGCCGTTTAAAATATCTACTACTGTGTTCTGAAGAAGAAAGTCATACAGGTTTGAAATGACAATAGGGTGATTAAATGATGACAGAATTTTCATTTTTGGATGAACTGTCACTTTAAGGTTACATATTACAGATTGAAAGACTTTATTAGTCTCTGAAATATTGATCTACCCCTAGAAATTGACTGAACTCTGATGTACCGTGTTTTACTGCTGTGCTTTGAAGTTTGCAGCATTTCTTATTACATTTGTGTTTATTATCTATATTGTATAAAGCAATATAAAGATTTATATCGCTGCCTTGACATACATCTATCTGTGTTGCTGTATTCTTTGGAAAAACATGGCTCTTCCACTACAACAATGCAATGCTCTTTTCATTTCTGTGAAATATCTCGGTCGATGGAACCAAGTTCAAACTGAAAGCAGTCATAAAATATCAGATTTTGGTATTCATTTTCATCTGAAGAGGACTCTATTCAGTCCACCCACAATATAGAGATTTTAAAGTGAGTCATTGTATAAACTGCCATGTTAATAATTTTAATGATAATGTTTTAAGCGAACCCATTTCTGACCTGCTGTTTATGAGAGGGTCTGTGAACCGGACCGACGGCTCCACATCACTCAAAAACTGCATTAGACAGCAGCACTTCAGTTTGCATGAGAAACTTTGCTCTTGTCTCATTAAACAGCTCATTTAAATGATAGGTGACTGTTTCTATTCCTCAGCGCGCTGGGTTATTCCTCCGTGGAGATATTTTCTGTCGATTTTGACCTGCCTGCGAAACTGAGCTGGTAACAGGTACGTCTGAATACGTTCTAAATGTACGAAACATGTATAATTTTGAATGTCCCGAGATGCTCTGCATCATATACATGATTGACTGAGTCCTATGCTAATTTAACTGCAGCTAATACGGCCATGCCGGCAGATCGTGCAGGGTCTGATGAATCACCGGAGGAAATAAACAAGCAGAAGGTAATAGTGTTTGTTGCCAGCTTGCCGTCTGGTGAGACGGAGAGAGAAAGGTCTTAAGAACCCGGGCCGTGTCGCCCGAGCGCCGCACGTCTCGCTGTATGGATGCTATCCAACTCGATGCCGGGCTGGCAAAGTCACGGAATCTCCAGTGACCGAGGACACATCTGTGACTGTCCAAAGGCATTAAGGTTTTATGCTGAAAGTTTCTAAGGGGGATGTCAGATTTTCCTGGTCTCAGCACCACTCACTGTGACAACCTGAAGACCTTGGCCCTGAGCTTTTATAATATCCAGACCTTATCTTATCTCACTTCCTATTCTCTAGCTCCCACGTTGCTGTGTCAAGTGTCCACGAGCAGACCGAGCGTGTCAAAACCATGTCTTTATTACAAACATTGTTTTGTAGCATGGTTCTGCTGTTTCAGGGAGCTGTCGGCTATGAACTTTTAGCCTTTTGAGCTGATTTATTCAACTCCGGTATTGGAACTTAAGCAACACACCTGAATAAGCAAAGCAAAGTTGTCACTAAGACACAATATATCAAATGTTTGCATTAAAATATCCAAAAACCACAGTGTTATATATTTTATTCACTTGTGAACTTATATCATGAAAAATTGTTGCAATTTTTTAAATCCAAAACCAGACCTGCGGACCTCATTTAGAAAACCTGCATCTACGCAGTTGGTTCAGCTAAAAGGCTGCCTTAAAACGTTTAATAATTCAACTTAAAATAATTAGTTAACATAACGAGTTTGCATGAATTTCAAGTTTTGAATGAGCTTTGAATGAACTCAAGATTTTACGGCAGCCAGGATACTTATTTTTTAAGTTAACCCAAACACTTTTTTTACAGTGTATGCACTTTGAAAAATGATTATAAAATCAAATTTAAGATGGTTTCTACGCAGCATTTTATAAATTATCGGCAGTGAACGTGAAGACAACAACTCCCATCATTCCACACTCCTTGACCGCATCATCAAGCTACGCCACCTAGCATCAAAAATTACATTTCCAATAAGATTTTAAGTTATCAGAGCTTAAATAAAATTGTAATTTAAAATTTGGAAATATATATTATATTTCTAAAATATAACAAACTCTTCTAAATCTCAAAGATGAATGAACATTAAACACTAACAAGTGGTTTTCCTTACTAAAAAACACATAAAACAACATTTTATTAAGAAAACTACTCTCCAAATGCACTCTTATGCTATACTGGGAACTGGAAATCCTCATTTTGAACAATTTTATGTTAACACAACACAAATTTTGAATGGATTAAGTTAGATGACTGAACATGATAAATTAACTTAAATAAAATTGGACAAGTAGCAAAATTTCCTTTTTCCAGTGTACCATCTTGGGAACCAGTTATAACGTCTCGTCTCTCGGCTGCTCTCCTAGAAAAGATAGACGGAGTGGGAAGGAAGTCAGAGATTTCAAAAGAATTACAGTAGAATCCCAGACTTCTGTACAAGGACTTATTGTGCTGAAGGAACTAGCTGTCTGTCATTTTCGAACATGATTACAAGTAAACGGTGGGATTAAAACAAGATTGGATCTCATTTCAAATGGTAATCTAAGAAAACAGATCCAAATCCAGAACCACAGACAATTGGTCGCCCACCCAGAACAGGTCTACTTGATGCGGTTATCATACTCATACACCTGCAGAATACTCCAGGAAAATTGCATTACCGCTCCGTGACCTCAGGACAGCAGCCCATTTAAATCCGTTTGCAAACTCTCATTATGTCAATTGCTTCTTGCTGAAAATAATGGAAATCTACCAAACTCTCCTGATGGAGTTCCCAACACACATGCATAAACATGCACATTAGGGTTCGTCCGATTCCTGCCTGTGGCTGTCCAGTACTCATGGTATCCAGAAGTGAGTTTATTTTTCATTTATTTTTAACACAAGCCCTTATTAGTGAAGCTTGTTAATGAAAATCTTACTATTACAGACACATAGTCCCAAACAAACTATGAAAAATGTTGCAAATCTATGTATAGTTTATCTATGCTTGCAACCACTATGAAATATCAATCTGAGAATTACTCGGGTAACATTAAATCTAGTCCTTTTTACAATGGTTTGATATGTCTGTTACACGTACACGTACCTAAATTGCTCATGATCATCAGTGTAGCTATCAGATTAGCTCTCTGTTTAAATCGGTTTATCTCTTTAAATATGTATTTAGCCCTCAGTAATTGCATGCATGTACGTCAATGGTTGGGTGTGATAGGAAATATAGGATCAGCATAACTGCTGAGCATTATGGGAATCCACAATGTGTTTAGACTCTCCAGTGCAGGTGAATTGAGGAAGAGCACGGCCCTTAAAACATCTGTTATACGTTGATCACTCTGACCAGCCCATTAACACCTCAAGCTGTGAATGGCAATGATATTAACTTATTGATCCTTGGTTTAATAAAGCTATTAAATGTAGTCAGAGAGGAACCGAGAGGAAAAGGAGAGAGAGTGAATAAAGATCAGTCCATTTAAAAAAAAAAATGGTATTCAAAGCATTAAATGCATCATGCATTCTAAGATAGGATTGGAGAGAGAGAGAACTGTAGACTAAAACAAGCTTAAGTGGTCAAGCTTTAAATATGTTATGGCTTTTAAAGATTTCCAAAGCGGCAATCTATGAAGCCACAAAAAGATACAGTTTGCCAACAAGTTGCAAGAATAAAAGCCTCTAGATGAAATGCGGTATTTTTGAGGAATAAAAATACTATTGCCCTTTGCCCTTCAAGTACCAGGTATCTTTGAATCTCCTGCCACGGATAATGCAGCCTGCTATCAATATCAGGAAAAGCACGAATGAATTCACTCTTCATGTATGATTTTCTTTGATGTTTTGATTTTGGAAACATTTAAAGGTTTGCTCATGTATTTCAGCAATTAAGTCACACTTTTATGTAACGCTCAACGGAGCAATAACGCTAAAACAAATTTGTATTAAAATATGTTTTTGGTTTAATACAGCTTTCCTGTAGCTCAATGAGCATGCCACTAGCAACGCCAAGATCATGGGTTCAATCCCAGGAATTGCACATATCCAGAAACAAATGTATAGTATAATGCAGTGTATGTCGCTTTGGATAAAAGCGTCTGCCAGATGCGTAAATATAAAGCTCTTAGAAATGTGGGGAGGTTTCCTGGACAAGGATTATCTTAAACCAGGACTAGGCCTTAGTTATATTAGGATATTTAAGTCATTTTTAAAAACATACCTTACCAAAAAACATTATTGTGTACATCTTGAAAAAAAAAACAATCACACTGATATATTTTAATGTATGTCAGTGTAAGTTGTTTTCGATCAACACACCTCTAACATTTAATTTAATCTGGGATTAGTCTTAAACCCTGTCTGAACCGCCCAATAATGTTTTTAGCTGTTTCTCATGTTGTAAGAATCAAGGAATGTAGTAATGCATAGTGCATAAACCAAAGGAAATGTGAGACGCTCGTTTTTAATCAAAGCACTTACAAAAGTAAAGTAAAAATTATTCAAAGGATTAAGATGTGAAATTTTCTAAATTGTGATTTTGAAATGTGGGACTATACTTGAAAACTGAATTTTATTTTTTATTTTACTGAATTTTCACATATATTTTAAAATACAGTACAATTACAGAAATGGACAGTAAATTTATACATTTAGCGAAAAACAATAAGAAAAACATGCAATTAATAAAAAATGTTATTTTACGTTTTATTCTGACGCCCAGCTGTCGAAATATTACCGGAATAGTTTTTACAATATAGGATCAAGCGTGCCACACACGTCATAAAGCAATTCGATCGCCCCCTGCTGGCTGGCTGCAAAATAGTTCAAAAACCCCATCCGCTCTATGTAAACGATCTGGATGTATCCTAAGGTGAATCGGACGGGTCTTCACCCTGAACGGTATTTATTTTGCAATAACAACCAGCTGGAAGTACATTATGCGTAAATTATTGGACACAAGTTATTGATTGGAAATATTATATTAGCTCACAAATGTAAACATTTACTAGCGGCTTTAAACCAAGAGACAAAGTTAAAACAAGCAAGTTGGTTGAATTATTTCTAAATATACTTTATTAATTAGGCATATTTTTGTTTAATTTCGTGCTTTTATTCTGTACACCTCCTATCTCACTTGTTCAGCTCTCCATGGCTGTGACCGGTTCATTTGTCTTTGCTTCTGGGAGCATTTCACACTCAATAACAGCCTGTAAGTCATCATTCTGATTTGATGTGACTGCAGTGCAAGATGCTTTTTCCTTTTGTTTGCATTTGGAGTTTGATTGATGCCCCTGGTCATGGATATGGAGATAGTGTGAAATTAACTTAAGCTGTGCGTTTTACTTATTTGTTTTTAATGTATTTCTGCAGTCGGGTTTCGCGTAAATTATAACACGTTCTGCGGAAAAACACAATACATTTATCTTTCGCTCTCTCACCCTTGTCATTTCAATCGACTGCCAGCGGTCGTATTGGAAGGCAGCGGCACATAAATGGCATAATCATCTCCGGCGGAGTGCAGCCCGTAGCCGCGCGCTGTCTAAATATTCGTGTCTAAACATTATTTTCGATGATGAACGACAAGGTGACGCGGGGTCTGTCATACAGTTGTCAATGTGCACAGCTCTTGCGGACAATAACAGAGCGTGCACTCCGGCACAGGAAGTGCCAACTGCACAAGTGCACATACAGTACATTTGTCAAAACAAAAAGCTCTTATATTGTTTGGCTCTGTTGAAGGAGGTTCTGTGTCTTACTGAGAGAGGCGCTACTAGCGCTTGACAACTAGTAACACTGTAAAAAAAATTCTGTTTGCCAGTAACTTACTGTAGATTTATATTTATCTAATTGATTTATTGCTTTGCATGATGCTGTTTTTTATAGGTTTTTTCCTGTAAAGATAAAGACTTCTTAATGTTTAATGTTCATTTTTCTTTAAACAAACTGTTGCCAATAAATTAGATGAATATAAATCTACAGTAAGTTACTGGCAAACTGCTTGAATGTTTTAACAGTGTAGGCCTTGCAAATTTAAAGGGACAGTTTACCAAAAATAAAAAAATTGAATCATTTATTCACCTGTCATTTCAAATTTGAATGACTTTGTTCTTCTGTGCATCTGTTTAGTGTGCATACAACGGAAGTCAATAGTGTCCATTGTTGTTTGGTTATCAACATTCTTCAAAATATCTTCTTTGGTGTTCTGCAGAAGAAAGAACGTCACACTGGTTTTGAAAGACATAAGTTTGAGTTAATGAAGCAAGACGTTTTTCAATCTTTGGCTAAGCTATCCCCTTAGAGCAGGGGTGGGCAATTAATTTTCCTAAGGGGCCACATACGAATCTGGAATAGTTGTAGAGGGCCGGACCAATAAACTTAACTCATTCTGCTCAATACATACACTTATTAGCAGGGATTTGGGATGTGGCGGGGCTCTGTGGGGGATTTTGAGGGCTGCTTATACAGAGCTTATACTCTTATTAATTGACAAACTGTAAAATTTAAGTTAAGAGAGCCGTCTGCTATGAACAATACAATTCTGACCAAAATCGTTCTAGATGCCAGCAGTGTAGCTACATGTGATAAGAATAAAATCTTTCTGTATATGCCCTATTTATTAACATTTATTAACATCCACAGAATTTTATCCGGTAAATTGTTACTTGTAAACTTGATATTTACACTGGAGCACAGCAGATTTATACTGGGGCGGCCGCTCCATAACACCAGACGAGCCGCACACTGACTGGGAGCAGAGCGAGATCATCAGCCTTGTGACGGGACACATTTGAAACAAGGATCATTTGGCGCTTCCATAAACATCAGTGTGTATTTTATGAACTATAAATTATTGTTTTGCTAGAGATTATGTGAATGTAAATGTCTGAAAGCTAAAATAAACTGTGTGCTTGAAAACACTGCATAGTTGTGATCTATGGCAAGCGCGGAGGCAGAGCTTGTTCGTCTCTGGCTCAGCGCCAGCTAAAGCGCGACCGCAGTTGATCACCGGATGCGTGAGTGTCATCGTACACTAACTGGGATCATACTGATAACACCGGTGTGGTTGTACTCGTCAAATGGTTAAAAACGAATTGCCTTTTAAATCCAATGCAGTTGTTTTGCGTGCACCTATTACACTCATTTGCGTTTGACTTCTAATTTACCAACGACCGCACGCGGGCCAGTCAGGGATAGCCCGCGGGCCGGACAATACCCAGGTCTGCCTTAGAGTCATTTGCAAACATCCCTCATTTTTTTCTTAATTCTTTTTTAAATCCCTTAATAATTAATTGTGAGCAGAGTTATTGTACTTTTGTTTTAGTTTAATTTAGTTTTTATTAATTTAAATTAGCTTTTATATTTTATGTTATTTATTATTATTCATTTGTTTATTTTTATGTTGCTATTTTTTTAAACTTGTTAAAGTTTATTTCTGAGGCAACATTTCAATTTTTCGCTTAGTTTAAGTTTTCCAGTAATTTTAGGCCAATATTTGATTTGATTTCAATGAACGGAAACGTTTTAAAATTTTCATTTTAATAAACTTAAATAACTCTGATTGTGAGGTCTGTTCGATACTGTACAGCAACTAATAGAAACAAAACACATTCTGTATAGTGTCAAATTTTGTTAACAGGGTGACAAAAAGTAGAAGAAAGTTTTAACAGACAGTCTTTTAAAAATGTTTTGTATTTTGAACGTTGTGTTTTCATAACACAGCAAACTCTTTTATTTCAAGGGATCAAAGCCAATTTGGATTTCTCATGATATGACCTCTTTAAAAGCTCTTTTTGACTTGCCATTCACTCATTAAATATTTAGGCATGGATAGCTTGCTATAAAAACAACAAAAGAGAATGTGATTACGCACCAAATTCATGCAAATGCTCTGTTATGTTCTGACATAAAAAGTAGAAAATTTCAGTCACAAGCCCAAAAACATGTGAGAAAACAAGCACAGAGACGGAGCTTTGAGCTTTCGCTAAGCATTCGCGCTATAAGAGCATCGAACGAGTCAATCAATGTGTTATCTTCTCACTGTAACTAAAGGTCAAGGCCTCATTTGGAGAAACGTATGGCTCGTGGCCACGCTCCTGCCATCACGATTAGATGAAAAACACGCCGTAACCCACCTGTTGAGCTGTTAAGCCCAAGGCTTTTTCAAATTAAAGCTGTCAGATCTTATGTTATCTGTTCCAAGTGTCAAATCCACAACATTGGGTTTAAGCTGAGCATTATATTAATTCGGGGCCAATTTGGCATGATGGGTAATTTATGTATCTTTCTTCAACCATAACATAAAGAGGAATGCCTATGAGTAACAAGTGCATAAATGTTGTAAAAGTCAATTGCTATGTTAATATTGTGATCAAATTAGCAGGTTTCTCCCACTACGCTTAACCCTGGGTTATAAAGCCCCGGTGCCAAAGGATTATAGTGCGAAACAATGGTGCACAAGAACGTTAAGATGATCATAAACTGAACAATACTCGCCTCATTTAATATTCATACACTCGGTCACAGAAATGTTCATTCTTTGTGTCTGAAACTATTCATTTGTGATGACAATTGCAATAACTGGAGTGATACAGCGATATTTCCACAGATGGACATTTTGGCAGTCTTGTCAGTGTTTGTTTACAAATATCCTGTTAAGACATTTACACATTTGGCAGATACTAAAACCTTTCCCTTCCGTTTTCCCAAAATAACCACTATATGGAGTCAAGATACAATTCAATTGTTGCTGTGGACTACATTTTCAAGAATGACGACTTTAAAGCTGGTTGTTTTGCAGAACATCGCAGTTATATATGATTTGTGAATAGTAAGGCCTGTAGTAAAGAGTTTTACATTTTATTTAAAGAAAATAATATTTTCAGACATCATCAAGTTAGCATCAGATAGTTACTTAGCCTGTTAGCATCAGCTAACAACTATTTTCAGAAAAGTTCAAAAAATGTTCATATTCATCTTTTGTTATTTTGGCTTGTCCTTTAAAAAAACGTTAATTTTGAAATTTAAATTAAATTTGTACATGAAACATGAAAACTCTGGACATTTGATTTATAATTTATGTCATTGTCACTAAAATCTATGATAACTATAAACGCACCTTACTTTTCTTTCACACAAAAAATCCAAGTTGGCGTTTTCCCAATATATGTGACTTAAGTACATCACACACATTTTATCAGTATGTGTGGTTTGTAGGTTTTGTGAAATCGATAGCTGTAATTCAAAGTAGTATTTCTCCAAAATAAAACAAGCGTGTGAAGCTCTGTTCTTGGATTGGTTCAAGCTGACTTGCACTTTGGTCTGAACTATCTAAAAAACTACAGTATCACAAACAGGGCTGCCAACTTTTGAGTTCAACTTGGAGTGAGATTTTTCGGCCCGGGGGAGAGAGGTTGGGTTATGTTGTGGAGGAACCGCAGAGGGTATGGGATGGCAGAAATTTGTTAAAAAAACAACAACACAAAAACCTTGCATTAGAAGTATTGTGATTACTAAAACATTTGATAACATCATTTCATTACTTTCATTAATTTTAGGTGCACAGACCAGACAAGAGCTACGTCTCAGAGGTCACATTTGTCTACCGCATACATCATCAAGGTTGTCTCATTTCAGTAAAAAAACATTAACTCTCTTAAGACGCAGGCATTGTAGCTGTCAATCTTACCTTGAAATGTAACGGTTGCCTTTCTGTCGAACCTTAACTGTCTTCTTTGATTTGATTGGTCACCGCAACGGCTCTGTAAACAGTAACTCCCGCCTTCCTACATTTGATTGGCCAATGGCCACCTTATTTTGACATTGATGTCCACTGGAGCACCAAAATACAGATAGGTTTTAAAGCATTTAAATTAAAAATGTCAATTTGTTTTCACAGAAAACAGTCAATTGCGTGAGTCTCACGGCGAATGCGTGATCACAAAGCATATTCCTGTCTGTTTGACTATTGACCATTTGCCACATTTTTCTATCTCTGAAGAGTAAACTGTTCAAAGAATGCTTTGGGAATGGAGAAATCTTTTTTCTAGCCAAGATTTAGGATCATTACAAACATAAAAAAAAAATGCTTCCAAACCACTTCATGTTTATGGTGATCAATTATTTAAACACCGTCATATAAAGATGATTTTAAGCCTGTCACTTGAATAACTCACAGCCTGTAATAAAACTTTTCAAACTTTCTAATGAATCTTTTAATAGACTGATGATATCTGAATGTAAAAAAAGTTCAAGGTTCTAAATGAAGAAAGATTTGTTCAGCACGCAGAGACACTTGTGTATATGTTAATTATGATCATCTTTTTCCTCTTTGGTTTTCACAAGCTGACATCTGTGTATTTAAATTACACCATGATGCCAAAGATCGTGCTGGTCTTCTGAGCAAAGATCTCAGCAGGTCAATCAATACCTGTAAGTTGTCCTATAAGTCTGTGAATGAATAAATTTGTATTAACCGAATCATTGATAACGTAGATTAAAATGTATTTCTCTTAACGATGGTCCTGGCATCTAAAATGGGCTCGCTGATGAAATATGGAGTTCTGGGAAGAGCTGAACAAACTGTCCTGAAGTCTGGCATGATAAATTTGCAGTAAGGAACATTACCCCTGCAAAACAAATTGCATTTATATCAGGAGCGGTGCATGATGAATTAATTCAGAGCAGTTGGAGTCCTAGTGAAAAAAGCTCTATATATTATCTGCCTTTACCTTTCTGGGTTAGGTGAATGCAATTGTGCTTAAAGTTGGAGCGCACGAGTGCATGTGGAGGAACATTTCAAATCCCAAAGGATAAAAATCAGTTTATTTATTTTATTATACAGTAGCGACACAAAAAAAACCCTAGATTTTCAGAGAGTTGTGCTTTCCTGTGCAAAACTAGCTGCCACAATTCTAGGGTGTCGTGGGATGTTGCCAATGTGGTAACATTTCTATGTGGTTGCTGAGATGTTTTTAAGATGTTGCTATGCAGTTGCTAAGGTGTTTTTAGGGTGTTGGTAACTGTTTGCTAGGGTACTCAAGGTGGTTACTAATGGCCCAGACTGTTGGTTCCATAAGTTTCATACTTAAAATTTATTTTTAAAATGACTTCAATATAACATGAATAATGATATACATTAACATAAATATGAAGTACACAAAATAATGATGTTTGTTAAACACTGATTTATAAACTTGATGGTGTTTTCAATAATATTGTATTTGAATATCTGAGCTCATGAAAACAAACTGTCAACAGTTCAGAACAAACTTATAACTACTATCCAATATAGGCTATATCTACAACAAGCTTACATTATATTAAATTAAAAACATGAACAAATTATAAGTTAAATTAAAAAGAACAGAACAAAATCACCATTCATTGCCTATCACTGTTAAAAAATATTTTGTTCATACTACACAGCTGTTAAAATATTCTGTAGCAATTACAGTATTACAGCAGTTTGCCAGTAACTTACTGTAGATTTATATTTATCTCATTTATTAGCAACAGTTTGCTCAAAGATAAATGAACATTATACATTAATAAGTCTTTATCTTTATAGAAAAAAACGATAAAAAAACAACCCTGATGCAAACAAAAAATCTGAAAAACCCAGAAAAAGGTTGATGAGGAATGTTCCCACAATGCTTTGCATGAGGCTGTTATTTTACAGGTTGTTTTTCTGTAAAGATAAAGACTTGTTTAATGTTCATTTGTCTTAGAAGAAACTGTTGCCAATAAATGAGATCAATATAAATCTACAGTAAGTTACTGGCAAACTGCTGCATAACTACAGCAAAACTTTTTACAGTGTAAGTTGGGTCTGGTTGCTACTGTAAGTGGGTGTGTATTGATCTATACTATTCTAGATTATATGATCTACATTTTAAATCGTCCAGCTTTAAATTTTATGGGCTTCTTTTGTCTGCTTTGAAAATCTCATAATCCTCAGAACGAGAGGATCAAACCAAACTTTAAAGTACACAGCCATTCAGACGAGCACCTCAAAGCCTCTTATCTGGGCATACACATACCATTATTATATTCCTAAAATATTAGACCATTCATGTCACAGGTTTGGAATGACACATTTGTCCACCCTGCATTTTTCAAGGGAAAGATAAACTAAATTAATCTGATTTTAATCAGAATCTTACACCCTCTTTTCATATCATTCATTCAAATTGATGGCCTTCAAAAATATTAAGGAAATCAATCCATTTATATCTAATTTTATTTGGGCAGGAAAGACATCCGGAATAAAACTGGAAAATTTGTAGCATTACCCAACATCAATCAAACTGGATCTAAACCTCCTGATCCATCATGGATTGAAATATGGACTTGCATTAGTTAATATTTAAAGAAAGATGTCAACATCCTCTAAACTATTACCTGAATAATGAGACATGACACACATCTACATAAATCAAGACATCGATTTATTAGGCCACCTTCATTTATCCTTTCTTTATTAGTAGATAAAGGGTTTGTCCTTTGTGGATTTTTTTTTAACTGGCAACACAAGCTCAAAAATAAGGATCTCTTTCAACAAGGGTACATTTAGGACATTATATATCGGTAACATTTCACAATAAGGTTGTATTTGTTAAAATTAGTTAATGCATTAGCTACTGTAATATGAACTTGATTGAAGTTTGTTTTAAACTCTTTATGGAAACACCTCATGTCACATGCGTGAAGCAGAAGAATAACAGTTTTTGAAGAAAATGCCCTTCTTTTCTTATCCCACAGAATTTTGTTGGGCTGGACCTGACTGGATTGAAAAAGACTCATGGGAACCCAGTGAGTTTTGGGAGGTTCATTTCCCTGCTCAGGAATAACAACATACATCTTCCAGAGATAAGACGCTCAGATCAAGCCCGGACAGGGTTGAATGATAGAGGCAATCCCACAGATGTGCGTGTTTGATAGAGCTTGTGTCAGTGTGCACACACTGAAGAGAAACAAATAGAACTGAAAAGGGACAAGTTTGCTTTTATGATACAGCCTTACTGCTGGACAGGAACAGCTATGTGTGCTCAAATTGAAATCTGTGATCCTATAAATCTGTGACCATGCAGATATGTGTATATTTACAGTGTATTAAACTGCAATATATAAAACAACAGTGACAACCTGTCATCTAAGAAAAATAACTTTTGTAAGAACACAGTTAAACTTTTTAGTTCAATTCTAAATTATATAGTTGACCCGTGCCGGGACAGCAAACATGCAAAGAAAATACAGTTTTAATGTTTTCTAAACACTCTGTAAGTCGCTTTGGATAAAAGCTCAAATTTGGCAGGAGAATTTTTTTCATTTATGTCATTGTTTTAAAGTGACACTCTCCAACGTGCACACTATAATGTGAGGAAGACAATAAAAAGTATTATTGTACATGCCATGGGTTTTATATGACTAATAATCATAACTTCACCGGGAGCTGCTTACCCAATCATTTAATGCTCGATACCATATATCCCACCAGTACCCAATACTGCCATACAAAGGTCAAAATATTTTGAAATAATTTAATGTGAAAGACTTAAAGTAAATATCGTAAATATAGTATATACATATAAAATATAAGGGGCTTCCAGGGCGATTTTCTGGAAATACCTGCTTTTGGTTGTGTTCGCACAGCAGGAACTGGACGGAATTTTAGTTCCGGAGAACTAGGGCTGTGCGAAATCGAAAATTAACCGCACGCGGCATGGCGATTTTCTGCGATTTATTATGCACAGCTTGTCAGTTCCTGAACTTATCCGATCGGAAAGCGCCTACAGTGTAAACACAACAGGAATCTTTTTAAGAATACATTGCAGTTATTTACATCTTTACACCGCTGAACTGTAAATAGGAGCAGTATTCACATTAGTCTGTTAATAACCCGTGATACAGCTGTCAAAATGAGTATATTTCTGTTTAAACCACCGCCCCACTCAAAAAACTCACATAAATACTGTCCGTTTTTCCATTAAAACATTTTATCAGGGTGCAAAGTGCTACTCTCTACATGGCATGCTTTTATCTAATACAAGAGAAAATGCGTATATGTTGACGGTTCATTGCATTGTCATTTCATTATTTTTCGATTTAATTGCAGTCGCTAATAACACAGCACTTTTGGTGTTGATGTGTTTGTCTGCGGAAACGAAACAGAAAGCTGTGATGAAACTTGCTTTGGCAGTTGTCGCAAAAAAGCTGTTTCGATTGTTCGGCTGATTTGTTTACACCACAGACGCGCCGTTTGAAATCTTGCATCAGATTTTAATTAGCGCAAGGAAAGGAGGGAAAGAATTGGAGAAGACAGAAACATCTGAATAATGAGTTGTTGATAATATGCAGACGAGCAGATGTATTGGGGGCTATGTCATGTAATGATGGTATGGAGCTGCCAAGCCACTTGACAAATTCTTGTTAACAGACAATGATGTTGTTAGCACTTAAAGGAAAAGTTTTTATCTCTGAGCTAATGAAGCTTGAAATAATGACCTGCCGGTAAATAAGTTATTTGCAGCTTTGATAAAGGAAAAATTGTGAGGTATCCTAAAGGAATTGAATGCACTTGGATTGATTGATGTGTGACATGACTTATTTAGGGTTAAGCACTAACCTGTGTGTGTGTGTGTATTCTGCTTATTGCTCGGTATCATTCTTGGAGTGCATTGAAGTCCATTAAACTATTTTGACAATAATTGGGGTGGATCAATCAAAATCAACCAAAATCCATTTGCATCTGATTTCCTTGGACATGGGTGTTTCTTTATGTATATTCTAAAATAAAGGTACTTTACTAGAAAAACCTTTGGTTCCATAAAGAACCTTTAACATCCGAAGAACCTTTCTGTTCTTGGTGGTGTAAATAGGTTATTCCGATTATAAAAATGTAATAAAGAGATGGTTCTGTAAAAAACCTGAATGGTTCTTTGTAGATGGTTTTTCAATGGCATCGCTGTGAAGAACATTTTAAAGGGACAGTTCACCCATATTTTAAAGAATGTAGGAAAGCAAACAGTTCTGGGGTACTTTTAATAACTATTGTCATTTTCAAGTATTTGTCCAAATATCTTTCACTGTGGTCAACCAAACAAAGACATGTATACAGGTTTGGAACAACTAGAGAGTGAGTAATTCATGACAGAATTTTCCTTTTTTGGTGAACTATCTCTTTAAGCATCTTTATTTTTAAGAGTGTAATGTCCACCAAACTAGATTTTCCTCTCCACTCTCCTCGAAAATGAAAGTCAGACATTTTGAATAAAAAATGTTCACAATATGTTAATGTTAAAAAAGTTAAATTAATGTGGGCAGCATATTTTAGAAACTCTATAAATTCTGCTTGAACTATCACGAACTCTCTCTTAAGTTGATGTCAGGACGTGTTTGCTTAGGCCTGTTTTAAATGACACTTGCAGGCATCTTGAACACCCATACAAAGCAGAAGAAGTGCTAATGAGAACCATAGACATGCTGGAGATGGAAAACGTTAAAAAAAATCACATTCTCAAGATCAGAAAAATCGTATTTTCTTTTAATTGTGTAAACGTTATACAGTAATGAAGTTGTTCTCTGAAAAACACTTTCAGAAGTCTTAAATGAGCTGTAGTCCTGGCATTTCTTTTAAAATAATGCCTCAGAGAGCGTCACGGTGTGTGTCACTTCTGTTCCATTTGCATAAATATAGCATAACGTGCATGAAGCTAACAATATTTATGCATATTTATGATTTTTGTTATAATCCTCCTTCTGTAAAGATAACATGTCAAAACCTTTATGCTAATTTGAAATATTTACATACATTTACATGTATGCATTTGGCAGATGCTTTCATGCAAAGCGCCTTCCAGTGCATTTAAGCTATACATTTTATCATTGTGCATAGGTTCACTGGGAATTAAACTCCTTATCTTGACCTATATATATTCTCTCTCTTTTTTTGTTTAGCTGCAGTAATTGGAAAGATTTCTGAGCCAATGTGTGCAAAATAAGAATGTACAGTACAGTATATATTGTGGGTAAGTGACAATTACAAGGATTATTTTATTTACATAAAATTAGGCGGATTACCGGTCAGGTGTAATAACTAATTTGAGGCTAGTATCATACGATCTACTTTAGTGTGATATTAATGGCCTTGGGAAACTAAATCCCTAGAAAGCTGAGAATAATTCATTTCTAATAAAAAGCAAGCAATGTGAAAAAAATCGAATGATATAACTTTTTACAAGCAGGGCAAAACTGCTGAGCATAACCTTTCTTATTCATGTCATTCAATGCAATAAATGATTGACAATTGCAGTGGTACTCACAATAGTAACTTAAAATGAGAATGTCTCTTGTTTGTTTATTATTTTATTATTGTTCAAAATGAATCAAAGACATGCTAAACTGTATAAAACAATATGATCCGTAGACCCTTCACACATACAGCTCTTTTCATGAGACAATACCACTGTACATGTATTCAATGGGGCCTAAAATAGCAGTTGAAAATGCTGAGGCATGTACGTACGTACCTGCGAGAAATGTCAAAAAGTTTCCTCTGCCAACGAAGCATTTGTCCTTCAGCAGAAACTAGGACTGCAAATCGTGTCAGACGATGGAAGACGCGTGGTGGCATCTGCCTGCCAACAGTTTGGGCGATACAACAGTTCTACATTGTTTAGTGGAATGACAGCTCTATATCTGACACCTGGGATAAGAGCCCAGTCTATGCGACACTGTAGCGGGTTTAGCCGCCCTACTTTTGCTATAGTTTGCCCTTAGGGTACTAAAGCTAAGCTAATGCTCAAATCTCAAGCGAACCTTAATTCCATTGCTCTAGGCTCAAGACTAACTTAAAATTTGCTTTAGAGAACTCATCGATATCTGTGTAGTGGATTAAAACTCTTGCCTTTGGAGGGGGGAGTGGGTTCAAAAATGACACAGACTCAAACCCGTGGCACCCATGTTGGCACAACAGCAGGGGTGGCTCTAGGGGGGGTTTACAAAGGGGGCATTGCTTGGCCACTCCACTGGCCCCCACTAAATCTGGAATTGTATTATACCAAAACCGAGCAATTTTGGGTGCAATGCACAATTTGTCCTGCGGGTGGCAGTAATGACGTGTGTGCGGCAAAATGCGATAACGCAAGCAAGACCGAATGCAGAGCCTGTGCACCTTCATACAGGTAATGGAAATATATAGAGGAAACTTCTGTTAGTGTGCCCCCTAAAAGCATTAGTCTGTCCCCCCAGTTACAGTAGTCTAGAACCGCCACTGCAGAACAGCTCAATGTGTTGTGCACGAGTTACGCCACATCTATGTTTTCTCACTGTACAGCTATATACCATTAGGCTTTTATTGACAAGTACAGTAATGTGGGTAGAAGTACAGTATATGTTACTATTATAAATTGACGAGTTGATGTCAATGTTCAAATGCTCAACAAGTCAGAACTGTTGAACATAAATGATTCATAACTAACAGTTCAAATAGGTCCATCCATACAGTACAGTATTCCTGTTGAGATGACACTCCTTCATGTAGCATCTTTCTTTAATTTGCTTCCTCAGTAAATACAACACTTGCCCTAACATCTTTCAACATATTTCTGTGTCAGCTTCACAAAGTTGTGACGTCTTTAAGAAACAAACACTATTGATTTTAGCCAAGGAGACAACTCGTGCAGTTTTTCAGAACGATTCATTTGTCAGTCTTGTTTCTGTTATAATACAGATGGAAAACAATCCATTTAAACAGCAGAATAATGGCTAATCTAGATATTATAAAATGTTGCTCTCATATAGATTTTTATGACAAAGCCTCTCCACTTCTTTGGCTAACGAATAGCCCCTCAATGGACTACGTTTGATGTTATACAAATTATATACATCAATTTATCAAAACACTACAGAAATGTTTAATTTCTTCTACGTTTCTATGTTTTTAATTGTCACACCACTCCCCTTGACAGGAAGTGAAGAGAGGTCGTTTCTCATAATGTTTTCCTTCAAAAATGCAGAAAGCACACAGCATAACAAAGTGAAATTGAACCGTCTGGTTACATTAAAAGTCTGTCTGAAGAGCTGTGGTTTTTTAAAAGCACTGGAGAATTTCACTGTGTAGTGTAGCACATAATATAGGATGAAAATGGTCTAAAGCACAACTTAGTAGAAGTTACTTTTTAATTCTGGAGGTGTCCAGCATCCCTTACAAAAAAATATTAAGTATATTTTATGTAGCAAGTATTTTAATGTACTGAAGTAGTAGTTACTTGTTTGTGAAAGTATACATACTTTCAAGAAACTAGTTTAGTAGTTTTAATTTTGCAAATACAGAATATATACAGTAAAAGCTACTGTACATATTTGTATATATAGAAGTATAGTGTCACGGTTCAGGGGTGCAGGTAAACAGGCAGGTAAACAGGCAGGTAAACAGGCAGGTAAACAGGCAGGTAAACAGGCAGGTAAACCAGACTCTAGTATAAATATCAGATACGGTGTGACAGACATATACAAACACGCAGAAAATAACAACTAGACAGGACACAGACCGGAACTCACATGAAACTTAAATAACAAACTGCAAACACAGAACAGGTGCACAACAAATCAAACACAGATTACAAACAGGTGCAGAGTCCAATCAAAATGGCCGGGTGAAAGTGCGGTGTATGATGGGAAATGTAGTCCAGAGACAAACAGGGACAGACAGAACAGTTTCATATGGGCCAATATACTTAGACTTTACACTTTAAAACGGTAGACTGAGAGTATACCTTCTTATCTTTAGTTTAAAAGAAGTAAACTATAGCTCACTTGAATAAAAGATACATTTCCAATGAACCCCGTCCCTAATCTTTTATGCAACAGACATAGTGTTAATAGCGTGCTAATTTATTTCAAAGTGTTTTTGTCAATTGCTCCTTTTTCCTTACGAATCAATTGTAGACTGCCTAAACTCTTTTATCCTAATTTACAGGCAAACAGCAACTCTGCAAATAATGTAGGAAACTATAGAGGAAAAGATTGGAATTACTAGTAGCTGCACACATGATGAGTGAAGGGTCAGGGTTGGTTGCGTTACAGTGTGGGGCCTTAAATGGCAGGTCTTCAGGTTTAAAGACATATTTTTGTTGGATGAGGCGTGAAAAAGAGGCCCGGAGAGCCTATCAAAAGCAGTATAATATCTCCCAATGCCGTTGGTTGGCTGCTTTGATTGATGAGGTGAAGAGCAGGACCTTGATGGGTGAGACTGAGCTGTAAATCTGCATGCTATGAATTTATGTGCTGCTGTGTCTTCCATTCCGAGAAATATTGCCCCGTTATTTTCATACGTGACCCTCCGTGAACAAGTGGCATTGCTAAAATAGTGCCGACTCAAATGGTGGTTAGACAGGTTTAGCAGAAAATTCGACAGTTGGTTCTATTGATCAACATGTGTTCAGTAAACTGGATCTGTTTTTGTAGATTTCTTTCAAAATAAATAAATAAACACCTTGACAAATAATGACTTAAATAATAAGATTGACAACCAGCCCCGGTCTGGTTAAAAGAAACCTAACATCAAAAAATGACACACATTGCCTTTAAAGAAGACCTGTTGAAAGATTAATGCTTAAAATATTGAAATGTATGAATTTTTAAATAATTCTTTCTAATCTCAAATACATTTGAGAATCCTCCAAGTGAAGTTAACTGAGGAAATAAGCTAGTTAACAGTTAACATCCCCTAGTATTCCTCACATGCTGTTTTGGCGTTCCAACACAATCTAATGGCAATTTGTAACTCTTTTACAAGGAGGCTAATTCGTAAAAAATACCACAAGCTAATATGTATATGTAGTTCTTCTTTAGGTATAGGAATGTGGTTTCTTTCGCCTTTTTTCTAACATCAGACGAATTCCGATTTTTTAAAAGTCTGTATTTTCTAGGATCGCTCAGAGCAGAGTGAGCGTGAAGAGGAAAACTAAAAATCTGCTTTGATGCATTAATGCTTTATGTGTCACTCCACTCGCACACATTGTTTCAGTTCACGTGTTGCACTGCGACACTTGAAACTTTGGATTATTTGGAAAAAAAAGTGCCAAAAAGATGAACAGTCAGGCTGTTTATTGACAGCCGAATAAAGCTGTGCACTGTCAGAAAAAAGGTACAAAAGTTGTCACTGGGGTGATACCCTTTTCAGATGTACACCTTTGCACCTAATGATGAAAGCATTTTGTATTTTTCTCTGAAAGTGTGCTTCTATTCAGCACAACTGCTTAAACACACATCTGTGAGACCCTGATGGCTTCATCGTGCCGTTTGAGGTGGGGTCCGAAAACAGCCCGCCAACAGCTGGCAATTGCGCTGTCGGACTGCCTCATGCTCTGTGACATCCTCCAAGCTTTCATTTGGCTCCTTGTCAAAATCGAGTTGTGTTATGGCCTCAGCAGCCAGTCAGGCTCTGGGGAAAAGCAGAATAAAATTTGGCTCAAGTGGGTCGTCTGTCTCTTCAGAGGGAATTTCAGATGAGATCGGGAAATGGATGGATTCTGCTTTTGCGCTCTCTCTTACAGTGCATACAGGCACGCACAAAAGTCTCATACTGTCACTGGTAACTAGCGTATTTTACATCAAAATGGGAACATCATAAAAAAGATCATTTCTAATAAACACTGTTTAGTAATATAGTAATATAATGTCATGCAATGACAAGAAGCAGACGGTCGTTTGGTATTCGTTAGGATATATAAAAAAACTTAAAGGAGCAAAAAACAATCGCTTTGCCTTTTTTAAACTTCATTTCAATGCAATAGAAAATATTAAAAAGTTCTCAGCACTGTGAGTATATCATATATTCAGTAAACAAGTGCATTTCTTGCATGTTGACATACACAAATACGCATTTCAGCTTGTCAGTTGTATTTTTATTTACACCGTGGCTTATTTCCGTGCAGAGAAACATTACAGGAACCACGCTGGGTTCGTATTAAATTTCTTGCTGGCATGCTTAAATCTCCTTGAATTTGAAGGCGTCCTTTGACCTTTGTTTTGACAGAATTGCTGTGAATCATTGTTAAGTACTTTAACAACATCAGAGAAGACCACAGGCAATGAAAGCCTGTGAAATTTCTCATATTCCGAACAACGTCAAGTGTGTAACACCCAGTTTCGCGGAGGGATTTTTGTTTCATTAAGGACAATTTGTAATGCAATATTTCTGCCAGAGGTGGTGAGCCATGTGTCATAGCTTACTGATGACACTTTTTTAGATTATGGAGGATCTATAGACAGAAATGCAATATACAAAACTATGTCTTCAGAGGTGTATAAGACCTTACATAATGAAGCGTTATGTTCTTATTACCTTAAAATGAGAACAGCGTGGCTCCCCTTTTCTACAGTATCCCTACAAACTGCTCTACAAAACGTGTTTCGTAAACGTGACGACATCTTAATCCTGTGTCATCCACCATAGTGCTTTGAAAGGAAGGAGTGAGCCGTTGGTTGCAATTCACAACATTTACATTTACATTTACATTTATTCATTTGGCAGACGCTTTTATCCAAAGCGACTTACAATTGAGGAAAACAGCAAGCGATTCGTCTAAGTAAGCAATATTCACGAGAGGTGCTAGTAATACAAGGTTTCAAATACAACGTCAAGATAGTATAAGCAAGTATATAGAGAACATTAGAAAAGGAAAAATAGAGGTAGAATTTTATTTTTATTTTTTATTTTTTAAACAGTTAAGTGCTCATGGAAGAGGTGGGTCTTCAGCTGTTTTTTGAATTGTGAAATTGATCCAGCAGTCCTGATGGAAACAGGAAGATCATTCCACCAGCCGGGAACGGAGAAAGAAAATGTCTTTGAGATGGATCTCATGCCTCTCTGTGAAGGAACAATGAGGCGCCGCTCGTTTTCAGACCGCAGACTTCTGGAGGGGATGTAGGTCTGTAAGAGAGAGTTGAGGTAGATGGGTGCTGTGTTAGTGGCTGTTCTGTAAGCAAGCACCAGTGCCTTGAACTTAATGCGTGCCGCTACTGGGAGCCAGTGCAGAGAGATGAGCAGAGGTGTGACATGTGCTCTCTTGGGCTCATTAAAGACCAGGCGTGCAGCAGCATTCTGGATCATTTGCAGAGGTTTGAAGGCACAGGCTGGGAGACCGGCCAGAAGAGCATTACAATAATCCAGTCTAGAAATGACAAGTGCCTGGACGAGAAGCTGTGTTGCATGTTCTGTTAAGAACGGTCTAATCTTTCTAATGTTGTACAATGCAAACCTGCATGACCGAGTTGTTTTAGTAACGTGATCCTTAAAAGTCAGCTGATCATCCATGATTACCCCAAGATTCCTGACTGAAGTCGATGGGGTTATCTTAGATGGACCAAGTTGGATGGTAAGCTGGGGCTGTTCTGACGGGGTGGCAGGAAGGACGAGAAGCTCAGTCTTGGCCAGGTTGACAACATCACCACTAGATGCCGCAAAAATCTCCACATTGCTCATTTAAGGATGTTGAATAAATGCGTTTTCTTGTGATCCAATAAATGTCATTTGATTTGTTAAAACTTTATCATTTTGCTTAAAAACAAGATTGTGTAATGCTTTCCTGAACACTCTCTCTGTCTCTCAGTGGTCGGCCAAACAGACAGCTCCGCTCTTATCTCACAACCATTGGTTGAGCCGATGTTGCCGTTTTAGGCTGGTTAGAAAATGAAGACATGCATCAGAAAGATCTTGTGAAAAATGTATTGTTCAAAAATATTGACATTTATGATTATTGCAATTTTAAAGTCAGCTGGCCGAGGTTAACTGAGGTAAAACAAAAAACTGTTAGGCTATAACATTCTACTTTTACTGTTTTATAGCAAAGGTATAAATCACTTTTGCAGACAGGCCTATAAAAATGTACACATAAAGGGGGATAATACTTTGTAAGTTGCCTTTCGCAAATAAATGAAGTATCTCGCAAAAGCGGCGATGATGAAGAGCGTGTCTGACAGACTATCAGGCTAGTGCATCTGTTTCCAAAAAGTGGACTTGAGGACACAAGTGGGAAAACAAAACTAGTCATGTGATTTGATGGAGGTTTTCTCTGTAGCTGACACAAAGTCCAGACTTTGAAAATGTCCATCATAAGTCTCCTAGCAAGCTGATATCTGTCGCTGAGGCAGAGAGGATGATGGGAATGAGGTGCTTGTGCAAACTGACAGACACTTTCCTCATACTCAACTTTGTGAGAAAGCTTTTAGGACGGTATATTTGTCAACTACCTATATATATATATATATATATATATATATATATACACACAGTATACACACGTGTGGGCACATTTACATGTTTACCATCACCACATGACAATGCACATAGCATTTCGAATACATTGCTGTTTCACACACTGTGCATACGAGGATGGCCGTCTGTTTACCTCACAGCAGTATGTCACACATACTGTCCACTCTCATCTGAGCCCTGCAGTATTTACTACACTGAGCTCATGGTGGTAATGAGAGGCTACAGATCTAGCGCTGCGGGACTACAATGATTTGCTGATGAGGTCCAGTCTGAAGCGGTTACATTTCTCCTGAGGGACAGCGGTAGGAGCTGCCGCTGATACAGCGCTGTATTAGCTGGTGTTCTGGAGTCATGCAATATTATGCGGAGACAAGCACAAGCACAAGTCATTGGTGTGACTCATTTATTGCTTTTCAACATATGTGACCCCGGACAACAAAACCAGTATTAAGTTTCGAAATCGCGATTTGTACATCATCTGAAATAGCTGAATAAATAGCTTTCTATTGATATATGGTTTGTTAGGATTAGGCCGATATTTGGCCAAATCTGGAATCTGAGAATGCAAAATATTAAGAAAATCGCCTAAAGTTGTCCAGATGAAGTCCTTAGCATAGCATATTACTCACAAAAATAATGTTTTGATATATTTACGGTAGGAAATTTACAAAATATCTTCATGGAACATGTTCTTTACTTAATATCCTAAAGATTTTTTCAATAATTTCAATAATTTAAAAAAACATTCATTTCTAAATATATATAAACCCTGTGCACCCATGCAGAAGTGGTATGATTTTATTTAATCATTTCATTTACCAAATTTGTTATGTTAAAAAAAGACAAATGTTCTCCTTTGACCAGAGCTGTATAAATATTTGAATCAAAAATATTATTATAAGAATATAGTTCCTTTAAAAGAAAGAAATAATGCTTGGTTTAATGTATAGTACAATGTAATGTAAGTCGCTTTGGATAAAAGCGTCTGCCAAATGCATAAATGTAAATGTAAATGTTAACAAGCTTTAGCTTTTTTGTTTGTTTCTTTGTTGCTCAACACCTGCAGAAATAATAATAGATTGTATATATTCTGCATAAAAACAATGGGAAAGGAAGCAAATGCGTAATAAAATGTGTATTGTAAGCAAATTATTAAAATTTTCTCCACAATTATACATTTGATTCTACAAATTAATAAAAAATGCTTTAGTCTTACTATTTTTCGTTCAGTAACCGTAACCGTAGTTATTTCCCTAGTGAGCAATATTTTTGCTTATTAAGGTTTGATTGACTTTAATGAAATCCCACTCTTCAAAGACTTTTTTTAATAGTTTTTTTAAATAATATGTGACCCTGGATCACTGGGTCTTAAGTAGCACGAGAACATTTGTAGTAATAGCCAAAAATACATCGTATGGGTCAAAATTTGCCATTTTTCTTTTATGTCAAAAATCATTCGGATATGAAGTAAAGATCATGTTCCATTAATATATTTTGTAAATTTCCTACCATAAATATATAAATACTTTATTTTTGACTTCATTTGGACAACTTTAAAGGATTTTTTGCACCCTCAGATTCCTAGATTTTAAATAGTTGTAACTCTGCCAAATATTGTCCTAACCCAACAAACCATACATCAATAGAAAGCTATTTATTCAGCTTTTAGATGATGTAAAAATCTCAATTTCAAAAAATTGACCCATAAGTTTTGTGATCTAGGGTCACATATATTCTCTACAGTGTTAGGGCCCTATCGTACACCCAACGCAGTTCTCATTTTCCCTCCCTGCGCCGCGTTGTTAAAATAGCAAATGCATTTAAAATAGTGCCCTTAATGTTGATCAATTTGATCCAGTATAACACATTTGTAGTGTATAGTCTTACAAATCAGAATAAAAAAGCATTTGTGAAACAATGATTTAGCTGACACTTTTATCCAAAGCAACTTATTATACGAACAACAGCACAACTTAAGCAGGGGTTAAATGCTTTGCTCAAGGGCACAATAGTGATCGGTCAATGTGTGCTTCTTGTGGGGCTTTAATGACAAGCGATGAAATTCAACCACCGCAGTGCCACATTCTTCCTCCTATCCGAAGAAATTTCATTGAACTCTCTTGATATTAGTCTATAGCAAGTATATTGTTTCGAAATGTGAAATGAATTTGCGAAAGAGAAGCCAAATGATAATATTATTCTCACAAATACATCTATGGTGAAGCATTTTCTGTTTCTACATTAAAGAACAGAGCAATGATTAATATTGAGAAAGATGCAGTGTGTGATGCAGGGTGCCAGGTATTCAACACTAAAATAAGAATTCGCTACACAGCTCCATGCAGCGCAAGACCACAGGAATTTAAAGGGGCTATTAATCTTCTCTACACGCTCAACCTTGGACTGAATGTCTCATGAATAAGCCAAAGTGAAGGTCAACACAGGACAAAGGTGGCTTGATATCCCGCCCTAAATTCTGTTTAACACCCGTGCGGTTTTCACTCAGTCGATAGGTGTGTTTACCGGATTCAAGTATTCAAAACACAATATCAATAATGACTAGGGAAAGGCAAGTTTTCAGATGGCTTTCTCCAAGCTCAGGTGAACTGGTAATAACAAAAATGTAGTCGATGAAATTCTGATTGATTTTAATAGCGCTTGTTGCAAAGCAGCTTTACTAATTGCCTTTATAATTAGTTCAGGCAGAAAAGATATTAAAACAGCAACATTAACTAAATCAAATTTAAAGGTGTGATATATCAAAAAATTTATATGTAGGTAAATATCCATACAGTATGTAGGTATCTTTTCATTGGTTTCAAGCACTTTTTCTACTTTGGGTTTCTGAGGGTTAATGATGAGATCAGAAAATGTATGTTTCTGCCCCACGGCGCATGTGAGTGTCACTGACAAACATCTAAGCTGTCAGACTTTTGACAGGTGAGATGTAAGATGTTTTCATTCTGCGTTCATTTTTTACACACATGCCATACACACACAGAAACAATGAAAGCCAGAATTACTCCAAAGTGTTTCGCCTCTGTGGTGTTGGCAGTCTTTTAGTACGAGCTGTCAAGCACTAGAGGTTTGCGCCCCATCTCTCGTACTAATTACTGGGGTTGGAGCGCGAGCTAACTTGATCGAATCCATTTAGCTTGGCATCTACAGGCCAAAATGGTTAATCATCTCATGTCATCCAGCAAACGCCCCTGAGGTATTCAACAACATAAAATACTCGGGAGAGCTGAGCACACTCTAAGCAACACATCTGAAATGACTGCACAGCGCTGATGAATAATACATCGACTGAGTGCACATTATGAAAGAATGAAACAATGGGATCACACGTATAGCCTCGCATTCATCCTGTCAGAACAGAAGATTATCAGTTTCCACCTTTTGTATTGTCATTTATGGACACTTCTGACATCTTATTTTAACCACTTATTAATCCAACACCAGCTTTGGTGTGAAGTCTGATTATTGCAACTGCGACTGAAGCACACTACATATTGTGCTAGGAAGCCAGATTTTCTTACTTGAAAAGTATTATTTCAACCCAGTCTCACGGCAGTTTGACATGTATAATCTATTGATTTGTGTTCGTGGACACGAATTTCCCTTTTATTTTGTGTCACTCAGCACGACTTTCAATATACAGGCCGCGTGTGTTTATATATCTATAACCTGATATCAGGTGAAATTGTATAAGCAAAATCACAGGTGCAAAGGCTAATTTTGCTAAAACTAACGCATTTTATTAGTTGGTAAAGCAACGGATAAAGGCTCGCTGCAAAACCTAATGTCACAAATTCATGTAAAATTATATATTTATACATATGAAAGAAACTTCATATTAAAATACATTCGACTGAAAGTTGAAGGGAATTTCGGGCTGTGACGATGTATCGTGCGATTCTTATGCTCAGTTTCTCAATGAATTACGGTTAAATGCCGGAGCCCGATGGCGTTCTCGTACAGAAACTCAAAATATTGGCTGCAGAAGAAGTACCATTAACACAGTAGTTCCAGGAAATGCCAATGGGCCTATTTCATCGCTGTTCTTCAAACCTTTTCAGGTATTTTCATGATAATAAAGTATATTTATAATGATGATGATGAGTGTTGCTTTTTCAATTGCACGTTATAAACAACTTAATCTCGTAGTGATTTTAGATTGAACAGTACCGCACTGATCAAAAAGCCGTAGTTCATGGGAGAGCTGTGCGCATAAAACACAGAATCGAAGTCTGCGGTTTTAGAATCGCCCTAGACAGGTATAATTTGTGTGAATCCTCCATATACACGACATCACTAGGTTCTGTCATTCGATGACACATAACTCCACTTGTCATTTCAGCCTGACGATCCAACGGTTTCTACGTGCATCTCGGCATGCCTGAGTGACATTTCACTCTGGATTAAGGATCATCACCTGCAGCTGAACCTTGCAAAGACAGAACTGCTTGTGATCTCGGTTGACCCAAAGATTCATCACAACCTTTCCATTCAACTAGGTTCATTGACCATTACACCTTTCAGGACAGCCAGAAACCTGGGGGTGGTAATTGATGATCAGCTTTACTTCACGGATCATGTTGCCAGCATCACCAGTTCCTGTAGATTCATCCTCTACAACATTAGGAAAATTAGACCTTTCCTGTCTGAGCATGTTACGCAAGTCCTAGTCCAGGCTCTTGTCCTATCTAGACTGGATTATTGCAATGAGCTACTGGCTGGACTCCCAGCCTGCACAACCAAACACAAACCCAAAATCACTATAACGTACCTTCACTGGATCTGTTCCACATCTGTGGAATGATCTGCCTGTTGCAACAAGATCTGCAGATTCTGTAGCCATTTTAAGAATCGGCTATAAACACATCTCTTCCCCCAACACTTGACTCACTAATACAAAGTTCTTCTTCTAATTTTCTATCTTTTCTATTTAAAAAAAAACAACCTTAGTAAATGTAATTGCTTCTATTGTTTACCTCATTTGTAAGTCGCTTTGGATAAAAGCGTCTGCTAAATGACTAAATGTAAGTGAATCGTGATACATATCGTCCTAGCCCTAACACGTATTAATAGATCTATCTCCCGAATTTCTGTGAGACCGTGTTGATTATTGTCAATGTTTGACGTTTTTATCCAAAGCAACTTCCAGTGGAAGATACATTTTCTATTAGTATTTGTGTTCCCATTTCATTTACGAGATGCAAATTAAACACAAATGAGAAACTGAAGCGTCTTTTTTACTCGCCAGAGCCCTCAATCGTAATGGATGTAAAATTTGAGTAGCGTTTGATAAATCGAAAGCCATTTACCTTGACGACATGACAGGGCTTGATGAATACACCATTTACATGTCACATGAGCCCATCTTTTAGCGAGAGGCATGCAGAACTCTTGACCTGTCAAAGACTCAGGGATACAAAACGTCAATGCTGTCGAGAGCTCAAAATGCTGAGTCAAGAACGAGTCTCTTGATAATGGACGTCTCCGCTTACGCTGGCAGACCACAACCACCGCGGGGATTCGTCCAAGGATTCACGTTATACGATTATTGTATCTATTGAGAAAGTTCAGAATAGGCTAAACGAATATTCGACAGTAGCATTTGATTCTGGAGCTTGGTTGAAAACAAGATAGTAAAGCACTTCTTAGGACTTGAATTGAATTTCAGGAACACAGGGCAGGATATACGAGGGGGAAGCAAGCAGATCGTTCTTTGAAATGCTTCTCGGGTTACATCGCTGATTCTCTCTCCTCAGCATGGGACCATCAACTTTCCACTTACCCACAGCCCACTCACAGCCATTTTGAAAATGCAGAGCGGTGCCTGACAAGAGCGGCTTTATCATTATGGGCTGTGCATAGCAGAGAATAGTCTATTTTACAGAGGGAAGAATACTGGAGTTTGAGCATTGCAAATACTTATGACACCTTACAGTATGTGCAAATGCACCATATATTAATATGTTACGCAAGCTGTGCATCAACTCTGTTTAGGAGAACTGTTTAACTTAACGTTTATTAAATAAAACAATCTAAATATGTGCTCTGATGCTTAGCGCCTAAACCAGCACCTAAGACTACGTTTACATTTTCAGTCCAAATCTGAATATTAGTGTATCTGAAAGGAATCGGACCTAAATGATTGACTGTTCACACTGCATATTGCAACTGTTGCTCTTTCGTGTCTGGAATATCTGAATGGGTTTCTATGACAATGACATTGCATTATGCAAAAATTTATATAAATTAGCATGATGTGAATTGTACAAAAAAACTTACAATTATTTGAAAAAAGCCATACTGAAGCCGCTCCCCTAACCTCACCCCTAAACCTAATGTCACATGAAAAGCGAATCGTGCTAAACCTCAAATTCATACAAACCTTGAAAAATAGGTACAAATTGCAGTGACACTGTATTGGTTAACATGACAAGAAAAAGGCAACAAAAAAAACATTTACCTCTTTTAAATCACTTATTAAATCACAATCATTTATTTGTAGAAAGAAACATGTTATTCTTGGATAAATATAAATGTCTGCAGTATGAAAATTACCCATGGTTTATTTGTGGTACAAGTGTAGTAACCATGTTTTTTGGTGCATTGATTACTTATGGCAAAACCACGGTTTTACTACAGTAACCATCGTTAACTATAGTTTCTAGCAAAACTATGGCTTTCAAAACCATGGTTATTTTGTGGTAATCATGTTTTACTACAGTAACCATGTTTTTTTTAGTTTTAACTGTAGTAAAACCATAGGTTTTCAATTTAAACTGTAGTAAATGTAGGGGGCAGTTGTGGCATAATGGTTAGAGAGTCGGACTCGTAACCAGAAGGTTGCCGGTTCGATTCTCAGTACCGGCAGGTAACAACTGACGTGTCCTTGAGCAAGGCACCTTACCCCTGTTTGCTCCCCGGGTGCTGCAGTGATAGCTGCCCACTACTCACGGTGTATGTGTGTGTTCACTATTCACTGGTTGGGTTAAATGCAGAGGTCACATTTCGGGTATGGGTCACCATATCTGACAAAAAAAAAAAAGGTAAAACCACTGTAAAAAACCCGTAATTTTACAGAATATTTCTGGTATTTTTAAAAAAGATTTTCCATGTAAACCCCCCTTGATTTTTACTGCAAATTACAGAAAACAGGAAAACACGTAATTTTACAGTTCATTTCTGGCAACCCAGCTGCCCGAAAATTGAAAATCATTTTTTTAAGAAAGATCTTTTTTTTTAATACGGTCTGTAATTTTACAGGGGAAAAAATTATTTACCGTGGCTCCAGCTGACTGAAAATATCATTTTTTTAAACGGTTTTTTTACAGTGTACAAGGAAATACAGATTTGTTTCGTTTTTAGATTACTGGAACCCGTTTTCGATGTTTACTAACACCACACAAAGGTTTTGTGATTTTTCTGACAGTGCTAAAGAAGGTTTCACAAACGCAAATGAATTTCTTGCTCATAATGAGCAGATTGTCAAATAATGTCCAGCCTTAAAGCTGTGTTAGTCAAACAGATATTGACGCTCTTTTTAAGTTCTCGTCTGAAGGTCAAGCCCAAACCTTCAGCTACATTACAGCAACAACCGAGTATACGCACTGCTTCCTTTTGAGGATATGTGTGTTCCTCCTCTTTCCCGAGCTGAATCCCGCTTCTCTTCCCCGCTGTGAAAACAGGTCAATAAATGTCCAAAATGACAAAGCTCACTTCCCTCCTAACTCCCTCATCCCCTTTTTCTAGTCGCCTGGCTTCCATGACCCTGGTGCGAGCTAATGAGTCATGGTAATGAGAGCAGACGGGGTGCAGAAGCGTTAGCCTGCCGCTAATACAGACTGACAGCGCGGCTCCGCAGTCATTGCTTTCAAAAGCTCTTCCCCATTCCCATACTAACCCTTTTATTTTCACCATGCTGTGGGTCTGAGAGAGAAGATGCAACACTGCACATTTCACAGGAGCCCTCAGGAATGGCGTCGACGCGCCTAGTAAATCCAAACTGCAAGGTACAGTAGCAATGTGGAGTTGATTTCACACATTCTGTATTTAGTGAGAGAGCCTGCTAATAATGACATGGAAGTCAAAAGATGTCCTACATCAGAATTATATTTCGTCACATCTGAGGATGTTTGTCTACTGAGGATACAGCCAATCTGTCTGACAGAGGCGATTTCTTCTCGTGTTCCTCTGGTGCAGACAGACTCTGTCAGAGGTCTGATGTGTTCTGCCCTCGGGCGTAAAAACACATTTGTAGGGAACTGTTACTTAGTGATTCCTAAAAAAAAAAAGATTCTTGCAGTACAGTAACAGTTCGATGTTGTGCTTAAAGCAGCAATCTGTAACTGTTGGCTTTCAATTGCTATTTCTGTTTGAAACATATGTTTACATGTGTGATGTTTGCCACAAAATCTTACACAACAGCTAAGTAAGGTAGACAGTTTTGAACACTAATTTGTTATGTGCTCGCTCAATAACTGATTTCAAACGCATATTTGGGCTTGAACTCACATGGTACCGGTGACATTATCAGCTGTCAATATGCATTAGAAGCGGATGTTCCGAATATGGTTATATTTCCGCCATGTGCGTGAGACATTCGGCCAATCGCAGCGCAGTTGGTAGCTGGCCAATCAGAGCACACAGCGCTTCTCACAGCGATGAGCTTTGTGAACACACGGCACGTATCAGGAGACGGGGCATAGAGGAGACATTGAAACGGTATGTGGAAAATAATTCTTAAAACATATAAACACATTGCATTACATCAAATACAAACAATAATAATGGCTTTAGCTTGGCCCTTTGACTCCTTTAAATAGCACGAGAATATTTGTAGTAATAGCAAAAAAAAAATTATTTTATGCCAAAAATCATTTGGATATTAAGTAAAGATCATGTTCCATGAAGATATTTTTTTTATTAATTTCATACTGTAAATATATCAAAACATTTAATCCAGATTTAGATTCTTTTGCACCCTTCAATTCCAGATTTTCAAGTACAGTAGTTGTATCTCGGCCAAATATCGTATATAAATACAGCTGAAAAATTCACAAAAATTCTTTACATAAACCTTAAAGAATACATTCCACAAGATCATAAACATTACATTTCATGCATTGTGTAATGTTGCCGCGTTTGAAAGTAAACAGTCGGCCAAAGTTGTAAATCCGAAGGTGAACGAATAACAAAGTTATTAGCTTGTAAAAATGGGATTCGACTCTGAATCACGCGAACGAGTCGTGACCCGTCCGAATCTTTAACCGCAGTGTATCTACGTACATAGAAATAGTCCCCGCCTGCTTGCGAAAACTTGAACACACGCTAAACCAATCACAGCAGACTATACCATCTGACCAATCACAGCAGACTACGCTGTGGTATTAGACCGATGAATCGCGGAACGAATCATTTGAGAGTCAGTCAATAAGTAAGGTAATAAAAACAGCTTATTATTACGAAATATTAGTGTTTTTACACCATGTATGTACATAAACCTGTTGTCGGACGATCCACAAACCAAAGTAGGCCCTTAAAAAACAGATGCTATGTACTAATAGTATAACTAAATTTTAACTAAAAAACCTAAAGCTGACTAAACATACACTTGACATAAATACACGTTTCACAATAATACGTTTCACAAGAATCCTTTTATATTTTTTGAAACACAAAATTATTTTCACACACATTGGTCTCACATCCCTTTTAATCTTACAAAGTCTATGTGGCCAGCCTTGCCTTTGTTAGGAGATTCATTGCTTGGGAAGCTGCAATTCAGCATTTTTAGGAGAGAAAAATAAATACATAAATTAAAAGAAATCCCTTTTTCTGAAAGTCTTTGCTTTTGTACTCTTGGGTCAACTTCATCATTAGCCTTACATTTGAAACGAGGTGCATTTGTGCAAAGAAACTCTCAGCAGAACAGAACAAAGTCACAAAGGATAAATGTATAGTGGGACATCCATCAACAGAAATGACAGGACTGCTTACACAACCAAAAAAAGACAAATTAAGGTTAAAATTACTTTTAATTTTAGATTGAACGAACAAAGTTCACCACTGAGCGGTATTACAGATTAAACTACATTTCTCTACAGTGTCAGGGAGACCCCTGTTGCCGTATACTAGCTCTATCAGAGCAATCGTTGCGATTATATGTTTCTCATTTTCTGTTAGAAACCATCTTTACATTTAGGTTATGTTCAAAATAGCATACTAAATCTCTGCAGTAGCCTACATTATACAATATGTGAACTGTGCCCAGTATGCAAATTGCATGGTATAGAATATACATGTAGTTCATTTACTATATTTGTCTAAATTTGCATAAAATGTGACAACAATGCAGCACAGTTGCCCTTTGGGTATGAGTCCAACCTGGTTTCTCTTTATAAATAAAGGCAAATAAAAAAGGAAATAAACAGTAGGCAGTATATAGTAAATACTGAGCTAGACAGTATTCAGTAGGCAGTAACTGGTATTGACAGACCTACAGTTGTGTTGTCTTGTTGGACATTCTGGCAGTGATTTTTCTTGGCTTGTTCTATTTTTAGTTTGGATCTTCCACTGCTTTCGAATTGGCTGTCTGATCTCAATTCCCTGTACGGGTGACATGTTTTTTTTTATATTGGAACATGAATTCTGTCATCATTCACTCACACTTATGCGGCTCCAAATTTTGGTCTGTTCTTTATACAAAGCTATCGCATGGCTTCAGAAGACAAGTCATGTGGACTACTTTTATTATACTTTTATGATTCTTTTTGGTTGTTTTGAAGCTTGACAGCCCCAGTTGCCCCAACTCTCTACATTTAAAAAGAAAGCTTTGTAACACTTGTTAAAACCTTTTTAACACTTTCCAACAAGGCTCCACTTGTTAGCACTGGTTAAGTACAGGGTTTGAAATTAACACACGTAAACTTGCCAAATGTGGGTAAAAAATCGATTGTGGCAGGTAACACTGTCAAATCACTAGCTAATCTGAACATACAAATCACTGAAACAGTCTATTGCCTTAATGCAAACAAACCAGCAAAGCAACAACAAGCGCATGCACACTTTTGTGGCCCACACAAAACGTAACTTCCGGTAAACGCACAAGGAATAGAGTCACTGCAGATTATTTCTGATATTAAATAAGAAATAAACTACATTAGCTAACAAGTTAAAAGTGTAGCCAGATTCAGGAATAATATAAAATACAGATTTTCTAATAAATATATCTATTTAAGCTGTGACTTTGTAAGTCTTAAATTTTTTGTTTCGTTTTTTCGCAAGTTCTAAATGGCCAGTAAGTTATGAATTTAACCAAATTGGCTGGTGAGTAAAAAAGTTTATTTCAAACCCTGGTTAAGTATATTAGTTGCCTTGAATTGTACAATAATCAATAGTTTTGGATTAATCTTAGTACATATCAATTCCAACAATTACTAATGCATTTTAAAAATCCAAATGCAAATCTGTTTTTATAAATTTCTTTCATAATTGCAATTTTTTTAAATGAATTTCTTTCATAATAAAGTCGTCATAACTTTTCTATTTTACAATGCTGAAAACACTTATCACGATTAAAAAGCTTTTTTAATCTCAGTGACCTGTATATCACACAGCAATGCCAATATCACAGTGAATAATTCAAGTACTTTTTAGTTCATTTCACTTCACAGCTTGACACACACAGTGGGGATAAACAATGTGTGTCAGGCCAACCGAGGTCCATATGGTCCATCAGCAAGGTTCTCACACTACATCACACCCGTGAGATATGTGAACACAAGTTGACTGTCTAACAGCCATCCTTCAGTAAAAATGATGAGGAGCAGCTAAAAAGGTACCCAAGGCTGTGCTCCCTTAAATTTTTATTATCTTTTACAGTATCACTCCATTTTAACAATACATCATGGTTTTTATTATTTGTCACGTTGCCACAATGGAAAAGGACATATGTTGTAGCACAGAACACAGTGAGTAAAAGATTTAAAGGGTTGTCATTCAAGGTTGAAAGTGGACAGAATCAGCGAAGCACTGAGCGAAGGCGATAAAGGCCTCTGACTGAAGATTGAGCAAGAAGGATGTGGGCTGGATTTCTCTTTAACCATTTGTTCGCTTGAGGTATTGGATACACACCGGAGGCATTCACAAAGGGCTCTTGTGTTAAGCAGAGATCTTCTTAAGTCATTAAATAAAAAGTGAAACAAATTCCCCTTTAAAAATACATTAAAGCATCATATGAACAATACAAATCATTTCAAGAGTTTAGACCCCCATTTCTTTCAATACTATTCAATGTACTACAGTCTAAACAAGGTCACATGCGGAACGTTCTCTGGCAAAACATTTGAATCACTAACATATGCTTACAGAACATGAAGAATAATCTATTTTTATACCAACCAGCTATAACATTTACTATCCTTTTATGAAATTTATCAAGTTGGAGTCATAAAATTGCTGTCCTGGCATAAATTTGTCCTCAAATGAGAGGGATTGTTAACTTTCAAATAATCATACATATAAAATTTGCTTCTATTTTCAGGCATCAGTGATGTCTTTCAGTGAAGAAAGCTTCAAGAGTTTCCCTGTGTTAATCTATGAGAACATGTGCTTCTGTGACACTCCTCCTGTGAGCATCATTGTGTTATGAAAAAAAACACGAATGATGAACATTCCCCTCATTTAAAAAGAATTATTTTTATATGTAACAAAATAGTCCAAGATACTATATCTGGAACATTTTTAATGTTCCCCTGTGAGTAGCCGTAATGTGAAAAAGGCTTTTGACTTTTGTGTACCTGAAGAATAAGGATAAGAAACTCTCTTTAGCAAGTAGCTTGGACGTTCTGCAGGAAATGCAATACATGACACTTAAAAATGTATGCTTGCCATTGCATTACATAACAAAACATCAAACCGATGAAAGAGAAAAGTAATCGTGCACAACTTAACTATTAATGTCCACAATGTGACAGCCCCAAAATATTTCGAAAGTTCGGTTTGTGAAATTTAACGGCATCTAGCGGTGAGGTTGTGAATTGCAACCAACGGCTCACTTCACCGCTCACCCCTCCCTTTCGAAGCACTACGGTGGCTGACACAAGACAAAGATGTCATCACTTTTTTACTTCTTTACTGAAGGAGATAACGTATTCCCGAGAGCGGTCTGAAGAGCAGTTATATGTTTGGGACTACTGTAGAAAAAACATGGTAAATTCCATATTCAAGGACCCGCGGAGTATGTAAATAGAAAAAGCTCATTCTAAGGTAATAGAAACATAACGCTTCATTATGTAAGATCTTTATACACCTCTGAAGACATAGTTTTGTATATTATATTGCCTTTCTGTCAATAGATCCTCCGTTCGCAAGAAACATGTTATTTTATTATTTAATGACTGATACCGAAGATGGTTTAAAATGTTAAATTATGTTATGCGATGGCATCATACAATTTAAAGTGAGAACAATTTGCCTAAACTCTTTCTTTCACGTTTACTTGTTGATAAAAATGTCCTTTGACTTTTCAAAAGTGAAAACCCCACACACATAAAACTCAATCTAATGTATAGTATTGCCTCTGAAGGTTTACTTACCCCTGTGACAATATGTAAGCCGGGCCGTATAGCGTTTGTTTAATTTGTAGCAGACAGACCTTCAAGTGACTTAGTATTTGTTAGTTTCTTTTTCCAAAAAGTGAGACACGGTCGTCTTGGGTTTTGGACCTGGCTCTCCTCCAGCTCTATGTCCTTCCTCCTGCCATCCTTTCTGGAGCTCAGGCTTCACTGGCAGGCAAGGGAACGCTTTGAATGTTAATGAAATATGTCATCGCGAGTTGTCTCAGTAATTAATTGTTCACATCACATATTTGAAAGGCCACCAGGATTCAGTCCCGGTTGCACGGCAGCGTGTTGCCTGCCTCAGAATAGAGCTCCACTTTGAGGCTGGAATCAGAGTGCATCTATTTATGCGGCAGTAAGGACTGAATATTAATCTCAGCAGCCGTTGTCGTGTGAAGATAATAAAAGCACGCAGGCACTGTTTGAATAGACTTTCCGATTTTCTAAACCATAATCTTAGCAAACCTCTTTTGCCTACCACACTTCTTTTACTACCATATCATATTCATGGCTTCGAGTTTATATGCATAGATAATATGTGGTTTAAATGAAAAAGTCGGCCATAGGACCGGTATTACAATAATGTGTTGTGGTCCCTTATTCACCATGACGTACATTTGGTACACCAAGGTCTTTAAAAAAATACATACACTACCGGTCAAATGTTTTTGAACACTTCAGTGAAATGTTTCTTAATATCTTAAAAAAAGTTTGCTCTGAAGGTCTATGCTTAAATGTATACACCTTCGCAAGCATAAATGTTTTTTTCGTTAAAAAACTAACATTATATTTAATACCAAATATTTTTGAACTTTAACTGAATAACAAGAGCTAAACTGAAGCATCTCAGGCTCAGACCTCAAAAAGCTGCTTGATAAAATGACAAGAAAACATTTTTGCAAATTCTAGGCAAAATGTAACTATACTAAAAATAAAATAAAATAAAATAGTGAATGAATGAAAAAAATATAAATCAATGGTATAAAAATGTATAAGCATGTTATTACCATGAAACCAGATGTAAATAAAAACATGGTAATATTATTATGGTTTACTTATAGCGTGGTACTTTTTGTTAGTGGAAACCAAACGAAATCAAAAGTAGAAGCTACATGTTCATTTCAAAAATCTAATTTTAAAGTTGAAGAACATCTTAAAACTTACAATCAGATAAAGACCTTGCACTTATCAAGTTATTGGAAAAACTGTATCCTATGGGCATGATAAGAATTACTGAAGTTTCAAATGTGAAGGAGACTCCAGGTAAGTAGTGGAGTTCATAAGTATGACGGAAGTATTATTTAAGAGCGGTAACTACCTCTATCATTATTAGTACAAGCGCAGCATTCAGTCTTTGAATAGTCCTTAATGCAAGGCCAGCAATATCAATTTGTAACTGTATGTGCACTTTAGGTTTAAAGGCAATCAATAGCACTCTATGATAACACAATTACAAGGCTGTGGCTGAGATGAAGGAGCCAACCTGTTTAGAACCCGAGATAATACTGGATCAATATTCATCCTCAAATGAGATATTGTAGAGGTCTGCCGTTGCACACGGTAGATCGCAAAATGAAATGTGCTGCATCATATTCTGACGTAAAAGTAAGAGACGGCTTTAAAAGAATACGTTGAATATATATACACACGCATTCATACTGTATATGCAACACGTGCTGCAATGTCATTTGCGCCATCAGCTTTCATAATAGCCACTCTGTCTGATAAAATAAACATGTTCCCCATCTTAACCGATGACTCTTCCTCGCACAAGAGATGATGGGATATGAAAAGACGCATTTATAGGGCGTGAAACAATACAGCGTGTGTTGTGTGCGTGTTTCTGCACTTAAGATGTCGTGTCACCGCATGAAGAAAAGCAGTTCACACCATGTTAAACTCAATTTTGAGACGTTACTTAAATGTTTTATATCCGTGTGCAAATATTGAGTGCTCTCAGTAACACAGCAGAATATTTAGCAGATTTCAGCCCATTTTTCGGAGTCTTTTTGACATTTATTGCATCTATCGCTAAAAGCAATTCTTGCCCGAGTGAATGAAAAGCGCAATACAAGAGCTCATTCGAGGAGAGAGCAGCTTGATTCTCTTTTTCCAATATATGGAAATGTCTTGTTTGGGAAATAATGGCAGTTTTTCCAATAATGTCCTATAGAGACAAATATACAAATGCAAATATAGTGACAATTAACAGGATCCTAAATCCTACACAAAACAGTTGTTTTGGTGTCAACTTTACATTTTCTTGCTGTTTCGGTTGTGATGATTTTCTTCAGTTTTAGCACCTCCGGCATCAGAAATGAAAGAAAGACAATTGATATCATTACATCACGTAATGATGTCCAAGCTTTTGTGCTTTTGTATTAAAAGGATAGTTCACCCAAAAATGTGTTCATAATTTACTCACCCTCATGTCATTCCTGTATGACTTTCTTTCTTCTGCAAAACACAAAAAAATATATTTTGAAGAATGCTGGTAACTAAAGAACATTGACCCCCATTGACTTCCATTGTATATGGACACAAAACCACTGAGACATTCCTCAGAATATCTTCTTTGTGTTCAGCAAAAGAAAGAGCCACATACAGATTTGGAACGACATCGGATTGAATGATGACTACATTTTTATCTTTGAGTGAACTGTCCCTTTAAGGTCATCAGTGTCATTGGGTAGTGTGGCACGTGGTCCTGGAGTTATTGTAAATGATCTTAGTTTAAGTAGCTAGCGTGTAAGATTTGGACCTTTGTCAAAACACCTTTAGGGCAGCACAAGATGAATACAAAGAAGAACATTAAGAAAATCTGTATAAATTCAATAAAGGTTTCAAGCACCTTCAGTGTTTCAACCCCTTATTAAAGAGGTCATGGTGCAGAACAAAATATAGCGGAAAAATCTGTCAACATTATCTTCTAGAAAAACAAGATGATATTGGAATGATGTGCATATTGCTGCATTCTCAAATCAAGTCAATAAATAAATGAAAGAGCTGGTTTCCATTTATAATCACTGAATAATAACTCCACAAAATCCTCGAATTCACTGGCATATGAAAAATTGAAGAATGAGGTTTCCAGTATTTGGATGACAAAATAATAACTTTGGTTTAAGCTACTGGGATCATTTTCAAGCCGTGGTGTTAATAAATGGTTTGCGTTGATGCTGTAACTTTTGCATGGATGATAATTAGAACGTTTTAATGATCTGGAACATTCTAATGGCAGACTTTCTAAGAATATCAAAGACAACATTTGCAGAATTTCCATTTAGCTCAGTTTTTGTGTATGGTGTTGGTGGGGGTGGAATGACGTAGCAGTGGATGACGTTGAGGCTCAGAAACATGCACTGTGCAGACTGCAGAGAGAAGTCATTTGTTGGTGATTTGGGAACAATGTTCTTGTTCCTTTAATAATAAAGCAGGCTTTGGTTTGAAGTGGGGTAGTCATTTTTGGATCATTGGGCAGAGGCAATTATATAGGAGAACAGAGTGGCTTTGTATGGACTTTCCCTCTTTAATCCACCTTTGTGCTCCAGCTAAATCCTTGCTGCTGAATGAATGGCGGTAATTACAGATGTCCTAACATTTTCCTCTTTATAATAACTTTGATACATTACTTCCAGACTGATGCTGAATAAACTACTCGAACTCTTTTAAACTGCACTCCAGCTGTTCCGGGGCTCCCAACTTTTTATACGTGTTGGCCGTTCGTTTACACAAAAACAACATTTTCGGGGACTGAAAATGCAAACTTCAGAAATCGTGTTTCAAAGTGCAAGTATTTGAAAATGATGCTATTGTCGTCTCCGTGTAAACCGTGAAACCACTGACATCACGCATATGCGTATCATGTGTTCAGTCTGTAGATATGTGCGAGTGTAGATTTACCACACCACTATAAGATTATTTACATACACTAAACTGTAAACACACATACGGCAAAAATGGGAATTATAAAGCAGTTTTGGCTTTAAACTGGGTATGCGTATGTGCGTACAGGCACAACATGTGTCTTGACAAAGTGACATCACCATCCACTGGCCTGGCATGCAAAATACAGCATTTTCACTCATTTTCACAGATGTGTAAACTGATCATTTTGACGTTTTTGCATGTACATCAATTTGTTTAAATGCAAAGGAAAACCTTTTCCATTTTCAACGTGTTAGCAACCTTTACAAATTTTTACAAACACCTTGTAACCAATGATTTTTGATGTCAGTGTTACTTTTCTCCGAATCTCAGGGAATTCGTAACTACTTTAAGAATTGTGCAAAAATGTACAACTACTAGAACAACAATATTGATATTTTTAAAGACACCACTCCAAAATTCTTTTCAGTTTTTCTGAATTTACTATTTAAGTAAAATGATCATTTTTGCTTCATCCCATGAAGTAGTGACAACATTTCTCAAATTCCAAATGAAAATATTGGTTTTTAAATGCATTTTTTGGCAGAAAATTTAAACAGGACAAACTGGTAAAAATAACAAAACAAGAGATCTTGAATTCCTGCAGGTTTGTCTCTGTTGAAATTCAATAGACACTGGACTGGAATTGTCACAATACATGCAGAAATGCTGAATTAAAGCAAAACAGAGTGCAATAATCTGCTCTTTTAGACAAACTCTAAACTTCATCAAAAGCATCAACTATAGGTGATAAAAACTATACGAGGTCCGTAAGGGACTTTTATAATGGCCATGATTTCTCAAGGTTCTGCTGCAGAAACACCTACACAGCATCTTGGTGATCTTGTGACTGCGACTGCAATTACAGACCAATAACAGACAAACAGCAGATTTCACATCAGCTCTCCACAGCCATGAGTCTACCAAATAATTCATAGCCTCCAACAGCGCAACACGTTCCCTCAGCCCGGCAAAACTAAAGCAGCTATGATCTCCCGATCTAAAGCTGTCATGTCATTTACATGCACGAGATGAATATCGCAACAGCGCATACATCTCTCTCAATGAGATTAGCTAACCTTTTCTTACTTGCCTTCAGAAGTGCATTGAGGGAAACATAACCTTCAGAACCCAATCTCCCCCCGGAGGCCGTTCCATGTCATGTTTCATTATTGCCGTTTCCTTTTCTCCATCCCCAGGCTTAGGGATAATCTCTGCAATTCTAAATCAACTCTTTTTAGAAACATATTTTGTTATTATTTGTGTTCGATTCAACGCACTGAATGTCAGGGATGTGGAGAAGGGGCAGCCTTGTGTTTTGATAGAATTTTTATCATTCTGATCAATAGTTGATTCTAAGCCTCTAAAAGACCTTGAGGGTTACACGGTTGTTCTACACGTGCTATAGTGAACCTGACAATTCTAAGCCATGGCTTCATTTGCTAAAGGAACAAGGACTGAAGGATTTTGCCTGCTGTCAAACTGAGTTGGGTTCAAGCTGCGAGCTACACAGTCTGTTTCCTTCACGACTGGAAAGCAGTCACACACTTTCTCACCTGCTGCCTCCGCTTATTGCTGCCACGAAACTCTTAGACTTAGTCCGAAACGACACCTGTGTGTTGGAACTGACTGTACTGTAAGTTAGTTTACAGATGAAATACACCGATAACACAGATTATCTCTTCATCACGGCACCTATTAGTGGGTGGGATATATTAGACAGGACGTAAACATTTTGTCCTGAAAGTTGATGTGTTTGAAGCATGAAAATAGGTAAGCGTAAGGATTAGAGCAACAGGGTCATAAGCGGCCAAGGCTAATTGATGCATGTGGGGAGCGAATCCAACAGATGAGCTACTGTAGCTCAAACTGCTGAAGAAGTTAATGCTAGTTCTAATAATGGAATCATTTTGTTATTGTTAGCTAACACAAGTAACGTTGTTTATTTTTAAACAGTTCAAAATCTGTCATCTTTTATTCACCCTCAAGTTGAAGAATGAAGGAAAGCAAACAGATTTTCACTTTTGACTACAATTGTAATGTTTCCTACTATGGGGCAGTTGTGGCCTAATGGTTAGAGAGTCGGACTCGTAACCAGAAGGTTGCCGGTTCGATTCTCAGTACCGGCAGGTAACAACTGACGTCCCCTTGAGCAAGGCACTTTAACCCCATTTGCTCCCCGGGCGCTGCAGTGATAGCTGCCCACTGCTCCCGGTGTATGTGTGTTCACGACTTGAAGTGTGTGTGTTCACTATTCACTGGATGGGTTACATGCAGGTGTCACATTTTGGGTATGGGTCACCATATCTGACAAATAGGTCACTTTCACTATGGTAGTCAATGGTGGACAAGAACTGTTTGGTTACAAGCATTCATCCCATTTCCAAATACTTTTTTTCTGTGTTGATCAGAATAGAAAAAGTATACAAATTTAGAACAACTCGAGGGCGAGTAAATGATGATAGAATTTTTATTTTTGCGTGAACTGGCCCTTTAATAAAAAGAATATCTTTACTACATAGTAGTTACTATGATAACGTTTTAATTGTTTTGTTGTATTCCTTTAGCAATGGTAAGATTTGGATCTACACAACAGCACACAACACACAAGTATAACTGCAGTGGCAGATGACTCACACAGTCATTTTGTGTTTACAGCAGGGTTGCCAGATCTGCATAAAAAACAGCTCAATGGCCAATCTATAGCCCAAAACCAGCGCAGATACCAAAACTCAAAATTTGCCATTCTTATACCTAAAATACATCTTTGACAGTCACTGCTATGCATTATGTACAATCTCTTCATGACAATCCCTAAAATAAACCCTCTTATATAAAAAGAAACCCCCCTCACCTTAAGGTCGACATCTAAAGAACAAAATGTAACCTTTAAATACAGATTTACTGTATATGTACAGCAGGAATAGAAACAACTGCTAATGAGGCACATAAAGCTATGGTTTTGACATCTACCAAAAGGGGTTAACTGAAAACTAAGAAAAACTAATGATTATTAACCTAAAGATATTCTTTAAATTAACAAGAGCTTTTTTTATTCATGGTTACCTTTGTTTGTGAAGCTGCGATTGCTCTGAATTCACCGATTAACTCAGATGTTGTCAAAAAACTTATTTACACTGAATAATTTCACTCACACACACACACACACACACTGATTTTGGTTTGATGCAAGTATGAAAGTGTATGGATCTTTAAAACCACACATCCAGATTTAGATACGTATGTTATACTTATGAGGTTTCCTTTTAGCACGTTCAAATAAAGGAAGTTGTTTGAAAACTTCAAGAAAACATGTCAGACGAAAGAGGTAAACTCTTAAAAGTTAGGTACAACAAACTTTTCCCTTTTATTTGAAAGCTTTTCTTTTACAAGCAAGAGCAAAGAGTCCACAATCGATCTCACAGAGACCTTGAGCGCAGGGATGGACACAAACAGCTCATATATTAACTCTGGGGGCAAATTCCACCAAATGCTCAAATTACAATGAAAAATATGAATTTTTCACGCTACGATAAAAAATATGAGAATAATCAGTGGTTTACAAACAAACATGTTTAGAATGATCTCCCAAACACGAGCGTTTTTTTTAAGAAATGTCTAAAGATGTATCTTTTCATTGGCACCTTCTCTGTACATTTGATTGTTTACTATCATTTCATCTCTTTTTTAGCCTACAGAAGAGGACAAAAAACGTTTGCGGAAAATCAAAATTAAGAAATTAAAGTCAGAATATTTTAGAGCGAGAATAACCTTAAAATATGTTTTTTGAGAATAAAGACCTTTACCTTTTTCCTCAAAAGACTTTAATCTTGTAATCTTATTTTTTTGTATTCATTTTTGGTGTGGCCAAATCTGGGATCTGGGAACCGGTTTTACATGTTCAACCGATGAATATTTTAATGAATCTTAAAAGCATCTGTAATATGAATTAATGCATAAAAGAGTCCAATATGTCATTTACAGTGGTGTCTTTAAATGATTTTCTTTCTGAAATGGTCTTGGGGTCAAATTGACAATTAATCTTTTAGATTGAGTGAAGGAATTTGGTAGCCTCACCAAATTAAATGGCCAATGATAATCCAGCCCTCATTAGATACAACCGTTCTCTGTTCTGATGTCCTTTTCACAGGCTCCATGCACACTTCTAATGGGTCTCTTTGATTTCTTTGTCTGCCTTGCTAATTATATTGCTTATCGTTAATACAACTTTTGCTCTATACTGTACAGCTTTATAGTAGAAGTGGGAAGAAAAGCAATGTTTTACTCTATGGTACTGTAGCTGTATTGCTAATGCAATATTTATTCAGTATAAACGGTTTCTCTGTGTCGAGTTGTGATGTCAGGGGGCGAGTCGATATCAAAAACTAGTTATTTCAATTCTATTCCTTATATGCACGATGTAACTATTTTTTATTCGATACCTGTGTACATGTGTTTAGAAAAACATGATACAAATCTACTAAGATGAACTTCTATTCTATTCTTCTATTCTGAATCTATTCAATCCCCTCATAATGCTTTTATTTTGCTAACATTGATTTATAACAGCTATATTGAACTGAAATCCTTAAGGGCCGCTGTCCAGAAGTACTTTACTGTAACTCCAGTCCTATTCAAACACACTATCCCAAGTAAATCCAAGGTCGGATCTCTAGAGCTCTAGAAGCACAGCAGGAAGTTCTGCATTGGTTACGCAAAGCACAGAAGTCCAATGAAGATAAATGAGAAACTTTTGAGAAAGATTCATTGTTCTAACTCACAGAACACCTAACGTCGCAATATTATGCAACCCAGATATCAATATATCGCAATGTCATAGCCAAATCCCTACTATTAAATAAAGTTTGTGCTCCTTATAAAACATTATTAAGTTTGTAAAAATGTTCCTGTTTGATTTTGTGTCGCACTCATATTAAAGTGCATATTTAGCCTTTCAGATAATCTGTTTTGAGCTGAGAAAATATGCAAAACTTTGAAGAGTAGAGGTGATATATACATGCAGTCATCTTAAATGTGTGTCGCGGCTTCACCTCGCGCCTGCGAACGTGCATCTCTTCCTTGATAAACACTTTTGTGTGCACCGCTGCCAAATGTGACACTCACAATCTTGATGAAAAGTCTCATTAGTGGAGTGTGGGATGTTTCACGGAAGACTGATGTCCCAGCTCTCTTCTCTTCACTATGTGGATTTAATTAAAGAAAGAGAACAATGCTTAGAATTCATGCCTGACAACATCACCTGTCATGATAAGCTTGTACTCCATAGAGGTGACATATGTACACTATATGTGATGTTTCAAAGAGCTTATTGATTCACTATGAGATTAAGACATCACAAATGAGATCTCTTTAATCGCAGCTGTTTCTCATAGACAACAAGGTTAAATCTAACACAAATTACACTCTTGCGTTTTAGATTTTGCTCCTTAAAGAAAGTATGTCTACCTTCAGAGATATCAAAAATGTCTCAATGTTTTTTTATAGTTTAATTTATATTCCGTTATAAACAATTTGTCAAATTTGTTTCTGCGTTTCTCTCAAAGCTGCATGTTTGCCTCTTTATCGCCATCTCTGTTTGAAACAGGTTACTTTATGTATATATTTTATATTGGTTAATGTTAAATGACAGCAAACTGATAAATGCTAGACAGTTCATCATATGAAGCTCATCTTATAGACGTTTCATTGGGCGCATGAACCTACATTTGCATTACATTTAGTCATTTTGCAGACGCTTTTATCCCAAAGCAACTTAATTTAAGTTACTAGTTTCCACAAAAGCAAGAACAATACCTATTGAGAGAGAAAGAGAGAGAGGGTTAGTGTTTTTTCAACATTTACCTGTCCCCTACTTCATTTTACTTTTTTAATTAATTTTTTAAATAAAAGATGAGAGGCTTTTACAGCCTTCTTTGCTCATTTTTACCAAGGATGCCAATATTAGTGGAGGGCACTGCACATCCTCATTGCGTAAAAAAAGTGTCTAGTTTGTATGACTGTTCTTAAATATCTTGTTCAATAAAGTGTCATTTCTGTAGTAGAACCAAAGAAAAATGAATAAAATTCATATACCAAGACAGCTTCACCCCAAACCTACATGACTGGTTAAATCAATCTGTGGTCGAGATGCTCAAGCGCCACAGAGCCACAGTGTGTATATGAGAATAAACCTTTGAATGGTTTCTTCAAAGTTTTCTTGTCACACAAAAGTGATTAAAAAGCATGAAGATTACTTGAAGCTGAATGATAATCTCAGAAAAGAAAGAACAATCATCTATTTTAATCTGTGTTCTTGGAATCTGGTTTAAGAATATTCAAGAACACAGACACTCATGACGTCTATCATAAAATCTCTAAAGCACTGGAAGCGAAATCCCCTGTACATGTCTCACTTTTTTGGGCTAGTTTTACATTTCACATCTTTGCGGCACAGGTACCACATTTATTTTTGTCAATGTTGGGTGTGCGTGATTTCTCCTCCCTTCTCGGTTTTGCCTCACGCTGTTTTTCCTTCTGTGTTGTTTCACAGCCCATTATTATCGGTGGATAAAATGGGCCCGACTCTGAGATTGTTTACACTTTTGTCGACTTCGCCAGATGATGCATAACTGTGCGTAACAAATAAACAAATATTTGTCCAGGATGTTGACATTATCTCCATCTCTTCCGCTGCGTGCCAGCCTACGGACCCGAGCGGAGGAACTGTGCTAATTTGTATTTCGCGCTCGCCTGATAAAGGTCTCTTGTCAAATATAATTGCACCTCTGGGATGCTGGGATGCCTTTGAGACTTCTTAAATTGTGCCGTGAGCCATTAGCCATAATGAAATCTGAAAATGTAAATATAATAAGGCATCATGCTTTTGCTTCTAACGTGGCGATCGGGAAGTAATAACACACATAGACCACGTGCACGCAGCTGTGTAAATAGCTTAAGAAGGTTTAAAGCATGCGTTCTGGAAGGAGTCCGGTTGTCACCCAAAAAGTGTGCGCTCTCTCTTTTAAGGATTCTTTGATAAATGTGCTCTTACACCGCAGGGGCATCCAATTAATTCCCTTAATGACATCAGACAGTAATAATGGCAGTGGAGCCTAAAACATAGAAAGTAATTTTGGCCCTTATTAAGGCTAATGGTTTAACCTTAGCCATGCGTGCTAGTTAATTACTAAAGGGAACACTAACAATAAATAGGAGGCAGTCAAGCCGCACACTCCAAGAATTTATGGGATACTTAAGGATTTTACTTAAAAACTAAAGAAGTGAAAGTGTGTCTGAGTTTGGTAATTGTGTTAAGTATCGATCAACCTCTAAAGACATTCTTTAACCATTTCTGGTGTGGTAGTGCCATCTCTTCTTAATTAAAAATGTCTTTTCACTTAAAGGGACCGCGCACCCAAACTATATGACCTTTTGGGAATAAACTTTGGTGTCTTTTTTTCTATGGAACAGTGAATTCTGAAGCTTTTTTCCAACAAGTATTATTTCTTCTCTGAACACAAGCATTAGAGATTACCGGTATCGATTTGTTAAGTGTATATTGCTAGAATAACTGCAAAAACAGAAAATGACTGTTTTCACATAAAAGTCAATAGCGGTGTGTGCAATTGCTACAGTCGATTGTGCAGCAACGAATAGGATTATAGGAATTAGACTAGCTTGAGAAATTCGCCTCCATGTGCTTTCTAGATCTTTTTAGTGTTGTTTTTAAAGTTGGGTTTAGGTCCCAGCAGAGTGCAAAAGAGAGTCTGGTGTGCCAAAATTTTGGTTACACAACCCATATCCATATATTATCTACTCTGGTCTATGACTTTTTTTTCCATTTATAATAGAAATTTTCTGAATAATCCAGATTTGATGAGCTAACAGTTACCAGCTGTCTACACAACTCCATATGTGACTCTGTATCACAAAACCAGTCTTAAGTAGCATAATAACATTTGTAGTAATAGCCTAAAATACATTGTATGCATGGGTCAAAATTATCAATTTTTCTTTTGTGCCAAAAATCATTAAGAAAATATTATGTTCCATTAAGATATTTTGTGAATTACCTACCGTAAATATATCAAAACTTTATTTTTGTGAGTGGATGCAGCAATTTTAAAGGTGATTTTCTCAATGTTTAGATTTTTTGCACCCTCAGATTCCAGAGGTTTAAATAGTTTTATCTCTATCAAATATATAATAATAAACTTACACTTAAGACTGGTTTTGTTTTCCAGAGTCACATTTTCCAATTCTTTCGCAAAGGGTTTATGGAACTTTATAACTCTAACAGTTACCTTATTGTTTAACATCACACAATGTTTTTAGTTACTGATGGTAGAAATGTGCATTCAATCATTTATATATTATAAGTAATAATATACAGGTTTTTTTGCTGCCTTACATTTTTAAGCACAATTTTTGCAAGTTATGTTAACATCAAACTTTTTTTTTTATGTTTTACATTACTTTAACTTATCAAAATAAGTTCAGCCATTTCAACTTTTTTATAAGGCACAGCAACTTTGTTACACAAGAACTGAACCTCATTCTTGTTAAAGATATAGCTATATGCTTAAAATGAAATAAAAAAGAACGTATTTTCTGGTATTTGCTTGACTTCGCGTAACTATTTTACGATGTGGCATTAAATTACATTTACATTACATTACATTTATTCATTTGGCAGATGCTTTTATCCAAAGCGACTTACAAATGAGGTAAACAATGAAGCAATTGGAACAACATAAGATAACAAAATGCATAAGTGCAGTAAAAACTGGTCTGCTAAAGCCTAACACAGTATACAAAGCTAAGGAATTGTTTTATTAGTTTTGAGAAAGAGTAGAAAAGAGATAGAAAAGACAGTCAGTGTTAATCGGTCAGGTGTTGATTAAAAGAGATGTGTTTTCAGGTGATTTTTTAAAGATGGCAGATCATTCCACCAATTTGGAACAGATCCAGAGTGTTTTTTTCCCTTTTTGGGATAGCACCACAACACGTTGTTTGTTTGCAGAGCGCAGGGATCGGGCAGGAACATAAGTCTGTATTATCGAGCGAAGATATGGGGGTGCCGAACCAGTGGTGGTCTTGTAGGCCAAGAGCAAAGCATTGAATTTGATGCGAGTGGCTACAGGGAGCCAATGTGCAAGCGGGGAGTCCAGCCAGTAGGTCATTGCAATATTCCAAAGACAGGACAAGAGCCTGGACTAGGACTTGTGTAGCTCGGATAGAAAAGGTCTAATTTTCCTAATGTTGTAGAGAATGAATCTACAGGACTGGGTGGTGCTGGCAACATGACCGCCAAGTTTCTGGCTGTTCTTGAAGGTGTAACGGTTGACGAGCCTACCGTTACAAGCAGGAGAGCATAAAACATTTAGTCAACATGCTTAAAGTACTGATAGTTTACAAACAGTACCGATAATGTTGGCTAATTCGTATGAATTCAATATATAAGCCAATGTTAAAAAAGGTCAAATTAACACTCACAGTGTATATATAATCCACATTTTGAGAGTGTGACACTAGCGAATTTTGCTGTGATACTTACGAATTCCAGTGAGATCAGGATGGCAACTCACCATAGTAAGTTAGGGCGTACTTAAGGCCCTAAAAATGAATGAACCCAGCTTTTGGGTTAAACAATCTTCCTCAACCTGGCACTCCCTATGATCCCAATAAGGATAAGTGGTATAATGGGGTCATAAGCGGTATAGAGAATAGATGATGTGTATACATCATTTCAAACCTGCTTCATAACCAACATTAATTTATTGATGTATTTATAAAAGTTTTTAATGTGGAAAAAAATTCTAAAGTGCACCTTTGGGAACATTTTATAATATTAAATTAATATTTCTTTTTTTAGAAAACACACTGTGAAGAAAACAGAAATGTTGGAAATTCAAATACAGCCTGGTAATATGTTCCTCCAATAAGAATGACATTAGCTTTGACTCATGAGTAAATGACTATAAATACAGTGTTATGGTTTGTGGTAAACATTACTGATCTTATTAAGAAAAATAAATACACATGCTTGATGAATATAGTTATTTCTTCAATCCCCAATGCAACATCATGACAAGTTCCCAATCCGTAAAGTACATCAGTTAATACCCTGTATGCCAACACGGGATGTGCCAGAAACACAACAGCTTGTGATGCAACATTACAAACAAAGTACGGTCGTCTGGCACGGAGCGCAACACAGTTCAGAGCTCCGGAAATATTTACTCTCTGTGTAAAGAGGATTGAGTGAGTGACAGCGGATTGGTGTCGAGTATGAGTCACAAATCTCAACAGGTAATGCATATGTCAATACTCCTTTACAATGCAAAGATGAAATATATTTTAAATAAAACAAAATCATCATTGTTTGGAAATATACAGTAAATAAGTTCACCTAACCCTAACCTTCATCATGTCTGTGGTGCCTGCCTCTTTTTCTTCGACCTGAATGAAGGAGACTACCTCATAGATTTACAGAAGACATTTTGATTTGCATGGACTTTAACTTTGATTTAGCAGGTAATGGTGAAATCTCATCAGAGCAAAGACTTCTATTCCACCCAACTTCCAGGAGTGCACCGTCAGCCGTACTCGCATAAGCACCGGAATTTATTGAATATTCTGAATCCATGTCGTATTAATGAATCATTGAATCTACATTTCACAGTAATCCGCTCATATTCACATATATGCTTCGCAAGATATACGAGGCCAGATCGGATCTTTTCAGTTTGAGAACCATAAAGGTTCTCTTTGAAAGAATTAAGTAAGAAATTAAAAATGAATAAAATAAGTCATCCATTAGAGGATGACTTATTTAAAATGCAGATGAGAAATTCCAACTAAGCATTTCCACATCCCCATCAAACGTGTCTTAAAATACGTCATACGAATTTAGGACAGCAAGGGTAAGAAAGGGTGAACTAATCCACTACAGGAGGTAAAAATCAAGACAGTAGAGTCACAAGCATCTGTTTTTCTTCATTCTTATGCTTCTCTGAAAGCCAGCTGTGGAGATTACTGTACCAATATGAATGCGTTATGTTCAGAATACAGTACATGTTGATGAAATAGCTATTGACAAACAGGAAAGACAGCATGTGTGCAAAAGCCATTGGAAGTTTGTTCAATTGCTTGAAAAGGCAACAATTACTCATAAAGCAACAACAAGAAAAGACAATTTAGACCAGCTGGGTGAGACACAAGAGTGATGCAATGACACTAGTCCTTTATGTATTGCACGAAATGAAGAAATTAGTCTCTTTATCACAATTCAATACTTTTTGAATATTTTCACTATAGTTTGGTTTCAAATATTGGCATCTTCCAGGTGCTATGTGTAAGCAATAAGGTACAAGAGACTGTTGGCACTAGTGCCTTGTCGCATTTATAACACGGTTACCACATAATACAAATATTAATGCAAAGAAAATGTATGAATGCAATACATGAAGTACAATCACTAAATAGCTTTCCTTCCGCTATAAAAAATGGCCTATGAACAGCAACAGAATGTCATGAATAAAACACAGCTATTGACCAATCAGAATCAAAGACTGAAACTAAATTAAAAAATGCACTGTAAAAATATTTTTGGGATTGTAGTCAGCTGAACTTCATTTAGTAAATTAATCCAATGGGTTTGTCCAATCTTGTTGAGTTGACTCAATTATGTAAGTTATATCAACTTTTGGAAGTCAGTACAACTCTAAAAATCCAATGCAAAAAAGAAACTTAAAAAGATGAGATTAAAAATTGCAGATTTTTTACAGTGTGGAACGAATAATGGAAGATCTTGTTTTGCATCTATTGTCCACTCTCTGCTCTCATAGATATGTGACTGACCGACTTTACTGTGGCTAAATCTTTATGCATCCTACTGTAACATAAATCTCAGTGGATTAATCTGTTTAATATTTAACAGTGAGAGTAAATAATTGAATTCAGACAACACAGTTCAAAGACCTTTTTGTTCAGATCTTGTTTTTTGACATCGCTGATTCACCGATCTGGTGTCATGTAAACCAGGTTCTGGAAAAATGAACGTGTTTCTTTAACACTTTCCTTTTGCACTATAATTGAAGCCATGATTAACCGGACCGCTGGCACACTTTAGTTATGATCGTTAATATTCTTTATGCATGTGTCAAAATGTTATGATTATCTGACAGCTCCATAAAGAATAAATCTGATGACAAATTGACAGACGAGATTAATACCCCTCCTCTAGGACGCTGTTCTTGTTTTGTCTTTAATGCTTAGCATGGCTTGTATTTAATCTCATGTTTTATTCAAAAAATATTCCCGGTGTCTTGAGATGTTTCCCCCGTGCATGATTTATCAGCCTGGCATGAGCACAAACAGTCCCAGTAACTTCATTTTGTCTTTTTAGATTCAATCTTAAATCTAAGAGGGGAGCAGTCATTAAGAACAAACACTGTCAACAGTCGCTGGAGCCGAAATTATCTCCTAAATATATCCTAAAATAAAGGAAAGATGCACATCTTTAAAAACAAATCTGTGAATGTAATAAACAAGCTACTTCGCAAATGATCATTTGTGTTTACAGGGTTTTGACTTCTCTACTCGTTAAAACGAGTCTTTTAACGTTCAGTAAATCTAGATCCGAATAGTAACCGATCAATTCCAATGCAAGGCAATGGGCACCGCCATTGTTCGGTTAGCAACATTCTTCAAAATATCTTCCTTTGTGTTCTGCAGAAGACACAAACAAACATTAACAATAAATTCTGATTGATGTTAGCATTAATTCAACTTTTCCGTCATCCTTCAAACAAAATTTTGTGCGGAACTGAAGTGGAGGGCTGTGATTGGTCGATACATTTCCCTCTCCACGTGTGATGTTATAAAATGATGGTCCCTTCGGACAGAGCATACACGCTTCCGGCGTGTATTTTTGTATTCTCTCTTAAGATGTCCGAGCACCCTGTAGTCCACTTCACAGGGCAGGACCGTCAGCGGTACATGTGAAATTTGCCCTTGTAATTCACAGCCTGACCCCGGTTACCTGCCACGCTCGGCGCACAGAGCAGCAGCTCTCATTATGAGCTCCGGTTTCCAGGAAAACCCACACAGGATCCAACCTTTTCCATGTTAGCAGCCCGGGATCAAGAGGCTGCCACCTTCCGGGACATCCACACGGAGCGTGTAACCATTTAACTTAGATTATCAATCAGCTTGTCACCGTGAAATATGAATGATGAAGACACTATCGCTCTCCCACACTGCATCTGCGGGGAGTCTTATCATGGAGACGCAGACCCCGCTGTTAAACACCAGCTGAAATTTGTGCATTTAATGTCGGGCAGCGAGTGTTCCGAAATAGCGGCGGGTGATTACTGAACGCGGCGTGTGTGTGTTTGTTTAATGAAATCATAATTAATACTTAAATGAAGCGTTTCTCATGCGCGTGTCATGACAAGGCCGGCGGAGAGAAGTCTTATTTGGTGATATTTGCTTGGGCTGTGATGCATCACTTGAGGGGGTGGTTTGGTCCCACCCATGGGGCAGGTTTGGTGTGACAGGCTCCGAATCAGACAAAGATGAACCTCTGGGGAGCTTCCAAATAATCAGGGAAACCAGCAGTGAGGAGCTATGCGGGGAAATCATTCAGGAAGCCTCGTCTTGTGTGGCTGTGTGTGCTGTCATGGTCACAGGTCCGAAAATAACCTTTAAAAATGCTGAGATTCTTCTAACATGCGAGATAAAGTAAGGTAGGCTATGGCATGTAAGAGCAAAAGTTCACCCGAGAAGGAAAGTTTTGGCATTATTTACTCACTCTCGTGTCTTTCAAGCACATAGGTATACAACAAAAGAAAGACTGAGGGAAATCTTCATATTTTTTTGACCAAAATTCTAAAAATGAGAAAGAGAGGGCAAGATTGTCTTTGAATACCTGTATGTGTTTAGAAAAATGGGTTTAAATACGATTAAGTAGGTACAGTATCTCACAAAAGTGAGTACACCCCTCACATTTCAGCAACAATTTTATTATATCTTCTCAAGGGACAATGCTATAGAAATGCAACTTGGATATATTTTAGAGTAGGCAATGTGCTGCATGTATAGCAGTATGGATTTCCTGTCCTCTGAAAATAACTTTATTCTTAAAATAACTGGCAACAAAAGTGATAATAGCTTTATATGGTTTAACCATGCAAAGCCACATGTCCTATTCATCATGCTCATGTCTTGACTGCTTGACAAACTTTCAAGAGCATGAATTACTGGAACCATGTCCTGTGGTCTATTGAGACTAAGATATATTTATTTGGCTCAGATGTCCAGCATGTGTGGTGACACCCTGGTGACGAGTACCACGAAAATGTCTTTGGACATAGTTTTGACATGTTCACTTAGGGTGTACTCACTTTTGCTGCCAGTTAGTTTGACAATAATGGTTGTATGTAAAGTTATTTTCAGAGGACAGGAAATCCATACTGCTATACAAGCAGCACATTGCCTACTCTAAAACATATACAATTTTCATTTCTATAGGATTTTCCCTTGAGAAGATATGATAAAATTGTTGCTGAAATGTGAGGCTCACTTTTGTGAGATAATGTATATACAGCAGCAGAAAATGTAGGAGATCACTCTAAAATAATTTTCAGTTTTTTTGGATTACTATTTATGTGTATGTGTTTGAGTAAAATGAGCGTTTTTATAAGCTACTGACAACATTTCTCCCAAATGAAATATTGCTTTTTAATTTTATTTATTTGAGGAAATGGAGGGGACAAACTGGTCAAAATGGCTAAACAGATGCAATGTCTGCAGATCTTGAACATTGCAAAGTAAACAAGTTCATATTCATGTTTAAACAACACAATACTTATGTTTTTACATGTATTTTAGGATCACTATTGATATTGACTATCCTACTGAATAAGATATTTGACTTGGAATTAAAAAATATGAGCAGAGCATAACATCATGCAGGTTTCACAATAGAAACTTCTTCGTTTTTGTTACGTGCATTTTTTTATTTTATTTTTATTTTTTAAAAGTCCATCACATTTTGTCGATGTTACAGCATGGTCTAAACTCAACTGTGTAATCACCATCGCAGGTTTTTAACATCACAGTTCATCACAGATGGTCATGTTGTATTTCTCAGCCGTGGACTGCAGCAAAATTACAGAACACACTACCTGTTATGGTTAGATGCATGCAAGAGCTAAACCTGATTTATCGGTTTATAAAACTAGTGCCAGTCGAGTGATTTATAGTCATTTGCATTGCCAAGAAAACTATTATGCATATCTGAAAACAGCTATACTGTACTATTACATCTACAGTATTTTCTCTGTACTGTACAAAATCAGGATTATTGTGAATGCACTAAAGCTGTAGTTAAACATTTTACATAGTTGCACTTTATGGATAAATATTAATGCAAGTAATCTGTTATAAAACATGATCATTAGCTTTTTTACTGAGGCTTTTGAAGTCATTTTATCTTAGCTTAGTCATCCAAGCTGATATAATCTTAAGACCTTGATTTGAGTTTTATTTTCGAAGGTGAAATAGATTTTTATAGAAAATATGTTAAGAGCACACATTATTATGATGTAGTCAGACGAAAACATGAAGAGTTTTTACAAGCTGGCCTCACTGGTTTTTGCTTGTCCTTGCTTTGTGTGTTGAAGTGGATTTGGAGATTGTATCTCGAGTTTCACTCCGTGCTTGTAAGATCTCTTCTGGGTTCTACATAATGATGCTATTGTAGATCAGCGATGCTTTCACGGGCCTCTCAGCAGGTGTCCGGAAATGGGGATTATTACGGACAGAAGAGTTGAAATTGCCTTGTCCTTTATCAAGTCCACTGGGTATCACAATGAAGCAAATCAACCACACTTCTCTTCAAAATGCACGGCATAAGCACAGATGCATGATCGACTTCAAGAAATTGGAAAAGTCTTAAAAACATCACAAGTGATGTTTTCTGTCACAGATATATTCTGTTATGTTCTGTTTAGATTTAGTTTCTATGTTTCGGTTCTCCTCGCTAGTTTGCATAGTAACGGATTAGTTCGCACCGGTTTCTGATTTCATCGATTATGTTCCTTGTGTATTTATACCCCATGTCCTCCTTAGTTCATTGGCCGGTTTGGTTTATTGTTGCATGTGCTTTAGTTGTTCTCTTGTGGACTTATTACCCTTTTGGATTCTACTTATTTGTCGTGTGCTTTATATACACTCTTAAAAATAAAAATAAAGGTGCTTCAAAAGATTCTTTGATGCCATAGAAGAACCTTTTGGTTCTATAAAGAACCTTTAACATCTGAAGAACCTTTCTGTTTCACAAAAGGTTCTTTGTGATGAAAAAAGGTTCTTCAGATTATAAAAAAGTAAGAAAGAGCTGGTTCTTTAAAGAACCTTAGGCTGAATGGTTCTTTGTGGAACCAAAAAAGGTTCTTCTATGGCATCGCTGTGAAGAACCTTTTAAGCACCTTTATTTTTAAGAGTGTACTACAGCATTCCGTGACACTTTCTTTATTGAAACTCCCATGACGTATTCACACACCGTCACATACTGGATATGTAAACAGGTCTATAGAAACTGAAAAGTATTAAAAAGAGCTTGTCAACTTTTCTTTTTGAATATTTAAAGACTGTTGTATTTTTTACCTCCTGTAATGTGGCTGTATTTGAGAGTATGAAGCTTTTAGTCTGACAAAAAAAAACTGTTAGTTTCCTATAATAACTAGAATATGATCATCTTAAGCACGATTTTTCGGACAATGAAACCAGACCGACCTGTTGAATTCCTTTAATTTAATTTAGGAGGTTTGAGCCAATCTTTATAACGTTGCACGTCTGTGTGTGCGGGTGTGAACATATGCTCCCCCTGTGAATGCCAAATCTAATTTTACATTGAGAACACACGTTGTCATATTTTATGTTTAGCATTTATTTCGCTATAGGCCAATAGATAAATAAATGTCTAAATCATATATGTATAATGCCACTCACATACATGTATGTAAAAAATACACAATATCAGCACAGCAAGCTGTTGGTTATATCCAAATCACTTGCCACGTAAAAATGTTTGCGTCCCTACAACACGTTCAGTAATTGAATAAAATGACAATATCAAACCAAGTGCCATCTGCACATAAACAATGTTACACATTTTCTCCTATTTTTCATGTCATTTTATTTTATAATGAATGTCAGTTGATTTGATATTTTGTTAATATTTTGCTTTTCTGAACTACTGTATGGCACAGTGGGTCGTCTTTCCATGTGTATGTTTTAATTGACATGTTAGCTTCGGTATAGACATTTTTCTTCAGTTTCTTTTGTGTCCATCGAAATAATTTTGTCATTAACTTTACAGTTTTTACAAAATTTACAAATTTGATGATAGATAGCAGATAGATAACATCCACTTATGTATGCAATAACTGCCACAGCATTTAACATTGCACATCAATGGGCCTTTAAGGTTTATTAAAAAAAATCATTTTTTGGTGATTTGCAGAATTATATGTCCTGGTGTGATTTTAATTGTTGACCCCTTGCTGTGCTGTATAAACAAACACTATGTATTTAAATTATGTTAAAAATGTAAGAAAATAGTGTGCAGTGGCCATACTAGTTAAATATAAAATGAATGACAGGTGTGGTGCTATTGACGCTATTCTTCAACACACAATTAGACAGAATCATAAAAGTCTTGCTAGAATCCTGTTCACAGTTTCAAAATGTTTTCATAATGGAAGAATATTGAGTTAACAGCTTAAATCACGACCTAATGGACTGTTTGGACTGAGTACAACACATATGAGACTGGCATACTGACATTCAGTAGACAGAGCTCTGTAATGCAATTAGTCCCCATCTATCAAGTTCACCATGCAAAGGAAAAATCATTCACATTCCATTTCTCTCTCGCTGTTGAACTGTCCATCCGTTCATCCCTTGTGCAACATTAAAATAATATACCAGATAATTATTAGAAATGCATCACGGTTGACACAAATTATATTTATAAAAGCATTCAAGGTAGAAATTGAACACGAGTCATCCAATCAAGCAAAATGTCCCATATTTTATATTTCAGACATACAAATTGGTGTGACTAAAACTGCAAATCTATTGAACTCTTATCATATTAAAAGGTAGTTCATTTTTAGATGTCGATTCAAGGTGCAATAATTCAAATCTTTTGCCTACAGACACACGTGTGTCAACCTCTGCATCATGCATTCATCGTATTACACTGTATAACTATAGTTTAAAGACCAGGGCCGAATCCAAAGAATGCGATTGTTGTATATAGAAAGTATTATAAACACTGATATATGATGGAGCACATCTGACAGCTTTATTTACCTCTCACCACCCACCCCACATCTGTCTCAAACCGCATGCATAATGAGCATTTTCATAAGTGTAAATTTATGATGTAAGCGTGTTCACACTTTGAAACGGGATGTATGTATATGACTATTTTTTCTACTTTTGTTTTATAGTGAAACTACACTATACATTCTTTTTAAGAAAAAGTTCAACCAAAATGGAAAACTGTCATTTCATGCCATTCAAGACTTTTATGACTTGTTCACTGTGCATGATGGCACCAAAATAATACAAAACCAGAGTAAGCAACACTTGTGTCTATGTGCATCTACGTGCATTTAATCAGCCTCGTGTCTACATATGCCTACTTAAAATTACTATAGCTGAATCTTTAAAGTGGCAGTTCATAACTTTTGTTTCTCTATCACCATCTTTGTTTGAAACGTAAAACTGCAAGCTACTTTACGTACTTATCTTTACATTGAAGTCAAATTACAGTGCATCTCAAAAGTTTACACACCCCTTGCAAAATCTAGAAAAAAGCTGAAAATTTGGGAGGTTATTTTTTAATTTAGTCCTACCCTGAGCAAGTTATTTCACGAAAGAAATGTTAACAAACTTCACACCAAAGAATAATAACAGACTTTCTAAAAATAGCCCAGTGCAAAAGTTCACACCCCACTTATTTTTAATACTGTATGATGTTACCAGAACAATCAATGTTTTGTCATATAACAGGGTTTCTTGTTTGTCTCGAGTCATTAAACTGTTCACTGATCTTAAGACAAATCCAGGTCCTCCAAAATCTTTGCTTTTTCAGCATTTCTGGATAGAAACATTCAGTGATGCCCATAAAGGCAACACGATTCATTTAAGTCAGGTGGGTATAAACCTCTAAAAATGATAACTGCTGTAAATTGTTATTGTTTCGTTTACACGTCTTATTTTTTCATTTAGTAATGTGCTTCAGAAGCTATAAAAATACATATGTTTCTCAGGAAATGAAATATAAAAATGTACACCAAAACCATTTTCAGAGTTTACACCCACCTGACTTTAGGTCAATAAACAACATACAGGTTAAAATGAACACATGGTGGATGTAATATGTCCGGAATGTATGCATTCTGCACCCACACATATACATTTAATGGTCAAGATGTAGATACTTATTCTAATGCAGTATCCAGAGAAGGCGGCTTTACGTTGCTCGCAAACAGTGTTTCTTGAGGAGCAGCTGTTTACACTGAATTCATTTGCAGGTCCTTTAACACTTTCCGCTCACGCTTGTGTCCAAGGTGAATTCATCCTCACTGTCATACCCTATATTTATACACATGTCACAAAGCTGTGATTTTAAATTAAAGAAGCCGTTCACACAAAACATGAATTGTAATCCATAACTGACTATTTATGATGTCAGAAATGTAAATTATAAATCATTTTCTTAGTCCAGTAAAGTACATTTATAGTCGTCATTTCTTAGTAAAAGTATTAGAATGATCCCTGCTTTCCTCCTACGACTTATCACTCTGTGAGCAATTTCATATCCATCCTAACAGATCTTGCACAAATGTTCTGTATACATGACTAAGAACCGGCAATTTCTAATTAATTGGACCATTTAGATTCACTGGGTTTGTGTCAACTTATTTCTTCATTCAGCAGCCCCGAGGAACTCATGTAGCAAATGAATTCATTTAAAGGAACAAAGCGTGGGTTTAATTTGACTCTGTAAATATTTTTCCTCTATGCTTAAGGTAAATAAAACCTTGCATTTTGTTTCAGTTTATCCACCTTTCAGAACCCTTTCAGTTCAATTCACCTTGCTCTTCTTTTGAGCACAAGTGAGTTTAGTGCAGCAGTATAACACAGAGGATGAGCTGCTGGTAATTGGATTTGTAATTGTTCTTGTGACTATCATTGCACAGCGTGAATAGCACCAGCCATCATTATTTCTCCTTTTCACATGGAGAGCTCTTGAGACCTGTTGTTACAGCTGTGTTGATATAAAAGGTCTCACGTTGCTCTACTCACCCTCCAAAAATACACCCTGTGACACACTCGGTGGCTCACAGATGTTTGAGTAGAGGAGCCACAGGCTTTTCACAGAATCTCACCTGTAAGCAGTGAAAATCACAAGTGAATGTGTTTTTACACATACTGTACTCCAGATACACCAGGTTTTTTACATTTTTACATTGTGAAAATATACATTGTGATATTCATATACAAGTGACTAACAACAGACTAACTACACCACATATTAAGAAGGGGGATAAATAATTTATAATGATAAAATCAGTAGTGTAAATAGATGTTTTACTAGAGGAGCCTAGATCCATAGATCCTGAAAATCCAACACAGTCTTACGGGAATTCGTGACATTCATGTTCATGGATTTCAATCTTAATCAATTTATGTATTTTAATACAAAGTATCTTTCACATCTCTGGTGTCCTTCTGAAACCTTGTATCTCCAAATTTTATGAGTAATTGACAATTATGATTTTTTTGGGTTATAATTGTGCAGCACTTTCTCATAAATCTATCCATATGTATTGATCTGTAATAGAAGGATGGATGATGTTTAGAAATCTGTCTATCATAAACAAATGTACAAACAATATCCATTTGTGTTTGAACAGAATTTTCTAGCAAGTGTTACAACTAACCAGTCTATCTGTTACAATGATCCCCCACCCATGGGGTTAGTTGTAATGTTTGCACTTCTGTCACTTTAAGTGTTCATTTGTAGCAGAGATGTGTATGTTGCTTGTGTAAAAATCTGATTAATCAAGCTTAAATATTTTTTGAGTGATTGAACCAAAAAGTGTCTCCCCCTATGTATATATCAGCGTAATCTGATGAGCATTCTTACCTGGGACGTTCAGTTTAGGGCCGGTGTTAGGGCTTTATCGCTGCTTTGCCACTGCTGCTTTACTTTTTAGCAAAATTAGCCTTTAGGTTAAAATATGTGCGACATATATACTATATAAATGTATATACACACATGGTCTGTATATTAAAAGTCATGCTAAGTGACATGAAAAAGAGGGGAATTTGTGTTGTCATGAACTGCTGTGAGACAAAATCCCACAATGTTAATGTATAAAATTTGCATAGCATTTAGAAACTATTATAAAGATAAAGAAGTTGGAAATTATATCCCCGGACTCACCCCCCCCTTCCAGCTCTGCTTAAAACAGATGAACAGTCTCTGTATGAGATAATAAAACCTAAGAAACTGTTTAAAATAATGATCTTAATCGCCTTAATTTTTTTAAAGAAGTTGCTTAATAAGCTTGATAATGAATTAAGTCTTAATATTTGTTCAGCTTGAAAAAATGACATATGACATTCTGAGACTTTGAGAAATTATCTGCATAAATTAATAAATCAATAAATCAAGTCACCAAAAGTTATTTTTAGTTAGTTTCATGGCTACTTTAATATATAACCCCAACAACTTTTAAGAAAAGTGAAAGTTTATTTTAGCGACGAGACATCCCTGTGTGTATAAATGTGTCAAATCAGTTCTGTGCGTTTTAGAATAGATCATTTTAGGCGACCGTGCTGAAGAAACTATTATATTATGACAACAGATAGGAGCGAGATTATGACGGGTTTGGCAGTTTTATAGCTGTTTAGCTGACTGGTTGGACCCTCGTGTGAAAACCCTTGCTCAGAAGTAATTAAATGCTGATTTATATGCAGCAAAGTGATGGGTACGTGTGAGCCACAGCTCACAATTAATTCAAAGGCAGAAGGATGACTTTGCTTTTAAACTGCCCCGCTGTTTTGGCATATTAATGTACAATAAATGTCATGTTTTTATGTGGCTATATGACACAGGGATTCTGCTATTAGAAATGATAAGACCGGGATCACTGAAGTCTTCATGCTGAATCTGAGGACCCATTCTACCCTAGGGCCAGATGGGCCAGTAATAAAGTTTAATGACGGATCGAACGAAACGTTTGTCTGACAAATGTTCAATGCGATAAGACGAAAAACACGGTATGCTTACAATATCTTCTACATGAACGGAAATATAAAAAAGCTGCATCTCTGTAGAGTCTGTTGCTAGCTCACCAGATGTCTAAGCACACTATATACTGTATCTAATTCACATGAACTTGGTCATCTTGGCTTTTTTCCTGTTGTGTCAAATTAGAGCCCTTAGAAAAATGAACTATGGTTTTAATGCAGTAACCCTGGTTCAAATATAGTTGTGGTAAAATCACAGCAACCACAAATTTACTATAGTGGCCTTTAATCATTTGAAGTACAACCATGGTATGCAAGCTGTCAAAAAACACACACGCACTACAGCTTTACTATAGTATCACAATTATTTCATATGGTACAGAGGTAGAGAAGTTCAAAATGACCAATTTTTCTTGTACTGTGGTAATACTATGGTACAATGATGGTGTCAGATACAGTATTAATTCACTGTATATACAATATAAATTCATCCACACAGTTAAAATAGTAAACCCCTCTAATTTAAATTACTTTTATCGGTGTAACCTACAGTAATATGGTCAAGATGTTTCAGTTTTTTTAATTGATGTTTAATCCCATAAAGTCCATGGTAAAAGTGATAGTTTGCCCAAAAATGAAAACTCTATTTTCATTTACTCACCCTCTTGTTATTTCAAACCTGTGTGACTTTCTTTCTTCTGCAGAACACAAAAGAAGATATTTTGAAAAAATCACTGAATAATGGAGGCACCATTTACTTCTATAGACTGCAGGGTCAATAGGTACCACCGTTGTATTTATCAAAATATCATCTTTTGTGTTTTGCAGAAGAAAAAAGTCGTACAGGTTTAAAATTACAAGAGGGTGAGTAAATGATGACAGAATTTTCATCTTTGAAAAATACAGTGTTTATTGTACAGTACTGAATGATTACCATGTACAACGGGTTTTTCACGGTACTCAAAGTGTCTATAGTCCAAAAGAGTTTTAGTACTATAGTACTTACTAGTTCTCCAAAAGTGTGGACATCGCTTGCATGTTCTCAGCTCCTTTGAGATGATATGTGCGCTGTTATGCACGTTCAGGGGAATTGGTGTGTAACCATCTCTCCCAGAACCATACAAGAATGCACTGAGGGATCAATTAGTTGTCATAAATGAGAGGCAGATAACCCACACTTATTTGCATTGGAGCTTTCATCAGGACCCCAACACCCATCAAACTCTCCAGCCTCCCTGTGGGGAGAAACTGATCAGCTGGGAGTGGCAGTAGCATGTAGGCCAAATATCAAAGAAACCTTAGAAGCTCCGAACAGAAGCTCAGCTGGAACAGCGGGCCGTGGGAGTCGAGCCCGATGTCTTTTACCATGTTATGTGAGGAAGTGCAGGTAGAAGTAGCGGAGGTTGGTTCTAGATATCAACGGGGAGGAGAACATAAAAGACAGAATGAATTTGTCTTACCGTGATGAGAAAGAGAGCTCTCTGCATGAAGGCATGAGAGTCTTTCATTTAGCATGAGTGGAGGTTCAGGTACAGATGATAAAGACGTCATTTTAAGACCATAATGTTACTGATGATTGCAATCGTGATAGAACTCAATATTGTGTGTTTTATTAGTAAAAAGAAAGCACTTTATATGCCTTTAGAAATTTAATTTAGTTAGGATTACTAGTGATTCTGTCTAGCATGCAACTATGTGCGCGATTTAAAGGGACAGTTAAAATGTAACCCCTCATCCTCAAGCTGTTCCAAACCTGTATAAATGTAATTGTTCTGCTGAACAGAAAGAAAGATATTTGGGGAAAATGTTTGTAACCAGCAGTTCGGGGGCACTATTGACTACCATAGTATGAAAAAGAAACCAATAGTCAATAGTGCCCCAAAACTATCTGGTTTTGCACATTCATTTGTGTTCAATGTAACCAAAATTTGGAAAACCTTGAGGGTACTGTAAGTAAACAATGACAGAATTTTCATTTTTTTAGTGGACTATCCTTTAACTATCTAACTTATAACTTCCTGTTAGGTATCGATGTCCTCTTAAAGGTGCAAGCCTTCAAATAAAAAAGCATTAAAAAAAGTTTCTTAAAAGCATCGTTAGCCAACTATGGTCGCAAGTTCCGTCATACCTGCATAGTTTACAGAATCCAGTGTTTACCGAAACCATCGATCCAACAAACATTCGCAAACAGTATCGCAAAGTTGCATGGTTGAAACTACAGATCCATGGCTGTAGTTAGAAGCATCGTTCCTTGTTATTATGACATGTAGACTTACATACATCATGCTTTTGAGCAACATAAGAAAGCGACATGCGGTGCATTCTGTAGCAATCATTTAAAATATTTACAAATTCCATTTAATGTCTTTTAGTTTGTCAAAAAAATAGTATTAAAGCGCTGTTTTTGAAAAGTGCGCATGCGCAAAGGCACTAGGACCCTGGGGAATCCCTGTGCAGAAAGTACTTGTGAATGAACAAAACATTTTGAGATAGAACAACAGAGAACAGGAATAAGATAACAAAAGTAGTCTATGCAATGTGCGTTATTTACAGCAAGAATTTGACATTAATTCGATGTGAATGTATTTATTAGTAGACGTTATTTCTCAACCACCTGTGCGACTTCATCAACTATTGCTGAACCAACTTGGTTCAAACGATTGATCTCCGACAAAGTTACTACGATTTCGGGAAAGAGACTACATTTCCCCAGTGATGCAGTGCACTATGGTGGTTAAGCAGCAAGTCGTTGTTTGGGAAATGCACCCTTGATCTCACGGAACTATTTTCCAGTGTTGCTAATTCATATGAATTAGTACGTTGTGAATTACTAGAAAAAGCAACACTTTAACATCACTGGTGCAAAAGCAAATTGTACAAAATGTACGAATGAGATTATATGAATTGATACGAATGAGCCAAAATTGTGTTGAAATGATTTTTTTGACATGCGCCTATTTCTTGAAATAGTTTTTTTTTTAATTTGACAAATCAACTTCCCCGTTTTCACATCTGCCATGTCAGGGTTTCCCAAAAGGATGTTTGCAAAACCCTGGTGGTTAAATTGCAAAGAGATGTTACAGGTAAAATGTAAAATATTACTGATAGACACAGTAAATTTGTCAAATTGTGTAATAAAGCACAGTAATTCTTGTAAACTATTTAGGTTAGTAAAAAAATTGTAAAGCACAATACTAAAGCCCCTACCCTAAATCTAACCATTACTGGCACAAAAGTAAAACGTATTAAAAATGACAAATGAGACTGTACCAATTCATACAAATGAGCCACCTCCTACACAAGCTGCAGAGAGATTTTGTTGAAAAAAAAACATTCTTACGCAAGTCTTCGATTAACACTGTAGAGCTTACGGAGTTGAACATTTAAAATAATTTTAAATCGAATCGTGTTTAATTACATTTACAAAATGTGTTGTCATTCCTGAATTTGATGTAAAATCATCAAACTAATTATTTTCTACATTTTCAATTGTGGATTCAAATTGAAATTGAATGAGTTGGCGTTGAGCAAGCGCATGACCCCCCATGTCTGGTGTTATACTAAGAAAAGCAATACAATGCTTTTTGACCTCATATCACTGTGTTTTGCAGTGCAGTCATTGCAGATGCCCCTGTCAGTCATCAGTATGAGCATCAGTGCTTTAGAGAGCAGGAGACAACACAGTGCTCCACTGCTTTCTAAAGAAATGCCATCACTTCACACACCCTATTGATTCGAGGATGAAGAGGGATTAAGACAAATATGTTGCAGTTGATTTAATATTGCACTCCAGAACTTTTCTTGACATTCTGAGCCTGTCACCTCTGTTTCTCAAGGAGTACTTAAGAATATCGAAATATCATAGAAACCTTTGACCTTAGCCTGTATGTAACCACCTAAAACCCTCTGGAAACCACACGGCAACATAGTGAAGACAAAACCAAAACAACCAAGCACTGAGGTAGTTTGACCACTGATGTTGATATGCTGCTAGACATGAATCAACTCTAAATTAAAGAATCCTGATAAGATGATGTTGTGTGTGTCAAAAATGGCATTAATAAAAAAACGAAAACTATCTAAGTCTTTTAATTCTCAACCAGAATAAGAAAATCTTAAATTCTGCATTTCAGAGCTTAAACGCCCCCTTTCTCTCCATAGGGGGCTCCAAACATAATCATTATACCTCACATAAGCAAACATTTATGAATACAGTGAGATTTTTGGCTTTTTCAGATTTACTCACACTCTCCTGCCGTTTTAGATGCTTTTGAAAAATCTACCCACACCAGCGTGTTATAATTATCCTCTTGTGAGATGAATACCAAAGCATGCTGTATATAATCAATACTGTACATGTCAAGCCATAACCTTACATAAACAAAACAGGCTATAGGCAACAACGATATATTCAAACACACATACAGACATACAGAGTTACACATACAGGGCTTTCCTGTAGCTCAGTGGTTAGATCATGGCGCTATAGCAAACGCCAACGGATCCCAGAGATTGCACATAGGCTACTCAGTAACAAATGTATAGTATAATAATGCAATGCAATGCAATGTAAGTCGCTTTGGATAAAAGCGTCAGCCAAATGACTAAATGTAAATGTAAATACAGTACAGTGTGATAAAAAGACCAATGAAAAAGACAGCAAACAATACATTTATGAGCTATGTGCGAGTTGAAATGACTTGTTTTGCTTGTTTTATGGTTTTACGGCTTTACGGCTTTATACTTTGTAGTAAAGACCTCAGGGCTATTATGTTAGAACAATAATAATGTTTAATAATTTATGCCCAAAATATAATTTAACCAATAAAAATGGCAACTGAAAATCACCCAATCTTGTGATTTTGTAAAAGCATATGAATATGAACTAACCATATGGACATTGACCTAAACCATTGTGGCTTTAAAATGCATAACACTGTGAAAAAAAACAGAACCTTGTTTAGTCGAAAACAATAGATTTTGAAGTTACGATCGTTTTTACTTCTGCATTCTGACGCATTTCCGAATGCAACGAAATGAGAAAAATTGTGGGTGTGGCTTGTGTTTTCCACTGCGATTTGATTGGATGCATTGCATTTTAAAATGAAACTAGCAGCAGACTGAGAGTTGAAGGGGAGGAGTTAACTGCACTGCAAAGATTATGTGGGCACAAGAATTTTAAAAAGTGACCCACACTGATAAGCTATTTATAACAAACAATAATAACAAAGAATTGTTATTTTTAATTTCACCAGGACTTCAACACTAGCAATGCCGGTGAACACAAACAGTATACTAATAAATATACAAATATGTATTTATAAGGCTATTCTTTGGATAAACTGCATGCACAAAACAATGTAAAATATTACATACAAATCTGTAAACATGTAAAACACTATGTTGCTTTCCTACAGCTCAGTGGTTAGAGCATGGTGCTCTAACCACTGAGGGGTTTGATCCCAGGCATTGCACATAGCCTACTAAGAAACAAATGTATAATGTGTAATGCAATGTAAGTCGCTTTAAAGCGTCTGCCAAAATGCAAAATAAACAAGAATGGATTCTATTACAATACAGCTTTTCAACATTGTATAGATTTTCATATTTTTTTAGAGAGGCAGGGAAGGTGGAACATGGATTCTCAAGATTTCATGAACAATTATCTTGCTTTCACAAAAGCCTCATATACCGCATGTCAGCACATCATAAAATGTTATCTGCTTGTTGTTATCTGTCTGCACGGATCATATATTTCTGTTTATCAACAGTGAGTATCGTATCATAACTCATAGCTGTGTGTTTGTCTCCGTTTCTCTGCCACAGTTGTCTGTGTTACTACCGTTGTGTGACCCAACACTACATTCTGTGATCCTAGATCCTGTTCCTGTTGCTAATATTATGGTTGTTCATAATAAATATGGTTTGGCCAAAAAGACTCACGGTATTACTGTTGGGTTAATCGATGCTCCGATGTTATGCTGCTGTGGAATAAATATGCATATATTACCATAAATTACCTGAATTCTAAATTCTGTTTCTAGATGGAATGCAAACCAACAAACAAAATAAATTATTGTTTGCTTGTTGTTATTAGGTTTGAGAAATGGATATGAAGACTGCACAGGATTTGAAATACTGAATTATGCTAAAATTTTTGAAGCTGATATATGATTTTCCCCAAACCTGCTGTGCTGCTTATGCTTCCCAATCCATGGCTGTTTCAAAAGGAAGCCAAGACTGAAGCCAAAGACTGAAGCAGCATCCTCAATCGTGTAGGCAATCCAAAAATGCAGAATGTGACAGGTGGGTACAATGGTGGATAAGGCACAAGGTTTATACTTGTTGTGAGTATAAACAAACATAGATAAACAACAAACGCCATAGCGTGATGTTGTGTATTGATTGTTTTTACATTAAATGTGAATCATTGTAGTAAAGGCCACTTTAATAATATTAGTGTGTTGTCCAGTATAAAGGAGTGACTTCCTGTGGTATTGATGAAGTGGTACTTGAGCTTTACGTGGGCTCTGGGGGAACAGTAAAGGCTATCAAAAGCAAATCTTTGGGAGATCTACCGAGTTTATTACTAAAAGGGTCCAAAATAAACAGCTTTTACCTCGGTGGAAATTGTACCATTAGTCATAATCATAAATTGATTTAGGATGCATAGCAAAAGTGTTTTTCTCGAAGTCTCCATGTGATGAATAAGACCGTAAGGACTGAGTTCAATAAGACATTTTGTTGTGTTACCCTGAGATACAGAGACCGGTTCATCTGGCAAATTATTTAGTGAATTGTATACTCAAAACTGCGGAAGAAAATTAAAGGGATAATTCACCCAAAAATAAAAATACAGTCATGTTGTTCCAAATCTGTATAAATGTCTTTGTTTGGTTGAACACAGAGAAAGATATTTGGACGAATGCTTGTAACCAAACAGTTCTTTGACCCCATTGACTACCATACTGTAGTATGAAAAATTACAATGGCAGTTAGAAGTACACCAGAACTGTTTGATTTCCTACATTCTTCAAAATATCTATTCTTCAAAACACAGAGTATATTTTCTTTATTTTTCATTTTCTGCAAATAAATGCAAATAAAAACAATATTTTTATTTGAAATTTGGGAGAAATACTGTCACTAGCTAATAGAAATAAACAGAAATTATAATTTTGAATGTACTGTATGTAAGCTGTTCATCTTAAATATGCAAAACAGCAACTAAAGATCCAATCTCACTACTACAAAAATATATTTTCTAAAAATAAAAATGGCAAATAATACTACGATCAGAAATTTTCTTTGTTTTTAATTTTGGATCCGACTTGTTATTCTCCACTAGCCCTCTCTCTCACCATTTTGACATTCACCATTCAGGTGACCATATTCATGCCCGAATGATTCATTACGCTGAATTCTTCTCACCCATATCAACAGCTGACATAGACTTCTCCTCTGTGTTTGCCTCATTTACACCTTCAAATTGAGAATCAACCTGAAATACGCGTGAAATGGGTTCAAATGAAGCGACGTGAGGCAGGTGGGGCGACCAGGACGCCCTTTCTAGAACAGCAACAAATGAGCGTCCTGGGGCAGAGCTTTCTTAGAGACAATGCAATCGGCGGCGGATTTAGGAAAGAAGAATGTGATTGCCCTGGAGACCTGTGCAGTTTTTAAAGCATAAAGCGGCAAGGTTGTTGAAGAGAAAGCTCGGTAGATCATCTTCTAAAGACCGGGGAGAAAAGCGATGGTGCAGAACCGTGCAGTGGATGGGCCGATGGAAGAGACAGGCCGAATTACAGAGTGTTAAATGACCTCCACTTCTAAGCGGATGGGGAGAGCAGGATAAAAGGGAGATACAAACAATGAGATTCCAACACATGAATGCTAAAAAGGTCTTGGTACTCTCTGGTCAGACTGCAGATTGTAACATTTTGCTCTAAATAACCAGTCGGCACCTGTCCGGACTTAAAATCGGTTCAAATTAAGCTTATAACTTTCTTAATTTGGTTGATCAAATTGTCTACATCTTGTTTTTGTTTACTTTCCAAATACATCTGTTTTTTTTAGAGATGTTTTGGGCCATTACATCTGAGTTAGGTGCCTCTGGGAGCTCATCTTTTGTTTTTTTTTATTGCAGAAGCAAACAGAACATGTATAACAAACAATACAGCATTATGATTTGTAAATATATTGTTGATCATAATTCTAATTATATTTAATAATTTATATTTTGTGTAAATACACTGAAAAAAAAGGTTAGTTGGAATTACTCAATTTAATCATGTTCATCGGTTCAACATGATTTAATTAAGTTTTTTAACATAATTTTTCTTGCAATTTAAGAAATTGTTTTTAAATGTTATGTTAAAAAATGTAATTCAATCGTGTGGAACCGACGTACATGATTAAATCGAATAATTCCAAAGGAAACTTTTTTCAGTGTATATAGAAATTTTAACTAAGTATATGATTAAATAAATAAATGAACTAAATGAAATAGCTTTCCATTTAACTTGAAATCACATAATTTCTCGCTTCTTACAGTCAGCAAGTTTAGTCTCAGTAAAAACATTTTGCATTTTACATTTATGCATTTGGCAGACGCTTTTATCCAAAGCGACTTACATTACATTGTACTATACATTTGTACATTTTGTATAGTAAGCAAGTGGGGGTTAGGTGCCTTGCTCAAGGGCACCTCAGCCGTTACCCACCAGCCCTGAGAATCAAACCAGCAACCTTCTGGTCATGAGTCCAACTCTCTAACCACTGGGCCACGACTGCCCCTATGTAGACTCTCATTTTGTACTCTGATGTAATGCTGGACCTGTGGCCAAGCGCTTAATGTCTGTGCTTCACACCAAGTGAGCGGAGTCGATTGATGTATTTTGCAATAAAATAAAAAAGCCAAAAATAAAATAAAAAAGATGCAGACATGATGTACAACAACGGCTATGTGCGCTTTCATAGGGGGACACAATTATCTTCATAGCAGAATGCTAATGGCTCGGCTAATTGTACTCAGGGGCTACATGCAATGCACAGTTTAACAGACTTATTTCTGAGGTAATTGGTCAATCTTATCATACGCTGGACTGGCTAATCGCTGGACAATGAAACACCTGCGCCTCGCTTTCCGCCAGGAGACACTGTTTTCCGAAACAAAATGGATTGTTAGCTTTACCCCAAAAAAGCCAAACTCGAAATACTGCAGATTTCAAGAATTACGCAAAGCACTATTGATGCCAAACAAAGAGGGATTTTATGTTTGTGGTGTAGTCATGAATAAAGACAATTCAATTTGAAACCAGTATATAAACTGTCTGTGATAATTTTATTTATTTATTTAGTTAATATTTTTTGCTCTATGGTAGTGATTGGGGGGTTCACGGCTTAAAGGGACAGTTCTCCAAAAAAATAAAAGTTCTGTCATCATGTACTCACCCTCGAGTTCTAAATCTGTGTAAATGTCTTTGTTCTGATGAACACAGAGACAGATATTTGGAAAAATGCTTGTCACAAACCATGTTCTTGGACCCCATTGACTACCATAGTAGGAAAAATTACAATGGTTGTCAATAGTGCCCCAGAACTGTGTCCCAAATTACATACTATACACTTTAACTATGCACTATGCACTCAACCATCTAGTGTATGAATTTATGAAGGGTAGTATCGTCCAAAATGGAATACTTAACAGTTTTAAACTAACCGGAAGCACGTGCGGTTTCCCAGATGAGGGCAAATGACGTCAATTGCACAACACAATGCGTGTCAATAAAAATCAATTCGTACATTGTATTTAATGTCATTTTGATTTGTAGACGAAACATGCGACCACCAAAGTTCCCCACTTCACATTTTCGGTTGAATGAGTGCATCATCCTGGTACTTCTTTGGGAATTTTTAATGTAAATGCACTACAAGATGGCGTAGAATAGTAAATAAGTGCGCGATTTGGGATGCACCTTTTGCTTTCCTACATATTCCGAAATATCTTCTTTTGTGTTTAACAGAATAAAGAAATGTATAAAAAATTATAAAGCATTTGTTCCTAATATGGGAGTCAATGGTGGCCAAGAACTGATTGGTTACAAGCATTCTTCCAAACTGTTTCTTTAACATTAACCTGTTCTTTCATCACCTAACACATAACTATATCAGTCTAGACCAAATGTTTTCAAACTTTAATATAAGAGCAACCTTCTGTGAGGGACCCCCTCCTAAAATACATATCCATATATATTTTCATGTATAAAGAAACATTTCAACTATGTTAGATAGTAAATTTGATAATATAAGAACAACATTAATAACATTTAGCAAACATCAATAACTGGCTACATTTAATGTTAGATGTATAAACCTGAAGATAAAAATGTTCAATTTAAGGGTATTTAGACTATAGAAACTTTGAGAATAAATCTAGTTTCAAATAACACTGTATACAAACCCCAGTAGGTGAGATAAAGAAAACTGTAGTGAGAAACTAACTAGAAATAAGCAAACAAATAAGCAATTCTAGAAAATGTGCATGTCAACAAAGAAGAGATAAAAATTTAGAAATAAATATGAATGATATGAAACATAAATAAGGTTCAGTAGACTTCTACAAATCTTTGCTTTGAAATATTCTGGGGACCTCATAAACCCTTCTGGGGTTTCTCTGGGGGTCCCTGCAACCAAGTTTAAAGACCCCTGGTCTAGGCTACAGCACACCATTATCAATTCTGTCATTTGTGTCAATTGTAAGCTGTTCTATTTTCTCAGCTTGTACAAGTCAGAGACTAACCACTTTTAACATCAATCTTTTAAAGACTGGCCAGAACTGAAATTCAAAGAACCTGTTTGTGTCACTGTATAGGTGTCCGAGTTCAATAGTTTACAAGAAACAACTTCCTGAATTCAACTGCTCTGAAATATGAAGTCTAAAGTTTTGTCTATACATTGATATTGTCTATTGTCTCTTGTTTATTGTCCTCCTACTGTAAAATAAATAAACACTTTATGTACTAATACTGTCAGTTACATGTTATATAATAAAATTCATTTTGCTTAAGGCTACTATGATGTGTATAACAATCTCTGGTGTGTATGTAAAGTAAGCGAAACCAGAGCGGATTAATTTAAATAAGACCAGCAAATTCTCAATTTTTTCCGATTCCTCATTGACCAAGGGCCAATTGCTTGAGTAATGAACTAAAGAATCCCTAATGCATTAAGCAAGACTGTGACGCATAAGCACAAGAGTGTGTGTATTTTAAGTAAGTCGTTTCCCTTGTGAGATGCCAGCAAATTTTAGTCAATGACTTAAATTATAAATTATTCTGGACGAGATTAAAGTTTCATTACACAAACAATTCATCAGAACTTATCAACGCAAGATCGCAAAGAGCCGTCAGTACAAATGAACCTGTCACGTCTATGATTTTACCACCATTTACCATTCTATGGTGTCTTAAGCAAATCAGTTGGATCAATTTTCATGCAATATAAACGTCATTCTAGGTTTGTGATGATTGTGTCTTGAAAACTGTTTTATCATTATACAACAGTCATATTTGATTAGGATAACCAGTTGCTGATAGTGATTCTGTGTTTTAGCGCATTTTGGAATGGCCAAGTGTATTACACTGTAGCATTATTGCTTTTAACATTAGAGAGGCTGGAAATAACCCTGGGGGGGAAAATGATTTACTTTAAAACACTGGTTTATGGAACTGTGATGGAACTTATTATTGAACTGGTGAAATATAATAAGGTCTCACTATGACATGTAACCTGCAATGACAAAGATTTTTCAAAGGCCATATGGCTTATTAGCCTGTTTTGCATCAAAGAATGCAAGTTTGGTCATTTACTTTACAGTGTTTTGAAATTACACATAATCAAATAAATATAAAATAAAAAATGATATACATTTAAAATGTTAAATGTGAACCTCAAATTAATATGATCTAAAGAAAATAGTTTACAAGCTGGATAATTCCAACCTGATCACACAAGAATTTGTCATTTACGAGGTCGCTAATTCATATGAATTTACAATTATTGTACATATGAAATGTACAATTATTAGAAAAATCAATACTGAAGCCCCTCCTCTAACCCCGCCCCTAAACCTAACATCACTGGTGAGAAAGCAAATCATACTCGTACATACAAATACGATTGTATGAATTCATACGAACTAGCCACCTTGTAAATTAGGGGTGGGTGGAATGACCAAAAATCTATTTCAAGGAATGAGCAATTTTACGGTAACAATACATTTCAGGGTAACAATCTCCCATTATAATTATATCTCATATCTCATTTTTCTTAGATTGATTTAATTTATCTATTTATTACAATTCATATAAATGCTCACCATAGTTCAAATGTAGGCAAGTTATGAAAACTAAAGGTTTAGATTAAGTTCTGATAATCAGATGATATGTTTATATCATATGTATACAGACAATATTGATGATGCTCGCTACGCCGCTAACTCGTGTGGAGTCACCAGAGACTCACGGTGCAGGAACAAGCGTGCGAATAACCTAAAAACAGAGAGTGGCAATATTAATATTTTAACGTTTAAATACGATCTGCTTTTAGGCCAAAAACAGTTCGGCTTAGGGACGGGGCTTCTATAAAAATTGTACGATTTGTACTCTTCATTCAGACCTTGAAGGAGCACTACATTAAAAGCACCCTTCAAAATTCACCTCTTTCTTTCAAACTGTAAAAATTGTGCCCACTTCACAATTTTCACCATCAAGAACACTTACATTTTCATTTTTAAGTTGTGTTTTGTTTGCTAGATAACATTAGCAATGCCAAGATCATGGTACTGATTCTCATTGAATACACACAAAAAAAAAGGATAAAAAACACTATACCTTAACTGCATTGAAAGTCAATTAAGACATAAGCATCTGCCAAATGTTTAAAATAAAAATAATAAAAAATGTGGTGGGGATAAATATGGTAGTTTTGAATTAAGCAATACACACAATCTGTGCTATATATGTTATCACTGCTAAATCTGTTTTATTAAGATGCGCCAGAACCTAAATACAGCAGATATGCACTTATCTTTAACTGCCTAAAGCTGTTTACCTCTGATACTGTAGAAAGTATGTGATGTGATATGTCTACACGGGGTCAAAGGTCATGTTTCGTGTGACTTCATTTACGCTTCATACCCTAAAACATTCTTGTGGGTATAAACAGTGGAGTAAAGACAGTATGGCAGTATTTTTTTGTTTAGTTTATGCGTATACACCCAAATGTGTGTGTGTCAGGTTCAGCAAAATGTCTTTTTGTTTCCATGGTTTCCATAACTTTTTTCCAGAGTTATTGCCATAGGCATTGATAAGGTCAGTCACTCCATGCTACTATATTACAGAGTTTCAGCAGACAGTTTTATATCCTTTGTGACTTTTTCTATGTATGCAAGTAAGTAGTTTTGCTATTTTCTGCTTGTTTAGCCTAAAACCCTTCAGCCTTCTGTCAAATCTCACATTGACAGTCCAGAAGCATACTTTTACTTTAGCAAGACCCAGAATATGAATAAAATATCAATCACGTGCTGAACGGGACATCCTGCTACTTGTTACAATTATGACTTAACTATAAAATTCCCAAAATGCTATTTAGCTTAAATGAAGAAAAAGACAAATGTTGCTGGATATCGACTAAGATCCGCAACGTTCATGACAGCATTGTTTATGGTATCGCTCTGCATGCCTGAATATAATTCAGATTCAATTTGGTGAGCTGCTGCAGTCTTAATTTATTTCAAATTAGTCATCATATCTGTGCTGCGTGCAAACAAATCAATTGTCTTTCATTCCGTGGCAATATTTAGTATGTTTATTGAGCACCGAGAGCAGCATAATTAGGTTCTATGTTAATATGCTAATACCAATTTGCTCTTGCATCCTAAATATATACAGTATTATTGTGAAACAGCACTTTTAAATGAATGTTATGCGCATGAATCATGTATGAAACTGAAAGAGAAAGGTCAGCAAACCACCAGTTAATGAAGTAATGATTTATATTTAGAGCCAATTATGAATGTGAGGCATCTACGTCATGATGCTCAAGTCTTTTGTTATGAAAATGATCATTGTATTAACAGTGCATTGAACGGTTTGCTCTAAACAGGCACTTTGTGAAAGGTTATAGTTAATGCGGAAATATTCTCTAAAATGGCTGACAGTACGATCAAGCCTTATAGTGGCAAAGCTTTACTTTGTGGCATATGCCAAGGTCACATAACCTGTCACTAAACTATTCACCGCTCTCCATGCATTTTTCTTCAGTATTTCATGTAATATTGAAATGAATAAATATGAATGCTGGTGAAATTTCAAGGTTTGTTTCTATTGCTTAAGGGTGACTAAAATGAATTTATGTATGAACAGCTAGTGTAATTGTTTATTGTTAAAGAATTTGTTCAAGTTAAACATCTCTTTAGTTTGTGCCTTTGGGTTATTGTGAGCAAAATAGCTAAGCTTTTGAATTACAGCTTACATATTTTTCTTGCACATCTAGGTTTAATAACGCACAAGGGCTTAAACCACATTTTAAGGGATAGTTTACAAAAATATTTCATTCACTCTCCCATTGTTCAAAACCTGTATGATTTTTTCATACGGAACACAAAAGAAGATATTTCGAGAAATATATAATAATATGTTGGTTAATATATCATCCTTTGTGTTTTGCAGAAGAAAGAAAGTCATACAGGTTTGAAATGATAAGAGGTTGGATTTTTGGGTGAACTATAACTCACTGTAAAACAGAAACCTTTTCTGTTGTTCTCAGAATTTTGGCCCCCACTGTATTTACATTTGCTTATTTTCTCACCATGAACTCACTTGGATGATGTTGACTGCGTTTTCCCCTCATTATCATTTCCTCTTCATATTTGCATAATGTATGTGCTGTTTTGCTCTCTACAATGAAATGCCAAAACGTTGTTTGATCTTCTATCTGTGGCCCTGAACTACACCGCTCATGCTGAATGTCCAGACAATACAGCTGCATGCTTAACACTGTTCTCATGCCTGCCAAACGCCACTTACATTATTCAGACTTTTTTTTTTTTAACTTTTTCAGCGGTTAGAATTGGGCTAATGCTGGTAATTCATTCTCTATTTAAGTGTCTTTTAGAATTTCATAATTCTTTGCTTGAAGTGTCCCAAGGGGAAAAAAATCAAAGAAGTAAAATCCTCATACACGCCTCCACACTCACGTATGTACACACAGCGTGATTAAAGCTTTGATGTTTTGAAGAATGTTACCTGAGGTCATTCACTGCCCCCATACGTCATCTTAAAAGCATTTTTTCTTCTTCTGGCCAACGTCAATATTGACTGATGCTAAGCAAATGAACATTTCACTTACAGCAGGTTGCTTCATCATTTATATATCCTTTAATAATATATATATTTTGTATTGGCTAAATTCTAATTTAAAGCTGGTATTTGTAACGTTTGTACGAAAATAAAGAAATATCAATTATTGAGCAAGTATAGTAACAAATCAGTGTTTAAAACCGTTACCTTTTTTTTACCCCAATTCACAACTGTAAGCTTAAAACACCTACTATCGTGTGTGTGGATGTAAGAGTTAATATGGACCTGAAATTCGAGAGGTGCATCTAAGACATTGATGTACAATGTCAGATCTGCTCTGATGTGGACATTATATACCTTTACATACAACTTATACAATCAGATTCGTCAACGCCAAAGCACAGCCCGCAAAAAACCTCCGCAAATAACTGCATTTATATGGTGCAACAGAGATGGTGCTAAGGAGGCAAACCTTCCGCACTACAGCTTTAAAAAAAAAATCTGACATGGTTGTTAGTCAACCTCAGCATGCATTGCTTGCATGGAAGTTTTTTCTTTAAATCATTTCCGTATTTTTTTGCTTATGTTGAATGACACAAAGTTAAATTGTATTATATTAAAAAGCAAGACCTAATATTAAAAAGCACATTTTGACCGTTCAATTTATGCAAGAGTGAAATATTTGGCTATAAAGAAATGCGAAAAAACATGTTCGGTATTCGGCTAAGTGTTTGATTTTTATTCAGCTTCGGCCAAGAATTTTAATTGAAAAAAAAAAGAGTTGCATTTCATTTAGCTTACAAAATTAAGTTAAAATTGGTTACATTGATTTATTGAGTAATGGAAAAACTCAGCATATCATTTTTACAGTGTACTTATGATATTGTACCACTTGATCTTTTATTTTCTTAAAGAACAATGCATTTCGTGATCTCTCCGAGTTAAGTTTAAGCTATGTTAACAGGATTTCATGTAGTGTTAAATTTAAAACCGCATAGGAGAGCATCTACACGGTTTCTTTTCTTATCTGGTTGGCAAGCTGATTTTACCGCCCGTGTCTGTGGGCAGGCTCTGAGGGGGTCTGTGTTGTATATATCCTGTCAAGCTTCATCTCCATATAGCAGCACTGTGATCTGAGTATTATTGCCTACAAGAAGGGGATATTATATCCCTGCTGTCTGGGTGGGAGATCAGGGGATGGCATCAAGTGAAACAGCAGGAGCTCTCTCTCGCTCAATGTCTGTCATAGACACGGCCCAGCCAGCGATATTAGATTTAGCTGGCCATCACTTCGACAGCAGGGAATATAGCAGACAATGTCAAAGTCTAGCGCAACTTGACTGACTGACAGAGACCAAATAAAAAACAAGTATTAGATTGTCAGGAGTGAAGAAATTTTGACTTTGAAAAACTTTTTATAGGGCTTTACAGTACGCCTTGATGCATTGTAATTGGAAGACATGCAGGTATCAAAGACATCACTGGTGTAAAACCTGCATGATGCATTACATGATATTTGCAAATTCAGTGAAAGGCAAAACTTTTACAGGAACAATGTTAATTTTTGTCTTTTTTCTTGCAAAAGCTATAGTCTATTGGAATACTGCACATAAGTCAGACTGCATTAATGTTACTTTTATGGTTTCATTTGTTTCTTATTTTTTGTCCTTAAGGGTACAGGAGTAAGAAGAACAAATATTTGACCTAACATCTCATGTCATACTAGCTTTAAAATACATACTAGTGAATAAATGATGACAAAATAGAATTTTGGCCTGAACTTTTTCAATTAATATCTTGCCTGAACAATCCAATTCCGTATCTAAGCAGAAATGGCGACACAACTTCGTTCTAAATTGAATTCTTTCATGCCGTATAAAATGCTACAGTGTTGGTGACAGAAATACAACACTATAACTATGTTTTTCCTCATGTGACTCTCATTAACAAGCAACTATTTTGGCAGCAAATATTGGGATAGAGTGGGAAAAGTTTTAGGCATTTATCACCGCTTTTGATAGTGACAGATTTCACAGCGTGATCCATTCAATGTCGTTTAATGTCTTATTTATTTGACTTCAATAAATAATCAACAAATTTAACAAAATCAATGGAATGTAATCAAATGTTTGGATTCTTTCCAATGGGAACTAGGTATAATTACACCAAACCAGCATAATCCCAGCGTCCCTCTTAGGGTAAAAAATGCATTTTAACATAACCTAAATGAATGACTTGCTTAGATGTAATTTTAATAAACATGTAAATGGATTACTAGGAATGTGGGGAGCCGCAGTGCTCCTTGGGCAAGAAGGATAGCTCTCAAAATTTGTCGGGCCTTTTTTGCGAGCCAGCATTAAAATAAATTAAAGTAATGGCTCGCCGTAAATGCCAGGTCCATTAGCGGCATGGAGCGAGAGAGAAGCATGAGGCATGAAACCTTCTTAGAAAGGTGTTTAATGTTTGTCAGCGCTAATGGTCTAGTGGTCATAATAGGGTGGGGCTAATTATGAGACTATTATCACCTTACCTGAATACCAGAACAAATTCATATCCTCCCAGAGGAGTGCAAAATACAGTATAACAGTAATGATAATAATATTGTGCTGTTACAATGTCACTGGGTGTGTGTGAAACAGAGATCCTATAATGCTGAAAACAAGCAGAAATAATCCATTATTGCATGTGATGCATGCACAATGTTGTGTACTACATATATTCTGTTAAAAATTAAATGAACAGTACACACACGTATGAAAATTATTTTTCATTTCTTCAGTTTACAAATAATTTTCCTATATTTGTGAGAGAAAGTGTTTAATATTTTGAGTTGACGCAGCGATCAATGCATACAAATTTAAACGTTCAAATCTAAATGTAGAAACTCATATTGAGACACGTTTTTGTGTGCGGAGGGTAGATGGGGCAGAAAGGTCCCCCTGTTTGTTCTATTGCGTTTATCTACAGCTGTTGAGATTGTTTCATCTGGTAATGGCAGCAGGTATATGCTAAAATATCAAATTTGAGACAGTATTCTGTCGATTGTGGCACTCAAAAACACAAGATGGTATTTTAAACTTCTTACTGTATGTAGCCGACTCTGTGCTGGTTTGTATTGGCCGCCTCCAGTTTCCCTTTGTTTAACCTCCAACTAATGCTGTGACGAAAACATGACGTCGGTGCAAAAGGGGTCTTAAGGGTCGGTTGTTATCGCAGAAATAAGCGAAGCGGATGGTCTTGTATTACCCTGAAGGGGCTTATTTGGCGATAACAGCTGGCTGCCTGTACATTATCCTGCTTATTACACAAGAAAAAATGGACATGAAATGTGAATTTGAAATATTTTATTAGCTCATTTTCACCGAATGCAGACCTTTCGCAAGAAAAAAGCTGTTTACTTTTGGTTTTAAGGTAAGAAACAACGTTCAAATGTCATGAGCTGGCAATTTAGTTCAATCATTTGCAATATAATGTCATATATGTTATTAAAAGACACATTTATATTTATTTTTTGTGTAATATTAAACTGTACCTCTGGGTTAATGTGTGTTATTAGTTTTGAGCGCTTGTTATCTGAGAATAACAAACCTGCAAATGTCACGACTGGCCAATCAGAATCAAGCATTCCAACGCGCTGTGTAGTAAAAAAAAAGATAACACAACAGCATTTTATAAAAAGCATATTTTTGTGTTCAAACTTATATAATTGGGATGGCATAAGGGTGAATAGATCATAAGAGAATTTTCATTTTTGGGAAAAACTCCTTTAACTTGATTTGCTTTAAGACAAATTTTACATTAGACATCACGCCTATAGTTTTTAAAATAGTATCACATAGTGAGATGACACATGGTAAATGGGTCCAGGGAAGTTTAGTCGCACTGAATTGTAAGGAGCGGATAAATGATGTAAAAGACAAATAAGAAAAACAGACTTCAACAGACATTATAAACAATATCTCCTTCACCACCAAAACAAATCCCAGTAGCAAATCTAAATTACCGTCAGAGCGGCAACAACAATCCAATCTATTACCGGCTATTTATTTATTTCTTATCAAAGGTTTTTTCATTGTGCATGAACTCCTGTAGGAATTGGAGCAATTCAAGATGAAGACAAAAGCTTCTATTGTGCCCCTCAAGAACAATTCAGGTTTTCACCTTTAGACAAGAATATGTATCAACTCTTCTGCAGTGTTTATCAATCCAATTAAAGTAATGACCATGAGGATAAGAGAGCCAAATCTCCATAGAACACACCATTTTCTAAAGCAGTCAACATATTCGGGGGTTTTTGTAGCTATTGAAAATCTCTTTGCACCACGCTGTGTCTGCAGTTGCTCTAAGGATTTCTCTCTGGACGTTCAAGATTAGTTGCATCTCAGTCTGACAAAAGCTGCCAATGCACTGGGAACAAATCACACATGGATTGCATTAGTATTTCTCACAATTATTTTACAATTCTCTCTAGTCCTATTCATCACATTGTAGCAGGGAAATTGTACTTCCTTCTGAGGCCAGTTTGGTTGAAGTCATCATAAAAAAAACTTTCCCTCATCTACTGCAATTGTGAGATGTTTGTCCGATGACCTTTCTGAGTCTTTCTAGGTTGTTTTTGATCAAACCATATAATAGATACATTCATCCGACATATTTCTACATGAGTATTCATTTGTGTGGCTATATAGAACGCATTAGGCTGTTGCATCATTCCGTTATTGACAATAACTGTGATTATTGATATTGTGTTAATGCTACACATATGATAGTAATAAATAATACAGTACGAGTATTTGGTTGACAAGCCCGCATAGAAATATTGCACCCATGTAACATTTTGCAAGTGATAGTTTACCCAAAAATTCTGTCATCATTTACTCATCCGGTTGTCGTTTCAAACCTGTATGACTTTCTTTCTTCTGCACAACACAAATGAAGACATTTTTAAAAATTCTGATAACCGAGCAATGGCGGTAGCCATTGACATTGGTTTTAGGCCTAGAAGTCAACAGGTATTGCCGTTGTTCGGTTACCAACATTTTACTAAATTAATTTTAACCACTGAAACATTCATCTTCAGATTAAAAGATCCTGAATGAACATTTTTGTCAAGTGTGTCTTAACTTTTGACTGGTATTGTACACACACACACACACACACGCACGCACACGCACACACACGCACATTGCACACATTTAACAGTTAAAGATTAACTTTGACAGGCCATCACAAAACACTGATATAAATCCCCAGGAACACCTTTAGGATGTAAGCCAGAGCCCATCGCCCAAAAGCACTTGATCTGACTGATGCTCTTGAGTCTAAATGGTACCAAATCTCTGTGGAAAGCCATTACAACGGCAAAAGGAAAATCAAACATTAAATAAATATCACATTAAATGTTAAATGGACATAATTTGTGTGGTGGGTATCCATGTCCTTGTCCTTATGGCCATTATAATGTATTTTTAATGTCATTACATTTATTTCAAGCAGTTAACACACACTTGCGTAATTACACATAATGTGATTTTTAAAGATTGGTCAGAATCATGTTAAACACACAAATCAATAAATGAAGAAAATGTTATGCCATATGTTCGACAGTGATTCGCTTATATTTTTACACTTTTAAAGCTTTGAAACAAATCAACTTATTTCATTCTCAGTACACTCCTTATTAAAACATCTTTGTCAGAGTAAATGGGTTCTGCTGGGATTATGTGATATTAAACTCTCTCCTGTGGTTGTGAAAATTTGTAAAAAGATTCTTTTTTTGAGGCTAATGTGCAAAAATGTGCGTGTATGTCCACATACCAATGAGATTATACATAAGCATTGCATCTGAGAATAAAGAATGATCCAAACATCCCATGTTCAAATGAGGCATAAATAAAAAATAGAGTAAATAGTAAATGTGTTTGTTGCTGGACAGTGCACACACATGCTGTCATGCTGTACAACTGAAGCTGGCATGTTCACAGCTCACTCACAGCTCTCCATCATCAAGCCTCTATCTCAGATGCCAACATGGCTACAGTCCAGTTTGCCATCTACAGTACAAAGCAGTCATCCCCAGATCCAGGTGTGAAATGGGCCTAAGTGGATTTTATGAAAATGTCACATGGTTGTTTCGGTGGGTGTGGCCAAAAAAAATCAGAGCTCCAAAGTTTCTAGTGATTGGTAACATCTAAAATTGCCAATTGGCTCAGTGGATGTTTCACAAATGCATCACTTGTGGCAAGCCAATTTAAAGATTTGTATGCAAAAAGAAGATTTTAAGCTGATGAGATCTGAAATCTTTTTAGGGCATGTATATTTCTTAGTTTTGGCAGTGGAATGGTATTAGTCATTTATATTATATCATCAGATGAGTAGACATGGAGGAATGAATGATAGAAGAACAGAGAGAAAGTCTTGGGAATTGTGTATAAGAAAAGATGGGATGATGGTTTTGGGTTGGCAGGCTGTTGCAGGATGGATGGTACAAGTTCAGCACATTTTTATTAGAGATGGTCACAGAGGAGTTTAGGAAGGAAGTGAATACTGGCAGGGTTGGCTATGATACTAATGTCTTATTGGGCGGAGAATAGTGAAGAAATATATCTGTTCTGAAATATTGATGTTTAAAATATAGACATATGCCTGGATATAGAGATGCTCATACTGTACATTTATAGATCATCCAGTTTGGAAGCCAATGCTCTGTGAAATTGTAAATAATGTTATGCAACAGGCAATATGCGGCTGTCATACTTCAGACTGTAGATTACTGCATCTGATTTGAACATTTTCATCTAGCAAACACTTTTATTAAACTTTCACTCTTAAAAATAAAGGTGCCTTGCAATGCCACGGAGGAACGTTTTATTTTTTTCTAAATGGTTCCATAAAGAACTGTTAACATCCGAAAAACCTTCCTGCCAGGAAAAGTTCTTCAGATTATAAAAAAGTAAGAAAGAAATGGTTCTTTAAAGAACCTTTGACTGAAAGGTTCTTTGTGGAACTAAAAATAGTTACGCTATGGCATTGTTGTGGGGAACCTTTCAAGCACCTTCCTTTTTAAGAGTGTGGTAGCTTATATACTTGCATATACTTATACTTTTATGTGTGTTTCCTGCCTTGTATTGTTAGGAACACCTGTCAACCATTTCAGGAAGAACTGTCCCTTTGTTCCTAAACATTCAAGTATTTAAAAATGTGTATGACTTACTTTTGTCCATCGAACACAAATATTATTTATAAAAGACACAAAGAGCGAAAATAATTGGTGACTGTGGCTGTCAAAATGTTTTATGCAAGTCTGTTCCTACACTAAGCTGTCATATAGATTGGAATATAGTGCACAGCAAATATACAGTACTTCAACTTTAATGATGCTCTCGCAGTGAATAAACAATGACCATTTTAATTTTTGAATGACCCCCTCCCCCCCAAAAAAAGATGAAATTAACTTTCTTAACTTTGGTCGTCCCAATTTTTTTATATAATACATGCTTTATTTATGCAGACCACCTCTAAAAGCCATTGAGCAGGGATGAGGAAGGGCACATATAAGTGAAGAGACATACTGTAGCTTTTAGTCAGACATTTAATTGAGTAAAAGGATATTTCGAAGTGAAACTGTACTGCTGAGTGAGTTCTGTCAGGATGCTAAAGTCGTCAAGTGCTGTGGGTGGGCAATCGAGTTTGTGAAGAAGTCTGTTTTAAGTTTGAATTTGCCTGAAGGTCAGTGGATAAACATACAGACACACATTTTACCAGGTACAATAGCTGGAAAAGCTCAAATTAAGCTCAGGAAAATGTCATTTTTTAAGTCCTGTCAGAAGAGAGTGTCTTATTTTATTTCTTAGAATTAGATTGGCTATCAACCAATCAGAATCAAGCATTCATAAGCATCAGTAGCATCATAACTCCATATAAAGGCGTAAAGTTTTATTTGACTTTACAGAATGCAGCTTCAGTTCTCGAATCTGATTGGTTGAGTGTCACTCCAAGAGTGCTGATATTTAGTATGACAGCACAGAGAACATCTTCACCGTGGTCTCATATCAATTTATTTGCTTGTAAACAGTTAACAGAGGGCTCACTGCAACTTATGAGAAACTGTGACTTTATGTGCTTTTATGTACTCTTCTGATTATTTTTGTGACCTGTCCAAAGACTAGAGGAAAAATGTAGCAGTCTGGCTGGTAATACAGATAAATGAGCGCTCATGTTGTCAAGTTGTGTCTTAAGAGAGTTCGAGACAGTCTGAGCTCAGCAGTTCCATCCTGCATTTATTTTATTCTGTCAGGAGGAAAGAGAAAGAAACAGTGAGTCTCGGAAAAAACACGTCTTGCATGAAAATGTAGCGCATGATATAATTAGTTTGTCTCTGGGAAAGAGGGTAGTGTTTAATACCCCAAGACATCTTTCTTCCTTTTACATGATCAGCACTTTTTTTGCTTTATCCCCATTTGTTGCAATTCAGTGACATGTGTGGCGGCCATGTGACAAATCTGTTATGAAAAAAATCCTCTTTAAACACTTTTTTTTGTGTGTCTGAAACCTTAAGAATGCTGCAGTATTAGATGGTTCATGGCAGCAGGGTTGTGGCAAAATTTAGAAATGCGAAGCTTTTTTGCATGAGCTTGCATTCCCGGTTTACAGATATTACATGCTTATGAATGAAACTCAGTGGAATTAAAAGGCTATTTCGCACATGACACAATACACAATTCCTATTTGAGATACACCACTTTGCAATATACATTGTGAAACAAAACAAAACATTTCTCTTGTGAGCTCTATAGTTTTAGTTTTCGTTGTATTTCAAATAAAATTGTATTTCTATTCACAGAGTTCTGCTTTTGAGACATTTAACATCTTAACTGTAGCAGGCACTTGTGGCTCAAATACCATCTAAAATGACACGCGATGAATTCTTGACTGCACAACCTGAAACACGGGTCAAGCTCGCAACATGGGAGATTAAGAGAGATGGGAGAGAAATGGAAAAAAAACTGGACCCAAAAAGAGAAGCAAAGCATTTGTGACCTTCTTAGTGAAGGAAAGGAGACACAGAGAGGAGCTGCAATAAAAAGATGTCTTGAAGTGCTCCAGTGAAGAGGGTAATAAGCAGGAAAAACCTCTCGTCACATGATCACGGCCATCAGGAAACTACAAGGAGAATGAAGAATGAGCCACACAGAAAAAAATATGATCCAAGGAGATTTCAAGGAGGGTCTATAATACCGCAGATCTATATGTGCATTGGAGTTGCTCAACCGGCACACAGCCCCCCAGGAGCACTCAGCTTGAATTCTGCCACCCCAGGACTGCACACGGCCCCACACTTGACTATATTGGGCTACTGTATATCAAAATAACAAGAATAGAGCTATAACAATAGAGTGTATAGTGCTATAGCATTATTGAGTATAGCACAACCTATGTAAATTTGCCTCCGAGGAATCTGATGGGAAATGTTTGAGCTTTCGTTTGCAAATATGAAATGTTCTGTGCTAAAACTGTACAAACAATGTTGAAATATGATGTTGTTAGGATCAGTTTCTCAGTAGACAAATCTAAGAAGCAATTGAGAAATGAAAGAGATCTTATTTTAAAAACACATGTGGTGTAGTGGTTGAGCCTTGGTGCTCATGCAGGATATGTGGGTTCAAACCTTGCCTTGTTATTTTCCCCTATTCTCTCCAGATAGAGGTTTCTAATCTTAAGGGCGATTTAAGAGTAGAAAGGAGCATTAGCAGTGATAGCGGCAGGTAAAGTCACTTTTTTGCAGCTTGAGTTGTTAAATACAGAAGAACTAATAATTTATTTATAGATAATTCATGCGGAAATGCGTATAAGTAAGTCCGATGCAGAAGTAAAAATCTGCCTTTACTGTCAATAAAAATCATTTTAAAGTTGCTGTTGAAAGCTATGTTGGCTAGACCCACAGGAATTCCTATCAGAGATAAATACTGTTCTTCATGAAATTATCTATAAAATGATCTTTACTGCTCTTCTATTCTTTTAAAGATTATTCAAGCGCTTCTAAGGCAACAGAGCTCTGTTTTAGGACAGTAGACTTTCCACGATTAGATTAACCACGATTCTTCCTAATGGGTTGGCTGGCCCATTTCCCAACTCCCTTTTCTGCATCAAAACTCTAATGCACCTGTTGCGTGTAATGTTCCTTCTAATGCAAATATATCAGGTCACTATACTCCCATTGTGTAGACTGGGATGTACCATACCTGGGTACTTGACAAATAGGTATTTGACAAATGGGAATGGACAAATAACCCAGAGCAAGATTATGCTACAATTTATATAAACCATGTACAATACTGTATATGTTTAGATGCTGTAATAAGTCACCACTTTAAACCAACTTGATTTGCCATCACATTATTTCAATTATCCTGCTGTGTGAGTCATAGAAAATATCCTATGAATTATATTTTTCAAGAGATCACCCAGTTAATATGAAGCAATGAACACTGCATGCACAACAATTAAAGTACAACTTGAAGGATGCTATTTCAATAGTTGTAGTGGCAGTTGTAAATGTCCAACAGCATGTTATTTTAACATATTAACATAATGCTAAAAATCATCCTAAAAGAGTAATGGCCATTTGCATTTCTGAAAACAGAGCCCAACTATGTTACTATGTTAAAAATATTTATTACAGAATTTATTTCTGGATCTATTTCTTTATTACAGGAAATCGATTACAATGGTTTGAGCAAAAAGCACTTAAAACTCCAACCGAGTGAAATCTCAATATTTTGTGGATTTGGGCAAATACAGAAAATCAAAGATAATTCAATAAGCACAATGCATTTTCATCTCCTCAGGTAAACTTTGTTTAGTTTATAGCTTATGGCAACTATCCAACTTTATTTCTGGAAACACTTTTCTGCAATCAGCCTTTCATTAATAATGTATGAGACCATAAACTAGGTATCATATCCAGTCTAATAAAGAAGGTGGAATAACTATTGTAGCAATGAATGGCATTAGATATGCCGTAGTAAATGTTCTTTATAGCTTCTTTCCTCCTTACTGGTTATTTTCCCATGTGCCTATTGTTTAATGAAAAACAAGCACAGCCTGTTCCAAGGGCATCTATTTCTAGCAATAAAACATGTATATTTGTTACATTTAATGACAAAATAAGTCCAATGATAACTTTTATTATACCTAAACTACACAAAGTCAAGCCGTCTTTGTAAAAAGAGCAAAACCCACATTGTCACGTTTTTGGCAGGACTCTTATACAGTTTCTCACAAGTACTTATTATTGATCTGGCTGTTTCACTTACATGAGATCCTACTTTAAAAAATGTTCTTTAAAAAAGTTGGAATCCACGACAATATGCCAGGCTTAAATGTATTGTCTCCAAAATGGTCCCAATTTTGATTATCCAATTTTGATTATAAAACGAGAAAAAGGAGAGAGATACATCGAGGGTCACACAATGGTATCTGGGCCAAGCATGGGGTCCGGGTGATGAATTCTACATGGATTGCAAACCCTTTGAGCAATTCCCCATGTTCTCCACTGGATAAGTTCACAATGGCATAATTCATTTCTAATCTAATGAGCTTCAACACTAGCAAAGCACAAATCAAATTTGGTTAGAGAAGGGAAGCTCTGAAATTTCATTCCAATGAACCTCTCCTGCCATTTTGACATATACAGGAAGAAACTAATGAAATTTGCTCTGGACACCGCATGAATTATCTCCAATAATTTGAATTAAATGTGTCAGGTCTTGTGCAAGTCTTTTTTAGCTAATTGAAGTTCAGAGATGGAAAAAGGAACACCTCTTCAGAAGGTCATCAGAAGGTTGGCATCATAATTTACATGATAGTACATTTATTTATGTACTAGAAACATATGTTTATATTGTATTCTACCTATTATATAATATATTTGATTTCTACAGCTATTGTAATTGCAAATCAATTTGACATCACTACAAAAAAAATGAAAGCTGACTAATATTCTCCGATACTTTAATGGCATAGCAATATTTTTCAATATGTTCTAGTATAACATGATGAGTAGGATGTACACGTAACTCTTTCAAACAATTGCAATGACAAACTGTTAAATGCGTTTTAGGTCATTATTTTTCTCTTCCTTTCAAAACCAATTGAAAAGCACCACCACTGGGAGTGGAAATGGAGTTAAAAAAATAGAAAGATTTCCTTGTTAGATGAGCCAATACACAGTTTAAATCCTGTTTCATACGCCACAGTCCCCATAACGGCGTACAGCTGAAGCACTCAGAATCCGCTGAAGAAATTGAATTGCTTTGCTATTATCATAATGCCACTATTACATTTGGAAAAAGAGCAGTTTCTTCGGTTCAGACTCTGGGATCTCATTTCAAAGCCCAGGCCTATTAAATCTGATTAAGAGGGATTTCGTCTGATTCATAAGCTCCTCAAATCTATGTACTTGATCTCATGTAACTCTTCTGATGACGCTCAACTATTTATAAGGAAACAATGATGTGCAAAGTGACTGTTAACCTCATGGGTCCTGAGAAGAATAGGGTTTGGTCTTTAGCTTTTTACATATCGCTGCTGTCCTTCTGAAACCTTATCTCCATATTTTGTGATTTTTGCCATAAATCATTATGTTTGTCTCTGGGTTTTGCAAATATCTAACCAATAAAAAGTATTAAAATACTTTGACAACACACTATGTAATCATTGAAAAAATATTGTATTTTATTCCATCGAATTTGGACGTACTAGGTTTCGGAAGGACAGCGGCCATTTCATTTTATGTGCCCTGTAAAGGACTAAGTTATGAAGGGATATTTTTCATAGACCTATAAAAATACATATAATGAATGGACATTGGATGCGTAGTTGCTACTGAAGATAAAAATTGAATAAAAACAAACATAAAGATAGAATGTAAGTTGTACATGTGTTGAAAACATTCTCTGGAAGCACGATTTAGTTTGATGAACAGTTTAAAAGGCAAGGTAATTAACATCATAATTAGTATGGCAGTGTTTGAAAATCCATGCTAAGAAAAAACTTCAGCATCCATTATGAAAACTTCAAGTCCAATTAAAGACTTCAAATTAAACAGCTACACTTCAGCTACAAACCACCTGCAGACACCAGCAGAAATAAGCTTGGGGAGAAAGGTTTTTTCTTTGTAGAGTTTTCCCACGTAACTTCTGTGTTTGTTGCACCTCTCTTACCTTTCGTGGTAAATAAACATTTTAATTTATAATTTAAGTTTTATGCATAAATTGTGTATGTTGCACATTTTAATAATGACATTGTGGAGAGTAGATGAACCTGAAAGCGTAAGCTTTACATACCAAACTTGAGTGGGTAATTCTCAAAGAGCGGCAGCAGTGAGTGAAGTTTGTAGACGTGTTTCCGGTCATTTTTGTTAGCGATTTTGCTACATCCACTAACAAAAATAAAGTATTATTTATTACATTTATGCATTTAAAGCACACTTAAAAAAAATATATTATTTTATAATTTACTCACTCTCATGTAATTCCAAAAATGTATTGAATATCTGTAAAAGACAAAAGAAGACACTTTGAAGAACATTCGTAACCAAACAACACTGGACACTGATTTTCATTGTATGGACACAAAAGACATTTCTCAAAAATCCAAAGAAAGATTCATACAGGTTTTGAATGGTAAACAAATGATGACATTTCTATTTTGGGTGAACTGTCTTTATCTTTAAATGACTTTGTGTATTCAAGGTATTTATTTTTAATAAATGTGTCTCTTCCATGAAAATCAAACCACAACCTTGATGTTGTGAGCATCACGTTCTACCACCTACAAGAACATAAAAATGTACTATACGTGTGCACTTTATGTACCAACACCTACAAATAGGAACGAAATCACCTTTAAAATTGAGCAGCATAACAGCTCAACAATAAACCAAAATAATAACAATTTCTCCACAAGAGTTGCATTTGCAGAACAGTACTGTAGTGCTCAGCTGTCTCATTTCAGCGATGCAGCTGGTGTGTCCTGAGGCGTCTCTACTTGAGTATCAGGACTCTGAGAAACTCACACATACAGTGCAGTACAATATGACAGTTCCAATAGGGAGAAACTCGCTCGTATCCAGCCATGCTATGCATCTGGCGCTGAGGGGAAACTGTTACACCTTTTGTGTGACTCAGAACTTTCATCTCACACATGCCTGTCAGTGAGCTCTTGACGGCAAGATTGAGATTACATGGATTTTAACCTCTCATCTGCAGACTTCTCCTCTCTCTCCTCTCATAACCAAAGAGTCATGCATGGCTACCTCCTGCCACTGCCCAGAAGAGTTTGAGTTGCTTCTGAATAAAAACTGCATGCTTGACCAAAATGGTGTAGAAAGTAAGGAGTGAGATCTTAGCATGTGTTTTTTTAATAGGTTTATATGTATTGAGTGATTACATTTTTTGCAATTGAATGTTTGGTTGTTATTCACCCCAAAATGAAAATTCTTTCATTATTAACGCACCCTCTTGTCATTCCAAACCTATATGACTTTTTTTCTTCTGCAAAATACAAGAGAAGTTATTTAGAAAAATGTTGGTAACCAAACAACATTGGCCCATACTGACTTCCTAACTAACTGTATGAACAAAACTGCCATAACATTTCTCTTATTGTGTGTACAATAGAAGAGAGAGTCGTAATGATTAATATAAGGAAGAAAAAATAATTGACAACATTTTTATTTTTTGGGTGAACTGTCCGTTTAAGGGGGTCTTTGTGTAACTTATTGCTTTTATTTAAGTGAACGGTCTAAGAAATCCAAAGGAGCTTAAGCTCAGTGTCATCTACACAAAGGTGAATTGGTTTGTGATTGTTTCAAAGACGGTTGGCACAAGTGTCATCGAATATCCTTCAAAATCTCGCCGCCGCAAATGCATTAAAAGCGAGATGATTCAAGAAGCATCATGAGTCACTCTGGCAAGTACAATTTACCATTCAGCATCACTTCAAACCCCTTTAAGGGTCTAAATTTATTCTCTCCCAGCTTATTTTGCATTCAGACAGCCAAGCTAACATGGTCACACTGATTTACGTTTCTTATGGCACCAGTTTTCAGATAACAGCCTATTTGAGAGGATTTCAAATGATCAGCTTAAGTAAAACGCTCCATTCACTGATGCATTATTTAAAGACTTTAAAACATCCAGAAGGAAGAATATTAATTATGCAAAAAGTTATTTTTATTTATTTTTTGCATGCTTTGTATATTTATACTTTCCTTATACGTTCTTTTGATGCCAAGAGATTTCCAAGATAGGTGGCAAAGTATTAGATTCTAAAATTACTCGATGAACATGTATAGTATGTTTTGCAAAGGAATTTTCTCTAAGGATGTTAAAAAACAGACTATATTTAATTTGTTCTAAAAGATTATATTTAACATTTAATTCAAAATCTAGATTTTGTGCACTACTCAGAATGAACAAAAGGCAGGATATTGATAATGGCTATTGACATTGACATTGACATCTACCAAATCCTTATTGCTTTAAATGACAAAATGTTGGGAAATGAGGGAACATCTGAGTGGTGGGCCACAAAATGTAATGACACAGCTATAGGCTTCAATTTCAGATTGTAAAATTCCAGGCACAGATGGTGCATTTATATAATCACATATGAAGCGATAATGACTGCTTGATGCCGAAATGACTATTTTGCAGCCAACATTAAAATGCTTTTGCCCCCTTTTTGTTATTTAGATATTATGAGTTTGCACATTGGTCAGGGGGAAGACAGCACGTGCTGATGGTGAGTACTTAGCAAGTTAATGACTTAACAATAACAGAGAGAGCGAGAGAGCGACAGAGAGAGAGAGAGAGAGAGAGAGAGAGAGAGAGAGAGAGAGAGAGAGAGAGAGAGAGAGAGAGAGAGAGAGAGAGAGAGAGAGAGAGAGAGAGAGAGAGAGAGAGAGAGAGAGAGAGAGAGAGAGAGATGTAACAAAACACAGGTGGAATTGAGCTGTAGGCCAAGTCACTTGATTTGTTAATAGTCACTTTTTAAGAGTAATTCTCACTAAGAAGCTGAGAAGCTGCTAGATCAAGTGCCACTTTTCTTAATGACTTCTCAGACGGGAGGCATGTTTTCTTAACATATCGCTTCACGGTGTGGCAGTCAAAACAGCAGCCTGGTGAAAGGTTTCACAAATAAATCTGACAATGTCACCTCTCGAATATTTACAAAGTCACAATTACTAATTTTGACTCAAATATTACATGAGTCCAAGTCTTGACCCCTCTATAAGCACATACAGTACAGATAATAATTCCATAAACCAACCATAATTTATTAAGAGTAAGTGAGGAAACTGATCAAAGGTTAAAAATAAAAAGTCAAATAAACCTTGGTTTATCAAATGTGTGTGTGTGTGTGTGTGTGTTGAAAAAAGTAGCATGTCAATGCATTGTGGTATGTACACATCAAATAATGATCTTGTCTGGCTGGAGCAACTTTCATCTTTGCCAACAAAGAGCTGTTCGACCAACTCTCCCATCGGAATGTAGGATTCTGTCAAAGCCTTGGCAAACTTCACATAACATTACATATCTGAATGAAGACAAACAGAAATGGGTTCAACTGTAAAAGGTTTTATTATATTTATTTTAAATTATAAAACAGTTCTTTCTGGTTCTCGAATCTGATTGGCTGAGAGCCATGCGATATTCCACCAGTATCATCATGGAAACCGCTTCACCGTTTGTATCATGCCGCCACTCTAGGCACAAAACTAAAAGTAAAACAAATGCAGGGCAGGACGAGAGGGTCTCGAGACGCACTTTACATAACAGAAATTGCAGTGTCAACTTGCTACTGTAAACAAGCGTATATTTACATTACAAAACAATGTAGAGTACCGCAGTGCAATGGAAATAACGCATTCTCTGTGAGTTGCCTTGTACATTCTCTCTCTTTCGTTCACACGCACACCCGGCCTCATTATATAACTTCACTGAAGCGCAAATTTAAAAGACGTGACGGTTAGAATTAGTAACAGAGGTTTGTTTAACGCCGGTCTGGAATTCATGGCGGAAGAAAGTAGTTCCACATTTTCTTTAAAAACCTGAAGGTTTTGAAGACACTCTAATGTTGTTTATGATTTATCTATACACTTGTGCATCGTATAAATGCAATATCGCTCTCGTAGTCGTGTGATGGTGCTTTATATCAGCATGGCTGTGATTAGATGCTGATATAGAGCATCATCACACGACTACAACCATCACACTCCTACTCGAGCAATATTGCATTATTATACATATACATGTATTCCTGGAGGACCCACAGCAGTACACACTGTAGATGCCTTTATGAACTCATTTTGCAAATAAATAACCAATAAAAGTATATCAAAGTCAACTTTGACCACCTAGTATGTAATCATTTAAACAGCACTGTGAATTTGGACATACAAGGTTTCAGAAGGACAGCGACAATATGTATTATTAATTAGAATTAACTATTTACAATTATAATTAATAATAAAAGTTACAGGTAGATAATGCAACAATGACAATATTTCTTTAATATTTTAATATAAAAATATTTTTTCACTTATGTGTGTTCCAGTCCTCTGAGCTTTGAGGAACAGGCTGAAATGTGCTTTCAAAAACAGAGCAAAACAACCTTAAATTTCACTCTGTTCCCCACACAATCCTGGCTTCAGAGAACTTGAAATATTATGCACAAGCAAATGTGCATAAAAGTGACTTTTATGGTTCGTCATTCTTGGAGCCTGACAAAAATATCGGTGACCATTTTCACTGTATGGAAAAGAGCAGCTCCTTTCATGTTTCACAGACAGAGAATATAGAAAATGATTCACATTTCAAGCTACACGAGGGTGAGGAAATGAACAAAAATTCCCCCTTTAAAGTTTAAGCAAAAAAGTAATCCGAGTGACATCTGAGAGCAACGTTGTCTTTATGAGCGTGTATTGCATACTGTATGAATCTGAGACCCTATGCATTTAAAGTGCTCATTCATGTCAGTATAAAACATGCGATGCAGACAAACAGAGCAGCGTTTTTATTGAACAATGATTGTCAGGATGGGTTAAGCTCAACCTAAGTCTCATCCATGCGACCGCTACATGATGTCTATAGTGCATTCTTAGACACACGTATCGCTTTTTCAAGCAGCCTCTGTCGGCATGCTGGTTTTAATTGAATTTATTGCCTTTTCTACTTCTTCAAATGCTGTTAGATCGCCTGATCTTGACACTTCAGCTCAAACTCGCCTGAACTTTTTAATACAGGAGAGTAGCCTGGTGTGTCGGCATTACACATACGTTTACAATGCAGTTCAAGAGTGGGCAGTAAGTGGATGAGACCTTTCTTTATGATGCGGCCGCCGCACGCGAGCGAGCGGCTCCAGCGAGGTGCGTTCCTCTGGGTGCCGTGTACACTTGAAGAGTCAAGAGCAAAACAGAGGAGGAAGATTTTGTTGCATCTTCTTTAGTGGCACATTCTAAAGAAACAAGATCTTAATGGGGAAGAGCTTGACATTGACGCCCTGCTCACGGACACCCAATCAGCGCTTCATTCAGAGCGGCTTGTGAGGCTTTGTGCTAATGCCTGTGCGCTCGGAGATTTATTCTATCTAACAGCCAGCGTTCGGTCATCCATCTTGACCGCTGCATATCTGAAACCTCGAAAATAAAAACAATCAACAGTGCGTTAATAATCGCGAGCGAACACACGCAGATGGATCAAGAGTTCAGTTCAGAGAACAATTATGAGGAAATGGACCCCAGCTGCAGAGCGAATGAGGTTCGGATGAGAGGCAGATCTCTTGAGTATGAAAGAGCGCAAATGGCTGGAGTGACATTGCCAAGGTCACAGGCAGTAGTGCCAGGAAGTCCAGCTATTTAATCATGAGACTCTCCAAACGTCTGGCCCCGGGCCTGAGCTCAGCCCTTCTCTTCGGTCTTTAGTAAAGGGTTCTTGACGCAATGGATTTTGGCTCCTTCAGCTCATGCCACAAGTATGCCAGTATTGCTTTACAATGTCCCGTCAAGCCGACATGGAAAAACACATCTACGTGTTATCAAATCATCAGAATATGAAACGCACCACACTGGATTGATTCTGACTCTAGGTAGTCTCCAGTTTCTAAAGGTAAACGTGTTGAAGCTTATACAGATATTGAAACGTTATTCTCACCAGGCACTTACAGGTATTTTATAATCCTTACATAATGCACTGTATCCTCAGGCTGTAGTACACCTAGTAATACAGAGATGTACTACATTTGAAAGCCAAGGTGAAGCATATCAATTTTACTGCACATCCATTTGGATGTAGCTAAAGTCAGGGCTTATAAAATCGTACTGTATATATGAATATGTTAGCACTAAATGGATAGTTCGGCCAAGAATGAAAATTATGTGACCCTTCCTGTCATTTCAAATCTTACAACTTTTTTTCTTCTGCAGAACACAAAAGATATTCTGAAGAAGTTGGTAACCGAACAACATTGGTTTTGTGTCTATACAATAGAAGTGATAGAAAATATCTTATTTTGTGCTCTGCAGAAGAAAGTGATACAGGGTGAGTAAATGATGACAGAACTTTCATTTTTGGCCAAACTATCACTTTAAGGACATCTATAAGCATGCAAACTCTCACGCCCGCCAATACAGGCCAGCGGTTTTTATGACATCATCATGCGCTTCAGTTTCTCATCAAATACCAGGCTGTGAAGTAATAAACACTATTGGCTATTTTACTTTAAGCATTACCACAAGCAACAAAAGTGCATAGTTCAGTAGGTTATTCAATTGCCATACTTACATGTGCAATATTACTTTTATATATCAATTCTGTAAAAGTAAATAGAATTGGGGGACAGACAAAGTTATCATATGCTTTGCTCGAGTTACACGGGCTGCTTTTGTGTTCTCACCGCAGAAATGTCTCATCACTTACTTTGTTTAGTTTAGTAAGACAAAACACGCAGCATATGAGCCCCATAAACAATACCGTGGTGCTACTAATGATTTATTTATCCTAGCCAACGGTTTTCCTGTTGCTGTCTGTCTCCCAGATGTTTCCTGCCTACTCATTACCCTTCATTTTTGGCAAGAGAACACACTGTGAGCTCTCAGAAACAGCTACAGCTTGTTCCTCAGACTTGCTTTATTCCACTGATGCAGGATAATCTTCCTCCAAGCCAACTGCTAAAGTTCTTCTCGTAAGTGGTTCTGCCAAACTGAGCTCAGATCAGCGCGACTTTAACATCTTCCCATATGTTCTTCAAGACCAGCCTGGGCTCAAGGACATCGGCCATCTTTATCCATCATTTATACATCGCCCCACAGGCTCTTGTCTTTTCACCACTACCCTGAGATTGCGTACTGTCAGTTAGAATGACAGAGCATACCCCATTTACAGAGGAGATGGGCCGCTTTTTAGTGTGGAGAGCCAGGTTAGTCACCTTGTAATTATATAATCTAATTAATGAGTGCACCCCCAGGGTAGGTTTCTCTTTTGGACTGAAACTCGTTCTTCATTTCAACCTCTCAATGTCAGATTTAGAGATTTTAAGGGAATTGCTCTCTCATCGGTTTGCCTCCAAAAGGGTTCTAGCAATAAGCTCCTTTACTGTACTCAATCATTTGGCCACTAGTTTGCCATCTAGTCTTCTTCTGCTAAAGCAAGCGTCACTATTACTACTGCTCATAGTGAGATGCAGAAGTTTAAGAAAAAACATACTTTAACTATTCAACTGTAGCATAAAGACGTAATAATTCCAGTAAAATTCCAGTACAAAATTCCTTATATACAACATATAAGTATAATGGTTTATTATTTCAGAATTATTTCTCTGGTTGTATATTAGTGTATATTGTAGCTTAGTTTTCATCAAGAAGTCGAGATCCAGAATGCTTTAAAGCAATCTTTGCTTATAGACTATTCAACACATCTGTTCTGTGTCTTATCTAACAAAAAGCTAAACAAAACCTAAAATGAAAAGCATGTATATGTCTGTAATTTTGGAACAGTTTGGGAAGCCCCTTTTTTCTGTTCCAAATTGGCTGTACTCCTGTGTGCAAGCTATTGATGTAAAGTACTTAATGTAAAAATTATTATTATTTATCAATTCACAATAGACTTCATTTATATTTTAATCATTAAATGTTCTGTCATAAATTCAAATCTACTTTGAATTCTGTGAAATGTTTGAATTCTTTTGAATACTTTGAAATCTTAATTGTATAAATATAAATCATTATTTAATTAAATGTGAATCATAATTTATTTGTGGATTTATTATCGTGAAAATTTTGTACAGTATACCATGACAAAAATCCTAGCAATTACAGTGGCTATGAAGAAATTATATTATCTAGTTGTTGTAACTCCTGAATTGTTTGTGCTACAGATGGAGCAGATTTAAGGAGAAGTTTGCTATTACAGTACATAAGTACATTTTAAGACAATTGTATCTCTGTCAGATGACAAAGTCCACTATGCATACATCTGCTAAGCTAGTCTAGGGACCAGAACATGGTTTCAATTGGTGGTACTGTAAGACTTTTTCACTTTTCCAGTAAGCAAACACCCAGAGCATTAGTAACCATAGATATGTCTACAAGCAATGCCCTAACAACTTGCACGTGTGGTTTTGTCAAGAGCTGATGATAAATTAATAAATAAAAGTAAGTGCTTTGCCATTTGTTGTCTCACACTGATATAAAAGATTATGAAATAGCATTTTGCACATTTACTCTTACTTAAAGGGATCTATCCCTATAGAAACCCCATTATATATACTGCCGACTTTTGCCCGAGCAATCACTTACATTACACCATTTACATAAAGCATTAGAAAACTATGAATTATTGCCACGATGTTTCCAATGAGGTTTATACAAGCGAAGTTACTTGGTTCATTACATACACAATGAAGCATCCTACCTTTAAAATTGTAGGAAACGGCCCTTTCTTCTCCTGTACCGATTGAGAGTCCTTTGACGTTACAATGTTCATATGTTATGTCCATCAGACCCACGCGATCTTCTGTGGTCAGAACTCCAAGTTTGGAAAGTCTGTCCTGGTTCATTGTCTTTTTATTAGTTTAGAAAAACATCTCTCGTCACTTTGTTTAAATAAAGTTTCACAGACTGCAATAGCCAAACACAAGTAGTCGATACCAAAATAATATTAAAATAACCAAATAAAATTGGTACCAAAATAAAAGTCCTATTTTTTCCTATTTTACTTTTGACATTTACTGTAAGTTTAACTTTTTAGGGTCTCTCTGTTACGCCACTGCTATAAACCTCTGTTTGGATATATTTGTAAGCATTTTCATTATGCCTTGAAAATATTTGTTGTTATTTTGGCAATATAAAAGCCCTCCTATAACTTTGAGGAACTGTAGCATGATGTTTAACATTTTTTTTAAAAGGTTTAAAAGATTCTCAGTTCTACTGACAAATTGTTGAATGAATGAATGAATGAATGAATGCTTTCTCACTTTTAAGTTGATAAAAAAAGTAGATAAATGTACTAAATGTACTAAATTCAAAACTTGGGGTTAAATAAAAAGGTAGCATAGGTTAGGGACCAGATGTTTTTCCATTAAAACATTTATTGTGTTCTTCAATATCTTATTTTTTTTAAATTGTTTCAATTGAAACTTTTCTATTGCAATTATCTGTCATGTCTGTGATGTAAAATATTTATCCCTGATATAAATTGCCTTTATAAAAAAAATCATGCTTTAAACAATTCAAGGAGAGCGACATTTACCCCGTGAAAAAATCAAAAGACGTTTTTAAAGTACGTGAAGTATTTGTAAATGTGTATTGCGTTTAACCCAGAATGGCGTCTCTTTGAAGCAGTATTAAACACATAATCACATTGCTTTGAACATCATGTATTGTCAAAATCAACATTCATTTGAAATGCAACACAAGGGAGTTGATTACTGTAATTGTTCAGGAAATATGAAAGTTCATAGGTTGAATGGTTGTGTTGCAGTCCATTCTTAGTCTCATAGGAAAGCAGGGTACACATTACCAGTCTGGCATTTCAGTATCTTAAGTGCATATCTTCAAATCAAATCATCAAACCGTTTAATGATAAACTCAGTCACAGACTGTAATAATGCACTTCCAGGAAGCCATTGGTCATAACTCAATAATTAGCGATTGCTGGATCAGATAGTCTGTTGTTAGTCCATTACTCTATTCAGCAGTTCATTTGTCTATACCAAACAACTGACTAAGATGTCAGTTTGAACCTTAAGACTGTAAAAGCAACTCAATAACACATCACAAACCTTGTTACCACGTGATCTTTATTTAGCTACTTATTTATTTCGATTCATTTATGCAAAACGTATACGGCGCTATTGTTGATTTTAATCAGTGAAATTGGCCAAATCATCTCTTAACTTCTGTTGTTAAACAGACAATTTCACGGTTAGCCAAGCATAATGATTGTTAACGCGGAGTTTTGCACGTCTTTTGTGGTTTGTATCGTAAGATTAGACTGAAGATGTACAAGAATGGAACAATGTTTCTTTAGTGATACAACACTTTGTGTAAAGTAGTACGGATGCATGTGCACCAAATGCATCCATCCAAGAATAAACCATCCGCTCCAGTAGTGTCCTGCTCTTTAACAAAGAGTCAGCAAAATTAGTTGTGAATATTATTTTAGTGCTGTTCAGTTGCGGAATCTGGAGAGGCAATTTCAATGGTGTGTTGGCACTGGAGATTAATTTTCAGCATGTGAATTTATTGAGAATTAGCCCAGCATGAAAATGTTCTCGACGGTGTGGTTGCAAACCACCTAATCTCTCCCAACACTGGGAAGAAACTAATAGAAACAGCCAGTCAACCCTGCAGAGAGGAGTCGCTTTTAAGTCTTTCTCTTTGGTGTTGGAAACAAAACAGAGAATCAGCCTTTAATGGATGAAAATGCTCTATAGAAATTTGAGAGTTAATATTCTTTTCATGCTCGGCGCTCTTTCAGAATCGCTGCAGGTTTGTATAAAAATAAAAGAGGTGAAACACAGTCGAAAATAATGCCACACCATATATTGGTATTTGCACTTGATAGACAGAGCCCCACCACAAAGACCACACAAGAAAATAAAGTTAGTATAACCTTGCAAATGATTGTTATCATTGTCAAAATTATTTTTAAAAAAAACTTTATAATGACAGTTTGTACAGCAATATGTTTGTCTTGTCTTCAAGGCTATTTAAACTGAAAACATTATTACTTTACATTACTTTTTTCAAATTAATTCCCTTTAAATGTTTTTTTTTTTAATTTATGACATGAGTTAGTAATAAATTGAAAGTCAACCTCATTCGCGTTCCAGTCGACTTTGTCCATTTTATGATGATTATATTTCAAATATATTGCTTTAGGTCAAAGCCTGTTGTAGTGACTGATGAGGCGTCAATTCACAAGGACAAATGAATTACAGTGACTGATCTATTAGCTGTTTCAAATTAAATGAAAATTATTTAAAAAACATATTAGAAAAAGATATAAAGAAACTGTTCAGGTTTAATGGGATCTAACCTCTATTAGCAGCATTTGCGGCCTATTGTCAAATGTTGATCATGTTTGTTGGTAAGTGTTTACTGTATACATGCTGTTTGATAGTTCATTATAACTATTAAATATTATTTTTATGGCAATTGCTAACAATATTCAGATGCTGTGATTTTTGTTGATTGACTTACAGATGAGTGTAAACACGGTGATTTGAATGGTCTGACAAATCAACAAGACCACCTGTTTACAGGCCCAGTGTGATAAAGACTGACTGAAGAAATGTTATTGAAAACCTTTTGACTTAGAAATTACACAGTTATTATGACCGGTAAAATATGTTTGGTATACATTAAAAATGTAAGAAATAATAAAAAATGACCCTAGTTTAACTATGTTTTTACCATGGTAACCATAGACGGTATCATCTAATGTGCGTGCCTGGTCCAAATTTTGGTCTTGATCATCGGCCTGGCTATAGCGGCTAGTAATATAAATTTTTTATTTATATTTAATTTATATTAATAATGATTTATATTAATATTTTATTGTATATTCATTTAACTAAAAGTATTAAATGTAGGCTATCATATTAAATTAATACTACTTGTGATTCTTTGCAGAGGTCTACTGGAAGGCAAGTTTGGGCCACATAACGTTTGTTCATGTTTATATAAATTGTTTCGTCGGACACACGCGACTGGCCCGAAGTTAACTTCCTGTCTGTGTTTGTTGATCGGTCTGGCTAGTGGCTAAAAAAATAACTAGTTTGATTTATTTATATAAATGTATATGAATATTTTACTGTATAATAATTAATTAATTAAACAATTTGCTGAATTGTATTGCATATTAATTTTATTAAATAAACAATTTGTTGCTTTGAAACCGTCTATAGTTTAACAGTATTGTATTGTATTGTAATTTGCACTATGGCAATATAAATAGTAACCAATCTGCAAAAAAACATGTTTTTTTATTTTTTTATTTTTATGGTGTCTTTTATCTAATGAAAGTATCTTAGAAAAGTAATTAGTATTCAGTTTCAATAGTATTTGTACCAAGTCCCCCCCAAAAAACATTGATAAAAATATGATAATGAATTATGAAGTAGGCTACTTTGCACCCCTGCCCCAAACTTTTTGTTAATTCTGAATTGTTAGCACTTCAGCTGCATGCAATCAAGATGTTTGCGCACTACAATTCCACAATCAGCAATTACAGAACAATCGTTGATCAAATAAGAGCCAGAGAAAATGATAAGCATAACCGTTCAAAATGTTCCATATGAATGAAGATCCCTCGATGGTATAAGTTCTTAAATACCTTTATGTGCCATCTAAAACTAAATCAGTCAATGGCTTTCGCTCAGAGAGACACAGCTGCATTTGAGAGGTTGTTGATGCCAACGCTGGCCACCTGCTTGGACTGCGGAAGTAAGTGTTTCTCTTCTACTTCGAGCCAATCAGACGTAGCAGTCATGAAGAACGTCAATACAGAATGTAAAGCATAATTTCATGAGACTAATTCCAGACTTTAATCTCGCTGCATTAAGAGCTGCTTTTACACTGGCCATTAGCTTCACTTTGTCCTGATCCATGACCAGCTTCCTGCACATAAACACTGCCCTTATTCATTACACATCTAACTGCATAACTGGCCTCGGATCAGAATTAGAGCACATCACTCTTAACGCACATTAGGAACAGGACTGCCATAGATACAGAGTGGCGATGATGTGTCCCTCCTATTATTTGTCTGTTGTTTTGGATACATGATGTCTCTATAAGATACTATAAAGATACAGTGTTCAGATTTACACCTAATATTGCATGTGATTTGCAGCTTACTGTAATAGTCATGATTAAAAAACAATTACAGTAGGACATTTAAAGTGATAGTTCACCCAAACATTGAAATTTGTTGTCATTTTAAACTGACTTTTCTTCTTCCACAGAACACAAAAGAAAATATTTTGAAGAATGTTGGGAAACGAACAATTCGAACAGGTACCCATTCCCTTCTATTGTATAGACAAAATCAATGCAAGTTAATATGCAACAGTGCTTGACCATTGATTTCAAGGACTGGCCATACCTGCCATAAAGTTTTTTTTTAAATCATTTAATCTGTCGAAAACTACAATATAAACACTATGAAAGCTATACATACACCCCAGGCACAGTGAAGACAATGAAGATTTCAACTCTTTCTTCTCTGTGTTCTTGTCAAACTTTTCTGTTTAAAATTTCTCTAATAATCCACAAGTAGCTTCTATGTCATTTTTATGCGTCATTTAACAGACTTGCAAGATCACATTCTGCAGAGATGGTTTTTAGCACTTGGCACTGTCTCATCCATTAGCGACACCTGCATGACTGAGGTGAGAATTTATATTCGGGGGCTTTCTGATTCCCTCCCTACAAGCTAAAGTTGACGTGATAAATGTTAAAAAGTAACATTCTGAAAGTTTTGCCAGTAGCTCCATATCGGTCCATGCAGGCTTAACAGCAAGTCTCCAAGTTTTGGGTGCTTGGACAGAGAGAGAGAGGATAATGAGAAAGGGTACAGGGACCGTTTATGAGACAGCATAATGGCCACTGGCTACAGTTTACTGACTCAAACCTGAAGACTTACAGACAGATCTGGATTCCCAAAGTAAATCGAGCAAGCCAAAGCTGTTTACTGTAGCACTGTATTCAGTCTCCCATCCTGTGCACTATTTTTGGCTTTCATAACAAAACAATGGTGAGTTATTTTGCTGAAGTGATGATTGAAGTCATGTAATTGTAATGGCCTGGAGGACCAGCTGGAAAACAATTAAGCTTTGTGGCCATTAAATCTTTGTGAAATGTTTTGGTTGTTTTCTAATGAAGAAAAATCACAATTATGCATCATGAAACAGAAACCAAATTGGAGTTATAAGGTCTTTTGTGAAACCTCCGAAGGCAGCATTTTAATGCATGGTAAACATGAATGGCACTGCCTTCAAAGATACCTTGAAATACCCGCAAAAAAATGTGTTTATCATGTTATTTTACACCCAACTTTGCAGCCTATTTTTTACTTATTTCAAAATGACGTAAAATAAGAAACAGTTAAAATTTTGTATATTAAAATGATGTGAAATTAGTTTTTACAGTGTACAGCAGCTTTGCATTTGTGATCTTCCCAGAATACATTGCAATCAAAATTTAATCAATTCCGACTACACTAGGAATTTTTAATATAATTTTTCCCAATCTATTATTACTTGATTTATTCAATAATAAGTAGTCAATATTTATTTGTCAACACAAATCTCACTATTTTACTCAAAGTGTGCATGCTATGTACATCTGCGGATTCAAAGCATAATTTCATTTTATTTTCATTTTGTGAACTACTAACAATATTTCTCATAAAATTCAAATAATATTCAAATAAATATATTGTTTATATTTGCATTTATTGGCAGATAATGAAAACGGGAGAAACAGGTCAAAATAACAAAAAGATGCTCTTTATTTTACATCTGGTGAATAAATAAAAATTTGGAATGATCTCTTATTTTTTTCCCAGGACTGTATATTTAAGCTTCAGATCATTTTGAATTGAGCTTGCATTGAAATTATTTGCGAGCTGAGCCTCCATTTCGCTTGTTTTTGTGTGTAGATGTTGCCTTTGAATGTCATATCAAATCGCTTATTAAGCTCCATTTTATTTAGGATTCTGCAGCAAGAATCTCATTAGGTTTGGAACAGACTCACTCATCCCAGGTCTTTATAAAACTCATTACTGTCTTTAGAAAAATCAGTTGTTATTTTTTAGATCACATGTAATAAACTGTAGTCAACTATTGCAATGTAACAAATGCTCATAACAAATCACAATGTTATCCCTGTCATAAGAAAATGATACAATGCACAAATAATATGTGTCAGGTCTTTATGTTTCTGGTCTTGATTCAAACCTGGAAACAAAAAAATGATGCAACTCTATTGGAAAAAGATGAATCATCAATATGAAAAACAATGTTGCTTTGCAAAGCAAAAAATCCCCACTGCAACCTAAGATTTGTGAATGCAACACAACATTTACATTTACGCTTTTATCCAAAGCGACTTACATTGCATTATACTATACATTTTGTTTCTAAGTATGTGGAATCCCTGGGATTGAACTCATGACCTTGGCATTGTTAGCGCCATGACGTAATACAGCATCATGACCCTGTGACCCCCCCTCGCATTAATAGAGAGATAGGAGACATTCATCTGATCTGTGGTGAACTGCCACTGGATCCATTAGGGGTTATGAAGATGCGTTTAATATCCTTTGTCTTATTAGCAGATTTTATCATTGTGGACAGTGCAAGTCTTTCGTTATATGCAAAAGAAAGTTCACTGTTTGTATTCTACAGAAGAAAGTCATTCATGTTTAGAATAACATGAGGAGGAGGAAATAATGTCTTCAATTTTGGGGTAAATTTCTGTTCCTTTGTGTCTACAAAATGAGTAATCTTTCACAAATCTGTGCTATAATGGACCTGGAAGTGCCTATAATGCCTATAATTGTCCATTGCAAAATTCCCACACTGCAAAAGCAGCGTCTTGGAATGACCAAAGGTCTAACCATAAGCACTAAAGCTTCCTTACTGAACTCTTTATTTATTGATCATGAATAAGAATAAAGTGGCTCAAATTAAATTTTAATCAGAGTTCTGGCTTGAGATCCAATGAACAAACCAGAGTGGCAGGTAACGTATACCATCTTGCAAAAGCAACTGTCGGAACTAAATGTCAAATGGGATGATACTGTTTCCATTCGGTCAGTAAACAAGGGCTATAACATTTAAAACAGAAGCCTATCAACATAATTCAACTCAAGAGAAAAGGTTAGCATGTGGCTAACTAAGACGACAATATGCAAGACTTTCATCAGTTTGCATATTATTTGTCTTGGTTACACATGTTAGCATCCACCCTAGTCTGACGTATCACACCGAGCACTCTGTTGAACAAAAAAGCTCTTCAAATATTAAATCGCTTGATGGTACTGTCGGCCATTATGTTGCATATATTTATTCTAGCATGATCTGAAAGTAGACGGAGAACTTCTGGCAGTCATCACTTTGCACTTGAACTAGAATAGTATGTCATCTTTGAACCGCTAGCAGATGTTTATTTTTATGGATGTCACTGCATGCGTGCACTTAAAAACCATCAGAGAAACATATAACCAAAGAAGTGCTACTGCTGAAAGATTCCTGCTTTTATTTATAGAACGTTCCAAAGTCCTCTGTGTCCCACATTCATTCAATCAAACTATCAGAGCATACTGATCAGACTCCTGCCTTTCCAAAACAACAGTTCGGAAACAAGTAATATGTCATTTAAAACTTGTCTTCTGCTTAATGTAGCCAAATCTAATGCATGCAGTCATACACAGTCCCATCAACTATGTCAGTCTCAACTTGAAATGTTTAAAAATAAAATCCAGCGGGGAATGTTTCATTCAACTTCAAGGGATGTGTCTGGTGGATTTATTTTCATTAAAGGAGGCTTGTATCAAGTGAAGCTTTGAGTTGAATAAGACGCATATTAATTTAAATGTGATGTAACTTGGATGAACTCCTGATACTGTACCACGATGTAATAAAAATGTTGTCTTCCACAAACTGCACCACGTTGCAGGCATGTGTAAAACTCTTTTAGAAATAAAAACACAAGAAAATGTAAGTAAATTATAAAGTGTTTTAAAATGGTTTTATATATTTTTAGGACAATTTTTCTCAAAAAAAAAATACAGTCATGCATTATCATAAAACAACTGAATGAATGAACAACTGAGTGAAAGAATGAACAAACAAACGAATGAACGAATGAGCCTTTAGCAGCTGCATAAATCGATATTCTCAACAAGTTTCATGTAATGAAAGCCTACTTTAACTTTCAGACACTATATATCAAAACACTATATTCTGACACAAATTGAAAATAAATTAAAAAAGAAAGTAATAAATATATATTTAAATGCTATTTGATGCATATTATGACCTTTTCAGATCAACAGATTATTAACTTGTCAAAAACCAGCATGCACTCAATGTAAAAGAAAAAAAAAATATTATTTTTGGTATAATGTTAGAATGCAAATTTGCATTTGAAACAGAACTGACACCCTGAGGCATTAGCCCACAAGTTTTTACCAAGAATGCTTTTTTGTGTTATTGATGTGTCTGTTTCTGCTAACCGCTGTGAATGTGATTAAAATACCAGTGGGGAAAGCTGCTATCTGCACAGAATGGATTGAGTAAGTTATCTTTCACTCAAAGCAGAAGTACAGCTGAAAACGTCAAGCGCTGCATGGATATGGCGGAGTAACTCAACTGCAGTACAGTGCAAACACTTCCTTTCAGCAAGTAACATGTTAAGGATTAAAAAATGAGTTGCTTTATTCTCTTCATTTTATAATGTTTAACGGTATATAAAAAGTGTAAACATATAACAAATATAACATGTCACATAACAAAGCATTTCACAGTATTTTTAATTCATACAAATGTGTAACTTGCAAAACAACATCCAATTTTCAGCTCAAATAACTTTGAAGTGATTTACTGTTTTAATAAAACATTGGGTGAATATTGTTTTTAGTTTCTGTAAAAGTGAACCTTGTTTCCAGACACACTGCTAATATGTATTTCTCAATTTATGTAAAATATATTTAGGAAAGGTACAATATTCTATCTTAATTTGTTTAAACCCACTTGGGTTAAAAATATCACAGGTTTTTTAGAGTATTAAGGCCAATACAATGAAATAGCACTGAAATATATTTATATTTGCCTGTATATTTACAGTATATGCCTTGGAAAAAAGGAATAGTTAATAATAGAGATGCGCCGATATATCGGCCAATGGGCTCTATTCACGCGTTACCTTCTGTGTTTAACCCTGAAGAACCCTCCGCAGTTTCCGATTGGGGAGACTTAAAGCGGACAGAAATGGGAAACTGAGAAAATATAGTTACATTTAGCAGATGCGGTACACTGCAGCACACAGAACATTCAGAAAGTAAAGAAATATTAATTTAATCTTCGAAAACTTGTTAATGCGAGGTTAATATAACCACCAAACTATATATCTGTATCGGTATCGGTGGAGAAATGTAGTATCGGTGCATCTCTAGTAAATCCGTGTGTAATTGTGTGTCTGCAACGTGTGACCCGGCAAATCCTAATGACCTGCAGTGACTATGAAGAGCCAGAAATGATGATGGATGGGATAAGGGATGAGTCCACAGCACACATCGATGCAGGGTGGCAGTGTAACTAATAGATCAAGCTGCGATTCATCATAATAATTTGTGTTAAGTCACGAAAACGCATAACTGATACTTACAACAGCGGCGGGCTTAATTAATACAATTGTTGTTTATGAAAGAGGTCGTTTTTAAAGCATTAAAGCTAATCGGCATGCTGTTAGTGTAATGAAGACCAATGGAGACCAACCTTAAGCCAATAGAACATTTTTTGCTAAATACACAAAGACGTGTGCTATTGATTTATATTCCCACTTATTTTGCAGAAAAGTCAATGCATTATATCTGAGTCCTTTGCTAATAAATTGTTTAGAGGTTAGTTTTGAGAAACTGTGTAGGATGTGTATACCGTAGCATTGTTCTTAAACGGCAAAAATAGAATTTTACTGCAAAGCTGCACGGTTGAAGCACTAAAGAAATACAAAAGCCAGCAGATTTTGGCCGAGAGAGCAGAATGAGGTGGTCAGATCTGTTCATTTGATGCTTAATATGCCATGGGGTGTTAAATAATTCAAATAGAAACCCCTGACCAGAGTTTAGCCAATATCATAAAGACTTTTCAGTTGACCGCCAGTGCCCTGTTAAGTGGACTATCAAGGGTCTTTCAGTGAGATTTCTTAACAGTATGCTCAGTCTGAAGAGCAATGCAAAGAGTGTAAGGAAAACGTTTACATTGATATATCACTTCACAGCAAATGGACAAGACAGTATGCCAGCGCTCAATTCAATAAAAGACATCTGTTTATATATTCTTTTCATTTCCCTAAAATAAACTATTTTTGTGCATCCAAAGAATGTCCGTTTTCATTTTTTTGATGGGGTTATGATGAGTTATATGATTTGTACTCATATTTATTATATGAATATCCATTCACATTGTACAGTAAATTCAATATTTGAATAAATATGTACTTTAATACAATATACAGTCATATTAAATCTTGAATATAATTTCTAATCTCATAATTAAATGTCTTCATTTGGTAGACACCATAACCTAAAAGCAATTTTTACAACAAGATATCAGTTTTTGGCTGAGATTTTAGCGGAAGTACATCATCTACCCGTATGCATATACCCCATTGGACCACATGTACTGTGCAGCAGTTTGAATTGGTTATTCTCTATTTTTTTAACAATCATGTCTGCCGAGCATCACACGTTTAGAAAATCATCACGCCTACTATATAAATGTTTTTTTATTTTTTTATATTGAAAGCTGCTGAGTGAATGTTGAACATGAAATCATTATCATTTGAAACAGAATCACATAAATTGTATTGTATAAAGAGAAAGATGGTTGATGCTGGCTATATACAGTAGACATATGCATAAAACATACCTATCTTTGGTGACCTTACATGCTGTGCAAACTGACACTGAATACTATCCTGAGACTAAATATGTCCTTCTTTGTACAAGGACCTTTAGTCAAATCACATCAAAAGCTTTTTAACATAGCGGTTGATTTAATGATGCATAATTTATATTGATTAGGAATTCTTCAGAAAAATGCATCGCTTCATTTTTTGACAGCTTATGCAAGAGAGCGTCAGTTCCAAAATCTCAGTCAATGTATGATTCATCAACTTATCCTCATTCTGGTGTGATTTCCAACTTCTATTATTACTGGTAGACATTTAAATGGTGATTAATAGGTCAAGAAACAGACTGCACTATTCTGTTCTACCCAAAACAAATCTCTTGAATGATTGTGATGTCTATTAACTCTGGCATGTCTCTATTTAAAAAATAAAGAAAGAGAGATGTCTTTAATTATTGATCAGATGTGATTTATGAACCTCAGGCGGATTGAAAAATAAGCACAGATTCAGGACAGATTCATAGCCTAAAATGTTTGAAATGCTCTTATGCCAACCAAATAATTAGGTTGACGGAAAGAAAGCATAACAACATTCAAACAAATGTAACCGTGTGTCCATTTCTCTTTTCTCTAAGACAGAAATCAAAGCAATGAAAAAATTATTCAGTGACTTTGAGCTTTTCCAAGTAACATATTAAATGCTTCTGGAACTGAAGCTGACAGCTTGGCACCTTTTTGCGCGGCTCATTAATATATTACACCATAACCATAAAGCCTCTGCAAGCAAAGAGAGTCTCTTCTTTATTTAGACTGTGTTTGTAACCCTTAAAAAACAAGCTGCTTCTTGACAATCTGATACGCTTAACTATTTTAGGACGTAGAATCGACATCAATTGTTTCCTTTCTGCTTTTCAAACCTGTAGCAATATAAGCAGACACAAGATGCTAATGTTATGTTGTAACCTTAGATCCAAATGGCTGAGGAATGAAGGTATAACAAAGTTAATATCTGAGATATAAATCAATGTGAGCTCAAATCCGGTCCTAGGGCCATTACCCAGAGGTAACTGATGTACTACAAGGGGACCGTGCAATGTAGGAAGATTATGCCTCGTGCGTATGTAACCAATATCCTTCTGTACGCTGTCTCGCGTTGCAGCCATCAACACTACAGAAAAACATCACAGGCCAGCGGCACCTGAGAGCAATAAATGCTTTTGTTCAAATAGAGGAATAGATATATTAATAGTCAACGCACCCAGTTCATGTGTGCTAAATGTGTGCTTTGTACTCTCACTGGGATTAAAGAAGCATAGTTTTATTATGGTGGCTCGAATGGTATTAGCTATAATATTTTCTTTTTTTATTGTCTCATGTATGTATAAGTAATTCTATTATGCATGAGCTTAAATCTTCACAAACTATACAGAACTGAAATATTCTAAACATCAGAGTCATGTGCATATGGCATTAAAGTCACAAATAAGACTTGCTACCATTTCTTCCAAACAGTGTCTGCAAGAAAACGACTTAAAGAATGGAGGTGTTATTTCAGGAGTGTGTGAAGCTTATCTTGTAGGTTGCACACGACCTTAATAATGTGTCCCGCCAGGAGATGTCACTGTCGCGTGACACCTCAAACTTCCTGAAAATAGTTCCTTGTAAAAACAAAGATTTTTATTGAATTATGCATTACACAACCATTTGTCTTAATACTGTTTGAGCTTTCCACCATAACAGTTCTAAATATAAATGCAACGTCACTCATCTGTTCATTATGCACATTATAGGATGACATGTCAACTAGTGTTTACCTTTAGAATAATGCCTTCGCATGTTACAATCACAGTGCAACAGCAAACTACTGAATCTCATAAAACCTGGTAATACCCAGATCATATATTTTCTCTAAAATCAATAGAAGAAAATATTTTAAAGACCATTGAGTTTTTATTATTGTGACACAATTTTGTACTCGTCCACGTCATATGTGCAAACAATATTATTTATTAATATTTATAATAGGCTATTAATAATAGTTAACAGTAAAGTAGTTATTGTATTTTATACAGAAGTACTGTCCGTAATGTATCGGGACAATACATTTGTACTGTAATGTGTGTGTGTTTTTTTTTAAATAGAGCAATAAGATTTGAGAAAAACTAGGAATTGCAAATGAGCTAAAAGGTAAATAAACGTGTAAAGCCTAAAGAGATGCATTAGTTTATAAATGCTTTTCTTTTGGTGTGTAATGTATCTGTAGCCTATCTTGACACGGATCCCTAAATGACGGACGCATGGAAACGTCAGAGGGGTCTGATCGTAAAGGCGCGTGTCATGTGACCGCAGTGAATCGAAGAGATTCAGAAGGTTCAGAGAATTCACGCGCTACTTCCACCGCGCGTCCTGAACGCAACGCACCGTTCACAGCGCGACTGCTGCTCAAACTCAAGTTAGCTTGTTTGACGTAAACAAATCTGTTCGAGGAAGCAGAGCCTCTTCTGAATCTTGTTTATAGTCCGGAGCGCGACACTGTACGGTTTTGGATTTTTCACGAGACCGGAGTTTTAATAAACGGGAGAGCTCGCCTGCACTTCATTCTGTGATGGTGAAGGAGGTTTGCGCGCTAGTTCACCGTGAGTGGCTGTGCAGCTCTTTGACTCATTTTGGGGAAGCATTTCAACTTATAGACTTCATAAAGCACTTTTCGTTGGAGTGAACGAGGAGTTTAACGTTGATGTTCACGCATTGCTGGGCCACGTTCCGGTCCGGTCCAACGCAGAACTGAAGTGCGTGCATCGGGGAAACGGCTTGTACCCATTTACCACAAAACACCGATTTTAAGTGAATGTCACTATAAGAAGTCCAGACTTGCGAGCTGATATATTTCAAGGAACACGTTATGTATGAATCGTTTGCGTTTGATACCTCTACCCGGCGATGCTTTTGCAGACTGTCAAACTAACGAGCTCTCTGGATTTCAGTCTTGTATAACACACAGGCATTGTGCTGTTGCGATACCAAACCTGGCGCTTCACGTATCCACACATCCACGGAATTAACGTTACACTTTGAAGTAAAATCTCTGGATACAGTTCATGTCGCGTGGATTACCGGGAGAGATACGCGTGAAAAGCGAGGCACCTGAGCAGGATACCTGTAACTTTTCTCTCTCTCGAATGCTCGCGGTTTCGCATACTCCACGCTTTTCGACACGGTCTTTTAACTGGTTTAGTATTCCGTAATGGACGCGATATCTCCATCCAAAGTTCACCAGGCTCGCAGTCAAAGCTCTTCTCGCTGGGCATTCGCGGCTGGACTGTAGACGTTGGTTTTGGATCAGCGCTGCTATTTATCATCGCGAACGGGATTTATTCGCGGAAACTACGATGTCCGTTATTCGGTGTTGGTTGGAAACGCTGCTGCTTTATATATTCATTTCAGATGGTAAGTCTATTTGTGTTCCTCATTAGGAATTGCATACTTTGCATGTTATGAATGACTGCGGTGGTGGATTTGATGTTGCGTCTTATTTGTCATTCCACGCGCATAAGAGGAAAGCTTCGAGATGGAAATCAACCTGATTTCACATTTAAAGTTATTGTTGTGTTGCTGCCTCCAGTCTTGATGGGTAACACAATTGTGTCTAGTTCGTCTTTATTCTCGATATAATGCGCTTTCTGTGTGTTCCCACTAGTCAACGTGTACTTTTAATTCAAACACGACAACTGCCCGCAAGGTGGGAGCACGACAAAGCTTGACACAAACCTTGACGTCTAGGCTACTTAAAAAAGTGAAGTGCATTGTGGCGCACAATAATTCGCACATTGAGGTAAACAGCGCATTGTTTTAGACTTTTATTTTGGCTTAGAATGTCTAATGTATCGAAGAACGAAGAGCATTTAATGTAAATGAGATGACTGAAAAGCAGGTTACATAGGCTACTTGAATAAAGAAAATGCGGAGTGTATTTAAAATGGCTCAATATCATGTCATACAAAGCCTTAATTTTAATTAAAGTAATTGTATTTTTTTGTGAGGAATTGTTATTGTGGCTAGTGTGGATATCATTATAATCTATAGTTTGTTTATTATTAATAAGACTATAAGTAGCTCTTTAGGTTGATTTGAGGTTCCCTTTTGGTTTGTTACAGTTTCAAATGAGCTTGATGATAGAATGGCATGGCTTAGCTGCCTCTCTGTTCGCCTGTTTGGTCTGAATTCATCTTTGCTGTTTTATGATTTTTTTTTACCTTTGGTCACTTTTTATCTCTGTGAAATTGATTTGATTTCCTTTAAACTCTACTAACTAGTGCACAAACCGAGTCAGAAAACTAATTAATGAACATATAATAATATGTCTATGTTAGTACGTATTGAATCAGTCTTTGAACTGATCCGTTGAGGTCTGTTTGATCCCGTCCTTTATTTTCTTTTTATGAAATCAAAAAAGGAAAGAAAACATCATTTGGGAGTCATCAAATATTCATCTTACTTTCAATCTAACACGATATTTGACATACGCTTAGATATGTGAAAGGGAGTTTCACTTGAAGAAATGTTTTGCTTTTGAAGTTATGAATAATGCTCCAGCAATTGTTAGTTCAAGTTAAGATTCGATCACTTGGGGAGCGTTGTTAAATTTCACTCTCTGAGTAATTTGCATTGTTTGAGGGCACATGCAACAGAAGGTCAGACGTGACTATAATGGCATGTGCCAGGCACTGTCCAATACAATTGCACGTGTTTTGACAACAGTGCCACTCAGTTATGTCTTTCCATTTGTAATCCAGACAGCGTTCATCTGTATTTGATACTGATGTGCTGGCCCAATTTATTGCTCGAGTACAAGCATGTCTCCTCCGCTTTCAGTTACGGAGTGGCAGACACAAACCAGGCAAAACGATCAAGGTTCAGGAAAACATCAACAAACCTGAGACGCCGTGTGCTCTCTAGGAACGTCTTGTTGTTTGCTAATCCATGGTGTTGCACCTGTTCGCAGAGCCCTGGTTTGGTTTCCGAGCTGCTTTCTCGTGAAACCAAATCATCTGGAAAGAAATAGGTTTGTTTTGTACTCTTGTTTTATTTATAAGGGCTGGGATGTAACATCAGTGGAGCTTCAGCACTTTGATTGTTAGACCCTTGTGTGTCTCTCCATCCCGGTGACAAACAAACCTGAAATTATGGCTGACAACAGTTCCTATTGAATTCTGATGTGGATGTGACTCATCTTTTTTGCTCCCCGATTGAGATTTTTGTCGTGACTTTACAACGTCTTCCATTAATGACGTTACAAACATTAGTATGTTAAACTACTAATCTTGACCTAGTTCCTTACACCCTTTGCAATGTTGTCTAGCAAAAACAGGGTTTTATTTAATGATGGTTTTAAGGGAATCAATGTTTCTTTCAATTAAAGCTCTTAAACATTCAAATATATAGAGAATATGTCTAAAGAAACAAATGTTAAAAATACAAAACGTAAACAAAACTGTGTTACAGTACATGTCAGTCATCAAAGCCATTACAGTACCTTCAGGGGCCCTTAAAGTGATAGTTCACCCAAAAATGAAAGTTCTGTCATCATTTACTCATCGACATCATTTCAAATCTGTATGACTTTCTTTCTTCTGGTAACTGAACAATGTCAGTACCCATTCAATTCTATCGTACAAACACAGAAGCAATGAAAAGTTAATGAGTATCGTCATTGTTCGGTTACCAACATTCTTCAGACTATTTTCTTTTGTGTTCTGCAGAATAAAGAAAGTCAGAAATACAGGTTTGAAATGACAAGAGGGTGAGTAAATGATGACAGAGTTTTTTGGTTGAACTGTCTCTTTAAGAGTCCGCATACCATGTATGAAACACTGGGCTCATTTTAAAACGTTAAATAGATGCTTTGAATGAAGACATCTCAACAGCCCATTATAAGTATAAAATAGTTTTATAGACAACGGTGGATGTTTAAACCCTGATTTATAATTGCAGGTCATTCATACAGTTTTTCTCTAAACAGCTGTATATATTTTATTAGAGAGACTCGCAGAGAAATTCTCTGCTGGGCCCAGTTTGGCAGGATAGAAGGCTTTGGATTAGCATAAGGGTTACGAGCTCACCTTATGTCAGCCTTTTGGGTGGCACCGCTCGCATACGGCGTACGAGGTTTGTTCGCTATTAATTGGTCCTGTTTTTATCTCCTGTTTAATATGAAGTCCTTGACAGACTCGACAAAATTTGCTCAGGTTAACCTGGAACTAATGAGATTTCTTAATAGGGTTTAGGTTTGTGTGTCATTTGTAAACTCGAGCAACCTAATTACCAACCAAACGTATGGAAAGTGTCAGTTTGAACCCGAACGCATCAGAAAGTGATAAAGCGGCTAAAAAGTTTGAAACTAAATACGTCTTTTTAGCATCTTCTTTGATCATTCCTGGGTGCAAGAATATTCAACTCTTGGCTGCACTTATTACAGCTATGATGTGTAGCGTGCCATGTCAGATCACTGAATAATGTAGTAATAGCATTAGCAGGTACCAACAGCGGAACAGCGAATGTTATACTTTGATCTCAACTGAAAGGCAGCGTTGTGTCGAGGTGGGGTTTTTACAGATATGCTATGACTGAAGACCCCCCACTTTGGCCCTGAAGGCACAATGGCTTTTCTTCTGAGAGAATGCAGCTTGTTTACATTCACTGCACATTGCCCTTTGAATTAAAGACCTTCCAGTCGCAAACGCTGCGATCATCGGCAGCACCAGAATGGCCTGTTCAGTGTTGTTTTGATTTTTTTATGGGACAGTAAGCCTAATGGCACAAGATTGGTGTACTCTCCCATCATTAAAACATCCTCTTTGAGTTTGAAGTTGACCCTTTGTCATGCAGGATAAATTGCCTCTCTCCAGGCGACCTGTCTGACCCATCTGTCCACCCATCAGACCTACGTGAGGAAACGATAACGCTGCTCGTCTCCTCCAGAATATTGAGTTTGGTACATACAGTGTCTATTCATCATCTAAAGCCTTTGTCATTGCATTGGTTTTGTTAGTTCTTAATCTTGCTCGCTAAAGGCGGGCGTACACGGTGCAAATTCTGATGGTCGGAAGACATCAGAGTTCAGTGAGTTTATCCTCCTTCTCAATGGTCCAAATTCGTAATGGCACTGCCATCTTCGTTTTTCTTCTTCTGTGGTTTCTCTTTGCTCCTGATTGGTCGATTTCAGATGGATCAACAAATTGGCTCGTTTAACAGCATACAAGTCACGGTTTCAATCCGATAGCTCCCGAACTTGTTTAAAAATGATCGGGAGGTCGGAAAGTGCACGTAAGGTACTCTGCTCGGCTCGTAATTCCTCTCACAAGATACGAACATCAATGATTTCCTTGCGATTGGAAAAAATCACCTGCGAGCTCGTACGACAGCAAAAAACGCACCGTGTATGATTTTATAAAGTTAAGTTATAAAGCAAAGTGTCAACCGCATTCTTTAAATAAACAGACTAGCATATAAGTTTTAGGACACAATTTGAGTATGAGTTCTGTTAATCTGTCCTGCATGAACAGAAACTGCACTGGAACCGCTATATGATGCGAGAGCTATAGTCTCATGTCACACATTCTTGTGATATTACTGCAATTCACAGAGATTGCGATTGACTATATGTTCGTTGTGTGTCACCTGGGAGTTTTAGGTCCAATTGCTGTCTTCCACTGGAGGTACTCCAGACAATCTCTCAAATGCATAATTCTACAGTTAAAGCTGCAGTCTATAAAACAAAAATCTGTGATGGAAAAAATGCTTTGTTTCATCTTGATTGGTTTATAATAATGAGCTGTCGCATGCACTTTCGTTCGTCTTCGCTGACCTAAAGGTATGAAGTAACCTGTTTCATTGTTTCAACCAGAGATGATGCAATAGTGGGGAAAGTTATGGATTACAGCTTTAATTATCATTTAAAAATGACATTCGAAGGCATCTGGGTTAAAAGGTTAAAGGAATCACCCAAAAGTGACAATTCTGTCATCATTCACTTACCTTCAGGTTCAAGTTTGTAAACAAACAGTTCTGGGGCACCATTACAAACAACAAAATTACAATGTTAACTGTTGGTTTTCCACATTCTTCAAAATATCTTCTTTTGTGTTCAAAAAAAAGGGGCACGCTGTCAGTCACTCTTGTGTGAACATGCATTTCAACAGTCACACCTGTTAGTAAGAACGGCTTTCAGTCGCAGACACTGACTGTGAACGTATACCTCTCAGATTGCAGGGACGAGGAAAAGCTGAGTAACAACACAAGCATTCCAGCGTCTTGTATAGTGTGTGTTGGAACGGCTCTTTCTTTATTAAGACCACAGCTATGATTAAAGGGCTGAGTCAGGAAACTGTAACCTGTGTTTCCTATTCCTGTTTCAAGCCTGTTGTTGTATGCCTGCCAGCTGCACAGGATTAGTGTCTTGACAAAAAGGCTTCTTATTAATAAGAAAATCAGCTATAGCTGCAGGAAAATGAAGTAGATGGGAGATGCACATTTTGTTAGCCTGAAAAGTCTCCGGGAGGCTTTTAATTAGTCGACTAGGAAAATTTGCTGGGACAGAAACAAATAGAATAGCTCAGGAAAATGCCTCCTGCCTTTCCGAGTAGAATTATCATTATCTCAGTCACTTCAAAGCAGGGCTGGCTGGTGTGATGGTATATAATGTGCAAAGTTAAATATATATTTCAACCGGTAAAGCCTTTACTGTACTGTTTATACCACGATGGAAGATACATTTGCACGGCTTTCAATGAGTAGGACAGTGATGTGTGATGTGTCCTAAACAAGAGTTATCCAGTCAGTCTGAACTGTTCGCACCATATTAGTTTAAAGAGTTTTATTTTTTATGTAAATGTTACATAATGTAAAACTGTTTTTGTACTGATGCCAGACGTATAATTTTGTTATGAATAATATATTTAGGTTCGCCTCCAAGTATTTCATTTATTGGATTGTAGGGATGGGCAGATCGATCTGGAAATATCGATACTTTCGATACTGATGTTGTATTAAGAGTATTGACCCTCCACAAAAAAAATCTAAAGTGCATGGGATCCATATTTCTGTAACTAATGATTTTATTATTTATTTAGCATGGAACTGAAAGCGTATCATTAGCTTGGATGTAAAAACGTGAACTGTTATGAAATGTAAGAATAAGAGCTGATGAACATCAGCAGAAGCAGTTGTGCTCAGTTACAGCAGAGCGGGCAGAGCCCGATGGAGTTAATGATAGAGAAAAACACCATCATTTAGAGTTATTTTACACTAAATTGAGATGAAGTTAGTTATTATGATACATCTGTGCGACATTTATTTAAAAAATGACATTATGGTTGGTTTCATAAAATCTTTGTAAGTATTGTTAATAAATGACAACAAAAAACAGAAATCTTGTCAGCTTGCAGAATGCAGATATTAGTGATATCAACATATGCCTTTTCTAGCGCTTTATATAGGTTCAAGAATACAATTAGTGGAATCGCCCACTCCTACTGAATTATACAAAAATAGCCATTACCACATGGTTCAAATTGAATTTCCGACAAAAAATGATACATGACTCATACTGTGATATATGAATTTTTCATACCACCCACTTCAAAGGTGCAGCAGATTTAAATTGCCCTTAGTCTACATATATATTGCTGTACGAAAAGCTGTTTTTGTCAGTAGCTGGAGTTATTAACCCTTGTTACATTGTTAAACAAGGTTGTAAACTGTAATACAGCCCAGTCGTTTTCAGCGTCCACTGGACATTTTGCCTCTACATGAGAGGCTGTGATCTGTGATCACTGCAGTGGAAGCTGAAGAAATATGGAAGCAGATTTTTGCCCTCTAGCATTTCTTGGCTGTTCACGTGGTTCTTCCCCCTCCCTCCCATCCTTTCTTCACCTCGTATCTGCCGTTTCCCCTCCATATCTCACAAGCGACAAATCTACGCAAGCCGCACATACTCCAAGTGCCCTTGTATTGCAGGCCAACTAGATGTCCTCTCGGCCTCCAGACTTTGCTTTGTTTCTCTCGCTTTATTTCCGTCATTACTCGTCTTCCCGCATCTGCAGTGCAGCATGAGGGGTTTACAACCTCAAGTAAGCCCAGGCTTGTCAGTAGAATGGCAGATTGCTTGGGTTTGCAGTCCAGATATGTATATCAGCAGTCTTAGGTTTGATAGGGCAGTAAAGCCTGTTTTCTGACCTGCTTCATGGCATAGTTTTCCTAATTGAATGACAACTGTGCCAGGAGAGGTGATCAGCGCTGACTGGCTTGCTGTACTTTCGACATGACTCATTATTCTTTTTAATTTCTAAACTTTTACTGAAAAAAAGAATGACCAAAAAAGGCCTTAAAAATTTTCATTACTGTAACCATTTAAAACCGTCACTCATAGCATGTTTTGCTAATGACAAGCGAAGCCATGACGCCGACGCAAGTTTTTATTAATCATGCATAATATGACATTAATTAATTATATTTTAATAGAATTTTATACATGTAGAATTTCTTTAAATGTATCGGTTATGGGAAGGGAAAAAGTTGCGTGCACAGCGTGAAAAGAGAATATAAAGGAAAACTTTATAATGTAACTAGAAAAATATAAAGTAATTTGTTGTTAGCCATTAAAAAGTACTAGTAGATGTGTTTCTTTACATAAAATCAAACTTAATGTAAATATATTTGTGTGTGTTTAAACAGTCTTACGTTACAGAAGATGAGAATATCAGTCATGGACACTATTTTTTATAATACATGAATATTCTTTTGGCCATTTTTTGTCATTTGAGAACGTCTAGTAGAACATCCAATAGTTTTTTCAGAATATTAATACTCTGTTTAAATTACAACATATAATGCACTTAGACAAATCGGGACACGTCACGGTTATGAGAATTTCAGCAGAAAAAGCAATAAAAAATATGATTTTTGTCAATATTATTTTTTGTCCAAGGTAGAGAACACAATTACCTTTATTATGATCATTTTTTGTGTTATCAAACTGTGTGTTTTATATTTAAATATTTACTGCCATGATGTTTCAGCGGTTTCGTGAGAATCACCCAGAGAGACGTAAACTGAAATCGTTGTCAGCACGCATTGCTTGCATGGAAGTTTTTTCTCATGTTTGTATTTTTGAATGACACTTGAATTTACTTGTTTTGCTCAATTTAATTTAATTTAAGTTAAATTGTATTATGTTGAAAAGCAAGACAAAATTAAAAAAGCACATTTTGACCATTCAGTTTATGCAATAAATATGCAATTTGGCTAAATAAATAGAAACATGTTTAGTATTCGGCCTTCGGCCAATTGTTTTTTTTTATTCGACATCGACCAAGAATTTTCATTTCGGTGCATCCGTAGAACCTTTTTCCACTACAAATAACCTTTTGTGAAACCGAAAGGTAAGATTAAATACAAGTTACTCTATAGCAAAAGGCATCGGTGTATAATTTTATGTTTTGTGACCTTATAATACACTCAGAACCACTTGTTTTTGTTGCTTAGTTTCAATAAACAGTCGTTTGTATTGTAGACATTAGTGAACATGAACTACATCAACTGTTTTATTTAAAACTCAAAAGCGCAAGTAAAAGTGTTTGGTTATTTGTTCTCTTTGTGCTGTTCTTTTTTGTTTTCTCGCAACAGGTTGATTGAATTCTGGAGCTCCTCGGGAAACTAAAACTGAGGAATGAATAAAGTTTACCGGCCATTTTATAGAGAGGTTTATAAGACATTATAAGCCGTTCACAGGACATGCGGTTGCACAATATAACTGGTTCTATCAGTGACAGGGGAACCACATCCACATAACACCACAGCTGTCTTTCCCAGATCTGAATGAAAGATTACAAGGACGGCTCAGCGTGTGCTCGCACACAAGCTTTTTTCATTAAAGCAATATGCTCTTCTCCTTCTGTTTTTCTGTATGTTACCCATATTTAAGAGGTAGAGAAGAGGTGAGGAACAAGGTATATAAATTAAATGGTTTCTTCTGTGGTTTAGCATGTACCGCTCCATCTCAACAAAAGAGCAGTCCTGTAAAAAAACTATAGAAGGTTTGAGAGCAAAAACGTTTCAAATATATTTCATACGGCTTTCAAGCTGCTCATCTAATCTCTGAAGAAATCGAAAAGTTTTCACGTTGCTCCAAGAATAGCCATCTCTCGCTGATTGCAAATGTGGCTTCGGAAAAATGATAGGGATATTCAAAGTCCTAATGAGAGAAAGTGATCCACTGTCTGGAAGATCTGATCCTGAAAATCAACAGTATTCAGGGGGTGTCAGTAAATAGGATATTTTTTGCATCTAGGGGAGTAATAGAGCCATCAAACACGTCTGCGCTCATTCTGTCGGCGACTTTGCATTTTAAAAAGCATAAAAGCTTCTTTGTGTGTAAAAAAAAACTGCAGCAGTGATGATGGAGATCCCAAGAGATCTCACAGGCTTTCAACATGGTGCGCATCTTATTGATGGCTCATGAAAAAGAGTGACTCAGGTGAATTTAGGATCAAAAACATGTAGAACATGTTTCTTTTTCATGAACGTACTCAGTTTAGCTTGTATTGCGAGGCCAGCACTGTGGATGGAAAATTCTTCTGTTTGTAATCATCACATGTTGAAGGGCTAGAGTGCCTCTGACAGCCGTATGTTTCTGCAAGTCCTTCCAAGCTCTGCCGGAATGCCTGGCAATGCTGCCAGCCCGTCTGAGTGAACAGACAACAGTGTTTTCAAACTATGATGTGATGCCTCGAGAGCGTTGGCATTGCTGAAAATAGGAACCGTAAACCATAAACAATAAGTGTTCAAAACTGTCTTATCACCTTACCACCTTATGCTTATAATAATGATTTATAATTTTAATTGTCAGGTTGTTTTTTGTGGGAAACATGTAAAGTAACTTACAATTGTATGTTTCAAGCAGAAATGGCGATAGAAATGCAAAAGTTAAACATTGCAGTTTTAAGTGTCATTAAAAAAAAAAAATCCTATCCAAGTTTTACATTATAATATGTCAAACTGACTCAACCAATAGTGTGAGTTTAGGAACGGGACTACTGAATGTTGGCAGAAGGTGCGGTGGTGGGTGCGGTTGGGAAACCAGTTTGGAAATATGTACTTGTGGTTCACTTTGGTTCTGCTAATGGTCCAGGTTTTACACCTTTAACCCTCATGTAGTCATTTCATTTAAGCAGTTTCTGCTTTGACTAACTGATGTTGCCTGCAGTGTTGCGACACCCAGTGGGAAATGGAACATCTCGCTGAAAAATGGCTTTCTGGGGCAAGATGTGCAACATTATAAGCCATTTTTATTGTTGACTAAAGACACAGCACCAGTAAAATTGTGACACCTCTTCTGGTAGAAACAGATTAACTTGAGACAAGCACGTTGCTGAGTGAGGGATGAGAACAGAAAACCCCAGAAATAAGCAGCGGGACTCCTGGGAAATCAAACTCTATAGCGAGCGAGAGAGCAACATGCGTACAACTCTGAAACGCACTGAATCACACATCATGCCCTTTATTTCTCATGTTCCCAACTGATCTAGCATCCTCTCAAAACGCACGCATGCACGCACACACACCTGTATTTCTCGCTCGCTTACCTACAGTATATACACAAGTCATGAACTGTAAGTATCTTTCAGTGATGTAAGAGAAGTTTAGCGGAGTTTATTTTTGTCTGTACACATTGTGCAAATTTAAAAGAACAATTAACTGCAATAGAATCAATTTCCTTTTCATTCTCCTCTATTATTTTTCTAATGCATGCCCCTTGTCTTATTCATTGTCAGTAAGGAGTAACCAGCTCCTGTTTTGAAAGGGGTCGACCCTATTCTTATTAAGAGAGATATTACAAGTCCCATTGTAGTTTTTTTTTGTTTATAAATATGTGTAATTCCAAGATTAGTTGCAAACACTTTTATCTTGACCTGAACATCTCAGCTCATTTGATTTTAACACCTTCAGTGGTTTAGGGGGCAGTTGTGGCCTAATGGTTAGAGAGTCGGACTCGTAACCAGAAGGTTGCCGGTTCGATTCTCAGTACCGGCAAGTAACAACTTACGTGTCCTTGAGCAAGGCACCTTACCCCCGTTTGCTCCCCGGGCGCTGCAGTGTTAGCTGCCCACTGCTCCCGGTGTATGTGTGTTCACGACTTGAAGTGTGTGTGTTCACTATTCACTGGTTGGGTTAAATGCAGAGGTCACATTTCGGGTATCGGTCACCATATCTGACAAATTGGTCACTTTCACTTTGCAGATTAGCAGTTTTTGTCCTTAAATGTAGTACATTTTGTATTGATTCATTTGACAACTGGTTTATTCAAAGCAATTTACAAACACAGTCAAAATATACGTCTCATCACCATATGGATTTCCCAGGCATCAATGTTGCCAAGTCTGCATTTTTCCCACCGAATTGGGCTAGCACTACGTTTAAACTGTTACCGCTGGTTGTTTTCCCCCACAGGTTAAAGGTTTACATATTGCATTACTTTTTGCTAAAATGCTTGTAGTGGAATATTCACTCTTCCCTATTTGTATTCTACCAGTGATACAACTGTGCAATGTGATGAAACAAAGCAAGGACATTTTATAAAAAAATATACGAGGGAAATTAGTAATTTGTTTCTTTCCAGTACACTATTTTAGATTATTAAAATAAATATGCATGAACTAAATAAGGTGATTCAATACAAATACATCTAATCCAACAGACATCCTATTCATGACATGTTGTTTGTTGTTATCCTAGGATGAGAAATCTACACAGTTCTTGTACCATTCTTGTATAATGGTGTGTGAAATGTGTGAGAAGCCTGTGATGAACAAATCAAAACTCACATCTCCAGTCCATTTCTCCCTCACAAGCCACTTTACTTAGATGAGACTAATGACTCAGGAAACATTACTACATGGATTAAGTCGGGCTTGACAGTTCTGGACCAGGTGCTTTGTTTTACTTTCTCAACATCTGGGGAATCCGTTGTTACACATCTTAAGAAAACAGTTTGAAGCATATGGACATTTTTACTAGACAAATTATGTACTCATTAACCTGACATGTTTTGATTGAAAAAAAAACACAGTGTATTAAAAATATACAGGCGATTAAGTATAAAATTAAGTGTAATTATGGCACAAACTTAATATATTTAGCTATATCAAATAATAGGTCAAGGAGTGTAGCAGCTTACAGATGTTTGACTATGTAGTCGGATTCAACATTACATGCCCATCGAGACACCTCCATACACAAACTGTTATTCACACGTTCACCTGAAGCCGTTCTCAGTCCTTGCCGGTGTTTACATGTCTAAAAAACATGTACATGTGAATATCCAGACTAATCGCACATTTCTTTCCTGCCTTCAGGTTCGGGATCATTTCCAAGCATAAATGTTATTTTCAGCAGTGGTCCATCATAATTTAGTAATAGAGGAAGTTAGGATCGGAAAAGCGGGGGAGCGTTTCTCATTGTGCACCTGGCAAAGAAGAGCTATAATTTAATTAGTTAAGTAACAATTGTCGCACCTGGGGCACAGTCTTTAATGCTTAACAGAGCCTTTCGCAGGTGTTTCGCAAATTGGACCAAGAAAATCTGAACGGTAAAGAGCTGAAATAGACGTCAGACTTTCTAATTTACTCAAATCAAATAGTTAATGCACAATGAACTCGATTGGATTTGTATCGACTAGATGTGACATGATCAAAGGTTAATGCTGTTTCGGCCAGATTTACGAAACGGGGCAAAATAGCGCGAGCGCGCAATTTAAAAAACGTGGGAGTGGAAATTACGGCGGGTTATTTACTAACAAGGGTTTACTTAGACGAATCGCTTGCTGTGTTTCCTCAATTGTAAGTCACTTTGGATAAAAGCATCTGCCAAATGAATAAATGTAAGTGTTTAAGTATATTGATATAGATGGCCTCATAACTAATATGACCATACAGTTTTGGTAGCGTTCGCTCTCTGTAAGACATATCATATTAGCAGCATAAAACTATTACAATCTTTTTGTTATGTTCATTTCTCAGAGTAAACCCGATGACCGGGATGTTTTACATTTTTCTCAGTTGCATATCTAATGTGACACAGGGCACCGTCATCAGCTTCACCAAATGTTCAGGTGTTGGGCGCTCTCACGTTTGAGCAGATGGGTGCCCTTAAATCTATGATTTTTCTTTCTCTAATTGCAGTTGGATTTGCTGCTGGTAATTGCTCATGAAAATGTATAATCTGGATCTTGAATATAATTTGCAGTCTGCAGCACTCTCCATTGAGATGGTAATGACATCCTTCTCCATGAACGTAATCTTTTGTTATTTATGAAATCGTATTTCTTGTCACACAAGAAGTCCACTTCTTCTGCCGTTTTCTCTCGGCAGGATAAGCAGTCCTACAATTATCAATCAGTTTACTGAAAGTGAGGGCGTGATTAGAAAGAATGTTCTTTGGGGGCCTGGTTTGCACTCGGAACAAATGGAACTAATCCATTAGATCCAAGCACACAAAATGAAAACAAATGTTTATGGGCGGGTTAGAAACCTGTGTAAAATGGGGCTGTGGGAGTGTTTTGGCACAGACAAGTTGTCTTTAAAGAGACAGTTCACCCAAAAATAAAAAAATTCTGTCATCATTTACTCACCCTCAAGTTGTTCCAAACCTGTATACAATTCTTTGTTTTATTGGACACAAAAATAGATATTTTATAGACTTAGGTAGTAGGTAGTCAATAGTGCCCCAGAATAGTTTCGATACAAACATTTTTCCAAATATTGTGTTCAGCAGACCAACAAAATGTATTCAGGTTTGGATCAACTTGTGGGTGAGTAAATGATGACAGTATTTTATTTTTTGAGTAAACTTCCTTTAATATCTACATTTTTTATTTATTTGTAAGAAGATTAAATGGAGAGCACCCCGTATGTCTCCGCTAGATATTTAAAAGAGATCGTGACAGACGATTGCATTCAAAAATGGATATTAAAGATTTGAATATGAACTCATAACATTTCTCATCAAATGTATCCCAAACAAGATTCTTCTTATAATTATTATAAGGCTTCATCTTTATGTATTTCCAACACAATCTCATGGCGAATTGCTAATTGTATGAATTTGTACAACCTGCCTCTTTGCTAGTGATGGTTGTGGTTACTGGTTGGGACTTCATTATTTCTTTTGACGTAGCTCGTGTATCCCCATGACTTCTTTGATAGTTTCATATCATTTCTAAATCATAACTTTTATTATCAGTCTCACCTCATCAATGTTTGATGATTAATATTCATGAGGTGCAGAGCTTCCGTCAAATGAGTTTGCGGTGGGGACGGAGCTGTCAGCTGTGATAACACAGAAATAGAAAGCATTTCTAAGGATGCATTGTTGCTTGTTGCTATCACTGTTGCGTAACTAGTTACAAAAACTCTGATCAACGTGGAAAAAAAATCATGTTTGGTTAGAACACATTTCACTTTAGTCCTTTCAATGACAGATTAAAGTGCAGTGTAGGTACATCTGCATTAGCTTCTCTCGCTCTCTCTCTCTCTCGCTCTCTCTCTCGCTCTTTGCATGTGAAGATGCTCACAACCGATCCTCTGTTCCCTGCTGTACAATAGGAAGCAGCGTTTTTGGAGACGGTACAAGCCTCTTTCTCTAACTCTCTCAACCTTCACCCTGCAGTCAGCACTTGTCCTAGATTTATTGTGCTTTCTCTCTCTCTGTTTGTCCTCCTCGCGGTCTCTCTGAGCTTTCCACTGAAATCTATTCTTCAGTGTCATTCCGATTTCAGAGACGCTATAGTAAATAACTCAACTAAGCAGAGGAAGTTCCACGTTTAAAATTATTCCCATTTGTGTAGCTACATGCCCGAAGCTAGACTGCCACCTGTCACAGAAATATTTCCTTGCCGCTCTGAGAACCGAACCAGAAATGTATTTTCTTGAAATGTTTTTGTGCGAGTGTGGGGCTTTGGCTGGCTGTGATCTCACGCTGGCAGCGAGATTCAGATGAAATGGAAAACTGTTACAGCAGAACTGCTGACTGCTTTACAGTATACAGAAACATTTTGGACTATCGTAAGATCGCTGAGCAGCCTGTTCGCAATAATCACATTAAAGGAGACTTCTATGAATCTGATGTAGATTGTGGATCTGTGTAGCAGAACGGCAAGGGCAAAAAGGTAAAAATAAGCTAGACACAGAGATCTAAAGAAGCAGGCCTGTGACTAGAACGTGATGGTTCTTGACCTGGGTATTGAGGTCACTTTGTTATCTTTGTTCTTAAATTGTGCAGATCTAGTTTATAGCATTTATTCAGATTGCTCTTACCTCCGCTGAGATACCCTTGCGTGCATCATGAAAGAAATAAATGAAATGCATGATCTGTTTTTATATCTGATGTTTAGATGTAAGAGACTTCTCATTAGTTTTAGGGAGAAGTGGGATTGTTATCTTTGACACTAAAGTGGTGAAATTCACTAAACAGTTTCATTCACTAACAATGCAGCAATAGTCAAATTTAAATTTGAACACTTTCTATGTAAACTTACAAAACTCACAAAATTGTACTTTTGGCTTTCACTGAAAGCACCAACTGGAATTTCATTTTATGGGAATAGTTCACCATAATTTACTCACCCTGATGTTATTCCAAACATGTATGACTTTCTTTCATTTGTGGAACACAAAAGATATTTTGAAGAATGTTGGTAACCAAACATTGAATATCTAAATAATTTCTAAAAAATATCTTCTTGTGTCTTCTGCAGAAAAAAAAAGAATCATATACACATATACACAAAGGTGCTTAAAAGGTTCTTCACAGTAATGCCGTAGAAGAACCATTTTCGGTTCCACAAAGAACCATTTGAGCTAAGATTTTTTTTAAAGAATCATCTCTGAAGAATATCTGAAGAACGTTTTTTCACCACAAAGAACCTTTTGTGAGACAGAAAGGTTCTTAAAATGTTAAAGATTCTTTTTTGGAACCATTTAGACAAAAAAAAGGTTCTACTATTGCATCGTGAAGCACCTTTATTTTTAAGAGTGTATGGGATTTGAAGGACACGAAGGTGAAATTTTATTTTTGGGTAACTATCCCTGTAAAGTTGCCATTTGTAACTTTTGCCTCTATTTCAGTTTAAACCATAAAAAATGACTTTTTTTCAAACGGGGAGCAGTAAAATCAAATGACATCTGACATTTCCCACAAAATCATACCCAAAAGCTCAAATTATAAATCATCATAGCTTTTCTTCACAGCTTTTCTTGTGAATCAAGGGTAAGGTAAGGAGACAGTTTTGAACACAATTTTTTTATATAACCTACTTGCTCAGTAACAGATTTTTTATTTTACGACAAAGTTACGGATTGTACCTTTAAATAAGATGTTTGTGTACAACGTCTGTTGATCATGGCAGCAGTAACTGATTAAAAATTCATCACAGGATGAAGAAGAGGCAAGTGCACTTTTAACATTTCAGAGAGCCTATTTAGATTTCTGGATCACAGCGGTACAGTACCTGTAAAAGTATTTCAGACACTCATTACAGTTTATCACTTTGAGTTACATTTGATTAGATCGTTGTGGGTTAGTGGTTAAATAACTGGTTCAAACCTCAGTAGAGTTAGTTTATTTTTTACCGGTGAAGGGATGTTGTTGAGATTGAGTTCATTTGGTGTGTTGAGAGGCATAACAGGTACTATAGAAATTCCCAGATGTAACTCTGTTGTAAATAACATTTTAAGGGCATTGTCTTGCAAGTGTACCACTGGGCTTTCCATTGACCTTCTCACTGTGCATAAGTTCCCTATGCAGCAAAAATTAGACAGGCAACTAAAGTTGGATTTGTTCTAGCCAGACTGTAGAGTGCTCCCATAAATACCAGTGTACCACCCAAGGGTGAGTGTTAATGGAGCACAGTTAACAAGGTTCCGCCATGCCTATTTCTTCGCTTTTGTAGGAAAGAGCACTGGACCCTGCCCACACTGAGAGCTCTCCATTTATCTACTGGGGCCAGACTTCATGCTCTAAAACGGTCCAAATGAAATGCCATTTTCTTAACATTACCTCTTTTACTGTAGCTATATTATGCCGTTATAATACAATGTGTTGAGGTCATGGACATGCATGGTACTATTATTGTGCACACTTCATAACACACTAAATAATTAGAGATACCTTATAATTTAAATTGTATTTTTAAAATGTATTAGCTTCTTTTCTATCGGTTTGTTCATATTTACTACACTGCATGTGTGCTGTGGGGGGCTTAATGAATGAGACAATACATGAGAGTGACTAGAACATAATAGCTTGTACTCTTGTTAACGTTTTATTAAAAGAAAAGCACTGACATTTTCTAAACCAAGTTTCGTAATATAATTAAATTGAGGTGTAATGATACATTGATATACTGCGATACAAAAAATTTAGATATGCCTCTTAGAGCTATGTTATGCATATGTTAAGTTATAACGTATGTTTAATCCTATTGGTTGGTCAACATACATAATGTTTTAATGTTTGTTTGTTTAATTTTGACTTTTATTTTTGTTCTTTCATAGGCTTTAGCTTTCTATAGTTTACATTTTGTGTTAAAATTCACAAAAAATCTGTTAAATATTTAGTGACAGATCTATTACATTTTTGTGTTATTTTCATACAGAAGGTTCAGTTAAACCTTGAGTGTTGCCAATTCTTTAACAAATAACAGATTTAGTTCCAAAACATTAAAGGTGCAATGTGTAATATTAAGGAGGATCTATAGACAGAAATGCAACATAATATACATAACTATGTCTTCAGAGGTGTATAAAGACCTTAAATAATAAACTGTTTTTATAATCTTAGAATGAGCTATTTCTATCTACATACACTGCTGGTCCCCTTACATGAAATTCACCAAGTTGTTTCTACAGTAGCCCTAAACGGACAAACTGCTCTACAGAGCGCGTTTCATAAATATGTTCTCCTTCGGCAAAGAAGTGAAAACATGACATCTTTGTCTTGTGTCAGCCGCTGGTTGCAATTCACAACCTCAACACTAGATGTCGCTAAAATGTCCACATTGCTCCTTTAACAAATTTGAATAACATTTGTTATTAGAATTTTACTTACATTTTTTTACGTTTGTTTAAAATAACAGGATAAAGTCATAATTGCAAATCCAGTATTGTGCATCGTATTGAAACGTGACTGTTTCATGGCGCCCCTATACTGTGATAATACAGCATATTGCAATAGAAGTTTCAGCAAAGTGATACTGTCACATGCCTAAAAACCGAAATCCACATATATTATGAGATTTTGAACATAATTTCAATCTGTAGTGAAAGTCATATTTTACCAGTGAGGTTTGTGGAAAACCTATATGCAAATTTTTTTTTGTTATTTCTTTTGGTGCCACTTTAAGTTTTACTCCAAGGAAACCGGTAGCGTATATGCTAGAAGACTCGCCAAGATAACATGCTGTTGACTTTCACTAGATAACCCAAAATAGAAAGAGCCCCAAAAAGAGTGATGAGAAAGAAGCACTTCTATCCCAGTACACAGTTGTATAACCTTTAAAAAGCCAGTTTGCTTATTTTTATGGAAACTCTTGGTATTCAAGCTACTCCTTTCACACTATAAAAAAGTACCTAGATCTTCCTTTCCTCACCTCAGAAATGTCATGTAGAATCACAGGGTTGGTGTATTTAAGCTGTGTGGGGCTGTCTGCTCCAGCAAGCCTTTTCAGCAATATTCGTGAAGTTCTCCAGGGCCCCTGCAGCTCGTGTAGGCAACACACAAAAAGATTTCTGCGAAGAATCCTCCTTTAAGACACTTGATGAGAGAGCAGTGATATTGGCGTCTCCTGCCACTTTCGTGTAAGGTGCAAATGATGTCACCTCATATTCACTTCCTGTGACAGCTGATTGGATTGTACTCGTACCGAACATAACAACTCTCTGTCAGACAAGAAAACTGTCATTCTCCATCCAGGTAATGTAACAGTTGCAGATTTTTGCGTTTACGTACTATATGATCATCTATATGATGATCAAAGAGTTGAAAACGCATCTTGAAGAGAATTTCCTTTTGCCTATAATGTATGATTTCTGTTTCGACTGGACTTTGCAAATGCAGTCTCTAAAAAAAGAATTTGATTTTTTTACCATCTTGTGTGTGAATGTGGTTGTCAGGTATTTTTATCACTTCAGATGCAGCACTTGAAAATAGTACAAACAAATATAAAACATTGTTTTAAAATCCAGTGTAGCCTTGAAACTACTTTAAAGCTTAAAAATATATGAAAATTATTAAAAGTATTTTGTTGTTGTTTTAAATTTTAAATCGAGCCAATGGTGTGGGTTCCATCAAATCTTTTAGAGATATTTTACCCAACATTAAAAATGTTGTAATCATTTTATTTACCCTAATGTTGTTTGAAACTTAGTATGAGTCTTTCTTCTGTGGAACACAAAAGAAGATATTTTGAGAAATGTGTTTTTGTGTCCATACAATGGAGGTCAATGGGGTCCAATGTTGTTTGGTTACCAACGTTTTTCAAAATAACTTATTTTGTGTTCTGCAGAAGAAAGAAAGTCATACAGGTTTGGAATGACATGAGGGTAAATACATTTTTGGTGATATTCACTTGGAAACATGACAAAGATAATCATTGAGACAATTTCTTGTGGTATTAGTGGTTGCATAGCAATGGAAGATAAACTGCATTTTGGTCCAGCTTCCAATAAGAAACAGGGCTGGCTTTAAAGCGGTTTAGCAACATTTTTGGGGAGTTTATTGAAAATGTGTCTAACTCAGAGAAATATGGCCATATGGCTGAGATCAAATTGCCAGTGGAAACTGCAACAAAATATTTAGGCCATGAGAATTGCTACTTTATTGTGAAGAATCACAGATTTTACGACTGTTCAATGGCAATTTTTGGAAAACATTTATCTACCACTGACCCTAGTTACTCTTAGCTTGCCTACAAAGTATATGCTCTGAAAAAAATGACAGTACTTTTACAGCTTCCTTTCAATTTCTTCAAGTTCATGAAATGATTTTGCATTGGATCATGAATCGCACAATTGTTTGTGTATAGACCGCAATGAGTATGTAGAAATGTGCTTGGGGTGAGTCTGATACCCCAACGCATGAAACAGTCTCACCATCATTTGCCCTAAAGTCTACATGTATCAAGATTGAAAATAGTCTACATCTTCCTTTTTTTATGAGGTACTCGAGGGCATTTTATTTCTGCAGAGCTGTAATGCTGACTCACTTGCAGATGCTGTAGGATGTGATATTTTGCAATGTGCAGCAGTGGACTCTCTTTCACTGTTTGCATTTTAAAAAGCTCCAGAATCCCACTGAATCATGGGTAAATACAACAATAGAGAGGCTTTGTTCCTTTGCGCCAAAGACGTTCCAACCCCTGTCATAAAGCGTAAGATAGAGCTGTTTACATATCCCATTGAGCAAACCTGCACTTCCCAAGTTTTGTTTTTTTAATTTGTATGGCACAATATTCATTTGTTTTTCGCTGTGCAAAGCAAGGGGACTGAAATATAAGATTGGTGGCATTTATGCATTTGGCATGATACTTTCTTCAAAGTGACTTACAGCACATTCTAGATTTACATTTGATCATCATATGTGTTTTATGGGATGCCAACGTGATGGTCGACCAACGCATTCAATTCTGAACAGTTCACCAACCTGAGCACTAGGGATGCAAATAACACAAAAACTATACTGTGTTCCCCACAGCATTTGTACAGTTTTTTTTAAGTAGGCACATTTGTTTCTAAGTATCGAACCCATGACCTTGGCATTGCTAGGGCCATGCTATCACCAATTAGGATTCATTTTCAAAAGTAAGAAGCATGAAATATCGGTCAGGGACGCACCGATACCAGTATCGTTATCGGGCCCAATACTAAGCTCACCGATACCAAAGATTGATACCTCATGTGACGTAACTGACTGAAATTTGTGCTTTTAAAGCACATGAAATCATTTTTTTTCATAATGTGTTTGAAGTGAAGTTGTAATTATGAAGTTATTCTATATTTATTAGTCTCACTGTGTTGTGGTATCGGTGGGGTGCATCCCTAGTATCGGTATTTGGTATTGGTGCATTTTTACGGTTACGAGTACAAGTACATGAGCTTTGTATCGGTATCGGTGCGCGAAAGACTCAAATCGGCGCTCATCTGCTGTTAAAGGGCATTGGAGAAAAGAACTGCATGAACACACATTGATTAGACTATGTTGATGAGCAGATCCTTCAGGTTTAATACCCCTGTATCACCTTCCTCTATTAGCTCTCATCATATTTAACGGCAGGTGGTCCATATGTCTAACAGCACCGCGAGCTGCTGCCGCGGCCGTGCCAGTGTCAATGATGAGGGGCTCGGCTCCATTAGCCCGTCATTGACTGGGCCGTTTATTCAAGGGGAGTGATTGGGTAGCACACGTATCTATTCATGCAGAATGTAATTTCCCTCACAGCCTCTGCCAGACCTGTGTCCTCTGCTGAGAATATAGTTTTTGTAGGTTGTGCTTTTGTGATTTGTAGCAAGCCTGAAACTACCGGAGACATGGAGGTTATTCAGATGAGCGGTTGGCCCTTATGGATTTTTCAATGGCCGGTTCTTAAGGGTGTTAAAATACCTTGTCCTATACTGGCTTAATATGCCGGGATGGCTGTAAGTAAGCCATTCGGAAATTGATTTCTTGGAAAGCGGTGTTATTAAAGCATATGTCAAAGCAACGTTTGCTCAACTAATGGCAAAAGCTGAACCAAATTGGTCTTGATAAATTGGTAACCTTTAAACCAAAATGAATATGCTAATAAAAGGATAAAATATAATATGTGAGTTTTTACACTATCCTGCAAAAGCAGAAATCATACATCAGTCCTGAATAGTCATTCTATGAGAACGTTCTGAGATTCATGTCGTTTGAATGGTCTGGTTTTGTTTGGATGAATTGTGATGCCCTTTTAATATTCCTCTGTGGTTTTAACCTGTTTTCTTTTCTGCTGATGAATCGCTGAATATGCTCCATTCCAGGCCCAATGGTACGTTGTAGAAAGAGCTTCATTATTAACACAGTTTTCTTCATCTCTAGCATCTCAGATTCCGGGGAGACGCGGTGAGGATTTGGGAGCCACCGTGCCCCAGGCGTCAGGAATTAGTCAACTCTTATCTTCAGCGAGCAGCCATATTTTCCTCTAATCTTATCTGTCGCCGGTGTGTTTTAAAGTCGGCTCCAGTGTGAATCCGTGCCGAATTCGGCGTCGTACCTGCCAGGGACTCCAGCTATTTGTTTCGCGGATCTAGATAAAGACGTAAGATGACGCGGGTTCTTCTGAACGATTTCCTTTCTGTTAAACACTCCAGGGCTTTGTCTTAATTTGCAGTGTTTGTCCTAAAAGTAAGTAAATCGTAGGGCAATGGAAATTGTATACTTAAAAAAAGCCAGTATGCAGTGGTTGTGACGGAGTTTCTTATTGTCAGTCATTTCGACGGGCAGGGTTGTACAAATGATGTCATACTCAGTTTTTACATTATGATTTTAATGCTTTTTAAAATTAAAATTTCATGATAATTTACATCCAAGATATTAATGTATTTTTTTCTTCAGTCAAAAACAAATAAAGGTTTTTGTCCATATAGTGGACTTCAATGGACTCCAACCAGATAAAGGTCAAAATGACAGTTAGTGCAGCTTCAAAGGCCTTTAAACGATAGCAGGCGATGAATAGTCATTTTTAAAAAATAATAAAAAATGTATATATGCTTTATAAACACAAATGCTTGCCTTGCTCTGTCCTGTGATGCGTGTTCATGACTTCATGTCAGGCTAGAATCATTTGTTAATGAGATGAATGCCACATTCATTTTTTTCACTCATTGTAAGAAAATGTAAAATATTTTTTTATAAAAGTTAATTTACATGTTTTTAATGTTTTTTTACACCTGACTTTTAAATGTTCCGTTTTTGTTTCGTAACAATTTTTACCGTATTTCAAAAATATGTAATAAATTCTGCAAAACAAATGACATTTAATTACATTTTTACTGTGTAGTCAAAGCAGAGGCTTCAACACATCTTTTAACACATCTTATAAAATACAATTATCATTAAAATATTAGTTAAACCGAAAAAATACGGTACTGCACTCAAGTACAAGTACAAGTACATTTAATTTTTAAGTACATGTCAATTTAGACATGATTTGTGGACTGTAAAAAGGAATTTATGGGACTGACAGCATAATCGGCCAATAACAGCGATGTTTAGAAACTGCCCTCCCCTTCACTTTATACATTATTAAATCTCATATCTTCTTTTATTTGTACCTCTGTTTTATTTGTTTTCACCAGAATGCTTCGAGCCACCACCTTACCTGCCTCCCCCGAGAAAACGCACAGGCCACAACTATATGCATTGTGAAGTACGCGCAAACACAAGCATTGTGTTCACAGCATCGCACACTCGCGAAGCAGTCTATCAGGTTGAATAGATGAAAGCAGGAGGGGACACAGAGGACGGTTTCAAACAAATCGCAGAGTAATCCACTGAGATTCCACCTCAATTTGCCCCTGTGAAGGGATTACAAGCGCGCACCTCGGATCAAAGCACGGTTTTCTTTAATGTGCTCGGAGACGTGGTGCACAGTCGACTCATCTTCTCCTGTTTATCCATTGATCTCATATTTGTGCAATTAATTGAAAATATCTCTCTTCTTAGATTAATCGCTGTAATGCATGTATAACCTGACTCATTCTATGTTTTGTACACTTTAAAGAAGTTGTCGGTAAAGGTGTTGGCCGTCCATCTTTCCCTTTATATTCACATTAGCGGACTGTTTTTTTATTTTTGACTGGCAAATGTCCTTCTGTTATAGATAATCTAGTCACGGTGGGCACTTAGAAAGTTTTGTGAACGTGCGTCTTTAACATTAGTCGTCTTTGTTTCGAGAAATAACAACATTTTTATGGCCTGATGACCCATGAAGAATTTTAAGTCCGATGCTCCCATTACCTCAGCGCTTCTAAAGATAATGTTCAGCCTTGACGGATCTCTTGATCTCGGAGAGCGTCTGCTTTGTCCTCGCCTCTCTCTTTTGTCCGTTGCACATGTGGACCCCCTCCTCTGTAATTAAGTCCGGCTGATAAAGAGAGTTGGACTTGCTGAGATGGGGATATTGAGTGCTGGCTCAGCGCTGGATGCCCCGTACCAGCCCGGGGTCATCAGTACTGCGCTGTGACAGGAAGTGGGCGATTGTGTACTTGTGTTCCTGAGTTTTGTGCTTTTGAGATACTAGTATTTAGTTTGTTTATCCGAAGAGTAAAGTATTGGTCATTCCCCATTTTGTGTTCTTCAGAATAAAGTCTTGGACTAAATTGTGACCAGGGACAGAATTTTTGGGTTGCATTAAAGGGATAGTTCACCTAAAATGATCATTATTTTATTATTTACTCACCCTCTGTCATTCTAAACCTGTATAACTTTCAGTTCAATTTATGTATATATGTATATTTTATATTGATATTTCTTTCTTCAGCAGAAAATAAAAAGACATTTTGAAGAACGGTGGTAACCAGACAACGTTAACTCCCATTAACTTTCATGTATGGCCACAAAACAACTGAGACATTCCTCAAAATGTTTTTGTGTTCCGCAAATAAAAAAGTCATGAAGATTTTAAATGACAGGGGGAATGACATTTTTTTTATTTTTGGGTGAACTGTCCCTTTAAGCCTCACAATTTTCTAAAAACTATTTTGTCTCATTTGTTATTGTTCATTTTAAACTGCTTACATTTAACTTTTATTCATTACATCTTTTTTAATAAGATTACATTTTGCCATTGTTTATTACATCTGAAGCCTGATGAGGCATCAACAACACAGCATGAATGGAAGGAGGATACAGTAAAGAGTCAGTTTACACATACAGTAGTAAACAATGACATTGCACCTGTAATGGAAACATCTTAACCGCCTCATTAGCAAGTAAAGCAAGCAAATTACACACAAAAGTTCCCATTTAACCTTTACACTCCCAGTTTCTCTACACTAATCAAATGCAAATTTATATAAAACTTTGTAAGAATTCACGAAAGACCTGTAAGCATTCTGTTTATTTGTTACATTTTACACACAGCATTGCTTCTTTAAGTCTTTAAGTTTAGCAGAGATATCTTATTAACCTTGAAGATTTGTCTTTAAAAGAGTCATCATGATGAGCACCTGTCAAGTAACCGTCAGAACAAGGGTTGAAATACAGATGAAGTGAGCTTACAAACCCGCGGATATTTCATTTGCTTCTCATTCGTCTATTCGCAGTACGACATCGTGTAAGGCAGATATTTGTTTACAGAGGCATTTTTAAAAAATCTTTTCACATGAATAAATAGTGATGTGTGTAAACAGAGGTTCGCATCGACGCTTCAGATTAAATTGACCCGCTGAGCTTCACCTGTGTGGGTAATAATGCCAGCTAAACACTTTTATGAAAAAAAAATTTAGTTTGTGTTTGAGATATTGCTAGAGAGTAACGGCTATTATGCCATTGCATGTTGGTAGATTGATTTAGGTTTGGGTCCTTTTTTATTTATTACAAACAATAATGCAGTAATTTAAAACTCATGTTCTTTTGCTGTGTTTTTGGATATGCATACTTAATCTCAGGGCAGCACAATAATAATACCTTAAAGGCAAAAAGTAATTGAACATTGATGCTATTTATGGCCAAAAGATTCAGTTCATTGATCTTCTGAGGTGTGCTTACACACCTATGCACCTATGCACATTTTTGTACTTAAAAATCTATAATGAAACCTAAAGAATGTTCATAAACTCGATGCAAAAATATAAAAACATATTTTTTGGTGAATAGGCTCATTTTTATTATGAATAATTAGGGTTGGGTATCGTACAGAATTTTCCGATTCCATTTCCAGTTTTGCCTAGTGATTCCGGGTTCCGATTCCATTTTCCAAATTAGGCCTAAGTGTTTTTATGTTTGTACTATTTTACCTTAATTGAATAGAGTGTTGCTGTAAGGTAGTAAGTAATGTTGAGTTATACTGTATAATGACAGTATGGGACAAATATAATGTAATTTAGTGGCGGAGGGAGCTGTGCACTGCCAGTTTGGTACAGTCGGACAAAACAACTTACACAGTTATCAAAAACATGAGTGCACGTATCGTCATGGGAACCAAGGTGTTTGCATGTTAAAAACGCGATGCGTCACTTCATGGGGAACGATGTGTTCTGGAGTTAAAGAGGCCGTGCAATGTTTCTGTTTGATTTGTGACACCCTTTATGGGAAATGCCGGCGCAAGGATGCTCAGAACGTTGCAGCAGAACCGTTTCCGGAACGAAACGTATAAATTGCTCATTGTTCCGGATCTTTTCAAAAAACAGAACAGGTTCCCAACCCGATGAATAATACATTTATTAATAGTTAAACCATGTGACAACTTGTAACTTGATTTAAGCATAATCTAAAATATTTTTTGTTTTAAGATATTGAGAGCAGCAGTACACAAAAACAAACTTTTCTTTGTTTTCCTGTTTTCTGTGTTGTTGGCCACACACTCTTAAAATCAGCCCGGAGAGGATGTAAAGGGCACGAGTATGTGATGCTGGCGTCAAACCAACATGCAATGTACTCGAGCTCGCTCACATACTTCTCTCCCAGGTCCTTATTTGGCTTATAGCAAAAAAGATCAGAATCATATATGTACCGTATAAATAAGATCCAGACAAGGGCACAGTTTCCATTAGAGATCACAGGGGTGATTTCTGACCCCTCAGTGAAAGTAGTCAAGATCCTCAAGGATAGAAAACTACTGTAGTTGTTTGTCTTGTATGAATCTGAGCAGGTATGAAAGCACAGAGAGGCTTCGGAGAGAAAAGCTGTTTTTGTACAAGACAGAAAATGTGAAGATAGTACATTTATCTCCACGGCACTGTATTTTTTTGTTAAATACTATCAATGTGGCTTTACAAGTCATTTCAACTTACTATATTTTTATGCCTATGTTACTTTAACTCATCAATATAGGTTTTAACTTAATTTCAGCATATTATCAACATTATTCAACAAATATAATATCAAGTTCCATTATTTAAAATGCGTTTTTATGGCAGCAAAAGTTTTACAATGTGTGATTGATGTGCTGTCACTTTAGTCTTTTTGGCCGGGATGTGCTTTGGAAACCTAAAAATGTCTTTTGAGATTCTGTCTTGTGAGCTTCAGCTTTAATTATCATACAATTTTTTTGAATTTACTGACATTTGGTTTATAAATATTAAGATTTATTCAGAATTTAAACGACAATCAAGACTAATCCGTGTGACATAAATAGGTCAGCTGCAGACTTCACATCATTTCTCTATTCATTTCTCTGTTTCTTTGTTTTCTTTTTCTTATCATTTACATTCATTTATTGGCTCCATGTTACTTGGCTCACCAATTTATAGCTACTTTTCAGCAGCCCGTCCCGAATGTGTGCATATAGCCCCCGACCTGAGCTCATAAACACGGAGCGTAAGAGTATTTGTCTGCACCCGAAGGAGGTTAAAATACTTCTGATAAAGCAAAAGCTTGCCATTTAGCGCACGCTATCCGAGCCCATAGAAAAACTCTTAAGTGCACTGGTTGAAAACAAATCTGATGTCAATATATTTTGGGCATCGCTCAACATAAAACCTCTTACAGTAGACCATCTTCATGGCAGTAAAAGCCTTTTCATTCAATGCTTTTTGAGTGGGTTTCAAGATTAGAAGAGCATCTCCATCTATTGCTTTTTTCCATCTTTGCCTCGAGCTAGAGTAATGGGCCAGCAAAAACGTGCTTGACATTTTTTTGCAAGCGCATGCACCTCGAGCCGTTCTTTTGAGATGCATGTTTTATTTCCGCCCATCTGACAGTGCTTATAGAAAACAACAAAGGTGAAGAGAGTAAATCCGCAGGGCAGCGTGCGATCACGAAGCGGACGCGTCTGCCCCGCATGTCACTGCGCCTTTAATTATATCTGTCGAAAAATGAAATTGTGTTGTTTTTGGAAATGACGATTTTTTTTAGAAGGGTTATGTCTATTGACATCTGTTCGCCATGTGAATTTACATATTAAAATGAAAATAAACATTGCCGACAGAGTGCTGGCTGTTTATTGTGTCCTGCTTTTATGCATAGAGGAATATTTGATTTATTTTTGTGTTTTAGTTTTGTTTTTCATATTGCACAATTGCAAACACTCTTACTTGACGCTGTTTTACAACACGCAATAACTTATTGGAATAAGCTGTAAAGCAATGACTGATGGGAGAATGCAGGAAGACTAAATTTAGATATCCATTATTGTTCCACACAGTTTTAGCACTAAATTCAAGAGATTAAAAGGATCATGCAAATCAAGTGCAAACAGCCAGAAAATGAGTCCTGTTTCAAGTGTTAGATTGTGAATTACACAGAAATCTGTGACCAGCTAATTTTACTGGGACGGCGCATGAGCTCAACATTTACATTTATGCTTTTATACAAAGGGATTTACAGAGCCTTCAAAGTGTATGCATTATTTTATTGATATATGTGTTTCCTGTGAATTAAACCCATCATTTTTGCACTTATGCAATGCTTTACCAATTGAGGCAAAGGAAGCTGCACATATGGATAGTTGATGGTTATAATGCTCCTCCCATTTGTTGATCATTTCATGGGTTACTGCTGCCTCTAGAAAATCGATTTCCATAATAGCACACATTATGCAAGGTTTTTGCCGTGAAAGTGTTTCCAGTTGTTTTATGAATTCCACCCTATAAGAGAACAAGTACTATCACAGGATTTGCCCATCTGTTTGTCTGTGGATTAAAACGGGATGTAAAGGATGAGACGTCAGTGCATATCTAATATGAATAAATGAACAGAGAAATATAGAAAAAAGATGCCGAATTCTCAAGGGCGCTAAAAACGGATTTATCGCTTCTCTAAAATCGTCCTTTGTGGATGGATGGAAAACGGCACGCCGGCTGTCATAAATAAATATTTATCTGCGTTCCCAGTGGCCTCATCTTTCAGACGCGCACTCAACACATGCGGGAGCTGTTGAAACTTTTGATACGAACCTGCCTCTCGGTTTATTACCTGGTAACAGTTTTATGGAGTCTTGGCCACATTCTCCCATAACAATTACAGAGTTGTCATTTACTTCATAATCTTCAGCGACGGCCGAGTGACAGCCCGCATCAAGATTTATACCGCAGTTTTATGAATTCGCTGTTTGTCTAGTCTGTTTAAAGCTTAGGTTTGCAGTTATGCGTCGAATAAATTCAGAAATAGTGCTGATAACACAGGCTTGGTTATTGTTGAATTGAAATAAATCTCAAGAGAATTTTCATGTGAATACTGTTGGAGTTCCTGATTAGTTACTGAAGCCTCGTACTTCACAACATTGTGGGATGTAGAGTTGGAACGTGATTGACAGTGTTGGTTACAGCAGTCAACAGAAATACTGCCTCAATGTAATGAAAAATGTCAAACTGACATTTACCTCTGATTTGGAATAGTAAGCTAATTATAATAATTACAACAACAATAATAATAATTGATTGTTTTTTATTATTATTATTATTATTATTATTATTAAGCTTGCGGTTCCGAATTCAAGGAGAGGCATGTTGTTGCAACCTGTGCTGGAACTGAACCAGTGGGAGTGAATACAATTTTGTTCAGCATTAGAAGTTTGTGCTTGCACCATTGTTATTGGAAAAAACCTCTAGTCTCATCCACCGCTGGCCGCTTTTGGCAGAGGGACGCAGCTAAATTACATTCTTCTCCATATTTATTGCTGCAGTATTCTTCGTAAAGCTGAACATTGCGATGAACAAACGATGCTACAACATGCATACATGACCCATGAACATTTGGCTTATTATAGCTTCATATCAGGTCAATGAAAGTTCATATTCTTTATTACCGACTGAACACGTGAACCTAGAGCTATACCTACCTAGCTATACCTTTCTAGATTTTGTAATAAATCTCAAGCTACTAAACAACGCAAGTTAGCTGTCTCTAGCCAAGCTAATCTCTATATTGTCATATAGCTAACAGTGGCCTCCTCCTCCATCACCCACCCTCTGAGAAAACATGTCCTCACTCAGCCACGATGACATTAGACGGATTGAATTACACGAAAGCATTTAACTCTCGGAGAAAATGTATACCTCCCTCTGTGGGAGATTCTTTCTCCACTTCTCCAAAGTCTTATTCATTTAATTTGATGCGGCTGTATTACAACATTGATCAAAGAGCAGATACTGGAGCAATGCACTCCCTCTAATTTACAATACAATTCTCCTGTCTGCTGTGCGACATTGTAAAGCTTTACGTGTGTCCCTTACACGCAGTTAGCTCAAGTACCACATTCTCAATAACTGGATTGAACTCGTCTACATAAAGAGCCTTTGTTTGACCTTTTTTCGACAAATGCTCGTCATCTTTAACCCATAATCATAAAGGGAATGATGATCATTTTTACATTGTCTGAAGAAATAGTGAGCGTCACAATGCTGGAGTGGTATTGCGGTTTAGTTGCTAGCTCTGGGTGGTTGTGAGTAGGGATGCTGTACGATTTTTTTGACTCGATCGGTACTGACTAAACTCGACCGATCTCACGAACTGATCGCAATTTGATGACGTACATGATACGCGGGGACGTAAATGATTTGCCGCCGCAGTCATGTCATTACCGGTGTGGAATTACTATGACGTTTTGAAAAACAATTCACTATTTGTCCTGTATGTTCCAAAGATATGCTGTATGCTCCTAAGAAGTTGAATTACTGTAAAAAGAATCAAAAATATAGCAACCACATGGTATTAACACGGAATCCAGAAAAAAATTAAAAAAATGAATCTGGGAAAAAATACAACAGAATTTGGGGATTTTTATTTTTATAGGGCCCTATATATGTTTGTACAGTAGATTGGTTGCGTTTATGCTAATGAGGTTTCAGGTGTGATTTTATTCATACTCGAGCATTTCTGACTAATAAGTGTGCAAAAAATGATTGTTTCATGAAGTGTAGTATATTTCTCTGTATGGTGTGAAGTGCTGTTGACTTTTGAAATTGTTACCATATTTCACGAAGCTTACCACTAAAACTCAAACGGATTTGGCTGTCACATTTTCTTCACACCCCAAACCCCCTTCAGCTCACTTAAGTAATTACTTTAGATCTTTCTGTTTCCATAAAACGAGATTAAAAGACTTAACAAATCACAGCACAGGCATGTTTATTTTTCTCTTTTATTTGAATTTCTTGCAATTATGCTACTATTATAATACAATGCGACTTAGAGGATCTGTGCTGTGACTAACAGCATCCCCTGACCATGGTAAAACCAGTGTAAACACTAGAGTGGATTATTGCTTTTATGAAACCGTGCCAACAGATATTTTATAAAAGCCACATTGTTCAATAAAGGGTTAAATGTAGGCTAATAACATTAATCCTAATAAACAATTTTTCCACCAAGTAATGCAGTTCATTAGCCTTTTAACTGCAGGCTTTTTACGGTTGCCAAGTAACATAGTCACCTGGTACATTAATATGAAATTTCACTGATTTACCACCCCAGGTGTGTGTAGAGCCCATTGGCAAACAGTTCCAGTCTACTTATTTGATTCATGTGACATCACTACTGAACAAAACAGCTAAAACCAGCCTAAAGGCTCATGCACATTGCGGGCAATGCGAAAAAGCGAAACGAATGCCAGACGAACCAAGCTTTCACATCAAGAGCGAAACGATTATCGTCAGCTGTTATTTCACTCCGGTAAGCCGGGTGGCGCTGATGGACAGTGAGCCACTGTTTTTGCTGGTTAAACTGGTAAAGCTAGCTGGTTTTAAGGGGTTTTGGACACTTTTAGCTGTTCAAGCTGGTTTTAGCTAGTGAAGCTGGCGAAGTAGGTTGGTTATAGAGGGGTTTTGGCCGCTTTTTAGCTGGTCAAGCTGATTGTATTTGGTTAAGCAGGTTGGTTATAGAGGGGCTTTGTCAACTCTTTAGTTAGTCAAGGTGGTTTTAGCTGGTTAAACTGGTGTAGCAGGCTAGTTTAAGAGGGGTTTTAGCAACTTTTTAGCTGGTCAAGCTGATTGTATCTGGTTAAACTGCTGAATCAGGTTGGTTATAGAGGGGCTTTGGCAACTTTTTAGATGGTCAAGTTGGTTTTAGCTGGTTAAACTGGTTTAGCAGGTTGATTGTATCTGGTTAAACTGCTGAATCAGGTTGGGTATAGAGGGGTTTAGGGCACTTTTAGCTGGTCAAGCTAATTTTAGCTGGTTAAGCTGGTGAAGTAGGCTGATTCCAGAGGGGTTTGGCAACTTTTTAGCTGGTCAAGCTGGTTTTAGTTGGTAAAGCAGGCTAGTTTTAGAGGGGTTTAGGCCACTTTTTAGCTAATCAAGCTTGTTTTAGCTGGTCATGCTGGAAGACCAACTGACCCAACAGCTTTGCCAGAGTGGATTGACCAGCTTAAACCAGCAATTTCCATTTTAAACCAGCTAAGACCAGCCAACTAATTTGATTTACACCAGGCTAGTGTTAAGCTGGTCTTATTGAAATCCCTACCCAAAACACCTTTTTTAGTAGGGTTTCCAATACTGTAAAAATCACTTTTAGAGCTAAATGTGTAGATGAGCAATACAAGTCTAGTATGAACATCTGCTTTTATTGCAGTAGTTCTGTCAATTTTTTTTTTACATTTAAATAATTTTAAACAATATTCTTCTTTTTAAAAGCAAAACTATGATCGTCTGTGTTCTGACATGAGCGTGAATTAAATTTAATTCCATTTGTGTTCATCCATATCAAGAAAAGTCATACACCGGAAAGGCATGAGAATGAGTAAAAAATATTTTGTTAACTCTTCCTTTAAATGAGAAGACTGCAAGCGCTACTTATAAGCATATGGAGGACATTAAGAGATCTATAGGCTGTGTGCTGTTCGATGACTGTACCAGACATCTTCTGCTAATTGGCTCCGTTAGATACGGCAGGTCGTGTGAACTATAAAGATGGGTTCCAATCACAGGAACCATAAATCAGGCAGTCTGGCAAGTTAGGGATAGATCTATAGATGAAGCTTCATCAGCCGAGAGAAGACTGATGGGGTAATATAGCAAAGTGATGAGGAAAGTCAAGTCTGATTTGTAGGAGCGTATGACAAAAAATATCTATGCAGATTGATGCTCACCGCTGTGTATAGTGCGAGCAACACTGACTCATCACTTCGCCTCTGGTCAAACTACAGTGTAATGACTTCACATGCTCTGACGGTGTTCTCGTGTGCTTTTAGAGTATTTTCCACCATGCTTCATTCGTCCCCTCGACAGAAAACCTTGAGAGACCCGTATTCGGCAGATTTATTAGGCCGGCGAGATACCATGTCAATATCAGATTACATATTGGCACACAGCACATATTATCTCACTCCTGCAGAGCCCAGGCTTCCCTCCTGATTTACGGATGTTGATTGGTTAACGCTCCGCATGGCTGATTTACGCTCACCCCAGTCCCACACCTAAGAGATGCCACTGACTGCACCAGATGTCCTGCTATATTAGATATAAACCCGGACCACTTAAGCCTGCACATAAACTCACCGTGAAAGGGAGACGACTGGCACAACATTAGGTTTCTTTTACTTCGGTCAAATGCTTGAAATCAATAGCAGAGACATGGGGCAAAAGTTATTGATTTCCAATTTACTACAGCGCATAAATTGGATATTTAATTTAAGGTTTCCATGACATATTGGTTATGATACGGCACTCACGATAGTGAATGCATCAACATATCTTGTGCTTCATATTTACCCTTACAAACAACGCACTGTGATACTGTATAGATATATTCTTTTAAATAGTAATAGTTTCATTGAACTGACTGTTGTCCATATTCATTCAATGGTACAGTGATGATTGTAAGTACCGTAGTGTACTTTAATACTTCAAAATGTTCATTCATATTTATATGCCCAAACATTCAGTAAGTAACAAATGTTTGGAAACGGTGTACACATTCATTTGCGAGTCACAGAAGACGCGGAGGGACGCCATCCTGCGCCGGGTCATAGCCAGATATAGCGCTCATATGCAACCCTAAAAATGTCCCATTTCTTTACACACACAAAAATATTTTTTGGGCGGCGCAGTGCGTGCCCGTCTGCTACGCCACTGCCCATATAACCCAAATGGCAATGATCAGCATTGCATAACACCTCTGAGAAGATTCAACTGTGAAATTAATAGTCGAATCAGGCTCCTGCTATCGAAGCATCGAATCTTTGACTATTCGGGGTCACCCCTAGTCCCATCTATCTTTTTCTCATAATATGAATTGCTTGGATTGTTTAGACTGAATGAATTTTCATTGGGCTAGCCGGAGATCAACAACTGTTATTAGCATTTACTTGTTACTCTGTACTTGCAAGTAGTGCCACAAATACTTACAATGCCACGCAAATAGCGTTTGAAGTCAAAATGAAGAGCTGGCATGAACAAAGAGACTATAATGGAATAAAATTAATAATTCAACTCCATCTAGCACGTTTCACGTCTGTTTTTATCTTTGTGACAGGCAAGATGAGGGGGAGGATGAAGATATTGGAGTGGGATAATTATGGCACAGCTGTACAGTGTTGCAGTTGCTATTGAACTTGCTAAGTAAGAGTGTACATGTATATCCATATATTTTTTTGCGGATGTACACTTGTGAGAAGCTGGATAGCATAAGAAGCACAAGAGGAGCTTGCCTTCCTCGCAAGGCTGCATTTGGCTAGTTAACAATCTGCCCATATCCTGTAGCAACTTTGTTCTGCATGTTCGGGCCTTTTCATATCAGATGGCTCATTAGTTCAATGGATTTTAGTAAGTTTCTAAACTGTTTTTATTAGGCTGAACTCCAAAAAATTATACAATGAGGATAAAGTCATCTGTGGGAATCTAATATAGTTGATACAAAAAATGCAGGCTGCCATTAGCATTGAAAGAATGTGTCTGTAATATTGCATAATACAATTTTGTCTTTTAGATGCAACAACTACTGAAATAAACAGTTCAGATAAACCAAGGTCACTCTTGGCACTCCACAGTCAGATGTTTTCATGTAATGACCCCTAAACTGTATAATGACCCGACAGCCTACACAGTGCTGTGTTCTGCGTGTCACACTGCACTTTATACTCACTAAATCCTATTCTGTCCATTTGCTAATTTGGTAAGTAGTCATGTAATAAGCAGGATAATGTCGGTTGGTCATTAAAGCAAAATAAATCCAATTTTTACAATAATAGTGGTCTGACTCTACATGATCCCTTACTTATTAGAATGCTTGCAAAGCAGGACTGCATTCATATTCTGAAAAACATTCTGGTTAAAGGGTTGTTTTAAACCCTTATTATGGAATTAATTCAGCATCAGACAATTCCTAAACCTACTTTACACACACTAAACTTTATTCTGTAGATATTTTTATCTTTAGGTGTTTTGGGTTAGAATGTTGTAACAATAATGATGTTTTCGTATTTGCATACAAAATTCTCATCCTTTTCTTTGTGTTTACTGTGGAAATTTTTTGTTGCCTTTTGCAGAGTGTCTGTGTTGTTTGCCATTGCACAGCCAACAGGACATACTTTACTATGAGTGGCAGTTATCAAATGATGGAATAGTTGCTGCAACTTTTATTTGATGAGTTTAATTAATGTAAATGTATAATTAATGTTTGTCATGTCTTACCTATGACATCATGTTTTGCAGCTTTTTATAGTGTTTACATAATTTTTTTCACTATCTTTTGAGCCCTGGTAAGTCCCTCAGGAAATGCAAATTAACGCCACATTTACACAACGAAAATGGCAAAGATTCAAGTACACACAACACCGGCGTCAAACGATCTGCATTTACACGGAAAAAACGTTGTGTTATGCATGCCAGGCCAGTAGTTGGCGATGTCACTTTGTAAAGAAACATGCGCATAGGTTTTACCCAAAACCTCTTCGAATATGTGCATTTAGAGTTTTGCGAATGCAAATATTATGTTTACGCAGTAAATCTACACTTTGATGAGTATGCCGCGTAGCACAAACACGCAATACAGGACGCAAAAGCGCTTGGCCGATGCTAGTAACAGAGCATCATATTCTAATTAAAACAGTAAGCTGAGAGTTTTTTAATAAACAACTGATTTTTTTTAATAAACAGAGCTCTAAAGAATACAGATCTCAAAACCTTATCCTATTATTAGTCTGAATGTAGTTTGGAGTCAGCAAGTGGGAGCTGTTACCATAGTGGCAATATGCAAATCTCATCATTTAGTGTCTATCAAAAGTAGTCTTTCAAACCGTTCTCATTTCTGCACATATTCAGTGCTCAAATAGCTATTTGCTCAGTGTCAAAAGTCATCTAACCTCTAGAATCAGGCCCATGCTTCACTTGAGTCTTGTGCATCATTAATTCAGAGGAAAGCTGAACCACCCTGGAGATCTGTGAATGTCTGCTACACTAGCAGTAATTAAAGTCTAAGATGGGCTGGGCAGCAGTCAGTGCCTGCAGGTTTACTCTACGTGAGTCCCATTTCAGTCCCCAGCCCCCCGCCATCCTGACAGACAGTTCCACGGCTCATCTTATTGTGATCACATCATTTTCCCTGTGTTGGAACAAAAAGCGAGCACCGCTTACTTTAAATCATTGCTCCGCCGCAGCAAGCAACCAATTTGACTGGATTTGAATGTCGCAGCCACAGTTAAACACAGACGACGGTCTGTAGTGCAGACTATTAAGGATGGAGAAATAGAAGCATCTTTACCCTGTCTTATTTTTCTCTTTTAAGTGAAGCTGCGCATGAAAAAGCTATGATGATGTACAAATCGCTTCAGCTGTGTACGTATCCGAATATTTCAAAGGCTTTTCTATATTGTCTCAAGAGAGCCATTAAAGCATAAGGAAGTAACTTTAAAGGAGTACCTCAATTGCGGAGCTTCTAGAAAATGCACAGGTAGGCTGTCAAAGGTTTGTGATGGAAATATGCAGATTAAAGGCGGACGGCATTAACGCATCATTCTGCCCGGAAGGAACTAGTTTTGGCTGATGTGTTTCCTCTCTGCTACATTTATCATTGCTGAATTGGCTTCGTATTGGGCACTTTGTTAAACGGGCCTTTCTGCATGTGGAAATTTCCACTTTGCGGAAAACAATCCCTCTTGATTGTTTCCAAGCGAGAGCTTGGATCATTAACTTTTTTTTCTCCTCCAGAGGAGGAAGATGGGCAGTTTTCTCCAGCGGCTTTGATTGATCTGCGTCTGGCACGCTGATGTGCTTACTCCCTGCAAGCTGAAGTGAGGACATCATCTAAATGTTTAGGATTCTGTAAGCGACTCCAGCACTTCTGCACTCTCTGGAGGGGTGTCTGGTGCCAGTCGCAAGATGATGTCATACCACAGAGTCCCAGGCTCCGGAGCTCTGCTTTTCCCAATGGTTCTTCTCAGATCTCAACCTGTTAAGCAACATTTCAAAGCCTCTACCTAAAGTGGATACCCTTTCATTTTTAAAGTCAAATGTGACTCTGGTTCGTTGCTTTGACGCGTTCTACCGTGAAAACGCAGAAAACATGTGCGTACATGAACGCAGGAAAGGGGCTACAATTTATGTCACGCACAGATGTGGAGTTTGACAGGTTACATTTACTTGATAAACTATACCTTGCCAAAGAGAAAATCGTCTAAAAATGTCAAGACATACTGCTTGCTTGTATTTGTGTACATTTGATATCGCAGTCCCGATATTAAATAATGTGTAAAACAAGGCTGCCATATGCAAGATCAAGTTATTTCTGACGAAAATCCATGGTCTTGATTCCTGGGTTTTGTTGGTGGTTTCCAAGGTGTTTGTATCCTGATTGCTATTGTGTGTTTGTTTGAGCACTCTGGGTGCTTTCTAGGGCATTGCTAGGGTATTTTTCAGTGTTGCTAGGTGCTTTCTTTCCGGACTAAAATAGTCCACTTACGGGTTGAGACAAAATCCTCTTCTAATGTTTATACACCCTAAAAATGCTTGGATGTTTTCTACTCATAGTTGGGTAAAATATGGACTGAACTAAACTAAATTAAGTGATGTGCTATTACTTACTTACAGTACATGGGTTGTTAACCCATGGTTGGGTAAAATATGCATTCAAAATTTTCAACCCAGCGATGGATCAAAAAGGGACAAACCCAACCGTTGGGTTAACCCAGAAAATGGTTTATATTTGACCAAACAATTGGTTAAAACAACCCAGATTTTTAAGTTAATTTATAACCCAATTGTTGGTTTTGTCCACACTCTAAAAAGAATGTTAGGTTATTTTCAACCCTGTCCTGCAGCTCAGTGGTTAGAGCATGGCGCTAGCAACGCCATGCAAGGTCATGGGTTCCATCCCAGGGATTGGACATACTCGGAAACAAAATGTATATTGTATAATGTATAATGTATAATGCAATGTAAGTGCATAAATGTAAATGTAACCCTGCGTTGGGTCAAAAAGGGACAAACCCAACCACTGGGTTATAAATTAATCTAAAAATCTGGGTTGTTTTAACACATTGTTTAGTCAAATATAAACCATTTTGTGGGTCAATTTAACTGGTTGGGTTTGTCCCTTTTGAATCCAGCGCTGGGTTGAAAATTATGAAGGAAAATTTTGAATGCATATTTTACCCAACCGTGGGTTAACAACCCATGTAAGTAAGTAATAGCACATCTCTCCTCAACTTACCCCATAATTTAAGTTAATGTACAATTTTTTTTCATTGGCTCAATGAAGCATGACAAGCATGCCAATACATAATACTTAGGGTTTTGAAAACTCTTAACATGAGCAATAGTAATAATGATATTTGCCTTTAAATATACTTCATGTCTTGCTTGAGACACGAAGAGACGATATGTGTGTGCAAGCTGTGACCTTTTAGCTGGTCATCTTAGTTACCTTGACCTTATCAGGTAGAAGGGTATAAAAGTAGCCGTACCATGTGTTGCTGAAGCTTTGCGAGAGGCACTAAATTATCAAGAAAGAAAGAGCTTCCGTGCTTTTGACCTTTTTAGGCCGATAACAACTCGGTGTCCCAATACAAATTGAAATAATTTATGGTTTGTGACGCCTGGCGGCCTTTGTCTACCACTCTGTCCCGCCTCCTTGATTAGAAAAGAGACTCTTCACATTTATCTTCCCTCTCTGCCTTGTGCCAAACCTTTAGACTCATTCTCAGAGCACCTGATGCAAGACAGTCAGGCGTTTCCCGATAGTCATGTTGTGTCTGCTGCTAAATTGGGTTCTTCTAGACTTTAACGCTCATGGAGATGACAAATATTCTTTCTCTGAAATCAATTGAGGGACTAAGCTTTGGTAATGATTTGAGCCTGGAGGTTGCATGTGTCTGGACATTCTGCTAATATATCACTGTTAAGTTGATATGGATCTGACAGAGATACACACTCGCTTACTGATAAGGGATAGTTGGGAGTAAATTAGTTGTTGGTAAAAGAAACCCAATATGTGTCACGAGCTGATGGGGGTTAGATAGAGTTTGTAAATTTCTACACACATTTTCCTATAGGGTCATGCTGTGTCAACTCAACCAGAGGTCCCCGGCTCAATTTGTCTTCTATTTTTACAGAAGCTTTCATTAAAGAAGAACTGCATTGAACATGACCATTTCTGAGATTCTAGTTACATTAACTTGCTCTTAATAGTCTATATTTCTTAAAAGACACTGTAGTGGTCATGTTAAATTGTTTTGATAAAAGGTAAAAGATACATTTCTAGTCTCAACATTATTTGTTCTTCAGACATTCCTCTTTAAAAGAAATGAAGTACCAGATTTTTGAAAAAGGCCACATTTGGTTTTTGATGACTAAATGTGTGTACATTTCAATAGTTTTCTCATGAAGCCATATTTATATCTTCATATCTCCAGGAATGAACCTTATAGGGATTTAAGTATGTAGTTCCCAAAAGAAAGGTTGGTCAAGTACAAGAATCTAAAAGGGCATTAAGGTATTGCTAATGGTTCTGGAGTTACAGGCATGCACATTTTATAAAAAGAACACAAAATATGCCCTTTCTTAATTTTTGAGCTGTCACCATTGGCATAAAATGCATCAAGGATTGCTAAAATTAATAGATTTACTAACAGATATATCTATCTCTGTGTAAAAATGAAATGATGATGCTGGCATATTTCTCATGTTATTTTTAACCCCCTCTAATATGGCTCCAAATTTCAGGTGAAAATTGTCATTTTTATCTCCATTTACAAACTCATTACTTAATAACTATTCATCAGTGGCATTTAATATTTTGGCTTTCATCACTACTGATGTTGGTCTTGCTTCTGTAAAAATAGAAAAAAGTTGGAGGAAATATTCAAAAGTTGACACGATATGACCCAATATGTATATATATATAAATAGTCTTTGCAATATACTGTTTGTAATAAATATATTAGATATATAGACGGTTTCAGCAGCAACAACATAAACAAACGTAATGTGGCCCAAACTTTACTTCCGGTAGACCTCTGCAAAGAATCAATAACTGTTGAGTAGATTTAATTTAATTTAATACAATCATTTTACAATAAAAAATTAATGAAAATGAATATAATTAAATATGAAATAAATTATTATATTAGGACTCCGGCCAGGTACGTGTCATTTGAAACCGTTTATAGAAGACCACATCAACTTGAGATGATTTTTGTTTCTATAGCAACAGCGACTTTTCTGATGCAACTTTATTTATAATCCCCATCATTTATTTAAAAAAATAGTAAAGAACAGGTCAAATATAAAATAAAATGTTTAATAAATATAGTAAGGTCAAAATAATAATAAAATAAAATAAAAACTAAAACTCAACTGTTGAGCTTGATTTTTTTGTTTGTTTGTTTGTTACATAACATCAGTGTTGTCCCACAAATGGATCAGTCAGATTACAAGCATAATAAACATTAACACCATCCCGGGATTACTTCATAATCTCAAAAAAAGGCTGGATAAACAGTCATGTTCGATTGCCTCGCAAACAATATTAACTGACGCCCGCATTATCAAATCACCATGTGTGAAATATACCAGCATTGATTTATGTCACATGAGACTCATATTTTCACTAACGTTATGTCTCTTTTCTCTTTCTCTCCTCTGCTGTCTCTCCCGGCTCGCCCCCTGCTAAGGTAAGTCAAATCTAATGATCTTTTACTCATGTAATGTGCAGAAAGGTTAAAGACGTTGCACTGAGGTCAGCTGTAATATGTTTCACGCGTTCGCCGTGCCGCTGTGTTGTCATCCAAAAGTTTAGCGGCTCTCTGAAGTTTGGAGCTGATTGCTAAATGAAAATGAAGAGAGGGCTGAGAGGCCTGACCTTGGCCCAGCTTTAGACACAAGTTTAAGGGAAATTCAGATGCGCAGTCATCAGAGAGGAAACGCACATTTAGAGCTGACCATCTGGAAAATTGTTCAAGCTTTGGTGGCTTATTACATTACCTTTCAGTTTATGCGGCTGAGTAAAGAACATTAACACGCTTGTAAATCAGGTCCTCATATTTTCATCAGAGAGGATTTTATGGATGCTGTGCTCTTCTTTATACTTTAGGAGTGCCATTCAACATATCTGAAGATTTTAGGTGTAATAAAGTTTATACAGGTGGATATGGACCTAAATAGATAAAGCAATGAATCTTGAATCTACTAAAAAGAAATCTTGTTTATTTGTCAAAAATTCTGCGGATTGCATTGTAGGTGACAGAGTGGTTTGTTTTAAACCGCATGTCTTTACATATGTGGATTTGCAAACTGCACATAGAAATAGTGAGAACAGTACAGTAGCATGCTAAGCGACACAATGATATATTCACACAGACTTTATTCCTTTCAATTTTCCAGTTTTCATTAGTCTTATTCACCTTGTTGGTGGTCCTGCTTTTTTCTGAGGAGTTTTACCCTCTGAGTGACCCTTCTGTCTTTAGATAACACATATTCAGAACAGCATTAAAACCGTCCCACAGAGGAGCTAATGGAAGCGTAATTGAAAAGACGAGAAATGGACGAAATGACCCGCGAGCATCTTTTGTTATTGTTTCAACCCTGTCGCCTGTAAGCGAGCTCTCACAATTTGGTCGCATGTAGACTTGCTATAATTTTCATTATTCCGAAAGCAAGTGCTTTAACGCTGAGAGAGATTGCTCGGCCTGAAGGGGAAAATTCAAAGTTAAAGATGGGGAGGGTTATAAAGATGAAGCTGGCTTCAATCCTAGCCTCAATATGGCTTATGTGCACTTTATAAATTGCTAGGTTTTCGGACTTATTTCAGAGTTATTGCAGGCTGCATTTTACTACTAGAAATGAAACGTTTAAATCTCAACCTTTGCTTGAATTGTTCCATAATGTGTATGCGCTCAAAGGTCGATATGAAACAGCATTTTTAGGCCGAAAATGTTACTGTGGATTACTGCTATTGGCATGATTTTAGAAAGGGTGAATGACATACAGCAGTCTATAGACGTTTTCAAAGCAACAACATAAACAAATGCTATTGCGATCCGAACTTGACTTCCAATACACATCCGCATAGAATAGAGTTCCTGCAGTTTATTTCTGATAACAAGCAAAAGAAATAACAAGTCAATGACATTAGCTAGCGAGTTGAAAGTATGTCTAGTCAGTATTATTTTGGCTTACCAGTAGACAAACCTTTACTTGGCTAAACTTAAATGCGACAAAGTTACACGACCCATTCAACAAATCGTTTATTTAATAAAATTAATATACAATTAAATTCATCAAATTGTTCATATAATACAATTATTATACAATAAAATATGAATTACTAGTAATATAAATAAAATATAAATAGTTATATTATTAGCCACTAGCCAGATCGATCAATAAACACTGACCGGAGGTTCGGGCCAGGCGCGTGCGTCCGATAAAGCTGTCGATAGTAAATACATTTTTAGCTATTGGTTAGCTGAAATGGAAAGATTACAAAAAGATTTCCGCGCACAGGAACATCATGAATTTCACATTGAATTTAAACAACCAATCGGCCAGTAGTTTTTGTCACTCACTTTCAGTCACTGTACAACTGCTGCTTGGGCATTACAGTATGTCTGCTGTATGTTCTACTTGGAGCCGTCAGCAAAAAACTTCATTTTTATAGTGGCAAGGATCAAAAGCAACTGGTTTAGATGAGAAGGGGGAAAAGTACAGAGTCTTAGATCAGAAAAATGAATTTACCCAAATGTCTATTGAAAGTTTTGAGTGATCTCTGTTCTCTTAAAATAGATACTGAAATTAACCTTTGTGTTTTCCAGAGAAACAACCACTGATAGTTCTGCTTTGTATTTTAATTGCTCCAAATTATTCTTGATTTACAGTAGCTGCATTAACCTGATGTAGAGATATTAGAATAGAGTATGGACTTAAAACTCAAAGCACACATTTATTATGAATTGATAAGATACAGTATAAAGTTCTCACAGTAAAATGTAGCGCAGAGCAGTGGCGCAGATCTCTTTGAAGTGATAATGATTTGAATAGAGTCTTGCTAGCTGCAGTGTTCCTCAGTAGAGCCATTAAATATCTTAAGAAAACTACAGACTCTTAGAAAAAGATGACGACGGAATGCAAAATTCCCTGATCTATGTGCTGAAGAAGCCAGAACCTGGGTTTTATCTTTTATCTAAGCATTTGTAAGGAAAAAGACGTATGATCATTTAGTGAATGGAGACAGTGTTTTTGCAGATGAGAAGCTGAGGTTTGATTTTAATTATTGGTAAGTTATTATCTTAGGATATAATGGACCCCTACTAACCCCCGGGGCAGCTGTTCTTGAGGAGATATTACACTACTATTATTTTAGCAGATTTTTCCTCATGATAAGGTGATGAAGTCTTTGTGTTTTACTTTAATTAACTGCAAAATTGTCTTTTGAGACACAGAGCTGGATAACATGGGGGGGGGCTTGTTCTTTCACACAATCTTTCAGGGTTGTAGGAACGTTTAGAAACGTTGTGGTAGCACATTATTAACCTTATCAGACTGTCCCATGAATATTAATTAGCTGAAGAAAGCATTTGCTCAGTAATCCCAAATGATTCGCTGGAAGTCAGGGTGTGCTAATGCTAGTAACTCTAGTTACCGTGTACCGCTTTGAACGATTGTCTTTAGCTTTTTCCAGTACAAATGTCTAAAAATTCTTGAATCAAGATGCATTTTCTTGATGAGCAAAATGACGTAAGAAAATAAATCTTGTTTTTAGGCAAAAAATATGAAATGTTTGTAAATTTGTGCTTAAAACAAGCAAAAAAAATCTGCCAGCGGGGTAAGAAAATGTTAATTGAATTTAAACTTGAAGAAAAAGGTCAAACTTAATTTTTAACTTATTAAAAGATTTTTTTTGCTTGCTTTAAGCACAAATGTTCATATTTTTTGCCTAAAAATATTTTTTTGTCATTTCGCTTATCAAGAAAATGCTTCTTGATTCAAGAATATTTTGACATTTGTACTGAAGAACAAGAAAGAAATACCAAGTAAGAAAGCCTTGTGCTGCATGTGCTGCAAAAGCATGTTGTGCTGTTACTGTTTACTGTTGCACACACACTCACGTATATATATAACTATATATATACGTAACTAGATGCGGTCTGAGCGGTCTAGACATGTAGACGTGTCCAATATTTTGGAACAATCTAGTAATGTCACTCACAGTTTGCTAAAATTCAAATTTTAAATTCCCGAAAAACGGTATAGCCTTTTGTTGTTGTCATGTGTTAGATATGTTTGTGTTTACTCAACAGTAAATACATTTTCATAATCATACACGCATATAACTATAATTGCAAACGCACAGTCGGCTTGCCCCTGAGTGTTGTGTGCCACAGACTGGTGCAGGGTTGCCAGATTTGTGTAACAAAATCAATCATCACTAGCCCAATGTCACTAGTCCAAATAACCGAACTTATAATCATCTCAAGTTAGGCAACTAAATAACAAAATCCTCAACTCTTAATCTGTAGAAAAAACCCAAACGTTTAAACAACAATTTAAAAGTAGCCCAATTCCACAGGAAAACCGCAGACTTGGCAACATTAGTTCACAGACCAGCTTGCAACATTCTAATATGGCGGACAACCTATGCAATGTGGCATCTTGTTTTATATATGAATGGTCTATTAAAAATATTTCCTCAAGAAGACGATGAGGATATTAATTAGAACAGGTGGCATGTTCCTCTTGTGAGTCTTTAGATGTAGCGTCTATACAAAATCTATTCTCCTTATTGACCCCATGGTCACATGAAGGAAGAAAAGTTTTTTACGAATGTAACAACCAAGGAAAATCCAGTTTGTGTTGACACGATTTCAAACCGACCCGTCTCTTTCAACACCCTCAACATGCATGTTGCACACTCCTGGTCTTCAAATGCTCCCTCAGTGCGTGTAGGCGCCCTTAAAGTTGTTGTTTTATGTGGCCAAGCAAAAACAAAACGATTATGTGTGTCCACCTCCCACGCACTCCTACAGTCTCTCGTCCTCTAAAGCTGAAGACTTAAGGCTTTTGTTGTTGGAGGATTTTGGCTGTCAGTTTTGGACTTGTAAGGAGGAACAACACTGAACCTCTCTAACAGCTTCTCTTATGAGCAGGTGTCCATACCAGAACATGTCTGAGAAGCTTTGAATGAGCCTAGAGCTACAGCTAGAGATTTTTAGAGTAACTAACACACCGCTGTTGTATTAGTATTCCTGCTTGCACTTAAGGTTCAGCTTTAATCGCATATCTCATTTCAATGTGTACCTGCTCAGAAAAGTATCCAGCTGGTCATAAACATGAATCACTAATGGCTATACAACAGTTCTGTGAGGTTGTTTTCATCTTTATGGTGGACTTGTGAGTTGAAATCTGGGTAGGATGCGGTGCTGAGATTAAAACAGGGGCATGATGGGACTGAAATGCATTTCTTGTATGGAAATGCCCTGTTTTTGGCTCAGTCTTCCACAGCACAGAGCCCCTTTTGCAATCATGTTCTCGCTTAAATACTAGATTGAATGGTTAGCAGAGAACATGTTGGCCAAAGTGGTGTATGTAATTGACTACTGAGTAGGTGATGTAAGGTGAGACCAGGTGTAAGATAAAAGACAGCGAGAGTTTAAGTTTTGAGAACTTTGACAACTTCTTTCTCTGACCTTTCAGGGATGGACAATATAGCTAAAAATAATAATCAATATTAACAACAATTCATCAAATCCTAAATGTATTCCTAAATATGTATGTAGAGCGTTTGCACTGAAGTGCCCTAAAAGGATAGTTCATTCTGTTAAACACAAACTATGATATTTCTCAGCAATTTTGTGCCCATACAATGGAAGTCAATAGGGGCAAATGTTGTTTGGTTACCACCATTCTTCAAAATATCTTTTGTGTTCTGCAAAAGAAAGCAAGTCATACAGGTTTGGAATGACATGAGGGTAGGGGCATTTGTTTCTGCGATGTGGAAAACGCGCACAGAATGAAATTTGATGTGTAACGTCTAATGGCAAATGGAGAACTTTTTAATCAGAAAATATCACTGAACAGCTGATAAAATTCTGAATGAATGATTCAAGCAGTTTCCTGTAGGCTACTGCACACATGACACTTCTTTTTACAGAATCTCACTATATGGGTATGCGAACACATCTCCAGAGCTGCTCTAAGAGTTTATTTCATGAGCATTTCACCTCTTCATTTGAGTTAAACTACTGTCAAACATGCACTAAAAAGGTCTTTGCGCCAACCCGTCAAAATAAAAGTCCGGTTAACTTAAATGAACTATGACACACCCAAATGAATACATTTAAGAACAGAAAATTTAAATTTTAAAAACGTACATTTTATATTGACAAAGTTGTACCTTAAAAACACTGTAGTATTTAGGTGTCTTACTATAGTTAATGAGTAAATGCTACATTATACTAAAGTAGTTTTTCATGTGTGCAAAAATGTTACTATTGTATCATAAAAATGGAAAACATGGAATCCAGAAAAATGTTAACGGAAAAAACAAAAATTTGGCAAAAAATTTAATGGATTTCATAGAGCCCTGCATGAGGGTTAGTAAATGATGAATGAGTTTTCATTTTAGGGTGAAATATCTCTTTAAAAGGGTAAGTGTTTTTACCGTATTTGTTCCTAAACTAACAACAGTGTTGATCCCAATAAGTTTTTAGCCAAAAATTGAACATTGGGGACTGATATTTTTGAAAACGGGTTTAAAAGTGTAAGTTTCTGAAAACTACAGCATTATCGTGTCCGTGTAAACTCCGAGGCAGCGTTTTCCAGAAACGATGACATCATATGCATGCGTATTAAGCATTCAGTCTGTAAGCATGCACAAGTATTCCCAAAACAACAATGGCCTCCAAGCCTCCATGCTGCATGTTTGTGCCACGTTACATACTTCATTATAAAAAAATAGATTTACTGCACAACTACGACCAGCAGAGAAATAGTATATATACTATTTCTCTGCTGGTCGTAGTTGTGCAGTAAATCTATTTTCTTACAGACTGAATATATATATATATACTATGTGCGCAGACACGTAGTGTTTCTTTCCAGCGCAGCATCGCCACCCACTGGCCTGGCATTTAGTGTTTTTATTTGTTTTCCCGGATCTGTGTAAATGCGAATCGCTTGGATAACGCTGCCACGTGTAAGTAAAACTTTTAAAAAGTTTTTAAAAAGTTGACTACATCGTTGTCGTATAAACGTGGCCTTAAAATGTAAACGTGATGACAGGTCATTGAATCGTACAGTTTGATTTGACTCAAGGACAAAATATACGATTTCCAACTTTTTTTCCAGTCAGAGGTTGAAACGTCTCTTTCTTAACGTTCTCATATGCGCTTTTTGTGAAGTAAAGAGGTGTTGTGGAATTCAATATATCGGCCAAACCACCTTGCTGTCTTTTAGCTGTTAAGAATATTAAAATAGTGCCAGTGAAACGAAAGTACGCTGTGATATTTTGTCACTTTTGCCACAGGCATCTGAAATCACCACAGGCATAATGCGTTCTTTTCAACTCATTGATCCATTCGAAAATGAAACCATTACTCTTTCATTGATTTCCATTCTATCTCTACCGCTCTTTCCCAGGTCTTTCTTAATTAATCGCAGTGCTCTCTCTCACTTTATGAACATGGCCGTATGGATTGTGTCCCCACAGATGAGTTTCTTCTTATTTTAAAGCGATTCTGCCTTGAACTTTAATTGTACCGGGCCCGACTCTGGAGCGAATGTAAATGCACCACAGGAGATTTGAAATATTCATCTCCGTGACGGTAGATGAGACTTAATGAAGGGTTCGTTTTCATTTACCCACATTGCATCGCGGGAGCCGTATTATTTTCCAGGGAGCCCTTGGTCGGACAAGCCGTAAATTGGCTAAAGATGCTCGATCCGAGCATGCGATAGGGCGACAAGGTCACGGCAGAAATGACTGGAACGCTCTGGCATATTTGTTTGATTGACAGTTGTTATTACTAATACGGAGCTGAGCACAATGGCATCCAGCGAGCTCGACTAAATTTAGCTCGTCTTAATGGTGAATTGAACCTTTGCTGCCTCTTCGTCCATACTAATGATGTCATGCCATTAGCCGAGTACGAGGAGAACTCTCTCCCAACTGCGAACTCTTTAGCTGATGACAGTGACTCTAAATAACTCTTTACGCCAAAAGTCATCTTTTTATTGCATACAGGGTTGAATTGGGCGTCGTTTCAGTTCACATGTTAGAATTTGAGTTGAATGAGCCACGCCCTGCAATACGTTGAATTGAAATTAAAATTGAATTGGCCACTCCACTCAGGATGTTCAAGTGGAATTTAAATTATATTTGCCACGCCCACTAAGTGCGACATTTAAATTGAATTGACCACGCCCACATAGTGTGACATTTCAATTTAAATTGAATTTGCCACGCCCACATAGTGTGACATTTCAATTTAAATTGAATTGGCCACGCCTACATAGTGTGACATTTAAATTGAATTGGCCACGCCCACATAGTGTGACATTTAAATTTAATTGGCCATGCCCACATAGTGCGACATTTGAATTGAATTGACCACGCCCACATAGTGTGACATTTAAATTGAATTGGCCACGCCCACATAGTGTGACATTTGAATTTAAATGGAATTAATCACGCCCACATAGTGCGACATTTGAATTTAAATGGAATTGGCCACGCCCACATAGTGCGGCATTTGAATTTAAATCGAATTGGCCACGCCCACATAGTGCGACATTTGAATTTAAATCGAATTGGCCACGCCCACATAGTGTGACATTTGCATTTAAATTGAATTGGCCACGCCCACGTAGTGTGACATTTTAATTGAGTTGGCCACGCCCACATAGTGCTATATTTGACTTTTAATTGAATTGGCCACACCCACATAGTGCGACATTTGAATTTAAATTGAATTGGCCACGCCCACATAGTGCGACATTTGAATTTAAATTGAATTGGCCACTCCCCACAGGATGTTCAAGTGGAATTAGATTGTTATGACAGGAAGAGGAATGTAGTAATTTCACAGAAATTCATTACAGTTCCACAACAGGAATTTTATTAATTCAAGTTTTGTTTTGACCAACAATAATATCAACTGATTTGACATATTTCTCTAAACTAGGTTTGGAACTGTCAAAACAATTACCACAGATATCAAAACATTCAGCACTGCAAATATATATCCACCACATTCTGCTAACATAAATCATTTTGATTCATTTGAATTTTACTAACCTAAATGTCTACGTGTCTGCACACCATTTGTTATTAAAGTGTCTTCATGCACTGCATGTAAATTGACATTATTCATAAATATACAGTTTTGTTACTGTCAAAGCTACATTTCTCTTCAGTAAAATACACATCACCGGGTCGAATTTATGACGAAAAGAGGGCTTTTGAAACAAGCCTGCCTTTGTACATTGCTGTCACTGTTATTTTGCCTAAGTTGACCTTTATTGCATTATTATCATGGCTGTTGAGTTCCTCAGGGAAAGACGTTAAAACCCATACAACTGGAGGCCTCTGGCGTGGCACTTCTGCTGTCGAACTAGCCCGAGTCTCCGCTTTCAAAACGAATTGGAGTTGGCGGAGAGGAAAGAGACTGTTTATGAACCGAAACCTTCAAGTATTTTGACAGCACGCCTGAACTGCAGACTAAATTATACATGGGCCCGTGAGCTGTAGCGTGAGGGGACGACTGACTGCAGGTAGACCTCACCATCAGCACTGCCACTGTAGCATTGACAACCTGGTCTACGGCAGAAGATGTTGCCATCATGTCAGGTAACAGTCCATCTCTCTTCTTTTCAACAGCAAAACAACATAACACTCACAGTACAACAGCAGCTCTATTGACGGAGCTTGGCAGGTAAAGCTTCAGAGAATAATTGTATGCTAAGGTCAAAAAAATGCACCTCTATGTCCCAGAGGTTGATTTTATATTCTATAGTCTCTCTCTCTTTTGATCGATCAATCTATCTGTCTGTCCATATACATATGTACATCAAAAGGTCTTAAAGGTCTTTAAATAACTTTTTTAATCATTTTTTGACCTTGCTGCTTTGTTATTTTTCGGATGTCAAGAACTGTAAAATATCTGAATCAATTATACAATATTAATAATAAAAATATTTATTATAACATTATAACATTTAACAAAAGATTTTTTTACTGAAGAAGAACGAGACCCTAAAACCATTTATTTGTTATGGGAAAATAATTTACACAAATATACTCAATTTACACAAATTATCATGGTTACCTTCAGTTTTGTCTGTTATGTAAAAAGTAAAAGTGGTGTTCTTGGTTACCAAGGAGACTAACTTGTCTGAAGAACATGCACGATATGAAATGGCAATGTGTAAATATATACTGTAAACAAATAAATATCAAGTTAGGGTTAGCCCTAATTATTTATTGTCAAATTATGCAAGTATAAAAACATTATTTTGTATTAAGATACATTAAACAGGCCTACTAGCTATTAACTTGGCCTTTTATTAGCAAGACAATATAATGCGTTGTTTTAATCTCGTTTTGCATGTATACAGACTTCCAAACATCCACAGGCTGGTCTTAAAAGTGTCCATATTTGAAGAAAATAACTTTTGAATACATTTGGTGTAGGGATGCACCAATATGTAAATTTAACTGATAACCAATACATTGGCTGATATACAATATCTTAATATTAATCGAGACATGAAGTGGACAACTGCTTAAAACGTTGACTACAGGAATCTAGGTAACATTTCGTTTTTTTTCAAAAATCATGTACCAAGCCTACTTTACACAGATTCTTTAACTTTTCTGGTACAACGTTTATTTAATAAACATTATAGATGTTCTTCCAGTGCAACCCAGAAATGGATTCTCAATAGCCACAAGTCTGACAGGTTTCAAGATAGATATCATTCAACCAGAGGAAATGATCTGCTTTAATATATCGACCTAATTTTGTCATTGTGCCGATACCGATAACATCAAAAATGACCATTTATCGGCTGATACCGATATGGGATCGCTAATTTGATGATGTGGAATGGATTAGAATGACTCAATTATTACTGTTTAATAGTGTTAGGAACCGAGAAGTGTTTTTTTCCACGGATTTCGGTGTGTTGTGTAAGAAATCTCTCTCTGCACTGAGTGGCAGGCTGCATTGAGTTTCACTGTAATGCTCTGAGGACTGTTTAATAGTTATTGTATGTGATTCAGATGGGGAAATTAAGAAGCATTCTCACTTGCAGTACAATATATATGAGTGCTGGACATTCATTTGAATTTTAGTTCAGTTAAGGATGAAGAGTTGGGGAGGGGGAATCTCAGTGTTTCTGTGAACATTTATAAACACACTTTCATTACTTCATAAATGGGTCACACTTACTGGCGGACAAACAAGACAGTGGACACAAAACAAGTTTCTTTGGCTTTATTCTGCACATTTATAATATATATATATATATAGACCACTTCTACAGTAAGTTTGTCTACTAGTTTCAATTACTTAGTAAAATTTCAGTAGTCGATAGTGCTCCAGAACGGTTTGCTTCTTTTATGTACAACAGAACAAATATTTTTTTTCTACTATGATAGTCAACGAACTGTTTGGTTGCAAGCATTCTTCCAAATATCTTTTTCTGTGTTCATCAGAACAAAGAAGTTTATTCAGATTTGGAAAAAAATTTCATTTTTGGGTGAACTGTTCCTTTAACATCTATTCTGTTTTGATCACACAATATTTCATATCACCACAGGCCCCAGTGCCAGATTTGTATTATATTATCAAGACTCGTCCAGATGACGGACGAGCGGCTTCACCTGTAGTGAATGTCTTAATATGTAACATCTCTTTTTGAGGGCGTTGGTTTGAAACCCTGCACACTCAGCAGTGGTGTGGCGGTTGCCAGATTACACCTGTCAGCATTCTTTCATAGTCACTGGTGTCGGGCCTTCAGGGGCCAGGGATCAAAGCAGCAGTAGTAGCTGAGTGCCAATAAAGCACCATCAGACACTTCCTGCTTTATTTCCTCCTCTTAGTTAATAACCTTATTAGATTATCAATAAATGAAATATCTGTCATTATTTAGTATATACATGTATATCGTTCCAAACTTTGAAGAAGACAAGGGTGATTAAATAATGACAGAATTTTTATTGTGAGCTGTCCCTTTAAGACAGAACAACAATGCAGTACAAACTAATATGGTGTCGATAAAATAAACACAATTGTGTTTCAGTATCTTTCTGCTTATGAAAATGTAGGGATTGTTTTTGGTGCCAGTCAGAAACAGGTGGTGAGGTGCCGACAGACTATTTTCTGATTCAAGATTTGAGTCTGAAGCGCATTGCTTGACTGGCACGACTTTGACTATCATCTCTGTGTTGTTTACCGTGTTGATGGGTGGCGCTGCGAGTGGGCATTCATGGATGATTGACAGTCTGTTGTCACGGGCAACTCGGTGTGCAGCGAGCTGTATTGCGTCGTGGTGTGAAAAATATGTCTATTAATAAAAAAGAAAACTGTCTGTTGTGTCACAGAACAGGTAGAAATATCAAGTGACTGAGTTTGGTAAGAAGTAAGATCTCATATGTGCTATATTGGATTTAAGATCAGCGGCTCAGCCCTGAAAACAGGTTCTTGTGGTGTTATCTCACCAGCAAGCTAAAGTGCACAAAACCATAAGAGCGGCATTTTTCTATTGAGCTAAAACCAGCTTTTGTCATTGTTCTCGTAATGTTTAGGTTTAAAGTCTTAAATCCGAAAGGATCGCTTCTCCCTTCACAGCTAAATCAATCCCACCTGTTTAACTTTTTGCCATTTGAGGGTCACAGTTTCCATAATAGAGATTGACATGTCACACACTACAGGGTGAAGCCTCTTATTGATTTTCACTGAAAATACTGCATTCCTTTGTTTTTCGACGTGAATGAAGCAATGACCTGCCGCAGAAAGTTTGACTCCATTACCGAATGTTGAATATCACGCTGAAAAGAATTGTGGGGAAAGAAGCAGTAATTCTTTCAAAGCGCAAAAGCCCCGAGGAGCATCTTGGTAATGCTGTCTTACTGCCAATGGAGATTCTTTGTGGCTTTTACAACAGCTAATAAATGTGGCGTAAGATAATCACGGAAGACATCGCATTCTTTCCAGCCAATTAAACTCCATTTGAGCAAACAAAACAGGATGGAGACTGTGTTGGTTGAGTAATTATGGGAAATATGTGATCACAGGCCGCAAACAACACAGAAGAAGCTGGAACTGCCACATAGTTGACAGGGAAAGTTAAATGTGCGTCATTGTGTTTCATTTGGATTTACAGTGATGTGTATGAGACTCTTAAAATGCACATGCTGGAATATTATTTTTATTTTATAGCATTTTTCGGGCTGCTTGATTAGGAAAAAAATCATAATTGTTATTATTTTGGCCAATATTGAGATCATGATTGTTTAACATGAATAAAAACTTTTTTACTTGAATTCAGCTGAGATAAGAATAAATGGAAAAAATTGATTATTTTGTTTTTGTAATAGCTGGAAGCCAGAATTTCAATGAATTGGGATTGGAGCTGTCAAGCAATTAATCGCGAATAATCGCAACCAGAATAAAAGTTTGTGTTTACATTTACATATACATTTTTTATTAATCAACACAATCACATACATGTATATAAATTTAGAAATGTATGTATATCATAAAAACACAAACTTTTTCTCTGTATGCGATTAATCGCCATTAATAATCGCATTTGATAGTCCTAATTGGGATTTCGATTAATTGTGATTAATCGCATAGCCGTATTATCATCATAGCTATCATCAATTAGTTAATGTTGTGATTTCACTAGTTTTGTTTTCGTGCTTAACTAGTCCCTCATAATGGCAGCACTATGCAAATGTAGCCTTATTGGTAGAAAAGTGAAACTCATCTCAATTATGTTGCTGTTTTCCTTTTACTGTAGTACAGCATGAAGCTAAACCTCTCATGCGCAACGTTAAGTGGTGATATTTCTCTACAATTGCTCGAGCAGTCTTTAGCAATTCTCCTCAAGCTGCATAAGGCTATATAAAATAAATGCAAAGAAAAGGTCTGCTGTATATTTACACCTCTGCAGAACGCATGAAATGTGGCCTCCTTTACAAAAGGTTGTTAATTGCTTAGTTATTTAAGGTCTCATATTTTATGTAGTGTTTAAACCTTGTTTTGGCTCTAGATTGTTTTTTTGAAGCTCATTTGCGCACCCTAAGCAGCTCCGTGTTAGCGTTGAGGAAACCTTATCAAATTAAACAGGGAAAAGCTTTAGCATCTTTAGAGACCCGTGTTTTTCTGTGCTCGTGTACGCATGCTTGCAAACAGTGCTTATTAAATTACGCTTTGGTGTGCATGACTCAGTTTTCTGCAAGATGTTGCTCAAATGATGAGACTAATCTGCTTAATGGAGGTTCATGTTTGTTTCATTCGATGTTTCTTCTGTAGCCGTCCCTCTTTGGCCACCAGCAGTGAAAGTAGCTGAAATATGTTCTCCAGCATGATTTATTTACCCAACTTGGAATTAATTAAAGCGTTTATATCTTTGACCTCTAAGTAAATGTATCGTCATAAAGCATCACGGCCGCAGGCTTGAATATAAAATCGTGCACTAAACTGCATTATGTGGTAAAGGGAAAATATAGAACTCAAATGGTATTGGTCCAGGACTCTGAATGGTGCAATCTGGCACAGTACCAAAATCCGTACAGAAGTTCATTGAAACAGTTCATAAAAACTAACATGGAAATGTATTAACATTCATCATACGTTGAATGGGAAATTTGAAGCACAGCACAATGCAAATTGTATTTAACCTTTGTATTGTATTCTCAATGATGATGTCACACAACCAATTAGTTGTATATTAATGTATTTCCCTGCTGACGATCCTGTCTGAACGGAAATGCATTTTTGAAAAACCACTCATAAGGAACTTTATAAGGCGGTGTGGCTCGTGGTCTGTATGCCGTCTTTTTAGCGTGACTCCGGGTTTAAAGCACTGATGCAATGCCACGCTCCTCCAGGCCAACCTGCGCTCCAACGGCCTGTTCAAAGAGAGTGTGGTCTGTGGTACGCTGCCAGGAGTTTACAGCTGGGCGCTTAGAAGTAAACACCACTGAACCAAAGAGTAAACTGCACTTTGCAGTTATATGCGGTCGTGATTGATCACCAAATGCAGTCTAAGTGCTCGCAATGTGAAGCAGATGAAATGGAAAACTCTAACGTAAAGTGACAATCTGAAAAGTATTACGGAGGTCAGCGGTAATCCCCGGGCGTTCTGCGAAACATGCAAAGCATGGCTGTTTATCGATTCTGAAGATATCTTGTAGCTTGCATCTTGCGTAAGGAGCTTGTCATCCTGCAGAAGTAAATAGCTGGTGAATGTTTTGAATAACATTTAAAACATATTTTTTCTACTTGTAAGCTCTAAAGTAATGGGCATAATACATAATGGATGACAAGAATTGTATTCGAGAAAAGATAGTGTGGAGATTAAAAAATGTGGATAGTCTTGGATAGTGTGACATTCATAAAGGACAGAAAAACGTTGAAACCTTGTAGCGTTGAAGACGCGTGTGTTCTTGTGTCCGTGAAAGCACGCTGAAAACGTCTGTTTTCGAGAATTCAGCAAGGTTGGAGTGATATTGCATGATTTCCCTCTTGGTTTTATTTGAATGAGCTCATTTAAAGAGATCTCGGGGGGTTGAGATGATATGTGAAATAATGTGAAATTAATCATGGTCAACAGTAAAGACCGAGTCCATGCGCTCATTTTTGTTGGGGAGAAATGGAATTAATTCTGCAAAAGTGGGTTTGGGGTCTCAAACTGATTAACTAAAGATAAATGTATTCCCTTTTGCTTTGTGGCTGCTAAACTTTGCGGAATAATCGCATTAAAAAAGTCAAACGAATTTATTATGCACTACAATAAAAGGAATCGCTAACTGTTCTGAGTGGACGTTTTTCGCATCTTCACATCCCTCGAATGAGCTGCATTTCTTTAAATTACAGCCCGAGAAGCAAAGATGGCAGGAGCTGATGTACCCAGACACAAGCGTTCAAAGAGCTGAAAGATTTTATCTACATCTGCGGTTTCATTTTCAACTCATCTTTCACTCGTGGTGGAAATGTACACGTTTGCACACATCGAGCGTAAGACTGCTTAATCTGGATATATTTTGAGCTGTTTTGGTCCAGACCTGGCAGGATCTTCTAGTTTAATTGGTAAATTCACTCGCATGTAAAGTGTTGATACTGTAGGTTTGAATGGCAATTAGATCCTGTGGTGATGCGCTTCTGTTGTGACGTTACAGATGCCTCCTGCCAGCTTGACATTACAGCATCAGAAACATCAACTGTTTGTTTGCTCAAATATTTCAACAGAAGCTTTTTACCACTTAAATTTGTTGTATTAATCATGAAGATCCGTTTTCAAAATAAAATTGCAATTAGAAATAGCCAAAATCATATGGACAATAATTTTATTAGCCTATTGAATAAGGATTTTGTTCTATACAAAAATAGGCTACATTTATACATTTCTTGCTTTTACATTACTTTAACTTAACAAAATAAGTATCAAAATGACAAAAAGCCAATTTTATTGTACTTTAAAATGTAAGGCAGGATCAAAAAATAATAATAATAATTTTGCAGTTTTTGTTTTCCACTTGAGTAAATATCTGAAGAGGTGACAGTGTTACCCATGTAGTGGTTGATGTGCCAATATGGCTATGGCTGGTGGCCTGGTTATATATAGGTATTCATATTTGAGATCCATAGAAAACTTGTAGATGTTTTTTCTCTGATAGGTCCATGCAGAGAAATTACTTTCCAAAAGTCCCATCCATCCATTAGCTTATTACATCAATGCATCGTGCAAAATATAATAACATCTTTATATTAAATTGTTTAAACTCTCGAAACCTTTCTGTTTATATTTCAGACTTAGATTAACCTTTGAATCCAGATTCCCTCAAACCTTTGAACCCCCAGTGTGTATACTGTATATACAGTGAGTCTATAAATCCTCTGAAGCTGTCTGTTAAAATAATGAGACACAATAGTTTCATCCCTCACCATTACACAATCACTCTTTCCTTTTGTTTTAAACATTCACTTTTTCGCATTAGACCTCTGTGGCCTACAATTCTCTCCCGTGCTGACTCTCAGATGGTATTGTGCACGGTAGATGTCCATCCCTTTGCCCCCCGGCCCAAGTGACGGGGATTATTGCCTTTTCTTCCCTGCAGTAGGTCAGACGAGAGGCCAGACAAGAGTGACAGCTGTGAGAGTGCCGAGGCTCCGCCGGGGGGCATCACAAAGACGGTTTTGGGGCAGAAGCGGGGGGCTGATGTAAAGCTTTGCTCTCTGACCCGATCATCAGTGATTAAAAAACGTCCCCGCAGAGAATTCCTGGAAAACAAACAACGAAATGTCACAGGTGAAATGAAGAAAAGACAGGTGGACTCTGAGCTGTCTGTTATACCAAAAAAGGCGGTCGAAGGGCACAGCGTCAGTCTGCCTATCTGAGGAATTATCAGCTGCTTTCTGTGAACTAATAGGAAGGGAAGAGCCTCTTTATTTGATATCTTCTCTGTTGCTTATTAGCATGAAGTACAATATATAGCAGTGCTTATACAATATATATTACATATATTTCACTGTAAAGAAAATGTACAGTAAACTGACTAATATCTGGGGTTTTTTCTTAAAAAGAAAATAAACTTAATTAATAGAATTCATCTGGTTGTAAATAGATTACACATTTAGCTTTCACTTTTATCAAAAGTGACATACAGTGCATCTAAGGTATCATTTTTTTTATAAGCGTGTGTGCTCCCTGGGAATAAAGCTCACAATCTTGGCACAATGTGCTAACAATTCAGGAAGACTCTACCTCAAGACTTGCAATGTGTGTTCGATAGCAGATGCCGCCTTTAGGAACAGTTTGAGAAATGCTGTTCTAAAAATATGATTTAAAAGTTTCCACTACACTATAAAAATCCAAAAAAATAGGGCACAATATATACTATGTTAATATAAATAAATTTTCCATATGACGTTTTTTACAGCTGATAACCTGTATTTTTAATTCTGCTCTGCATTGCGCTGTTTTCCGTAAACTTAATAGATGACCAGTACACTTTCCATTTTTACCGCCAGGTTTAGGCTTAAATTTGTTAATTCCACATACTTTTCAATGTGTTTTTTTAATACTTTCTATAGTCTGCTAGCTAGTATGCATAGAAAACTAAGGTAAGCAATAGGTTAATTTTCCCAAAAGTGTAAACAACCCTGTGGCTCTGTTGTTCTATCAAAACTCAACCAATGATGTGGGTTTGGGACGGGATTATCCGTTTGTTCAACTCATTCCAGACCAGTCGGCTTTTTTTGCAGGTTTTTTTTAGGGTGGTGGTACACAGATTCTCCTTTGACAGTACTTTTTGTTATTGGAAATAACCGTCTAGTCGACTAGCCCAGAAAGCGGTGAAACAACTTTGTATACATGTAATACATTTGAAAGATTTTAATCAAACTGTCAAATCCAGTATTTAATGTAACTACAAGAGGCATATATGTGTTCCACTTTCCTTACCTTACGATCATTTAAAGGAGTCAAATTGCCAAGCTAAAACCAATATTATTGTTTGTATTTGATGTAATGCAATGTGTTTATACATTTTAAGGAGAAAAAACGCATTCTTTTCCGTACATTTTTATATCTCCTCTATGTCCCGCCTTCTGAAACGAGTCAATATGTCAAGAAGCTCATCGCTCTTTAAAGCGCAGTGTGCTCTGATTGGACAGTTGAGCTGTGCGTTGTGATTGGCTGAATACCTCCAGCGTGAGACGGAACTTCCAGGATGAGACCGAGTGTCAGTTTATCTCTCCTCTCACTCAGAGACGTTTCGTGTCATAACCTAGTTTGGAGAATGAAACGGATCGACCAGAAGGACGCTTTACAGAGGTATGTTTTTAATCTGTCTATATGCATTTCCACTGTGACATGATGGCGGCTGCAGCACCACGGCTGTGATAACTGAAGATACGCCTTCTTCTTTGCGTGTACATTTGGGCGGCGTCATGCAAACATTACCACGAACTGACGTAGCAAAGTGTGGGCATGACTGATCAAGGCGTTTTAGGCACTTTTCTTTCAGTTAAGGTAAATCATTTTGTGCAAAACTTCGAGTTTTGTGACTTTGGACGTCTTATGCATTCAACGGTTAAATAACACACTAAATCAAAAGAAAAACAGTAAATCGCGTAAGATAACCCCTTTAACATTTTTGCATTTGCAAGTTAAAGTGATGCCTTGAGCATTTGTTTGCTTTAGCAGGTCTGTGCCTGTGCTTAAAATATGTTGCCTATAGGACTTTATGAAATCCTTTTGATTTTGTCCTATAAACTCTGGCTTATTTTCATAAATTCAGTTTTTTTCTGACTTACAAGTTAAACAAAAAATGTATTAAGTGTATCTATTACACTGAAATCATGAAACTTAAAATATTTCACAACAATGAATTAAAAGCCTAAAAACGATTGTTTCATTATTTGTTTATTTAAATGATGTTTAATGAGAAAAACATTGCTTTTTAAATTATGCCGCAATTGAAGAACAAGTTATCATTCGGGTAAGCCGCCTACATCAACAAACCAGATACATTATATCATGTTTTTATTAATAAAACAGCAATGTGTGTAAACAAAAAAACGAAAAGAAAGCAATGGACAAAAAAGTTGCTACAGAACGCATTTGATCTCATGCAGAAAGCCGCTAATAACTCATAACTGTATGTAGCTTTAGATTATTATACCTTTCCGTTTTATGACTGCATTCAGCGCTTTCTTCCGCGTTTTCCGCATTTCGGCAATAAGAACCCAATACAGTATGGTTACGCATAGCTCCAGTAAAATTATTATTACGCCACTTTGATATGACATGTTTGCGAAAAACCTCCTTCCTCCTTCAAAGCGCTCTTTCAAGTGGTCATTTCTGAGTGCGCTGCGACTGGCACAAAGGAAACGCATGCCAGATCTGACCTAAAATTGATACATTTAGTTCCTGGTACTCTTTTAAATTCTTATTTTTAAACATATTGTTTTTGTATGTTTTTTAAAATGTTTTTAAATGAAACATTAAAATGAAAGTCATTTGAATTATAACATTTTGTGTAATTGTTTCGTCGACTAGTAGGAGCTGTACCGTTTAAACGACTAGTCGACTAGTCTCGCACATCCCTAGTGACAGCACAACTGACTGCTTTATAATAGATTATAGTGTTAAGCTTCAAACTGCATGATGTCAGGGTATAAATTCTTAATGGAACATCTCAATTCATGTCGGGTTACGTGAACTAATAGTCCTGTTGTATTGCTGGCAATCTAATTCTTACTGACTAAAAACAATGCATTGTATAATTCATCATCCCTCAAGTACTATTTCAAATAAATCCAACACTTCTGTTTGTAAAAAAGTAACGAAGGCTGTCCCAACTGTCTTTTTCTGTTAGCCGTTCTGGAATTTATAGGTAACTATAAAAAAGAAATAAATAATATAATCAGACTGAAAGGTGAAGGACAAGCTTTTTGATATCAAGGTCACAGCGCCCAACGTTTTCTCATCTAGAGCCACAAAACACTGCATGCGGCAAAGGCAGAGATCGAAAATAGACATTGGAAAAAAATTCTAATTACGTTAAAGGCTGAAGTGTGTCATTTCTGTGCCACTTGCACTATTACACCACAGTGTTTATATTGTGTAGCATATTTTTTATTTTAACAGGAAATATGATTTTGACATAGAAAAAAAACGCACTTTAAGGGCTTTAATGCAAACTTTTACTGTCCTCTACAACAAAGTAAAACAATTATTTAGTACTATATGAGTTTAAATTAATGCACAAAATACTAAGTTTGAAGGTTTTTAGCTTTTGATTTGATCCGTTTGACTTTTGTAAGAACATCCTATTCTTCCCCAAAAAATACACGATGCATTTGCCAGCGAAATAACAGCGTTCCATTTTGCAAATGAGTGTATGTTATTCTCTAAGTGCAGATGATTATATTCATTTGAGCTCCATTATCAAACGAGACAATATTTCTTAGTCACTGATACTGTACTCCTTTGACAGTTTGTCTAAATTGTATAAATCATGTTTCCTTGTAATGTAGCCCAGACGTGTTTTTCAGAAGACGTCTTATAGGAGTCCACCCACTTTTTCTTTTGAATTTCTTTTGTCTGTTGATGGAGCTGAAAGACGAGCGATCAGAAGTGCTGTTCTTCTCAAGCGTTCAAAGTCTGGAGTGGGATATCGGAAGACACTTAAAAAGGCTTCTCTCGTTTGATAACTTATGCGTATGCGTGTGTTCAATATACTACACATCAAGTTTTGGCATGACAAGTAAAATTTAACATCTAATCCATTCTAATACATGATAAATTGCATTCATTTTTAATCAAATATGCACATCTTATGAAATATGCATGCTTATTATAAGATACACAGGACATGCCAAAAGTGAGATGTCACCCTCACATATATGGGTATATGGGTTCACAATCTATGACGGGACAATACTACATTAAGTATAACAGGCACCATGTTGAAATACATTATGAGCTGTGTGTGTGTTGACCGACTACATGCTCAAATTCCCCCAAACAGGATTAGACACTGTGGGATTAACTGTATAGTAGAAGTGGTGAAAGGCAGAAATTAAAACACAATCCATAAATTCAGCATGCTTAGCCTCAACAAACACAATTTTATAGTCAATTAGCGGATCTGATGCCGTTCACTGCCGTCGCCTCTGTCTGCCGCCGTCGCCTCGTGCTTTTGTGCGGTTTTATTTTCAGTATGATGTGAGTAGGACGAGCTCTTGTCGACAGAAGTCAATCGTGGCAGGCTGTTGTCTCATTAAAGGTGCTGGTGCCACACAAATGTTTGCAGTTCTCCATCACAACAATCTGGGTTTTATTGACACTGTAATCCAGTGGCAGTGATCGCAGTCAACACTGAATCTGGTAAATATGCAATGACTTGCCTTTATGTGTTGCTGTGTAGGTACTAGTGACAATATTGAACCATTTTAAGATTACTGTCATAAGTCAATAACTGGCCACTGATTAACATATTATGTAATATTATATTATAATACTATGTATAATGTTATAATAAGTTTACTTTCATCCATGTGTGTGCACATCTATTATAAAAAATTAAAAGCAATTTTTCAGTAGACATTTGTCATCAATACATTTTTTTACTGTACAATATTTAGGTCATCGGCTATCTTGCTGTCAAGTGTGTAGTATCATGACCGTCCATTAAAACACCCTTATCGGTCAACCACAGTTACAGCACTAAACAAAATAGAGAGTATTTGCAACAATAAAACCTAATTTACCTCTGATAAGTCAAGTGCATTGTGTATCTATTAATCTCTATTTTACAATGACCCCTGACAGCCACTAAGTACCTTTTTATAGCCATGAAGCGCTCTGCACTCGCACCCACCAGAGCCTAAATCAGATGTGCGTGTATCGCTCCACCCCTTTCTTTTTCTGTTATTGCTTCTTACATACTGTCCAGTACTCTTGACATCCCGTGGAACTGCCAAACCCCCACAGAGACTTGCATTTTTAAAGCTTCAATTTGTCTTTACATTTTTTGAAAGTCTATAATAAGGGAACGTGCGCCCCGCCCACGCCACAATGGCAGTAATAACTCTGAATGGAAATCTAATCTTGTGGCATTAACTTGGGAGGCTGCGTTTATGTATCATACATTTTTATGATGATTTCAAATTATTTTTTATCATATTTCTTCACTTTTGTTTCAATAGTCGACGTGAAGGTTTCACATGCGAATGGTAGAAATACAGATTATAACAGTTTAAAGTGGACAAGCTGATGGAACAGATTGCTTTTTCTTTTAATGAGATCATTATGACCCAACACAGATAAACAGATTTTTGGCCTTATTTTAATCTGTAGTGTATTTTTCACGCTTCTTATGAAGTGTGATGACAGATCTCTTTGGCAGTGAAGCTTTTTGGTAATGCGTTGTTGTAGGATTTACCACATGTAGCTCATGAATATCAAGAAGCTGATACTGTTTGATCAGTATTTCTAATTCGACACACCACGTCATTTGTTGCTTTTCAAACACTAAATTGTACATTTCTTCAGAGACATAACTCTATTTTTGGGATCGTGAATTGACCACCATTAGTATGCACACGGCAACAGCCTTAGGCAGATTATATTGATCTTATTGTCCATTCAACACCATTGCAAGAGGTCATTTCAATAGTCAGAGGAACAGAAATGAAATGTTACCTTTGAATATTAGATGCAGATCAAATAGGACTGATTTTAGCTTTTTATACATTAAAATGTTTTTAAATGTATTTACGGCACTAACCTTATTCAATGTTGGGGACACAGAGATGCCATCAATGTTTTTTATTAGGTAAACAATGAAAATAAGTGCATCATTTATCCGGTTCACCTTGACAAGCAAGCTTATAGCACAAATACTGTAATAATAAAAAAGCAAAAAGTTTTTTATTTTTTTTTAGAAAACTTTACATCCATATTACATCAGACCACAAATATAAGGTATTGTCATGCAGCGGATTGCAGAAACCTGTTTGTTTAGACAGTTTTGCAGCACATTACCACAGAATGTTAATGCAGGTGTCAAACCTGTAGCCTTTTGACTGCCATTCTGTGTTATTATTGCAGTTTTATGCTAGACACAAGCTCTGTTTACATTGTTTGGTGAGCTAAAATTCTCTGTAATTTGAATAAAAGCACTGATACTTTGGCTTGACGTGGCTTTTTTTGAAGGTGTTTTTCATAGGCATCAAGTATGTGTAATATACTGATGGGCATTGTCCAGCGGTATGTGTGGATTTTCACATTTTCTATTTGTACTATACAAATATAAAAACTGCAATGGTGCTGCAATGTCTTATTAAAAATGGCAGGTGGCTTTGTAGTAGTCTGTCAGTTATACCGCATAAAAAGTCTCTGTGTTCCTGAAATAGACAGTGCTAAGATATTAACTTCACGGTTACTACCTTCTAAACTTAACAGCCTGTTATTTAAATACTATTCACCTCTCAAATGTCTTGTTTTTATCTGTAGAGGCCGGACAGCTCAAGTCAGATTCAGCGTCCCAACACACATTCCTGCATTATTATTAGATGAAACTACAGGTCACACGGCTTTCAGCTTCTAAATGTTGCCGCTTGTGATCCGAATGAAAACCTTTTGATTTGCGTTGTCTTTTTTCCATGTCCCAGTGCCATGTAGTTATCATAAAAGTGTCTGTCGGATCATCTCTCGCTGGCTTGGCTTATCTGACGGATTTAACCATCTGGCCTTGACATGATTGCAAACCCCTCTAAGTCTTTTGTTGTCTGCGATGACCGAATCACCCAGCGCCTTTGCGCCACAATACCGTTTTCGAGTCCCTCAATGAATATTAAATCCGAGTTGAGGCAATATGAGATTAGTTAGGCGTTGTTGGAATAAAGGGGTTTATACAACAGTAGGAGGGTTGCTTAGCCTGTCTGGTCCAAGTTAAAGTCTCATGTACCTGTTCTCATTTCTTTGTGTCTGATAAAGCTTAATTATTCGATATTTTGTGATGAATGTCACCTCCAGTTAGCAGTGTTTTTAGCGTGGTTGTTAACACATGTTTAGTCCGCAGAAGTTAATAGTGGTTGGTAAAACAGTTGCATGCACAGAAGTTGTGTTCATTGACCTGAGGGTCACAGTCAGTCTCACTTATATGGATTCAGGATTAGGATCTAGGCCATGGTTTTCACAGTGCCCATGTGGTCAATTCATCAACTTGGCTCAGTTTGCGCTAGACCGTTTCATACTTTTTATTGACAACAAATGTAATAATGAATCATTTTTCCACATAAGAGCTTATTTAGGGAATTCTTCAAATTATTGTGTTTGAAGGGAGGCAGTGTGCTTATTTAAATGGATATTTACTGTATATGTAAAAATCTGTAAACCTATATGACACTTTTTCTGTGGAACACAAAAGAAGATATTTTGAGAAATGTCTTGACATAGATTTTAAATCATTTCTCTTGACCTACTTTGTGAATTTGAGGTTTTGGAGATGCTATCACCATCTCAGTGTTATTGCTTTACTCCCATGAATGAGTTTAGCAGGGTAATCTTTATCAGAGAAAAAAAAACATATTTTTCCCGTAAATTTTTCTCCTCCCCTTTAGTTATGTTCCTCCTCCAGCTTTTATACTATTCATATTTTCTGCATTTGCCTGTAATGTCTTCCATTGCCGTCTGCCCTGACCTCCGAACCGCCCCACTTACCCCTCATGCTCATGACCCGAATATCAAAACTGCGGTCAACGATTCCTTTCAGGCGATGGGTTATGCCCTAATGCATTTCATGAGGGCTAGTAATGATCGACTTATTTTAGAGAGAATGCTCTTTGGTTTTGACCGAGCACCTCTGGCTAAAATAGTGGTGCGAATATTCTATGATCTTCACTTTATCGACTGCTGCATGGTGTTATGTGCCCTCTGGGCTGGCCACCATCACTAGCAGACCCGCTTTTAGGAGGTTTGCCAGTCAATAAAAACCTCATTTATTTGCATGATAAGGAAACAGAGTAGCGCCGATCGACAGCAGTCTAGACATGACATGTGTTGATAACGGTTTTACAGTTCTGGTTGTATGCTCATCTCTGTATGAATGTGCTGTTAAGAGGGAATAGCTGGGATTAATATATTGAATAACTGAGGCTTCTAAGAGTGCCGTCCTCTCATTATGATATTGATTTGCAAAGAGGTTAACTCATCCAGTTTTTCATCTATAAAATGACTACTGTATATATTTTTAAAACAAGGGTATAACATTTTGTATTGCAAAAAGGCTAAAAAGTATATTTATTTAGGATTTACATGCATTTAATTTTGATAATGATGAATGGTTGTTTAAATTGAGTGCTGTTGTAAATGTAAACTTTTATAGTATTATTTATATTTCTTTATGTTCTGTTAGATAGAACAACTAATAAATGTTAGCAAAATGAGACTTATTTCACTAGTTTATGAGATAACAGGCCAGTGCAGTAAAACCACATTTTCCATCATTTACTATACATAAAGTTTAATAGTTATTGAAATAGTCATCATTTACTCACCCTCTTGTCATTTCAAACCTCTATGACTTCCTGCAAAACACAAAAGAAGCTATTTTGTAGAAGGTTGGTAGCCGAACAGCGGCGGCACCCATTCACTTCTACTGTATGGACACAAAACCAATGCAAGTCAATGTATGCCAGTTAACAACATTCTTCAAAATATATTATTTTGTGTTCTGCGGAAGGAAGGAAGTCATACAGGTTCGAAATGACAAGAGGGTAAGAAAATGATGACAGAGTTCTCATATTTGGGTGAACTATCAGTTTAAACCACCCAATGCACATACAACACATCCATTTGTCCAAAATCATTCAAATTTTGACTTTCTATATTTATTGTAGCCCCAGCACTTAAAGCAACTTAAAATCAGGACTACACAACCTTGAAGCAACACTATACAATAAGGTGCTGTGTGGCCCTCAAAAGCATAAACCTTGTGTCCATGTTACAGATTATTATTTTAGAGCAAATGGCACAATAGGTGTAATAAGACAATATAACAAAGAAAAAGACGGATATTTGAAAATATATCATTAGAGACAATGATCGCTGGTTACATCAGATTTAACATGGAAACTATTATCATTGAACAAAGCATTTTAGGCAAGCTCTCAGTGTAACAATATCAAATGTTTATAATTGACTCATACGGACTCATCTGGGATTCTTGTAACCTCTGAAAAACCAAGCCGATGTTGATTTATATTTTATTTCTTATACTTGTACTTTTCCTGTTTGCTCGCAGACTTTTCTCAGTTCAAGGTTTCTTTATTTTCACAGCGGGTGAATCCACAGAGGGTTACTGCATCTGAATGATCCATGGTCAATGTTGTTCATTTGTTGTGGCTACAATCTTTCAACTTACAGCTAGTTCTGCACATTTCGCCGCACTATAGTAGCTGCACCTTTTACTTTATTTACAGCCATGAAAAACAAGCCAAAACAGATGATGTACAAATGCAGTTTTCCATCAAACTTAACCAAACACTATAAAATAAAAAATAGGTTATAGTTAATAAAATAGGTTTTACTGTCTCCTAAAGTACAGTGCTGTATAATCGTGGACTCAGGCATTATTTTTTGGGCTCTTAAAGTATCAAGTAACTGTTCTTTTACCTGTGCGAGACTTAATATGGCAGAAAGCAGCTATGTCAATTATTATTAACTGAATGGGGTTTTTTTAAGCCCGGTGTCCTAACGGCGAGTGCTACTCCTACTCCTAGCAAATCCCCAACGCTGAGACTTTAAGATACACGCCGATCGTCCGCGCGCGCCGGCTTTGCATGATCAACAGCACAAGAACTGAATCCAGATTAAAGCCCGGAGTAAAAGAGGTGCTCTGGTGAAGGGAGATATCAACGCTATAATGGAAAAACACTATGGTCATGCTAATAGGGCTGGTTTGCAGGCTTCCTTAGCATTCTGTAGAGTTTGTAAGGAGCAGATATGGCATCCACAGAGACTGGTTAATGTTGGCGTAGTGCGAACAAGGGGCTGATCTGTTAGACGGTGCAGAAATAGATCAGGGTCGTGAACCAGAACTTTGACAAAGTGCGACTTCCTCCTCGAAGTGTGAGATGGGATATTGTGTTAATGCTAAAAGGATCAGGAACGAGTAATGCGCTTAACATTGTCAGAAGTCTCTTCTTAATTGTGTCTTTCCAGAATAATGGTAATTTGTGAAAAACGCTGTTAGCTGAACCTTGGACTGACGGGTGAGCTTTTACTAAATTAGTCGCTAATTAGCTCGGATGGTTTTCCGTGCTAGCGCCCAGTCATTCGCGGTTACAGCGACCATATTAGTTCTAGCAAATCAAATCACGGTCTTCCTTTTGAGACTTCATGTCAGTTACATTGCTTTACATTGCTCTTGACATTTCAAATCTGCATGACTTTTTTTCCGCAGAACACAAAAGAAGATATTTTGAAGAATGTTGGTAAACGGTTGTTCTCCATTGACTTGCATTGGTTTTGTGTCCATAAATGGGGACCAACATGGTTACCAACATTCTTCAGATTATTTTCTTTTGTGTTTTGCAGAAGAAAGAAAGTCATACAGGTTTAAAATGACAAGAGGGTGAGCAAATGATGACACATTTTTTGGGGGTGAACTATCACTGTGGCAAGGGGGGCGTGGTCACGCTCCGTCTGGGAGGGAGGAGCTTCAGTCCGGAGCACGGAGGGTGGTAAGTAGGTCAGGTGTGATTTCTAACCTGCTGTCTCTTGTTACAGTGATTGGTGAGAGGAGAGATAAAAAGCGCCACCGAGGGCGCAGACGGGGCTTGCGTCATGAGAGAGACCCAGAGAGGGACTTTGGGCACGCAGGGAGGCGTGCTAGCAACCGTGTGGCAAACTAGCGAGGGAGCTAGTGTTTTGTTTATTGATTTCTGTTTGTTTGGCGTTTTGAAAGCCACCTTTTTATTTACCTTACAATAAATATTATTTGGAACATACCGTGTCGACCCCGCCTCTTTCCTCCAGCTTAGCGAATTTATTACAATCACTTTAAGACAATACATTTTTTTTAGGAAATAATACTCTTGTTTTTTAGTAATGAAAGCCAAAGTAAGGCAGATAGACCTTTGTTATATCATTATTAAAATTCAGGCGAGTAAACAGCCCACATTACGATGAAAATTACAATATGAAATAACAAAATACATAAAACATCTTACCTTTTGAGATTTACAGGTAAGACATCAGTGAGGTTATCTTAACCTTAAGAAGATTGTTTTAGACAGCTTTTGTTTTGAGAATTTGGATTCTTCTTCATTTCTTCCAAAGATTAATCTTGAACGAAATGAAAATGTAATTTTAAAAAAGAATCACTCCAAACCTGTGTATTCCTTGCTTTCTTCCATGGGTGAAATGTGCACATTAAATCTCAGATTTATTACGCATTACAATGATCATTTTTCTCCACAAAAATAACCCTAATGCTCTTCACACAAGATCATTTGAAGTTGACGTTGATCAAAGGTGGTCTGCTGATGCTGATAGTAAACTCCAGCAGACCTGACCCGTACTGAGACGTGAACTCGTCACGGATAAATGACCTCACGGATGCTACCTGATGCATTCTGAAAGCCAATCGACGAGACGGGCCGTTCAGCAGGTCACTCCGCTTGATCTCTGTAGCCAGAACTAGATCGCTTTTACAGTTCAGAGAATAAATGTACCTGCTGGGAAACCAGTGGAGATCAATAAAGCTGCGGCATGCACAATAACAACTCACGCTTAAAGCTTAAGACCAATTGCGAATGTCCTTGACGTGAAACGTGCAGCATTCAAAACCGCCTTTTCATTTACGGGCACGGCGACTGTTGTTTCTTTCTTTCTCTGCCAACAGCCACCTTGTTGTAAAATCTAGCTATATTTACACTGGCACACAAATTGTGGGAAATTACTATAGTCAATAGCATCAAAAAAGACATGTGGTATGCTGGTATTATAAAAACTACACGCGATGATGTCTTTTGTGTGTTATTGGGAAAATGATGGTTTTGTCTCTGTTGTATTAGTTGTCAATCTTTTGAATTCATTCCATGTTGTGTTTTGGCATCCGCTTACAGAAAGAGAAAAGAAGAATCAACGTGTGAGAAAACAAATGCCAAACATTTCTTCAGGGAAGTTAATAGTTCAGTTTTCTTTGATAATGTGATTTTTGAAAAGTTTGTGTATTTTCAGGTCCTAAGAATGCGAGGCACGCTATTGTTGATGGTTATAAAAAGAGCTCCGCTGAATCTCAAACAGCACCTGAAATGTTTAGAAATGTCATGCGTATCTTTTATTCTGACCACGTTCCGCTTTCATCTGGATTCTTACTTGGAGGGGACTGTGACTTTTTCTTTGCCGAAGGATTTGACGACGTACCGAACGAACAGATCAAAATGTTGTTTCGTGTATTTGCAGCGGCACTGTTTGGTTTACTGTTTACATTCTTATGCAAAAGCAACGGAAAATAATATTTGATATAATTTACAATTTGCTGTTCTGTTTTGGGCAGCTTTTGGAGATCTCAGTTGATCATTACCTGAAAACAAGACATTTTAATCGTAAGAATGATTATAATATACATAAGAAGTATTTTGCCAGCTTTGGAAAAGTTACATATAAACATGGTTTATATGCAGTTTTTATACATTCGGACAAATCCCACATTCCCTAAAATGATATAGTTTGCCAAATAATTTTGAAAACGTTTAGTCTTTTTTCCATGTTGAACAATGCACCTCATATTTTTATGGTTTCATCTAACCTGAGGGGGTATTAAAAGCAAATATTGTACAAATATGCCCTCCAGACATCACTTTTAGCCACTGCTGTATGTCTTGCCCTCCGATGACTAGCTCTCATTAGCTTTTCCCCTTCCAGGTTATTTTAAAAGTGTGAAAAAACACTAATGAGCACCTTTACTACACTTATTCATTTGACTCGATATCTTTAAAAAAGACAGTAGAAAATTTAATTAGTCAGCCGGAGAAGTTGTTCAGCAAGCTTTAGTTAATAAGAGCCGGTCGAAGGTCAGCCTCGCAGTGCAAGGAGTCACACGTCGTGACGTAAGGCAGGGGAACTCGGGCCAGGCATAGGAACAATTCTCATTAACAGACACCTTCAACTGTTCCTGCGCTCACATCCCTGGAGAGACCAATTAACCACATACTGACACTCATTTGTTTGTGTGTTGTGTGCTGGAAAGTACATCTTATCTAACCGGTTTAAAAGACCACAGTTGAAGAAAATGCTGTGATTTCTTTCTTTAGAGCATCTTATTTGATCATTTTTTAGTGCAGATGGCTGTGCTTTTAAAATAACTTTAAGTGCATCTGAGATGTGCAGTTTATCAGTTTGTACATGGGTATCAGCTCTTGACCCTGGCATCGATAGTGCAATGCTTTACCAGTTTAGCTACAGGAATAGAGAATGCCTTAAGTAATCCGTAGCGCTGAAGTAGAATAAGATTGACAGGTTTTACTGCGATTCCTTACCATGTCTTAAACATATGGTGACTTTTCGAAAGGTTTTCAAAACCTGGTGACATTTATAGTTAAGACAAAGCTCTCAGTTGGAATTAAGTGAAGTGATGCAGTTAATGTCTTATATATAGAGATAAATAAACTTGAGATGCTAGTAGTTGTCTTTTCATTCTTTTGTTGAAATCTAGAGAGAGGCGTTTAGCGAAATGTTTGCATTGTTCATTTCCATACAACATAGACCAAGACTTCTTTGTTTGTCAAACCAGCAGAGACCACTCTGGACCAGCGTGGAAGTCCACACTGATCTAAGCCGCTATGAATGTTAGACTCGACCTCAGAAAAATTGTCACCCTGTCTTAAATGTTAAAGAAATGACTTTGTGTCCATCTCAGCTGTGTTCAGGACGTGTAGTGTGCAGTGGGCAGTGGAGTAAACTGAAGAAAGCTGAAGAGATCTGAGGGATTGGGTTTGGGTGAAGAAGGTGAGAGAGAGCTTAGACCGACTCGACCTCTCTGCTGTATTTTAGGAGAATGGTCCCGGGCTCCTGGAGATGGGAGTGATACCTGCACAACAGGGGAAGCTGTTTACTGGGAAGCTGTTTAAAACTGATACACCTTTAGGAAAAAGTAGATAGCTATTCAAAAGATTGCAAAAGATTCCTTTTTTTGCATTATTTCAATAGGATTTAATAGTATTCTATTGGTTCCCATCTGCCAGATAACATCTCACAAACAGAATCCATCACATACCCGCAGACGCCATTATAGTTAAATTCCTATTATGACTTTTAAGTCCATTACATTTTTTATTGTGTTTTGGCCAGGGTTTTATTTTTTTAGCAGGGTTATGTGTTGGACTAAATCCCTGTTGAAAAAAACATACAAACCCAATAAAAACCATCACAGAAATTCCATTAGCTTTTTCCAGAAAAAAACATTACAAAATTCTGTTTTGTAGTGTGTTTTGGGCATTATTCCAATAGGATTTAACATGCATCGCATACCACTAGACGCTATTATAGTTATCATTAAAAGAGCTATACAATTCCCTTTAAAACAATTCAAACCATTACAACTTCTTTAATGGTTCCTATTGTTTTTCAGCAGGAATATTTCTAAATCATTGTCATTGAAAAGTATTTGCAATTTTATGCTTTAATTTCACTTGTACCTCCTTAAATTCTAATGACAATTTTGCATTTCATCCAATATTTCAATCCTGAACGACACACAACCCTGCTTGAGGTTTTCATACTGTATTGTTGAAATGACAACAGCACTTTGTTTTTTTTTTAAATAAGGGAGCGCTGTTTGTATTCAGGTTTGTTTAGATGCCAGCTACTGTAAATATGCGATTAATGCGTCATTTTTGTGATGTTTTGATAATCTAATTCAGTGTATAATGGCTATTATGACAATTTTGGACCACTTTGTAAGCATCTGATCCTTTTGGACTTTTCGTTCCAGTAGTGTTCGCGCAGTACTGCGTGCTCTGGGACTCTCAGCCCACATGAATCGCCCCTTAATTAAATTTCACACATTAACACTTAGATCATTACAACAACACCAACAGCCAGCCGGTGTCTGGCGAACCGCAAGCGGCGCCTGCAGTGTCTCTTTTGGAGCCGTAAGACTAAAAGCCCCTCAATGTGTAATTGTGGATGCATTAATGGAAGACATTCTGCATTGAGGTGGATGGAGCTGAAAGAGCCACAGACAGCGTTACAACAGACGTTCCTCGCAATCTTGTCACAAAGTCCCAGATACATAAAAGCCACCATGACTTGCCTGTGTCCACTGCAGCGTTATTGCATTTAGATTCCATTCCTTTTGAATCGGCGTGAATGTGACGCCTGCATGATTCACTGGTGTTAGGCGGCTCGCAAGTTGCAAGTGGCCTACATTTCCCTCTTATCACACAAATTGGAAAGCGTGTGGCATGCACAATGCGTTAGCATGTTTCAGAGAAAGAAAGCAAATGAAAAATGGCCAAATCCAGAAGAGGCACACGAGGGCGGATGAATGTATTAGAGGAAGATTACGGTGAGAAACATGAACAATCGCACTGCCCTCCTGACCACACGCTCTGCTTCGAATTCAGAGCGTGGGGGCAATGGCAGAGGTGAAAGCTTAGGAGACTGCTTGAACAATGCGCAAGTGGATGCTGAGAAAATGATTCGCAGGATTTGATGAAGAAAGAATCCGCTGTTTCATTTGTAGCTTGCAGCTTCATTCAGTGTCACATGCAGTGTTGGGCTTTAACTAACTAAAAGAAAATCCACTAAAAGGAGATGCCAAAGAAATGTCATGCATTGTGGGATTTAATCTGTGTGATAAATGGTGGGTAAGGGACCGTGTAAAAAGATCACACATTATGTACAAACATGTTCGCATGTTTGATCATGACAACAAGCGCTACCCAAAACTCATTTATTTTACCCCAGCTAGAGCACACTTAAAGGAACGTTTTACCTAAAAATGAAAATGATGTCATCATTTGTGGCATGTATACATGTTTTTGTTGAACAAAGAAGATATTTGAACAAATGTGGGAAACCAAACAGTTCCAAACTAAGATATTTGGAAGAATTTTTGGGGGGGTAAACTATCGCTTTATCTTGTAATCCATGTTTATTTATTACAAAACTTCTTAGCAGTAATCTACTTTTCCTCAACTAAGGTTGAACTTCTTTAAAATAAAAATCCATTCTGTGTGTGCTTTTATCTACACTGCAAAAAATGGCTTGCTTTCTTAGTATTTTTTTCTTGTTTTTCAGTACAATTGTCTCAAAATTCCAGATGCATTTTCTAGATGAGCCAAATGACCTAAGAAATTAAGTCTTGTTTTTAAGCAAAAAATAAGAAATGTAAGTACATTTGTGCTTAAAACAAGCAAAAAATCTGCAAATGGGGTAAGAAAAATAATCTTAAAAAAGTTATTTTTCTTACCCCATTGGCAGATTTTTTTGCTTGTTTTAAGCACAAATGTACTTACATTTAATATTTTTTGCCTAAAAACAAGATTTATTTTCTTACGTCATTTTGCTTATGAAGAAAATGCATCTTGATTCAAGAATTTTTAGACATTTATACTGAAAAACAAGACAAAAGTAAGAAAGCCATTTTTTGCAGTGTACTACGACCTCCCGTCTAATAATGAACGTTGTGTATTTCAATCTCTGCATTTGATGCCTAGCTCAACTTTATACCCTTGTTTCTCTACATCACTATCTGCCAAAGAGCAGACGTGGCACATTAAAATATTACCCCTTCTGTTGTAACCAAATGTAAGCTGTGGACAAAATGTGTAATGGCATCAACATTAATAATGGATAAGTATCGGTGAAAAAGCTTTGCCTTCTCGAATGCATAATTCATTTCTGCACCAGCATTGAGACAGACAGTAATTAGCTGTCCACCGGCCTTTAGAAGTAAAGATGCTCAGGGTTAGATTGTAGATACACGTCTGTCTTAACAAGGCCGTTGTCAGACTGTCGCATCAAGTTTGTTTTAGCAGTGTCTGTGCTTTTGTCAGCTTGTATCTCCCAGAAATAAAAATTCGGTCATAATTTACAGACTCTCCTGTTGTTCCGTATATGGTGAGATTTATAGTCCTGTCATAATTTAGTCAGCCTCATGTCCATCCATATGCGATGTTGAGATTTATCACTGGATGCAGAGGTGTAACTCATCATCAATCTTGCTGCTTGTGGCCCTCGGGAGTCTCGGGCCCCGGAGCGTTTGCCTCATATACCTGGCCTGTAATCCTGCCTGCTGCGTGCCCAATGCCAGGACTGTTCAGATCTTGTTCTGGGGGACACTGTCCAGCAGAGTTTAAGTCAAAGTCCACAGGAACAGGATCATAAACATACATAGATGTTGTATTAAGCACTTTAGCCCCAATATGATGACACCATTTGCATATGATCCGTGTAGGTGCAGATCATTTTGATAACTGTCGTGTGTACGCGATACTTTCCAAAAACGCAAAGGAAAAATGTTCCAGTTTTTTATTGTCTAAACATACTTAGAGTAAACATCTGTTTCCTTTAGTTTCGTAAATGATTTAAGACAAAATTATGATTTATTGATTCTTGTATGTATCATAGGCATGTGTGTGGAAGCTTAAAGGACGTTTGAGAGCTAAAGTGGAATTCCAGATTTTCAGTAAATAATGACTTAAGATTTCTGTTTGTACCTCACACAAAGAGTGAAAAGGCGATGAGAGAATTTTCATTTTTGACTCAACTACCTCTTACAGAACAAGGATTGAAGCTCTGTGATTAAGAGTGCCTGGGCTTATCTCTCTCCCTTCAGTGAGAAATAACTAAAGCCCGATGGTGAAAAAAAGATTTCATGGGAGAGATATTTTATTGAAGCCTCACAATCTGCAAACTAATTAAAGGTGAGGACATTGAGGTAATAGCATTTAAGCTGTACACGAAAGGTCAAACCTCTCTTACACCGCAGACAAGATTAGTGAGAGAAAGATGTAGATAAAACTAATAAAACAAATAAATGCTGGAAAGATGTCTTGTGTGAATTTGGGATTACCACACAGAGCCGGGAGAATTAGTCACTGCAGGATGAAACAAGTTATTGCATGCGTAGCCACACAGACAGATGTTTTGTTTGCAGGCAGAGTTAGCACTAATGTCTACCATAATGATAGACTGGTGTGTGGTGTATTTTAGAAAAAAAGAAAGAATCCTGAAAGAAAGTTTTCAAAGTTGACAGTAAAGCAATAAAATGGCCCATACTTATTCATACTTGTTAATGAAAAGACATACACATAAATAAATAAATAAAGCATTGCGTAAAATAAATAATACTAATTATTAATAATTATTAATAATTATTATTATTATTAACACTACTAGTACTACTACTGCTAATAATAATAATAATAATTTGTTGATGTCTTTGAGTCAATAGCAATAAAGCATTAAGTAAAAGTATTATTATTAGTATATATAATTCTAATTCTAATATATAATATTATTGTTAGATATATTTGATTATTTCAGATAGACTTTTTTTACATTTGTGAACAACATGCAGTGGTGAATCATGCACAGTAAGATCAGAGAGAGTAACCAGCAGCAATTACGACATCATGTTGGCTTTGACAGTCGAATCAATTGAGAAGTAAAGAAATGCAGCTGACATTTATTCCTCGAGGTTCAGTTGTGACACTGGAAATGGGATGTCAAGTTGATTGCACTGCACTTTGGGATTTGACATTGCATGCAATGTTCTCTGCTTGTATAATGCACATTTTGACAAAAGTAGGTCAATTCAGTATTCCATGCATACCAAAAAATCCTGAATGCTCAATGCATACTGCAGAAGTAGTATGGGTAGAATGGTATCATGCGATTCTGAACCTACTCATATCCACCAGCAATTCCGGAGTGAGCTTGATTCTTTTGTATTTGCCATTTTTCTCTTGTTAAAACCATTCTATTGTGCCTCTTGGGTTTGACCAATCGTGAGGTTATGGTACCTGTGGTTTGTTTTAGTAGAATAAATACCTCTCGGCAGGGGTAATATGTCAGTTTGTCTTGAGTGCGCTAAATGATTTCAGTGGCGACAAATTTAATGTAGTGGACGTACTGTAGGTGGTGGCTTCATCCATCCACTCCACCTGTGAGTAATTCTTCAGCCCTTAAGACCCGTTCAAGTGAGACAGAACAATATAGCAGGCTCTGTTTGAATGGAGTGTTGTCAGTGCACACTAGGTGGGGAGATTCATTTGAAAGACTTATTTTGTGAATGAAGGAACTGTGCACTTCTTGCTTATAGTACATTACATTGCACAGGGATGGGGTTGCCATGGAAATAAGTGAAGGCCTGTTGTGACTACATCACGTCTAACTGACTCATTACAATTTGGGCACTAGCATCTGACATTAAAAGAAACAAATGGAGGTTTCAAAATAAATAAAAGAGTAGTTCATTATTGTATTCGAATTTTACATTTTGGTTAGGGTTATTCCGATACCGATACCAGTATCGGAAATGCCACCGATACCGCATAAAATTCTGAGAACTTGAATCCATGTACCGATTCAATATTATTTTCCTAAACAGGGGGCTTTTAGGGGGGGGTTCTCTAAACAAAAATCTAAAATAAAATACAAAAATTATACATTAATAATAATAATAATAATATTACACTAGAAGTACAGAAAACAAAATGTTTAGGCTATTTGTGCCAGAATGTTATTTGTTTTTTATTAAGTTTATCTAGAGGCATTACTGCTTTGTTTTCATTACTGGTCGGTTATTCTGTTATGTTATCCCAAAGAGAGCCGAGGTCAAGGAATACCCAGGATACTTTATTTATAGCAGTGATGTGAAGATCACGAAAATAAAAAATAAACGTTAGCCTCCGTACTTTTGGAATACGTTTTTTATATGGTGTGTACTTATATATAAAATAATTTCCATTAAGTTTAGCTGTGATCTGAAGAAATCTCCAGCAACATTCAAATTATTTTTGACTCTCAATAAGTTTAGTTGGAACATCTTTGTTAACAAAAATTATTAAAACATGCACAGAAAATCTTGGTTAAATTTGGCACATTATTGAAACTGACAGGGCAGCTATGTAGGGTTTTACATATGCAGAGTAAATATGCAGAAAAAAAATCCAAATTGCCCCAGAGCTTTTTGCTTTTCTACATTCTCCAAAATATCTCATTTTGTGTTCAACAGAACAAAGAAAATTACAAAGCAATTTTTCCTACTATGGTAGTCAATTGGGGCCATGAACTGTTTGGTTACAAGCATTCTTTCAAATATCTGCCGTTGTGTTCATCAGAGCAAAGAAATGTATACGGATTTGGAAAAACGTGAGGGTGAAGAAGACATTTTTGGGTGAACTGTTCCTTTAAGCTTGGATGGGAACACACACACATTAGTTGACTTGAATCCTTTGAAGGTAACAAATGAATAGGTTCAATAGTGCCCTTCCCTCTGCTGTCTTCTAAATAATCATTGCTTATAATGTCAAATGTGTTAAGAGAATACTACATGGTGATCAAAAAAATCACACATCAAAGCTTTATAGAATACAGGACTCATTTACAACATATTAGTCCCAGATGTAACAGAACTGACATTTGATACAAGTCAGAGAACGTAGATTATACAACATTTTACAGAGTATAATAAGCCATTAATAGTGTTAATGTGTGCACACTGCACTTCAGTCTTATTCCACAGTGCATGGTTGTTATTGTTTATTCATTGATATGTCTGTTTATGTGTTAAGGATGCTACTGGTGTCAGATGGGGCTGTGCTTATATAAAGCCCTGCAGTCTCTCTGTAGGTGGAGGTTGCTGGTTATGCTGACCTTTCGGTGTAGCCCTCATGCCATGTTTACCCTGCTCTACTGACATATTTCTCTGCACACACACATGCACACAGCCGTTGGATATAGTCTCTTGCCCTATTGCTGTTTATTTTGCCCCAGTCTGTGGATGTTAAATAAAAGTATTTGCTTGTTGTTTTTCCCTTAAGTGACAAATGTAAAACATGATGCTTGGGAAGGTCAGCACACACACACACACACACACACACACACACACACACACACACACACACACACACACACACACACACACACAGGCATGTTTTTCTCTAGTAAACATGCTCTCAATTGACCGCGGTTGTCAGGCAGAGGTGTAACAGATGCACTGAGGTGTTACAGAAAGAGCATCTGCCCTGTCTGACCTCTCACCTTCACCCTCTACAACATGCCCATGATCCTTGTTCCTGAGTATGAGTTCAAGTATTGAATCAAATGTGTCTGCAACCTCACCATTTCCTCACCAATACTTTCACTTACGTTTAAATGGTAAGATTCTTTATTGCATTCTTCTTTACATATAGTAAATAAAGTAAATTTATTGGTAGTTAATTGGTAATGGATGTGCTGTATTCCCGTTTGTAATAAATAATTATGCTAAGCTAAAGTACCATAACATTTATCCTATTTATGAACATCTGAAGAATAAAATGTAAGATTCATCCAGAATTCATCTGCTGTACTTCACGAAATAAGCCATCCCTACTGGTGATAACTTCACAGATCAAAAACATTTGATCGATGCCAATAACCAAGCGGGTGGGTGCGCAGTAGTTTGAGTCCTGACTTGTGGTCCTTTCCCGACTTCTGTTCCCCTCTCTCTCTTATCCCATATGATTTCTTGTCCTCTCTCCACTGTCCTATCAAGGTATAAAGGCCAAAAAATAGATACATCTATTGAGAAGCTAATCATAATGAATTGGACTATTCTGTAGTGGCATTCGGTAGTTCATTCTCTTATAATGAAAAATGGCCAATTATATTAATTGCATATGCAAAAAGAAAAACAATACCTTCATTCATTATCAAACTTCCCTTTAGAGCTATACATCCTTGTTAAAAACATACTTGTTATTAAGCTGTGATAGCTGAACACAACACATGAAAACAATAATGTATCAATGGTCTGTAAATGTTGTGAATGTTGTTGTAGACAGACAGAGACATTATTGAATGCGCTTAAAGGTGAAAATATAAAATGTTGAGTTTCTTACAAAAGACTTTGTTGTAATGTGTTGTTGAGGAGATATCAGAGATGATATACTGTGAACACAGTGACAGCTGGCAGCTTGATGTGGTCATGCACACTAAAATGAATTGATAGGTTTTAATATCAAGGTAATGAAACCCATTTAGAATGAGTAATGATGAAAATTAAGCTCATCGTTTTGTTATATTAAGCTTGGGCTATTTTTATAAAGAGTATCAAACCAAGTGGCATTTATTGTAAAGAAATATAGCACACGTTTCACTACAGTTGAACATTTCAAATGATTAAAACCATGAATTTAACAATGCAAAATGAAGAGAGCATATTTACTGCAGCACTCTGCTTTTAAAAGAAGGCATTTGACATGACATAATATATTACCTTTCAAAGTGCACTGTGTAAGATTAAGGAGGATCTTGCAGAAATGCAATATAATATACAGAACTGTGTCTTAAGAGGTGTATAAAGACCTTACACAATGAAGCGTTATGTTTTTTATTACCTTGAGCTATTTCTATCTAAATACACTGCAGGTTCCCTTAAATAGAATTCATCATGTTGTTTCTACAGTAGCCCTAAACGGACAAACTGCTCTACAATGCGCGTTTCGTAAATATGTTATCTCCTTCGGCAAAAACGTGACAACATCTTTGTCGTGTGTCAGCCGCCGTAGTGCTTCGAAAGGGAGGGGTGAGCGGTGGAGTGAGCCGTTGGTTGCGATTCACAACCTCACCGCTAGATGCCTCTAAAATCTCCACATTGCTCCTTTAAGTCACCCAAATACCAAACTTTAAGATTATATTAAGTTTTTTTTTTTTTAGAGTAAATATAATAAATATATTTAAAAGGTAGGGCTTTTTCTGATGCTCACATAAGATGACGTTTATTATATAGCAGTAAGCCTTTTCACGTGAGGACAGCAACACTTGTGATCGAGATCCATATAATGTAGTATATGGTCCATAATAGTTTTTCCACTTCTGCATTTTTTCCTCATATTTTATCTGATGACCCCTAAACCAGATGATTTTGATAATAGCTGTTGAATGTAATGATGATTACTTCTTTTTTTTAAATCATATTTTATCATTGATTTGAATACTGTAGATACTAGTTGATGTTTAAGGTCTTAGATGTGCAGTCTGGTTCTGTTATTACATTGTTCACAAAGTGACATCTCAAGTGGTGTAATACATTACATTTGTGATGCAACAGTGTTTTAAAATATGGATTAAAATATTTATACTGTATGCTAGGATTCAATATTTTGTACATGTTATACATTTGACTTGTAATGCGTTATTTATATGATATTATTTAATTCTGTATATTACTTGAAGCTCTATTCTCTTTATTCTATTTTCATAGAAAATTCTGTCCAATGTAAAAAATGGCAACATTTCTAGAAACTTGTGCTCACAGATATGAATTATCTACTTGAAATGAATACTGAGTATACTGTACAAAACCTGCTAATATTTATTCAATATCACTCATTCATATATTTAAACATGTGTGCTCACTAACAGCAGTTTTCTCATCTGTGCTTTCCAAATATAAGATCTTGTTTTTAAGAATGATATGCTGGGATTTATTGTGGAATTTTTAATCCGAGGAAAATGTGTGCCGTATGCTGAGAATAAAGTGTTAAAAACAGGCCTGTGTACATAAAAGCCAATATAAGCCCAGAAGATAAAGAGACGAGAAGTGAAATAGTAAAAGATGTTTGACGTGCCGCTGGGTGGTGAAGTAGGCTATATGTTTGCTAACGCTAAGCTAAAGCAGATATTGGTAATGGATTTTGTGAGCGTTTAGGACTAAACCATCGATTCTAAAAGCTTGGACAAATTAAATGTTTGAAAAGCGAAATGAAAAAAGACCCAAGAAATTCCACTGCATCCTGTTCGGAAAGGCTGCTTTTTGCATGCTTCTGTCATTATGAAAAGTGGATGGCCCGCTGTCATCTGGACATCCTGCCCTCTCTCAAACGTTTTAACCCCATTGGGCAGGAGGCCAGGACCATAAAGAGGCTCTTTCACCAGAAGGTCCATTACTGACCTGCATCACCTAACAGCATGAGTCTCTCCTGGATACCAGCCATGTGTACTGTCTATGTTTATAGCTTTGTTTTAGCTGTGCAACGTCCGGTACGAAATCGCCTTAATCGCATAAGAAAGAATGTGCAATAAAGTTTCATTGCACAATTTCATCATTTTTCCATGTTTGCTCCTAGTGTATGGTATCAGCAGAAAACTGAAAAGCAAGATAATAATCTGGATATATTTGCTGGTTTCCCGGTTGGCAGACGTAATTGCAGGTTGCCATGCAACTGTATTTATGTTCGGCTATGAATTAAAACTCTGTCTGTGGATTTGAGGGTTATGATAAGAAAGGGTCTTCTTTGCATATGAATTAAGCAAAAGCATTTTTTGTGCATAGCTCGGTATCAATCAAGGTACACGTGCGTCCTGCATCATGTTTCCTAATCATATATGATGTGCAGTCAGGAATGTCTTGTTCCATTAGTTGAGCAGGATCTGAATCAGGTTACATTACATCCCAATACGCTTTTAGAGGTTTTCACGCCTCTTTTAATATTTTACATGTTTTTAGGCTGTAGAAACATCGGTTTGTGTTTTTAAGCAGAGAATGCTAACCTATTGTACCTTTGATTGCTTAAAGTCACCATGAAATCAAAATTGACCATTTTTATTTTTTCATGTTATATTACAGCATTTATTATAAATGATGTATTTGTGTGGGTTATTAGTGTTTTACAATTCACATGCCCTCATAATCGTTAATCAAAGTCAGAAACTATCCCTCCCCCCACACGGCCCTTGGGGGCGGGGCTATATTGACTGTCCAATGGCCATGCTTTTAACTTTTAACTTCCAACAATCAAATCCCAAAAGTCAAAAACAATTCGTCCAATTCCAGGCTAAATAAAAAACGGAGGAGCCTATCAAGGGGGAGGGGCTTCTCAATATGCTCTTTTAGTTGAGTCCCACCTTGAGAGAAAGATGTTTTTCTACATTCTCTTGATGCCAGCTTGGCACGTTTTGTAGTTAAAGCTAGTTTCCTGTTTAGGTGGATATTATATCAAAACATCAACTGAAGTGGCACATTTTAAGATATTTCAGTGGGTCTTTAATCAGAAGCACACTTGATTCATTGCCCCATTTGTAACTGCTTGTTAAATTACTGACTGTTGTTTATTTTTGGCAAATTTGGCAAATTTCTCATCCTATTCCTCCTCTCTATGCAAAAACTAGGTCAGTTTATTTCAGCTTAAGCATTTAGCTTTCAGCAGAAAGCCTGTAACATAGGTAATGGAGAAAGGAACTGAGTTGACCTGCTGTTGTGGTCATTGATTTTGCATACCTGTGTCTCGCAGCAAGCTGTTTGCTCTGAAACTGTAGTTATGTGGCTACGCTAAGCCACTAGGACCCTTAACAAGATTTCTGTCTCTGAAAAAGTCGAGACACAACTCCTGCCAACACGTGTGCGAAAAAATGACACAAACACATCCAAAAAGACACTCGCACACACCCGCGTGGCTACACGTGTCTCGGTGACATAAAACCCTCCGAACACTCGCATCGTTTTCGAGCTTTACAACATGTCATGCCTGCAGGCGCTACTTTGCAAGGTACCAACAAGTTTCACGAGTCCCACATTGAGAGAAAGATGGGTTTTTACATGCTCTTTTGATGCCAGCTTGGCACGTTTCGTAGTTCTCACATTATTAGCAATGCTAAAATGTGGAAAGACTGAAGGGATTTGATTCTTCTTTAGGCAAGGAGCGTTTCAGACACACTGTGTAGTACCGTATTCGTGCCGAAGAGCTTCTCAGGGATAATTTCACCAGCCAACTGCATTCTTCTTTTCTAATGAGGATACAATGGGCCGTTATGCCTGTGTTTTATTATGAAAAGGAGAAAAATTGGAAAAGTAGGCTTTCTTTTCCATATTCCCCTACTGCGCATTAACTCATGCACACTTCCAGTTTGTGCAATAGTACCACCTGCTCCCTATCAATTACATTCAACTGCTGGAAAATTTAAATGACGACATGTATTTATCTCTTTAGTATGCATGTTCCTCAAGATGCTGAGGGATTATCAGATGATTTGGCAAGCACAGAAGCATCTAGTGTGTGTATTAGTTAAGAAGGAGAGTTTTTGGTTTGACATATCTTACAGGGTCACATGTCCAATTGTTGGCGCTTAGTTAGAGATCTTTTTTAATGGAACAGATGTTTTGCATTGAAAGGGTTCACTTAAAGGGTACACAGTTTGTTGCTTTATACTTACTCTTAACTATAAATTTGCAATGTTTTTGTATAGTAACTTAGTTAGTAGAGTATTGTGTTAGTAGCGAAAAGCTCTCAAAGAGAACTCACATACAGAAATGTACATTGAATTGGTCACAGACCAAATTGCATTATCGTTTTTTTTTGTCCAAAAGATAATAAAGATAAATATATATATATCTCACTGCACCTCCACTCATTGCATTCTGCGTTTACCTTGTTGTTTTTATTGTATTCTATTTATTTACACTTAACCTTTTAAATTATAAAACTGTTTTGCATATAATAACAGTTTTCTAGAATATTGTTTGGATAACTGGTTTAAAAAATGATACATTTAATTCTGTTGCATATAATTGAATCAAGAATGATACATTTAGTATTGTTTACATTTTTTCCGCAATTTTGGTGTTTAATTTCTTTATTGTATTTAGTTTTCAGGTGCATTCAATTAATACAGTTAAAAAGTTTAAATATACTTTAATTATATGAAAAAAGGTCTGGTTTTACATCCTGATTTTTCATTCTGGTGACGGAGTGAAGTTTCCAGATCGCTGGACAAAACATACAGTTATTGGGTGGTCAGATAGATGCGGAACAGGAGGAACAAGTGGAAAGATTGTGTCTCGGCTATGTCATTATGAAGCTCTTGAGGGAGTTGAAAGATGAGGAGATACTTTACAAATGTTTGGCTTACATGCCTACGCCTTCACCTTGGAAACTAAAAGCACTTTAGTCGCTATACAGTCATGTGTGTCTGCCGGAGTTCATTAGCCGTACCTGGAGTGGCATCAGCCAGCATGAGAAGAGCTTCCTCACTCCTCCTACTCCCTAACCATACACATCTTCCTTTAATTCCCCCAGTCACCTCACTGTCAGCATTCTGTAGCATAGCGACTGCTGTTATTGTATGTCCTCTGCGTTTCATGAATGTCAACAGAACAGATGCTAACATTCAGCATAGCGCTAATTGGAAGGTTTCGAGCCGAAACATTAGCCATGCTAGATGGCGAGAGCAATTTCAAGATGTATTATCATGCTGTTTGTGTACTTGTCCCATCTCAAGCCCCACACAAACAAACTGTGACCTTACCTGTGTAGCTCATTCCACACCATATGCACTAGTGACATGAATGAACCCTCACGCAGCCGGCCGAGGACAAGTTATTACTTATATAAATGACTTTTTACCTTGAGGACGATAAAACAAATAAACTAATCCCAAAGACATACACTGAATGAAGGAGTGGATCCATATCTGAGGACCAAGATATAGTTAAGTCAAACTAGACAGTAAAACATAAGATATTAAGTTGAATGAGCAAATTCAGATAGCAAAAGTTGGATCAACTTAAAACACGTTTTATAAACATAAATGATAAATAACAAAAACATTTACAGTAATAAAACAATTGTTTAGCATAATTTTATATTACCCAGAGCTGAGTTCATAAATCTACTACTGGTTTGCATATAATAATAATATTTTTCAGAATGTAACTTTATTTCGATAATTGGTAAAAAAAAATGTAAGTTATATTTGATTCTGTTGCATAGAATTGAAAGGAAAATAATACATTTAGTATTGTTTTAAAATATATTTTGTATTGTGTTATTTTATTGATTTAAATGCAGATTCATTAAATTAATAAAATTTAAATATTTTAATAAACAACAATTGAACAAAAATGATTTTAAACTATTTTAAAAATACCAAAAAGTTATTTTTGTTTTGGTTCGTTGGCCAAGTGCATCCTGAATGTTCAGTTTTAGCCCAGAATTTTCATTCTTGTGCAGATCTAACAGCTGTCACAGCCTGTTGTCTTGAGGATTGGCGTTTTTGACCCCCCCAGAACATCCTAGAAATAACATACTGTGCCTTTTTTATCATCATTTCTATTTCTATGTACTATATATGGTTAAACTAGGGTTATTGTGGTGAAACCATGATAAATTTGTGGTCGATGTGGTTTTACCACAAATACAGTAGCAGTCAAAAGTCTGGAAACACTTATATAATAAACTCATCAAAACTGTGGTGTAGGAAATTAAGTTTTGACTAAAAGCATGTCAAATAAATCAATTTGTTATATTTTAACATGTTCAAACGTTTTCTTGGCTACACTTTCGTGTTTTTTTCACAAAGCACTTTAACACCAACTACAGCACCTCTAATATGAGTGTTACATCATTCTGTATTTGTATTCAGTGGATCCAGTCTGCGAAATACTCAGCAAAGAATAGCCTGCGCCAAATGAATATCAACAATGGAAATTGCCAAGTCTTTGAACACGGTGACGGATGCTAGATGAGACAACTTTCCCAAGTGATCCTTTCCTAAATAAAAATGCATTACTCACAGCTTGATTTTTCTATTGACTTTCCCTCAACAAACATGTTTCCTCAACAACAACGAACAAATTGGTCCCTAAAAGATCCAGTGTGGCTCAAATGCGATTCTCAACGATGCACTTCTCATGTAGTTTAACCTCATCGAGCATGAACAGCCATTTGGTTTTATCCTCCGAGGCTGCGATCGTCTCGTGTTCATAAATGACGCCACCTGTTATACGCTCTAAACGCCCGTGTTAATCAGAGACGAGAGATTGATTCAGAGCAATAACAACCTGCTGTGCCATGGTCTTGTTCTTCTGGAAGACCCTAATAGCTGGTGCTAGCATATATATTACCTTAATGTTCTTAACCCCCTCTGTTTTACCACCACAGCAAATATGGGTACGTTCACAGCGTAAAGTTAACATTTTGTTCCGTTTATTGCTGCACATGTCAGGGAGCATCTGTTCGCTTGATAGTTATCTAAGAGAAATGTTCTTCATTTCCCGTTTGTATCACATCCTGTTTTCTGTGTTTTATTGTTCTGTGCTTTGTGTATTCACACAGGTAGAGGAAAAAGTATTAATTGTTTATCCCAAAAATCCTAATTCTAAATGTATTTAACATTACTTCAGCCTGACTTTAATAAATAATAATCATAATCGTTATTAATAATTGTTATTATTATTTAGTTAATTAGTTATTAATAAGTAGTGTTATTAGAGTTGTTATTATTACTCTAATAAGTTAATAATTATTAATAAGTAGAGTTATTAGAGTTATTATTATTGCTATAATAATACTAATATTTGTTTCTTAAAGGTCCAAAGTGTACAATCTAGTGGTGAGGTTGCGAATTGCAACCCACCAGCTCACTTCTAAACGCTGTTCTAAGCGCTACGGAGTCCGTGAGAGGATTAAGATGTCGTCACATTTTCGCTTCTTTCCCAAAAGAGAAAACTTATTTACGAAACGCAGAGCCGTTTGTCCGTTTAGTGATACTGTAGTCACAACATGGAGAATTGTTTGTAAGGGTGAGCCCATTATATATAATGATAATTATGATTAATAATAATTATTTACTTTATTAATTATTACTTTTTAATTAAGTGTTGTTTTTGTTGTTATTTTTAATTGAAAATTAGGAGGAATCTCAGGCCAGACAGGCACCGGTTTGAAGGTGCCGCGGTTTCAAAACGGAACCATTTTTTAACAAACATTTCCTAAACTATATATGTATAACTATAACATAACAATATTTAAATATTATATAAGTATTGTTATATGTTATAGTTTAGAGTGTTCGTGTAAAAATGGTTTACCATTGGAACGGTCTCATGTGTATTATATACAGTATGTACTGATTAGAAAGAAGTGTATTTGTACTATGAAGGGCATTGTACATTGTCCGCTTATATAGTCAACAGCTGCAGCTCATTATAAGGACTTCAGTAACCCCTAGAACTTTATAGAGTTCTACTTTTCCCATTACTTTTACAATTAGCTCATCTCACAATGTATGCTTTCAAATAAAAGAGCCGAATTTGCTCTGACACGGCCCCTTATTGTAAGAAGAATGGCCAGGCCTTTATTCATCTTTATGCTCAATAATATTTAATCTTGACCTTGAGCAGTAGAAATTAGCTTTGACGGCGTGGCATACATTTGATACGAACGTTTTCTCGTGCAATAAACGGACGATATCGTCAAAATGTAAATGGCGCAACAGCGTTTCCAGCATCAAGCGGTATCTGCAGTGCAGTCAGCGCTATTGGCACCAGCGACTGCACACCTATTCATGCATAGCTAAACTAATGAAGGATTAAACCTACTTTGGCTCGGACCGCCTAATTCTGCCAGATGAGCTGTTTAATGTGGGTTGCGTTGAGGGCAAACAAGCCCCCTGGTCCGGCCCCTTGAATTAGCATAATTCCCTGGACGTCTTAGTCTTAGTTTAGTGTTGCTCTTTGTTTATGCATAAGATTTGAGGTCATTTGCATGTAGATGTATGAAATGATATGATAATGCTTAATGACAGGCTTGACATGGTGTTGTGAATATAATCACACATACAGCTAAAGCTGATGGAGCAGTTGTTTTTCAAAGAGAGAAAATTGTGAACAATTTGTTACTCTGTGTGTCTGGTAGAGGCGTAGAGAAAACTGTTATTCAGTTTTCCTATCTTCTGTGTTTTTACTGTAACCTTTGTTGTAAATATGCTAAATATTATTTATTTGCAAGTTGCTTAGTTTGGATAAAAGCGGATTTGATAAATGTAAAATGTAAATGGTTGGCTTGTAACAGTATCAAAATATATATTTTGAATCTTTTTTTTTAAAATGCATATTTTTGGATCATTGAAATTTGATATTGAATTTTTCTGTACCATCACACAATACATGTCATAGTGCCGCCAGCTTGGGCATCATCCAGTACATTTTTCTTTTTTTCAGAACAAATAACACGTTTTCTGCCTATACAAGAGAGACCTGTTATATTTGCATATATTGGACTCATAATTCAGATTTGATCATCATTAAGGTAGCATGAGGTACGGTATACTGTATATTAAAGAGGTCAGAAACTGGACTGCTAGTGAATTAATATTTGAATTAATGACCGATTCGTGTATTAAACGCTGTAGCATTTAGCCAGTGTTGACGCATCCTTTAATATTTTTTGGAAATATTTCCTTGAAACCCAAAGTAGCAGGCAAACGTCAGTTTGAAACGGCATGATTTCATGGCATCTAAATGTGGGTTAATTGCTGATGACTGTGATGAGAAGCTCTTATGTTCATCGAATTTTCCCCTCCGGAGCTGCAGACGCTGAGGCTAAAGTGGGTCTCCTTACGCCAGCCGCTGAGGGGCCAGCGGTTGTCAGAGAGCTCCACACAAAGGCTCTCATGGGAGGAAGCGACGGCCCCTCCTATACATCTGTGTGACTAGCGCTCTCTCACATCCACTTTCCGAACCTCCGTAATGAGCGGTTAAATGTAGCTCAGGATGCTGAGAATCACTTAGGAGGATTCCCTTAATGCACGTCTCCAGACAGCCCACAATTAAAATTTAAAAATGAATTGAAGCTTCTGCATAATTTACGCAGACCCCAAACTGCTAATGGGGTCGACAGCTGAAAAAGTGGGGGTGCGGCCGACTTTCCGTCTGCGTGCACGCGCCACTGCCCGAGCCGCCCGTCTGATACTGGTACCAGGTGCATTGTGGGATGCATATAGGTTCATAATTGTGTTTGCATGTCTCTTGTTTTCCGTACTGATGAATAAGGGAAGTCGTGCGTGTTGTTCATAGAAACTGTGCTTAAAATTCCATCAGCATGATTGTCATGTTAACATTTTAATATCACAGTTAGCGATGCGATAAATTGCAGTAAATGGTTGCACTTCCAGGTGTTGAGCGTGCAGGTCATCGTCTTGTTGGATAGCTAATTGAAATCGCTTTTTTCTTTAGGTAAGCGTAAATTGTGAATTTGTTTGTGCGTCTACTAATCACTACGCTAATGGGTCAAGAAAATGAATATTATTGTTTTGTATTCATGCGCCATTCTGTTGTAAATTGTCTGAAGCTATCAACACATAGCTACAGATGGTTTCATCGAACGCCTCCGTTTACCCCGGAATTGAACTTCCGGGGTGTTTGTTGTTCGGTCTGGCCAGTGTCTAATAATATAACTAGTTATACTTTATTTAATGTATATTAATAATGTACTGTATAATAATTGTATTAAATTATTGCATATTACATTTATTAAAAAAACAATTTGTTGAATGGGTCGTATAACTGTCTCATTTAAGTAATGTTTCTTTTACTGGTAACCCAAAATAATACTGACTAGACTTGCTAGACAAATAATTTACTTGTTATTTCTTTAGCTTGTTATTGGAAGATATCTGCAGGGACTCTATTCTTTGTGGATGTGTACCGGAAGTTAAGATTAGGCCACAAAGCGTGCATGTGCAATAGCAATTGTTTTATGTTCTAAACAAACTCTTTCCTACACACAAACTCGGATCAATATGTTCATTTATTTATAATTGAGAGATAGAAAAGGTGCTTTGTGATAATGACCGGCTTGCTGTACAGTTTGCTTATTCAGTCATTTATATAAATAAGGTCAGAGATCTGTCTGGCTGTTTTTCCTGCTACATATGCATGAAGCAAACATCTAAGGTCGGAGTATAATACTTTTACTGCGGGACTTCATCTTTAGTGAAAGTTCTCTGTTTATTTGTTATACACCGTTCACCTTGGACAAATGTGATATAACACTGCCTACACCAGACACGAGCGACGTCGTGTCTGCATCCAGTGTAGACAAAATTTCAATAACTCTAATGAGTTCTATTACCTTTTAAGGTTGCGTTCAAACACAATTGAAACGTTATTTAAATAACTGATTTAAAACGCTCTATAATAGCAGACTTCATGTTTTCATTGGCTTTAAATGATAACTTATTACCTTATAAAGGCTGACATCATTACCCTGCATAGAAAGAGCCAACCATATTTAATTGAAATATAGTATTTTATTAACGCTTTATGAACATTAAATTGACATTTCTCTTGCTTTACCCACCATCTTGGCATAGGCCGAATGATAATGCAATGTTGTACCACAGTGTTCTTGCTAATTCAACAATAATGCAATTGTAAACATTTTTCATAACCGCATATGTGGGAGATGCACACATTTTATTTATGCCTCACACAGTGAAATCTAGAGGAGAAAATGAGAATTTAGGAACACGAACAAATGAGTCGTACAGGATTGGACATTGGTCATGTTTGCTTGAGAGAACTGACGGTGGTTCTTCTGTCAGATGGCGTTTTGATAGATTTTGCTCTGCTGTGTCTGTGCAGCTGGGGTGAAGAGACAGCAGAAGGTGTGAAACAACCATATTTAGAAGACTATTATGTTCTTTTTGTGACACGGCTTATTTTTCCATGCTGCTGCGCCATAACCTTCTTTTCTAGGCTTTTAAATCGTTCGCCTTGTGCTAACCAGCATTTGTTCTGCCCTAGAAGTGAAATGATGCTGTCAATATTTGCGAAAATCACAGCCGTTCAGAACCTATTTGATGTGTGAAGGTGAAGTAAGTTTTGCGATGTTAAAATCAATCTTCTTAACTAGTCCATTATGCAGAGGTGATCAAAAGCTATACATATGGGTTGGGATTGTAGACCAATCATATGTCAGAGGGGGCGGGGCTATACAGTACATGCAGCCATGTGTATTTAACTTAACATGGAAGAGATGGATTTAATGTTACTTTACAGTTGTCCTGACCAATTACAATATAGTAAAGTTTGCGATTTAAAGAGTGCAATATTTTCTCTTGGTTTATTAGGCAGTGCTTTTATACTTATTAACTGGGGTGCTATTTAATTTACCTGGAGTATAAAAATAGCACAATTGCGTTAAAGAGGAGGGAAAGAGGACCATACACATCGAGAGAAGCTCATTAACTTAAATGGAGGTCATAGGGAAATATCCACCTCTTCTTTAACTGTGTTTGCTGAGGGGGTCATAAATTCGTAGTGATTGTGAATTCAGGCCAGGCGGTCTACGTCCTCTGTTCGGTTACTCAGCAGTGACTTCACCTCCTGATTTTTATTCGTATGCTAAAATTATGAGAGAAAGATTCAGGATGCTAGAATGCTTTTTCTTATGTACATCACATAAGAAACAACTTAACCCCATGTGTGATAGCTGCATCATGTATGATTGTTTTTTTTAAAAGCTTTATATGGCAGTGGACGAATGAGCTTGTTTAGCATCGCAGAACACTAAAAGTAGGTAACTGCTCCCTTTTGAGTTTTATTTAAACGAACGGAAGACAAAATTTTAAAGTGTGAAATCTCCTACACGTCTTTCCTTGACCCGTCAGTCTACTCCCACCTCCACACCCACGTGGATGACCGCAGTAGGTTCATTTCCCAAGGACTGCTTACTGTTGCATGAAGGCGTCTGTGTGTGCGTGTGTGTTGGGTTTCTTATGGATTTGGGGGGGTTAAAGATCATCACAGTGGATTCCTGCTTTGCATGTTTACTAGTATACTAGCCACATATATCATTTCAACCCTAGTCACGTATATTATCTTTGCTAAAGGGACAGTTTATCCTAAAATGAAATGTTTGTCCTCTGTTCACTGTCTGTTTCTGTGGAGGGTGACTAGATGACAGAATTTGTAATAAGCTACAAATAAGTTTTTTTAATTATTCCGTTTAATTGCAGGAAGGGACACCATGGCATTACAATTCGTTGGCATATTAATTTATATTAGAGGAAATATTCTAATGACAGCTGAAAAAAATGTGATCTATAAATGTAAAATCTACATTTTTGAAACGTCTAAATTTGTGATATACTGAAGCATTCTTAAAGAGACAGATCACCCAGAAATGTCCCAAGGTGAATAACCACTTCAGTTGCTTTCATTGTATAGCATAGAGCAGAGTGAAAGTTCAAAAAATATATTTTATTCTCTACAGAGGGTTGAATTGACATAAGTGAGTAAGTGATGAAACCTCCAGGGGTGATTCGAGACCCTTTTTAGTGGGGCTTTAGCCCACCTGTCTGTCATTTCAGCCCACCTAAAACAATCAAAATTTTGTACAAATATAATTTTTACTTTTTAAAATAAAGGAATAATTAAGAAATTAAGGATATATCGATAAAAAGTATTTTTGTGTTTTTAGCTATTCTGCGCATGTGTTATGTAGCCCTTCGTTAAAGTGCAACAGCTTGTGCTGCATGACAGCCAGAGGCGGGAGATAAAGAAATCTCTTTCAAGAAAGTTGAGGAAACGTCTTGCTAGGACTTGCTTAAAATTGTTTAGCCTGCATTAATGCATTCAATGTGTGTCTACGGAAATTTGCCATCTCAAATAAGCTATCCGTAGTACGGATCCAAGCACATGACATGCAGACAAAATATAAGATAACTTAGCAAATAAATTAAGAATTGTTTACATTTAGTTAAATTGTGGGCCGTGGCTATGACTTCACGTTGACGTCCCAATGCGTTCTTTATGCATATAGTGAGAAATATTGATGGATTTACTTCAAATTTCTACAGAGAGGAGTATTCTTTATTTTGATCTCTTCCTACAATGCTACAATGTGACAGAAATATGAATATTAAACAATCTTTTACAAAAAATAGCTTTTTAAATATAGGGATTCATACACAAGACAAGGTTAACATTCCAAGTCACTCGTCTGACCTCCAAGACTGTTGTTGTACTCTCATCATTATCAAAAATCACGCTAGTGGTCCTCTATTAATGGGAATAAAACATGTGGCTGTTGGGTCAATTAAACAGCTCTGTTGTACAAGAACCTATTGGTCTTCTGTTCGCAGAGACCTCATCAAAACGCCTGTCACATGCATTAAGGATGGTTTGATCTGTGTCAGATAAATTAGGCCCCTTCTTAAGCTTCCTGACAAGTACGCTGATGAGAAAAAGTCACACACCCCATGCACATAAAATATAACAGGCTTGAGTCATATTCTCGCCTTTCAGCTGACAACCTGCATGCGAGAGCAGTCTGATATATCTGCTTTCACACCCAGACATTTTCCCACAAGGCCAGAGAGCAAGATTGTGAGGTGTAGTGTCTTCCCCAGACGCCTTGTAGTGTCTTCATAAGACTTTTTAAAGAGACAGGCTGCCTAGGTCAGAGGTTGTAGCATTTCTGGGCTAGTTTAAAAACGTATGTGGACTAAAGTTAAGGAGGCGAGAGATGAAAAGGTTCTGTAGACGGAAGATGTGAACATTTTGGCTGCCATGTACTTCAATGCGGCTTCCCTTGACCAGAACTAGAAAAATGGCCGTCGTCTGTTTATAATTTTTTTCTACAATTGTATTATTTAGTCTTTCTTATTATTTTTATCTTGCTGATTTAGCTATTTAGATCTTTAAAAGGATTAACATGATCCCCTTATCACATGTTTAATGTTTTGTGTATAGGGTATATATACCTATAGTAGCTTTTCCATGTGCAACATACACAGTTTATGTACTTTAGTATTATTCTGAGATGAGGTTAATCTGTTTGGCTTAATCTCAGCATGCAATTTACTATTAGAACTATCCAATCGAATCAAAAGAGTGGAAAACATGAAAGTAAAGAGAGTGTAAGAGATAAGTGGATACGGATGAAACTGCTGCTACATGTTTCGGCTTGTAAAGATTTTTTCAGATCAATGGATGCTGAAAGAAAAATGCATACACAATCCTGATAAATGGCGTGAGGTGTTGTATAGCTTAAAGCCTCAGCTCGCCAATGTCTTAAAGGCAAACTTCCGCTATCCCTCGGCTGCGCGTGTTGTTCCGGCAAATGACTAGATCGAAAAATGTTGCGTACGCCACCGGAACTTACGCCTGCGTCATTTGCCAGAACAACACGCGCAGCCGAGGGATAACAAACGTTAGACATTATCATTAATAACGTTGTCAATATGGATATTTATCTTGAACAAATGCATCGATTCGCTTCAGAAGACCTTTGTTAAGACCACGGAGCCGCGTCGAGCAGTTCTTTGATCGATGGATGCACTTTTTGGTGCTTCCATTCACTCCCATTCTACCATTTGGAAGAAAAAGGATAAATGGTATTATAACTCGGACTGTATTCGTCTGAAAGAAAGTCATATACACCTAAGATGCCTTGAGGGCGAGTAAAACATGGTGTAATTTTAGTTTGCATCTGAAATATCCCTTTAGTTGTTAGTTTTAACTTCATTGAGTTTGTTTTCAGGTCTAAAGAGGATTAAAAGGTGGCCCTGAACGCAAGCAAAACCTTTTGAGATGGCTGTAAATTGCAAAGCATGTTAAAAATGACATAAATATGCCTCACAAGTGGATCATTTAGAAACGTTTTGCTGTACACCGTTGAGTGAATTGGGGAAAAAATTTGACGTGTCTGCAATTTCTGATTCGAAATTCCTAGAAATCTCAGGTAAAGAGAGAAACAGACGTAGGTCGGTTGTAACAAATCATTTTAGCACTCTGTATTTTTGCATTTCAGTTTTCTAATAAAATATAACATTTTGAAGCATCCTGTAGGCAAGCTTTACATTTACTTAAAAGGCCAGATTGTGTAGAAATGTAAGACATGTTTTAAGAGAATATGTCTTGAATTAAGTGATTTTTTCTTGCTTAAAAGAGGTTTATGCTTAAAACAAGAACAAACTCTTTGCTGTGGGATAAAAATAAATAAACATAATTTAAGATGCAAAAAACGTGTCCAGAGAATGTGTTAATGCTTTTACAAGAAAATAATACCAAACTCCTTATTAAGAAAATGAGTTTTTGCACTGTAAGATGTTTTAAATATAGCTCGGTGTATTTGAGAACAACAAAATTCCTGTACATAACATGTCTTCTACGTTGGCCTCGTGGTGTTTAATTTATTTTCAGCATCCCGTCAGCTTGTATTCATATATGTCATTGATATGCAGCCCTTACGATGTCATAAAGCAGTGTATGCAGAATATTAAACAAGTACAACATGTGGACCCTACCAATCTTGTGAGGTCACCTCCACAATATGCAGTTTTACGAGAATCCTGCTTGTTCTGCAAAAGGCCGTACCACGCTACATTGGAAGAGGCCAAGAAAAATAATAATTCTTTATTGTTCAGGAAAATCCTTAGTGAGTTGTAATTGAAAACGCACATGGCAGATGCAACGTCGAGGGGAATTGCCTGACGTGAGAGATTATACGCGACTGCAAATGCAGGCATGGAAATGTGGTGGGCTTTGATGACTGTTGTCATGACACTTGTCTTGTGTGGGCGATTGGTCGATGTTGTTCTTGTACTGGCGAGGGAGTCTGGGTAAGCAACACTTGATTGTGTGTGGGTGATGCTCTGGGCCCGCTTTCTTGTTCCACTCACCGAAACACTGTATAATTGAATTCCCTTCTCTGTTTGTGTTTCCACCCTCCCTTTAATATTAGCTGGTACAGTAGCACGGAGGCATCATTCACCTCCAGGACTGTAGAACTTTACATGTGTATTGGTGGTCGAGTTGCTTTGATAATGTTCAAGCTTTTGTAGTCAATTGAACAGGTGCATTTACACAAAAAAATACTAGAAAAGCCTCACGTATACAACTCAGAGCCACAGACGTACTGTAGTAATGAACAGCTGCTTGTAAATAAATTCCATTATAAAAGTACTTAACTCTTTCCCCGTAAGCGTTTTTTTAGTCGCAGCATTTTTGATCATTTTCACAAAACTTGCTCTATGCATTTATAAAGATACAATGTATTAGATAAAAGAACAGAGCCTTTGCTTTATTATTTATAGAATATATTGATTCTATCTTGTTTTTATCACCTCTTGTATGTGGCTAGGTTTCTAAAAAAATGCAACCTTATAAACAAAAAGCTGAGAAAATTGTGTTTTTGTCAAAGACTTTGTGCAGATCGGATTCAGAATGATGATCAAAACATACATACAGTACATAGATACAGTAATATCTGTACTCTTTTAGAAGATGGGTAATAGCACCCTATACTCCATCTGTGCGGTCATGCCTTAATGTAACCATACTATTTCAACATGTAAAAAGCATTCATGTACTTGTAAAGCTTGTGGGCTACGGCTTGTACAATGTGACCGCTGCAACCTTGTGCGAAACCCAAAAAAAATGGCGGCACTTTGCTGTGACACTCTTAACAATAAAAGGCTTTAAAGGTTCTTCACTGGGATGCCATAGAAGAACCATTTTTGGTTCCACAAAGAAGCATTCAGTCAAAGGTTCTTTAAAGAACAATCTCTTACTTTTTTTGTCATAAAACAACTTTTTGTGAAACAGAAACATCTTCAGATGTTAAAGGTTCTTTATGGAACCATTTAGACAAAAAATTGTAAATTGGCATCGTGAAGCACCTTTATTTTTAAGAGTGTGATTCTATACACATAATCCACAGTATACGAAGACGTAACATTTCGATACAACATGAACGCAGCATAAAACAGACAAAATCTGGAAATTTCTGTCAATGGCAATCGGTGTCTTATAAATGATGGAAATTATGACTTTATTGTTTCCTAATTACTTGCATGCCATCGTCTGCTGAATGCCTAAATGTAAATGTGTCAACAACAAAAAAGTAAATGTAAAAATTTCTGTCAAAGGAAGGAAAGTGTTGAAAATGACAGAATTTTCCATCAAGACGTTTAAAATGTTTAAATTTTTAAAAAAATTTAATTGTCCAAATGAACTGAGATAATTGGGATTTTCCAATCATTTTAAGCTATATTATTTTGTGTAATCCCTCATACTCCTCAACACTGGTTGTCTCATCACTCAGTTTGCAGAAAGTGTTACCTACTGTAACATCCTAAAAGCCTGTTCACAACATGGACGATAGCTATAACTTTACAATTTAAAAATTCTACATTTGAAAAAAATAGTGGAGCCCACACCACAACTATAAGATACAGAGAAACAATATCAAGAGATTTTTTTTCCATCTTATAAATGATCAAATATTGACAGCCAATCGAAATCCATTTGATTATAAAGGACTCTTTTTAATGTAAAACCGGCACATGTGAGTAAATCCCTTTTCCCATTTTCTCTGGCTCCCTTCATGGTTCGGTCGGGCAAAGCTCGACTTGAGCTATCAGTGTACTTCATTACTTCCTCATGAGCAAACAGAATAGCTGTGTGACGGTAAATATAGAACCAGAACGTTCCCTCTGAATAAATGTGTTCAAATCCATGGCTGGCATACTCAATGTAAAGCACCACATGCCGACTTCTCCCTAAAGGCAATGTCATTATTTGTTAAAACTCTACAGCAAAGGTACAAAATGGTGCGCACTCCATTTGCTTTGTGCTGGGAACATCTAAGAGAAGTCTCTCTCGTTTGTCCTTGCCCTCCCTCACTCTCCGCTCTATAGCTTTGATGCTAGGGATATTCGTGATTAGCCTCATGGGTAATGTGAATACACACATACGCACAAGCATACTAACTACCATATCAGAGCCGCAGCCGGGTATTGGAAATGCTTGTGTGTGTGTCTCATGAGCAGAACCTGCCTGCAAGATATGTGAAGATTACAATAACCTGTAAATGACTTGTGTGAGACATAAGTATTACATCACTGTTTACTTGTGTATACAGTGAAAATAGCCATAATGTTTTTTTAAATGGAGGAATTGTTTATTTTTATAAACTCTGTGGGTTTTTTTGGCTTATGTTTACGGTGGGGTTAGAAGCATAGGGGATATAAGAATGGAAACAAAACCACTTATTCTTAAATATCTTCTCTAAGAAAAGAATTTTAATTTTTGGTGACTTTACAATGCCAGTAAATCTAGAATATTGAATCATAAACACACACCTGTAAGTCTTCCAATTACAGCACAAGGTCATGATTGACAGATGGTTAAAATACAGTACCATGGTCACGTACAGTATGGATACGGTCCACTTGGATTTTCCCTCTTTCCCAGCTCCATAAGACAACGGTCAAGCCTAAAGTGTGACAGAGGGTTTAAGAGGTAGATAGATTCAGCATTTGTTGCTCAGCATGGAGTCTTTTCCCTTCCACGCAGCTGTGAATGCTTCTACTCGTGATGAAAGCACTCCATTACGCTCGCTGACTGGAAGAAGGGATGTTAACCTTTAACAATGTTGACAACTCAGCTTTATCAATACAGCACCTCTTCTGTGCTCAGGACGTCCTTGTTTTTATCTTCATGTGCTTTTTGGTTTATGTGGTAACGTCCCAGCGTCGAACATTTCATTTGATGGGCCTGTTGTGGCTTGTAGCTTGGGGCTGAGATAAGGAAGGAGGTAGATGTAGTGTAATTGTGGATTGTTTCAAGAAAGCAATATTATTCAATTTTTATGGTGGCTTACAAATAATGCAATGTATTATGTAGCGTAATGTCGAGGAACAGGAATATACATTAGAAACATGCCTTGGTCTAACAGACAAAATATGCATTTGTCGTTTTTATAAGAGGATTTTCTAACCATTTCTCTCTCTCTCTCTCTCTTTGCATGCTCATCTTGCATCCTGCACCAACAGGTAAGTTTGTTTTTTTAATGTTTTTACATGCAATAGTTGCAGTTTAGTTGACTGCATCACAATAACAATCTTTGAGAGAGAAAAACTATATATACAGCCATGGAAAAAATTTACAGACCATTCCAAATCTTCATTTAATCAACATTTCTAGATGTATTGTGCATTTCAGTCCGGTGTCTGTTGAATTTCAACAAAATCAAAGCTCAGAAGTGACAAAGTCATCCAACAGCAACGTAAAAGACTGACAGCATTACGAGACACATGGAAACTGGTATAAAAATTAAGGTTATCACATAAAAAATATTGTTTAATTTAAATACATGTACAAATATTACTGTTGTATTGTTTAAAAGTGAATATGAACTCGTTTTCTTTGCGGTATTTGAGGTCTGAAAAACACAAAGCATCTTTTATTTTGACCTGTTTTTCCAGTTTTCATTTTCTGCAAATGAATGCAAATAGAAACATAATTCTCATTTGAAATTTTGGAGAAATATTGTTAGTAGTTCAGAAAATGAAACAAAAAAGATCATTTTACCTAAACATACCTATAAATAGTAAATTCAGAAAAACTGAAAATAATGTTGTAATAATCTCCTATTTTTTTCCTGGCTGTATATATAGTTCAACCTTCACATGAAGAAAATTCAGCAGCCATCATTTACACACACAGGCAATGAGCCACTGAGGGTAAATTTACAATCAATGATGGTGTTGTTTTTCCACATTAAATGTACTGTAATAACATAAAATGTATTTTAATAGGACACACTTGAGTAAGACACCTTTATGCAATTGTAAAGGGCTCAAAAGTCAACTATATGTATTGTATGCATTATGTATTGTCTTCTCATCTAGCATGACTTTTTCCTTACTAGAACATTTCAGAAATATGAAATAGTTGACAATCACAGATAATCTATAGTTAGCAGCTAGTGCCGGGGTAGTAGAAGCAAAAGTAGAGGCTTTAACTGGAGAAAGCTAAAGGCTTAGAGGACATTCTGCCAAAGAGCCTTCATTGTTTCTTTATGGCATCACTTCATACTGGCTTTCATGTTATTGATCAGTCTATTTGCTTTGTTGTCCTGACAAAATAAACACATGAGTGCTTTGTCATTACTGTATAAATAGAATCAAGCCTTCTTGTAATTCCTGTGTGTACACATAAACAGGTGTTTTGTGCTAAGGTGCAGATCTTTCATGATTAATGTTTTATCTTCAGAAAAAAAAGTGTTGCAACCCATTCCATGCATGAATTATGATAACCTCAGTGGGTTTTATTGCTCTAAAGGCATGAAAAACAAGATTTTGAACCTTTTTAACACATTTTTTCAAATAATTTTCGAACAGTATAACTAGTGTCCGCTGTAGCTGTTGATGTGTAACTATGCCATTAAAACACATCCAAATGCAAAAATGGCTTTTTGATAGCTGTCCAGTGTAGTTACCTCTATGTGGTTAATATGTATAAAAATAAAGCTTTTTTTGTAGTTTTAATGATTTTTTTATATATTAAAATGTTTTGTCAAGACTTTTGCATTAAGATTTGCATTAGGAGAATGTAACACCATATGTTGTTTATGTCATAAATAAGATCACAATCATGTGTTGTATTTAAAATAAGATCAGAACACATAGGTGAGCTGATGCACTTATTATAATAAATATATCATTAAAATATTCAAGTTGTAGCGCAGATACTTAAAATAACCTTTCATCCGAAAACAATTGACAACAACCTGAATGATAAAATATGAAATGTTTTCAAGTCAATTGTGCTTCTTTGGCAGTTTCTTGTATTAGCGGTTCTGTTTACTTTCTTCGTTTTCTCCCGAGGACAGCATTTATTTCGTTTCTGCACTTTTTCCGCTCCGTGCTCAACAGAGTTATACAATCTGTCATGCTGAAAAAGAGATTGGAGAATTGCTATAAAATAATAAAGAGATATTGTGGATCTACTGTTAGGGGACTGGAAACTGTATAATAAACCAGGCCTGGTGTTTAAATCTTAATTGGAAATGTGATTATTGTGTGGGGAACTGAGAAAGAAGTTTATTAATGCAAATGTTGGATTTTATGTAGTTATGTATAGCTTTTAATATGCGAATGTCAACAGTATGGAAATGTTATTAGAATGTTACATTCACGTTGTTTATGCCGTATTCTAACCCTAAACCATCTAAGACATCAGACAGATCAGGCAAAAAAACAAAAAATAGGCAAAAAGTTTGTGATTATTTAAACTACATCGCCCTAGTACAGACTCTAACAAAGAGAATACAGTATCAGCTGTGGTCTTGAATGCTTTAGTGAAGGAGTGGTTTACAAATAAATGATTACAGTTTATAAACTGAAAGTACAGATTACACAATCATAGGCAGAGATTCAGTTTAGCGGTGTCCTTGGGGCGCTGCGAACATTCTCGTACCATTTCATGCAAGAAGAAAATACTGCAGAGTATACACGAAGTTACAACATTGTATCAGTGCTGTAAATGATAGAGTTGCTTGTGTCTTGCATCATCCTGCCAAATCAGGATTTTATTTGTCACAATATCACTTATAATATCTGTAGAAAGCATCTGCACTCATGCCAGGCCTATTGTGTACCGCTGCTAGTTTTTTTGAAGTTGTCTCTTCAACAGAGTGAAATCAAATGGAAACTCATTAGAAAGTTGGAGTGCCGGTGCTAATGAAGGGGGCGAGCCATATGCACGGTAATTACCAGCTGCTAGTGCACTCCCCTTGGCTAACTTTGAGGTAGAAATGGGCCATCCACGCGTCTCTGGAGGACGGCACCGCTATTTGAAACGGTGCATGTTTCCTTGGTTGACTTCCAACACATGCCTATTCATGCGGTGTAGAGGAGAGAGAGCAGGTGGAGCCTAATCCAGGTGTTTGCATGTGTGTTTTCAAATGTGCATTTTTAGAGCTGAATTATAGAAGATAAAGTATTGTGATTGTTCAGATGCTAGCCCTGTTTAAACAGCGTATGTTTTACATGGGCACATAATGTCATTTTAACAGGTGTGAGTGTTTCATTGCAATTTAAAGCTGCAATCTGTGACTTTATTTGGTTAGAAACAGACAAAAATGAGCAAGAACATAACCTAACCATACCCTAATTCGCAGCAATAAGCATATAATGATGAAGTTGAGCTGTCGGGTCTGATTTCATGGGAGATGTCAGAGATGTCCAAGTAAAAATAAGTATGTGGGGTTACCTGTAATTTGGTTTCAAACAGAGATGGCAATAAACATGCAAAAGTTATGCATTACAACTTTAAATTGGATTTTTTTTGGCACCACCCAAGAGAAAATTCCCACTCGAGTTGCCTCACCAGGATCCTGTGGTGATTAAATCTTCAGTGTAATCAGTCATTGCTGAGAATACATGGCATTGGCACAAAAATCATTTCAAAAATCTCTTCTGGCCGAGTGCCGTAGGGCTGCTGTTTGACATTTTTACAGGTAATGAACATTTGGCCATTTGGCACAAAGAATGTTTGTTTCTGAGAACTGAAATGAATAGCCTCGTCCAGTTCGTCATTTAAATACAGGTGTAATTTTCCTAAATTACAGCGTACTGAACGCATAAATCACTTCTCAATTCATGATGGTTGAGACTGATTACCATAAATATTAGAATTTCAATACACAGCTATTGTTGCCAAGAGAATTCATGATAACAATATTATAGCAAAATAATAAATAATGCTATCGAAAATACTATTATCAATAATATCAAAAATAAATAGTAATATTATTAATATTAATATACAATAGTTCTATTATTAGCCATAGCAAGACCAATCAACAAACACAGACCAAAAGTTAACTCCAAGCCAGGCGCGTGCATCCAATGAAACCATCTATTAACGTAATATTTACAAATGTTAATCCATAAGAGCACGTTTGTAGCTATACGTGCCATGTAAAAAAAAATTTGCCGAATCGTACAAATGTTTAACCCTGAAAAAAGGATTTTTGTTTTAATAGTGCGGCCTGGTATTAAACATACACAAATATAGCTGGGACCTTTTCCTTAGAGTTTATGCTTACATAATCCAATGTGACCGAGATACGATACAGAATTATGAGACCTTCAAAATCTCTTGGCACATAACTTTTCAAGACACCAACTCGAGTGCCAGAAAACTTAAGTGTCTAAAGGTCACCTTCATTTTTACTGCTAAAACAAGTGAAAAATTATGTATAGTTTTACGGTCTGCTAATTGTACCAATACACTGTGATCAATAGACATGTTAAATGTTTTTTCTCTCATATCACTCTCTTTCTCTTTCCATATAACTGGCTTTCTATTTGTTTCCGCAAATGTCAGATGTGGCATTAACATTTAGGAATGACTGTGTTTTCTGTGCGCTTACAGCACTGTTTTATGTATATTTGATATGTTTCATAAAGCATAGTTGGCAGTACCATCATTTTATATGGACTGTAAAAACATTCTCAGTTTTGTAATGTTCATTGTTATTCTAGCATTGATCTATTCTTAAAGGGATAGCTCACCCAAAAATGAAAAATCATTTCAAATCAGTTGCTATTCGAACACCACCGGTACCCATTGACTTGCATTGGTTTTGTGTCTATACACTAGAAGTGAATGCGTACCGCCGGTGTTTGGTTACCAACATTCTTCAAAATATCTTATTTTGTGTTCTGCAGAAGAAAGAAAGTCATACAGGTTTGAAATTATAAGAAGGTAAATTATGACAGAATCTTTATAGAGTGAAGCCCAACTAGATGATCAAGTATGATTTTCCAGTTACTCGTGATGACATTGAATAACAGAGCAATTATTATGAGAGTTCACAATATCCATGTTGCCAGATTTATAATGGAAATTAATTTCCAGAATAATAACTGCCATGACTTTACAGAGCTGACATCATGTACAAATCAACTTAGGGCTAATGGTGGTATATGATACTGTCAAGACAAAATAAAAAAAATTCTATTCCATGTATACTGCAGTATGTAAATATGTTGGCGTGGCTAACTCACATGCAGCACTCATGCATGTCAGACAGACTGAAATGAAGATTAACACCGATCAAGACTCACAAACAAATCCGAAACAGCAGGGGGAGCTTATTATTAAAACACGTGTGAACGCGGTTTGGGTTTTTATATTGTGGTGTATATCTTTACAGGGAAATAACATTAAAGTGCACACTTTTAAAATGCTCAGCAGATTGCGAATGCCACGACAGAGTTACATGACCAGAACTTTTGACCCGTGCATCTGGCATCGTCTGCACAGTCAAAATGGATTTGTGCTTTTACACAATCAGGATATCACGGAGCAAGTTTGTTCATAAGCCTCCCGTACGATAATCTTACCTGGAAAAAGAGAGTTTCAGTTTGAAATTGCACAAGGTGATTATGCTGTTTAGTATGCACGCTGCATCTGTCTCTGTCTGCCCCAGTCAGATCCCATCCTTAGCTTGAAATTCAGGCCAAATCTGGCTCATTTATTGAAGCAAGGCTGTAGGAAAAACTGCATTTTTTTATCAAGAGGTCCATTTTCCTGAATCTTCAGAGTGATACGTTAAAGTAATGAAACAGGATATTAGACCTGGTTAGGATAAGAATCTGGGCTCATTCTTTTTTTACCATTACACTTTCCTTAGTTACGAAGACAGCGTGTTAACGGCTACGTGCCAATGTTGGTTCTCTTTAGCATTGCTCCTTTTCGTGTTTCTTGTTTCCTTGAAAGCTTTTGAAGGTGACTAGTTATATTGAAATATGCCTGTAAAATGAATGTATATTATGAATATATATAACATGTTTTAGTAAAAGCATTTGTAGATTTTCATTTTGCATGAAATAATGCCTTGCGCCATATAGAAAAAATAAACATATGATATTAATCATACATACATATTTGCCTCTTTAGATTTTTTGTTGTTTTGTTTACTCTAACTGTAGGATATTAAAAAATCTCTCATAGAGAAATGATTATCGCAGTCGTCCTTCATAGATTTTCCATTTTGACCAGTGGTGTTTTCTCTGGAGATGTAAAATTGTAAATGAAAAAATAAGCAACAGTAAAATAAATAAAATAAAATAAAAAAGAAGACCAAATAAAACGTAAACAAAATAATATGCAAGTAAATAAATAAAATAAGACCAAGTAAAAAGAAGGTAAACAAACAAATAAAATGAAGTAAAGGCAAAAGGTTTTGTAAGAGAAAGCAGTGATTAGCTCTGATTTATTGTAAAATTGCAGTCCATAACTTTTGTGTCTTTCCTGTAGCTTTTTTCATGTAGGTTTCCTGTAGCGCAGTGGTTAGAGCATGGCGCTAGCAATGCCAAGGTCATGGGTTTCATTCCAGGGATTGCACATACAACAAAATGTAAAATGTATAATGCAATGTAAGTCGCTTTGGATAAAAGCGTCTGCCAAATGCGTAAATGTAAATGTCTCTCTGCCGCCATCTCTGTTTAAAACATAAAATTACAGAGTACTTTACATCGATCGAACACAAATGATGTCAAACCTGTTAGCTCAGCTTATAAATTATTAATAGTGTTATTAAGTGTTTCATTTGCCATTAAGATGGAAACATGAACCGTAAACACTCATTGAACTAAAACCAATTTTAGCATTACACACCACTGCTCCTGACCATTTATGGCACCACATCACACAAAAACTTTTTTGCATTCAGGCCCACTGTTCTGCTGGGGAGCTGTTGGTGGTACACAGAGACCTTGCTTTCCCCTCAGTTGATAATACTGGACATTTATCATGCTTTGACACTAAGACTGAGGGGACAACCGTAGTCCATTATGACTGTGACGCCGGCCTCATATTTCAATTCAAACCCTACCAGCCTTACAAAGATGTACTGAATCAGTGCTACCAAAGAAAGATATTGAGGTATGATTCCAATGGCAGAATTTGTCCTCCAGGCATTTCATGTAGATGTAGTTATTTGTCAGGTAGATGAGATTTTTATGTTAATAAATTATTAGTTCACCCAGTCTGAAATATAAAAGATAATTGAAGTTGAGAGAGACGAGTAGTCTTTTGTACCATGAGTGTCAGACTTATTTTCCTAATTTAATACAACTTGTTTTATTACGAATTATATTATCAGTGTGACAATATTAATAAAATGTTTATTTTGATGGCATGAATAAAATCTGATGGTCCATGTTTCCACAGTTTGTTAGTAAGCTAAAATCAGTCCAATCATATATATATATTTCTTAATGTTTTTTAAATTATGTTATATGCTGTTTTATCTGATGCAAGCGCCTGACCCAAAATTAACTTCTGGTCTGTGTTTGTTGATCAGTGTGGCTTATAATAGAACTATTTATATTTTATTTAATGTATATTAATTTATATAAATGTTTTATGGTATAATAATTGTATTAAATAAACAGTTTGTTGAATTGTATTGTTTATAATTGTATTATTAAATGTAATTTAGCTAATATAGCTAATGCTAGCTTATGTTATTTACTGATTATTTCTTTTGCTTGTGATCAAAAATAATCTTCTTTGCGGATGTGTACCGAAGTTACGTTATGCGCAGTAATATTTGTTTATGTTGTTGCTTTGAAACCGTCTATAATAACTGATTATTCAGGCTCAAATTTGTAGAAATCCCATATTTCCAATACATGTTCTTAGACTTTTGAACCCCATTGTATACGTAGTACACTTTGATATATTATTCTTGATCCCTTCGCGATATTAAGATATATTTATTTCTCCTGAGGTCACAGAGTTGAGGTCACGTGTTCATCTGGTACATGTCCACTATAGAGTATGTGTCATGTAAAAGCCACGGCGGGTTGGTTACGATAAGCTCTGACATTTTCTCTGTTGTTTTTCAAGCAGGCTGTGCGGAGGACAGAAAGCTATTCTCTACGTAACCCTTTTTTTGATTTATGTGGGGAAGATGAAGTTAAATCGTGTTGCAGGTGTGCTGCGCCATAAAGGTGGAATATCGAGCCGGCAAACTCGCTCCCAATAATATTTATACGCCGAGACCTGTTTGAAGTGTGCGAAGCGATGATAAAAGAAGTCTGCGAACCGCCTCGTGAATAATTTATTTGCATTGCAAGTTTCAAAGCCTTCCTTCATCGTAATTACGCCACAGACAATGCTAACATATTTGACATTCATTTTATTTGTTTCCCAGGAGGGAGGATAACATTTTTAATGATCTTTTAGCTTCGACATTCAGTGGTCACAGAAAGCAAACGCAATTTGCCCCAGAACACAGTTTCGCTATTAAGATGCGTCCTTGGGCAGTGATTGATGTAACTTCTTTATGAAGGGGAGCATATGTTACTTACAACCAATCCATGATGGACTTCCAATGACAGCCCTCGCTGGGAAAAAAATGGCCTCAGAGTAAAACTGAATTAGCAAAACAAATGAACATCCTGTTTGCCAGACAGTTTACTGTCACAAAAAGTCGAGCAGTCCCGAGATTGAGTCGTATATCATGACCCTAGGCCCGTGACCTCAGAATGACAGCTATAAGGGCGAGCGTAAATTCCGAAAGCTGTTAGATGTCAGGGAAGGGCTGTCTATTTAATTTGCACAGAGTTGTGTCGTGGCATTGGCATTTATCAACGTGACAGCTGTCAGTCATGAGACCGGTTAATTGGATAAGTTTTGCATTCCTTGCATTGGAGATATATAAAAACAGACCTACGGCAAAGATCACGGGGTGAACTGAAAATCATTCAATAAAAGGTTATTCTGCTAAAGCACAAATCATTACAGCACAAATGATGCAGTATTATAACAGAGTTTGTGTTTGTACATTTTTAAGACACAACTGTAAGATTGAAATTCATGTCTTGCAAAATAATAGCCCAAGAAATGCACTGGGAATTGCACACAAGTCACTTGAGCTTCATTAAACCATCATTTGTTATCCCCCTTATTTATTTTCCTCATTTCGTGAATGCAGAAGTGGCAGATCTGCAGTCGGCGATTGGTTGAATGTCAACAAATTTTAGGGATGTTGAGTTAAGTAGATGAGAAATGAGTTTGGGGTAATTGAAGGAATTGATTATGGAGACGCTTTGGTCGTGATTAATCAGGTCAAAGATGCCAGAATAGAGTTTGATTCTAAATGTTCCTGATCAGTTTGTAAGTAACAGCAAATTGCGCACGTTTTGTATTTTTAAGGGTCACTGAAGGCCAAGGGGAAAGTTGGGGTGTAATTTCCTTGACCGGTTCGCCTGGAACAACAGATTTGATTTGATTCCTAGAAAATGCACATTCTGGTAAATATATCATTTGAATGCACTTCATAAGTTGCTTTGGATCAGTGCATTTACCAAATGCATGGCGGTAGCATTGACAGGGTCAAGGGTTAAATTCCCAGGGGATATGTATTCTGATGAACAAAATTTAGAGGGTTTGAGGGTTTTGCACTTATTTCAGTTCACCGTCATTGGCGGTGGTTGAAATGAACCTATTAACCACTCGATAAGCGTCATATTCCTCCAGCAGCACACACCCACACTGTGAGAAGCATAATAAGTGTAAATAAATGCAGTTGTGGGTGTTTCCACTGATTGCTGTGCTTTTTCCCTTCACATTGGTGTCTAGCAGATTTGAGAGGACTCAATTGACTGATGTAGGTGGCGGAACAAGTGCAGCATGCTAATCCTCTCCATGCTGAGTTAATGGGCTTGTATTGACTGGCCGGCTTGTCTGTCATTTGCCACTTAGGTTTGTTCGAATTAAATTGTAATCAAAGGGCCAACATTTTGCACGGGAGGTACCGAACCCGTGGTTTATGCGTTTTGACACGTTAAATTAACATTTGCACGCGTGCAACACGCGACAGACCTCAGCTAGCAACTGTATTTGCAGTGTCTTTTTTCTTCTACTGTGGCCCCCTCGAGTGAGCGATGTGACATGAATGTTCTCATAACCGTGCGACTTTTGGACTGGGAAAAACGCTATTATGGCGGGCCCAGCTCTGTGCCATTGATTTCTATAGTAGAATTGATAGCCAGCATCACTCCGGTCCGAAACTCAATCCACTGGGTCTGCAGCAATTAGAGGATCACTCATCCCCTTCTCGCCCGCCCTCCTTCACTAATACTTTCTTTCCATCCCGCAGTTGAGCAGGCAGCATTATGACTCAGCTCTGTTTAATCTCATTTCTCCTGCTCTCCTGTCACCAAATGTGGGAATCCAGATCCAGTGGTTCCTAATTCCTTTGTAGGAGGGGCTTTCTACAGGAAAGAAAACCCAGGAGATCTGTTTTAATGTGTCTTTGGTATTATGCTTTTTAAGTGTTTCCTCTGAGCAAAAGACCCAAGTTGTAGTAGAGATCTTGATGAATCTTAATGTTATGTTTCTCACTACTGGGTTTCAGGGATTGGAGCTTCTCATTGTTGTGTAAAATTCATATGGAAAGTTAAAATAGAGCATATATACAATTCTCTATTTATGTATATACATGCTCTACATTTACATTTATAGTTTAGGCCTGAAATTTCAAAATATTGCAAATGTGCATATTGTAATACACATTTCACACTGGTTTGCAATAACTGCAATGGAAGTCGTAGGTCAATTCAGATTATTTTACAATACTTTTCTGGTGCTCCAGCTGCCGGAATTACATTTTTTTACAGTGTTGTTTTCCAGTTCAAATATCTAGAAAAACCAAGATACATTTTCTTAATACTCATGTCAAAATATGTTAAAGAACATAAAAATTAACCAATGTACATTTACATTTATTCATTTGGCAGTCGCTTTTATACAAAGCGACTTACAGGTAGGAGAGCATAAAACATTTTGTCAACAACTGCTAAAAAAATAAACTTCAAATAGGTCAAACTTAATTCAAGTTGTCATATACAGTATTCCTGCTTGTTTTAAGCATAAACATTTATCAGAAAACAAGACTTTTCAAGTAAATGTATCTTGATTAAAACATTTTTTAGATATTTCTTTTGCAAAACAAGTCAAAAAAATGAAGCATGAAAATCCTAATGAATTCTCTCCTAGTGAGCAAGAGTTGTGTTGAACTAGCTCAGTGATTGACAGCAGGCCTCACGTTGTGCTACTCATATTGTTCTGACTACGCTTGCCGCTGCGTTTGATCGGTGACACAGCATTTAAAGCCGTAGGTATCGCGTGTCTCCACGCTGGTCGTATTCTGTACCAACAACAAGCCGCAAGAACCAGCCTGAAATATGAGCCTGCTTCTCAGAAATAAGCAACTGCTTTACAGTCTTGTTCATCACAGTATGCTTAGCATGCATTAATCCCACTGCATTTAACAGGACCTTGTTACACATAAAAAGAACCATATCACAAAAGAGCTAGCAAGCAGCTAGAGATTCATCCGTTCACGCTATACCAGGTGCACGGTCGCCGACACACGGCCTACATCAAGACCTTCCCTCCCCCTCCACGTCCCCATCCAGAAGGGCCGCACTGAAGCCAGCTGACAGACTAAAATCTCCATGTAAAATTGCATTTCCAATTGAAGTGGCAGATGATTCTAATATCACACTTCACTTGGCAGCACTTAAGGAGTTGCAACATCAGATAAGAAAGTGAAATGAATGAGAACGGGCGAAAAAAGCCTCCTTTCTCTCTCATGAAAGAACAAAGCTGCTCTCCGTTCTCTTGACCTTCGCCGTCCCTCTTAAACTCGGTCTCCTCTCCATCAGACAGTTTGCGAACAAACGCAGAAGTCTAATGACGGCGGTATCATCGCCACGTATTAGACATTCATTCCCACACATGAGAAGGGCACCGGCTTGTTTTTATGCTTTAATTTAATTAGGCCACAGACTCCGCAATCCAATTATCCCCTCGTGGGGCCCTCGGAGACTGCACACGCTCGGCCCCTTTCGAGCAGAGTACCTGCAGATTGTTATGGAAGTCACTGTCAGGATGAATGTCACTTAGATTTGTCAATGATCATCAGAGCATCCTGCTTTATTGGCCACGTGCATGCTGGGAATGAGAACGGAGAGCCCGGGGCACCTCGGCGGGCGCTTATGTTTTTGTCACACCGGGTTTGGGGTAATTAATTTATGAGCTACAGCAAGTAATTGTTCATTAAATTACTGTCAAGGAGGTTGACCTTCTCCGTTCCAATCAACAATAATGTACACTACGCCATGCTTCGTGGGTTATGTGCCGGTTTTTGTTTTTTCTTTGCACCTGAGGGGCATTAGGTAAGGTCTTTTTATAAAGGTACACTCATGTGGCTTTATTTCACCGCTCCAGACATGAATTCAGATTAATGTCCTCTAAACAGCAATATTTTTCTGCAAAAGGTTCTCATACAGATTAAATCTTTTAGAGTTTGAAAACACAGTCATGTGTTGGACAATTTACACCAAGCGGTAGGGCTGCACGATATTGAAGAAATGAATAATGTGATGATCGGTAAGCGATGCAATAATGCTTCGCGTTTGTGAAATCTATTTAATAACCAACATACATGTTTCACATTCTTTCTTGGGAAAAGTATTATTACAACTTCTAAAAGTGAACAGTCATGCTTTACCGTGCAGTGCTTCAAAACGAATCTGATAATGTTATTGCAAACGCACATTTGCATATGCACATTTACAATATTTCCATTTCCAGATGAGAGAAGAAATTGTCATTTTCTTGTCCTTATGTTGTTTTGTTTTTTCTTTTACTGAACACAAAGCATTCATTTTCAAAGAAAATCCGGCCTGCCCTTTAAGCGTATAATGAAAGTGTTCTCGGGGTTGTTAAACTTGAAATGAAAATAAAAATAGCTATAAAACATGTGACTTGTGCGCTATATTCCAGGTGTTCTGAGGTCATACCATTGCTTTGTGTGTAGTTCACAGTGTTATTTACTCTAATTCATATCAGACAATAACATTTCCAAAAAATCTGTTGTTTGTGATTCTAGGATTTTTCCAAGAACTACATCCAGCCTTCTGTGTAACTCCACATGTCAGACTTTATAAACCAAAAACTGGCTGAACTAGTCTGTCGTATTGCTTATAAGCACTGTATTCATTTAGCTTTGCTTCGTAAGAATGCTGCACTCCTCAAATCTTCAAATCAAGTCTTTCAACACTAATCCCTCAATAAAGAGAATATGAAACTGATGCCGGATCAGCACGAAGGAGCATCTTCCTTCAGGTCCACAGATCATTTCAAGGTCATTGTCATGCTGCAGTTATGACCTGCTCTATGTTTTCCAGTAACTTAATAACCCCATTTGAATCAGCCCCCCACAAACCCCTATTATAAATTTACAGAGATCTGATCCCAGTGCCCCTGAGCTTACCGGATTTCCAAAATCGCTGGCCAACCAAACATCTCCCCAGGTCCCCTCAGTGCCCATCTGAAATTGGACGCGCTTGAGGGACCGTCGAATGGAACCTTCCCAGGATTCCGCCAAGGCTGCTGAATTAAACATGAGATAAGATCCGCAGTTTAGTTTTTTCCACCTCAAGAAAATATAGTTCAGCCTTTTTCCCCATTAATGCAGCATGACATATCTAAAGTGAGGTGACACATTTTGTGTATGTCTTCTAAAATGAAGTGGAGACATGATGGTAACGTAATAGCTGTTTCGCCGCCTACATAAGCAGCATACGAAGTGTAAATAAAAGATGTGGAAAGCTCTACAAAGGCAAGATCTCCATACAAATAATGGTAGAAATAACATACAAATAACAGATTCTAGTAGAGTTTGATGTTAGCATGTTGCTAAGCTAATTGCACGTTGCTGTATTTATACAGATGTAGTTCTTTCTTCTTTCTTTCTGTTGAAGTGCAATACAACTTCATTTTAAAGAAACACATTTCCAGAATTTCGCCTGCGATTAAATGACAACCAGTCACGAGTCCCACCCACCTTGGAAGATAATAAGAGCCATATTTGTAACCCTAACAAAGCATACCTCACTATTATATACCTCAGAAATAAGGCACTCTTCAGGGTAAGAACATGTTCGCTACATTCTTTCTTTCATCCTCAGTCTCCGATTCTCTGAGCTAAAGGAACACCCACTCTAGCACTTTTCCAAGAAAGAGCGATAATTTAGCCACCAGCTGCCGCCTGTTAGCTTGTTAGCTTCCTGAGGAACAGAGATAAGAAAGCTTTGTTATCATAAAAGTGGCTTTGCTTTTTGTCTTCGTGTGTCTGGTTAGGAGCTGATCGGTGTGTAATGGAAGAGAAACCACGGCTGACAATCAGAACTTGACGCCCTTATTTGACAGCATCTAGTTTCTGTGTAAAGTTTAAGGTGTGATGTCTAAAAAAGATGCCTCCAAAAAATAGAAATGTATTGCATTTAAAAATACATTTTTAGAAAGATATAGTTTTCTCATCATTTATGTTTGATAAGACATATTCATTTGTGAAAAGTGGACTTAATTAATATATTAATTATTTATTTATTTATTTATATATATATTTAGTCCAAAAAAGTTATATAATTTATTAAAAGTAGAATTTATTAATAGTCAATACAGAAAAGGGAACAGAACATTATTAACTAAAGTTATTGGCTACACTGTAAAAAATAAATGTTGGTTCAGCTTAAAATAAGTAACCTGGCTGCCTTAAAATTTTCAATTTATTCAACTTAAAAATATTAGTTAACATAACGAGTATGTATGAAATTCATTAGTTTTTTTAAGTTGAACGAACTAAAAATTTTATTTTTAGCCAGGTTACTTATTTTTTTAAGTTAAGCCCCCAATTTTTTTTACAGTGTAGTTAAAAATTGCTGAAATAGAATACATAAATGCATTTTATTTCATTAATTTATTTTTTATGAAACTTTTCTTTCCATCCTGTAAAACACAGAGATGCTAAGCGTCACATGCGCCCATCTGACCGCACAAACAAATCAATACAACCGGTCGTCTCGCTTCACTCGCTCTAATCTTACGTACACTTAATGTGTGCGCACATGTGTTTATGGACGTTCAGTGTCCCGGCCGGCCGCTGTCAAATCACCAGATGATGGGGGTAATGTTGTGAATGTTGTCCAGCAGGTGCCATGGCCTGACATTGTGCCCGTGATTGTCTCTGCGGTTAATCCGTCTTTTGTGAGAGATTAGCAATATCCTGGTTACTCCTCTCCGGGGAGCGGTGAGAGGAGAGACCAGGCGGGCAGAGGACAATGCTGAACCGTGAAGCACGCTGTCTAATTTCATTACCTTCATAGGCTGGGAGTGAGAGAAGAGGCCAGGCAGCTGCAGTTTACACTCTAATGTGCCATAAAAGGGCCAGCAGAACTTCAATGGGCCTCAAAATAACTTGATTAAAGAAGGCCTCCATCTGATTCTCTCTCCTGTGTGGTTGCTTAATATTATAGCATTTGCTGGAGATCACGGTGGCCTCTGTGTGTGTTATAAGGTAAACGAATTCTCAGTTCTTCCTTACTGAGAACGCAACCTTGTCAGATTATGAAATGAAGTATTCATGATCACTTTGGGTTGTGGTCTGATCATGACCGACAGTTAGGCAATGCTAGATGAGACATGGCCCTTCAGCAAATAAAAAACATAAATGCGCATGAAATTGATTCAAGGTTAAACACAGAACTAAAAGAGAGATGCAAAACTAGTATGGCTATGTAGAATAGTTGCCTGGGACAATGGCCAACCATAAACTTTAATGGTCATTAGACAAAAATGCCACAGTTGAATGAAGTATTCCAGAGACGCTTGTAATAACTGCTGCTAGTTGAACAGATAGTACAAATGGGTTTTAATGCTTATTTTACCCTTGTACTGATATTTTTCTGCAGTGCTTTTGTAGTGAAGCAACCTTAAATCTGACGTCAGAGGTCATCTTACAGTAGAAGATGATAACACATGCTTTCTGTTGTGTTTATAATGTCTCTGGTGGGTTATTGTGAGAATCTTTCTTCAATCGATGGCTCCTGCTATCCATCCTGTGTCTGTCAAAGCTGTTCATTAAAAATTGAACCATCAATAATAGTTGTATGATGACGCCACTTCCATTTCCAACCAAATCAATTTTTCAGCAGGACAACATTTGAATCTTTGTTTTATGTTTTTATTTATTTTGTCTGCTTCCTTGGCATTAAGTATTAATATTTGTCGTCTTTGACCTCCGCTTTGTCTTCACTTGATTTTTTTTTTCAATTAGATGCAACTTCTACATTTAAAAAAAAAAACATTTAAAAAATTTAACTTTTCTGACAGCTAGGGCACAAGAAATATACCGTTAAAAAAAGCCCTGTAAAATTACATGGTTTTTTATGTTTTTCTTGTAAATTGGTATTTTTCTGTAAGTTGGCGTTTTTTTACTGTATTTTACCGTATTTCAAAAATATGTGGAAAATCTGTAAAAAAAAATTACAATTTAGGATTTTATTCTATGCAACATAAAAATGTTTTAATAACTAATCTCCAAAGCCTTTAAATCATAATCATGCAGGGTTTTGTATCTACCGGACCTTGAGTCGTCGAGCTATCTTAGACTCCACATGCTTCATTTGCGTAATGCACCCGTGCGCGTGTGTGTTTGCATGCGTAGCCTTTGCGTGATTTGTTAGATCAGGGTGACAGCTTCTGGTAATAAGATTATGGAGCTGTGATTGATTTGCTATAGGTTGCAGCAGGTGTCAGGCACAGGTTGATTGAGGCGTGACTAATGATTGGCCCCCATCACATTTATGTCTCAAGTCGTGTCTTCCTGCCTCACTATTAGCACTTGTAATATGGCGCCAATTAACAGAGACATCAGAAAGGTCTGCGTGATCATGGCGTTCAGAAAGTCAAAGCCATCCTACCTAACCCAGTTATTGCTTTTTCTTTCCTTTCCAAGAACGTTGCTTGAGCCATTTAGGGGTGTAACCGAATCAAAGCCCCTGAAATTTGACTAGAAGCTTCACAGAAACATTTAATAACCTGTGAAAGGAGGTCGTCAGAATTGAGTGAATTACACAATCTGTACTTGTGAATAGTATTTTGGTTTTTGCTGGGAAAGGAATCCCCTGAGGACTTATTTACTGGCAAAAGGTGTTAAGATTTTAATAAATCTTGGAGGACAGATTATGTTTTACAATCTTATAGGATGACTCTTCGGGAGACATTTAAAAGAATCATGTGTTTGCGATGCAAAGGCTATGCAGAATCAACACAAATTATTAGAGATGCTTAATACGTATTAAATTACTTAACAGCATCACAATCCCACAATGCATCGTTGGTGGACCTCGGTGGACACACCCCCTTATTATCCAATTCAATATTATCAGTTTACAGTTAATGTTCGGATAGTCAGCGTCCGTTTTCGGTCGGGAAAATTAACCGAAATGAGCATCCCTATATAGAATAGAATAGAATTGTTTTACTTGGTATTTGTTTGTGATGTGTACAGTTAAGATGCATAGAATCGAATCGAATCGAATTGTTTTACCTGGTATTTGTTTGAGATGTGTATAGTTGAGCTCAATAGAGTATCCTGATATAGGTCAGGCAGGTTGGGTAATGGTGCAAAAGGAACCTTTATCTTGTCTTTTTGTATTTATGCTTGAAGAAGTATTTATGTTGCAACCCAGTCCTCAGACCACAACCTGCCGGTGCTATCAATCTAGCAGAGAGGAAGCTGCAGAGAATGAGAGAAGGGATGTGCACGGTTCAAAAAGTACAAGAGACAAAGAACAAAACAGAAAAAGTAGAAGCCAAAGGGCACAGAGGGGTTTGGTGTTCCTCACAGCCCTACCGACGGCTCGTCTGCTTGGGGCAGGTGGATGAAGCGGGGGTCCTAGCAGCCATGACTAACGCGTGTTCACTTTACTGATGTGCTGCTTATATGTGTGGACAGACATGTGCCCCTTGCCCGGCCCTACACGTATATCATGTCTTGAGCTGCATTCATGTTTATGAGTTACCCGCTGACAGGCACAGGCCAGACGTACAGCCTGATTGCCACTGCAAGATCACACATGTTGTTTTGTGGCAGTGGGGCTCCGAATCCCCTCCTGGTTCAGAGGTGACTTAAGTGCATCGGGTCATTGAAATGCTGACAGGGTTTTTCTCTTTAAACTGTAGGTGGTCCCACTTACAGGCCTCCTTTGAAGAGACATTTGTTTTTTTATGGATGGTTGTAGAGATTGCTAAGATTTCAAAATATAATATATATGTTTTTCATACTGTTTAAGCATGTGGAGCTATAAAAGCAAATGTATCTGTAGATGTTTTCCAGTTTAATGGATCTATCATCCATCTGTCCAGAACCATCTTGGTTCCCAAAACAACCCAGTCAAAGGTTATTAAAAACATTTCTTTCGAAGTCTAAGGAACCTTTTTTTTCTTTTTATTTCCTTTATAGAACCATACCACTAACAATATGACGTCATTTAGCACCTTTATATAGAAGAACCATTTGAAGGTTCTTCGCAGAACCTTGACCAACCTTGTTCTTAAAATATATATATACGTTTTTTTTTATGTGTCTAGGGTTGTTTTTTTACCACACAGCCTTTTTAGGAATCTTGTGTTGAATGTATTAAATTGATGCTATGGTACTCTGTAGTGAAATTACAATAAATACATCTATCTTAATTCGACTTATCTTCATCCCAAAATCTAATATTCTTTTGATATTTGGACAACTCAATCGCTGCATTAATCTTTCCGTCAAACTGATCAACTTGCTCTAAAATGCCTAAATGCTTTTTGTTAACACTGCTGTGCTCTGGTTCCTCAAGAACGGCTCTTTACTCTTGTAAGCACAGGGCTCAAGCAGGGCTGCGCTATATTAAGCCCATACTTTATCATTGCTCCATCTCCCATCAGATTCATCACAAAGACTTCATTACCCGCCTGCCACTCAGAAGAGAGTCTGAGACAGTGTCAGCGCCACATCCGATCCTCCCCTGCCTCCCCCTCCTCAGCCATTAACATGACTTCCGTGGCTTTGTGCCGATATTAGCCATGTATCAGCTCCCGCTCTCCCACATTATTGTGACTTAGGAGACAACATGACGGAGCACGTCAAGCTTTTATATTTGCCTCCCTAGCCTCCTGCTGCTTGAGTCAGTCCTATCACCAGCGAGATCTCTTTAATATCTCAGGGGGTTCACTCGGAGAGCAGCGAGGGCAAATGGAGACTTTTGCTTATGTCTCATGCCCCTCAGATGGTTCATTTGAGAAAAAAAAATCTTGTTTGTCTTTCCTCTATAGTTTCAGATTGCTCAGATTTGCCAAAAGTCTATTTGAAAGAGATTTCAATATGAACTCAAATAATAGCGATCACATCTTTGGCATTGCAGTGAAGTTTTCCTGCACTTTTGTTGTCATGACTGTGTGTACATGACACTGAGATCAATCCACACTTAAAGATGTTCTCCTGAACATGTGAACTTCTCCAGACAGTCGTGTCTAAATCATGTATCGCTGTGTTAAACACAACACCTGAGCTGGCATGTTAGAAGGTATTTTTCATTTGAAAGGTTGTCATGTACCAGGGATTTTAGTTTCACGGCTAAATCGTGCTGCACTAGATGTGTCTAAATAATCTTGCACCTTTCTTTCTAAAATGAAGCTGATGAGACATGTTGGACACGAGAGGAGGTTTGATGGTGGAGATTAGCAGAAACATGCTCCTTTACCCTGAAAATAAGTTTATCTTTAGAGGGATGAGAGAGTGAGTGTATTTCCTGCTAACCTTTATTGTTTTTTTGGAAGCCCATCCCATCACTTTGCCCCATAGTCCCAAAAGAGCAAAATTAGACTTGAGGAACAAAAGCAGTACAAATGAAATGAGGTGACATCATTTTACTGTGACCTTCTTGTTATGCAGTTTTGTTCTTTTCATAACCCAACTTGAAATAAACCGTATAGTAGGACTGTGTAAATAAATGTAATCGATTTTCAGTTTTACTTTTGGCTTCCACAAATGATGAAAGTAAATTCATTAAATAATCTAGGTTAAAGAACTATTTTGCCACATTCGGTTTAGCGAGGATTTTATTATTTTTTATTTGATCTACTTTTGCAGTTATTTTTGTTATTAAGTTGAATCCAGCGTTAAATTGACGTTATTAATAATTTATGAATTTATTGACTTTGTTTCCAAAGTAATCTTGTTAAATAATCATGACTACCATAGTAGAAGAAATGACAATGGTAGTCAAAAGTGCCCCAGAACTTTTTACTGTCCTACATTCTTCAGAATATCTCATTTTGTGTTCAACAAAAAATTATAAAGTAATTTTTTCTACTATGGTAGTCAATGGGACCCCAAAACTGTTTGGTTACAAGCTTTCGTACAAATATCTTTCTCTGTGTTCAACCAAACGAAGAAATTTATAAAGATTTGGAACAACTCAAACTATTCCTTTAAGTGGTTCCAAATCTGAATACATGTCTTTGTTCTGCCAAACACAAAAGAAGATATTTGAAAGAATGTCAGTAACCAAACAGATCTCATCTCCCATTGACTCTCATAGTATTTATTTTTCCTACTATGGCAGTAAATAAGGGGTGAGATCTGTTTGGTTACTGACATTCTGCAGAACAAAGAAATATTTATAGGTTTGGAATAACTTAAGGGTGGGTAAATGCTGATAGAATTTTCATTTTTGGGTGGAGTGTCCCATTAAACTCTTAAAATGTCATATGAATCATAATAACACTTTCTGTTTTAAGTAATAGTAATGAACTAAAGAACAAAAATGTATTAAAGCTGTGTCAATGAAAATGTAATGCTGATTTGTGTTTACAGTGCACGTAATATTACAAGCAAACCACCTCCTGAGATGAGTTTGTTAAACTTAAAGACACTTTCAATCTCCTGAAACAAAGCAAGTGTGAAAACACTTGGCTCTTGAGATCCATTTGCAGCCATTTGTATCTGTCAATCCTATTTGGATTTCCCAGAGCATTCTCGTAGGCACCGGCACATATTTTCCACAATACCACTGGACTCGGATTGTTGTGGTTTGCCTCATTACAGACGGACCGATTTAAACCACACATAGCTTTATACGCTTGCTCTCTTTGGTTTAGTCATTATGCGGTAATCGTATGAGTATGTAGTCCGCAGACGCGCACTCATCCGTCTCCGTCGAACGGGAAGACATGTCCTTGAGATTTGTGATTAGCTCTTCTCAACTCTCTTTCCACCCTCCAGTCGCCCATGTCTCATTATACCTCTGTGTGTGAGAGGAGACAGGCAGGCTGGAGTTTGAGATTCACTCCCCAGCGTATTGTGCAGTCCTGAAGGCTGCGGACTTGCTGACGGCCCCACTGACCTGACAAACAACAGCTATGACAAGCTGTGACGAGGCTGTCAGACGCTCTGATGGATGACACGAGCAGCCGTCTGTCACCCTGACGCGGGGGGAAGACGCATCTTCTGTCGAGATGGTGATGGGTATGTTCAGCACATGGCATGCATAAAAAGCACTAAAAACGATAGGTCCGTGTTTCTATGCACATAAAGATGATCCCAAACGAACTGGGTATCAGCAAATGTCAAGTTATGGACACTTTTTTGGTCAGGGATGCTGAAAACAGTTGTGTATGGGTGCTGAATTGACTCAGTGACTCATTGGAACGGTAGCTTAAATAATTGTAATGATTTCTGAGTGTTTTAGGTTTGACAGTAGCCTTTGAGTGGTGGTGTGCATGTGATGTTACCTCTCCTAACAATGAGCCTCCTGTGACATGTTGCACAATCCCACCAAACACAGATGAGTGATATCCATTTTCATCATCCACACCTTTGGGACATGTACTGATGTATAATATGAGCTTATGTAATGTCGACCTACAGGGTGACATGAGGCCTCATTACTCACCTTGATGTGTACATGTCAGAAAGCCCACGGGTACAGAAGTGTCTTGTGCTTATGCACCTGCACATCTACAATGTAAAGTTTCTTTATTACCACACGAGGACTCAAACAGACTTGTAGGTATAGTTGGTAAGGGAAGTCCCACCCACTTCTGGCTAAAAACATAGTTGCCTCAGGAATAAATTGAAACTGGATTACGAAACGATAACGAAAAATAAAACTAAAATAAATTAATCTTACATAGTAACATAAAAAGTAAACAAATAAGTAATAAAAAGACAAAACACAACAAAATTCCTAATAATTCAACTGAATTTAACATAAAAATTAAAGGCAATTTAAAATATTAATTAAAGTACAATGAAATGGAAATGAAAATTATAATAACTTTGTAATGTATTGAATATTTAAAAAAAAGCTTTTTCTGTCTCTGAAAAATTATTGTGTTAGTGTGTATTTTTATTACGGCTAACTCTCTTATTCGACTTTTATTTCAGATTTTACATTTATGAATTTGTCAGACACTTTTATCCTAAATTACTTATAATTACGAATAAATCTTTTAAATCAAACAAAACCGCCCGGTTTGTTGTGGTTAGCCTCATAAATGTAACTGTCAGATCAATTAAAAACATAGATCTCTTTATACACATGCTATCTTTAACCATATTGCGGTTATTGTGCTTCACACAAACTAATCCACAGATGTGTTGTTATCCAGTAAAAAGTCTCAACATCATGAGATAAATGTATCTTAGAAGTAAACTTGATATAATCGAATAGGATGTGTGCTTGAAATGAGTAAAACAAAGCCTTATAAAATTTAAGGCTTAATATCTCATATGCTTACTTCTCAACGAAATTTCTCTCATTTTAGGAATGTTTTACTGGTAAACAAAATTTTTAGCAATTGTCTTGCGGTTGTTTGTGCAGAACAAAACAATATTATTGTAAACCCCAGCGTTACAAAGCATCTCGGTTGCATGAGTCTGTTTGTGGGTTCAGCTTCACAAGACCCCAGGCTGAAGTTATTTACCCTAATTGGCTCAAGTATGAGGAAAAACCCCGACTCCCTGACTCACAGAGGTCTTTCCTGTATGTGACGACCTAGTTGGCCCGAGCAATAGCTCTGGTTCACCACAAGGTTTTTTTTATAGATGACTTATTGCAAAACATATTATACAGATCGTGTTTACATACAGAGGAAAACAGACCGCTGGGAGCTACGCTGAGCAAAAGCGAGGTTTAGTTTGTTTTGATTGTGGTTTGCGTCATCCGCCTTCAAGATTGCTATTTCTATTTTCTTCCGGATGATTAAGGAGGGTCGTCCATTTCGGCGATGCGCCGCTTGGTCAAATAGCTGCTGCATTGATTCCCATTACAGCCTATTCAAAAGAAAATATCGGCTTCAAGTGAGCTTCTTCTGATTTAATTTTCCAACTTCCTCCCTTTTCCTGTGATACGCAGTAAAAGCGGATTATGACAAAATAGGTCAAGTTGAAAGAAATTACTGCCCAACAGCTGTTTAGGTTCATGTAGTTCACTAATCCAATGCTTGACTAGGCAGCCTATTACAGAGCAATAAATTCACTTAAGTGCTGTTTTGTCTTCTTAAATAAAGAAAAAGACGAATGGAAAGAGCCGTGCGCTGTTGCGACAACAGAACTCGGATATTTATTTACTAATACGATTCAATTGGAAAGATGGCTTGTAAAGCATTCAATACATAATTTTTGGACAGCTTTCATTTTCTCTTAAAAAGAAAACAGTCCACCCAAATAAAAAATATACCATAACTCATATTTATTCATATCTGTGTCCCATGAAACCAAAAAAAAGGTGTAAAATGAGTTTAGTGACACAATTTTTATTGTATTTTATTGGTAAGTGTCTTCAGCAGATGTCAACAATTTTGTATTCAAAGAGTGGTTAGTGACAGATCTGTGTTCTGGCCTGAGGCTGTAACATCTGCATCTCTGTCATGCGTGATCTTTCTTCTTCTTTTGTAAAAACAAGTCTGAGTTAATTGACCGACATTAGTGGGCAAAAAGCTGTTGGAAATGTAGTGCTGATCTGAATAATATGTAGTAAAACTACTTTAAAGCAGAGCAGTATGTCTATCTAGAAAGCAGAATGTCAAGGTTTTATTTATTGTTACTCAAGATATGACAATGTTACGCTCAACTAGGTTAGGGACACAAATAATGATAAATGTGCTCAACCAGATAATATCACCATGATGACTCTAAAGCTGTCAGAATCAGTTTTCCAGCAAGAAATTGACAATTGGGTTCAAAAATTGGGGCACTCTTCAATGCCACTACCAAGCAGGGAAGACAAATTTACTCAAATTTTGTCCTGCTAAAGAAGGAAAGTCCTATGTGGCCCTGGTCGTATGTAGCACGAGCACATTTGTAGTAAAAGCTTAAAATACATTTTACGTGTCAAAATGATACATTTACATTTACATTTACATTTATGCATTTGGCAGACGCTTTCATCCAAAGCGACTTACATTACATTGTACTATACATTTGTACATTTTGTATAGTAAGCAAGTGGGGGTTAGGTGCCTTGCTCAAGGGCACCTCAGCCGCTACCCGCCAGCACTGAGAATTGAACCAGCAACCTTCTGGTCATGAGTCCAACTCTCTAACCACTGGGCCACGACTGCCCTCGTACATTTTTCTTTTATGGCAAAAATCATTAGGATAATAAGTAAAGATCATGTTCCATGAAGATATTTTGTATGTTATTTTTGTGAGTGGATGCAGCAAAATCGGACATAAAAATGGCCGCAAACGTCTACAAATTTCGCTCGCTGCTGCTCTTTGGGAATTACTCGAGTTTGGTATCTATGTAAAGCTTAGAATTTCAGCTTTTTGGTTCATCTATTCTCCACAACGTCATTACAGCGGTAAACAAACCTGTTTTTTTCTCAGCAGGGCCTGCAACAGCTCCTCTGATGAACAACTTTAAAGGCGATTTTCTCAATGTTTCGATTTTTTTCACCCTCACAGAGATTTAAATCATATGTCGCCAAATATTTGTCCTATCCTAACAAACCATATATCAATAGAAAGCTTAGTTATCCAGCTGTCAGATGATGTAAAAATATCAGGCTCACATGCAGTATGTAAATGTAGGATGGTACAAGAATGTGAATTAAAATGTATTGGGTGAACTATTCCCTTAAGTGTTGAGGGTTTGGCTTTCTGCTTCAACTTTTTGCTTTCTTTGTGGGTTGTTGTTGTGCTAGAATAGCACACTCATGAGTTAGCATTAAGCTAAAGAAACATACCTCCCTAACCAGATCTCTAACCATCGTTTGACTGCAAATCTATTAACTTCATGTTTTACTTATTCAAAGGTAGTCCCATGGTCAATTCACCTTTTGTCCAGTTTGTGACCGCCAGGTGTAAACAGCATTGTGGCCTGTGCTCGGATCACCCAAGCTGGATCTTAATACCGGGCGTAAACGGGGTTGTAAAGGCATAGCCTGCAACGGGTCATTAAATGCTGATGTCACGATCAGAGGCTTGGACTGCGGCTGTGTTAAAGAGGCCGCTAAGACCGCTAATCTGTTTGTATGTGGTTTCCCGGGATGAGTCGGGCGGATTGGGAGTTAGCAAAGCAGCTTAATTAGCCGAGATCTGTTTGTGTGGGTCTGAATCTGTCAGGATGTGTTTGTCTTGTAGGGCAGACACTGACTTAGCAAAGAGGCCGGACATCTGTCAGGGGCTTTAATGAGGAAACAGGCTATCAAAGATCAGCTCAGCAGTCTGGCTATAAGGCTTTTCATTATTACTTCCCGATAAGTGTTAAAGGTTATTTGGCGGTGTGTGTGTGTGTGTGTGCGCATGTTTAATTTAACAAAGAGGGTTATTTTACAGAGCCCTCCAGCTTTACAATCATGATTGCCTTTAATCGCTCGAATCAGTCATGTATAAAGCACAGTTCTCCTTTACAAGCAAACAGAAACAAGCAATAATGCCTTTTTGCTTTCCGAGAGGAGACAACAGGCACCCCAAACCAATTCCAGCGATTTGATTAATAAGGGTCTGTTGTTTCCTTATAAGGTGACTTTAATTATTGAGTACAGGTGTCCAATCACATAACAAGAGCTTGTTTAATAAGAGCGCAACATTTATAACCGCAAATGAACGGCCCAGATTTGCATACTGAACGGAAACCTTCGCTTTTATGAGAAACGTTTTACATGAACATTATCGAAATGTGCAGACAGGCTGGTGACATTAATATCCGCTTGCTTGAATTATGTTCATTGTTTATTAATATTGATTGTCGTCAGTGGAAAAGAAAGAAAGAGTGCTAAAGAATGATGTAACCGCTATAATCACGGTCCATAAGGGAATGTTCCGGATTAAACTAAATCTTAATCATAAGATCTGTGACGCAGATTGGATTTATCAGGGTTTACGTGTTGTTTATGGTTTGTGTGAATGCAAGGTGTGTATTTTTTAATAAAGGTGCCCATTGTTAAAACTTGCTAAATAGTCATTTTGATCAACGTTATTTACTCAAATAATTTTCTGTTACTACTAACTACGAGTTGTTGCTTTGATTTATTTCACACAAAATGTGTTTAAATTTCACCTAATGCTTTAAATAGCATTTATAACACCAAAATGTGTTAATAATGATCCAACTTTTTTGAGAGGGTTTTTATTTTTATATCTATTCATTTTTCATTTCTGTTTTTCTCAATTAAAATGTTTTACGTATATTGTTTGTGTTAGATTATTTAACACATTATTTTTCATATTGACACATTATGTCTCATTTCGTGTTGATTTTCTATTGAATAAATAAGTTAGAAGTAACACATTTTGTGTGTTGTCCCAGTAGTAACACAAATTGTGTTGTGTTTAACACAACCGTGTAGTCTTGAATGGTAAATAATAATAAAAAATATTGTAACAACATCTGTGTTTCATAGTTCAAGTCTATTCTTAAAGGAGCAATGTGGAGATTTTAGCTGCATCCACCAGTGAGGTTGTGAATTGCAGGTTCACTTCTTTGCCAAAGGAGACAACATCATTACGAAATAAGTTTGTCCGTTTAGGGATACTGTAGAAACAACATGGTGAATTCCATGTAAGGGGACCCGCGGCATATGTAGATTGTAAATTATGTAGTTATGTATATTATATTGCATTTCTGTCAATAGCTAAATATTACACACAACACCTTTAAGACCATGAATACACAATAACAATTTTGACTTTCTGCTATACTGTAAAGCTATGTGGTGCATTTGTGTGTGGATTGTGGCTGTTGAGGTCACCTAACATCAAAAACCCAGGAGTGGATTTCATTCATTTATCTAGTGCTAGCGCTGCTTTCTTAAAAAACAGCTTTAAAGGCTGATCCTAAACGTCGTGCTGCCACAATCGCTTTGACAGCCAAATTAGAAAAATGTCTTTTCACCTTATTTGTTTACGTCTGGGCGTCAGCCTTCGGTTTAAGAGCTTTCGTTCTGAAAATGACTGAAATCACAGAGGCCTTTGTTCAACGCATCATTTCATCCACCAGCACATAAAAAAATGGGAGTGTTGCGTACAAACGTCCGTATCCTCGTTCTTTCTTAACTCCTCATTCTTAAAGTCTTCTGAAGCGCTCATTAAAACTAATAACCAACTGCAGAGGGATCGCTAAGGAATGACTGCGCTTGTGTTTAAGGGACTCTTCAAAAGGTCTTGTGAAGTGGCAGGACTCAACATGTCCCACCCCCTTAAAAAAAAAACGACAGAAAGAACTTTCGCCGAGCCTTTTTGATGCGGTTCTCATGCATAATTGAAATACCTTCTCTGTGTCGCGGGACAACATCAGAAGAGCTTTAGCGTGATTACAGCGAGCAGACAGTCTTTTGTTCCAAGCTGCGTACATGAGGGTGGAGATGCCAGGACCTCTACACAGATGTTCACACATAAGGGTACTAAATACGGGAGACACGAGCAGATGGACCCAGATTGTGGCTTGCTCAGCACCAGAGTCAGAGAGAGCAGAACAGAGCTTAATATTTATACTCTGGGAGTGAGAACATCTTCAGAGTTGACAGCACAGCATTTATAAGAAGAGGACAATAGTTGCTCATCATCCAAAGCAACTCGTGCTGTGTTAATTGTAGGCAACGACTGTGGTGCAAGTGCTCTGGTTGAGAACACAATAGCTATAGAGTTGAACAGGGATAGCAGGAAAACTTGTGTAGACTACAACAGACCACACAAGGACATGGTGGTATGAAGAGATTGATATTTCGTATTTCATTTCATGTTGTCTTTATAAACCATAAAATCATTAGAATATTTGTGTGTGGAGGTAATTTTAGATTTTTTAGATTTTATTTATGTTTACAATTTTTTAACGTTGTTACATTGTCTGTTGTAGGTTTTACATATAGAAATGTAGGTGTGGTGATATAGATAAAAGTCTATATTTGGTAGTTGACAAATAAACCGTAAATGTGTCCTTTAGAGAATTTAGAAAAAAGAATAATGAAGATAAATCTCTATTATGCTATTCTATATTATAAACATATATATTAATGATATAAAACAGTATACAGTTTGTTTTCAAACGTTTTGCTATGTCACACCATAGGACACATGTATATTATTTAAATCAACTACCCATTTGTTGTATATGTATATGTGTACTTTTGTCATACAGTTGTGTAATGACAATAAAGCTATTCTATTTGAATGCACTGTAATTTGCTCTCTGCCAAATGCTTAATTGCTAAAAAAAATGCTTTATAAAGCGAAAACTCCTATTAAAAATGCACGACTTCTGGTTGCTTTGGCCTTTCGGATTTTCCTTCTTCCCACAAGTGTAAATCACTGTCTGCTAAATAAGCCAAGAGCTTTCCCCAGACAGGTTTAATCCGTTAATTTTGAGGTTGAAGTCTTTATTTACCACAACATTATTTTGTTTTTCTTGCACTATCATTATCATGCATGGTTTGAGTTACAGTCAGATGAAGAGAATGACCTACTGTTTATGAGAATATATATATATATATATATATATATATAAAACACTCAAGTTAGCCCAGAAACTTGAGTGGATTCTGTAGCGTCGCGTAGTCTACCGAGAGCTTCTCGTTTCTGCCCGTCTGTCTCGGAGTCAGTCACAGGATGGGGGGATTTTAAGTAGTTGACAGCCGAAGTGTTTTCCGACGGTTTAGCTTCTCTGTCTTTTTTGTTATTCTATGAGGGCAGAACCAAGGTAAAGCTGTCACAGCCGGGCCGTTAATCTCCCATTCACACCTCTTATCACCATGACAGAGACAGAGATGTGATAGACCGCTCCACAAGCAAGGAAATCCTTTTGACAAAACTGCAAGGGCTGTTTATCCTTGTGACCAGTTCTTTCCCAGAGAGCCTCTCTCCTCAGCCACGACCAGAATACACAAACGCATAATGGCGCTCAGAATCGCACATCCCAGTAGGACACGAGGGAATGCGTTGTCAGTTTCTGAAGCGCAGGGTGTCTGAACCAGTTTCAGAATATTTTGAAAGGTTTGTGGGGAAATTGAGTCAAAATGTGGAAGTGGTAAAAAGAAGCAAGGTGGAGATGGGTCGTACGCAACATCAACTCCGTAACACTGGTAAATTTACACAAGTCACTTTTTTTGTCTTTTTTGTACAGAACATGATTTTAAAAGGGAAAGAAGGTCTTGTAGCATAGATTGAATGATAGTTCTTGTGTATACATAATGAGTTTTATATTTAAATTGCATGATGTTCCTTTTGCTACTTTTTTAATGAAACAAATGTCATATGTTTCATTTACTCCTGTATTCTTCAGTGTATTCGGACAGTCATGCAATCATTTCTGTCATTATTCATAATGGGGTCATGAAGACAGTTTCATCAGAGGAGTTCTGTATTACGTGAAGAAACCATTCATTCCTATTCATCTCAACGGCAGTTACTCCATTAGGGTGAATAGAAATGGATGGCTTATTAAAAAGTTCATTTCACAATTTGAAGAGCCACCAAAAACACACTAGTTTTTGCTTTAAAAAGTTGTATGTTTTATTTAGAACATGGGCAATTCCAGCATTATGAATGTGACATTATGAGTCAAAACATGACATTTTAATTCTCGGAGAATGTATTTTAACATATATTGAATTATCGTTTTATATTTTACTAAACGCCATACATTAAAATTAAAATGCGTTATGGATGTGACAAAAAAAGGATGCACGTTTTTAAGAGGCAACATACTTTGTAGGATTTCTGTGAATTAAAATGTGCAAACCAAAAGCAACAACATTTGGAGAAGGGATGGCTCTTCATAGACCACAATGGTGGTCTTTTTTCATTTGCCCATTTATGAGGAATTTGGATTGTTATGCATGTGACAATTTTATTATGGATGTGACAGGATGCTATGAATGCTTTAAAAACAAAAAACTGACCTATTAATATAGTTAAAAATTTGGTAAAAAATACATTGTTTCCCTTTGATATTCCAGTCACACTCAAATCTCCATGACTGAAATGAAAGATCAAACTGAAGTCGGACACCCATAGACTCAAACTATTTTTTCCTGACATAATGATGTTTAAGCATGCAAAATTGCATTTTATGCCTAAGAGATTGTTTGCACACGTCATGTATGAGGTCTAAATCATGCATACATTACAGCATGTATTGATAAGGAACTTATCCTCCCCAGAATATTTACATGATATTATACATGACTTCCAGTGCATTCAATGTATATATTTAATCAGTCTGTGTGTGTTCCCTGGAAATCAGACTTGTGATCTCGGTTTTGCAAGCACCATGCTTTATTAACTGAGCACCAGGAACACCAGAGCGCAGGTTTACACGCATACACCATTGTCTCTTGATAGAATGACTGGCTTTGAGTCAGACAAAAGCATTTTTGTTTCATACAGATTTGACGTACAAGTGATTGAAGTATTGGAACACTGTATTGTTAACATGATGCAGCCTAGATAAAGGCAGTCAGTTGTTTGGAAAATACGCTGCCTTTTTGAAATCTGTTGTTTTGAGAAATCACAGGTTCTGTAGCAGTGTATCCATCACAAGTTTCTCTATTGTCTCCTGAGAGATGCTGCTTGCTCTCCATCCAGAAGACTGGACACACCTGTCCTTGTAATTTTCTTTTATTAAGTATTGAAATACATGATAATTAGGGCTGTCAATTAAGCACGATTAATTATTAAAACAATAATCTGTTTTTAATTACAGACCTGATCTCACTTAAATGCCACGGTCAGCCCGGACACATCTGCAACTACAGGCAAAGCGTCATGCCAAACCTTTTCCGAAAGCAATTCTGACTTTTAATCATGTCCCAATTGTTTAAATAGTTTTTTATAGGATACAACTCTTAAACAAACTTTTTCCCAGTGTACGTTCTTTTATTTCAGTTCAGTTTTCAGGCACTCCATCGACCTTTGTTGCAAAGACACAGCCAGGAACAGGGCATTCTTGAGAAAATCACCTCACTGTCTATAGCTATCATCTCCCAAAATGTCACAAGAATTATGCGGAAGTGCCTGCATTTGTTGAAATTGTAGGGGACATGAAGGAAAATGATTACCTGTATGAGGGCCGGATGTGACCCTCCGTGTGTTTTCATTCAGTCTGTTGTTTCTGTAGACATAAAACGAGTACAAGTTTGTTGTAAGGATAACTTTAAAGAAATCATTCTCCCAAAATGAAAAATGTTCTCAGTTTTCTGACCCCATGCCATCTCAGATGTTTGACTTCATTTTTTCAGTGAAGTTTGCATATATTTTAGCATATTTAGCAAAACTGAATCCAAAACATGCATAAACAAAACATTATATATTTGGATTTAGAGAGTTTTTAGTTTTAATATCACTAAATAAGCTCAAAATATTAATTGTTTTCTCACACACACCTTTCATTTTAGGTCAGAAGACATTTAGTATGTTTGGATTACGTTTGGAGCGTCAACGTTTTAGGACCTATATATCGTCGCTGTCCTTCTGATATCTCGTATGTCCAAAGTTGCTGTTTTCCGGAAATGGAAAAAACACTGTATACTTTTTAAATGATTAAATACTATGTTGTCAAAATTGACAAGCACTTTTAATACTCTTTATTGGTTATATATTTTACAAAACCCCATGTTTGGGATGACATGAGGTTGAGAAAATGAGAGTCATATCGCAAAAATTATTGCTTGCTTTTGTTCTCTGAAAAACAAAATGAATAACTGACAATGAACATTTTACTGCTTTTGGGACCATAGTATTGTGCATTGAATGTCAGGAGAGTGTTGCATTGCTCATGAAGTACAGTGCTGGAAGGCACATCTCAGATACTCATGCAAATAATGCTAGCGACCCACATGGGAAGAGGAAGATGGAACTATACACAAATATAGCAGCTTGTCAGAACGTCTGTCAGTCAACATGTCAGGGAAACTTAAGCTGCACCTTGTCACCCAAAATCAGCAGCATTGTGAAACATTGTCACTTTAAAAACAGTATATGTGGAGGCTTAATATGAGATTTGGTTGGTGTCACGTGGTGCTTATGAACAAATAACAGGAAAAACGAATCACCCACTATAATGGGAACCAAGTCAGAAAGGGGTTCATTCAAACAAAACTACAATTTTAACCTCAACCATGAAGTGTTTTTAACCTGTTTAGACCTCAAAGCCATGCACTCCTGATTTAACAACACTTGTTATCGGCTTCTGTAATATAGCGTGTGGAGCTCTTATGCCCTACTGTACAAAGACAGGGACTTCTAACAGGGATTGTAGTGGGGCAACACTAAATAGACGGGCTAGTTACACCGCCCAGTGGCTGCTTAGTTTTACTCAGAAAAATAAATCGATATCATATAAGATTACATGAAAACTCAGTCTTGGATCTTTTGCAATTCACTTCAAATAGTTCATGGATACTTTAACATATCAAATCGCATTCCTTGGGGATTTATGGCAGACACCGAGTTTCCATCTGACAGTGAATAATTTTGTGATGAAACACAATATAAGAATAGCCATTTTTACTGCCTTAAAGGGATAGTTCACCCAAAACTTAAAATACCATCATTATATACTTTCCCTCTTGTCATTTTAAACTTTTTTTTGCACAACACAAAATATGATGTTTTATAGAATGTTGGTAACTGCACGGTGGTACCCATTGCATTGGTGTCTATACAATAGAAGTCAATGGGTGCTGCAATTGTTTGATTACCAACATTCTTCAAAATATCTTCTATTTAGTTTTGCAGAAAAAAGCCATACAAGTTTGAAGTGACAAAAGGATGCGTATATAATGACAGAATTTTTATTTTAGGGATTAACTTTATATATTATCAGTCAGAGATTACAAGTCGGACTATAAGTATTATTGTGTTTCATGTTGAAGTGATGATAGACAAATTTTACAGTCTAAAAAAACATGTTGTTCATGTTATCATAAGACCTGGAACTGAGTTTGAGAAGACAGTGGAAGGCCAGGTTGCATAAATCAGCTCAAACAACCCTTGTGAATGCTCATGGGTGTATCACAACCTGACTTGGACACTGGCCCTTAGCACAGCCTTGTGTAAATACATAGATCGGCCGAAATGCAATGGACTGCAAACCGGCAGTACAAACGGCTTCTCTACTGTGGCCTATTAAGGAGCAAAAGCCCAACATAGCATAAAACATTCACTTTATAAAGCCGCTTGTGGTATGGTGATCCTGAACGTCCTGTATTCCCAAGTCTCGGTTTGATTTAAAAAAACAAATTGCTGTTTCAGCTTTTCCTCCCTTCGCTCTACTCTCAACCTATTTTTCAAGTCTCTAGGTGGATTTAATATCTCCCCCAATGGATTGTTTTGAAAGAAGGCTAACCTTGATGCTGGCTTTAAGGAAGCATCCCAGGACGGTCCATTAGTGTTCGGTGAATGGTGTTAACCCAATACAGCCGAGCTAAGCGTTCAGATGGCTCTAGAGATGTCTGTGTTGCTCTTTTACGCATTCAAGAAAAAGTTGCATTCACTCAAAGGAGCGCTTAAAATAAGTTGAAACCGCGCTGTCTATTGTTCTTTCATTCGATCAATAAATCATACGCTCGGCTTGCGAGTTTTTTGAATATTTCATGGAAATGGCTTGTTTCCTTTTATCTTCCGACTCTCAAAGAAGAACAAGCAATTGTCACTAACCTTTGTCTTTGCATTGTTTCCTAAAAACTAAAGCAAGGAAGCACTAGACAATTTTTTTGACTGACATGTAAAGAGTCCAACTACAGTTCATTTTGTTTTCAATATTTTGTGTCCAATATTGTGTTGACATTTAGAAGGACCTACATGCACACATTCCAGACATAAAACATCCACCATGTTCTCAATACCTTGTGTTGTTCACCTCAGACGTACTAACAACAATTTAAAAAAAAAATGACCCTGGTGTTGTTAAGCAAGTACAATTTAACACTGAGGAATACATATTTTGGTATCTATATCACCTACACTTAAAGAGAGCTGCCCTCCTCAGTTTTCTGGGATTTTTATTTACCAACTTTTTGAATTTGGCAGCTCCTGTGGCCTCATGGGATAGGAAATATCTATCCATACTGAGAAACCTCAGCAGAAGCAATAGACCATTCAGTTATTTCTGATACTGATGGTTCGGATATACAGTATACTTTATGCATACTGGTTTTCTCATACTGTAGAATAAAAGAAAGTGATTTCACACACACTGAGGTTTTTTAGGGGCAGGTTATCTCAAATAGATAACTACAAAAATTGACCAGGATAGAAAAAAATCTAATTGTGTTAATTTCTCAAAGCAAATACTTTCTTTGCCAACTACTGGCCTGGCATTTATAATACAGCACTTTTAGATGTTTTCGCACATATTTGTGAATGGGAAACGTTTACGTAACATTGTCATCTGTATGCCAAACGTTTCAAAACCACTTTTCTCTTTTTTAGTACATCACTGTCGTGTAATCGTGCTCTGAGTTTCCAGATCGTTCTGTAAATCCAGTCATTCATAGATTTTGTTATTTCAGTTTGTGTATCAGACAGGGGGCAGTTTGTGGGTGTTCTGACTGAGGCTGACATGAGGTGCTAAAAAGCTTGTAATACTGGTAATTTTGCGCTTTTTTATCACAACTGCTCTCTCACGTTCTGCACATGTCAAATCCAAAAGAGTCAGAATTCCAATCATGTTTTGACAGATTGTGTTATTGTGCAGCTTCACTCGTGTGACTTGTGGTTTGCTGAGTAATGCTGTTCTATGTGGAAGTCGGTAATAATGGGCGCTGAAGCTGAGGTGTGTGTTCTCAGGCATTGGGATATCTAAGGATCCTGTCAAACTCAGGGATGCATCCACCACTCTGTTTTCCCTCAGGAACAGTCAGCGGGTAGCAATCTATTGACATGACCGCTGGAGCTCCAAGGTGCAGATATCCCATCAATACAGATGTCTATTATTGGATTGTGCTGTGTCTGAAAATAGTAAACACCTGTTGAGCATTCTTAATGAATCGCTCTGTTATAATGATGGACAGGCACTGTTCCCTGTAAAGCACACTTCACTAGAGACATTTTATGGGAATGTTGAGTGGAACCAGAATCACATTTTAAACAGAAATAACAATTATATGCAATTACTAGGTTTCTTTATTTTTATAATGTATTTAGGAGTCATAGCTGTCACACGTTTCACTCCAGTGGAAGCTAGGGCTTTATTAAGGAAAAGTCATTTTTGGACAGGCACAGTAAAAAAAACTATGTACACAGCTATTGCCCACAGTTACTGCAGATGATAGGCTGTGATAGGTCATCTATCTTTTTCACGGATGGATAAAATCTTGCAGGCAAACCTTGACTAACATTATAAGTAGTGTTCTAGGGGAAAAAATCAATTAAATAAAATGTATATAGCATTTTTTTACATACATTTAGGCAGTGGATACTGTAGTAGAATAAATATGAAAAATTAAGACAAAATAGATTGTAATTAGTTTAATATATGCTGGTATTGTGATTTTTCTTAAAACAATGTACATAAAGACTATGTTGCATAGTCAAGCAGAAGTTGCCGATTGTTTAAAAGCAGTGTTACAGTATGCATGGTATTTATATCATCTTTAATTTCTTTCTTTTATGCCAAGTAAAGATCATATTCCATGAAGATGTTTTGTACATTTCTTACCGTAAATGTATCAAAATCAGCAGGTGAGTGGATGCTGCGATTTTATTTGTATTTTTTTGCACCTTCAGATTCCAATAGTTGTATCTCGGCCAAATATTGTCCTATCCTAACATGTATATATTATATATTCAGCTTTCAGATGATGTATAAATCAAAATTTAAATCAAAATTGGTTTTGTGGTCCAGGGTCAAATACTACAATGTGCATATTGTTTACATGATAGTAGAAATCCCGGTTAATATCACTGTTAGTGAGAGTGGGTTATTTACAGTATCTATTTTGAAGTATAGACACGATACCAGCATGTTTAATAATATACGAGTATTGACAGTAGAAACTTAAAATTACAATGAACCTGAAAAATTTGTATATTAAAGTTGAATGTAAGATGCTTATGAAGTATAAATCCCAAGAATCAATGTCAGCAGTCTCCTATGCTATAAAAGCGTTTAAAATGTCAGAAAATGCAACACTTTTAAACTAGTATGTTAACTGTTAAATAAATAAGTAGTTGAAATGTTATAAATGTCTTCTGGTGGCTTCATTGGTGCATGCCGTGGTCACAAAACGTTTTGCATTCCTAAAAAATGTGGCATCATTTGCTCACATTTGAGTTGTTCCAAATCTGTTTACATTTCTTTGTTCTGATGAACACAGAGAAAGATATTTGGAAGAATGCTTGTAACCAAACAGTTCTTGGACCCCATTGATGTGCCATAGTGAAGAGTCAATTTTGGCTCACCAAAGAACCTAATAGAAAAAAGACACTTTTCTGTAGAATCTTTTTTCCACTACAAAAAAACCTTTTGTGCAACAGAACGATTCTGTGGATGTTAACAGCCCAATAAAGCACCTTTAAGAAACTTTTTTTAGAGTTTAATTGTGTGAGAAGATTCCTTGTAAGTGATCCTAAAGAGCAAAGTAGAGTAACTGAAGATGAGCCTCAGATATTGGTTGAATGTTTTGACCGCCTGCAGACACACAGAAATATAGATGCTCTCTGATAGACGTGCATGCATGAAAGAGTCTGATGACAGCTTGAGTCGTGCGGTTTGATGCACAAGACACGTCACATCGATTTCTAGAGCATCTCATGCATGTTATGTCAATGTTCATATCCAATGGGCGATCAGTGATGATTTAAATGAACTTGTCACATGAGCATGTAGTTACTGTGGTTTATGACTGGACAATAAAAATTGGCTTGTGCTGACAGAGGACTGGGTTTTATAACATAAGCAGTAGTAGCTCGACTTGGAAGTTGCTATTTGCTTTCTATAATCTTACTGATGTTTAGGACAATTGAAATATTATTGAGATCTCATTTGTGATTTTTCTTTCTTATTGGGACCAGCACTAAACCAGCTTTTCAGCATGGACACATGTATTCAGTTTCACATGTAAACTAAATAAAAAATGTTAATGTTCGGATTTGCTTAAAAAACTATTATATTTAAATAAGTGCAATCTTGGCTCATAAGAAACAGTGTTCCACAAAGATTACAACTGCTGACAGATGAAGCTCGCAAGGTTTTCATATTCATCAGCAATATTCAAGGCTTAATGTTTTTACAGTTTATTGTATTCACCCTTGTTGATAAGCGTTTTTTCAAGGACAGGGAGGGGGGTTCATCCTCAAATCCTTGCCAGCTTAAGGAAGTCATTCCACTCAAAGACCAGGTCTAGCATTTCTGGAAAGAAAGCGGTTCTAAAAAAAAAAGTGCTTAATCTATTTAATCTGCTCTGATCGATGGTCTCACAGATTGGACAGTTGGATTCTTGCAGGATTTTATATAGAGCGTTTTGCTAAACGTAAACAACGCTGGTCCAGAAACACCTCCTGTTTTTTAACATCACACAAAGGTTAGAAGAAAATAGAACCAGCACAAGATTTAGAACTCAATCAAAATGTCAAACAAACATCTAAGATTTATTATAGATGTGAAATAAATGAGTAAAAAACTGAAACAGAAATGTTGTTTACGTCTTACAAAATGGTCTATAGGAGCTGTCCAAACAGCCTGTGCCAAACCTCTTTTCAGACTGGTTGTTATGGTGACTTAGTTGGGTATTTTAAGGTCCCTCTTCATGGGAACGGCAGAACGTGAATACTAAATTTTGAGACTATTTTGGCTTTTTTGTATTTCTGTTGTCTGAAGAAGGTTCCATATTTAGGAGCTTTTCATGAGCTTTTCTCATGTTGTTTTCCATTTTCCCTTCTAGCAATTATAGATTTTTAGATCATTTAGAGTTTGCATGAAGATGTGTGGAATTCCACAAAGCATGTGCTGATTTATATATTTACATCAATTTTTTTTAGATGCTAATATTTGCCTTTATCAACTTTAGCGGGTGGTTAAGCTCGCAAGTCATATTTGTAATAAAAGTGGACAGTTGTGAAAATACGCTGAAGATTAGAACAAATTAAGAAACAAATTAAGTACAAATGTTATATATATTCCTGGATATTTAGTATCACTGACTGTAATGTTTATAAAGGTGAACGCCACGTGCTTCGCTTGTGATCATTTATCAACATACCCAGACATCTTTTTAGTCAATAGACTCATTAGAATTCCCTGTGGATTGGATCTATCACTATTGTTTTCCACTTCCCATGCTCATTAAACAGTCATCTCAAGTAAAATCAATGCACTTAGCAAGTATACTTGTACTGTTGCATGATATTCAAACCAGTGTTGAAATAACACTGAAATAATAAAGCATAGTATTGTAAGTTTGAGTCACGTATTAAATACTGGTTTTACTATTTATTGTTTTAGTGGAAAATCTGTATCATAGTCTCCCTTGTATAGACCATTTCAACACTACACAAGTGTAAGAACCAAATATGAACAACAGAACATATCCAACTGAATTAAAATATTAAAAAAACATATTTAAGACTTATTTACCTATGTGAAATCGAGTGCTTCTGGAACAGTTTTTACGTCTTGCAAAATTATTATAATCAACCTGTTTAGTTTGTTGTATTTATCATTTTTCAATAGGCTTTTATTCGATAGGCTTTTATTTGGCTGTGTCACATACATTTTCTATTTAATGTTTAAAATTGTCATGTTAAAATTGTTTTTAGCAGCTTCTGGAAACAAACCTTTTCTTTTTCTGTACTGCGCACAAAATCATAATTTTGCTTAGTTGCTATAATTAGCCACTTAAATATTTCATAACCCCAATGTGTGGCAGCGCTCCTCGCCATCAGAATTAGCTGGCTTCAGATTTATATCCTGTCACATTTCTAATGACAAATCTCTTCATTCCCTTTTATTTAATTCTGCCATAAATGGCTTTGATGCGAAGCAGTGGCGCAGCATTAGCACTCAGCTCACTGCTCGCTGCCTCACGTTTTCTGTTATTAAGTCAATTTTCATCCACTCTAAGAAAAAGCCACTTGAACCACAGACAAGGGCAAGTGGTACAAAAAGAAGCAAATATATTAGGCCTCGTGGTGTTGATGCATGACAAAATATGGTCATCAGTTTAAGGAAGCAATGTCAAAAGACCCATTTCCCAGTAAACATTTCCTTTCTCCATCTTCCCCGTTAGCAAAAACAGAATCCAAGCTGTAATGTATCTTGGTAGTCGCTGTGTGATGCAGATAGGCTTGATGTGACGCTAACGGTCGCGGCGTCCGTTTCTTATGTAAATCGCTTCATTTGCAACTGTTGTTTGTCATGCTAACTCCAGCCACAGTTCATTCGCTAGCCACTGAATCACAGCCACTGACAGGCTTGTTAGCATAGCAGTGGATCAAAAGGTTCGGTGCGCGCCGCAGACTTCCTGATATGCTTATAAATTCCTATCGAGTCGGTTTTTGGTGAATTAATGAACTCTTTATTTGGCCTACTTGATGTATGCTTTGATTCACGATAAGGAGTTTGAGTAGGGTTCAGTATTGTGACAGAAAATGAATGAAATAATTATGAAAATCATCAGTATGTTTGTCTTGGTTTACTCAGTAATGTGTAAACACACTTAATTCAAGAGATGAAACTTATTTTCATATACAATTTTGAAGTTTCACTATTTTTGTTTCTCTGTTGATTTACTGTTTTCATTCTTTAATGCTTGAAATGTAACTACATTTTGGTTGATTTACAAGCAAATGAGGAAAACTGGGGTAAGAAAATTAAATGAAAAATTAAGTTGTAATAATGATAATTAATTAAGTTTAAAGTCACATTCTCTTGATCTTTGTACTAAAAACAAGGTTTAGCTTAAAGCTTTTGAGAATGTAGCCCTCTAATAATAATAATTTATAAGTTGAGCTGTCAGGTAATATTTTGCAGAAAATATCATAATATTTGGCATTGTCGTTTTCAAACAAAGATGACGATATAGACAATTTCAAAGAAACAACATAAGCAAACGTTACTGTCCATGCATGTTTTTGTGGTCCAAACATAACTTCCGGTACACTTTCGCAAAAATTGGAGTACCTGTAGATTATTTCTGATAACAAGCAGAATACTTTTTTTTAAAAATTACATTAGCAAGCAAGTTAAAAGTACGTCTAGTCAGTATTTTTTGCGGTTACCAGTAGAAGAACAGTTACTTGGCTAAACTTAAATGAGACAAAGTTACACGACCCATTCAACAAATTGTTTATTTAATAAAATTATCATTCAATAAAATATCAATAGTTATATAATTGGCCACCAGCCATACCGATCAACAAACACAGGCCAGGCACGTGCTTCCGATGAAACCGTCTATAAATGGAAAACTTTCAAATTGCAGCTTTTACTTACTGGGTGCATCAATCATGAAATAGTGGAATTATTCAAGGATTTTTTCCCCTTAAAATGGTGCGTTGCATTCTCCACGATGGCCACATGGTGATTTACCTTTCAGATTGCATCATTCCAACCTTTCATCACCTGTCACATCTCGCGTTTCACCATTTTCCTTTTTTCAATTTCCCCATTTCCTTTGGGCGCAGTGGAATGCAGTAATTCAAATGGAACGTTTGCGCTCCTCCAGTGTCTCTTTATAGAGATGTATTTGAGGAACGGCTCATTAATTAACGCCCCACTCTCTTCAATTTGTTCTGTAATTCCAAATGGGAAACAATGCACCGTGCCATAAGCACTTTCCAACTTTAACGGACTCAGAAATAAACAAAAGCATCAAGATCACAATTGTTTTTCCTCTCGGTTGCACACACTTTCATAGTGTGCGTGTCTGCTTGTGCGAGGGGAGGGGAGTTCATATATTAATGCTCATTGTTTTCAATTTTATTTCTGAGATAATGCCGCATGGATTACGTCCGGAAGCAATTGCCCCACCAGGCCGATTATTTCAAAGGAAATTTGCACGCTTAGGGCGACATCCTTATTTTCTCTCCGGCTTCTTTAAAACGTGTTTAGGATTACACCGGAAAAATGAGAGCGATGATGCATTGTATTGAACACCAAAGCTTTGACGTCTCATGAAGGCGTATTGCAGTTTCCATTATCTCGCATAAGGCGAGAGCTCAAAAGCTGCCCACAGGATCTGATCGGGCCACATTCATATTGACCAACAGATGTGTATCCTGTTACTGAGCTCCACGGCAGCAGGCATCTCACTACACCCAGAGGTCTATTAGCAGGTGGAGGAGGGAAGACTTTTGGTGTCATGTTGTAATCCCATATGTGCCTTTTGGTTGACATAGTGCAGAGCCTATGATGGGCATGATGGATTCGAATCGGTGACTTCACATCCCCCGGAGCACCGGAGGCACATAATCCACTGAAGCTATTGAAACCATATATACATTAGACCACCTGCATCTGGAGAAGTAGTTGAGAGGAACTCTCTGCCGTTTAACGTGTTTGTAATGGATTGGCTTTCATAGGCGTTATCTCATCCGGTTTAAGAGGTATTCATATCTGTTTCCGCAGGCCACAGCCACGCCAAAGGTGTTCAGAACTCTGAGCGTGAGTGAAACGCAATCTCAGGCCTTTTATAAACAGAGCCTGTACATCGTAGGAGTACAATGATGAACGTCAGAGATGTAATGGAGCGGAGGCGGCCTGCCTTGAAATAAAACGTTAATACCATTATCTCAGAGGCTCCCTTTGTGTTAAAGAAAGTGCCGTTCGGTCAGATGCCATCAAACTGAGGAATGTATTTATTACAAATGTTGTAAATGATATTTTGCTGCCTGTCTGCAGATTTTTTGCACACAGAGTGGCTATGTGCAGAACAGATTCTGGTTAAAACTCTGTAAAAAAAATTAAAACATTTAAATATGCAGTTCCGATGTTGGGGAACTGGCCTGAAGGGTCGGGCATGTGTGTTGGTGCTTTTGTGTGAATTCAAATCCAAATTTTGACAGTTTGTATGCAAGTAACAGGGTTGAAAATTTTGTCCAGTTCGTTTTTTTGCCGCGTTATTCACTGTGGACTAGATTTTTTTATTTGATCAATTACATTTTTTATAATTATTTTATCTAAATATAATATATGAAAATATAAATATATATAAAAAAACATATAAAAAAACTAGTTCACAGTAAATGACAGCTAACTGTAGGCTAAACTTGCAACCTTATTACTTGGATACAAACCATTTAAAATCAGTTTAGTTTAGTTGCCAGTATTAACACTTCTGTAGCATCCTTTATTTACTCTTAATGTAAATAGCCATTGTAGTAACATATTCCGGGCACAGAGAATCACACCACATCTCCGATTTTCCTGGCTATGGAAAACTCCTCGCGTGATTAACATGTAACCCACCACCATCCCCCAATTTCATTCAGATTTATCTCGCAGGTCCGTCAGATGAGGGGAGGACGAGAGCTAATTCGTCAATGATCTTCCCACTAATCCCCCACTCGGTGCCTGAAGCGCTCAAGTTATGCATCCCTCCCCCAAACCCACCCCCCTCACAAACACACTCTCTCCCTCACGCATCCACATTCCCAGTCTGCCTCAACATGTCCAGTGGGAGAAGATGAATGTAATAGGGTAGTTTGTAGTCTGCCACGCTGGTGTTCTGGGAGGAGTGCTTTTGCAGTGCCTGTGAATGAGAGCTAAAGAGTTTATTACAGTTTGGAGTGAGGTGTGGCGAGACGGGGCGGCGTCCGGTCTTTGTCTTGGGCTGGAAGGAGGGAACGGGATCTTCGAGGAGGAGTCACGTTCAAACAGGAACTGTTGAGAATAGATGGACTCGCTCCGATCATGCTGTAGGGCAGGAGCTTCCCAACAGGTTTGAGAGAGCAGTCTCTCTTAGATCTCAGTGCAGGTTCTGGATTATCGCTGAGAAGATACTGCTCAAAGTTTGAGACTTTTGAAGCTCGGGGTTCAAAGCGTGAACTAAGCCTGGCTTTGTGTGGAGCGTAAAGTGAAATACTGAGCTTAAATGCACACTGTTGGTGGAATATGGGACATTTGCTTGTTCGAGTGGATTTGCCATGGATTTTCAGTGCACTGTGCATTGTCTTTATGATAAGTATGTTTTATTTTTCTCTGTTTTGTAAGTGCTGATTGCTTTGTGGAATGAAGTGGATATAAATGCATTGCTTGCAGGGAAATTACATATAAAGTGCAAATAATTTTCGGGAAAATTTTTGTGTATTGCACGATTTGTTTGTGTCCTCAAGAGATTGTCTCTTTTTATAACTGTACCAGATGAGAGCTTCTTTTATTGCTTTTATTTGACTTTTTTATGTGGCTCTACATTAACATTTCTACACATGCAAGATTCTCCTATCCAGAAATACGTTCAACAAGACCATGAACCAAACTACGTGAGCAACAAGTCACGTTTGCTTTCGAATTTTAGGATTACTGTCAAAGTGTCTCTATGACTTTCCAGCACATGTGGATTATAATCGGCGTATTGAAGTTTCTGAGCAATCGATTGGGCATGTAGTCTCGGGTAGTTAATCTTAGGACCCCAAGAGATAGAGATCAATGATGCCTTCTGTGTACAATATGTTATCAGACAAATCTCTGTTCGCAACTCAATATCCCACCTCACTCTAATCAGCCGAACGGCAAGAATGTGTGTTAATGTGGCTCACCTCTGTCCCCTTGTTGAACTGATGCATTTGCAATATGTCCGTAATTTGAAATGAGATGATTCAGTGTCGCTCGGCACTGTTCGGTTGGAAACCTCTTGCATGCCATTAATCATCATCTATTGTCGAAGCCAACAGAGCTTCCTGAAATTGAGAACAAGCAGTCATTTGAAAGAACGTTGCTCATTTTCCCCTGCCACCAACAGATATAACAAAGCCTCTTGAGTTCTTTTTATATAATGAATTTGCTTTGATCAAGCGCACACTTTATTACTCATAGTTTTACAGTTGTTTTCTATCCAGGCCACTTTGCAGTACAATAACTTGTGGGAATTTCCCTGCCTAAAGCTATTCTTTTTTAAGAAGGCGATGTTGAGCAGAAATTCATAAACTGCTTTATCATATTTTAACCATGAGCATGTTTAACTCATTTCTTTGTTGTTTCTGTCTTTGCAGTTGCTGGTAAAGTTTCCCCTACCAGTTCTGATGCCCTATACAGCGCCCCTGTTCCCAGTGCCACCTCCAGCCCACCTGAAATTTACCTTCCTGCCAACTTCAAGCTCTCCAACACACAGCTGGCCTTCTTTCTACAGGAGACCCGAGTTCCGTCGTACGGAGGCCCCCGCGGTCACCCTCTTCAGCGGTCTGAGAGCTTTGTGGTCTTTCAGACCAAGGAACTACCTGCTATTAACATCTCCCTCGGTCCTTTCACCCAAGACCAGGCAGTGTCCAAGGACTTACTGCAGCCGTCAAGTCCATTGGATATTCCCGGAAGGCTGACAGTCAATTGGAAAGTCCGGGCCTTCATTGTCCAATCTAGGGTTTTTGCTAGCAACCCTTTGGTTCAGGTTCTGTTCTACATCGCAGGGCGAGACTGGGATGACTTTAAGATTCAGGACAAGCTTCCGTGTGTGAGGTTGCATGCTTTCAGAGATGTTCGGGAGATCAAGACGTCCTGCAGGCTTCAGGGGAATCTAGCACAGTGTTTGGCCCAACTGGAGCTCCCTTCCACGTGGTTTAATGTTAACGTAGCACCTTTGGGTCGCCGCAAGTCCTCAGGGACAGATGGGCTTGAGTTGAGCGGGGAAACCCTTCAGGTGGAGCTTTATTATACCCTTCATGATCCAGACAGCAATGATGAGTGTGGGGAGACTTATCCCCGTCGAGGTGGGCCGTCGAGAGGGGAGGGCTCGTCTCAACAGCCCCTTCTCCGTATTGGGAGCATCAGCTTATACCAGCCAAGCCAGGAACAACTGGTGGTGGACAAACAGCTTGATAAGAACCTCTTCCTGAGGTTGCCGGAGAGGCCATTAAAACCTGGAGAGATCCTTAACATCTACCTGTTATTGGTTCCAAATTCAACCGTGGAGCAGTTTACACTCAAGTAAGTGCTACTTTACTCTTTTTGAGCTTGAGATGGTCAGATGATAAGATGTCACGTGACTTAAATGCAAATTCATAGCAAAATATTTGTGCATAGTGTTTGTGCATCTCGATATGGATGTCGATTAATCTGAATAAAAGAATTCTGCTTTTCGAAATAAAAACATAATGGATAATAATTGACATCTGTTGAAATTAAATTTCTCATGAGCTTGACCCAGTTCTCGACGAATTAGAGCCAAGGGGATATGAGGCATGCCTTTTCTCATTTGGCCTATGTGTTTCATTTTATTTCTCGTCGTCAACAGAACGAGGGAGTTCGGCTTCGTTTGTAGTAAAATTATTATTTAAATCCTTTAAGATGGAGGAAAATTAGCTTTTTCTCCCCAGATGAGAGAAATAGGAGGGGAGGTAGGATATTAGCTGCTCTTTGAGGCATATCGAAGAAGTACTTCATAAACAGAGTCGGTCTAATTGTAATGGAAACTCACACACTTTAATTTAGAAATTCTCCATGAATTAATTAGGCTTCGATAACTCATTAACCCGAACGGGAGCAGGCAGGGCCGTGGTGTAACCTAGCAGAGATACCTCATTACGTGTTATCTGACGTTTGGTTTTTGTATATGTGTGTGGAGCAGTTTGTAGTGGAGATTGACAGTTGCTATAGCTTACCATATATGTGTGTGGAGTGTTTATCATTATTATTCTGCTATTAATAATACTGCTATATGCTGAAAAAAATCTAAAATTGTATTGGTAATTATTTGCAAGTACATTATCTGTAAATTTTACGGACATTTCTGTTTTCTCTAAAATAAAATGCAATGCAGTTTTAAATATAAGTGACACAGATATATTAATACAGTATATTGTGCAATATTTTTTTTATTATTTGTATGTTGCCTTTACACTACTGAATAACAATAGTAAATACATTTACAGTAAGTACAGTATCTGGTTTTATCATGTTTATTATTTACCATAACTTTTTACAAAATAATATTACTTCTTATTACTTCTATATTTTGCAAAAACACAACTCGTGTTTTTTTATGTGTCGTCTTATTGTGTTTTATTGTGTTAGTTGCTCTATTTTGTAGTAAAAGCTGTATTTTTAGCGGTTTTTGAGTTATTATTTAATAACTCATCAAAATAACCCAACTGCAGTTTGATTGATATTACTTGGAATGCATAAAAAGACATGATTTTTTAGTTTTTTTTTTAAACAGAGTTATCTGTTTTTGCAAATGAACTATTCATTTATAGGACTTTATTGTCACAGAGGAACACTTTATTGTTCGGGGGTTGCTGTTTCATAGGTCTCTTGATTTGTTGAGTTCTCAGTTGTGTTTTATTCAAGTAACAATTTAGTCTCAGATGATTTTTCCTAAACTTGCTTAGATTAAATAACCTGGCTTTGGGTAAATTTGATAATAAATGTTTTATTTCATGGGGGGCAGTTGTGGCCTAATGGTTAGAGAGTCGGACTCGTAACCAGAAGGTTGTCGGTTCGATTCTCAGTACCGGCAGGTAACAACTGATGTGCCCTTGAGCAAGGCACCTTACCCCTGTTTGCTCCCCGGGTGCTGCAGTGATAGCTGCCCACTGCTCCCGGTGTATGTGTGTTCACGACTTGAAGTGTGTGTGTTCACTATTCACTGGTTGGGTTAAATGCAGAGGTCACATTTCGGGTATGGGTCACCATATCTGACAAATAGGTCACTTTCACTTTTTTTTCACTTTCATATTAAAATCTTTTTCTGAGCTTAGTTTTCGACATTGGTAAGATCTCTTCTAATACTCATTTGATTTCTGGATCTTTTCTTTGGAAAAATATGAAATTCAGGAGACTTAAGGAACATTTGCTCTCCATTTGCTCTCAGTTTAATCTAATTGATTTTTAAGGAGAATTTAGAGATCTCATGTGTTCTTTTTCTTTATTATAGGAGTATCATATGTCATACAGCCTTTAAGACAACCCTGCTCAAATGACCTAACGAGCATTTATCTGTATGTGATGTGACCAGATAGTGACAAAGTACATTGCTGTCTGTCACTACAATCATGATCCATTTTCTGAGAGTAATCCCTTTTAATGTTATAGCATATGTAGAGAATTATCTCCATTTAAGAAGTTCCCTTGATATTGGAGCATTTCTGGAAAAGAGCCCATCAACCTGATTAATATTGCACCAAACCTAATTTCTCCTCCCTGACATCAGATTTCATAGTTTTTTGCTGATCTAATACCAATCAAGTTCATCTGTGGTCGTTTTTCGGTTTGCTGTGATAATAAACTCCAAACAGTAAATCTCTCTTTTATGCACTCGTATTGAAGATATATTTTTCGGTCCAATATGGTGGCATTAATTCTCCAAGGCAAAGCTGAAGAGCAATAAAAGCACAGGCGAGAAGAGAGGAGATGAGAAAGAACGACTGAAGTTGAGACCCCTGAGCCACTCAACTCAACGGGAGGTGAATTAAACTGTGCTGGGAGCCAAAAGTTGAGAGATACCAACAAAAAAGGCTATTAAAGATGTAATAAAGAAAGTCTTTAAATATGAATTAAGCTCAGCTGAGGTTCCCCCCACTTCACAATCCTTCTTACTATCAAGCGCTGCTCATTTTTCTCCTCTTTAAAGCATTCAGTTATGTCCATCAGTTATTTCTAGAGGTCACGTTATATGGATTAATCATCAAGAAATGTTTTGTCATTATAGACCACTGTTGGAACGTAAGAATTACTGCCCTGCCTTTATATAATTCTCATTATGAAACAAGACAGCGTGTGGTAGCCTCAATGAGAGTATTTTAGTATTTCAACTTTTTATCTTTTAAATAAAATTGTCAACTTTCAGAAACCAGCTGTTGTGATGAAAATGTCAGTGGCACCATTCAGTCATTTTTCAGCCCGGGAGGTAACAAAACAAGTCTAAATAAAGTTTCAAGAGATCTGTTGTGCCGAACAACAACAGAGCAGAGCTTATTCTTTCTATTTTGTGGCTCAGATTAAATTTATAATCATAAAGTGGTTAGTGGATAAGGAAAACATCTAGGCTATATTACTATTGTTTATAATTAATGGGATGGATCATACCGACATGAAAATTCTGTCGTCATTTACTGACCCTCTTCTCATGTCAAACCTGTATGACTTTCTTTCTTCCACAGAACACAAAAGAAGATATTTTGAAGAAAGTTGGTAACTGAACAGCGGCTGCACCCGAAACCATTGCAAGTGAATGGGTGCAGGTTAACAACATTCTTCAACATGTCTAAATATTTTAAATGGGTTAATGATGACAGAATTGTACATTTTTGGGTGAACTATCACTTTAAGGTTATGTCTTTATTTATTCGTATTATATTTTACATTCTGGCGAGTGGTGAGCTGCAAAATTATTTTGAAATTGATGATTATTTTGATGAGTTAATGTACAAACATGATATTAAAAATATGAACATTTGCATAAATTGATTAAAAAAAAACATTTTAGCAGTCAAATGTTCTTTAGAAACAATATGATCACTATTTGCCTTGCCATTGCATTTTTTTAGTTGTGAGCCATGTTTTGTCTGCTCACATATAACACTTTAAATACATATAGGCCTACATAAATATACACACAGACATACCTAGATATACACATTTGCACATGTATTAATAGATGATCCTGACAATATGCAGTGGATAAAACAATGTTTCTCTGTGTTATTGAAATCTCCACCCACAGCTCTGTAAAGAGTTTCTGTCTGTTCTTTATATACGTGAGAAATAATAGGAATGTTAGTATTGGTGTGTAGAGGTGACAGTGACTGTATTACATCCATCTATGCCAAGATATGATCATGTTATTTTTAAAGGTACGTGAGCATATTATTCAGGAGACAGAATCCAGAGTTTTTCATGAGTTATGTTTTGTGGCACAGGGCGAAGGTTATGAAATCACATATATACCAATTACCCCGGGGGAGGTTCTATCCTCCTGAGCCACTGTAATACAGCGCCTGAAGGTCGCGTGGCGCCGACCCGTGTCCTATAGCACATTGTGTGCAGTGAGCCCTATTCACCCCACGCTCCTTATAGGATGTGTCAGCGCGGCCGCTGCGTCTGATTGGGTGACTCATTGGAGTGTCACCTCAACGCTGCTCTGCTCTGCTTGTCAACCACATCTGACCACGTCACGCTCGCTCGCATCAACAATACGATGTGCCCACGATGTCCCATTCCCAACTCCATTGACATTGTCCACTGCTGACTGCCCACATGCCCAGAAGAACATTTCTTTTTTGTCTTTTGTCAGACTTTTTTTTAATTTACCACCTGTATTACTGATTTTTGTCATGCTTTTATGGCAAGGCTAATGGCTAGCATTTGTTGTTAGCTGTGACATCCACTTGCTTTTTATATACCATGGACTACAAAACCAGTCTTAAGGGTCAATTTCATCTTCTGAAAGCTGAATAAATAAGCTTTCTATTGATATATGGTAGGACAATATTTGGCCGAGAAACAACTGTTTAAATCTCTGGAATGTGAGGGTGCAAAAAATTGAAACATTGAGAAAATCACCTTTAAATTTGTTCATCAGAGGTTCTGTAGCAGGCCGCTGCTAAGAAGAAACAGGTTTGTTTTAACTCTCTCCATTGGCTTACGCAGTAATGACGTCGTGGAGAGTAGATGAACCAGAACGCCTAAATTCTAAGCTTTACATAGATACCAAACTTGAGTGGGTGATTCCCAAAGAGCGTCAGCAGCAAGTGAAGTTTGTAGACGTGTTTACGACCATTTTTGTTCGCGATTTTGCTGCATCCACTCACAAAAAAGAAAGTTTTGATATATTTACGGTAGGAAATTTACAAAATATCTTCATGGAACATGAGCTTTACTTAATATCCTTTGCCATTTTTAATTTCTTGGAGCCAAGAAGGATTACCTATCGGCTGAGGCTTCAAGTTATTACACTCACTGGCAAATAGATCCCACATTTTTGCCATAAACGAAAAATCGATATGAATTTTTGGCTATTACTACAAATGTTCTTGTGCGCCTACGTAAGACAATCACAATTAGTTTGACATAAAAGTAAGAAAAAATATGATTGAATTATCTAAGAAACAACACTGACTAGTTTATAACATAATAGACACATAATAGATATAAACTGGTGGAAATAAAGTTGAAAACAATTGGCTAAACATATCTTTTAGACAATTTGAAAGGAAGCAAAGGTATTGCACTTTCAAAAAGGTGGCTGTAACATTTAGGAACTGCTAATCGACTGTTTGAAATGTGGCTTGACATTTATTATACCCAAAAGAGAAAGGTCTCTTGTTCTCCCCTGTGCCTCTTATCCTTCAGAAGATAAATTGAAGCAGTAAAACAGAGAGATCTCAGTCAAGCGCAGTCATCTCCTCCTCTCATTTTGCATACTTGAGTAAATGCTGAGTGTCCTGTCTCTCACATCCCACCCAACTTACACAAGGTCAGGCACATGTGTACTTAACGTCCCTTTTTACCATACCAAGGTCTTTTGATTTATAACACATTAAAACTAGATGGATTAGGTTGCAGGAAAAAATGATCGTTTTGAGATGTGTGCGTATTAGGCTTTAAATTTAACACGTTAATCTGGTACAGTTAATTTTAGAAACGTTTGTAATCCGCTACAGAATGAACACATTACTGTTAAATGAATGAAAACGTGTGCACGCTACAAGAAATGCATTTAATTTAGGATTTTTCTTTTTTTGCTACAGGTCTTCCTAAGCAAAATTAAAATGCGTCATTAACTGTGATTTATTTCATTAATAAACCAGCATATCATGCAATTAATTGCATTAAAATTGATTGACAGCCAATTCTGTATATTAGTTTGTCATTTTAATACACAGAAACCAATCGGGAGCTTTGCTCAACTTTGTATAAAACGACGCGTGTCGTCACCTGAGGATGCTACTTAATTTTGTTTTCAACAGCAGTACTGGCAAAACACTTCAGTTTACTTGCCAGGTTCTTTTGCTCATAAAACACAGCCGTCTGTGCCGCCAAGAATTATATCATTACAGCAAATTGGTCATGCAACACCATTCTGTCAAAGTCAATCGGAATCTTATTGCGGCACATTTACGACATTTTCTCTTCTGCTCAGTTAAACCTGACCAGGATGTGCGTTAAACACCTTTCACAACACTAACAGCATATGTCACCAATATGAGAAACACATTTTTGAATTGACCTTGTGGCTTTATTTTGGAGACATCTGCTGTCCCCTTTAGTTTGATATTGTGACACTGCTTGTAAATGCACAAACACAAACTTGCTTACCATTTTCTCTATCCCTTTCTAGATGAGACAATGATTTGATTCATCAAATACTAATTGTAATTGTAAGCAGTGGTGCAGCACATGCGACCTGGAGCAAGAAATAATTACAACAAATATCAAATTGTTTTTACTCAAGCGTGTAATTTCGTTGATATTAACATTAAGGTGTGCAATGTTGTGTAAATACATTTGCTCCTGTATTAATGTGTAGCGCAGAAACAAATGAAAATGCATGCGTGATGATGTGGGTGGGGTTTTGCTGTGTTTGTCCAACCAATGGAAGATGGAGGAGGGGAGAAAGGACCAGTTCCAAAAACAAAGCAATAATTATTTCTTTTGTTTGATGCTGCCAATGGTGTGAAACTACACATTACATTTAAATACAAACCGGTTTAGCTGGCCATTAAACTGAAAGGCGAAACATTATAAAAAGAAATCATTCTCTACTATAGTAAATCTCACTGTGATCATACATAATACATTCTTCGAGCGTGCTATTCTAAACTTTCACCTTCTTCTGTGTCGGTCAAGAAAGTAATGAAAACAATGATAGTACACTAACTCGATGACTCATTTTTATTTCATTCGCAAAGTGGCTCAATTAAAAGCAGTATCTGGCCAAAATACAACTTTTTGAAAATCTGGAATCTGAGGGTGCAATAAAATCTCAGTATTGAGAAAATCGCCTTTAAAGCGGCCAAATTAAGTCCTTAGCATATTACTCACCAAAAAAAGATTTGATATATTTACAGTGGGAAATTTACAAAATATCTTCATGCAACATGATCTTTACTTTTTTTGACCCATACAGTGTATTTTTGGCCATTACAAAATTTTTTTTTTTTATCCAGAGTTACATTTATTGTAAGTTAAATTGTGTACATTTGTATGCATTGAAACACAGTGACAACTTGCCCCAATTAAAAATATGGCTGCATGCTCTGGCCTGACATTTAAAAAACCCTTTTACTGCAAATATAGTTTAACCTTTTGGTTAAAATATCTTCATTATATAGTTAACCTTGTCTGTCTGTTCACCACAACCTGTTCGGAACAAAAAAAGAGCAAACGTTTGCCTTCAAAATCTGTGATTTTGCATTTTATGAGTTTTAAGAGCTACACTGCTTTGAGTTTACACTATATTAAGTGTTGTTTGAAATGTGCATTTCAAGTTTGATTAAATGTGAAATGTTTCACAAAATACCCAACCTTACATCTCCAGTTGTGTGAACTATCCTCTTAAGTTTCCATGACATTTTATGTCAGGTCTGTCAGAGATCAGTCAAGGGAACAAATATAGAGCACATAAAAATACCTCGGCGAAATCATCCGAGAAAAACAAACATCCAAATGAGTGGTTTACCAAAGCCGGTGTGTCATTTTTGTTCCAGGCTATCCACATTTTAAGATCTGTCTATCATGTAGGAGCAAGTCTGTATAGGAGAATATTGTCCCCTCCCACTCCCGGGACTTTCTCAACATCATCTGCTATTACCACAGAGGGATTCTGAGCACAATAGGCAGTTTCAGCCCCTTTTTTTTCTTTTTCTATCGACTTGTTTCTTTGGCTCCCTCAAGCTATTTCATTTTCGTGTTTTTGATGTTGCATTTTTGTACCGATCAATAAAATCTCAAAAGAAGCCTTCTAACTGCCCCTCCAAGCTCTCGTGCCGTGGCCAGTCTTTAAAACAACAGTTTTTTCAATATGTCCAATGGGATCCAAAGCACGATTTTTTGGGTGCCTTTACAAAATGCTTCCACTCGTTTTTGTCACCACTGTCACATTAATAACATGCAATTGTAGAAATAATGCATCCTACGGTTTCATATCCCTGTTGTGTTGATGTAAACAGTAGCATTATACGCTGTGGTCAGAACGCAGTTGGCTTTCGGTGAAATTGATTCCGGCGTGCTCATGCCACGCTGCTGGGTGCCAAGAAGGATTACCTATCGGCTGAGGCTTCAAATCATTACACGCACTGGCAAATAGATCCCACAAATTAATTATCTCGTACAAATACTAGACTCATTTTGATAGTGAGGTCTGTACTCAGAACATCAGTGTCAGCATGTGTTTGTCTGCGTGCTTGCATACATTAGATGCTAATGAGGTAGCTGCCGCTAAAGTGGCATTGTGAATGCATTTTCGCACCTATTAAATGCAAATGCATGTAACTAAATTAAGATCTCGAGTTGCATGCCCATGTTAGGGTTGCCAGATTGGTCAGTGCTTACAGATGGGTGACATTGATTGGACATTGATTGCTGGATATGAGTACACGCCTCCCAACTGGTGTTTATTAGACCCTTATCAAAGACTGAAAGGTCACAGTATTTGTATTCCACTCTGGGGCCGATGAAAGGGCATGTTTATTAGAAAGTAGGTGTTCGCTTATGTTATGATAAGAGCACTTTTTCGGTTATTAACATGATGTAACGCTACGCAGAGACATCCAGCCAGTAATTGTAACACTGCGGGATATTTTTTGTCAGTGGATGCATTCATTATGACTCACTCCAGACCCACATAGAAACTGAGCTCAGAAAACCCGGAAGACTTGGAATGCTAATCATTCATACAAATTTGACACTTTCCTCCACCTTCGTGTTTGTTTATTGTGTTTTTTTTTTTTTTTAATTCTGCCTTCATTTGCTACAAATCTGTGTAAATTGCTTTGTTGTGTTGAACACAAAAGAAGATATTTTGAAGAATGTAGGAAAACAAACAGTTCTGGGGCACTTTTGACTACCATTGTCATTTTTCCCAGGAAGGTGGTCAATGGTGGCCAAAAGCTGTTAGATTACAAGCATTCTTCCAAATATATTTTTCTGTGTTTATCGGAACAAAGAAATTGATACCGATGACAGATTTGTTTATTTTGGGATGAACTGCCCCTTTAAATATCATTGTCACAATATTTTCACTGGAAATTGTTTGTAAAGACAACCTCTAGTACTGGGATATAGAAGATAGGGCTTTTTTCCTATTATCATTTTGTTTGGTTTGTTTCTCATTTTTGCTGCCGAATAGTCCTTGTTGTATAACATAGAATGACCATTTTGTGGTAGTACACCTGAGGGCAATGTATGTGGATGAGGATATACAGTTGTGCCTACAAACACCTTCCAGGTCTGCTAGATGTTTTTAGTTTAAATAATAACAATAATTTTTAATAAATAAGATTAAGAATTTATTTAGTAATGAAGCTTTTACATAACACACAACAAAATGACCCTATTTCACTTCATGCACCCTTATACACATCCGCAGTGTGTTGTGTCCTCGGGCATCCAAACTTTAGTCCAGTGTTTGTTTTGGACATTCTAGTCTACTGTTTTTGATAAAAATCCTCCAGGTACTGCAAGTTCTGCACTTAAGTTCTCAAGCACAGAGGCTCAATGATGTGTGAATCAAGCTTTTTGTCTGCAAAAATGTGCGCCCAGGGTCATCGCAGGACCAAGGTCCGGCCCTGTCCCTCACAGCCTTGTTTTCAAATACATCAAATGAAATATGGCGTGTACCCTGACTGAGCTTCATAAGACACTGTATTTTTAGCCCTGCTGAACTAGTGTATTTTTCTCTCAAAATCACTGAAGAAGATGCTGAATAAAGTCTGGGCTCTCGTTGGTGTGGTCCCATTAAAACGGATAGCTCACCTAAAAATAAACATTCTGTCATAATTTACTCACCCTCGTGACATTCCTGTTTGCTCCGAACACAAAAGAAGATATTTCTAAGAATGTTGGTAACCAAACAACACTGTCCCCCGTTGACTTCCATTGTATGGACACAAAACTACCAAGACCTTTCACAAAATATCTTCTTACATACAGGTTTTGAATGACACGAGGGTGAATTAATGATGACAGAATTTTTGAGGAAACTAGTTCATTTGCGATTGTATTTGAATGCATTATAGTGACACATGCCGCTGTGTGTCTGTTGGTGCAGCGAGTATCAATTCAAACTGCAGACAGTGAATGAGACTAAAAGGGAAGTCATTGACGTACATTACAGTAATTACCCTGACACTGACATACTGTCCTGCGGTCTGAACAACTCTACTCAACCTAGCGCCTCACAACACGCACACATGCACTCAATCCTCAGGGTGATTCTGAGATAAGGAAGCCTTGTGTGCCTCTGTATTAACACAAGAGTCAGACCGAACACCCCACGACACTGGACATGGCCACATGCCCCTCATACACACAGACCACGGACTACTGTATATGTATATCACCTCCCAGAGGACTGAACACAACCTACAATGTTCCACAAACATACATTCAGTCCTCTGGGAGTTCAATACATATACAGTATTGTGTGTTTGTGTGGAACGCTGATGGTTGTGTCCAGTCCTCTGGGAGTTGATGGATGAGATCTGATGCTCGAGACCCTCATGCTCACAGCTTCCCTGTAGCTAGAGCACAAAAACTGCATCACTCCCTCCTCCTTCCTCTCACGTTACTGCACGTATGCCTTCACCTTTATTTCAGCTCTTATTCATCATCTTCGTGTTTTTTTGAGGGGCTCGTACGCCTGTCTGTCAGGCGTCCCGCTGTGACATTAATGAATTTAGCAATTAAAGGGTGTGCAGGAAAAATGACGATCATTGTTCTTCGGCGTCTTGCTTTGTGGGGTGCTGATAAATCTGATCACATGGATTTAAAGAGGAAAGATTAGAGGAATGCGTTTGTTTATTTTGGACTCCTGTAGTGGCATTCGCATTTGTAATTATCATACAGAGGAATGCTTTCATTTCCTGCACAGAATCTTTTTTTCCTTTGGTTTGCTCTTGAACATTTCCTCTGTTATCACCAAGGAAATATGATATTGAAAATGCATTCACAACCAACAGGTGGGGCATGTTGTCACACAATATGGGGTAAGTTGTCATGATAAAATTTGCCATTAGTCTAAAGCACAAAACAATGCATTAAAAGTCATAATACATTCTATAAAAACATGTGACAACTTGCCCCTGTACAAATGCGAACATCTTTTGTATGAACATCGGGCATTAAAAAACACACATTTTCTGATCATCACACCACAGGTTCATACGAAAGTACTGTTATTCACAGCAAGTCAATTTTAGCAGTAAATTTGCACGAATGTTTAACTCGCGCTGCGTTTTGACCGGCACGTACAGTCATCAAAGCGTCTGTGGGCGGGGACTGTCTAAAACAACTGTTAAAAAGCTGTTCAGATCTAATGGTATTATAAGAAGCATTAAACTCAAAGAGGCAGCGCGTTCAAAGCACTCTGATGCAACCCCACATAACAGTTGTTCACCTCTACCTGTATAAGAGCAGTATCGCCTCGCCTCGGAAAGCTCATAAACACTCGACCTGCGCTCGATGTTAACATTCAAGCATTCACGTCAAGGATATGGTTGTGAAAAGACAAGATATGAACGTTGCCCCAGATACGGCTGTCTGCTTACTTTAATATGTTTACCGCAATAGATGAACACATGGAGCTACTGATCTCTGCCGCCCAGAGGCATGGCAGGCGCTCCTTTAAATAGATTTTTGTCAGTGCCACGGTACTGTAAATAGAACAATATAAAAAATACACTTCTAGCAGTACTTTGCAACTGTGCCCGCCTGCCAAAAATGGTGATATGCCAAGTATGGCCCCCTGCGGGGCCCCCCTTATCAGTGCCAGTGGATTCACCTCCGAAATATTACGGAGAAAGAAAAGCTCGGTGTGATCCCAGGTGCTTTTTATGCATAATGCTATGCCAAATTTTCCAGGTAGGGTCTCGGCTGAATGCACGCTACATTCCGCTCGAAATATCAGAAGTTGCTCAAACTTAACATTTTGCAAATGAAATGGGCGCAAGAATCTGTTGGTGTCTTCATAGGTTTATATTATCCATAAATAATAAATGATCATGCACATGTATCCGTGCATGTGTCTGCGTAGTCGTTAAATGCGTTCAGACTTCACGTAGGAACTGTGTGTTTAATTCTTTCCTCTATGGTTCACCGTGGGAGTGTGAATAACACAGGAAACATATTTGTACATCTCTGCAGTATGTCTCAGCCTACAAGGCCTGCTGAGAATTTATTTTCTCCGCGCTTGTTTTATTTTAGTTCTTTCTTTCTTTCTCTGCCTGGGATGATACAACAGACCTCACAGCTAGAATGAAGCCTGTGACAGCTCTAGCCGCCAAGCGTGCGCAAAGCACCCACTTCTAGCGAGGCCACTCCGTGAGGCTGATTTAAATGAGAGGGAGAATCTTAGTGTGGCGTTGTTATTGGGCACCTTCCAGCCAACTGGGCCACAGTCGCTGCAGCTTTTACCACTGACCTCCGCTCCGCTTTAATGGCCGTGTAGTGCCTCTTCCCTCACTGCGCGCTCTCCCTAAGAGGGCCATTTTCCGTTTTAAATAAAGCCATTTAAGGCTAAAGATCTGGAAAATGGCTTTAGGAAGGAAAAGAATGTCATTTATGCAGGACTTAAGGGTACTCACTGAATGTATGTGGCTCATTTAAGCTATGCAGTACATTTTAAACGCTAAAAACGTGAATGTGCTGTGTTTTTATTGTACAGGAAAAAATCTGTTTATGCTACAGTTTCAGAAATATGCTGAGGTCAAGCTTAGACATAAAAGCGCTATTATTTATGATTTCTGTATAAAATGAACAGTAACAGGGTGGAACCTTCAGTAACAGGATGGAAATCCACTACTTGTTCTGTTTGATACTTGTATTTATGTCATCAATGTTATATACTACTATTGTACAGCAACCTTGAGCTTGGGAAACATATTATTATTATTATTATAAATTTACATTTCATTTAGGTTGGGTGTTAGATAAACATGAAGGTGGTTTTGATTTTTTTAACCAAATAGTTTTTTTCAGGTTAACGTTCGACCTGTTAATTTATATTAGTATTCATTTATATTAATATTTAATTGTATATTAATTGTATTTAATTAAATTAAAACTACTCGGCAGTTTTTGATTCTTTGATTCTTGATTCTGGAGGTTAGGGAAACCGCCGATAGGACTTTATAATTCAAGCAAAATGTTTAGAAGACAGACCAACATATACCACAAAACATTAAATTACACAAAAGTCTTTTAAATTAGTTGATAATCTGTACTGAGGATGTCATTAAGTAATTATCTTTTGTTGGTTAAAGTTTTATGGAAAAACAATGGAACAGGAGACCTACAGTATATTGCATGTAATTATTAAATACTAATTAAAACAACATTCCCAAAAATAACATTGTTTGAAAAATGTTAATTGCAGAATGAAAAAAACATGTAATTTTGATAATAGTATATTGCACAACACTAGAGTATCCGTTTAAACCATGAGGAATTATGTAAATTCCCTTAATTGTGATGATGCAATAAGAGAAAACGAATACAATTTTATTAAAGTTATTAAATTGAGTATTATTGTGTCCAATATATTAAGACTTAATGTGATGCATACATATGAATAAATAGAAATGACCTGGGTGGTACATGCTTTTGTTATCAAGTTAACATTCATTTGTTTTCTGTTCTCTCAATATGAGATTATTTAAGGGGATTATAATTAAAAAATGAATGCACGTCCGTGTTGTCATCTTCATCACGTGTCATCATTTTCTCAGAATATAAGCCTGCAATGTAACACCTTTTCCCTGAGAGCTCCGGTCTCGATCGGGTCGATCTTTTGCTCAACACTGGGTAAAGCCAAGCCAAACTTGTCCCTCTCTATCAGTCCCGAAAGTAGGTTTCTCGTCCCAAACCCTGTTTAAAGCGAACAAGCAAGCTGATGGGAAAAGACAAGCTTTGCCTGAGGAAAACTACCTCCTCACTGGTCTCTCTCTTTGTCTTATGGATGGCTCCCCTTGGTCTAAACCTCATGGTGCGCTGGGTAAGAGTGACAGCGCAGGGGTGGGCCGCAGCATGAGTCCTTTCACACTTAAAGAGGTGTATAGACTTGTGTGTATGTGAAAGATAGGCGGTGGATGAGTAGTGGTAGATCAGCTCTTTTGTGGAATGACATGCCTTTGTGTTCTCTGTAAAAATATGTGTGCAGGTGTTTTTAAATATATTGCAAATATTAATTCTGAGAATATGACTGCTGCTGTATCTCGGGTTGCTCAGAACAGCAACTCTATAATACTTGTGGTTGTGGCATTGGGAGTTGAGCTTTTGTTTTGTTTCATATGTGCATAAGAGAACTTGTCATATAGTTCTTTATAAATCAGTTTTGTTACATTAAAAGCTTTTAACTTTCAGAATATAAAAGTTTACTTACACAAGTGCAAGTGTAATGTTGGATCATTAAAAACTTTATTCTTATACATTTTTTCTTCTGCACACCCCCAAGTGACATTAATGGCCTTTTCAACTAAATTGTAACATTAAAGGAACAATGTGGAGATTTTAGCAGCATCTAGCAGTGAGGTTGCGAATTGCAACCAATGGCTCACTCCACCGCTCGCCCCTCTCTTTTGAAGCACTACGGTGGCTGACACACGACAAAGATGTTGTCACGTTTTCGCTTCTTTGACGAAGGAGATAATGTATTTACGAAATGCAGTTTGGGGAGGGAACCCGCGGTTTATGTAGATAGAAATAGATCATTCTAAGGTACTAAAACATACCAGTTCATTATGTAAGGTCTTTATACACCTCTGAAGATATAGTTATGTGTATTATATTGCATTTCTGTCGATAGATACTCTTTAATCTTATACATGGCACCTTGAACTAGAATTCCTACAATATAGTATTTTTTGCAGTTTTGTGGTTCAGGATACATTTATTTAAATGAGATAAGAATATTATAATAAATAGAATTATAAAATATATAATAGATTTTAACCCATTCAATTATTCTCTATTATTTTATAGGTAATATGTCATCAGTCTTGCATACTGTAAAGATAAAAGAAGAATTGCATTACTTATTGTATGCAAATGCTTGTAGGCTACAAATAAACGTAACTGAATGTTTCAGTTTTCTTGTTTCGTTTAACACAAAAGCGCTTTCTAATGTTGCTTAGAGACATTGATCGAAATCAGTCATTTCCCTACAGATTGGTGCACATTATATTATAATTTGCATGTTATCATTTATCTCAATGGAAACGTATAGGGTTTGCATTCATTTGATATAATAGTTGAAACGGTTGAACAGGCGAGAGTCCTCGTGTTATTTAAACCTCAATGTCTACATTCTATTATTATATAACATGAAGATGCTTACGATAATCAAACTGTACCATCAGATAAATCCTAATAAAAGTTTATTGTTCTTCTCCTGCCTTGGTTTTACGCTGCAGCAGTGGCGTGTTAAAGCCAGTCACCTCCTTAATGTCAGCATTAGCATCCATTATAAGCTTTATTTTTGTGGTGGAGAACAACAGGGGATTTATGAGGGAAATCATATCACAGGCTTTTGAGAAGACAGTTCATTCAAACTCAGTTATGAGAAGCCCTGACACAGACCCAGACCCCCAACCTCCCCACACTCACAATCCCTTTCACAGCACAATGAAGGGAAAGAATGCTTTGTTCCGTTCGAGCGAGTGCTGCGGTACGAAACATTTTCAGAGCGTGTGAAAAGTAAATGTTGTCTCATCAGCTCTGTGTGGTAATCTGCCCTGATCCTGTGATGGAACACACATTTTAGATTGTGGAGATGATGGCCATGTCAACTCTCTCTCTCTCTCTCTCTCTCTCTCTCTCTCTCTCTCTCTCTCTCTCTCTCTCTCTCCCTTCTTAAAGGACTTTTCCAGGTTTAATATAAGTTCTGTTGAGAGCATGATTTATTACTATAAAACTAATTTAGAATAAACAAAAATGTATGTGAAATGGCATAAATAAATGTCTGTACATATAAATGTCTGGGTTCCTATGGAGTAGGATTGATTGACCACTAACACCGCCAACTGGAACGTTTGCATGTTAAACTTTTAAAACATGAATTATTTTATCTGTTGCATTTACATAAATATTGTTATTATTACAAATTTCAACAAGTTATTTCAAATTACTGAAATGTACAATGTAAATTACTAGGGATGCACCGATAGCAGTATCGGTACTGATACTCCGGGCCGGCCCGTGGCATAGGCGACATAGGCGGTTGCCTAGGGCGTAAAATGACCGGAGAGGCGCCAGGCGAGAGCGCAAAAGCACGCTACATGTGAACAGCTTCTTGCTTTATGACATGATTAGAATTCATCATCTTAAAGCGTTAATTATGCATGTGTACAAGACGTAAACCTCACTGGCCGAGTTCTAGACGTGCTCTTATGTCAAATGTTAGTGACTGTGGCCTGATTGTTAGAGCGCCTGCTTCCCATGCCGAATGCATCTCCGGTTCTAAGTTTGAATCCCGCTTGGAGCAGCTTCTTTATTTAGAACCATTTTACTGGTAACACTGACACTGCGTGCTGTTTTTGACTGCTTTCAACTAAGTGAACTGCAAGGTGTGTTTACTGCACTGTGGCAAGCCCATGCCATTTATTTAAGTGAATCCAAAACAATGTAATACAGTTTTATTTGCGTCCCCACTGCACAGAGGTTGACAAAATGTTTAATAATAATAATCAAATATTCATTTTATAAGCTCTAATATTCAAATACAGCATTATTGAGAAAACAATCAGTTTTATTTTATTTTCAGCATTATTTTTAAATAATGAGTAGGTAATTAGAAACATTTTTATCACAAATATTTTTAGTTGTTATTTATTTACTTTTTATTTATGTTCATAACAATTCATGTTATATTAAAATAAATATGAATTTTGCTTTTAAAAAGTTAATTTTCAGGTATTTTTATTTATTAATGTATTTATTTTGTATAGGAAGGGCACAATCTAAAATCTTGCCTAGGGCACCAACAGGGGCTGGGCCGGCCCTGCCGATACTAAGCTCATGTATGCGTAAGACCGATACCTCATGTGACATAACTGACTGAAATTTGTGCTTTTAAAGTTTGTGACAAGCACACAAAATCATTTATTTTTTCATAATGTGTTTGAGGAGCAGTTGTAATTATGAAGTTATTCTATTTTTATTAGTCTCACAGTGGTGTGCTTGGAAAATTGGCACCTCACCAAAAAATACAGGTAAAGGGATCGGTATCGGCGAGTATCAGAAATAAAATATCGGTACTCGTACTCGGTCTTTGAAAAATGGTATCGGTGCATCCCTATAAATTACATGTTTATTGTATATATAACTTTATATTATATTTGAATATTACCTTTTTCACAATGGGCTACATCATATTTTAATCTTTGAATAAATGCCAGATTATTACATTTACTTTACATTTTAATAAACCTGAAACAATCCTTTGCCTTTTTTTATTGTAAACAACTTGTATATATATATTCCAGTGCACCAACCCCCTGCAATTCCCTAGCAGACCACCAGGTTTTTGAATATTTGTATCACTTATATTATTTTTTATAAAATAAAATCTATTTTGATTGAAAAATGGCATTTTAGACATTTTAGTACACCCAGGTATGTGTGTTATTTTTATTCCAATAACAAATATAGTTTATTAACAATGAACGGAACTGTAGATTTGTGGATACGGACAAACCAAAAATACATGCAATAAAACATTCCAGTTCTGTTCAAATTTCAGCATACATGGAATTTTCCAATCAAATAACTCTTGCGTAAGAGAAGAAAGTTATTTTCTACTTTGAAGAAATACCCCGCATGGGTTTGAAATGTAGTTTTATTTAAGTGTGTTATGTTTGGGAGTCTCGGCACAGTGCACAAACAGTCATAATAAAGTGAGAGGTTTAGCAGAAGAGTTTCATGGATGGCTGAATCTCAGTATAAAGCAGGGCCCTGAGCGAGATGGAGGGCATTTGGTAAAAGGTTCAGAGTTAAACAGACACTAATGTTTTGAGGCTGAACTTCGCAGTCTTTGAGGTAAGCAGATGGTGTGTGGTTGAAGTTTGAGAAAATATAATCAGTGTCACTCATGTCAGTCTCACATATTCAGCCAAAATGTCAGTAAGTACATGGTACATGGACTAGAATGTTATGGTGGACATCAGGTGTGCGCTCAATGAGCATCCATGATGTGTATAAAACAAAAAAGTCTCAATGTAAAACCCCCAGACTTAAAGATTTACGCTGTACCATCCACATATATTTTTATAACAATCGTCTCAGTTGCGTTCCGATAATTAAGGAACTCCCGAGCCTTATAAGAGCAACCACAGTAAAAACAGTGGTGCAGAGTCATCGCCACATCATTGTCACGGTCAACACAACCAGGAGAAGAGCAGCAATGAGAACATTTGCATGTGTGTGTGTTTGTGGGCGTGAATCTATTTGTGCGCATTGCAAATGCATTTGTGCATCCATATGTGAAAGCAAAAGAGAGAAAGAGAGAGAGAGAGGGTTGGAGACTCCGAGGGAGAGAATAAGGAGGCAGGAACTCATGCACAACGGTTTAAGCAGTGCCAGGGGAAGCAGATTAGACTAGAGGTGATCAGGAGGACAGCGCTCAGTGTATTAAAAACAAGAGCAATGTGAAGAAATCAGAGGTCAGGGGGAGTAATACTCTTGTGCTTGTAGTTACATACTTATTGTGTTGGTTTTTAATTTCTCTTTTCTCTGGCATACTTCAATGAACAAGCAAAGCAAAGCATTAAGGAAAATATAAAAGTGCTCTCTTGGAACTGGTGCTAGCGTAAGTTCTCTGACACCTTAGCTCTGTTCCAAAACTGAAGCGTGCATACTGTAGCATTATTCATGAATACAATCTTAGTACAAATTTTAGGACAACATCCCTTAGGAAAATGAACAATATATAGTAAAAGTGTAGCAAACCAACAAGCTAGCTTGGTCATTGCAGTAAGTAGGTTGGCACAATGTACCCGTGCTACGGTAAAATACTGGTGATGTCGCTCTATTTTTTAAATGGTAGTATCATGGTAAGTAATGTTGCATATATGCATTAATGTTAGTGTTTCTCTTGTAAATTAAACGACTCGGATGAGACAATGATTCAAAAAGTCATTCCTCAAGACACTTGTTTCGTTCTTGAATAAATCACTCATTTTAAATGATTCACTGAATTGTTTTAGATTCCCATTAAACATTTCCCTTTATAAACATTGATGTATGAATGGGATTTGTTGCACAGATCCCACATGAAAAATATTTGTGCACTTCAGTATTTACTATAGTAAACTTATTTATCCCTTGTGAATACAACGCATCTCAGTAAAACAAAATGGGAAAAAAAGAAAGAAAGAAAAGTTGCTTTCTACTATATTTACTACATTTACCATGAATGTATTTTCTTTTTTTTGTAGTTTTACAGAACCCATTCCATTCCTTGCCCCTGTTACAAATGAGAGTGGCAAAAAATGCAAATATGTATATTTTTCTGCTACATTTTTCTTCTTTTTGCACTGTGGATTTTAGATGATCATCAACTGAGAGAAATCTTGATTATCCGTCTGTGAGACACCAAGATTTATTTCCTCCACTATTTCATTATTTTGCACAAATTTATGGCAGCTTGTAAAAAGCACGTTATGGCATGATGAAAATGGGAAATACAACACGGTCCTGACTTTACTCATCAGCGTGTTGACCTTATTAAAGTGTGTACAGGCTATATGTGAGCTGAGACAGCGGTGCATTTACCAATGCTGAACACATAAAACTACAGCAGCCACAGGCCCCCTACTGGACAATCGGTTTACTGCACAACGACAAACACAGGAACAACTGAGCAGATGTCTGTATGTTTTTCCCAGGTCGGTCCCGTACGTTAGATGCTTCTCACACGTCCCGACTCATTACAAATACAGGAAGTTCCACAGAAAAGCAGAACATCTGGTTATCCTCGGAGAACATATAAGTCTGACACAAAATGACTCCCCAACGTAACCTATAGCGTCGCAAGCAGAGGTTCCGCTCATAGATCTGTCTTAACAAGAAATGATTAAGTGGTCCCCATCACAAAAGCCGGTCCACAAAGGCACTGTAACACTGCAGGCATTGGCAGGAATGGAAGATAGACGCACAGAGCCTTTCTCTACAAAGAAAGTGAGACGTGATTATCCGGACGAAGCCAAGCAAAGCCTAGTAAAAGTTTCATAGACCAGCTGTGCTGTTACAAGTGATTTATTTAAGAGGAAAAGCATGTACGCATGAGAAATAGAGGTGAAAGTGTGGTAGTGGGAGAGGGTGGGTGGCGAGAGATAGCGGTCGGGATGTAATAAGTATTGATGCAAGGGAAAAGGGGGATTGATGGGAAAGAGGGAGATGGAGAGTCGTGTTGCGTTTTTTACTTTCTCAGCTCCTTTATTTTAAAAACAAGTTCAGGTTTGCCACAGGTTTATATCTTCACATGTAAATTGTTATCCATATATTGAATTCCTATGAACTACTAAGTTTTCTCCAAGCACACACGCACGCACGCACGCACACACACACACACACACACACACACACTGTTGAGCTGTTAAACTGTGTCACTCATGTGAGATAAGGGGTTGTATTATAGAGTGGTCAACAAAGGCTCTCAAAGCCCTTTTCACCATCTCCTTTCTTTTCATCTCTCCTGTTCAACCATTGCTTCTCTTATTGTATTTGACACTGATACAGTGTTGAAAAGAATCTGATATTTGGTTTGATCTTCAGAAGTGATTGGCTTGACATTTATCCCTCATCAAAGTAATTTACGACGTCAGTCCATCGTTTCTAAAAGGGCTGGAGAGTTAGGGGATGCCTGTGAAAATATGTGCAAATGGAGAAGAAAAACTTTCAGAAGCCGCATGAAACTCAGATCTGATTAGTACTTAATCCCAGCGTGCGTCCTCAGGTGCTTTCCACTGTTTCCAGATCCATCCCAGCATTGCAGTGATGGTACATTGATGGTCTGACAGATCAGTCCTTCTCCATGTAATGAATTACTGTCCCAATTGAAATACTACTACGTAAATACTTCACTGGAGATGGGAAAGTACATATTTTTGAGTAGGAGTTAAGACTGTTTGCTAATAATAATGAACTTTGATAATAATAATGAAGTTTGTAATAATGAACTTTAGGTTTTTATATCAAAAATATTTCACTTTCATTCCTCCTCTTTATGTGGTTGTGGGTAGGGATGCACTAATGTCATTCAAATAGATCACTATTTGTAAAATTGATACTACTTAAAAATGTATGACAGCTAAATTTGGTTTGTTGCTACAGTTTCTATCAAGATGTAGCCGATATGCCATTAACTTTAAATAGATAAAAAATCAGCCAGTGGCTGGTCTAAAAAATTTTCTTAATGTTCTGTTCATATGGGAATCGTATCGCAATTGTATGAGAATTTGTAACTATTTTACAAGGCAATGCATAAAAATGAATACGATTTTATTCGTACAATTTGCGTTAGCGCCAGTGACGTTAGGTTTAGGGGTGGGGAGGGGCTTCAGTATGACTTTTTTTTCTAATAATTGTGGCTTTTTTACGATCCACAACGTACGAATTCGTACAAATTAGCCACCTTGTAAAATAGTTACAAATTCCAGACCAGGTTGGACAAGACTCAAAGCCGCGCTGCATATCACAGACCTTATATATAACAATATTTACCTTATCTGATGCTTTGCAATTGTGCGTCACGTCAAGATCATAATTGATAATCGACGCATTCCATTCTTCTGTACGCTTACCCTCAGCAGCTGTTGTTTATATGCTCATTTATGAATCATATATATGAATTTCACATCTCTACATTGATGTGGGCAACGAAATGTCATGCGGCTGACGAGAGCTGGCCGAGGGTTCGAGGGTGATTTTCCTGTGCTTTGCAGCAGTTGGCAGGACTGAGTTCCGCTTGCCTTATCAAATAAATTGGAGAGCTGCTTTTTTTCCCTATTGCCACGGCAGAAAAGGTTTTGGCTCACCCGAGGGTCTTCCGCTCATGCCTGGCGCTGATGGGAAAACTACTTAGAATAATTGCGTTCCAGGAGAGAGGATTGCGAAGCGCCGCGTGGCTCTCTCTCCCGCTCTGTCTCTCTCGCTCTCTCTCTCTTTTGTTCAGTGTATCTCACTGGCTCATTCTCTCTGTTTCTCTGCATTGAGAGCACAGGACCTTCCCGGCTTTTAACGGAGATAGAGAGGACTGGATCGGTCTGTCTTTGCGTCACCTTCATTTTAAAGCTGATTATGTAACAGCCATAGTGACGTGAATCCACATGTAGTGGATCTGATAAATTGTGTGCTGTTGGGATGTGGGACAGATTTTTGGTGTGTAAAGGGAACGACACAGACGGTGATAAAGTGAATATAGGTGATGGGTAAATTAGTGACTACTATTTATGGGTCATCTTGCACCCCACAATCACAGAACTATAGTTTTACAAAACGAATAGTCTGTAAAACTCTTTTTACAGTATTTTTACAGTTAGTATCGCTAATGTGCATCTTATAACATATTTGCTATATCATAATACCATGTTTTCTAGGACTGTTTTTCCATATTTCTAATCTTTTTATTTGTTTACTATTCAGAAACAGATTTTCTGTAGAGTTGCTTCGCAACAATGCAAACTTGTTAAAAGTGAAATACCTTAGAAATGCATTTGAATTGAAAGGAACTATTTTTCATAAAGAAATTCCAAAGGTGACATAATTATTGTCATGATATTAAAGCACATTTTCCTCACATCATCTTTACAGTAATGCAAAAAACCTCAGTCATCATTGTAATCCTGCAAAGGCTGCCATCGCATTTTTATTTGATATGGTGGAATTCAAACCGACTTGACACAACCTCTCTCCGAATGCCCTTCTTTGAGTTAAATGCATCTTTTACCTTGTAATATTTGCCTCCTTTGATGAATGATCATATTTGTGCATATCCTCCCTGTCTTCTTCAAAAGTGACATTGAAAGACCATAATTCCTTTCCTCTCAGTGCCAGTGGGTCTCTATCTGTCTGCCTGTTTCTCTCGAACTGTCTTCTCGAGCTCAGTATCACAGTGTTTTGAATAGTGACAGATCGCTGTATTCTGATTTGTGCAGTAAACATCTGTCTGTACGGATGCTTCCTAGTCAATTGAATAAAACGTTCACACACAGAGAATGAATCAGCCCAAAGGAGCATTTCATTGTTTAGATGCTGCTCTTTTTTGGCTTGGGAGACTTTTTAAGTGAATTCTTATTGTCCGACATTGTTTCTTTTAGAATTCCTCAGAAGATTTAAACGAAAAAATTAAAATAATCTGAACTAATCAGAAAGAGCTTTTATTGCCAAGTGTGCTTTGCTTGAAATAAAGCCTCAAATATACATACGTACATCAGCTAATATGGATAGCATCTTTCTGATAGTTCTGCTACTGCTACAGTCTGTGTCTGAGAAAATCTGAGCACAGTTTAAAATATTGTTAATATCATTTTTTAACACTAGTTAATCCAAACCTGTAAGACTTTAGCTTCTGTGAAATCAAAGAAAGACGTTTCACAAAATTGTTTTGCATTTTTTTCTATTCAGTACAAAGGAATAGCAACTATGGCAGTTTAAAAAGTAATAATGCAACTTGATCCTAATGCACGGAAAAAATGGATTCTGGGATTTCAGGAAAAGAATGTCTATTTGGACACAGAGGAATTATTTACACGTGTTCTTTTAATGTTTAAAGGAACAGATGTTTCAGTGACATGCACAAGTAAGTAAACACTCATCTCTGCGTGTTGTGACTGTATATTTTGACTGCAGAACTGCATCAATCATTTATTTATGTAAAGTGGCCCTTACTGCAGTGCAACTAATGGAAAGCATTGGTCCTACAAATGGGTGGAGAAAAAAATCTGGCCCGATTTAGTCGTTGAAGAGAGGGACAGCTTTTTCAGTAATGCACAGAGAGAGACGGAGAGAGAGTCTAATGCATTTGAGACATGCATCTGCTGACATTTCTCATCTTGCTTGTTTGTGTTTTTGTACAGTAATTTTTATGGTAAGAGTAAAGGCTACAGTAATTCATCACTGCTTATATGTTTCACAAGGCTGCTACAGGCCACTCTGGTGTCCGGTCATTAGTTAGATGCAGAAACGTACATATTCGTTTTAATTGCCTTTGTCTTTAAAAACGTGGAAAGGTAAAGGAATATTTAATAAGAATGTATTATACAATGCACAGATGAAGCCTACGCCACTGAATGGAAATATCTACAGTGAATTTACATTGTGGTAGTTATGCTCTGTGCTTAAATATTTCAGTGGTTAGATATTGACTCTGCTCAAAAGTAATGTCCAATTTGTGATTAAATAGTTGCTCAGAAAAGGTTATGGAAAAGTTATGGAAATATGGATTAAACCCACTCATGGTTGGGTAACAACAACCTAGAATATTTTTGTTTTCGAGAATTTAGGGCGGTACTGTCTCACTAGCTACACTCTTAAAAATAAAGGTGCTTCAAAAGATTCTTTGATGCCATAGAAGAACCTTTTTGGTTCTATAAAGAACCTTTAACATCTGAAGAACCTTTCTGTTTCACAAAAGGTTCTTTGTGATGAAAAAGGTTCTTCAGATTATAAAAAAAATAGGAAAGAGATGGTTCTTTAAAGAACCTTAGGCTGAATGGTTCTTTGTGGAACCAAAAAAGGTTCTTCTTTGGCATCGCTGTGAAGAACTTTTAAGCACCTTTATTTTTAAGATTGTACGTTTACATGGACACATTGGATTACATTTATTCAGATTGTGCAATCCGAATGTAGTGTTTACATGAAAGGTAAATAAAGTGATCTGATTGATGTGCGTGTTTATATGACAAACCTCAAATCAGATTTAATCTGCTGGCATGCACACACTACACAAGTTCACTTAAATGCACTGAAACAAACGGCATGAAAGAAATGTACAGCAGAGTAATGTCTCGTGCCAAATGAAGCATGATGCGGTTTTACCACGGTAAAACCATGACAAAACTACCAAGACCAGAGCGTCTGCAGACAAGCAATAATTTGAATAAATGTTTAATAATATCGAACACCGAACTTTAAAAGTGATAATAAGTGGATTGATATCTGCATTAACGGTAAACGGAGACAGGCGCTGTAGTGGCCGTGGCTATTATTGTAATATTCACACAAACGGCTACTCAAACAAGTGTTATAGGTACAGATGTGTTTATTTTATGTCACAGACACCGGCATACTAATGTACAGTTCATAAACGCAAAGTAATATCAATCAAATGAAGCAAGGTCATTTTGCACAGCGATTTACCAGTAAATTCTTCCAAAGCACATTAAAGTGAATAATAAATTAAATAAATGATCGGTGACTATGAATACAAATTACATTTTATGATTGAATATTTTAGTATGTTTGTACATCTGCAAATGTATCACGTTTTAAAAAGAAACGGAGAAATTGCGGTTAAAAACTCACTCCAGGGAAACAGTTAAGACATTTTAAATGCGTAAAAATATGAATATGTTCATTTAGAGATGACAAGCATATGGATATTTGTGCCGCATTGTAAGATTTATGGCTTTTGGTTTCTTTAGAAACAGCTTGTTCCGTGCGTCATACGCCCTGACGTCTGTACGACCCAGCGACGCATTTGCACACGCGCAAAACTTCCTACTCCAGTTTTCAATCTGATCAATCTGTGTTTACATATCATATCAAGCGGATTACAAACGGCATAAACCATCCCTTACAATCCGACTGAAATTTCAATCGGTTTGGCCATTTTCTATCTGATTGACATGTTTATATGGAGCATTTTCATTCGGATTGGACTTTTAGTCGGATTAAAATAGTCCATGTAAACGAAGCTAATGTATGCTTAGAACCCCCATACAATGACATATGCAATACGTAATATAGTATATGATGCTTAAATTAATGCAGAGGAATTGTTAACGTGTTATTTTAATGTTTAAGGAAACAAATGTTTTACATGCTCAAATTGCAATAAAAGTCTTTGCCTGTGACATTTCTATGTTGTGCCATACATAATACTGTATGTCATAGAATTTATTGCTGTTAAATTGATTTTGGAAAAAACAATCTTTAGTCACAAATGTTGTGATAAGTTACGATAAATTATTTAGTTGACTAAAAAGGCCCATCCATTTAAGTTCATCATGTAATGCTTATGGCCTTTTCTACATCTGACCAGCGAGCGTGGATTATTGTTCATTAATGTGAACCCTGTAAGGTTTTTAAGATAAAGTAATTCTGCGCTATGCCTAATAAATGTAATCATCTAATTGTTACACGGTATTTGCTATCATCAACCAAAGCGGTGAGGCCTGCTTGTCGTTCTCTGCCTTTTTGCAACATGCCATGAAGCACCACATTTGAATCAGTAATCATCTCTCTATCCAAAGGCTTGTGTTTGATTTTAAGATTTAGCCTTTGCCGTCAGCCCTGATTATTACAGATATTTTATATATATATATTTTAGTCAACTATATATATATATTAAATCCCATTTATATAAAAGTGAAGCGGGTCCTGTGATCAGCAGAGCCGTGTTTGATAGAGGTGCTGAGGGGCTGAGATAAGGTTATGTTGAAGGAATTGTTGAAATGGGCGACTGAAGCCTCTGCTATTGGTCACGGTCCACTCCTCAAAGCGGCGACTGCCTTTTATCAGGTAACTGCAATTGAAAGCAGCAGTTCAAAGAGAAAGGAGATGCATTTTTGAGGTTAACCCGTTTGAGGTTATAATCCCATAGACAGATTTTGCTATCAATGAATGTTTCGTCATGTAGCGAGCATCCGGTCAACCGTTTAATATGCTTCCTATGTTCCTAAAGAGCCATTAACAGCTGTCTTATAGAATGAGAAAGTGAAGTTCTCAGCTGGATGTTAAAATAAAGCCATAAGAGGCCATGTGTTCGTAATTTTATGGTTAAAGGAGTTTTGGGTGCGAACAACACACCTTAACTGTTGCAAAATCACACAACAGCAAAATAATAAAACAAGCCAGTGTTTAATCATTACATTTATGAATATTCATTCATAAATAATAACAATTTATTCACCAAGTAGCATAGTGGTAACTGTTCAACATTTAATGGATTGTAGAAACATATTTATGTTGGTTAATAAATATAATAAAATATGCAATAATGTACAATTAATTTGGTGTGCAGTCATGTATGGGAATTTAGGAAGCCACGAAGATGATATTTAAACTTTGTACGCCACACGTTTTGTAAAAAAAGAACATTCAGGATCTATAGCACTTATTTCGACCTTTGACCGCTCGCTTTAAAACTTGCTTTGTGGTTTACTTGTATGTATAATGAAAACACAACAGCAGTAAAACCAAATAATCACGGTTATACTACCGTGCACACGATACCATAGTAGAACCATTTTTGGTTCCACAAAAAACACATTCAGTCAAAGGTTCTTTAAAGAACCTTTTGTGGAACAGAAATGTTAAAGGTTCTTTATGGAACCATTTAGACAAAAAAGGTTCCTCTGGCTTTGAAGAGCCTTTTGAAGCACCTTTTTTACATGTTTTATTAAATATGTGGTGTATTTACTCCAAGAATACATTTGAACACTAGTTTATTTCAACAGGACACATAATGTGTCAGGTGCACGATGATGTCATACATCAACATTTTTTATCATCCCATTTTTCTTCAGTTTTAGTTTTTTAACCATACAAACCATGTAGCTTTAACTTTCCTATTGATGTTTCTCCATTCTCAAATGTATTTCTCTGATTCTTTATCTGACTTTCTTTTTACATCTCGTCCAAGCCCATACGACATATCTGTCTCTTGTATTAAAGCTCTGTGGCTCTTTGGCGAAGGGAAACCTCAAAGCTGTTTACTGTCAGTGATGCTCAAGGCAGATGTACGAGGTCAGGAACTCCAATAGCAGTCGGTAATCCAGAGGCTAAAAACATGCAGTGTTTGGCATGTCTTGTGTCGTTGCACCTATTCGAGATGTTAACCAGTAGATGTGTTACTGCAAAAACACTGACTTTCATCTTGTAAGAAAGAACCCTGTTGGAAACCACGGTGTTTGAAGTTCTAGATTCTTTGAGAGATGTTCCGCGGGGACTTGATCACAGAAATATGGCTTCAGATTGGAGGCTGGTGCTTTTCAATTTGAGGGGACAGTGGGGATATGAGAGGCATATAAGCTTTAGAAGGCATAAAAAGTAGTTATTTTTTCAGACGTATTTAGTTATGAATCAAATTCTGTAAACCAACATCTAAATGAGTGGAATAATTTAAGATGAACAGCAGAAAAGCTTTCTGAAACTGCGACGCTGTTGATTTATCATCTGAAATGTATTTGTATGTACTGTGGGCTTGTGTGTACTCGTGATAAAAATATCATTTTAATAATATAAAAATGAGCACAGGAGTTGAAGTGTAAGAACCATCGATTTAGCAGAAGTATAGATTCAAGGAGGCTATGATCACCTTGGAGCTCAATAAGAATTTTTTTCAAACCCTCCATATCTCTTTTACAGAGTGAAAGCAAAGAAAGGAGTGAACCTTCTGAGCACCAAATCCAAGAGTAACCAGTGGAAGGTGGATTGGGATGTGCAGTCTGGAGCAAAACACTCCATCGCCACAGTGGAAGTCAGCAAGATCAAAGGAGTCCCTGGGTAAGACATCCACCCTGCTTACTGAACACTGATCTAGGAACAGCTTTTCTTTTGTTAGTGGGCACATTTTTGAATGATAAATCAGATCAACATCAAAATGGAAGTGTATAGTACAGTACCAATGACAGTAACATTTAATTCTCTCAATAATAACTTTAAACTAAAACAGAAGGTCATCTAGAAAGACTTATTTTGGTAAATTAATTTCTGATCATAAAAATGTTTGTTGTCATGTACTGTAATTAGTACTTCCTATGGAATGATTTATGCTCAAATATTACAGACCTTTACTGTTGATGCAGCTCATTAAAGAGTCACAGAAATCCTGAAGGAATCATAAGTGGGGCACAAACATAAATGAAGAAATGAATGAAGTTGTATTAAATAAGCGGACATGCTAAAAAATTAAACAGATTAGCATACATATTCAGATTTATTCATCAAGCCGAGAGCATTGCATTGTGGGATACTGTATTCCCTGCAGTGTGCTCCGTTGTTACACATTGGAAGTTCATCAGCTTGTTTCACACAGACAGAAAAATTGCAGTGTACTGCAGAAAAAGTAATATTAGTGTATGCTATTCCGAACAAATCCCTGAAGTAAATCGCATCATCAGTGGAGTCAAGTATTATTTACCTTTTGTCAGCGAGGTCAAGACGAGATTACCAGCGAGGTCATCTAAATTAAACATCGTGCTGCTTTGTTCGCGTCTCTAAGCCTCTTAGTCGCTGTATTAAGTAGACCCTGTCAAATAATCTTTCTCATTCCGTTAGACATTTGAAAAGACCACGTCAGTCACCTGTGGCATAAGATTACTTTAGATATGGCTAGAATACATGTGCACTTTTCCCAAGAGCATGACCTGCTTTTTCTGTCAAACGGTGTGTTTCCACAGCTGTAATTATATCTGTTTTTATCCATTTGGAGGCTTAGCTGAAAAGTACACCGACTAGTCTTAATTTGCAATGTATGACCAAAACAAAAGACTGCATGTAATGATGAAAAGCACTTTGAGACTCTTTTAACATGGAGAGAAGTTTTGGGTGTTTTTTTATTTGCAGAAGATGTAAAATCAGAGGCCATGTTTGCAGATCTTGTTTTGTTAATGTTCTACATGTATTTTATGATAAGTTCAAAAACAAATATATGATACAATAAGATTTCATGCATTGCCGAAAGTCTTTCACATTGCTGTTGGGGGACTGAGGTTTGTTTAATTTGGAATTCAACAGACTGAACCGGAATTGTTGGCAAAACGGCAATGATAATGCATTCTTCCGTTCTCTATTACCAAACACATATACTGCTCTTTTATATACATCACTCTTTTTATATATGAACTTAAATAACAACGTTTTTCCATTATAAAAAGCATCACAGTTTATGTGCATCATATAGCGTCTGACACATTCTCAAGCATTGATGTGACAGAAGCCTGTTGCTTGTTATTTCTAAATGTGAGTTTAAACCAATTTACACTTTTCACCACATCTAACAGAGTATTCTGCTTGTTTCTTATGTGACTTTGATTCTTATTTTCTTGTTTCTGAGAATATGGGGAACCATATTCCAGTGAATATCAGCATGGGTATATTTTTGAAAATCAGTTTTTTTCATAGGTACTTAAGTCTTGACACACAAAAGCTATTGAGTATTAATTTTTTATTGCTCAAGACGAAAGAACACAGATTAGAGCTCCAGACAAACAATCTATTAAGGAGCCATTCCTAGGGAAAAAACAGGCGGCTTTGTTTTTTAGGAGCCACATAACAGAATTTTATGTGCTTTCAGTTATCCTGTTGTGTGTACATCTGCTAACAAAGTTTTACGTTTTTTTTGTCATAAGCAGGGCCATACAGAATCTGCAGACTTTTTTGTTAATTTTGCACTAAAATGTGTGAGTTTTTAATGCGTTTACATTTGTACACAAATAGGTGTTCGAATAGTCTTAAAATGCTTCCTGTCTATGCATTTAAATGTATAGACAGTGATTGTTATTGGTATTTAATTGTTATTGATTGATGCTAAGACTGTTTAAACTATGAATACACCACTTGAATTCATTTGAACCAACAGAAAATCTGCATGTCAAGACCATATTTATATATTATATATAGTATGAAAAAGTATACATTTGATTGTTTATAGAGTTATACATTAAAGCAAAGTAAAAGGACTTGTATTAATACGTTCTTATGTTGAATTTAGTGTGTAATAATGACACTTATTCGCAGGTTCACAACACTACTTAAAAATAAAACCTAACAGGGGACTTGACATTGGTTTTTGTTGTGAGTGGATTTGAAATGATACAGTTCTGAGTTTAGGTGCAGTCTAGAAATGCCCTACAGATGGACCTTTTGTGACAACGTACCCCAATAATTGTTTAATTGTTTTAAAACCGTTTTTAACAGTAAACAATTAAGAAATGAAAAACTAAATTTAGGTTAGGTTTAAAACATTTCTAAAAGTAGAACACAGAGATCCTGGGAATACTCTTTTGTTTAAATACTTTCATTACACTTGACTCTTAGAAAATCAATAACATTTCATTCTCTTTAAAGACTTTTTCTTTTGCTCAGTTTGTTCTGTCCTCCAAATGTAGTGCTTTTCTTCTCCCAGCTAATTTTTTAATATGTCTGGTCAATCCTCCACCCATATTCTCTCACTGTCTGTCTTTTCTAACATTGGAAGTGTGGTTTACAGCTCTGCTCTGAGGCAATGCCAGCATTATTTGTCAATATAAGATAACCTCATCATTCCATTAGTGTATTTTCCATTCGAGATGCAATTGCTTGCCGCACTCGTGCCAATTCTTTGTTCCCTCCTTATGTTTAAGCACTCCAGAGTTAAGCAAGCCTAAAATTACTCCAAATGCAGGGTGTTTTGATGGCTGGCACCCGTTGTTGACAGGACTTTTCTCAGGTCTCTCTCCTGTTGTGCAGGACGATCAATTCTCAGCAACAGCTAGATAATTAAGGCAATATTAACTTTGTTAATGCAGCGTCCAATGAATGGACAGCAAGGAAAGCAAACACATCTGATCGAGATTGATTCCCATTTTGCTTCAAATACTTCCTCCCAAAGTAAAGAAAAAGTAATTAAAGTTTAAGTGGGACAGTCGCTCCAAAACGGGCCTACATTGAGGCTACATGGATTTCAGGTCACAAATTAGTTAAAGCGACCTTAAAATAATGTCTCTAAATGTCTCTTTCAGTGTCTCTGAACTCTTAACCGGATGAATTCTACTGCCGCTGCTACCTATTGTGAGATATTTCAGAGTAAAACGTTGTTAAATAATAAATAGGGGCCGTGGTTTGTTTTTAACAGCAAATTGATTGGATCTAAAAAAGTAGGCCAAGCTGTCAAAGTGACTTTTAAGAAACCGACTAGACCTTTAAGAAATCAAGTAGTCTGATTTCATGTCATATATAAGAATGTAATGATCTTCCAGTTCTGGAACGGAAAGAAAAACTGAAATTCCGAAATTCAGATACATCCCACTGGAGGAAGATGTTGCGTCTGCAGCACTGACACATGACTCATTCCCAGCGGACAACATTTTGATAACCCTGCAGCAATCTTTTCATGAGCATTTCTACTCTTACCGAGCGAATTCATTTTTTGGCTGGTCTCTTCTTAGCATGGCTGTCAGCTGCTATCAGCAGTTACCTGTAGAACTGGAGTCTCAGATAAAGGAAATAATCCTTGATGAGTGAGCGTGAGGCCAACAGACAGAGCTCATTTAGTCTGTCACTATCCATTATAGAGGTTTCCTCCAAACACCTTGAAGAAACTGTCAGACGCTGTTATGGTCCTTCTCTGTGTCACAAATTTAAAGTCGGATTGTTGTTGAACTGTTATGCTCTGCTGTTTGGGCATGTACTTCATATGAAACCCACCACAACAGATGCATCGTCCCAACTCTCTGATGGATTTATTTCAGTATGCGATGCCTAATACTGTACATGACAGAACATCTGTTTGCGTTGACGGCCACAAAAACAAATCTGACCCCAATTAGACTCTTCTAGATGAGTTTAATAGCTACATTTGGTGGACTGCCCTGCTGTATTTTTACAGCCTCATATTTGATCACTTGTTTTGTATTGTGTTCAGGGACATGGCTGCCAGCATTGAAATCATGCAGCTTGATTTTGAGATGGAGAACTTCACCAGCCAGTCAGTCACCAGAAGAATCAACTGGAACATTGATTACCGGGGTCAGGCTCCAGTCTCGGATGCGGAGAAGGTGGTAACAGAACTGACGGTCGTGCAGAAGGACATCCAAGCTATCATTCCACTTTCAATGGTAAGGAGTTTCTATGAAATATTCAGTAAAGAGAGCATATTTCAGCAGGAATTTTGCAATTTTTCAGAAATTAAATACTTAGCTTGTAGCATTCTATGGACAAGTTCACAAACTTGTCTGAAAGCCTATAATTCAAGGAGGAAAATGTATTGCTCAGAAGTTGCTCTTTCATAGCTCAGGTTCCTTCCTAGTTATGTTTCATATATATACATTTAGTCTCAGATGTTTCTCCTAAAATTGCTTATGAGAAATAAACTTAGAAACAAATGAGAAAGTTGTTAAATACATTAAGTGTATGGAACTGTAAAATGAAAGGTATATGAAAGTTCTGTCATCATTTACTCACCCTGTTGTTATTTTAAACCTTTATGACTTTTCTTCCACACAAAAGATGATATTTTAAAGAATTGGATACTAACCAATAACATTACCAATTGCCAACATTATCTTCTTTTGTGTTCAGTCATACAGGTTTGAAATGAACAGAGGGTGAGAAAATGATGACAGAATCCTAATTTCGTGGTGAACTATCCCTTTAATGTAGATTATAGATCTGGATTTGGGTTTGGATTTGATTCAAGTTTTTTTTAGATTATATTAAACAATATTCATTTCAGACCCGGCAAATCTGAGCTTTTCTGATCTCTTTTGAAACAAAACATTTGTACGATTTCTCGGGAGGAGACTTCCATTTGCTCAGAAGTTTCAATTTGCTTTCCATTCAGACTGTCTGAAAGAAATTTCTGCGATACTAACAAGATGTCATCTATGTTTTTTTAATCGTTCACCTCTTGCATGTTAATTTATTTAATATGTTTGCATTTTCCTTTAACTACCAATAGGAGTATGTAAATAAGCTGTAAATAAGAAATCAGATCATTTCTGACCTAAATCTTCATACGTTGCAAAAAAATCAAATACATTTCAACTGGGACTAGGTAATGGTAAAAATCTGTTTTTATGGAAATGTTGAAATTTCCAGTCCTTACTGTTATGCTAAATTGCAGGAAACTTACAGTATTGTCTTTCTAGCAATGGATAATATTCAGAATATTCAGCTTAATCCTCCTACTGTAGTAACATAGCCGTGTAAACTATCAGTACTGTTTAGCGTGTTGACAAAATGTTTTATGCTCACCTTTGTATAAAAGCGTCCGCCAAATGAATAAATGTAATGTAAATGTAATAATGGATATAGGCCACTTTGAAAGATGTATATGCTGGTCCAGAAAAACGTCATGTTTCGTTTTATTTACGCTACACGAACGTTCGAACACAATACAACCAACAGATCATTTACAACTGAATCAAAATGTTAAACGATTTTCTTTAAGATTTTATTATATATGTAAGATTAAAAAAAATATATTAAATAAATAAATACTGAAACCTGTAGGGCTTCTGAACCAGTGTTTACATCTTGCGATGTGGTCTTTACAGTAGAATCAGCACTGTATAGAAAAATCCACCACACCGCTTCCTAGGACACATTAAAAATCTATTGTTTAACACTTTCTCATCTTTCTATAGAATAAAGCTCATTGTCTTCGCATTGTTTCGCAGCCGCATTGTCTTTTAAGAGGCTGGCGGAAAAGTTCACATTCACACTTTTCACAGTGAGACTTTAAGGTAATAGGTCTGAGGAAAGGGCTTGAAAGTAATCCACTGTATGCTTATCCACTCACTCCAGAAGAAACTCCATTATTCAGCCATTAAAATTCATTCAGAGCAGTCAGTGTTAAAGCGTCGCTAGGGCCACCTGCCCTCCCCGTCATTTTCCTGCATTTTCAAAGTCTAGCATGATGCACTACATGGGTACCAGGTGCAGAAAAGACACCCCCTTCCCCCCTGAAACCCACTGGTGTGTTTCAGAAGACCTGAGCAGGCAGAATATAGCGGTTCAAATAACAAGAACTGAATACAAAACAAGACGTTCATGAGGGAAATACTAAAGTCTGCTACAGTGCAGGAGCCAAGAATTTTTTTCATGCTTAGCCCCTTCACGCGGTAACACATAGACAAGAACAGAGCAGTGTTAAATACACAACAAATGAGTTACAGCCATATCAGATCATACAGGCATTTATTTCCAACAAAATAAAAAAAGTATTTGTTTAATAATAAAGTGTATGGTGAGGTTAGGGGTAGTAGAAAGGTCTTTATTTTCCCGATTAGTTGGCATCAAGCGGCATCCGACCGGAAGGATCTCTCGTGAAACCAACACGGAAGTGACTTAAACTGTAATTCATCAACTGGCAGAATCTCATTGAGCCCCATATTAAATTGCCCAACTTTACAGCAGAAAGAGACATGTTTACAGCCCGGTACAAAAAATGATGCTGGTCTATATAGCAAATTTTGTGAGGTGGGGTGAATTTTTCCTTTTAAACTATATTGAGCCTTAAAATTATGCATAATTAAAAGGTCGTGGCCACTCAAGTGACAGGTGGTTTTATTAACCAGGCACCCCAGCTTTAACCACGTCCTGCCTCTTTGCCCATTTTTGATTATCCAGGAGTGACGCGCGGCTAAGATGGCGACGGCCGGTTCTGCGCCTTTTAGGCTTAAAAAAAGCACCTCAGAAACCTACGGGTGACGTCACAGACACTACGTCCATACGTATATGGTTGGCATCCATTTAATACTTTTAATCATTTACACTTTAAAAGTTCTTGCATTAGGGCTCGGACCTGACTTGCTACACCACTGCTGTATAGTGTAAGATGAGTGGTCAAAAGTTTTGGTCCGTTTTCCCAATGCAGCAGGTCTATAAATTTGACATTTGTACTCATATGTTTTTTGGTCAATGCTTAAGATTATTTAGTTTATTTTCTTTATATACATTGCATATTTAAAGCATGACTTCCTGTACTCATTAGTTTTCTGGTTAAAAAAACAAAATAGAAATAGTGAAGGTCGCAATATAATGAGATCGTTTGTTTAAAAAATGTATAAAAATGAGAACGGCGAGGGAGATTGTTAGTTGGTCTACAGACATCTCGCTTTTTTATCTTGAGCTATAATAAGTTTAACCGCTGGCACCTGGAACTCTTTGTTTTGAGATTTCTTTGACAGAGAGAAGACTTAAAGAGAAGACAAGTGTACTAACATATTGAGGATCTCAAAGTCACTTAACTCTTCTTTTAATATCACAGGTTTTTAAACACACGGGGGAGTGAGTGTTTCAATAGGAATATATACACCACACGCCACGTGCGTCTGTGGGCTTTATGTATCAAGAAGACCTTCTTTTTGAATCATGTAAATGCTTAAGAGCTCTGTTCTCCTTCACTGAGGCGTTTCTAACTAGAAAGCAATCACAAAGGCTCATATAAGAGGTGTTTACGGGCACAACAATGGCAGAACCTATATGCTGCGTGCCAAGCGAATGAAATAAATCCAGCACTGATTCAGGCGAGCAAATCCCACTTCATACACCCACAGACGCACAGCACAATCACACAATTCCAGACGTTTACTGTATACACGGAGCATCTAATGAGTACGCCACATACAGAGCCGGCACACATAGAGAGAAAAACAAACACGCATGGGTACAATAGACATCATACAGTCACCCCTCATGTTACCATCTTTATACAGTACACGTGACAAGATGGAAAGCTTCATCGTTGCTTCAAAGCTATCTCAAGAAATGTTTTTAAAAATGTAATTTTGAAAAATTATTTAAAATTAAAGGCTGGTAAAGGAAAACCAGCCAACATATATATGACACAGCAGGACCCATCGTATATAGCCCCCCCCCACAAATCTACTCTCAACCTCTATTAACATGAGCCGGGGCAAGTGAGATTGCCCTTTAACACTGACACAGGATCAGCTTTGCATTTTCTCTTGAGATAGCTCTGGTTGGGCACAGGGGCAGTCCTCGATCAGCACTCAGGGGGCAGAGGATGTGTTGCATGCATTGAATAGTGCTTCAATAGTGCATCATAAATAAAATATGACACAGCCCTCCACCCAGGGCTACTATCACACACCCGTCCACTCCACAAACCGAACACACACATTCTGATGAAAGAATGGTCAGTGTATATGAAACAGAAGCGATGCTCGGTGTGAGGTCAGGATCGCCTTGTTTTGAGGGGCTTCATGGTAGGGATAGATTCGTTTCTAAAGGTACAGTTCACCCATAATTGACAATTAAGTTATTATTGAATCCAGTTTAATACCTCAGATCAAACAAGAAACTATCACAAAACATAAAAACTGTCATTGATAACATTTTACATTATTGAGAATTAAATGCACCTAAACCTTCGAACTGCACTCTTAAAAATAAAGGTGCGTCAAAGGGTTCTTTGATGCCATAGAAGAACCTTTTGGTTCTATAAAGAACCTTTAACATCTGAAGAGCCTTTCTGTTTCACAAAAGGTTCTTTGTGATGAAAAAAGGTTCTTCAGATGATAAAAAAGTAAAAAAGAGACTGAATGGTTCTTTGTGGAACCAAAAAAGGTTCTTTTTCACTGTGAAGAACCTTTTAAGCACCTTTATTTTTAAGAGTGTGGGTAGTTTTTGTTAATATTCTGCATTGTAGAGTATATGGAAACATGTCTTATGTAATATAACTTGTTCAAATTAAAATCAAATTTCAATTTCCTCGTATTTGTCTTAAATTATCAACACTGTCCATTCTGCAAGTTATATTTAAACCACCACTGTGTGTTATTAATATTTATATTAAAATAAACATTTATATTACATTCATATGTAAGTAGTGAAGTCATCGGCCAAGATGACTAACAGTACCCGGATGAGTATGTGTTATCAGTTTTATCAGTTGTTTTTTCATAAAATAGTGTGTCTTTGAATGTTGTGAATGACCAATCAGAATCAAGTATTCCAGAGAGCCATGTAATAAGCAGAAAGTCAAGTTCTCTCTGGATTTCCAAGCCAGTTTCAAGAGGGTGTAGTCTACCACAGTTAACTTACATTCAGGTCTAGTTTTATGAAACACCTATTTCTAATAAACCAATAAAATCCGCTTTGCATTTTTTCCATTGAATATCCTGTTTAAAAATGACATCACATAACAGACGTTAAATCTGTTTCGTGTTGATTTTAAAAAGCCCGCATTTTAATGCATCTTGATCATAGTACTATGCATCCTTATTTAAATCCTCAGGAAGCAAGAATCCGTGTTGCAGTGTAAATTGCTTTGAGGAAAAATCTCTGTGTAAAGGCAGTCTGTCACCTCAACAGTGTCTTATATCAAACAGCCTGTATCCTTGTATCCTATTGTATGTGATAAGAAGCCCAGGTTTACCTTGCTCTGACTTCGTGTGAAGTGTTTAATGGCTTGCAAAAGCCTCCTCGCTGTTATTTACTGCTGGCGCTGCCCGTATCCATCTGAGCCGCCCGTTTCACTCATCACGAGATGCTCGACTCCTGCTGTCTGTCATTGTAAATTCTGCCCGCCACACAAACTGTACAGCGCTTTGCATTCTCTGCTGCACACACAAACAACGCAGTGTCGCAATATTTCTGAATGATGCTATGAGCCGTGCAAGTGTTATATCACTAAAACTGTCTAAAATGTAGCGCCGTGTTGTTTTAAGACATGCAGGGTATTTTCTGAAGTACCTTGCAGATGCATTTAGCTGTCACCTGCAAAAAGTACCATGTTATTACCATATTTGTAGCATATGATGTCATAGTACACCTATTTTTATGATGATATTAGTGTTCATTAGAGAATCATGTACCATCTCATATACTATTTTTAAACATAATCATTGTAGCATTATGGAGCATGTACCATGGTAATACCTTGGTCATTTTTTGGATATGCAGTTTGGTAATATCATGGTATTTTTAAGGGCCTATGAGTACAATGTGTATAAATATGGTTACTATTCAGTACCAGTATTTTGTTGTATCATAGTATTACCATCTGATACATCACACCACACGAGAGATTTCTCACACTTGATACCATTACTCTCTTCGGCTGTTAGTTATTATTAACCTAAAATGAAACTGGATCCGAACGAATTTTCTTTTGCTAAGAGTCCCAGTGTGTCCACGGCCATCTGTTCTGCTTTTTGTTTTCAGTGGAAGGAATGACAGCAGCAGGTAATACCAACGCAGTAGGCTTTTCCGACACGAATCGTATGAATGAAATGAATTCTAGGGGCGGACTGTTGACCTTTAAAGTTTACCTGCATGAAAATGAGTTGTCAGGTTAAGAATTCAGCTCAAGAATGAAAGCCTCGCGTGGGCTCGTAATGAATTTTATTTCTTTGTGCGAGTGCCCAAGACTTCCATTTAAACAATGCAGACAGGAAGGCCAGTAATGCACTTTGAATAAAAATTATATTTACGCAGACTCAGCTGCAGGGTGTCAGTACTGTAATTCTGAGCTAATAACTCATTTACTCAGTGGGGAGATATTGAATACAACCCAATTCAGATTAGGTTTGCAAGACAAACGTTTATGACCCTTTTTCATGTAGAGATTTCTGCTTTGTTTTGGCATGGGAATAAGGGGACAAACTGTTTTTAGTTATTTTTTAGAAGGCCTGTAATTCTGAATTCTGTAATGCAGATTTTGCAAAAAATCAATGTACTTATCATGAAAAAGTGATGAGATGTTTTTGATAGAGCAGTTACATTTACATTTGCATTTGGCAGACACTTATCCAAAGTGACGTACAGAAGAAATACATTTTGCGTCAGTATGTATGTTCCATGGGATTCGAACCCAAAAGCTGTGAGCTGCCAATGCTACACTATAGAAACAAGACTGCAGATTCTGTGATAATCTGCATGTGCATCCGATTCATTTTTTCCTCTTTTTTAAACACCTATTCTGAAGCAAAAGGACTGTGGAAATTTCCCCTCAAATATGCAGTTTTGATTGAAGCGTGAGGGAACGCGAGCTGCATAATCTTTTCTTTATTCCTGAGGGCCACGAGGGAAATAATTTACAGTTAGTCGTGCAACATCCCCGCAGCACTTCTAACCAAAATAATGAATTGATTTTTGCTGGAAAGCAATTGTGGAGCCAATGTGCTCTTTAATTGGCTGCAGCTTTTGAAGTGTAATTGAATGCATAGATTTATTTGCATGTGTCATCTAACAGGAAAACTTTTAAATTGGTAAACTGAGGACACAGTGTTTTAAAAGTTAATCCGTACATGGTGTACCGTAGTTCTATAGCGCTAGAGGTTTTATATTGAGCATATGGAAATATCTGTTTGATTTGAGGTTGGCTTCACTATTGATGTGGATATATTTTTTATATCTTTCATATTGACATATTTACACACATTTTCCCTTGACAGTTCATTATTCTAAAAAGACATTTACATGCATCACAGATGTTTTTAATAGAGATGCACTGATACTAAATTTCTCCGATTATTCAGAGTGCTATCTGCTGATACTGATAGTTTGGTGGTTATATTAACTCACATTTACTAAATTCTTAAGATTAAAATAACATTTCTTAACTTTTTAAATGTTATTAATTTATATAATGACCATTAATATTGAACATTGACATTTTCTATACATAGAGTCCAAATTCATTGCATTTTCTTGTCCTCTTTTGATTGACAGAAAACAACTTTGACATTTTGTGTTATGTTGATAATATTACTTATATAATAATCAGCCTAAGATGGATTATGAACCTACTGGGTAAAGACCATTTTAGCTGGTTTAAGTTCAAAAGTGGGCAAAACTATCTTAAACCAGTCTATAGACCAGGCAGTTTTTTCCACAAGCTCCCTCAGTTTAAATGAGCATGACATGTTTGAGTTCAGGTGTCTTTAAAACCAGTCAACCAGAATTTATATTGTTTGGACATTTTCCTCAGAAAGAAGGAAACCCATGGCTTTTTGACTTTATAAGGCTAATACAGATACTGTCTTTACACTTTATCAAGCTTTCTAGAACTGACTCCAGGGCCTTCCTGAACATTCGGGTTCCCTGTGCAGTGAACTCATTCTAACCTCCTGACCTCCTGACTCAAACCCTCTCTGTTTGTCTTTCTCTCTCTCTTGCATATCCAGGACACAGAGATCATCAACACGGCGGTTCTTACTGGCCGCACTGTGGCCATCCCGGTCAAGGTGGTTTCCATAGAGATGAACGGAGCGGTCACCGACGTCTCATCCTTCGTGCAGTGCAAGTCATTCAACGAAGAAATCGTCAAGGTATGCCGCATCCGTGCCAAGAGGTCCAACCAGCCGGGACTTCCTCTTCCTCCTCTGCACTCATAATGAATTGCGGAAAACATCACTTAGTAGATCATAAAATGCCCATCAAAAGCTCATTTAAGTAGAGGTTAGATATTCTCTTGTAGCCGTTGCTTTTCTGATCCCCTAAAGGGATCGTTGGCTTTTCAATCCCAGACTGTTCATCAGAAGTGTTTAGTGTTCCGCGGAATGGCGTCTCTCTCCGCTCGGCGGCAGCGAGCGCACACTTGACCTGTGTTTAATATTTCCAAATGAAGAGTCCCACTGAAAGTGCCGCAGTTGGGTATGGAGGCCTTTTTTATGAGACTAAGTGAAATGACTCGGGCATCCAGAATCAGTTGTAAATAGAGCCTGGACTCAGGGGGGCAATTGAATTAAATACTTGAATGAAATTCTTATTTCAATTTCTCTGCTAGGCTTATGGTTTTGAGTTTTGAATTTCGGCCACATCATTATAACAATTACAATTATAATGATTTATTTCTCCATAATATATTATTAAATCATTTGTTATTGAATCAAAATAAATTAATAAAATAATACAAAATATTATAAAAAGTAAAGACTATATTTGCTATAAATAGTTAACTATGCAAGCAATAAGACACAGGCACACATGCTGTTGCGATGCTGTTCGTTCATTGTGCTTCAATTCAAGAAATCTCTAGGTTTTTTCCACGTTTTTCATTTGCGTGGGAGCAACATCAGAAGCACGCATGCAGCTTATAGAAAACACGTCTGCTATCATAATTTACTTCTCTGCGTTGGCACAAGGGGGCAGTTGCTTTTCCTAAATGCTCGTAAATACACAGAAAAAAAACACATTTCCAGCATCAATCATTTCAATCTTTTCCAGGTGCTCCGTGGCACAACAAAGCTAAAAGTGGAAATCTACTTTAGCTATAAACCGTATCCAAAACGTAAAGAAATAACAATATGCCTCAGCGTGTCATCTGTCTGCAAAGATTGAGATCCATAAGCCGTCCGAGATGGGGCCAGAGGGCATGCGTTGTTTATCTGTCCCGAGATTCAGAATAGGCGCGTGTGCCGCAGAGGCCTGGCACAGCATTAGCTTCAGTGTTATCGAGTGGCTTTGCTCGGCCACCCAGGCCATTGAACTTTGGAGGCTAATTCAAGATGAGACCTTCAAGCTGAGACAACATGAGTCCTGACAGTTCAATAAAACGCTCGGTGCTGTGCCAGCGTCATACAGAAGACAAAGATTACAGGCTCCAGTAACATGTTATTCAAAAGGTATTCATGAGCGTCTATTATAACAGCACTTTTATCCTGGAGCTGAAGCTTTTACTGCAAGATGGGGACTCCACGACAGATGGGCACATGACAATGACGTCAAATCCTTCGTCCATGGAGTGACTTTTAATATCATGTTTGCTCGAAGGTTCGGATTCAGATTTGACAATACAGTCTGTTAAAACCAGCGAGGTGTGTCTAATTTTGCCAAACATTTGGATAGTACAGTGTGTATACGAGTGCTCATGTAGACACATATTTATGAAATTTCACTTTTTTTGTTTCGTTAACTTATGTTCAGGTACAGTAATATTTGCCAGTTTCCTGTCTCAGTGTCTCAGATTCCTGTCATACAGTCACGTTTTTGGTCATGTTTATTTCCTGTGCTGGAGTACATATGTAGTGACAGATTTGCAAAAACTTACACAGTTATTTTAGTACCAGTCATCAAAATAATAATAAAGTTTTTTTAATCGTTTGCATTAGGTAGCAAATACATTTCCACTTCTATCACATTTATCACATAATAAACCAAATGTGGCCGTGGTAATGATAAGCATCTTCTGGCTAACAGTCACCATTTTAATTGGTTGGTGAAAATATTCAGGCAACAGACCACAGCAGCTTTTCTCTTTCTCTGTGTGCAGTGAATGATGAGACCCTGTGGAGTTTTGTGTTTGCGAGCAGGAAACTGTGAACAGTCGGTCCCAGCTGATGTTGCATCTCTTGGCTCTGATAGTCACAATGGCCATTCGAGAGCACACACATTATTTTATATGTTTACTGATTCCAGTTACAAGAGCAGTTGATGTAATGAAGTACGATAGCATACGATGAGTACATGTATAATTTTCTCTTTTGTTTTTAAAGGAATAGTTCACAAAAAAGAAATCTGTCATCAGTTATGCATCTTCATGTTGTTCAAAACCTGTATATGACTCTTTTTTCGGTCCAGTGTCCATTCGGTTGGCAACGTTCTTCAAAATATACACACAGGTTTGGAATGACATGAAGTTGTGTAAATGATGAAAGAATTTTCACTTTTGGGCAAATTATTTCTTGAATATTCACAGACTTAATAAGTGTGTGTCTTGTAGTATATATGATCATATTGAATGCTAACAAAAATAATAGAAATAGAATAACTATTCTACAGACAATTATTGTACAGTTAGTATCGCAAAAGTATATTTTAAACATAATATCGCACGTCAATATCGCAATATCAATATAATTATTTTGTAACTATATTTACCAGTGCACATGTATTAATAAATCATAGTAATGAAGTCCTACTCATGGCCATAATATATATTTTTTTGCATGTGAGGTTTGAGGCATGGCTTTTTATGAATATACTGCTCCCTTAAAAAAAATCTTCCAAAAATGACTTCCACTTGAACATTTTGCGATAATACCATGAATTGTATACATTTCATATTATTTCTGTTTTTGTCTGTTCTAAAATGCATCTTCTGTAAAGTTGCTTTGCAACAATGCAAAATTATAAAAATGTGAATTAAATTAAATGTCCCATCTGCTCGACTGTGCGACAGTGGTTTGGACAGTAGAGGGTTACGGTGGGGCTTGTTGGACTAAACACAGCTGGCGGGTGTTGAGGCTGAGGGTCTCTCGATGGGCGGCACTATCCTGACCTCGCCCCCGACACTCCTCTGAAACCACGCGAAGTGCCAGGGCAGATTAGCTGTTCCGTGGCACGTTTACCGCAGGCAGGCACATAAAAGTACTTTCAGATGGCCCCTGCTAACTAGTGACGCCCACGGTCCTTAACTGCTTTTGACTTAGAATTATCCAGCCAAGTTTATTAGAAGCCCCAGGAGCAAGTGGGTCAAGACTGAGTTCACATCAACAGAAGTGGCTCAGCAGGAACACAGTTAAGAGACCGTGGAGTGCTGTTTGAACCTAACAGGAAATTTGAGCAGAAATGTAAAGGTGAAGCGTGTAATTCCTACACCTCCTGTGATAGCAAGTGATGTTGCGATAACTGGGCTTGTTGCTTTATGGTCGGTTGTTTAACGAAGTTGCCAAATGATGTTGCTTATTGGTCGATCAAAAAATATATATATAAATCTAGTCTAATCCAGTTCTTGTTGAGAATAAGTAGATTTTCTCATTTTTTTTAAATCATGCTAGTACAGTTTCTTACATCTTTAGATTTAGGCCATTTGAACATGAAAAGCTCCCTTTCACCACCCTTTCAAACACCACATGTCAGTTTTTTCAGGAGTATGATTCATATTTTTCCTCTTTGAAAAGAAATGAAGTGAACCAGGTAGAGTTTTCCAGCAGGGTCTCTTAAAGGCTACTGGGGTGAGAGTCATCTCCCGTATTGATGGTATGTATAGGAGCGGGAGCTGTCTTCGAGACCTACGTATTTTATTACACAGATATCCCGGCGATGATGAATCTCTGGGCTGGGCTTGGCTAGACTGCAACTGCCGACCTCCATTTGAGGGAGATTAGGTTCTCTGATTACAGTGTCAGCTGCCTCAGACCCCCAGATAAATCATAGATGCTATCCCAAAGCAAAGCTTAGACCATCTATTACAGTAAATAATTTATTTTTAAAGACTGCCGTGTGTATAAGAAATGTGTTGGCAGACCTGGAGGAATAAGATAAAAGATGCTTTTTTGGGTCTCTTTTTGCTGCGTCTCTAGGTATGTTAATGACATTTTCTTGAGACTTTGAAATGTGAAAATATGTATGTATTGGTGCTTGTGTTTGTGTAACTTGGAGAAAAATGAACGGAGTGAACCGAATTTTGGGAAAAACAACGCCAGAGGGTAAAAACTGTCAGACATAATTCCTAAGGGGTGTTATTTTAAGAAGCATGTTTCTAGCAATTCTTCTCTCTCGCTATTTATGTTTGCGTTTGTTTTAATGGAGTTACATTTATTTATTAGCCCACTATTAATAAACAAAAATCTGTTTTTGAGCAAGTACATAAGAAACCAGTGTTCTCTTTACCTTACTCTGATTCACAATGGTAAGATCATAATGATGATTTATAATTTGACTTTCAATTTTCTGTTAAATATCAGTCATTAGACTTAGTAAGTACAAACAGAATTGTTGCAAAAAGTTATAGATTGCAGGTTTATCTACAATTAAAGGTGCAATATGTAATATTAAGGAGGATCTATTGACAGAAATGCAATATAATATCCATAACTGTCTTCAGATGTGTAAAAAGACCTTACATAATGAACCGTTACGTTTTTATTATCTTCAAATATTCTATTTCTATCTACATACACAGGGGGTCCCCTTACATGGAATTCCTCGTGTTGTTTCTACAGTAAACGGACAAACTGCTCCACAGCGCGTTTCATAAACATGTTATCTCCTTCGGCAAAGAAGCGAAAACGTGACGACATTTTGTTAAGTCTGCTTGTATCGTGTAGATCATATCCTCTCATCTGTCTCTGTTTTCTTCAACAGGTGTCCATGAATTGCGACTACGTGTTTGTGAACGGGAAGGAGACGCGTGGCTCCATGAACGCCCGTGTGATTTTCAGCTACGAGCACCTCAGCGCTCCTCTTGAGCTTACTGTCTGGGTACCTAAAGTTCCGCTTAAAGTGGAGCTGTCGGACAACAAACTGAGCTTCATCAAGGGTTGGAGGGTTCCCATCCTGCCGGACCGCAGGTAAGACGTGCCATTCGCCTACGGATACGCTCGCTGTTGTTTACGGATATTGATACACCAGTTGCACTTCTGCACCTTTTATTTTTGGCATGTTTGTTTGGATTCCCCTAGTGGGCGTTCCGAAACTGTGTTATAGTCGTATTAGTGGAGTTGTTAAAGCATTTATGTGAGGTCGCTGAGGACTTCTTTCATGTCACTCATTTACTGCGATTTTGACAAATTGGAGCTGTAATATTGTCACGCGTGCTTGGCAGAAGATCCCTCAGCACGGGCAGTTTTCACAAGGATCCTCTCCAGAAGAATTTATGATATAGAATAATCTGGTTGCTTACTGGTGTCATTATGTCTCCCGTAGCGGGATCATTCGTTTTCGATGTAAATCTCAGATTAAATTCATTAAAATGGGCCATTTAAATAGCAATGTGATCTGATTTGGTTATGCTAATCCAATTTAGGAGGAAATTGTCATCTAGCCTTGGGTGGTTTGACGCAGATATGCAATAATGTTTCGCTATTTATAAACATTCAGACACTTCCAATGTAGCTTCTTTGATTGTGGTTTAGACCCATTAGTTTTGTTTTGTATGCTTGTGTTTTGCACCAGTAGCATGCAACTTGCATGTATATAGAAACCTAGCTATTGTAATGACGTTTTGCTATCATCAAACCTTCGTATGTGAAAAATCTCAATGCAGAATTTCCTTTTTTCCTCACAGTTCAATACGAGATACCAGAGTGTCATTAAATTTACATTTGACCTCAATTTGAGTTGCTTCGATTCAGTTTCCCCCAGTATCCTGACTCCTCTTCTGTTGTCCTTTTCCTCCTCTGTTTTATTCCACTACATCGCGCAATGTCAAGACGTGTCAATGGGCAGATTTCTGGCATTGGCCTTTAACACACTTCGATTGATGTTAGCTCTCTGAACAGGCGATCCGTCCACAAAAATGGACGCTCATTTTTATTTGCCGGACAGGCTCCCTTGCATGAAATCTGGGGTTCTCTTGACATCATAATGAGTTCAAGAACAGATCCAATCTCTAGGTGTGTGTTTCTCGACTGTGAAGCTCTTATTAACCTGTATGAAGAGATAAGAGAGAGAACGTATGTTGGGTTCGGTGCTCGACTGATCAGAGCTCTTGTTTTCAACCTCCATGGCAACGGGAGCCTGAGTATGAGATCAAGATGCCGTTCAGTGATTGCTTTCCAATTTCAGGAGTATCTTTCAGGAGGCTTGTGCCTGCCAGTCTCTCTGTTGCACTGTGTAGTTTGAGAAGTACCAGCGTGTTCTCGTACATGATAACGCATTGCTTTGCATTCAGCTCAATTGAAGGTAATGGACGGGCAGGCTATGGTCTGTCAGTTACAAACAGACAGCTGACTCTGACATCTCCAGTTATCTGATTAATAAGGTGTGCGTGTGCGTGTGTGGAATGGCAGAATTTAGCTGTCAATACTCCCTCACCTCTTCCACGCTTTCTCTCTCTTGCGCTTCACACAGTGGCATTTCTCCGAGATTTGTTAATGGCAAAAAATATTCCATTTTTATATTACAGACATACAACACTACGTCCTCATTCAGTTTATCAATAAACTGTTGTTACATGTTACACTGTTTTCATGCTATAGCCAATATGTAGATGGGTTTAAGTCAAAAATGGCTTAACAAATATGATACATCAGTGGTGTATCGTGACACATTATGATATATACTATTTTACTCCGAATTCAACTTTGACTTTTTCTCCTCAGAACGGCCCGAGACAGTGATGACGAGGATGAAGATGACCGCAAAGTGAGCCGTGGATGCACGCTACAGTACCAGAGGGCCCAGGTTAAGGTTCTGACCCAGTTCCACACTACATCTACTGAGGGCACAAACCAGATGATCACTATGCTGGGTCCTGACTGGCAGGTGGATGTAACAGAGCTGGTCCAGGACTCTCTGAAGGTGGTGGATGCCAGGGTGGCCGAGCTGGTGGACCGGACGGTGCTGGTGGCCAATGAGTTTGGATCATCAACTCTTAAGGTAGTTTATAGTGTATTTTAGCATCCTCAGTGTATTTGTAAAAATGTATTTTATAGACCAGTTCACACCCTCAGATGCTTTTTAAACAATATTGAAGTTATTCCTTATTTGGTCCAAGTCATCTATAAGCATTTTTAGTAATGAAAGAAAGAAATATGTTGGCACAATCACAATCAGACTAATGGCTCATGAACCTAAAGTGACTTAAAACGGTAGTGTATACACACACATTTCTATGCAACTATTACTACAGGGTCTTTTGAAAAATAGCTTCATCCAATATTGTGTGACACTGGTTTATCCTCAGTTTTATACCTGTCAAGATGCTATACCAAGTGTCAAGGAGACAATCATTCCGTCCATTTTGTACTCTCATATATCCAACTTTGAACGTTACTTTCCCTTTCTTGTTGACATTGTTATACAAGCTGGATCAGCAAATAGGATTACAGCCTTATTCTACCTCACTGTCCTGGTCCAGAGTCGACACAATTAGCTATTTGTATTTCAACAGATCAATCACAAAAATACACATCTATCAAATGAAGCGCTTTTTTTGGAAAAACTATTCACATGCATATTTAGTGGCACTAGTTATAAAACTTCAGATTAATTTGGTGGAATTATTTTTAAAGTGGAGTTTAGTCAGGACACAATTGGTTCATTTTTGATCACAACTCCTCACAACGTTGTCTGTGATTTTGTTTCGGGAACGTTTTTTTACACCGTAACCAAATTTGTACATGAAAGCAAAAGTTTGCTAATTAAACTAGAGAAAACTGCAAAGGTTATTAATAATTAATGGCTAATGCAGATCTCATGGCCAATGTTTTTGCTGAATGTGAGTTGAAAATACACAAACTATGAGTACAAGAGCATCTTTCCATCTTTTCAAGACGCAAGGCAACAGGAGACATATGAATAATGTTGTTTAGAAGTCATCCACATGAGGGATTTCTTAGCGTGTAGGGTGGATCTTTGATCTTAGTCTTCTACCCCGTCACTGTAATCTGAGGACAAGCATTCAGCAGCTTTCTAGGAACATGTTCAATGGCTCTTGTGAAGATATTGTGTTGACCCTCTTCTTCGAGTATACAATACTGATTGAATGTTATTTTCCTTCGGCTTAATTGGCTTGCCAGGTTTACAGACAGTAATTACAATAGGTCATTTTTGTTCTTTAAAAGCTTTCTATTCAAGAATCCAAAGCTTTAGTTGGTAATACAAACATCAAAAGCAGGTATATCAGCAAGAATAATAAAACTAATTGCTATGGCCTGGATGCAAACTAAATAAGCTATTCTACTAAGAATGTTTTCCCCTTTCTCTTTTTCTCTTTGTGTCACTCTGTGTCCTTTCTTTTCATTTCTTTCCTTTTCTTTCTTAAAGGGACAGTTCACGCCAAATGTCACGCCAAAACTCAAATTGTTTACATTTTTTTTGTTTGGTTAAACAGAAAAAATGATATTTTGAAGATTGTGGTTCTGGGGCACAATTGCCCACCATAGAAGTAGCAGAGTTGTTTTACTATAGTAGTCAATAGTGCCCCAAAACTGTTTGGTTATAAATATTCTTCCGTATATATTTCTTCGTGTTCAGCTTAACTTATTTACTTTAACACAATGTACACAAGTTTGGAACAACTTGAGGGTGAAAGAATTTTCTTTTCAGCGTGCACTCTTCCTGTAAGAAATAAAATGCAGGAACAAAACAGTTCAGTTCAGTTATGCATTCATCTAAACCCCCCCTTGGGATACAAGCCTTTCGAAGCAGAAGAGAGGAGATGTGTGAGAGATCTAATGTATAGAATTGGATGATCAATGAACTGGAACAGGCTGTTCCAAAACATTACTGCACCGGGAAACAAACAACGTACACAAATATGCGTCATAGGTCTGGATCAGGAGAAGCCAGAGTTGAGCTCTCGACAATGTTTTGGGCAATAGTGACAGATGAGTGTGGAAAAAATCTGAATGGGCTTCTAATGCCAAAAGAGAGTCACTTCATGGATGCTAGTTTATAAGCCTGCATGAGGGGCGAGAGATTTCATACAGAGATGGGTGTTTTTTTGAAGAGGTTGGATGAAAATGTTTGCTACGGAGGCTGGACATTTTTGCACACCATTAAAAGTCATTATGGACTTTATTGGGCTGAATTATCAAGAGCGAAATTTGCTTTGCTTTCCTCTCGTGTAGTTAAGTGTAACCAGCTCTGACTCAGCTGTGATTAAGTCAATTACACAGAGGTAATATTATTGTTCTTGGTTTGGAATGGCTGTAATAAAAGAGATAAAGTAATGTTCTGACTTCAGTGTTGCTGTCTTTTAGTTAAAATGCTCATTCAAACTTTTGTGTTTTTGAGTGCTGCCAAGAAGCTTCTCAAAATCTTTTCTTTACTTTTCTGCCTTTAACCCCCTCCTAATACTTCGAATTACCGAGTATTGCAGGCTCTTGAAGGATAAATTGCTTGTGATGTTTCTCATCCGTAAATCAATTTAGATAAAAGCATCTGCTAAATGACTCGATGTAAACGTACTGTTTTTAAAAATCAAACTTGTATACGTCCTCATCTTTCTCAAGGCAAAAAGTCCTCCACATAGCCTGCACCGTTCCTTTATCGCAAACCACATTTCAAGTTAACCTTTCTAAATTATGTAAAGAGAAAAAACATCCTAGATTGAGGCTCATCTCATCTAACGTGGCATTGCGGGGCTCCTGGGATCGGCTCACGGTTTAGCAGAGAAACGCAAAGAAAAGAGTTGTGCCACACCACTTGACTTCTCACTCTGTAGGTCCCCGGTGACCTTTAATGGTGCTATGAGGTGAAGAAAAGGCGTCATAATGGGTTTGAAGTGTCAGATAGAGGAGGTGTGTGGATTACTTTGGACTACTTTGGGTTTCCATTTGGTCTTATTTCATGTCTTCACTCCTCTTTCATTTTATGACATCCATCACTCCTTAAATTGTCCTTGAAGGCAGAGGCTCAATTGTCTTTATTTTCATTGTTTTGTTGGTTTCAGGTTGAATCCCCGCTTGCAGTGGAAGCAGTACTGGGTGAAACACAGTTCTCTGTGGTGGATGAGAAAGTGTCCATACTGGAGCTACGCGTTCATGCCATCTCTGGACTGGCACTTAATCTGCAGCCAAGCCCTGGCAACAGTCATACCATGGTTGCCAAGGCAACTGGTCTGCAGACACTCTCCACTCCTAAGCAGGTATAGCCCTTCATTGTTTTCTTCTGGAATAAGTGATATTTATTTTGGTTTTTGTGTTCAATCCTGTCGTGTATCATTTGATTAAGTTTGTATCCGAAGCATTTTTCTTTTCTGAAAGGAAGTAATATAAAGTGCTGATGGTTGACTTAAATTTGGAAAACAAGTATACTTTGCGCATACTAGCTTGAATTGAGCTAGTTTTTAAAACATACTAGCATTTTGTTGCTCCAAATAGTTTTTACCAGCTTTAACCAATTTAACCAAAATAGTCTATTTGCTAGAGACTACGAAAAACTGGTATAGTCCTCACGTAAAGGTGCCAAAAGATGCCGCAGAAGAACCATATTTTGCTGTAGGCCGTATAAAAGATGGACGACACGCTCCCATTCACTTCCATCATAGAAAAATTGCTTTGGCTTCACTCTACAGTGCGTCACACCTGCTGTGCAAAATGCTGGGTTATTTTCATCCCAGCGATGTGTCAAAAAGGGACAAACTTTATATGACCGAACAATGAGTCAAAACAACCCAGAATGCATCTATTTACAACCCAACAGTTGGGTTTGTTCCTTCTTGATCCAATGCTGGGTTAAAAATAATGGTTCCATAAAGAGATATTAAAGAGATCTCTTCCTTGACTTTGCTTTCTTTTGGGAACTGTAGCTGTAAATTTCACGAATTGAAAATGCGGCCAATGAAACATTTGGCAAAAACTCGTGAAAAGTATCGTTAAATATCACAAAAAGTTGTTACGCTCATACCTGAGCATACCTGTGTTTTCAGGCAAATTGATAAAGTAATATTTAGCACATCTGCAATGGAAAATTGAAAAAATAGCAAATGGGTTTTTGTTGCATTTGCAGGTCATGTGGTATGCGAAAAAGTCACCTGATCATTCTTTATAGATGACGTGGTATGTTTAAGCAGAACATTTGAAAAGATAGAATAAAAAGAATTCACATTAAGTAATATCCTATATGACCAATGCAGAAAAACGAATGAGTGCAGACTGGAGATTTAATAGGAACAGTGGGTTCATATAAATAAAACCTTCATCACAGTAGGTGGCGCTACGCACCTTTAAATTTGGTTCACAACCCGCCATAAAACCTAAAGAAGAAGAGGTTTTGACAGAAAGACGTATCGCAAGAAGAAAAAAGTTTCATTTTAAACACATAGCATTGTTTAATGAAAATGTCGTTATTTTTTTATCGGCAATCGAATCTCGCATAAGTTTTGCACAGATCTGTGATGGAAACCCGGCTTGTGACTCACAATAAAGTATTATATACAGAATTTGTAGCAAAAAACCTGAAACCGTTGATTTTCCCTGTAATTTTGTGACTCCAGGGGTAAGTGCACTTGAGATCTGAAGTGATGGAGTGGGAGCAGTCGCGCAGGGGGAGGGTCATCAGTGATATTTGCAGCACAGCCTCCACGAGCACTTACGCTGATACATTACGCTAATTAAAACCAAAGGTGGTGAAGAACAGAGCGGATGGGGTTTAAAGCCACCGCATCTGAATGCATGAAATGTTGGATATTGGTCACAGGCTAAATACAGAGCAGGAAAAAAAGGCCCCGAGCTCTCGCGACATGGCGTCTTGACCTGCCCAAGACATTGTATAAATTAGTGCGGCACCGTTAAGGGTCCTTTCTTGAAAATATGAATACGTTCCAATTAATGCTTTGAAAAGATTATAGAGCAAATGCGAGGAGGAGCTCCCCTGGAGACACTCGAGAGCAGGAGCGGTGCCGGCTTCTTATTAAGCCAGATGCATGCTCGTTTCGTGTGCTGATATTACAGGAAATCTGAATGTGTCTGAATGCCAAACAAGCCTTTATTAAAGCAGTAGGGGTCGGCTAAAAGACGGCATCGAAGCTAATTTGGCAATGGTCGGTAACCTTCGTGCAGACTGGAACCATCAATATAAAGCTCCGTTCAGTCAGTGTTAACTCTTCGGGAGTGGAATGATCCTACGCAACAAGGAAGAATTTCAAATAAATGTCACAGGAATAATTAGCTGCAGGGGGCAAAGGGTTAGAGCTTGCTCCCAGGCTCAGCTGCAGTCGGGTGTGATGATGAATGATATTGTCATATTTAGACAATTATGCAAAGATATGGGAAATAATCATTAAATCTAAAGCCTTTCCACTGCCGGGAGTCAAAATTGTGGTCGGCCACATAAAATGGAGACTTTAGGATCAAACAGAAACCTCTGCAAACTGCTCGCTTTGACAGTGGACTGAACAAACACAAAGCGGTTATCTGCTATGGCTTATACACAATTACTGTACTTGACTTTTACCAAAGACTTCTAGATGAATGTTATATCTATTTACGAGCCCATATGATTTATGAGCCCACTTTTCATGCATTCGTTTAAATTCAACAAAAATAAATCAAATTATTTTTAAATCTGACCATGTGTTTTTGATGAAAATAGGACTGAAAATGTGACTCTTTCGATGGAGATTGTGTACTACAAAAGGTTTTCCACAGCACTGCCAGAGTCAAAGTTTCTCAAAAGAATAGTTTTTTTTTTTTAAATTTTGTATAGTCTAAAGAATACCTTTTTGGTTCTTTGAATGTTAAAGGTTCTTTAATATCCGCAGAATTGCAGAATTGCAGAAATCTGCAATTAAATCTAAATATTGTTATTAAATATTATTTGTTAGTAGTAGTAGTAGTAGTGAAGATTTCAATATAAACTCAATATAAACATTTCTTATCCAATCTTATTCTCATCCAATATGATAACGTCTGAATTGTTTTATGGTACCTAACAAAGTTTTACTCTGGGATTGTCCAAACCTTTTAACATTATACTTTTTCACCCTTGCCATCAGTAGCATCATATCTGTGAGTTACGATGAATAACTTTCATAATAAAAAGTTATAACACAGATAAACCAGACCACCAGTGGCATACGCACTATGATGTCAGACTAACATTTCAAGTGTGAACACACTTTTCTTTTCAAGCTTTTTTCCTCACACTTCAGATACCCTTGTCCTTTTGTGCCCGAATAACCATTTAAATAATTGATTCCCAGAATTCCAAGATGTTTTAAGATGCAAACGTACTTCAGTTCTCTAGCTTGTTACGTACAAAATTACCGTAGAGATCTAAATTACAACACACTGAACGGTTGGAACGATACATCCATGCGCCATATTAATGTCCAAAAGTGAAGCTTGTAAAAATATCAAGGGGCCGTTCGTGATTGATGCAGTTCAGTTTAGTGGCTAAAGTGATCTGGAAAGGTCCACGAGGACAGCGTGTCGTCTTCAATGTATTATTCAGATCAGGCATATCAAAGACTCTCTTCATCTTGACAAGTGAGGATGACAGAGCCTCAGCCAGAATGTCAGAGCAACCTTGAAGTTAGCGGCGCGACAGAAGACTTTTTACAGCCTCGCAACAGGGCGTTGCTGACTGGAGGCAGATATACACTTCTCTTCCTGAATTTAAAAGGATAGCAACACTTCATTTCTGACTAAAAGCACTCTGGCAGAGTGGCTTTCATTTTGTCTGCCTGCCAACAGGTGTAAAGCATTGTGTTCCTTGAGCGGGGAACGGGGACAGGAAGGCGACTGTCAAACCAAGGCTTGTTATGAGTTGACAAGAACACAAGCGCCACATCAGTGCCGTTTCCCCTCAGCCTGCGCTTCGAACGGTCAAAGCGCGCGAGCCCTTCTGATGTTAGCTGCATGTCACTTGCTCTAATCTGCAGTTGTCTTGTATTCGAGAAACATCTGATGTACATTTGAAAGAGACTTGCGAAACGGAAGACAACGGCGGTGACACTGTCTGTTTTTCTAATCTCTAATCACTATAGCAAGGATAATTTTGGAGAAATTTGAAAGGGTACGCTGTACTAATGCTAGCTCTGTTAGTCACTTCATCACAGATGGCAAGAATACCATGACATTTATTCTATAGTAATTGTTTAGTATTTTACTGTACGGTTCTGTACATCTCTGTCATAAATAACTGTTTTTTTATTGTGTGTGTTCGTAGGAGGCCAGTTTGTCCATCTGGATCTACTACAGCGACAACACCGCTGCCCCCCTGAGCATGTATGACCCTAAAGACTACAACCTGAACGCCTCCACAGCAGATGACAAAGTGGTTTCCGTATCCCAACAACCACAACAGCGGTGGCCGGTCATCGTCGCAGAAGGCGAGGGTTCGGGAGACATAGTGCACGTGGAGATGACTATCTGCGAAACCTGCCAGAAGACTAAACGCAAGAGCGTCATCGCCTCATCTCCAGTGTTTGTAAAAGTCCGCTTTGGACCGGACGAAGACTCGGAGGAGGACGTGGATCCAGAGATCGAAATAGACACCAGAATGCCCCCCAACACAAGAAGACCCGCTATCGATCCCAACGCGGGAGGTGCGGGATACGAACCATCTAATGAGCAGCCGGCAAGCGTACCCATCGATTACACCAACTTTCCAACCATCAGCAATCAAGAAGAACCAACGGAAGAAAGTGATGACGAAGATGACGAGTTCGTGCACAGTCCCCGTAGCATGACAGATCTGGAGATCGGCATGTACGCCCTCCTCGGCGTGTTTTGTCTGGCCATACTGGTCTTTCTCATAAACTGCATCGTGTTTGTGCTGAAGTATCGGCACAAGCGCATCCCGCCCGAAGGACAAGCCAACATGGACCATTCTCACCACTGGGTGTTCCTCGGTAACGGGGAACCCTTGCGCACTCAGAGCGATCTCTCGCCTCAGACGGTGGAGAGTCCCAGCAACACCTTGGATGGGGTACAGACTTGTTGTCACGGGGACCACCACAGCAGCGGCAGCTCCCAAACCAGCGTGCAAAGCCAGGTCCACGGCCGAGGAGACGGCAGCTCCGGCGGTTCCACCAAAGACCACGGGGAGGATGCCAGCTCACCCACGTCCAAGCGCAAGCGCGTCAAGTTCACCACTTTTACTCATCCCGCGGAGGACTTGCCCTACAACTCCATCCCCATTGCCAATGAGGAGGACATTCAGTGGGTATGCCAAGACATGGGCTTCCAGGACCCAGAGGAACTGCACGACTACATGCGCAGGATAAAGGAAATAGCCTGATCGGGCGAGGCGCTTTCTAAAGACGTTCCTTTCTATTTTTCTCTCTTAATTTTCACTCTAGAGAAGGTACCTTTCACGAGATAAAGCAACCAAGGCCTAGTGTTTCATCTGGGTTTTCTGCACAGTGCTATTTCCTCTACACGTTGACACGAACACAAAAATTCATAACACTGTCTGGAAAGCCAAAGACGAGTCTAGGGGATTCGTAAATCTCGAGTAAATACGGCTTTAGCAGTCCGACTGCTGCTCAGTAGAAGAGTGAGTGTACAATCTTTCGGGGAAACAGATTTTCGGTTTCGAGCACTGATATCAAGATGGGTTCTTAAAGTACTCTATCATTCTTGTAGTGGGATATGTGGGTCAGCCTGCTGTGGACAGGATCTTTCTCAGAGGAATGCTTGGCACTGTGTCCATTGTTCTTCTCCTCTTTTTTTAAACAGATTTTTCTCTGATAAAGCGGCCTTTGAAGTGCAGATTCAAATTTTATCCCAGATTTGTGTTTAAGATGGATGATTTTCATGCCACTGTTGATAAACCTGACACTTAGCCACAGAAACCGTCATGAAGGTTTATGAGAACATGACATGGATTCCTGTCACTGTTGGGAAAGTTGAATGGTTTTAGAACCCCCGCCCCACCCCTCCTATCTCCGTTCAACACATGCATTGGTTGTTGAATTGGTTGTATGTCTTCAGGGTTTCATTCTCATTCTTATTCTCTCCTTCATTTACTGTCTCGGTCAAGTCAAATGCCTTATTTAAGGGATTTCAATAGTCACAACTTCTCTCTGTTCTGACACTATGTTTGCTCACATTGGTATGCTAAATAAATGTGTGTTAGGAGAGGGGGAAAGCAGGAGTTTGTACATTGTGGAGTTAAATATCTTCTCCAACATTCCTCAGCATGAACGGAGGCACAAATTTTGTTTTGTTTTTTTGATTTTGTATTGTGAGAATTATCTAATCATACATAAATGATATTAGAGGACATATCATGTTATCATGCATTACATGCATGTGCCAGACCTGCCCTTCTGTGCTCCACCTCCCATGTACATACTTAAGTTTAGTACATACCGACTGCTAAACTCTCAATGATTCAGTTAGCGTGAGGAAGAACGGAGGCAGGCGCCATTTAGGGACTCAGATACTTGAATTTCAGGAAGGTTTTACTCTCTTTTTCTGTCTTTTTAATGACCTCACCATGAATTCGCACCCAAGTGGTTATAGAGTAATGAGAGGACAAAATGCTATGCAAACACACCGGAGGGGTTCATTATTGTGGTTAAATAAATCGCCCCCCAAATATCGTTATAGCACCACAGTTTCGTTCGATAAGATAGCAAAAAGTATCTCAAGGTTTTGGGTTTTCCGCTGTCATTTTTTTGCTGCCTTAATTTGTAAGTACAATCAAATAGGCGGTTTTTGTGTTTTTACATTATACGCCAAATCAACAAAATAAGTTAAGCAAATTTTTTCTATTTTCAAGTACTTTAAAGTTAAAGCAACTCATCGAAATGATTAAAATAATCAGTAAAGTTATTTGATTGTACTTCAAATTCAAGTCAGCAAGAAAAATAGTTTGTTTGCTAATGTGTTTTAGACTTATAATCTCACTAAATTTAAGCAAACAAATCTGTAAAATGTTTGTTAGCACGGTAGATCCCAGAAATGTAAACATTTACTAGTGTAGAAATGCTTTTTTTTATTTTGTGTGTAGGTAGGGCAAAATGAACACAGAAATGAAATTCGATGTGTATTGCTGCTAACCTGTCAGGGGTTAGTTTCAGGGTGACAGTCCCTCCAGTTTGTTCAGGACGTCTGAATTCACACTCTATTGTAATGCCTATTTTCCCACTGTGCTTATTTCTAACATACATGATTTTTTATTTAATTCCCTGTGAGCAGGTGGGGAACAGCTGTGTTTTGTTTCTTTCATTTGTAGTTTCTTAATATTGTTAATTTTATTAGACTGTAACCCCTAATTTCAAAAAGGGGCCCTTTGCACGCGAAATGTAAGTCACAATGAACTTGATACGAACGCTCATTCCCATGATTTATAAGCCCCTCTCACCTCGTGTCAAAGGATCCTAATGTGATGATGTGTAAACATGTCAAGGAGCTTTGATAGACAGCTGGAGCGCAGTTGGCAGAACCTTTGGTTTGAGCCACATGTTCAGATACGGTGGTTCAGAACTGAATGTAAACTTTTCAACTGTACCTTGACGATCAAAACGAGCATCTGATGTATTATTATGGTTTTCTAACGGCTCAGTAAGACTACTAGCAGATCTCTGGTAGCAGCTCGTGCAAAGGTTTCATTTCAGAAATGATTTTCTTATTCATTTGTAAGTATCAGGACATTCGAGTCTCATTGTTTTATACTTTCATCAGATGATGTATGTATGTACGTATATGTATGTATATGAAACAGCAGTTGCAATATATGTGCTTTTCTTTTTTCTTTTTCGAAGAGGAGCTGCTACTAGGCCTTGGCCTTGACCACATGCTGTGTTGTGGTGTAGAGATTCGAGCTGTACTTTATGACCTGCTGAAGCACGGTACTATCAGCCATGTGCTGCCACACCCTTAATGTACAGAGCACTGTTACAACTCCCTGTACCCTCCCCATAAAAAACAACTGTTGTATTTCCCTCCTTATATGTAAGTACTAAAGAAAATACAATGCATTCACTTGCTCGTTTGTCTTTTCTTTGCAGTGTTTTTATGCAGGATTTGTGTAATGGCTTTCTAGATGAGCTGTCTATACATTAAGACCTTGCCATCATATAAATAACTGAACAAAAATGGAAGTCAACACCTGAAAACCGAAAACGCTGTTTTATGACAGCGTTAAATCTGCCAGTTCTTGTCGAGTGAAATGTGGTCCTGGTTGTGATGCGAACGGCCAATGTCAGACAAATATTTACCACCGCCAAAACACACATTTCCGCACTGCTCACCGCTAAATGAAAATTGAAATCGGCGGTTCGGAACCGGTGGGTCGTGACCCGAAAGTAAGCAGCAGGTCTGTTCGGAAAGGGCAGCATTGAAAAATAACATTTAACGTAAATAATAAAATAAACCATGTAGTATATGAGGAGGCAGAGTAAGTACGGTTTTTTACATTTTAAAAACAGAACAACACACTCTCCTTATCCTTTTGTTTTTTCACATCAAAGGAAGTGTGTCCAATTAAACTCTAGGGTATTTTGTTTTAGGATATCCGTCACTTGGGAGAAGAAAAGAAAAATGGGTTGATGCAAACACAGACAGGTTTCTAGACATGGAAAAATGCAATACTGATCATTTCAATGTTTAGATCTATGGCGAAATTCAAAAGCAGTTTGCAAGCTTTGACATCTCAACTACTGTAGATAGCTCACTAGGACTTTGTGTAAGGAGAAGCATCTGGAATCCTTTAGCAAAATTAAGTGTCATTTTATTTATCTGTGTTAAGTGGTAAACTTCATCTTCTAACACCGCGAGTCAAATGTGGCAGTAGTAATGTGGTGAACATTAAAAAATACGCCACAAATATGAATATTTTATGATGTGCAGAAGGCAATAAAGCTGTAAGCCAGTGTAGCGACACTAAATGAAAAATACTTTCACCTCATGAGACCTAAGAGGAAAATCGAAACATAATACAATGCAGCATTTTAATTAACATTATCAAATACTGTACATGTTTTTGGACATAAGTTCAATATAAATACAGTATTTATGATAACAGTAACAGTGGAAATAACTTGTGCACAAGCTGCTGCACAAGCTGCTGCACAAAGTTGTTGTGAACTGCTAACAGCAATGACAAAAGACTGGAAGGAGGCGCTTATCTGCACAGACAGCAAAAAGATATTTTGTGTCACTTCCTGCTTTCGTCCTCTCCTTTCACAATTTCATTGATCCACATTGTACAATAATTTCAAATTCTTCTGAATTCCCATGCAGCATATTGCAAATTAAATAAATGTAATATGTAATATTAAATAAAATTAATTGAGTTATTTTTTTTAAATAATTGTTGCATTTATTTAATAGTAAAAGTCACCAATTACCCATATTACCTCAGGTCTTGTATTTTGTATATAGCTCTGTATGAACTTTGCTTTGTAATATTACACTTTGTTGGAAACAAAATACTGTAGGCAGTAATCGATTCAAATACCAGAATGGAGCTCATTTGCACCTGTCGCCTCATGTATCAGTCTCATATCTGTGTACCTGCTCTGAGGTTGTGAACTCTGTCAACACACTAGGTGATGCCCCAAAGGTACTATACCTTCTAGATAAAAGCAGAGCCGATACAGCAGATGGTAAACTGTCTGTATATGGCACATAAATACACCCAGTCACACTCGCCTGCTCTCACACCGGTCAGTCCTGTGGGAGGTGGGGATATAACAGTCTGTCATCGAGCCAATGGGACAAGTTATAAATCACAGGGCCGATCTATTGGACTTGGGGAAAATGAAATGATTCGCCCCAGTGCCAAAGCCCCACTTCCACAGGTAAACCTTTCTTATTCTTCGGCAAGTCGGTCTAATTGGAGCCAGCGGTTGACTGGAGTGAGCAAAAAGAGAATGTCTTTATTTAGGAACCAGTGGTACAGGGGTGACTGTAATAGACGAGTGATGTTATTAAGATAGAACGGAGAAATGTAATATCACTCCCCAGGTGTGTGCACGGATCAGTTGCTGAAGTAGCCTGTAATATAACAATATAATGTTTCCAGACATTTCATCAGCTGGGAGTTGTCAGAATGTCACTGTTTGAAGCCACTCATAATTGAAAGGATGGGAGTTATCGCACATCATAGGCTTGGCAGCATTTGATGGAGGGTGGAGAGCAGTTCATTTAGAATGCATCCTAATTGAGAGCTCTTATTGAAGCGATGCATTCAAATGAAAAATGAAAAGGTGGAAACAAGCAAACAGAATAATGGTCTGAATTTAATTCTCTGAATAATGATTCATCTGATCGGTGGCTTTGGAAGGTTTCGTATTCAATTATGATAAGTTGAAGCATAGTTCATTAACATTAATGCATCTGAGCTGAAACCTATGCAATGCAAAAGTATAACTCTTCCTTTAAAATCAAAGCACGTTCTTGCAGCGTTGGTTCATTAGAACCAAAGTGTTACTGCATCATTTTATTTTTACAGTGTTTATTTACAGCACAGATACACCAGACTGAATCTGGATTGTGGTGTCATGATACTCGTGTTCTTGTGGGTTTAATTCTTGTAGGCCTCCTTGTTTTCATATTTCAGATATATGAATAAAAACAAAACCAATCACAGCAGACTAGGCCATCTGACCAATCACAGCAGACTAGGCCATCTGACCAATCACAGCAGACTAGGCTAGCGGAAAGGTGGGGATTAGACAGATGAATTGCAGGATGAGTCAGTCAAGAAGTAAGGTAATTTTTATGAAATAATAGTGTTTTTACACCATGTATGTACATAAACCTGTTGTCGGACACTCCATAAACCAAAGTAGACCCTTACATACATGCAGAAAAGAGGATTAACAGCTAAACTGGAGTGCTCTTTACATTTTTTTCTGCTGCTTAAAGTTTATCATGTGGTTTAGCTACAATAAGTATATAAGTACATAAGTATATTAATACTTTTTTTAAATGTTCAATGTTCAACAAGGCTTTTACTGTAGCACAAAATATGATAACATAATATATTTTTGTCTCATTCTGTAATGAAAAGTTCTAGAATCTATAATTAATTTAAGACACAATTATAGATGGTGAATCGAGGATTTTAAGTTGGATTAAAGAAACATGGAATGAAAAGCGTGTGAGGAAACATGAAGGCATTATAAAGACAAACATAAAGACAAAAGAATCGTGATTAAAGTCTCACAGCGGGAAGAAAAATAAATGTTTGCAAGCTGGAGACAAAACATGAATGAGGCAGTTTGCAAGACAATAGATGAAATGCATGCTTGTGTAAAAAATTGCTTTTAAAATAAAATTATGTGCTATGGTCTTAAAAACTATTTGACTAAAATGAGTTTTAGAGTCATTACCCTTAGACAGATTGATCTTGCTGCTTTGTGTTTCAACTGGATAAGGGAAATTTTATATGAAATGCAATATGAATATTCTAGATGTTGAAGGCATATGATGACACCTGGATTTACTTTTAGGATTAAATTGTTACACAATGAATCAGAGGAGAAAAACACAAAAAAGTGTCCATAAATCCACTGACTGTAACATGAAAAGCGCAGTACGTGATACTCCAGGTTATTTACACTGGCATAGACACTGAAGGGCATGGACGGGTTGGGCCATCCATTATGAATTTAAGTTTTTAGGGGGTACACTTTTAAAACTAAAGATGCTTAAAAGGTTCTTCAAAGCGATGCCATAGACAAACTATTTTTGTTCCACAAAGAACCATTTAGTCAAAGGTTGTTTAAAGAACCATCTCTTTCTTACCTTTTTATATTCTGAAGAACCTTTTGTGAAACAGAAAGGCTCTTCGGATGTTAAAGTTTCTTCTATGGCATCGTGAAGCGCCTTTAGTTTTAAGAATGTTGGTAGCAAACTTTGGGCAATCTTGGTTAGTGATGGAGCAGGGTTATAGGAGATTTTTTTCCTAAATATATATATATATATATATATGTATTACACAGAACTTATTTCTTATACTTATCTTGAACTTATTAAAATAAATTCATTCAGAGATGCGAAAAACTTAAAATTAAAATTACCGGCCTAAAATTTACATGGTTAAAATATACATTCATACCTCAAGTGCTCATATCATATTCCCAATATATATTCCTATTTCTTCATAAGTTTTGCATGTAAAAGGTTAATGTGTCTGAATGACCTCAGGCAAAGGAAATATGTTGCTTATTGATCTTTTAATGTTCTTGAAGTGCACAGATAAACTATAGGAAACGTTCTGGGAAATCTATAGTTCGTGTACTTAAATAGGAACAAAGTGTTGCCTTTTGCTTAGAGCCAGGGTTAGACTTATGTCAGGGTCGTGTTTGCAAACAGTCATTTTACAGTCCCGTAGTCGTAAGCATTTGGCTCAAATGAGTCAACCAAGTGTTTTGTAAACACTATAGTGAACCTGCAGAAAGCCTCTTAAGGTCCTTGAATGTGTTCGAACCACTTTGAAGGTTTTTATTGGTCTATTGAAGACTTCATAATTGTGTATGTAGACTGAGAAGATTGTGTTTTCATTAGAAGTCTTGTAGATTCAAGTTAAGAAAAGGCAAATTGCACAAAAAGCTTTCCCCGCAGATTTTCAAAGAGGCTAAATTAAAGGACACACAGAGCACTAAAGAAAGCCTCATAATGGCCCTAATTTTCCATCACAGAGCTGTAATATAAATGAACATTAATGAGCATAAAATGCCTGCCTGTATACACACTCAGTAAACATCAAAACATGACTATTAACTTTCCAAAAATTGTGATTTAATGAAAAGTAGTATCTTTCTTGATCTTGATTTATTTATTTATTTATAGTCCTCTATTGAAAAGATATAAATATAAACAAGCAATGGTTACTCTGGAAACAAGTTAATACTTTATTTAATAGTATGTTCATTACAAAACCTTTAGCATATACAAGTGCATACAGTGGGCCTTTGGCAAATGCTTTTATACAAAGCAACTTACAGTCCATTCAAGATACTGCATACATTTTATTAAAGGGATAGTTCGCCTAAAAATTAAAATTCTTTCATCATTTATACACCCTCGTGTTATTCTGAACCTGTATGACTTTCTTTATTCTGCAGAACAACAAAGAAGACATTTTGAAGAATGTTCATAAACAAACAACGCTGGAGTCCCCATTGACTTCCATTGTATGGACGCAAAAACACAGAGACATTTCTTAAAATATCTTATTTTGTGTTTCACAGAACAAATATTCATATACAGGTTTTGAATGACATGAGGGTAAATAAATGATGACACAAGTTTTATTTTTGAGTGAACTATCCCTTTAGTATGTGTAAATGTGGGACGCCAACCTTTGCGCTGCTAATGCGATGCTCCATTTGAGCTACATGAGCATGTACGCAGTAAAAATCTGCAGTGTTTAAGCTCTGGTTCACATATCATCTGAAATCATTGAAGCACATATGAAGCTCATGATTAATATAACTATTGTCCTGCTTAATGGAGTTTGCAAATCACTTTGAAGCCATTTATTAAGCCTGAACAGGCCGTTCTATAGCGGCAATAGTTCGTGAATGACCTTTTCTGTATGGGTCAATGTCTCGAGCATTACAGGAAATCATTTTTAGGGTGTATATGAAGGGATGTGACAATAAGCATTGTTTGAACTGAGCACACAGTACATAGGCTATGATGGCTAAAGCTTTGTCTTCATTTGATAACTGCAGTGTCTCCATCACTTAAGCAGAGCAGGGATTTATCCATGAGGAATACTAGAGAGGTCGACAAGATCTAAGAGAGCTATATAGCCAAGAACAGGGTCATCAAAGCCAGAGATGATAAAGCATGGCTCTTCTTTAGTGACTCCATCTGACAGTTCTAGAGTCCTTTTGATAAACATTTTGGGTTAGGGTCAATGATGGATTGAATCCAAAGGTTTCTCATTAAAAGCAATAAGGAAAGCAGCACAAGTGGTCCCTTTAGCATCTTCTGTGTCAAACAAAGCACCGGTATTTGATGTCTTTCACTTTCTTCGGTTGAAATAATAAGAAAAGCCTACACTGAAAAGATGGTGGTTCTGTCCCTGTCACCTCTTTCCCGTCATGCACTAGGGAATTGTGTTCAAAGTTGTGTGTTTGTGCTAGCAAGGTGTTGTCTAGCCTGATAGAATATGAATAGTTCCCCTTAAATTCAGGGTAGGCAAGGTTTTTGGTTATACATTTTGGTTATACTGGTTGAAATCTCTTCAAATTCCAAGTGAGGCTCGCTGCATCTTGCGGTGGACATCCAACCTGGTCCACATGACATACACGCCTACATCCAAGTGTGACTTCATGTGGCACCACGAAATCGTCAAGCGGATGGCATCAAAGTACAGCGAGAGCGATTCGAAAAATCATTCAGTTTGCTTTTAAATGACTCTTGTGGTAAGTCGAACAAGCCTATTAAGTTATGTATTGGCAGTGGGCGAGCCTTTTGTGATATGGGTGTGGCTTCTGTCACACTTGGAAGTGGGTGGGGATGGAGGTCCACTGCAGACTGCAGCGATAGCAATCCTAAAGTCAAAAAATGTTTAAAATCTTTTATATTTGTCCATCCAATCCTTACATTAAGTCCGAAATGAACTCAACAAATTTATATTTCAGTTGTTGGACAGTGAAAATGGGCTCTGGTTAAGTACTACGTCTTTTTAACAGAGTTGTAAAAACCAAAGCAATTTTCCCCAGTGAATAGAGTTGAGATAAGCCAAAGTCCTAACTACTTCATAATGTGTAAAGAAATCAGCCAGACAATGCTGGTTCCTTGCACTGGCTAAACGGCAGATATTCATATTATTACTGTAATTCTTATAATGTCGAGATTTATCTGATAATATTAACAATAGCTACTAATAAGGGATTTCTTATCAGTACTGTAGTCACAAGTGGCCCTGATGTGAACGCATAAGTCTAATTAATCTTGTATTCATTAAGTTTTAATAAACAGTGGAGTCTTAGATAATAGCTGGAACATTCAGAGCTGTGGTCATTTGTCAAAATCTGATTAATGGCTGGCTCTGGATGGCGAGAGATGAGTAGGCAGTCTGTGATTTATTGGCTAAACATGCTTTGGCACCTTCTCAACTCAGTTCACATTTATACAAGCTGAAGCCGAGTGAAATGGACAGGCCCCATTGCTGTTGTACTGCTGAGCTAGCTGTATTATTTCACCAATTAGAGGTGACTCATCCATGCCCACAAGACAGCGAATCTCCACAAAATTAAAGTGGAACAATAATGACACTTGGTCTGATGTGAGACACAGAGTGTAGAAATGTTAAACAAGACTGAAGAAATGAAAGTCGAGTATCGAAGTACTCCGATATCTCCAGAAAATAACATTATTATTACATATAAATGGATGGATGCATATTGAAATTCAGATGTTGTGCCAAATACATGAAGGTGCTGTGTGTAATATTTAGGAGGATCTATTGACAGAAATGCAATATAATATACATAACGATGTCTTCAGAGGTGTATAAAGACCTTACATAATGAAGCGTTATGTTTTTATTATGTTAAAATGAAATATTTTTATCTACACACACCGCGGGTCCCATTATATAGAATTCGTCATGTTGTTTTTACTGTATCCCTAAAAGGACAAACTGCTCTACAGAGCACGCTTCGTAAATATGTTATCTCCTTCATCAAAGAAGTGAAAACATTACGACATATTTGTCATGTGTCAGCCACCGTAGTGCTTTGAAAGGGATGGGTGTGCGGTGAAGTAAGCCGTTGGTTACAATTCACAACCTCAACTCTAGATGCCGCTATAATCGTATTGCCATTAACTAAAACAGACACTTTTTTATACATTTTTATGCTTTCCTTTAATGTAGGCTAATGTATTTAGCGAACCATACTTGAGCAAGTCACACTATAGGATATTTTTCTAAAAAAAATCTAATAACAAAGTTTTTATAGCAACATGTCCATGTACTGTCAAACAAAAAAGGTTAATGCATTTTAAATTATAATAACACTAACTATATTCATTTTATCTTGTGTTACAGTGAAATGCCATGTCATCATCCCATATCCAGTTTCTGAGCACCCATTCTATCTTTAAAAGTGATGCGGCATCATTTTCCTCAGATTGCTTTATGACTACACCACCAGTCATAAAACAAACAACACCACATGGTGAAATGCCAGGATACGTTTTTACGCAGGATAAAAGAGTTAGCTTATCGATTAACTTTTTTTGACCTTTGCAATTTGAATGCGTTTTCACATCTCACAGCCAGAGGCAATGAATCAGCAATCCTCTGTGATGCTTAATGCTTACCAGGTGAGGCGGAAATTATTTACACATAAGAGCTGGATAAACATATTGTCATGTTATTTTCATATATTAGCATTCTGTTTCTCGGTTATGAATGAATTAGCATAGTCATATGTTTCATTATTTAATCACCGCGTCATCACACGTCAATATTTTGTCTAGATTATTTGTTCGATTCAGTGCGTGTGGCTGTATGCACATAAAATTAATTATTATGTCTGGATCATATTTATTGTGCTTGCTTGGCCTGTAACAGCCTGCATTGGCGTTTTGTTACGCCGAATTATCTGAAAGTGTATTCGTTTGGAAAGTGCTCGAGGTGTGTAGAATCCAACTAAAACCACCCTGAGGTTTGTCGGTTTTTAACCTCACACAGACTGAATATGGATTATGATTTAAAGTGTTTTCGTAAATGAGGTAAAATGTTTGACTTTCTTATTAAACAAACCTCACCTGGAAAGAACTGAAACTTCATTTTCCTCTTCACAAACATGAGCGTGTCACTGCGCTGGTTCCCCGCGGTTATCTCTTTAAAAATATTTCATCGAGGGCACAACTGTAATAAAGTAAGACTTTAAATCCGACCATAGACATCAGAAAAGCAGGCAAGCACGCTGGAGGTAGTGTCCGTATTTAGTCCTGCTATTAGTTTTGGAAGAGGGAGTCAGCCACGCATGATACCTATTCGAAGACCCTGTGTGACTGTCTCTTCATGGGTCACTTACACAAATCTGTTCTATAGTCATTAAATCCCTTGTATGAATATGGATGTTTGTTTGCTTTATAAGCTATAAAGGCTGACAGAATGGACAGTTATTTTCTTTTTGTATTGCAGTCCACTCGGTTAAGGGTCGGACCGTTGACACTAATTGGTGGATAAAATAGCCGAGACGCTCTAAAAAGCAGAAGATTGAAGGCGTTTCGCAAGGGTGAGTTTGCCAGCTTGAATTACCTCAGAGCTCATATTTATGCCGAGATGTTTTACACACAGCTTCCCGATCTGAGGTCCACAGGCTCTTCATTTCCGAGCTTATAGTTGATTAACCATTTTAATTAATCCTGCTCTTTTATAACCGTGTGTGTCTGAGCCCTTAAGCTACCGAGGAGGCAGTTTCCCGTACAGGACGATCAGTCACTTCTATTTGTTTCAGGCAGTCTCAGGACGCCATTGACGGCTTCATTTAAATAAGCACGGAAGCATCTGCTGCCAACACAGCTGCAATGGCATTAAAGAAAAACTCATTTTATAATGCAAATGTGTATTTAAGCATGCGGGTGTAATCTTTCCTTGTTAAAGAAGGAAAATATGTGCGTTTGAGCAAGCTGCCATAGAAAAGAACATTCACGCAAAGTAGTCGAGCTCAATGTAAAGCCTTTTTTTACATTAGGCTACATTTTCAGCATTTCTGAAGGAGTGAAATTAGCTTTTAGAGATCATTTTCTGTTAATTACTTTCAAAGAATCTTGATGAGTAAGACTGATAAAGTCGACATGTTTATAGCTAATATCTGAATAACAGCTGACATGACAACTTGTGAGGCAACAAGAAAGGCAAATTCTTCAGACAGGTTTGACATTACCTGGGAATTTTTAGGCCATTTGTTCTGGAACATCAACTACATCTTTTCATACCAGGAACATTTTGAAACAGTTGTGTGCATTAAAGCGCGAGTTGTTCACAAGATGCAAGACCTTTAACAAAAATAAGTGCTCCTTAAGATGTGGACTTCAAGTGTACGTCATTTGTAGGCCTACATAAGTACTGTAATTATGGAAAGGAAGAAAAATATTTTAAGTGTGCTTTATGTAGTATATTAATATCAATGTACTAAGAGTATACTTGTGCGATACTACTTGGTACCATTAAAATAAAGTGGCCCGCTTTTTATTTTAAGTGTAACATTAGAAAACGTTAAGTATAGGCCTCAGGGCTGGACTGGGACCAGGGACGTTGCTAGACCTAAAGCTCTACAGGGGCACAAGCCCCTATTACTTTTCCTACTATTTTCTTGAAAGCCTGCTAAAAATATTTATATATAATGAAATAATAAAATAATGCATTCTTCTTCATTACACAAGAATAAAAATAATCTTTTTAAGAATTTACAATTTCAAGAAACCAGTTATTTTATGGCTGCAATTAAAATAAAGAGCATATTTAATCTAAAGTTATTCCCAAGTTTTCCTGAGACTTCTTTTTCTAATGTCTGAGATCTAACTGGCTGGGGTTGTACGGTAGTTTGTTTTTCAGGTCTTGATAATCTATATTATTTAGAAACCTACTTTAGTTTTATCATGTTTTCATAGCCTATACCTTACACCTCTTCACACCTCTGCTCGCCTGCGTGCACAGCTGCAGTTGTTGCAAGGAAACACAGACACGTGTGGACATGGATTTCTGTGCTAAGAACGTTTTGGGTTAAAGTGTGCTTTCACAAGCGTGAATTAGGTTACTACATCGCATATAGATCAGTTTTTTGCAGTGGTTATTAATGTAAATGAATACACTCACAAAGTCAATCGTTAAAACTTAAACTTGAGATTTATCCTGGGGCACGTGCCCAAGTAAAAGGGGTCTAGCGACGCCCCTGACTGGGACCAAAAAGCAGCCCTGGACTTTTTTTGCTAAGCAGGCCATTGGTTCCATCAGCGCACAATTGAATTTCTCCCTCTCCGTTCATTGGCGAAAGTGCCCGGTATGCCCGATTACCAGTGGTTCTGAATCATGCTAAGAAGCTAAAATTCCTAGTTAGAGTTTTTTTAAGCTAAATTATTAGCTTTCTGAGAGGAAGCTTTAATAACACCCAGGTTCAGTTCCACCTGTTTTATTTACTTCATTCGACCCGAAAGCTGACATATTATACATAATGCATATTTCTGAATAATATAAAATTATAAGGATACTTTCACATTTTTAGTTTAGCAGAAGTATACTAACAGCACACTTGAATAAACGTATGTTTTGTACGGAATAAATGTTGAATCAACAGAAATGCACACTTGTGGCCAGGCAGTCTCTGTGTTTGTGCATTGCATGGAGTATGTTTCGGGCTAATTCTCAGTTTCCTTAACATCCAAGGTTGGTGCAGTCATAAAACTGTGATGGATGTGCAGTAGTACTGCTCTCTCACTTTTGCTCTCTTTTTATGCCACACATGGAACATATGCAAAGGTGCATTATGGGCCGATGAAATAGAAACGTCTTTGCTTTGTCTCTGATCCCTAGTAGTTCTACATACAATCTCACGTCATGATATTTAAGCGGCTCATATTTCTTTTTACTTTGCCCACCCCTGCTAATGAAAGAGAAGGTATCTGCTTTCCAAAACTATTCAGTAAAAAGAAAAGTAACACATATGCAGCTTCCTTTGAAAATGTTCTCTCTCTCTCTCTCTCTCTCTCTCTCTCTCTCTCTCTCTCTCTCTCTCTCTCTCTCTCTCTCTCTCTCTCTCAAATGCCGTGGTGTTGTGTGTGATTTTGTAAAATAGGATGGGGTGCGGTCGCCTGTGAAGCCGAATTTTAAACCTTAGATCTCATTCTGCCTGACATCAAAGATGAACTCAAGGATGTTTGGACGTAGCCTGATAATCACACTTTTAATGTGAGCTTCTTCAAACCCGAATGTTTATTATCTTAATTTAGTTCATAACTCAGTTCAAACTTGTTGGGTTTCTAAATCATTTTACCTTCAGGTGCTACATCTGTGTTTGTATTTTTGAGGAAATTTAAAAATTAAAGTGATAGTTCACCCAAAAATGAAATGACTTACTTTCTTCTGTAGAATTTTCATTTTTGGGTGAAAACTTTTAAATAAAAATATATATTTCCTCATATTGATAGAATTTTCAGCATTTACAATAAAAAAGAAAACAGTGACTGCATCTATATTTTTATCTGTCTGAAATAAGAGTTTTTGTCAAATAGGATTTGTAAATTATGACTGTAAAATTGCGTAAGATCGGTCACTGTTTTGTTCAGATTACTGCAATTGAAAGGCCACTTTGCACATTTTGGAGATTTGTTCAGGAAACAAAATGTTTGCTTTTTATTGTTAAGATCTTTGTAGTATCCTTCTTCAGTTCTTCTTTCCCATTTCTGCTGACCATGAAGAGAGTGAAATATAGTTGTTAAGAATATAATAATAAAGAGAAATAAAACTATATATTACAAAATTCTGATGGTTTGATATTAATTTTAACCTGAATAACAGAAATATACAGTAATAATGTGTTGAAGAGTCTGTTTTCACAACCTCTTAAAGAATTTCTAATCTTTTCAAGGTGAAGGCATGACATCACATCTCTGGCCTATGATAGCAAAGAGACTTCTTCCATTTCAATAGTATTGCTTGCCGTGCTAGCAGAGAGGTGAAATCGAGGACTGTATACAGTACGCATTGGTGCGGAAACTCAAGACTCCTCTGGGATGTCCCTCATTAGTTCTCCTTTATAGTTTAAAGCAGTCATGTCCCAACACAGGTTGTTTGGTAGTTATTACTCTAACAGTGTGTTCTTCTGGCCTTCCTAACAGGATATTCATAAGTTTTAAACAGTGAGAAATATACGTTTCAATTTACAAGAGAGAAACCACAAAGAAGATAAATATATTATCATCAGATGTTTGTGAAGAAAAAAATGAAAGAGTTTCTCCTTTGGACAATACTTGAAAATAGAATTACTTTAAATTTCATAATGCTCTCTCATGTCTTTATAGTATTACTACATTTAAAACTATGAAGTTATTCACTTACATTTTGGTGGGTTATTTTGATCAAATATGTTGGATATTCAAGAGCAAACTCACTTTTTACGACAGACATTGTTATTTTAGCTTTCATCCTCTGTAGTTGCATAAGACGACACAGACAGTAAGATGCCTTAGTTGTTGATGTTTTTGTCTTGTTTTTCACATTCACGTTCTTCTTTTGAAATCATAGGCTCACATGCTCTTCTGGCGTGGGTGGAGATGCTCTGCGCTGCTGTTTTGAGCCTCCTCATGAGTGAACTCTTGCTCAGACGAGCACTCAGTTGAACATTTCAGTGCTTTTGTTCTTCCATTCACTGCGGTATACTTCTGATTTTCAATCTTCGGTTTCTCGAACCCTCAACTGGCATTATGACAGCCAGATTCTGTGAGATTGCGTAAGATCCGTCACAGTCTCACATGCATTGTCCAGCGATTTGGAAGAAAATGTGTTGTTGCATAAAAATACAGAGAGATAGTTGCAAAAAAAATGAGCACATTCCTACCTTTATGTTGTTACAAATATGATTTTTTTATTTTATATAGGCCACAAATGGGGATGTTACGCTAAACTTTCATGTTGCTGATTTTCATGCAATGAGGTTTGTTTTTCAAAGCTCAGGACATTTTATGGGGTTCTCAGATGTGTTTTCAACAAGTCTAAAATGTTTCTCTTAAAATTGAGAAATTACAAAAGAAACAAATGAGACGATAGTTAAAAATACATTAAGCATAACGCTGATGTCCTTTTGAAACTTTGTATCTCCATATTTCATAAATCATTACTTTTAGTCACCCTTTATGTTTTTCACTGGGTTTTGCAAATATCTAAACAATAAAAAGTATTAAAAAGTGCTGGTTAACTTTGACAACACAATATTTAATCATTTAAAAAGTACAATGTTTTATCCATTTCAGGTTTCAGAAGCACAGCGACAAGAAACAGTTGAGACCGCATCTGTGATTTTTCTTTCTTTCGGGATGCTTCACTGGTCACAATTCACTTTCATTGTATGGAAAACATCAGCTTCGCTTTGTGTTTCCAAGCAGAAAGAAAAATTATACGGTTTTTGAATGGCGTGAGGGTGAGTCAATTATGATTTGTCATTCATAAAGCAATTCTATCAAGATTGCTATTATTTTCTTAACTTTAGATGGTAATAGGTTTTAAAGATGTGACTCTGACCTCTGCTCCTGTACAGTATCCACAGGGAATGACATAATCTGTATGTAAAACAGCACTCTTTGTCTTCACCACACACATCTTGTGAGTGGAGCCAAGCATGAGACAGCAAATGAAATGCAAATGCCTTTAAAGAAGAGTGCTGTTAGTCTGCCTTAAATCATTATTTATAACTTTGTTATTTGGTCCTCTCAGATTTCCACAGGGTGATACAATTCTGCTTTCATTATCACGAAGTCCTTCTTGACAAAAAGCAAGAGGTCCAGCAAGGCCCAGTGTGTCCCACAGACTGTCACATACATCTTATTCTGTTCATATAGCAGAACTGTCAGCTGAATATTACTCACAAAAGATGAAACATTCAGTGAGGAGCAGTTTTTGGAAATGGTCTTTAATATTCTTCAGCCTTCAATATTCTGACAATATTGATTTTAGCTTCAGGGTGTCCTCCTATCAGAGGCTCTATTGGCAGGGGTTTGTCAAAGTTCATGTAAAAATACATCTTGACTAACTTATTAGCTCACAATCTAGTTCAGAAATGACATGCGACTGTACAGTAATACAATTAAGTCATTAATGCAAACATCTTTTTACATCTTTCTATGTAAATAAATCTTATCATAGCGTGGCTTTCATAATGCAGAGCTGTCATCATCTTTTCACATTAAATGCAATGGAAAAGTAGTCTTTTAGTACATAAAGCACAGCAATCAGGTTCATTAAGTGAACAGCTTTTCTCTGTAGTAATTCTTAACTACAACCTTCCATCGAAACGTACTGTAATAAATGGCACACGTCAGCATCATTTCTAGTTACTAATCGTGAGTCTTCTAAAAATGCAACCAAGTACAGTATATACATTAGTACAGTACTATAAAGTACGTCAATTTTTCAAATATATTCTAGGTTCTTCAAATACCTACATGTCCAGTAAGTCCCAAATGTTATTGAACTAAGGCCGATACCCTTGCTGAGCTCTAATAGGCATGTTTTATGCTTTATCGTATTATATCATTTCATCTCCATGGTTTGTTTTGTAGTCATTTAATAAGTTCTGAGACTTCTTTGTAAATAAATAAGGTGCCTGAGAGAGTATTTTTCCAAGCTAGTGTCATTCTTCCAATTGGTGACAAACAGGACCTTTCGGTGACTACAATACACGGGGGAGTTTGAATTGAATTGAATTAAATTTAAATTGAAGGCTGTGCATGTGCATGTGAGGACAGAAGAGCAGTAATCTGCATTTTTGGGGCTACTGTCAAAGTCGTGACAGTAATTGCTTTTGCCTTCTTCCTTTAAAGTTTCAACTGGTTATTTGCATTTTAATTTGTGTGATATTACATCCGATGCGCTGTTGATATTTTAATTAAAGGCCAATTGGACTTTACTCTAGACTAAAGAAAGTGTTCCCACATCAGGACCATATTGTTGATGTCTCTTAAAGGGACAGTTGACGAAAAATTCTTGTTTCCAGTATAACTTTCTTTTGTCTGTTTCTATACAGTTACAATGAATGGGGACTTTAAAGGGTTTATACAAAAAAAGAAATCTTTGTTTACTCATTATTTACTCTTGGCCTGTTCCTTTCTTTATGCACCAAACTATTCATGCGGTTTTAGGACATTTATTTTCAAATAATGCTTAACAACCGAAATAATGACATACACAACACGAGTGAACTGTGTTATTTCTGTATTAAGACTTTAAATAATGGATTATATTTTGCTTTATTTTCACCAAATGTACTAGTGTTCCCTCAGAGTCATATGGAGTTATTTAGCTATGCTTTTGTGGTCATTTACAATTTGCGAAGAACCATGTTTTGGTTTAGAAGTACAAAGGAACCATAAGGGGTTTATACAACATGAGTGTGTGTAAATAATGACAATCTATGTAATCCTTTTACATTTTTTTATATTTTTAAAAACACTCTCATTTCCCATTTTTATAACAACTGTCATGGACAATTAAGTAATAACATTTCAGCATATCAAGTTTGATAGAGATCACATCAGTAAATAATGAGACATTCATATTTACTTTGCCTTTGGGATTCTCCGTTTATCTTTCTCACATCATCTCATCTCAATTGGAATGTGCTAGTATATATTTTATTTCTCTATTTCATTATATAGGCTAGTATAATGAATACAATACCCACGCTTTTTTAGCCAACCAGATGAACTCTCTGCCTGTGAATAATTCCGTGTTTTCACATACGATGACAGGTCTTTGGAGGACAGGGTTTTGTTGTTTGTTAAGTCACTTAAAGCATCTTTATATAACAAAAACTTCACCATTTCAAGCTTGGTTGAGATTGCATCATGAATGTGTCAGTTGTGCTTGTGTTTCTCCCTTTGGGATTCTCTGATTCTCTCGTACACTTTCACATCATCTCATCATCTAGAGATTTTTTTTGTTTGTCGAATTGCTGAGGTTCAGAATGATGTTTTAACCATGTATTGTCTGTCTAGACATCATACCATACAGTGGGTGTTGATCGCTGCTATAAAACTTACTCCTGCTGGAAAAAAGCAGTTGATTTGTTTGGATGCTAGTCCCCAACGTGTGATACTGGTGTACAGGTTTTGCCACAAAGAACTAGGTTCTTTAGAACATGGTTGAGCAGTTAGAAAAGCCATGCATATTGTTGCTGCTAAATACAGTTGCTGTATCAAACTAGACTAGCGTCAAAACTAGCACAAAGCTGCATAAACCAGTCTTGATCAGCATGGAAATGTACAATCACAGCTAACCAATATATATTCTAAAAAGTTTGCTAACATTCCCATTTAAAAAAGATGTTTCTGAATGTTTTAAATGTTCCACCCCTGTTGAAAAAAACAGCATATGCTGGTTATGTTTTGAAGCAAGGTAGCTGGTTTGAGCTGGTCCCGTGCTGGTCCTAAGCAGCTAGCTCCTAGCTCAGGACCAGCTCATAACCAGCTAAGGACCAGGATAATCTGCAAAGAACCACCGTCAGTTGTACCCTTCGAAATCCTTCATTCCGAAGGGCCCTTTGAAATGGCCACTTATGAGCACTTCGGTTTGGAACGACCCTTCAATATGGCAGCCATGATTGTTTTCCCGATTGAAATGCACTGACTAAAACAGGAAGTTAGGGCGGGCCATTGAGTGGCTCCTCCTCCTTTTAAAATAACCAAAAGCATTTAGTTTACCTCACAACCTGGAGTTGAATGAAAAGCCGAAGTGCAGAATTATATCGAAAATAAATGTGAATTTTGGAGCGCGCTAGTTATAAAGGCAACCTAAAGCTAACATTTTATGGGGACTTTAGACAGTAGAGGATAGTAAACACTAAATATAATTCTTATAAGGTAACAACTAAACCGTTAATAACAGATGAGATAAAGAGACGGAGGATCTAAAAACGCTTCACGTTGTTAGCGCTCGTTCCGGGCTAATATATGGGTCGTGCCGTGATCTATATTAAACTCTGTTCATTTCCACAGGACTGCCTCCGCCTCCACATATTTGCCACGGTTAACAAATATTTACCTTTGAGGGGAACGGGAGAGCGAGCTTGTCATTTCACATCTTTCTTTTTTCTCTTTTGCTCTTGTTTGGCGACGCAGTGGAGTGTGCAGCAAAGGCTCTCTGTGCAAACACTTTTCCTTGAATTCCTGTCTGCGCCGTCATCTACCGTCTCCTCTCATTTGAGTCTCTCTCTAGAGTAAATACTCTTCAAGAAGTTCGTCCCCACAGATGCAAAAATCAGACAATGTGAAAAACAACGAGGTACCTTTGAGGACGCATCTCAGAGACCGACCCTGCAGGAGGTGTTTTTCTTCACCACCAGTTGTAAACACTGTTGAATATTCAAGCCTCACAGGGAGCCGTGTTAAAACATGTAGCTATGTAGGCTAAGAAACTTCGGCATGACTTTTACCCTGGCCTTTTAAAATGACATAGCGAGCTTGACGGTGAAATCCAAATTCTTTTTTATTGCCCTCATAAGAAAGGGCAAACAATTTATATGAAGCATAAAGCATCGGCCGTTTGTGCCATGATATTGTGTTTTACGGCTGAAACTGCTGCAATGTCAAAGGAATAATTCATCCAAAAAATTGCATTTCTCTGAACATTTACTCCTGCTCATATTCTCCATTTGACTATTATTCTTTAACAAAAGGAGAAACATGAAACGAAACTTTTTAATGTCATCTGCACTGGAAAGCTTCCATATGATAGATTTAAAGAGATAGTTCACCCAAAAATATATATATTTTTAAAAGTTGCTATAATAAATGTCTTTATTCTGATACACACACAATGAAACATATTATATATGTTGACTACCATAGTAGAAAAAATGCCTAAGAACTGTTTGCTTTCCCACATTCTTCAAAATATCTTCTTTTGTGTTCAACACAAGCAATTTTTCTTTCTATGGTAGTCAATGGTGGCCAAGAACTGTCTGGTTACAAGCATTCGTCCAAATATATTTTTCTGTGTTCATCAGAAAAAAGACATTTTTACAGATTTGGATGGTGAGTAAATGAAGACAGAATAAATGAGTCTTCATTGTTTCCTTAAGGAACAGAACAAAATTTCAAGTTTTGTATTTTAATCTTTCTGTAAATGTTTTCTTAAACGTGTGAACATGGTGAATAACCAGATGTTGTGCATATTTGCAGACTGCACAGTTGATTTCTTTATGTGATTCAAAGTCATTTCCTATCCGGCCTGACAAAATCCCACAGCACCTGTACTCTGTGGCAGATCCACCTGAGAGAAGCTAAATAATAAAACCATAAAACAAATAATGCAAGAGTTCAGCTGCACCATGGCATGTGTAGGTTAAATCGATTTCCTGCAATTGCTTACTGTTATTTTTTTCTGATGCAGTGGGCTGGAGATGCTTGTTCAGAAAACCTGCATGTCAAAGTCTTTTATTAATATCATGCAAGAATTGTTTTATGGAAAATGTTTATTTTGCTTTTACACCTTTTTAATCACATGGAAACCCCAGTCATGAATAACGTGCATGTTATTTGTAACCATGATAAAAATTCTTTAGCAGAGATCTGAATGTTTTTAATGCTGACACAGAGCAATATTTCTGAGCATCAAAAATATTCACAAGACAAAGCACACACACACACACACACACACACTTAGCACCTATGATTGTGTGTGTGTTTAAGCTCCATCTGTTCAGAGTAAAGAGACAGGAGTGGGCTGGACCTTGTCATTTGCCAACTGACTGAATCCATTTATTATATATGATCGGCCAGACTACAAGGCTACACACTAACAAGGCAAATGTATCTGTCTCCTCTGTTTCTAATGCTAATATAACATACACAAATTCTGTCCAATATAAAACTAAATCACATCTCTGCACTGCATTTTCGATTCACATGACATGTGTTTGAACCCTACAATAATGGGCAAGGTCAAATTATTTATAAAGAACATTTAGTGTATATCAATGTGTTGTACATATACAAGCAAGAGAGCTAATAAGTAAATAATAAAATAATTTTTTTAAAGTAAAACACAACATGCATTAGATGTCTTCAGGTGTGGTTTAAAAACAGACAGGTAAAAGAAGATATTGTCACTGGCCATACATTTGTGCTTTAAAAAGGGTTAAAAATGTATATTCTTGAAAAGATAGGTTGTGTTTACAAATAAAATAAAATAAAATAAAACGTACATTTAAATAAAAACTTAAGCATGGAATTTACACAGAAAATTGCTTCCAAATGACACAAACAAGGACAGCGAGGTCACAGAACATTGTGTATAAAACCTTTGATATAAGACTTTAAAGTCTGGTTGTCTTCATTTCCACATGAAAATATTTAAACATGAACCCTTTCATTTTATTTATTTGATTTTTTTCACATGCTGCACCGGAATATGCAGATATATATACATATATACATAGATTACGGAATGAAATCCCTTTATGAAACATTCCTTCTATTAGATCAAAAAATCTTCAAATGTCACTATCAGCCCTTATAAAAACAGATAATAAGAGTTTGGTTCCAAAACGCTATAAATCCATTTTCAAAAATGTTCAAAAATCATGTTTTTTGATTGTGCATTCCAATTAATATCAATCAAACTGCAGTTGTTTAGTTTTGATTTAAGCCATAATAACTAAAAAAGATACAGCTAACTAACACAATAAAACACAATAAAAACATGATAACATAATAAAAAACATGAATTTTGAAAAAAATTAAAAAATGGATTTATTGCGTTTTGGAACCAAACTCTTCATATATATTCTGTAGACTCTAAATGTAAATGTCATCTACCCTTGTTGGGTCATGCTGGCGTGTTCAAACGGGATGAAGATATATTTATTATGGCTGACCGGGCTGTTCTAGGATACATTTGTTTGTATACGTTGGAAGCAATTCTCTGTGATTGAGCTTCTCTAGAGATAAAGGTTTGCTCGATTAAAAACAGTGCTTACATGTTAGTGCCATAACATTAGGCCGGAGTATTTCATCATGACTTCTCGATCCAAATCAAATATCCCCAACGCAGAGGTCAAATCCGCTGTACAGCCTCGATGTCTATACGAAGAGATATAAGTGTCCAGAAAGACACTTCTAGAGTCACCTTGCTGGCCTTTACGAGGTCAGACAAAGCCTGGGTGACAATTTTTCGCCATTAATAATTAATTGCGTGCTTTTAGATGAGTGGAAAATAAAATGCCCAAAGCCTGTGCAGCTGACCTGTAGAATTTCTCAGATTTTTCATTTTGCAGCCATCAATAATTCAGATGTGTCTGCAAAGCAAGTCTAAATATTTTATAGAGGAATTGTAAAATTCTGCCCCAAAACTCAGCCAATTAAGTAACCCTAGATTTAGTGGCTTCAGAATGCTCATATTTGCAGAGTTTGTTCACGCACATGGTACATTTGCTGCATAGGCTTGTTACGAAATCACACAAAAGCATCTTACACCCCTCTCCACCTAGTCTGGTGAGACCAAATTGCAGGCAGTCTGTTCATTTTTGTATGTTTTTGTTTTGTGGGAATTTCTGATGTAAACCACTAGATGACACTACTGAGACTTATTCGCCCTGTTTTGATAAGAATTCCTGTGGTTACTGGTTAATTGTTTTGTTTGTATTTTTATACAAATAAAGTATTTTAGCTAGCCTACTGGAATATAAATTATAATCTTACACCTATTTTATTTTTATTTAACCTAGTTGTGCAAGCACTGTCAACCTTGTAGAGATGCTGCCAGGGGGGAACTGGTTCCCCTGCACTCTTAAAAATAAAGGTGCTTCAAAAGGTTCTTTGATGCCATAGAAGAACTTTTTGGTTCTATAAAGAACCTTTAACATCTGAAGAACCTTTCTGTTTCACAAAAGGTTCTTTGTGATAAAAAAAGTTCTTCAGATTATAAAAAAGTAAGAAGGAGATGGTTCTTTAAAGAACCTTAGGCTGAATTGAAACCAAAAAAGGTTCTTCTATGGCATCGTGCAGAACCTTTTAAGCACCCTTATTTTTAAGAGTGTGGATGGGTCTGGGTTCTCCTGAGGGTTTTTTTTCTCCACTGGAGTTTTGGGTTGCTCACCCGACCGGGGTGGCTGCTGACATCAGCTCTAGAATTTAAAGCTTTTGTATTTACTAATATCACACATATCACAATTATTAAGTAGTCTGTTTTAGTGCTCATTCGCTAGGAGCATAGCTGTGAAATGTTGCAAACAACGGAATTCTTGCAAAACTGGCTGCCAACCAAACGGCAGCTTGAACAGAGTGAAGCCCTTATGAATCCAATACAACATACAGGAACATGATGTTCTGCTTGTGTTCACCCTCATTTACCAACCTGTGCAACATTTGCTTTCAGGTTAAAGGTCTTCATGACCACAATCAGTGGAAACCAAGAGCAGGGAGAACCAGGTAATGGTCCTTCAAGCCATTCAAGACATTCATAGCTGCTGGACATCCATCGATCACCAGGGCCTTCTGTTCAGTTAGATGGTTTTGGCGGTCAAGTATGGAGGAGGGTGTTTGATTTTTGCACCACGTAGTGCCAGGTTTGATCTATGTTCTGTCTGCAGCAAAGACATATAAGAGATTCTGGAAGGTTGCATTACACTGTGCATTTGGCCACATTAGTTCTGAGATTTACGTGAATGTCTGTGTGAATAATAAAAGTCGAAAAAATACATACATCATAGTAAAATGTGAAGAAAATACAGATACTTCTAAATTCAAACATTTCAAAATAATAATACATAAAAAAGTTGTTATTGTTATGATATTTGTACTACACTGTAAAAAAAAAGTACTGGCAGAAAATTACCAGTACATTTTCCCTTTATTTTACGGACATTTCCGCTGATGCTAAAATGTAATTTAATGCAAAGCAAAATGTAAAATATAGGTAAAACAACTGTAAACGATGAATACGGAAAATTCCTTATTATTATCAGAATCAGAAAGAGCTTTATTGCCAGGTATGTCTGCACATACGAGGAATTTGTTGTGGTGAAAGAAGCATCCAGTGTACAGAGACCATGATATAATACAAATAAACAATATAATACACAGATCTATATATAAAGAAGAATAAAAATTAAAAAAAAGAAAAATATAAAAAATAGGAAGTAAAAATAAGATAAGATATAGAGTGTATGCAGGTGTATATGTATATATGCAGATAAAAAATATTGTATGTACAGGAAAATGCACTATATACAGCACGATGGAATATAATTTAGGGGTAAAATTTTTAATTTACCCCTAAATTAAATTTAGGGTACTATCAGTTGGATATAATTAGTATTGCACATGTTATTATTGCACAAGTTATTAATTGCACGGTGGGTAGAACAGTTAGCTGTTCATGAGGTAGATCGCCTGAGGGAAGAAACTGTTCCTGTGTCTGCTTGTTTTGGTGCTCACTGCTCTGTAGCGCCGACCAGATGGTAACAGTTCAAAGAGATGATGGCTTGGATGTGAGGGATCCAGAATGATTTTCTGAGCCCTTTTCCTCACTCTAGATGTGTACAGTTCTTGGAGGGTGGGCAGAGCAGTACCAATGATCTTCTCTGCAGTCTGGATTGTCCTCTGTAGTCTTCTAATATCTGACTTTGTAGCTGAGCCGAACCAGACAGTTATGGACGTGCAGAAAACAGACTCTATGACTGCAGAGTAAAACTGTTTCAACAGCGTTTGTGGTAGGCTGAACTTCTTCAGTTGACGTAAGAAGTACAACCTCTGCTGGGATTTTTTTTAGAGTGTATAGATCATTTATAATTACAGTAACTTAGTTTGTTGCTGTTGGACTGAAACTCCATTTGTATGTCTTAATTTTCATAAATCGTTACTATTAGTCACCCTTTGTGTTTCTTGCTTTTTCGTTTCCTGTGTCAGTGGCAGTTTTAGTGATACACTGTAAAAAACAAATCTGTAAAAAAACAGATAAAGTACTGGCAGAAAATTACCAGTACATTATCCGTTTATTTTACGGACATTTCCGTTAATGCTAAAATGTAATTTAATGCAGAGCAAAATGTAAAATACAGGTAAAACAACTGTAAAAAAAGGAATACGGAAAATTCCTTCATATTAATACAGTATATTGTGCCCTATTTTTATGGGGGTTTTTTTTTACGGAGTGTACAACAGGGCTAGATTGGTAATCGGGCATACCGGACATTTTCCTGGTGGGCCTGAACGCGAACGCAACAGGAAACTAATGGAGAGGGACCCTTGCAACGCAAAGGATGGAATCAACGGAGGGCTGCTCTTCGCAAAGAAGTCCAGGGACGCTTTTTTGCCCAAGTTTAATATAATATAATATTACATAATGCCATGCTGTACTAAGATAGTTTGTCTGTGTTGTGAATTTAACTACATTTCTTTTAAGTAAATTTTCTCTTTCTGTCATTCCGATAAAGGAGAAACGGAGTGAGGGAGGGAGTGAGAGCCGCTGATCTGTCAGTCTGATGAGTGCAGTGGAGACTGACCACCAGAGATCAGCTCCTTAGAGATAAATAATGATCAGACCACTCAGGCAGCCAGTTTCAACTCACTGAGCATCAATGTGCATCGATAGGAATTAAACTCTTTACTCAGGGCTTCTGTAAACTCTATACATGAGATAAAAGAGCTGGCTTGGCTGTTTGGGAGCTTGCCAAAGGTCCCTTGCATAAGGCATATTTATATTTACTATATCCAAATTTTGTTACATGTATTCTTCTGCAATTACAATTCTGAAAGAATTGTTCGAGCACTTTTGCATTTTATGCATACTATATATACTTTGAATATATTATGAATTCATATGACATTAATATTGCATTATGCTCATTTTTAAGAAATGCTCATTTGAGAAAAGTTATCATATAAAAGCAAATGTGTACTTGTTTTAATATTTTACCAAAATGTGTCATTTAAATGATTCATGTCTTCTTTATTGTGGCGAACACCCTGATACTATTAAAGTTACAATCCTCAGTTCTCAAAGCCATTTCAAAGTGCAGGAGGTTTGGAATCACGGTCATAAATTTTAAAAGATATTTAAACATTTCGAAGATATCTTCACTGTCTAGCACTGCTTTGTCAACATAAAACTGTTTGTCTATCATTCCTGAACTGCTGTCATATATGGTCTGATTCATTTATTGCACCCAAAGCATGGTAAGAAAATGAATTTGTGTTTGAGGTTTTGTGGTGGCTTTATCTGGTCTGTTTGTTATTTTATGTAATGTTTGAGCTTTACACTTTAGAGTGTTAAGTGAAAATCGTATTGCAAATACAACAGGCATGTTCTTTAACTGGCAAGAGGAATTGACACCAGATGGTTCAAAGAATTGCTCTTAAGAGATTTAACTCTTATCCAAACAACCACAAAAACTCAGCAGTCCTCGATATTGTTCTTATAGTCTCAGCAACTGAATTATGATTTCCCATATGTTTCATACTGTGAGAGCGTAATTGAAATTCTGCTCCTTCCTCTTCTTACCTGAATGCAACTCTGGCCGGCTGTCTCTCTGGTAACTCTGAAACATTAAGTGCTCCTGACAGGTTTTTTCTGAAGTCAACATCTCAGTCGGTGGGTAAACGGTTCACATGGGTTTCTCAGAGGAATCGTCCTCATCATGGGCCCGTCTGCATGGCTGATCTGTCAACGCGATGGGTACAAGAACATTTATAGAGATGAAGGCGACAGACCATATGTTAAATCCATCGGTAGACACAGACTCGCATGATAATAATAAACGTGCGCATTAGTGTTGCGTCTTGATGCAAGCGCAGGTCGTGAGCTTGTAAGAAGACCAAAAATAAAGACCAATCATTAATTTGTATCATTAAATCCAAGACAAATTATTACACACTTAATAATAAAAAGATGTTTTCAAAAATAGGTCTATTTAAAAGCATAGCTATAGGCTATATGTGACCCTGGATCACAAAACCAGTCTTAAGGGGCACAGCACAATATTTGTAGTAATAGCCAAAAATACTTTTCAAAATTATCGATTTTTCTATTATGTCAAATGATATTAAATAAAGATCATGTTCCATGAAGATATTTAGTACATTTCTTACCGTAAATATATCAAAACCTTATTTATGTGAGTAATATGCTAGGCGATGTTTTTCAATATTTTGGTTTTTTTGCACCCTCAGAGATTTGTATATAATAATGTCCTATCTTTATCGAAAAATTGACCCTTAAGACCCTGTTATCCAGGGTCACATATGCCTGTAAAACCCTTTTATTCTACAACATTTCTTTGTATTAAGAGTCTCTATATTGCCACTTTATTAATCTGTAATTTCAGAAATATTTTCAAAACAATTCAAATTCACTCCTGTCATCTCAACACACTGCATAAGCACACTTCAATGCTTTGATTTTACCTTTTAACTTCAAAGCTAAATGTTTGCTTGCTTTCTTTTTGTTGTTTGGGTTCCGTTTTTTTTTATTTTCACATGACATTCACAAAACATGATTTACAACATTATCACATATTGCACAAGCCCTAAAATGGACTTCTTTGTTCATGCCTTGATATACTTCCACAGATGATTTTTTAAAGCTTCTTGGAGGATTACAGAACATCACAAAAGGTACATTCCACCACATACTATTGGAATGTGTAACATCATAACTTTGATCTCTTCTTGAAGATGTCAGTAAGATTAAGAAGGGTCTATTGACAGAAATCACAGAAAGGTCATATTGTCTTATTTTCCTCAATATATACAAAGTGTAATGTCTTTAATTCTATGCGCCTTCATAACCTAATTACTTAAACAAAAGAAGGAGAAACAATGTGACTCTGAACCCAGTTGTGTTTGAACCAGACAGATGCTGTCACACCCCACGACCTCATCACCTGCCACTCAATTAAACCAAAATACACAAAGTGATGGATGGACAAGACACCGTAGAGGATTGTGTAGATATTTCATAGCAACATGACCTTCGTTTCATCTATTTTGTGCTTCATGGGAAACTTTTCTTTTTAATGAAGGATTTGTGTTCAGAATGACAGACTTTTCATTTGAAAGTTTCAGTCCCGGCCCTATAATGCAGATTGCATTGTGGGCAGTTGTATGGATTTATTCTTGCATTCACTAATGGTTCATTTTTCAGTTTGTTCAGTTGAGGCTTGCTAATGGTCATTGTGTTTTTGCTCAATTTTCCATTTCAATAGAAAATAAAACTATGCAATTGACACACAAGCCTTGTTTTATGTAAAAGATGTAAATATAATTACAGTAATATAAGATCAAGTTTAGAGAAATACAAGTCACTAATATCAAAAAGGTATTTTATAGCCTCATTCTTTATAACACTATTAATTCGTGGCTTCTAAAGAGATTCTATTTAATATCAAATCATATTCTGATATTTTTACAAGGTATTGAAAAACTCTAATCTTATACAGAACTTTACAGAAGTGTACAAAGACAATGTGCTGTAACTTTCAGAGCTGAAACTATGCAAGAACCGTTTTTGTGCTGTTCTGCAACTTCTGACAGATGAATATATGTAAACACATGAGCAAATAACCGGTAATATCATCATTGCCTTTACAGTTTTCAGACTCTTCACCCACCAAGTCCACCAAATGGATAATGGTAATAAATTCAAAATATATATTATTGATAATAAAAATGATGATTCCTTTTAAACATTCAGAATTTTTGTTTAGTAAATCATGAACAGTATTTACAGTAAATGTGAAGTATGTAAGTAAATAAATAATATTAAAATAAAATAACAATAATAGTTTCTCCTAACCCAGGACAAAACTGAATAGGTCTTGTACACCATCACTTTTGTGAAATATCAAGTTTGAACGTTTGAATGCCAACGTCTTATTTACCCTCATTTAGCATCAGTATGTTCAGATTAATTGTGATCACCCTCCAGTCAAATAGAGACATGAGCTTTACATACAGCATCTTGATGGGCCAGGATGGTTTCTGTTTTGTGCACTTACCGCCAGGTTATTTCACACCCACTGGGGTTTCTTGGTTTCCATGCATGTAAATCGTGTTTTTATTCAAACATTCAAACTGAATTTTGCATATTATGATTAAGTGAATAACTCTGACCGAAACTGAGCCTACATCAGCGTGATGAATGAGGATTCTGGGAATTCGGTGTGCATGATAAATTGGTCACCTTCTTATGAATGACCTGCTGAGTGGTGCCATCTGGGTGGCATGTGCTTGACACAGCTGTGTTAGAAGAATCTGCCAACAGGAACAGCAGCTTGTATTTTCTTGTATATTTGTGTTTGTATGTATTTGCTTATTAAAACTAACGTGTTTATTTTATTTAGTTGAACAGGAGAAGTGTTATATTATATATTTCAAGACGGTTGCTCAGGTACAACAACATCAAATTAATTCATCTGTGACTGAGCAAAGCGCAACCCATTAAGATTAAAACTCCAAAATCCCAAACAAAGTTTGGCTGGCAACAAATCACTTTTTAGTTATTCAGCCCTGAAGTCACTTGCTCTAATGACACATTTTGTCCATCTGGACGGATCTTGGTGGCCCAGTCTTCACACTTTGGGCTTTTTGGAGTAACCAACTCTGCTATAAAAAGATTTATTGCTTTGTACCTTAAGGTATTTCATCATTGGCAAGGCCATCTCAGATCTTATAATTATCCCTATTGATAAACATTGTTTGGCTTGTCCAGGGGTTCTCTGGAATCGACATCCAAAGCGTGAAATCTGCCTTCTGCAGCAAGGTTGCACAGTCACTTCATTATAAACATCTGACCTCTGAATCTCACCAGCTCACCAGCAGGAGCTCACAGTCCTCACGGGGCAAACTAAACCTCTTTTGGGTTGCGATTTATTTTGCAATGCTCAGGACTCAAGTTGGTTCTAGGTCATTTTAAAGGAACATGTCCAAATATAGGGAGCAAAATAGGGCCTGATGCTTTAAAAAAAATCAACAAAGGTCAGAGAAATGTGGTTCTTGACCTTCATAAAATGTTGCTTGTCAACCACAGGAGGTCATACTGAATATTTTATTCTTTTCTAATATGTTTTATTTCAATATTAAATATTCTATTCATTTTATATGAGGCTAGCCATTTTTGCAACCCTGTTACAGAAATTTGCGTAGTGTCTAAATATAGTTTGACAGCTTTGTAATAATTTAAGTAATTTTGTTTTGTTCAAGGAGTTAACATTAAATTAAAATAGTAATAGAGTAATCAAGTTAAAAGCTAATTTGTGCCCAGATGTTGGTTTGTAGATTGTAATATCCTTTCCGTAAGTAAAAAAAAATATTTGTAACCACTGTTTGTTTATTGGTTCTGTATTGTACATCTGTTAGTAATACTACAACATTTAAGCAACAAATGTTGTATGCTTTTTTCTGTAGTAAACGTGTGTTTTTTAAACATGGTTTTCTTGTGAAAAATAATACTCTAAAAAGTGCTGAGTTGTTACCAAAAGTTGGGTTAAAATAACCCAGCATTGGTCCAAAATTGACCCTGTTTACTTTGTTAGGCCAGGTTATTAGATTTGAAGTAAACAATTTAACCACATTTTTTTGTCTTTGTAATCTTTTATCGAACTCTTATAATGATGGCTTCACCCAGATGTCAATACTAAAGTTGTTTGCAACTTCTACTTAACAGAGATTAATGACAAAAGTGGGATACCATATTTGCAGAAAGTGGCGCATATTTGATCGGTGCTTTGTTCATGTTTTTAGTAGTTCATGTTCACTAGATGTGCTTCAGAGAGCTTTAACATCAAGGGCCGTTTGTGCTTCACGCTTAGATGTATAATGAACAACTAAGCTTTCAGCATCCCAGGTCAAAGCTGGAGGGGGTGGACTGTGTTGCTGTTGTTTTTTTGTTTGTTTGTTTGTTTTGTTTTCTCTTCTCTTGATTTCTCAAATCCCACTTAGACTCATTTACCGTGATGGCATGTTTTTATTGTTATCTGGTGCATGCGGATTTCTTTGTTGCACACAATCAGCTTAATTTTCCATAAAACATGCAAATGCGCCAAGATCAGACACAATCAGCCTGATGTGTTTTTGCAAAACACATGAATAACCACTCAAGCGCTTCAGTGTTTCCTCCTCAGAACTGTTATTGTTTCACAATAACAAAGAAATAAAAAGATCCGGCTTAAGATTTTGCGTGGTTGTTGTTTGAATACCAACAGTAAGTTTGACAGTTAGGTTAATGATTACTGTAATAATTGTGAACATCAAAACCTTTACTAAAATGAATGCAATAACTGTATTAATGTCTCCCCCCAAATATTTGTTGCGCTTTCTTGCACATACACAATCTTTACACAGAATCAGGGCACACACACACACGTTGATAAAACTTGAATGCACCGTAATTCACTTTGGACGGAAGAGCCTATCCAAAATGTTGAAGCAAAATTCTTGCCAAATTCTTGATCATTCTAGCCAAACTGGGTTATAGCAGCCAGCACTAGTGTTTGTAGCCTGCGATGTGCATCATTTGAGCGGAGGCCCCCTGACAATCCCACTGCGAATAACTCTATGATCTCAGTTTCTAATGTGGCAGAGACAGAACGTGAAGGAAAATCAGCAATAATTATGACCAAAATACTCCAGTGAACGACCAGCCCGCAAAGGAAATCGACTAGGCGCGTTGTCTTCTTCAATAAGCGAAGAGCCACGGAGTTAGTCGGAGCGCTCTTGGATCAATTGCTCCTCAATTAGTATGCTCAATTAAGTCGACTGTGAGGAAAAATAATTGTGAAAGTAGGACGATACTCATGGGGTGAAGGCAGCACTTCACTGTTTAAATTCTGAGAACCACTCCGGAAATGGTTTTACTTCGGGCTGTTAGTCATACTAACTTTAAACATTTAGGACTGGCGTGTAAACACATGTCAACACTTGTGAATTTAATCTTTGGCATTTGGATCAAACGCAGCATCTTTCACACGTAACTGCGCTTATCCCACTTAAAGGGATAGTTCACCCAAAAATACAAATGTTGTCATTTGTTCACCCTCAGGTGGTTCAAAACCTGTATATGAGTCTTATTCTCAACACATTTTGTCTCTGTGTGGGTGTGTTTGTGTCCATACAATGGAAGTCAATGGGGGCCAATGTTGTTTGGTTACCAACGTTCTTCAAAATATCTTCTTTTGTGGGCTACCAAAGAAAGAAAGTCATACAGGTTTGGAGTAAAAAATGATTTTGGAGCAAACTATATTCCTTTACCGTGATTTGCGATCGACAGCTGACTTTGGGCGACCCCTCACTCTTGATAAAGACCCATCGGCGTCTTCTGCATCTCGCTGAGTAAAAGGCAGATTTTCTGCTTCCATGCATGGGAGGACGGCAGTGATCAGTGAAGCAGTGTAGCCAAGATTCAACCTGCACAGTGAATCAATAGAGACTGATAGGAAAAGAAGGCTATTGATTCTTCTTGACCCGCCCCCCCCCCCATGCCCCCCTCTGCTTATGGAACAGCGTAAATCAGCGAATTAGGAGATAAATCTGCTGATTGTAGGGTCTCCGATCCTTCATCAAGATATATAAATGATGATATAATGTCTGGATGATATAATTTCAGACCTCCAAACTTCTATTACGTGCAGCATTCGGTTTCAGAGAAATTCAATCAGCTAAGATATTTTTCATGGCTCCCCCACTCGTGCTTTGGGAATTCTTAAAGGTCAAGATTAATGCTAAAGAAACTTTGAAAACCTCGAACTTTTTCACTTTTCATCTCATCTGTGCCCATCCTAAGCGATGCACATATTTTGCACAAACGCTCGCATTCATCAAACGCGTGTCCTGAATTCCTGCTGTCTTAAAGTTCTCACACAATCTGTTGTTCGGAATGACAAGAACCAAAATTCATGGTCAGATTTCAGAGGGGGCATATTTTACCCCATGTGGACTTTTTATCACAGTCAGGGAATAAGAGTGAGAGAGTTTTGAAAGAGAGGAAGAAGCCTATAGGTGCACCCCTTGTGGTTGCATATCCAGCACACATACTAAACGTTCGAAAAAGACATGCAAATAAACACCTGAAATTCTATGTAGACAGTTTTTCTTTCAAAAGTTTCTGTTTGTAAGTGAGAGAGAATGAAAGAAAGAGAACAGATGCTCGCATTATTCAATCGTTTTAAAATTGAGTATCTGTATGAACCGCAATTTCTACCTTAACTGATCTGAGCTCAGTTCTATATCAGATCCTCGAGATGTTTTTTCCCCAGTCTTAGAAGTTTTTACAGTTCTCGCTGATCTATCTGATATTAAAAAGCTGCATCCCTCCCTTTAATGCACGGAGGAAACGAGAACAAAAAGAACAGGGTCCACTGGGTAGATAAAGCACACCACACAAACACTGAACTAGATGCAATTAAATGATAGGAGACTGGTCTCGAAAGCCTTAAACTGCCACTTCTTCCCACATGGCAGGAGATGGATTCTTATCTGCAACTCTCAAAAGAGCAATGGCATCTGAAATGCAGATTCACACTGGACCATTATCATCACCTCGCACAAATATCCGCTACAGTTTATGCTCGGAGAAATCGCATAGGAACGCCCTTCGGGACGCAGAAAATATAACACTTTGTCAGCTGCGAAAGAAAACAAACTTGTAGAAACGCATTCGGGTCGAGTGACCTGATGTTTGTCTTCACGGAATGGTGATTCTGGGGCTAAATCTATTCTTTGTTCGAGCCACTGAGGCACAGCCGCTGGGTGACTTAGAAATCACAGAATTACATTTGCTGGTCTGTGCATTAATACACATTTGTGTTGTTTAGATACCTACACAAAAAAGATAAAGTTGCAAAGTGGAACTTTTGCCTCTCTATCGCCATCTTTGTTTGAAACGTAACATGGCAGGTTACTTTACATATTTTTTTGCATATTTTAAGACAAATCAATCTGACATTTCTCACAAAATGTAACCTGACTGCTTTATAAGCTTCGCATTGAAATCTGGCTAAGGTAGCGCTGGGTGAACTCAAACGTTTCATGGAAAATCAGGGATTGGCCCAACACTGGGACAATAAAATGAAAACTGAATTTTCATTTTGCGTTGAACTATTCCTCTGGGAACATTTAACCTGTTTTGCCCACCTAACCGTCGAGTTATACTTAAACGGCTCAATTAACTTCATTGTGCCCTAGAGAATCCTATTTCTCCATCATTTGTTTTACATGATTGCAATAATGAAGGTGAACATGCTCTGAACTTCCGCTGTGGGTGCCATTGAGGCACTTGTATTATGTCAACTTCAACTAATATTTTCTCAGTTCAACACAGAGCACAACAAAACAGCAGGAACCAACCAGAACAGGAGCAGATGGCTGAGGCATGCATGAAGACGTGGAAAATAGCACACACACAGTGGATCTCATCCCCTTTTCAATCGACCCAAAGGGGCCACGTGTTTACCAAACAAAACAAATCTTAAAGAGTGGAGAAATCACTACCATATGGAGTGAGCCTTGAGCAGACAATTAGGATTCAATATTCCCCTTAATAAGAATAAATAGCACTGTAGTGTATAATCATGTTTTGAATGTTTACTGTACATACTCAAAGGTGCTGATATTTCAAGGCATTTCACGTAGAGATTATTCAAAAGGGTGGGCCACAGAATTCATTTCTTTGGAAATCCTGAAGAACCTTTATTTTATCGCCACACTGCCAAGGCCACTGGAATATATTTCCACAACTTTCACACGTTGTTGCCATAGAATGATGTCATGAACTTATTACAGGAGGAGTCCCCTGGAGCAACCCGGGATTAAGAGCCTCGCTCAAGGGCACAATGGTGATGGTTCATGGTTCGCTTGTGGGTTCAAACCAATAGCATTCAAGTTTCCAACCTTGGACTTTACATTAGATCTATAAGCTCGCAACGTACAATAGAAGTGATGAAAGCATATTTAGCGGTTAGCGACTGGTTGTAGTATACCACAGATATATAACTGTAAAAAAATTCATTCCATGGACATGCCAATAAAAAAATTGTCCAATAACATTATCTAAACATCCTTAAAACATGATTATTATGAAAGAAATGTATATGTTGCTTTCAACAAGGTGTCATTTTGTATTTCATTTTGTTAAATCAGACTTACGTTATCACTGTCTTGTGATACACCTTTTTGTGAACAGCCATATAAAACACACATTTTTAACAATATTACCAGAATGAAAGTGAGTGTGTGTGTTTGAGAGTCTCTTGAAAGCAAAAACGTTCAATCACTTTCACTTATAGTTATAAATAATTATATTATATAATATTACTTGCAGTTAATGGTACTTTTGCTTTGACAAGCTTTGGCAAGCAATACCATGAGATCACTTCATTGTCAGACATGTATACTTAAAGAACAATACATATCTAAATAATACACACTGTAAAGATGTACTGTATAGTAGTTTTGCAGCAGGATGCCAGTAACTTACTGTAGTTTTAATTACTACTTAATACTACTTTCCTATAAGTACTGTTTGCAATCCACCTATATTGAGTAAAGCTTTACTTTAACCAAAATGAAAACAAATTTGACATATAAAACTCAAAATGAGCAAGAAGGGACTGGTCTCAGTACTCGCATTAGCACATTTACACTGCAAAACATGACAATCTTGCTAAATATTTTTGTCTTGCTTTCTAGTAAAAATATTTAAAACTCAAGATACATTTATTTAAGAAAAGTGACCTTAGATATTTAGTCTTGTTTTATGAAAGAAAATATAAGAACTTGGTAAGTTTATGTTTAAAACAAAATTGTAAATGGAATCTACAGGAGGTTACTGGCAACCTGCAACAAAACTACAGCAATTTTTGCTTAAATCAAAATGTCCGTTTTCTGTCATTGTGTTCACATACAGTATGAATACATTGTTAAAAATAATTTATTTTGTAATGTTTTCATGTTATTTGACACCCGACTTTGCAGTGTTTTGCTGTAATTTGACATTTTTACCGCATTTCAAAAATATGTGAAAATTCTGGAAAATAAAACAGTAAAATTCCATAGAATTAAGTTTTTTGCAGGGTACTTCTCTACTTCTCTGTATATCAAATTAGTATAATTACTCAGTGTTCATGATACGGTAGGCGAACAGTGGCCATGTTATTTATCGTATTATTGTATTATTTATTGTAAAATGAAACTTAGCTCTCAATCACAGTTCTTTTGATCTCAGCAGTAGATATTGATCTAGATCTGTTGCAAAAAGTTACTGGTTAATTGCTGTCTAACGCTACTGTCCCGTAGAGCAGACACATACTCATGTTGCTAAAAACCTAAAAGTCCTGCTACGCTCACCACCTGACACAGGCAGACGCTGAGCAACGAGCATGTGCAGTTCACTGCCAGAGAGACGAGGACGATCTCCTGCACCAGCTGTAACACTGTGTGAGGTGATATCTCACACACAAAGATATGATGAGTGGGAAGACGTTGCAAGCTTGATTTCTTTTAGGGAGTTTTTTTGAGACTGAATTCACCCAATAAGCAAGTTGTCATTTTGGATTGTACTAAATCCTGACCGTCTTTTTGAGAGATGGAAGCTTTTAGGAATTATTAGATTCTGATGTTATAAATATTTTTATTAATGTCAAGATGCTTTTCTCTGAGGTTGTCTTATGCCTGTATAAATCTGTTGATCTGATTTCAACATCGCAATACAACCTGTGAATCTGGAGGACTAGCAAACTGGGAATGTTTATGATGCCCAGAGTTTACCACTGCCCACATCTTGTCATGCATGTTTGAGCTTAAAAGCATCAGGAAATTCAGACACTTACAGATCAAAAATGATGCTCATGCCGGCTGGACTCCTGTCTAGAACAATTAAGCCAAGCGAATGGTCCAGAACGCGACAGCATGTCTGGTCTTCAGTCAACCGAAAAGAGCCCCTGTCAGACCCTTACTGATCTCACTCAGGCTACCTGTCGCTGTCCACATCAAATTTAAGGCTTTGACTTTGGCACCCAGCACCCTGGAATGAGGAATGAGCTTCCAACCATCACCTGATCACCTGACACCAGTATAACAATAAGGAAGCAACAATGAAGAAGGGATAGTTTGCCCAAAAATAAAAATTCTTTCATCACTTCTCACCCTCTTGTCATGACTTGTTATTCTGCAGAACAAAAAAGAAGAAATTTTGAAGAATGTATGTAACCAAACACTGGCAGTACCCATTCACTTCAAGGTATGGACATGATTCTTCTTTTGTGTTCTGCACAAGGATTAAAGAACTATTGCCCTCTATTTTGCCTGCTTTTTACATTACTTTTTCTTTGTTTCTTTCTTTATTTTATTTTCACAGCCACCCAGTGTTTGAATATTTGTATGGCACAAAAATGTGGTTTGCACAAAATTAAATTTGCTATTTAGCTTTATTTCTCCTTCAGTAGCACTTTATGACCCAACAGATTTTATTGATGCCAACCAGCATAGTTAGACTATGAGTTAGATATTTAGCTGACCTTGTTACCTTCAAATTAAACGGTGAAAAATATGCAAAAATAAGTGGTTTTTTTACAGTTTAATTTAAAGGTATGCATACTTCTGAAAAGGAAATAACCAATCATTTTGAATAAAAAGTCATGTTTGCCATTGGATCGCTGATTTACTTAAAAACAAAGTTTTCATTTCTGTGGTGGCATTGGGATAAAATTATTCAGGGTACGACTCGATCGGATATTATCTCTCTGTGATTAACATTGTTCTAGCAATGAGGGCTGCTGACATTCATTGCATAGAAATCTCACAAGAGCCTAGCTACATTATTCCAGTTCATAATTTGTATTACGGCTCTGTTTACTGCGAGCACATCAAGGGAGTGAATAAAAAGAAATGATTCAATGTTCCCTACATCAATGGAAGACTGTGCTTTAAAAAAATGTTCTTGTTCTGTGTCCAGCCTGGTTTTATTTCATTGGGTAAATGAGGTTGGGCAGTTGTGCATTATATGGAAGTGGAAGCCGCCCCACTGTTTAAATTATCACTTCATATTGCGGTGTGCTGTTCACTGGTTGATCTAATGGAGTGTTGAGGGCTTAATTAAAACTGAAGATTTATTGGAGTGGACTTCATGCGCATGTAAAAATGTTGTAGTTTCCCACACTGAGACTAAAATGAGAGCTTTTATATCATTTTCGAGCTGGTTAAATTTCAATGGCTCTGATTACAACAAAAGAATATGAAAAAAGAGCCTTTTGCTGGTGTATATCATTTTTTGTAAATGTATGTTATGTTATTTTGCAGTCTATTTCTGTAATTTTCTGTAATATGCTTCTAACACTTCTCTTTCCCCTATAGACGATTTTATCAGACGTACACGCCTGGCCAAAAGTCAACTTCCGGTTTGTGTTTGTTTATCAGTCTGGCTAGTGGCTTCTAATATATAACTATTTATATTTTATTTAATAATAATAATGTATATTAATATATTATTGTGTAATCATTTGATTAAATAAAAAAACATATTTATGTTAAATTTTTGTGAAATATTAAACTGTACCTGATTTGATTTGCAGCATCCGGGTTACTGTGTGTTATCCGTTTTGAGCGGTTGTTATCTGGGAATAACGAACCTGCAAATGTCGCGACTGGCCAATCAGACTCAAGCATGCCAACGAGCTGTGTAATGTAATTTACTTGTTATGTGTTTAGCTTGTTATCAATATAATCTGCAGGGACTCCGTCAAACCGTCACTAACTTCCTGTCTTACTCCACTGTCTCTAAGATAAAAAGTAATAAAAGTAAAAAAATGAAAAGCCAGGTGAATAAATTACAACATACAGTAAGTGTGACTTGCAGTACACCAGGGATCGGCTGAATCAACACAGCGGTGGGAGGCTCAGGGGCGGCAGGAGGGGCTAGTGGACGCACTCATCCAAGCAGAATTCCTGTCAGCTCTTTAATTACTACTCAACATTTCTTTCACTTACATCACTCCTTTTTCTCTCTGCGGAGCTCAAATAAGCATACCATGAATTTAATGAGATAAAGGTTTTCAAAATGGGAGAGTAAGTTACATTGGCTGATTATAGAAAGGACCATTTGCAACCTAATGAACCCAGGAGCCCTTTACAGAAAGAGTAGTGGAGGGCTGGAGCATCAGCCCATCACTTTAGACAAAACAGCACACTGTGATGAAAGAGAATGCGGTTCTATTATTGCACATGCTCACCTTTTGTTCGAGCCAGAGGTCATTTAGAACTTTAAATGTTCATTTGTTATGATAGGTATGAGAGTCTGTGCTATATTTACTGCATTTCGTTGCCTTGTACTTGTGCATGTGTAATGAGAATAAAGTTGAATCTAATCTAATATTGTGCAAAAGGTGACGCTAAATTTCAAGGGTTTCTATTGGAAAAAAAAAGGCGATACCTGTGAGTCCCACTGACACGGTGCTGTGCTTCCTGGGCGGTGTGCGACCGAACCAGGGCTGCGTTCAGCCCTGACAAAATGTTGCAAAATGTTTTTGAAACGGAAATGGTGGCGCGTTAAATTCCCTGTTCTGATGACGCAAGAGTTGCAACTATGGCAGCTGAGAAGGCCATTCTTTGTGATCTTTCTTGAAGAATTTTCGTAGCCTGATGAAATCGGTATAAATATGTGCTTAATACTGCAAAATATGCTTGATGTTACAGTCCCTGCCTTGTCGTCCAGAATAAAAGAGAACATCTACCGTGTATGTTGCTGCTGATTGGGCTGCTATTTTTGACACACCCACCAAACAAAAGAAATTATATCTCACATTTACATTTACACATTTTTATCCAAAGCGACTTGCATTGCATTGTACATTATACATTTATTTCTTATGTGCAATCCCTGGGATCAAACCCATGACCTTGGCATTGCTAGCACCATGCTCTAACCACTGAGCCACAGGAAAGCTAGCAATATGATATCATAAGCTATCAAAGAGAAATCTCTGAACAATACAATTTTTCTATGAGTTGTGACTGTAGTAAACACCATTAATTTAAACAGTGACAAAAAAACAGGCAAGAATTGAAAGAATAGAAAGAGTAGTAATCATTTAGATTTGTTTTAGTTGTCTCAGCATGAAACAAAAATAACTTTGTCTTGAAAAGACCTTTGACGCTTGACTCCAATCCTGCTGTATAAATTGTTATAGGTGTATGTGCACGAAATACATACGACAGCACAGCAGGTGGCATAATTTAATACATGTTGGTGTTCTTTTCTTGGCAACCAGGATGTGCTCCTCATCTCTCGACCAACTGAAAAATTAAGAAAACCAACTAGTATTTAGTGTGTTTGATTGCTATTGTGTTATCTGCTGGTTGATATTGTAGAGGTAAGGATTAACAACCAAACGATTAGGCATCAAATGGGATTCTTGCTGTTTTCCTCAATTGTAAGTCGCTTTGGATAAAAGCGTCTGCCAAATGAATAAATGTAAATGTAATTCTTGGATTGTGATGGGCTGAACAATGAGGATTAGACCAGAAGGACTTGGTGCACTTGGTACTGATGTAAAAAACACAAGTCACGTCCAGCAAATAATCAAGCGATTCTGGGCCGGAAACCAATTTAATGCGTGGATGGTTCTTAACATACCATTTTTTCCACACAGCACAGGGGAAACCATGGAAATGGTTTCTCTCTTGGGGGGCTGAACCACTATGATTTTTAGGGGGAGAAATAAATAAATAAATAAATGACAGCTCGGCTTAGAAAGGTATGATTTTCGCCACTGCATGTGTTGACCCTAGATTTTTCTTCCAGCTGTGAAGAAACATAGGAAAAATGGTGCATTGAGTGTGGCAGAAAATATCTGTTCATACTAAAATCCACCTCTAATTGAACAACTACGCCTGTGCCTTTAAAAGAATAATGGACAAAAAACTTGAGCACCATGCTTCATTTAGGAGGTGATGGCATTGACTTTCAATGTGAAGCACTCCCCTATGCTCATGGTGAATTTGATAGATGCATAATGTGTGCCCCAAGGGACTGACATATCCGCTCATGTGGCATTGAAGCTGATGAGCTGTGGTCGACACGTAGTGGTAACTCAGCCCTGTCATTCAATCTGTTGACGTCTGGTGCTACAGAATGGTCTCACGACCTGATTTTAGATCAGAAGAGACTCGCATATAGGTAGAGTGCTAGATGTTCAGTCTGAAATGATACAATGAATGTTAATGACTGCATAAATGTTATTCAAAGCTAGCCTTTCTTCCAACCCTCTGAATCTGATGTATGATTTCTTAGATGTGCTGGCTGTAAGACGCATTGGGCTGCTCACTGCATAACAAAACCATGTCTCCTTGCAACCACACAGCAGTTGTTCTTCGTATTTTCAGGCCCTCCATCACAGCATGTAAAATCTGTCCTGATTACTCTGTCCACAGGCTGAGTGTGAGTCCACAGAAATGGTCCCCAAGTGAATGAGCTTGTGAGAAACAAAGGGGCTTTCGCTCTGTGCTGCTGAGTGCACTCTGACAAGATTGCTGTCAAATCTTGGGTGGGACAAGAATTATTGAGTGTCACATGACAGTAATGGCAAGGCGGGGTGCAGAACATGGGGCTGAGGAGGCGTGTTTGTGATAGAGTATATAACAATGTCTAAAATAATGATGTGATATCAACCCTTAGTATAAAGTATAACATTGTGAAATCAGCTTTTTGTGTTGAGTATAGTGATGTCAGCTTTTAGTGTTCAGTAGTGATGTCAGCGTTTATTATTGAATATAGTAATGTCAGCTTTTAATGTTGAGTATAGTGATGTCAGATTTTAGTGCTAAGTATAGTGGTGTCAGCTTTTAATGTTGAGTATAGCGGTGTCAGATTTTTGTGCTGAGTATAGTGATGTCAGATTTTAGTGTTGAGTAAAGTGATGTCGGCTTTTAGTGTTGAGTATAGTGATGTCAGCTTTTAGTGTTGGGTATAGTGATGTCAGCTTTTAGTGCTGTGGATAGTGTTGTAATGTCATCTTTTAGTGTTGAGTATAGTGATGTCAGATTTTAGTGCTGAGTATAGTGATGTCAGCTTTTAGTGTTGGGTATAGTGATGTCGGCTTTTAGTGTTGGGTATAGTGATGTCAGCTTTTAGTGCTGTGGATAGTGTTGTAATGTCATCTTTTAGTGTTGAGTATAGTGATGTCAGATTTTAGTGTTGAGTATAGTGATGTCAGATTTTAGTGCTGAGTATAGTGATGTCAGCTTTTAGTGTTGGGTATAGTGATGTCGGCTTTTAGTGTTGGGTATAGTGATGTCAGCTTTTAGTGCTGAGTATAGTGATGTCAGCTTTTAGTGTTGGGTATAGTGATGTCGGCTTTTAGTGTTGGGTATAGTGATGTCAGCTTTTAGTGCTGTGGATAGTGTTGTAATGTCATCTTTTAGTGTTTAGTATAGTGATGTCAGCTTTTAGTGCTGTGTATAGTGTTATGATGCCATCTTTTAGTGTTGAGTATAATGATGTCAGCGTTTAGTATTGAGAATATTGGTGTCAGCTTTTAGTGTTAGGGATAGGGTTGTAATGTTGACTTTTATCATTGAGTATAATGATATCAGCTTTTACTGTTAAGTATAGTGGTGTGATGTCATCATTTAGAGCTGAGTTTAGTGTTGTGGTTATTAGTATGTGGTTAAGTATTGTTAAATCAGCTGTTAGTGTTGATTATAATGTTCTGTATCAGATATAGTATAGTGATGTCAGCTCTTAGTGTTAAGTATAATTTTCTGATATCAGATTTAGTGTTAGGTATAGTGATGTTATTATTAAATACAGTGTTGTGATATAAGATTTTAGTGTTGTTGAGTATAGTGATGGCAGTGGTTAGTATTGAGTGTTGTGATGTCAGCTGATAGTATTGTTTATAATTTTGTGATGTCAGCTTTTAGTGTTCAGTATTGTGGTGTCAGCTGTTAGTATTGAGTATAGTGTTGTTGACTTTTAATGTTGAATATAGTGTTGTGGTGTCATTATTTAGAGCTGATTATAGTGTTTTGGTAACACCTTGTTGTGTAAAGTTATAATAGCTGTTAGTGTTGATTATAATGTTCTGATATCAGATATAGTATAGTGATGTCAGCTCTTAGTGTTAAGTATAGTGTTGTAATATAAGTTTTTAGAGTTGAGTATAATGTTCTGATATCAGATTTTAGAGCTGATTATAGTGATGTCAGCTGTAAGTATTGAGTATAATGTTCTGATATCAGTTTTTAGAGTTGATTATAGTGATGTCAGCTGTTAGTATTGAGTATAGTGTTGTGATGTCAGCTTTTAGTGTTGAGTATAATGTTCTGATATCAGATTTTAGAGCTGATTATAGTGATGTCAGCTGTTAGTATTGAGTATAGTGTTGTGATGTCAGCTTTTAGTGTTGAGTATAATGTTCTGATATCAGATTTTAGAGCTGATTATAGTGATGTCAGCTGTTAGTATTGAGTATAGTGTTGTGATGTCAGCTTTTAGTGTTGAGTATAATGTTCTGATATCAGATTTTAGAGTTGAGTATAGTGATGTCAGCTGTTAGTATTGAATATAGTGTTGTGATGTCAGATTTTAGAGTTGATTATAGTGATGTCAGCTGTTAGTATTGAGTATAATGTTCTGATATCAGATTTTAGAGTTGAGTATAGTGATGTCAGCTGTTAGTATTGAGTGTTGTGATGTCAGCTTTTAGTGTTGAGTAGCTTTTTATCGCTATTTAGGGTTAAATATTGTGCTGTAATATCGGCTTTAAGCAGCACGATCAACATCAACAGCTTACATTTGATTATTGACCTAGAAATAATGCAGAATTTATTTCATATTAGGACTTCTCCTTGTTTCAAAACACTGATCAGTGTTGTAGTCGAGACCAGCTTATTCGAGTCCGAGTCAAGACCGAGACCCGGGAGGGTTGAGTCCGAGTCAAGACCGAGACCAAAGATTGTTGTGTCCGAGTCGAGTCCGAGTCCACATTTAAAATCAAAAATCTTTAAGAATATGTTAAATGCTTGGTGGAAACAATAAAACTGGCACCAAGCTCATAGAGTACATTAAGGGTGTACTCCCACTGCCCCAATCATACCGCGCCTATAGCCTGGTTCATTTGTCTAGTGTGATCGCTCCGTACCATGCCCGGGCACGGTTCGTTTAGACGTCCCTGGCTCACTTGGAAGAGGTGGGCCAAAGCGTAGTTCAGTTGGGCTCGGGCGTGGTACACATTTAGTGTGAGTGCTAATCGCACCCAAGCGCGGAACTGGAAACGTGACGTCACGTAAGTGACAACAAACATATTCTATGAGTAATTGTAATTGTATTGTGTACTTTTCAATTCATTAAGAACAATTGGGTTTATAACTTTGTTACTGCGTCTCAAATGACTCAATATGCCACAAAATTAACAAATACATTGATTCCATTGTGCTAAGCGAGAGCGTTTCTCTTCCTGATTATTTCAAAACAGTCGCATCATAATGACGTAAGCGTGAATGTAAAGTGCAATGTGAGTGCAGGCCGACGGGGGACAATCGCGCTTGGGCACGGTTGAGAGCAACTGGGCCATATGTGCGTACACCCTAAATATACCATGGCATGTACACTGAGTTTTATTTATTTAGACTGATATTAGTTTTAAAATATTATTAGTTGAGGGTAAAAAGGCTACATCATTTACGTAGGCTATGTAATTTTATTAGAATTATGACTTCCCCCTGAGCAAAGGTATGTCCAAAAGACATTATTTCTACGTCTTTGACGATGTTGATAAGACATACCTTTATGGGCCGAAAGTGAAAGGGGTTTCTACGTCTTTTATGACGTTTTCTGAATGTCTGATATTGCCGTACAGGGGACCTCTGTACAAAGTAAAAACTGGTTCAAGTCTGGAGTTCAGACTACTTTTAGTTTTTCCATGAAAATAAATTAAGTGAGACTTTTTGAAATAAATAGTAGAGTTTAATTATTTGAATGCAGTAAGATAGCAAAGCAACCATTCAATGTTAATTGTATTAAATCATTATCAGTTTTGTACCCACAAAAATTCACTGTATATCTCAAACTACAGATCCACAGAGCTGACACATTAATAACACAAACCCAATTATTATCAGTGATCTATACATTACTGTTCAAAAGTCATCATCTCTTCTTGCTTCCTTTGACACAACAAATGTATTTTAACACACAGTTATGGCTGAAGGAAACCTAATTTAACATTAAAATAGAAGAGCCAAGAGTTCAACTAAAGCAAACACATGATTTTTACGGTACAAAAGTGATGCAATTGACACTGATACATTTTTAACACTGATTCAATGGTTGCTTTGCTATATTACTGCATTCAAAAAGTCTCAATTCATTTACATGTGTAAACTGAAACTAGTCTGATAAACTCAAAATTAGTTCCACTGGACGTCAATATCAGACATTTAGAAGATATCATAAAAAGACTTTCACTTTTGGCACATAAAGGGACATCTTTTAATGTCATTAATATCTTGTATAGGCTCAAGTCATGCACACAAGAAAATAACCAATCATTGCACATGTCAATCAAACATCAGTTTAAAGAAATAGTACCACAGTAAAGTCCATGACAAGACCAAGACCATTAAAATGTGGTCCGAGTTCAAGACCGAGTCCGAGTCTCGAGACTACAACACTGACACTGATATTTGAATGTTAAACCACACTGTGTGTGTGTGTGTGCGTGCGTGCGTGCGTGCGTGCATGTGTCCATACTCTCAGACGTGAAGTTGGGTCTGATTATTCCACAGGAATTGAGTGCTCTCTTGTGGCATTAACAGAAACTGACCCCTCTCAACATGCAGCAGGGCTTCTGGCAGCCTTGTCATAATAAAAAGACCAATGTTTTCCAAAGGAACCAGGGAGAGACATTAGATGAATATATTTTCATTGAATGCCATTACCCGCATTCAAAGGCTGGAAGAGGGGAGAAGAAACACACAAAGACAACAACGGGAAAACAATCTCTCTGGGTGCCAATCAAGCGCTTTCTTTCAGCATGTCCAATTCTAGAGCTGCCCATTCTACTCTCTGCATCAAGAGACCTAGCTGTTCTTCTCCAAATTGACACAGTAGCTCTCTCACAATTTGAACAAAAATCAAGTGTTTTTGTATGCTTTGTGCTGCCCTGCCAGGGGCCGCATCCCTCCCCTCGACGTGTCTCTAGCATGCCTTAACAAGAGAATTCTTTTTCTCTCAGTGATACCCGACCTTATCTGTATTCCCATTACCTGCCTCTGTTTATCCCACATTGCCTTTTCAGTTATCTAAGCTTATCTGTGTATCATGTGTCCATGTTATCACACCATCTTCCTTCTGCATTTTTGCTATTTGACTTCTCTTTAGTAGTCATTACCTGACTTGTTCAATTTCACAAGTGTACAATCTTTCTTCCTCTCTCTCTCTCTTTCACCTGCTAATCGTATTTTCATCTCCAGTCATTAACACGCTTTCTCTGCACATTCCCATTCATCTCTCTCCATTGTATTGCTTTTTTTCCATCCAGCACCACCTTTGCTCACCATTATGGATGTGAAGTTTCTTTAGCAGGTAAATCACCCATCACTGCTGAGCAGGCCTGGCTTGCAATTGCCCATAAGTGCTTTCAGAGAAATTATTCTTGCTCCTGGAGGACTACTTTTCTGATGATGGGGGGGTTGTATAAATTACACATGTAAAACATTTTGACAAACTGTGCAGCATCATAAATAGATCATTAAATACTTTAGCAATTTAAATATTGTATTGAAATGAATAAGACCCTCCTGTTGATTCAACGCTGATTGTAATCAGATATATAACAGAGGGAAAGAGCCACTCTTATTTTGAAAAATGTTTCAGTGGTTTTGTGCCCATACAACACTAAAAATGCTGGGTTATTTTCAACCCAGCGTTGGGTATATAGGGGAAACCCAACCTGTTGGGATATAAATTTACCTATGCTGGGTTATTTCAACCCATTGTTGGGTCAAATATAAACAATTTCTCGGTTAATTTAACCCAACTGTTGGGTTTGGCCCTTCTTAGACCCAACACTGGGTTGAAAATAATCAAACTGTCAGTGGGGGTCAGTGTTGTATGGTTACCAATGTTCTTCAAAGTATCTTCTTTTGTGTTGTGCCAAAGAAAGTAAGGTTGATTTTTCATTTTGGGGTGAACTGTCCCTTTAAAAAATGCATTCTTGCTCATCTCAAAGTATATGAGAATTTATGGAAACATATATTTTTTAATATCTACTATATTATTCTATTACTATAAAGGCAATGAGGGATACTTTTTACTCCATGTCTTGGTTAAAAGCCCCCATGATGATAAAAAGGCAATAGTGATAGAGAGGTTTCTCAAAATGTGCAAGATATTTCTAATATATATAAATATGCACTATGCAACTATTTCGCTAAACCATTTAAATATATATATTATAGGTAAATTGTATCAATCTCTATTATGGGGCAGTTGTGGCCTAGATGGGGCAGTTGTGGCCTAATGGTTAGAGAGTTGGACTCGTAACCAGAAGGTTGCCAGTTTGATTCTCAGTCCCGGCAACTGACGTGCCCTTGAGCAAGACACCTTACCACTGTTTGCTCCCCGGGTGCTGCAGTGATAGCTGCCCACTGCTCCCGGTGTATGTGTGTTCACGACTTGAAGTGTGTGTATTCACTGGATGGGTTAAATGCAGAGGTCACTTTTTGGGTATGGGTCACCAGTTACAAAAGTTACAATGGTACTCCATTATACTTGCTTGCGGCCTCTTATTGTAGAGGGCTTTTACATGCAATATTGATCACATATTTGACATAAATCTACTTAAATTCTGAAAAACATGCTGACATCATATTTATAGAAACATGACAGCTAACACTAAGATACTGTGTTATTATAGCTGTTATAATGACAAAGTTGTTGTTCACTATGAGATATGTTACCCTCATCCCATTCAAAACCACTTGTGATGTCCACCAGCTTTGACAGCAATCATGACAAAGTGCCCTTATCGGTGTAGACCGGCGGCCCTTCTGTATTCCACAAAAAGCACTCTTCACTTCTGTTCCCATGGACATTTAATCACTTTGTGGATAAGAAAGGTTAATGAATATCACACTCCAAACAAGAAGAATGAAGTTCAAGCCACAGATAATGACGTGACCTCGCAAGCTAGAGCTTTAAAAGACTTTTTGTGACTCAAGCAGATGAGGTCTTTATTTGCCATCATCCCCCCGATGACAAGTGTTTTTAGGATCTATAGTGAGGGATTGACACTGGATGGCAAAGGTTAGGAAATCCAATTCAGTTATGTGTCGGCTGAAAACGGTTCTCTTGGATTACGTTTTCCATTGGCTTTGAGTAACACGTGTATTTGTTTAAAAAATGTCCCTCTTGGTTATTATTAGCGGCTAAGCCTCATTCTTTGGGAATTTCAACAAATCCCAAATCCAAAATATTAAAGTTGAGTACATAACTTGTTTTGCACTGAATGTGTTACAGACCTAATTGATTATGCTCAATGCATCCACAAATGATGTGGATTATTGTGCTAATGCAAACAGATTTACAATTTTTAACCGCTTAATAGTAAAACTGGCAAAAATATAGGATATAGGTTTATTTATAGATTTATAATATAAGTTTATTTATACACCACTACTAAAAAACAAGGTTGACCAAATGCTTTACAACAAGTGAAAGAAATAAAAATAGAGCTTAAATACATACACAATAATATTACTCACTGTAGAAAATCTTGCTGTAGTTATGCAGCAGTTTGCCAGTAACTGTATTTATATAATTTGTTGGCAACAGTTTGTTCAAAGATTAATGAACATTTAACATTAATAAGTCTTTATCTTTACAGAAATAAACTATAAAATAACAGCCTCGTGCAAAGCATTGTGGGCACCAAACATCCTCATCCTCATATATATATATTTTCCAAATTCCCAAGACTTATTAATGTTCAATGTTCATTTATCTTTGAACAAACTGTTGCCAATAAATTAGATAAATATAAATCTACAGTAAGTTACTGGCAAACTGCTGCATGTAATACTGTAATTTCTACTGAATTTTTTAACAGTGAATCCAAAACCATTTCTAGGAACATCATAATAAGACTAAGATGAGCTAGAACACCTATAAACCATTTACTGTATAGCAACATTCTGGCAACCACCTAAAACACTGGGAGAGTATTTAGAAAGGCAACCCAATGCATGTCTGCATTGCCCTAAAACCCATAGCAATCGCACAGCAACTTAAAAAAAATAGATTCTTGATACCAATCGACATCTCACATGCTGATATATATATATATATAAATAAAATATGCATCCTTTCATACATCCGTGTTTCAATTTTCTCAATCTGCATTACATTTAAATCCAGTTGCATGCCCAGACCGAAACACATCCATCACTTATAGAGAAGAGATATTCAGAGCGTCTTCCAGCCCGTATCTCTTCAGCACTACAGCACGCTAAAGGTCACGCAAGAGCCATGCCTGCTGGAGACATCTTAACTGGAAATCAAACACAGACAGGGAGAAAGGGAGAAACAGAGGAACCAAGGGTTAAATGAAGAGGAAGGGACATTATTTGTCATGAGTGTAAGAAATGGTCAGGTATAAGGAAAAAGCACAGCGTGTAAACTTTCAAGAGCAATATTGATTTACATTGAGAAGAAAAATGAGGACGGCAATGGGTGTGGTGGCGGGAGAGAATAATAAATAAAAGATTAAATGTCCTGACATTGGGTTGGACACAAATCAATGGAAATAATAATGTTACAATGCACATTTTCATTAGCCTAGGGAGAGACTGAGGGCAGCCCGTATGTCTAACGCATCCTTCAAAGTGAGCAGGTCTGTACCTGCTGCCTTGTTTGGTTTTTGAATATAATTATGATACACTTCAGGGCAGATTACATCAAAGAAAAAATGCTGCTTTTTTGCTTTGACATACCGTCTCCTCGCAAAGGCAATGCCACGTAAATAAATAATGCTGCATCCTGTTTAAACCTTTCAATGAGCTATGGCAAAACAAATTTTGTGCACTCCCTCATTTTTCAGTTTCCATATTGTTCCAAGGCCATTTTCTTCCTTTAATCATTCCGCTTCATTGTCATTTAATTTGTTTTTAATTGTGAACAAGCCATCACTGGCTGATGAGTCATTCAATTAGTTTTGTCTCAGTCTGTCCTCTGGGACCTGTGTTTTACTCCCTAATTGAGTTGGCGAAGAGTACTGCGAGACATCTCACCTCATCCGAGCTGAAAGCGAGCAAGCGAACTGAGACCCCTAAACCAAATCAATTATTTGCTACTTGAAACTTTCTTTGCATACACTGTAAGACATTGCTGTCATTTTTACAGTAAATATTTACAATAGACAACTGTAATCTGAAAATTACAGTGCTACTGTATTTTGCTATGACTTGTGGGAGCATGCTAAAAGACTGATGTAAATTCTACAGTTAAACAAGCCAATATTGTATAGATTACAGTAAAAAACTGTAAATTTATATTCCCATAATTCCCAGCATGACACTTCACATTTAATTTTCTTTAAAAATGAAATAACTTCCTAGTCTTTGTTAATTTTTAATCAGCTATGTACATTAGGATTTTATGTTACATTTAATGCTGTTAAATGAATGTTTTATTTTAATGTTGTGTGTTACCATTATGGTGTTTAATGTGCACCTTCAATATATTAGTATTATCCTTCTCAACTGATGGAAAAGCTGATTGTGATGAACTTTGATTCATCACAAGACTCATCACCTCTGTTTGGTGGTTGTCAGAGTATTATTAAGTTACAAAACAGATAATAGTTCTTTAATAGATTGGTAAATTAGCATTACATCAGTTAATAAAATACAGTATTTTTACAGTTGCTCTTGTACAATTTTACAGTGACAGCTGTAAAACAAAAATGTAATTACTCCATGTATATTTACAGAAATATGTACTTCCACATCTTTGTGAAATGTGTCCACTTGCTTAGATGTTTTTTATGATGTCATTCCCTTCAGGAGACATTAAAGATTGAGAGGTTTGTATTTATGCAAACACTTTTATCCAAAGTGACATACAGTAGCCTATTTACGTTATACATTTTTGTGGCATACCATAAAACCCTTAACCTTGCCGTTGCTGCCACCATCCTTTGAGCTACAGAAACATAAAAAACGTGTGTTCTAAAAAGGCGCTTATTCTGACCCAGATTGTATAATATATTTAATCTTGGAGTTATACCAGACTCCCAGAATTGTTTTTTTTTTTTTTTCTTCAGTTTGGTAAAATGTAAATGATCCAGAAATGAGATTCTAACATAGTTCAAATGAGTATGCAGACTCCAGTCATGTAATATTAACATGAATATCGGACTATATAATTATTATGTTATGTTCTTGATATGAACGTACACTTGTATTCAAAGATGCTACATGCACAGGATGTCTCTTTGTTGATTTCATAATCTGCCCTTCCTTGATCTCTAATGGTATGTTAATTGAGCACATTTAACCTGGGGCGAGATCAGGCACGCTGAGATAGTTGTGTGCCAAAAGATGAATCAAAAGGGCATGTATATTTATGCTGGGTACACAATGAAAACACAAAGGAGTGAAATTACTAAAAGCTGTGCAATGCCTTTTAAAAAGGTTATTCTGACTCTAATGATATGCTCAAGTTAAGCATAACTTTGTACATAATATTACTGGGAATTTAATTAACATTCTCTTTGTGCTGCTCAATTTTACCAAGGAAATAGAGGGGTTTTGCTGGAACGTGTTTTGTTTTTTATACCAAAGTAAATATAAAACCAAACAATAAATATATGTAGGTTATTGGAAATTAAATTAATAATAGTGTATTCATGTAAAACATTGTAAAATCATGTTTGAATATTTATTAACGTAGGCTATTGCTAAAAAATGCTAAATAAATCATATTGGTTAAATAAGCCATACTTTTGTCTTATTTAATGCCACCTTTAAATCCTTAGGATTACGAAATAAAGCATTTTGTAGCTTTTATCGAAGTGTGGCTCAGCATAACAAAGACTGTAGTGTAGCCCAGAGCCATAGAGAGAGACTACAGTACTAAAGGGCTCTGGTGTAGCCTACTGCAGTAATCTGCCATGTTTTGAATTTACTGCCATCTTTTGGCCTAATTAAGAAGTGCCAGTCTGCTTTTATTTTATTTTTAACTAGTCAACATACATCAAAATGAAACTAGATGAGGTACAAGTTTGTAAACAAACTTTATCTTGGCTTGAGAAACTCTGGTTCTGGTACTAAAGGGCTCTGGTCTGGTCTAAAAGTTTAAAATAGTGTAGAGTTTAAGAAATGTAGACTGTCATAGACTTACTGTGTGTTTATGTTTGAAAGTTGACAGTTGACATATGAAAGTAAACATCATTAGCTGGAACATTATATCAATGTAAGTCTATGGGATTTTTTTGGGACATTTGATCGTCTATTTTAGGAAAAACGCAAGTCCGATCCCTTATAAAAGATATAGCAAGTGAGACCAGTCTGAAGGTATGTGAAGTGTGGTGGCTGTAGCTTGAAAGCTGTCAGAAAATTTGATAAGAAGAATAAGAATATAAGTTTAAGTGAAACATCAGTAGGCTATGTTGGCTCCTTAAAGCCAACATAACAAGTACTGTATCTCTAATAGCTTTAATAGCCTACGCTTTATTTATTATTTACGATTTTTTTCCATATCGTATTTGTATTATTTATAACCAACCAACTGTAAACATATTATTAAAAGGTAACAAATTTCTTTTGAAACTGCCAGCAATTTTAATATTTTAACGTTAAGGTCCGCGAAATACAGGTCAATTCTCTCAGATTTGAGAAAAGTAAAAGTGCCTGTAATTTTATTTCTATTTTGGATATGCTTTTGTTAGAATAAGACCCTCCTTATTTATTTTATACAATTGTTTGTTGTATGTATTCTTTTGTTTTTGTTCTTTTGAGTTTAATTTTTTATTCTTCAAAGGCTGTGTCAACACTAATAAAAAAGGTCCGAGAAATGACCGGTGCCCATGCGCGCTTCACACCGGAAATGCTTCCAAACAAAGAGGAAGCGTTTGCGTGATTTAAAGGGGACTGTACACAGTCACGTCGATTTGTTGTTAAGTTGCTCTTAAAATGAAATTTTTGACGTAAGAATCTAGGAATCAAAGGAAAATCAATAAAACTAAGGTAAAATAAAATTATTTTTACAAGAACGCTGTTGTGTCTGTGCCCGAAGTATGCACCTGCAAAATAGCGCAGTTAAGATTAGCATGTAAGCTAATTCCACGTTGATAAACAAAGCGACACGTAAACAGTATCACGAGAGAATTAATTTGACCTACTATTATATCAGCATCAGATGTCGTTTTCGGGACATGTTGTTAAACTTTTGATTATTATTTTTTTGGCTGCTTAGGTTACCTTTTGTAGTTATTCTCGGTGTTAGACTGGTTTGTCCAGTGCAGTCTGTTCTCTCCATTCACATCAGCCTGCGTCCTTTCTTTTACACAAAGATTGTTTGAGGCATGATCGCGGTTCTCTTTTTTCTTTTTTCAGAAATCACTCCTGGTGTGCAGAATGGAAACTCTGTCTCGTTGAAGTATATGTTCAGTCTTTGCCTAGGCAAAGCAGTAAGGGCATTCTCCACATCATCTCTGCCTGTTCTTTGTAAGCTAACTTTATTACGCCATCAATACATCAGGTGCTCTAGGACTGTTTTGTTTAGTTGGGGCTTTTTTTGTAGCCCCAGTGGCATCTCTTTTTGTGTGCCACAAATACGACAATTTACTCTCAGCTCTAGTTTATATTTTTACACTTCCTGGCCAAATAAGTTGCAAAGTACCCAGCCAGAGATGGCAGAGCAGAGATTCTGTGTAGAATATGCCAAACGTGGCACAGCAGGCTGCAAGAAATGCAAAGACAAGATTGTGAAGGGAATTGTCCGTATTGGCAAGATAGTGCCAAACCCATTCAGCGAGTCAGCTGGAGAAATGAAGGAGTGGTACCACGTAAAATGCATGTTTGAGAAGCTTGAGAGAGCTCGTGCCACCACAAAGAAAATCGAAGACATCACAGAGCTGGAGGGATGGGAGGAGCTTCAGGATGAGGATAAAGAACTAATCAATAAACATGTTTCAGGTATTTGGCTTCTGTATTCTGTGCTGACTTTGTTTGGTGTACATCAAATCTAGCACATGTCTAACATCCTCTCTTCTTATCAGAATTGGCAGCCAAAACCAATGCAAGTCCTAAGAAGAAAGTGCAAGCTAAGGTGAACAATAGCGGTCAGCTGTCAGGACCTCAAGCTGACCCAACTGTCAATGCCCCTCGCAAGTTTTCAGGCTTCACAGGTAAACTTGGGTGATCTTGTTGCCCAAAAAGTATTTTCATTTCCACAAAAGTGTAAATGTTACCAGTATATACAGGGTCCAAATGTATTACCTGCCAGGGGTGGGTTGTTTTAACTTTTATATAGTCATGTATATTATATTAATATTAATATTACATTAATATTACACACAGTCATTTAATATTTAAAGTAATAAATTAGCTAAAATAAACTTTTTGTGCCCACATGTTTATTTTGGACCCTGATGATTCAGCTATACGTGTGATCTGTCGTCTCATGCATTATGTGTCTGTCTTCAATAGCTACCAAGGCTGGTTCCTCTTCCTCCAGTCCTGGACCATCTCCAGCGAAAGGCTCTCAGGGCAGTGCTTTATCGGCTAAGCTGTGTGATCCCAATCATAAAGACTGCTTACTGCGAGAGTTCCGCAAATTGTGTGCTTTAGTGGCTGAGAAGTCCAGTTACAATGCAAAGACTGAGATTATCAGGGATTTCTTGACAAAAGGCTCTGGTGGGGGTGAGTATGTGTTTATGATGTCATATAACCTGTGCCTAACGTTAACGAAGATAACAAGGATTAGTGTGAGTTAAAACATGTTTTGCTGGTTCTCTCTCCTCTGTACAGATAAGTTTAGAGGTGATCTGTACCTGACAGTGAAACTGCTTCTCCCAGGAGTGGTGAAGAATGTCTACAACCTCAATGACAAACAAATTGTCAAGCTTTTCAGCCGCATATTGAATTGCAGTCAGGATGAAATGGTGCAAGACCTGGAACAGGTTTGCAGAATTATTTATTACAGCAGCAAATGGCACTTTTACAGTATTTAGCATTTGGTTTATTTCTGCATATACGAATACAGTTTTAACATTTCAAGTTGTATAAAGCAACATACAAATAGTTCTTATGTAATGAACTGATGTGAATTAAAGGGACAGTTCATCAAAAAATTAAAAATTGGTCATCATTTACTCACCCTCGAGTTGTTCTAAATCTGAATAAATGATGAACACAGAAAGATATTTGGAAGAATCCTTTAACCAAACAGTTCTTGGCCACCATTGACTATCATAGTAGGAAAAATGGCAATGGTAGTCAAAAGTGCCCCAGAACGGTTTTCTTTCCTACATTTTTCAAAATATCTTCATAAGGCAAATTTTTCCTACTATGGTAGGAATTTATTCAGATTTGAAACAACAGAATTTTTATTTTTGGGTGAACTGTTTCTTTAACAATGAAAAATAGTGTAAATTTACATTAATCTAGAAAAACTATCTTAGTTTATGATGCAAAATGCATGTTATATGTATGAATTGAATTTAATGTTTAGGGAAAATATTGAAATTCCTTAATAGGTCTGCGTGTGTGTTATCTGTTTCACAAAGGGAGATGTTTCAGAGACGGTTCGGATGTTTTTTGAGCCAAGCAAATCTTTCCCCCCAGCAACCAAAAGCCTTCTGACCCTTCAGGAAGTGGAAGCTTCACTGAGTCGTCTTGCCCAGCTTACTAAGGAAGATGAACAGCAGGCAGAACTACAGGATATTGCCAAAAAGTCAGTCAAAATTGTGCCTTTATCTCTGGACTCGGGCTGTCAATTCATTATTATGTTAATGTGGTTTCATTGATTACAAAAAAAGTCAATTTTGCCCTGTTCTGTGTGTTAATGGTTTTTACTACCATCTATTTAAGTACTACAACCTTATTCATGAGCCTGCCAAATTTTGCTAAGAGCATACAGCACAGAAGTTCTCAGTTTCTTGTATTAAAATTATTATAACATGTCTTCTAATTATTTTTACGTGGAGGTTTTATCACATGTTCATAAGCAGAAGAATCCATTGGCAGCTCTAATTCATACTTTATTTGATGTGCCATTCATGTACACACTGCACTTTTTATTTCCTTATATGTAATCTGTGTTTATTGATATCCAGATGCACTGGAAATGACCTAAAGTGTTACATCCGACTGGTCAAACATGATCTGAAAATCAACTCGGGAGCTAAGCATGTGTAAGTGATGCTATTCTGGGCAAAGAAATTCTTATATACTGACATGCATCCCAAATATTTAGTTCTCAAGCTATGTAACTTCTTTCCTTCAGTCTGGATGCTGTCGACCCCAATGCTTACGACGCCTTTAAAGCGTCTCGTAACCTTGGAGATGTAATCGACAGGGTCCTGAAGAACCACCAGGATGCAGCCAATGGGACAGGGCCTAGAAAAATCCTGAGTGTTGAGGCCTCTCTGATGACACCTGTACAGCCAATGCTGGTCTGTGTCTTTACTGTTTGATTAAACACATTTAATGTCATGTTTTGAATACAATATTTTGAAACCGTTTTTTCAGGCAGAGGCATGTAAATCCATCGAGTATGCTATGAAGAAGTGTCCCAATGGGATGTACTCTGAGATCAAGTATGATGGTGAGCGTGTGCAGGTCCATAAGAACGGAGATCACTTCAGCTACTTCAGTCGAAGTCTCAAACCAGTACTCCCACACAAGGTCAGAAGCTCCAGCAACAGTTTGCTATTAAATCCTATGAAAATGCCTTAAATTCAAACTAAAGTTTAGTTTTCTCCTGCAGGTTGCTCATTTTAAAGACTTCATACCACAGGCGTTTCCTGGTGGTAATAGCATGATTCTTGATGCTGAAGTTCTACTTATTGACACAAAGACTAGTAAACCCCTGCCGTTTGGGACTCTTGGAGTGCACAAGGTAAGCTGCAGACTTGTTGTTCATAAAAAACAGTTTAATCAAAAACCTTTCTTCAGTTGAACTCAAACAAATCATTTTATATTGATATCTTCTTGATATGGGAGCCAGGCTATTTCTGGCATTTCTGAAGGAACCAATGGAGTGTGAGATGTGTCCGTTAAGAAAATGTATTACTTTGTGACAGTAGCATTTTAAAGGTTTGTGCAGTGGAGTAATACAACAGCCATCAGAGTATACATCTTTATCTATGGTCCAATCAGATTTGAGGACTGGAACTAGCTGTATTTCCTACTGACTACATTCATTTTGTGATATACTATATACAGGAAATGTGTTTGTTTTGGTGTTTCTTAGAAAGCGGCTTTCCAGGATGCTCAAGTGGGTCTTTTTGTGTTTGACTGCATTTATTTTAATGGCGTCAGCCTCATGGACAAGTGAGTCATCCTCAAACATGCATTTACCTTAACGTTTCTAAATGTTACTGCAGATTTAGAGGACAATAAACCATTTAATAATATTAAAGCTAGGTTGATATTTTGAGATTTTAAAGGTCATCATGTTTTTGTTCAGACCTCTCTGTGAAAGAAGAAGGTTTCTCCGTGACAATATGGTTGAAGTTCCAAACAGGATTCTGTTCTCAGAAATGAAGCATGTCACGGTCAGTACTCCTCGTCTATTTATAATGCTGTTTTTCACTCTCAGTATATTTTAGTGTCCTCAATACACCACTATGTTTGCTAATGTGTAGGCATGGAAAGTAATTAAAGACAGTGGAAAACATTCCTTACGGTGGATGTTTTTAGAAAAGCATGTCATATTTGTTTGTGTTCCAACAGAGAGGTGCTGATCTGGCAGAAATGATCACACGTGTCATCAGAGAGGGACTGGAGGGATTGGTTCTAAAGGATGTCAAGGTACAGCACAACTGAGTTCAGATTAAACTGCATATACTGTGCACTGCATACTATTTCTAAGGGGTGGTTTCCCCCTTGTCATTTTAAACCTATATGACTTTTGTCTGCAAAACACAAAAATAGATATTTTGAAGAATGTTGGTAAACAAAAACTGTTGGTCCCCATTCACTTCTATTGTATGGACACAAAATCAATGCAAGTCCAACGTTTTTTCTGTTACCAACATTGTTCAAAATAACTTATTTTGTGTTCTGCAGAAGAAAGAAAGAAATGAGAAGTAAATGATGACATCATTTTCATTTTGGGGTGAACTACTGCTACTATGGTATTAAAACCATAAGCAACAGTAAATGTTTGAAGTTACAAAATTGTATAAAATTACTAAATTCTTGATAGTCTGACTAAATAAAGTCAAGACAGAGGTTTTGGTTCATCACTGAAAAAGAAAATTGTGGGATTCAGCATTCAGAGATTCTGACATGTTCAATCCTTTAATGCTTTTATTTCAGATCAAACAGCTTATGGGTTTTATTGTTGTTTTCAGGGCCATTATGAGCCGGGAAAGCGTCACTGGTTGAAAGTAAAGAAGGATTATCTCAATGAAGGAGCGATGGCAGATACTGCTGATCTTGTGGTGCTTGGAGCTTTCTATGGCAAAGGCTCAAATGGTCAGTATGATCAGCCCTTACTTTCAGCTCGATCCAAGTAATGTTTGGCTCAGAGCTGATTTTGAATGTGTTTTTGTGTGCCATACAGGTGGAATTATGTCCAGTTTCCTCATGGGCTGCTATGACCCAGAATCCAAGAAGTGGTGCACCGTGACCAAGTGTTCTGGAGGCTATGATGACGCAACCTTATCCAGGTTGCAGAAGGAGCTGGATGTTATCAAAATTGGCAAAGTAAATCTCACGACTTTATCCGTAGTCTTTTCCGTGCCTCGGCTGCCAGTATGGGATTTATTAAAGTTGCATTTTCTACTGTAAGACTCCTGTTTATTTCACTATTTTATCACAGGATCCAAGCAAGATACCAGGATGGTTGAAGATTGTGAAGAACTATTATCCAGACTTTATTATCCGGGATCCACAAGTAAGACTTAACTGATCCTTTTTCTATTACGATTTAAGGGATGCATCAAACTGATGTGCTTTTAATGTGAAATGAAGTTAATGAAATTCTTTTAGAGATATGTAATGGAAAAGGCAATAAGGAATGTAATCATCAGCTTTTAATGTTAAATAATTTGTTACAACACCATTCAAAGCTTAAATGTTTAAGATGTTTGTATTGAACCACAGACAGAAGAACAGATTTTTTGATCATTTGCACAGTAAATGTATGTTTGTCTATGCTTTCAGAAAGCACCAGTCTGGGAAATCACAGGAGCCGAGTTTTCGAAATCAGAAATGCACACCGCCGATGGAATATCCATCCGCTTTCCGCGCTGCACACGGATGCGGGATGACAAAGACTGGAAAACCGCCACTAATCTTCAGCAGCTCAAGGTACGATTGAGTGAAAAACATCTGCATTATTAAAAAAAAAATGTATTGCTTCATTTACTTCATCCTTTTATTAACGCTTACACTCAGGTTGTGATATTATGATTTCTTTTTCTGTAGGAACTCTATCGTATCTCAAAGGAGAACTGTGATTTTGAGGTGACAGCTGGTCCATCTAAAACCCGCCAGAATGACAAGAGCTCTTCAGGAGGTGAGAGCGGAGGCAGCTCTCCCTCAACATCTTCCACTGCTAACAAACCCAGTGAGTAATAAAAAAGCATTTGCCATACGTTTTGTTCGCTCTGTTGTTGTCAAAAACATCTGCTAGGATCTTAGGGCTGAATAAATGATAACAGAATGTTCATTTTTGTAATATTGTAATTGTTTCATCTGGTTAGAAAACGGCCATACCCCCAAAGCAAAATTGGTGAAATCTGAACCATCCTCACCAGCGGTTAAGAGGACATTACCAGCTGTAAAACAAAATGCAAAGAAGGTTTGTTCTCATCTCATTTGATGTGCTTATTCCTTTTCAAAGTTCTTTTTTTTTTTTTTTTTAAAAACCCTGTCATCTTGTTTCACTGCAGATAAAAACAGCAGCTGTTCACAGCAATGGACAAAGCAAACTCAACACATCAATTCAAACACCCAACCCAATGAATGAAAAGGTTTGCTTTACTTTGGTTGTTTTGGAGATTTGTAGACGGTCTGATCAAAAGTACTAAAATACTGTCGCATGTTTCTCTGCAGACGTTACTGGACATTTTCACAGGTGTGAAGCTCTTCCTCCCAGAGTCGGTGCCAGACTTTGCAAAGCTTAGACGCTACTTCTTGACATATGACGGAGATCTGGTGCCAGAGTATGACTCGCATTCAGCCACCCACACGCTGGCAGAGCCAGAAGAGGACAGTCAGAGCCAGAAAGTCACTTCCAACTGGATCTGGGAATGTATACGCAAGAGACGGGTGGTTCCTCCCTATTGAACTCAATTAAAAGAATACTCCACGGAATCTAGTGTGAAGCTCAGGCATTTTCTCCTTTAGTGACGGTGCTTCTTAGAGAACTTCCCGGTACCTACAACTACAGCAATAATGCTGTCAAGACTTTTTCTTATTCATTTTTCATTAACGGCTTTACCATATTGTGGTATAGCGCACAGTGTGTTAGAAAACTGCTGTCTAGATTTTCAAGGTTGTTTTGGTTTTGACGTTGTGCATAGCAATATGTCCAGCTATGAATTCTCATATTTATGATTTTTAGACTTTCAGGTGTCCCCACTTAAGTATGATTGTAATTATTTTTTTAAATGTCATGATGCAGCCATTAAATCTGTCTACAAAGATGCTTTTCTCTTAGGTTTATACTTGCGTACAGGATAAGGGATGATCAGTACAATAATGATGCCCATGAAGTATGATTGTGAAATTGATAATTGTCTAGAATACAAATCGAGTAAGAGTCTTGTAGTTCAGTAAATGGTAGTCATGTATAACTTCAACAATCATTCTCATTAAAACCACTGTTGAATGCACAAAGCAAATTGATTTGTGCCTACATTCATAGGGATCTACAGTTTATTATATTGTAACTTTACACAAAAAACAGCATCTGGGTTTTTATCATGGTGATATTATTCTAAAAGTGTCTGTGGGGCAATTTTAAGTACTGGAACAAAAGATTCTCGGATTGTTTCGTTAAACAAAGTCCAAAATGATCAAGGTGCCAACACTATGTTAAACTTGGTATGTTATTTTTTTTTGACCATTAAAGACATGATAATACTGACTGAATGAACAAAATTATTCTACTAAGGTAGATGACATGTTTAAAAAAAATAAAGAGAATACATTTAACACAAAGCTTATATTGAAATACACATAAATATATATATTTACACCACCAAATATCTTAGTGTTTTCAAATTCAATCATTAGTATTGTCTCTTATTAGTACTAACAATGAGTAGTACTATACTGTCATGATTAAATGCTTTCTAGTTTGCGCTTTCCTGATACGGTGTTCCTCTCTTCAGACCAGTTGCAAAGATCAAACTCTTCTACAACATGACATGGCTGTAAAAAAAAAACTGTGTAAATTGGAGTTATATTTATAGCATACATTAAATGCACAGTGAGGTTTGTATTAGATTATTCTTAAGTATACAAACCTGTCGTGAAGATTTGGTCAGTATTGCGCTTCGTAAGGTTGAAGAAACCCCTGGATTCTCCACTCTCTGCAGGAGTACACGTGTGCGAGGAACATGGCTCCATGACAGTCCAAGTCCAGCTTTCAAACATCCGCTTCCATCTTGGGTAACATGATTTGTCACCTTACAGTAAAAAAATTCTTATATCACGTACTGCAGCTGAGGTTTGCTTGATGTTGCAGTAGACCAATATATTGTTATAGCTAATATTTCAAATTTTTCCATTTGGCAACCTATACATTTTATGCAATATCCACAATAGGAGAATCATTTACGTTTAGAAACCAGTTTTCTATAAATTCAATAAAAAGAACCTGTACAAGGAACAAACCGGTGCATACCAGTACAGCAATGTTGAAGTCTTTTGCAATCATCTTCAACTCCCCAGCAACTTGCATCAGCAGGGACATACCTGAAGCAAAGTACCAGCGTCATGATGGCTTCCAATTAGCACATAAATATTAGGAATAGGATGAAGTATTATGCAATCCTGCAAAACTATACCTTCATTCTGTTTTCCTCCTAGCATGGATGAGAGCACAGCAGAGACTGAATCCACCATCAGAGCCTTGACTGAACCACCTCCAACAGATGCCTGTACATACAGCGGTTCTACTACCAACAATCCTTACCCAAATCTCACCAATGAACTCACTAGAAGAACAACTCTTACCTTTTGAAGGCCATTAAATCGTAGATGTTGAAGACACGCAAGCAAGGAGAAGACATCAAATACTCTGAAGACCTTGATTTTTTGAAGAGCCTCCATCTGTACGTTTTGTTACAACAACAAGTTAAAAACTAAAATGTTGTCCTTTTAACTACAAAATAAACAAAAAATGTACGGCAATAAATTGCATTTTGCATTCCGATATACGATACAACATTTTGATCACCTGCTCCTCCATATTAGAAGTCTTAGTTTGCAGCATCTGAAGCAGCCGGTTCGCACACACAGCGCCCTTTGTGTCGATGTAAAAAACAGTTTTCTTCAGCTGGTGGGATATATTAACAGCAACACTAAAACACACCTAGAAAGCCATCAAAAGAGACACAAATGTTACTGATCACACATTTGTCCTCACAATCCAGGAAAGTAATACTCCTGGGTGAACTTTGACCTTGTTGAGCAGAATCAAGTAACAAGTCATCAAGAAAGTCTGAGTATTTCTAAAGGTTACCTGTGTTTTCCCACTGCCCGGACTTCCTGTAAGCTCTGTTATTTCCCCTGTGTACAGCCCAGAGTCTAACAGTTTATCCAAACTGAGGACAAAACAACACAGTATTATATGAAATGCATTATATGTGTACATACTGAATAGAAATGTGTGCTGGTGGAAACCTGGGACTGCCGGTGGACAGAATTGCTGTAGAGCTCAACAGCTCTTGATAAAGATCAGCTCCAGACACAGGGAAAGCAGTGTACTGAGCTAAAAGCACACGCCGAACAGCTACCAGAGCCTGGAAAACAGCAAGGCTAGTAGGCTTGACCATGCCATGTGCGATGGAGAATGATATAGACGGTTTCAAAAACATAAACCGTCTAAAAAAACCGTCATAAAAACATAAACACGTTACTGCGCATGCACGGTTTTAAAGCCCAAACTTAAAAAGTTTAAATTGAACATTAGCAAGCAAGATAAAAGTATGTCTAGCCAGTATTATTTTGGGTTGCCAGTAGAAGAACCGTTACTTAAATGCTAAAAAGTTACACGACCCATTTAACAAATTGTTTATTTTATACAATAAAATAATAATATAAATGAATACTAAAGTAGTTATATATAAGTCACTAGCCAGACTGATCAACAAACACAGACCGGAGGTTAACTTCGAGCCATCCGCGTGCATCCGATGAAACCATCAATATAAAAGTAAGGCCTGAATAAGTGACGCACATTAAAACTTAATGTATCAGATTATCACATACCTTGTAGGACAGTGAACACTTTTGTGCAAGTTCCTCTGGGTTGCATGACACAAAGTCTTCAACTGAAATATTATAAAAATGTTTTATTTTAAATGTAAGCTATATTTATCTCTGTGGGGGGGAATTACACTGTTTAAAAGGAACGGTTTAAAATGATGCACTGTTTACATTATTCCACAGCCCTATGCAGTATTCTTCAGAGAGAAAAACAAATAAATAATTGTGAGATAGTTGGGTGGGATAGTTCACCCAAAAATGTGTTCTTTTTTATATTTACTCACTTCTGTCATTCCAAACCTATATAATCTTCTTTCTTTTGTGGAACGCAAAAAAAAAGATTTTTTTTAAAAACGCTGGTAACCAAACAAGACTGGCCTCCCAATGACTTTATATAGACATAAAACCACCAAGACATTTTTCAAAATGTTCCACAGAAGAAAGAATGCCGATGTGTAGACCACTTCGGAAAACCTAAACCACGCTGGTCCAAAAAAACTTCCTGTTTAAACAAAATACAACTAACAGAACATTTACAAACAAATCAAAATATAAAAAATACTTTATATTTAGTAATATATGTACATTTAAAATGAAAATTAAACCAGAAGTGCTTCTGGACCAGTGTTTATCTTGAAAATTGGTCTATACAGGTTTTGAACGACGTAGAAGTAAAAAAGACTTTATGAATTATAAAGTAACATTTATTTGCAATAAAACGTTTATCAGTCCGGCATAAAAGTAAACACCTGTTCTGATGTTTTCTAAATGTAAAGCGTTGATGAAGTCCTCAGTTAATCCAGGGCAAATACCTTCTCTCAACACCACCATGACTGCCTAACCTGAGTGTGACAAAACAACCTTCATTATAATAACAATAACGAAATCCAAAAAACAAGATATTTACATTTCTCACCAAAGATGTAAAAAGCGCATCGACTTACGCATATGTATATATTTTACATGTAATGTTTATATTCACATGACGATGGCGATTGAGCTTCCCTCCCGCCTCACGTTCAACAATCATCGTGATCGACAGGAGAACGGTCTAATCACAGCTTCCGTAGTGTTACGTAAGCCAATGACAGCCGTCACTATGCACTCGCAGCCCCGCCTCACGTGATCGGGGCGTGAGCGGAGAAGTGAAAGTAACGCGATTGGTCCCGCTGTTTCCTAAACAGAAGTCGCAGGTAGACGTCCGCAGGCTGTTCTTGTCAGTAACAGACTCAAAGGAAAATTAGATGGTGATTTAAAGATTATAGCGCACCTGCGAATGATGGGAAGGAGTGCCGTGGACTGCCGTACTGCTGTCAGCTGTGTGTTTGTCGATCGGGCCCGCTAGGCTCGATTCTCTTAGCTTTAGCCGCCCGCAGCTGTCGTGCGCACTTGCAGAAGCAAAATGGTGAGTTTGCGATCTCTTATTCGCATTAAGTTTGAAGAATGATTTGCAGTTGTTCCAGATGTACGTTAGCAGAGTGAGCTGTTTTGATAAAATAATGACACGTAGCTTTTTAGTGAAATAATAATGGTCCGTTCAGCGGTTGTAGCTAGCACTGTGTACCTACACCTAGATTGTGTCAAGTCGTAACGTTACATAGACAAGCACTTTTCTTGGCTCAGTCACGTTTTAGACGGTGCTGAAGCTCAGATCATAGAAATAGCGGTTGGATCATGTCATTATGTTACGTCATCTGATCTGTTATGATCATGTCGTCCGGCTGTTATCAGTCTAATGTTAGCAAGTGTGATTCAGGCCATGGGGACATAACAAACTGTACCTGCCAGTAATCCCCCTACAGTGCTGTCTAGAAACATCTGTACTTCTGCAGGGAGTCACTTTCATCATGGTCATCACTACCCATCAACATCGATATGACTGTGGTGTCAACTAGATGTCAACCTAAATATACATTTGCACTGAGATTTGGAAATAGCTGAAAACCGTCTAACCTTTTTTGCTGTTTCTTTCTATGTGATTTTGGTTTTTATATTCCCAACAAAGGTTCATGCAAATGCTCCCCTGTACATTAGAGATGCATATGATATGACAGATTAAAAACCACAAGCTGCTATACATGTCAGTTGTTTGCTTTTATGCAAGTTAGGAGCATTGGAAGAAATGAGATGGTTTTCTTGACTGGCAGTATCACTCTTTGGCCTTCATTAAAAAAATGTGTGATTATCACCACAGTGTTATTTGTTTGTGTCAATATTTCAGATGTACAGAAGAGCTTAGTGTGTTCAGGCAGTGCCTCTTTATTCTGTTTGTGCCAACTCATCCAACTCTAGTGTTTGTTTGTGGGGTATGTTTGACAGGTTTTTGCTGGCATTTACTACACCCAAACTGTTTACTGTGTGTCTGGTTGGGTACAAGAGTTAAATGCACTGGACCTTTGTTTACACTTTGGCATAAATAAAAGCTGAAATAATATTGGACTTTGGAATTATCAACAAACTTTGTCTGTGCCATTGATATGGTATGACACACTCAACAGACACCAAAACTACTAAAATCTGACATTGACACATGTTCCTCATCTCCACATACCGGATCGCTGTAAAACAGGTTGTGTGACTGCATTTTTCAACACTTTGTCAGAGACAAAACGACAGGCTATGACAAATGTAAGATGTAAATGCATGGCAAACCTTTGTGCATTATAACTTATAAGCATTAAGCATAAGATTCAACTAAATTTGACAATAATGCATAACCAAATGGTTTCTTGTTTATAGCTTTCCTCAACTTCCATTACGCTGCTATTTAACAATGGTGTTGCACAGCTAAATAACACAAAGATGATGTATATAAAACATATTTTTCTATTGTGTCCTGACCTCTCTGGTTGCACACAACGGCAAGCAAACAGCTCACCCAGTGTAGACTGATTCACAAACGAATGTCTGCGACATTCAGCGCCGTATGAATCAGATGCATTTGGTGCCAGTGTTGATGTAAGGGTGAGGTAATGTTTTCCTGTTGCTGCAGGTGTTGCTGTTGAATCCGCTGGAGAATCTGAAGATCTACATAAGCAACCGTCCTCCACTGGTCATTTTTATGGTCAGCGTCAGTGCCGTGGCCATTGCTTTCCTCACCATTGGATACTTTTTTAAGATCAAGGAAATCAAATCACCTGAGATGACAGAGGTAGGACATAACCTTGTTTAGGTGTATAATGGAGGGACAATTAAATCTTCTAAAAGTGATGGATAGTTGACCTCCAAAATGAAAATACTGTATAAAAAAGTTGTAACTAGGGTTGTGCCGGTATTACAGTTTTAAGTTGCTGAATTAATAAAGCTTCCATTACGGTAGACGGTATTGTCACTGTGTTAACTTTCATTACAAAAAAGTTGAAAAGATAAGCAAACTTCGGTGTTATAGTCTCAATAACAGATTTAATCACTTTTTCAAATAACAAACAATAATTAGAATAAATGCAAAGTAAAGCTTACTGATAATCTTGTTTGTTTGATTAAATATGATAAATAAATATATATTTTATTCCATAGCAAAGGAACATAAAGCCGCAGAAATAATTAAGAGACCGTTTCAAAGCATCATTTCAGTTTTTCTGAATTTACTATTTATAGGTAGATGTTTTGGTAAAATTATCATTCTTGTTTCATTCTGTGAACTACTAACAATATTTTTTACCAAATTTCTGGAGAAACAGGTCAAAATAACAGAAAAGATGCTGTGTGTTTTTTCAGACCTCAAATACTGCAAATAAAACAAGTTCATATTCACTTTTAAGCAATGCAACAGCAATATTTGTACATGTTTTTAGGAAAGTTCAAAAACGATTTATTATGTGATAATCTTGATTTTCATCATAGTTTTCAGGTGTCTTGTCATGCTGTCAGTCTTTTTGTTGAAATTCAACAGACACTGGACTGGAATGACCACAATACATCTAGCTGGTTTGAAATGAGTTGGAGTGGTCTCTTAATTCTTTCAGCGGCTGTATGTAATGCCGATGTCCAAGCTAAAGATGCCAACTTTACTTGTACTCACTTTTGATGTACTATAGTGTAGTCAACATACATAGTCAAATACATATTTAACATAATATTCATGGCTTGATATTTAGATTTCATTATAAATAATTACCTGTCAGTGTCATTGTCATACAACAATAGTGTTCATAGCAAGGATAGCTAATATAGCTTAACAGACATTTAAAAACAGCACTTGGCAAGACACGATTGTTTCATTTTCAACTTAAAATCTAAGTAATTGTTCTGCCACACTGCCATTTTTAACTACATTACTTACTATTAGTGGATTACCTTATTTTTGTTGGTAAATCATGAGCAAACTTTAGCGTAGCTAGTGGACCTCTACTTAACCTCTACTTAACTCTCCAACTATCGGGATTGCAAATGACAGTCAGTTTTATTTTAACCGGTGATTTGAAGCGGCCGCAATAACACTACCGTACACTTTTATTATTACTATTACTGAACACCGGCACGTGTTTAGCTGTAATTCACTATTATGATCACAGACTATTGTTTAAGCTGTGTTTAACATTGCGTTAAACTTTTTGTTAGGATTGGAACACCTTCCTTCTGCGTTTCAACGAGCTTGACTTTTGCATCTCTGAAAATGAGACACTGAAGCACAGCTTGAACGAGTCAACCACGCCAGAGAGCACAGTGACAAGTAGTCAGGCACGATCCAGCACCCAATCACCGCCCCTCCTGGAGGACCCGGGGCCAATCAACATCTCTGTACCCATCACATTAACCCTGGATCCACTGAGGCCGTTTGGAGGATATTCGCGGAATATTACCCACCTCTATGCCAGTGTGCTTGGCCAGCAGGTTGGACTTAGTGGTATGTATCGTTTTTGGGTGTTCAAGTAGTCACTACTAGTTGTGTTATCGGTTCTGTGGGTGTTTTTAACTTGCATACTTATATATTATGTATATATTAAGTTATATGTGCTTTGAGTGTGACAATATGTCTACATTGGGATATGCAACAATTTAAGTTGCCATGTTTTATTCAGTTGAACAGGTTATAGCAGAGAGCTCTTGCTGCTTTGTTTTTTCCCCCTTAGCTGTGCTGACGCAGTCCAGTTAAAACAATGGTTCATTGTGCCGACGGAATAACATGGCAGACTGAATACCTTCTAGATATCACTTGCAAGCACATGTTTTCTCCCTTTGTGTTGCCAGTATACGCTGACTGTATGTGGGTATTTGTATGATTAAAGGGAGAGAGGCCCATGAAGAGATGAACATCACTTTCACTCTACCAGTGGCCTGGAACTCGGATGACTGTGTTCTTCATGGACACTGTGAGCAGGTGGTGTTCAGCACCTGTATGACCATCACAGCAGCCAGTAATGTCTTCCCGGTCACAGTGTAAGTGTCTGTTGGTAAACCTGTATGTTTAGCTTAATGATTTACTTTCTGTTGAGAGATTATAAGGGTGTTGCATGATGAGTATGTCCTGAAACTTTAAAGTCACTATGAAACGGAAGTTGCGATTGTCTTCTTCTCCGTATAGTGACGTACATCCGAGTGAAACGACTTCTGAAATTTGAAAAAACGTAGGGCGGGACTTCATGTCGCCCTCTCCTAATTGATTGGATTGTTGTAAGTTGGCCTAATACACCGCCGGTACTCATTGGACAGTCAGTATAGTCCTACCTCTTTTTCAGGCATTACGTCAAGCAAAGAAGTGTTGTTGTTTAGAGGGGGGAGAGCTTAATGTTTTTGATTAAAGATTACAAGTGCAAATAAATTTTACATAAATAATGATGTGCATGGAGAAATCATTGTTAATAATCACTGCAACGCTGTGTAAGAAAATTAATATTATTATTTTTAATTGCACGGTGACTTTAAATGTATTTGAATATGTGATGCTTTTGTAATTTTATTTATTTTTTTATTGCTATATTAGTTATATTTTAGATAATATAGTATTAAGCTCTATATTTTATTAACAAAAAAGGTTAATAGTTCAATAGGTTTAGTAAACTACAGTAACCCTGATCCAGATGAACTTGTCGAACTTAGTTTTCAGGCAACCCTTCCAAAGCAAAACAAATCAAATGGATGCAAAGTAGAGTTACATAGCTGAAGGCAGTTTTCAAGAGGCCTCATTTGAGTTTCCATTCAGGTCTTGTTTTTGAATTCTCTCCAGGCAACCGCCTCACTGCGTGCCAGAGACGTACAGCAATGCCACATCCTTGTACAAGATCTTCACCACGGCACGAGACTCGGACACCAAGTACACGCAGGACTACAACCCATTCTGGTGTTACAAAGGCGCCATCGGGAAGGTGTATCACGCATTGAATCCCAAGCTCACTGTGATCGTTCCAGATGTGAGTGTTTCCTAGTAAACTCATTTATATGATTAAATGCTTGTATAGGAAAGGCCAAAGAGGAAAATGATTTGAAAATGTTTATTTACCCTGTATACTCTAAATTTGATATACTTTGCATCTCTACCCAGGTGTAGAATATGAAGAATATGTTGTTGACTTTATAACAGCATGCCCTTTAATACATAGGCAGATATATTGCTTTACAAAGCTTTCAAAGTGTAACAATATATCTTTACTTTGACAGGACGATCGCTCTCTCATTAACCTGCACCTCATGCACACCAGCTACTTCCTGTTTGTTATGGTCATCACAATGTTCTGCTATGCAGTCATCAAGGGCAGGCCTGGAAAAGTTCGACAGAACAATCCAGAGTTTTTTTCAGAAAAGGTAAGGCGGTATGGAAGTAAAACGAGAGAGATAATCTGCCTGATCAGTCTGCTAGTTAACTTATAACAGAGAATGTTGTTTAGCTCTACACTGTTCCAGTGTCATAACCAACAGAAGTTACATAAATGTGATGTGGTCTGGGAAAACTGTCAGATGTCACGCAGGGACGTTTTCAGTAATATCAAAAAAGTTTTTGTTTTTCTCTGATATCTTGGCCAAATTCACTTATTTATTACTGAAAAATAGCAATTTATCGTGGCATGCTGATGTTTAAGGACTTACCTGGCGGAGCTGCAAAAATCACCCATAACTTTACCTTTTAACAATAACATTACAATTAAGATATCAAAATAAACCCCATAAAATGTAGAATTAAGGGGTATCAATGCATATTTCGTGCCAGTCCTGTGTAAACAACATGCAAAGTTTTTTATACAACGTTATCATCGGATGGTGGAGCTCGCCATCTAGAGTAGCGGCAGTCCTGGTCCCGGTGGGTATCTGCTCATTACATCTCCGGAACGAGATCACGAAACTTGCAAGGAGTGATCAAAAGTTCAGACACTAAATGCTCATAAAAAACAATGGAAAACGTACTTAGAACTACTAACTAGTTGTTGTCTTTGTTTGCTAGTCTCTTTGTGTAGTGATGCAGTGCTCTTAGTGCTCCTGACAGAGCTCCTGTTCTTTAAGTGTGCCCAGCAGAATTTTCATTATGTTTTATTCATAGTACGGTTTTATACAGTATTTTTATAGATTTCAACACTAGGAAATGTTTTTTTAAATTGTTAATTTTAACACAGTAAAATGACTTTTACTTGTGATACTTGACTGTTGTGCTTTTATTTTCATTGCCTATCTTTTAAACCCGTTTTTCTCCAAATTCCATTCCTGAAAATTATAGCGCTCAGCCGACTTCAGATAACAATAACTTTTGTTAAATACAAGGTATAAATAAAAACTGATTTGAAAAGGGCTTGGACATAAATATAAAATTTCACAATGTGTTGCGTTTTCCCAGCTCGCATCACAAATTGGAGCTTTTGAAGCTGGACTGATGTCATCCAGTTCACTACAATCATGTTGCTATAGTTGCTTTCTAAAAATGCTGTTTTTTCCACAGGTGGCCTTGTCAGCAGGATAAAAGTGGGTCGGAGGTGAACATCTGAGCCGAAGCATATCGGAAAGGGAAGTTGTGAGAAACTACATGTTGCCTACTGAACCCAGGAGAAGGGTGCAAAAAAAGCTCTCTGAATGCATTTCTCTGCAATGTTGGGTCTCTCCAACCAAAGACTTTTAAGTGCCTGTATCTACTGTGTAAATAATAATAGGACTCTTAAATTCAGTGAAAAAATAACAGTCTGCCTGAGCCCCTCGCACCCTACGGCATCCTGTAAATGTTCAGTATATCCAGTATCGAGAGAGGACGGTGGTTGACTAAAGATGTTAGGATGGGGAATATTACCTCCAGTAAATTATCCCATTGTCATATTTTATTCTTCTGTGCATTTGCATTCTTGATCACAGATCAAAAATTTGACCCCCACGTCAGATTTTTTTTCTTTTTTTTTTGCGAAATCATTACCTCGTCTTTGCCTTGTCATTCCTCCTCATGTCTTGGTCATAATTGACACTTTGATAGGTGTGTATATAGCAGATCCTGCATGGCAGATGTGTAGAGCTCTGCCATGGTTCGTGATCAAGGTTTTGGCGTGATCTTGGATGAATTACCCTAGAGATAACAACGGCATCCATTTTAATTTTTTCATTGGACTGTTTCTACTTCCTTTGACTTCTTTACTGGTTTGATGTTTTACTGTGAATGTGATTGTCTGAGAGAAATGCTTAAACTGAATTTAATGCAGTGCTCTGTAAATTCCTCATTCCTTAAGACAAACATGACAGGCTGAGTCATGCATCCCATGTCATTCAACCTCTGTGTTAGTGAGTCGAGGTAAAATTTTTGTTCTTGGAGCGATAGGTTTGTTTGTTGTCTGTGTGAGAAATCTGAAATGATTCATCACCTTGGTTAACCTCTCCTTTAGATCTCGCTTGTTTCTTGACACTGTTCGATTGAATGTATTTGTGTCAAGTAAAGCAAATTAACAGCAGCGATGATCTAAAATAATCTCGTGTAGATTTAACAAGTTAAAAAATATGTAAATCATTATTGTAGATATTAAATTTTTTGCAATCAACCCAGTTTTGCATTACCTGTTTCTCAACCATACATTCTGTTTCCTGCCTTTTTATCTCTTGCATTGTTTTTGTTTGCTTAATGCGATTTTTAAGCAATGCCTCTGTTTTTTTTTTATCTTATTTGCAATATGTGTCTCCTTGCCTTCATTGTACCTAATGTTTTGTAATGTTTACTTGCCTTAAAAACCATCATATCAAAAAACATACATGGTGTAAGAAGAAATATGCCGATTGTTGCCCATGCTTTCATTCTCTGTGTTGTGTTTCCTGCTTTTACCTGCATTCAAAAACCTGCCATACATGTGTACATAAATATATTTACAGATAAAAAGTGTATTCATAAAAAGAGAGATTCATTTGACTGGTGATTATCGGCAAGTCCATTTTCCCATCATGCTTCACTCCATGAAACCACATTGCTTATCACCATTGCTACATTCCACACTCATTACAACCCATAATAAATGCATCTAACCACTAATGTGCCTTTGCACTAGTCAAGCTGTGTCACCCATATACTGTACATAGCTTATCCAGTTTTCTCCAGACGATCCTGCAGTGTTCAGTTTGTGTAAAGATAAGTCTAAACTCCAATTCTTTTCCATTTCATGTCTTAAGCAAAACTCAGTTAGCTGGTTCTGGAGTGTGATTCAGTGCTTTCGATGTAATGAGGATGGAGCAAGAAATCTACATTTACTTTCCAAATCTATCGTTTGTTTACTAGAACTAGTACGATAGACATGGGATAACATGAAATACTTCGAAACTCTCGTATAGGAAAGCAATATCTTAAGCATTTGAGGTGTTTTTAGTATGTAGCACATTTCATATAGTTAACGTCACGATCAGCCCTGAAGTCATTTGCTTTTGTAGATTTATTTGGCAAATTTAAGAACAAATTCATGCCCTTCTGACTGCAGAATGAGCATTTCTCAAACCATACTGTACAAGCTTCATAACCGCAGCTGATGAATAATAACAGCGATCATTAAAGTTGGCCTTATGGGAGGACAATGGAAAATGACAGCGAATTCTACAGCCGCTGCTGCCTGATGCTCAGATCATATTGATCTTTCACCTTGGTTTTCCTTTGGGCTTGTAGGAATTGAGTGAAGTGTATCTGTGAGTGGTAGAGGGTCCTCTCCTCCGTCTGAGCTTGCGGCTCTCTGGTTCCTCTGTGTTCGGTGAGAGATGTTGCGAGCCCCTTGTCATGATAATGCATGATTGTAAATGTTCAACCTGCTGACCTGTTTGTATGAGGACAATCCCTCTGTTTATGTTATGTTTGTAAGATATTGTAGGCACATGCTTTGCTGAATAAAATCTGAGATAACACTGAGTTGTTTAATGTTTGGTCTTTTATTCATTTGCATTTTTACAAAGTCACTTCATCCTAGGATGGAGAAATCATCACCGGTATATTTATCTCCATTTATGATACCTTTGATATCATATTTGATTGTTATTTTACCTAACTTCTACAGATTATGGTTATTAATACAACAAATTTGACTTGTGTTACTGGAAAATGGAAAGCGAAGCATGAATGGTTTGCTGGATTATTACTCTTAAAAATAAAGGTGCTTAAAAGGTTCTTCACAGCGATGCCATAAAAAAAACGTTATTGGTTCTACAAAGAACCATTCAGTCAAAGGTTGTTTAAAGAACCATCTCTTTCTCACTTTTATATAATCTGAAGAACCTTTATTCGCCACACAGAACCTTTTGTGAAACAGAAAGGCTCTTCCAATGTTAAAGCTTCTTTATGCAACCAATGGCATCGAAGAACCTTATGAAGTACGTGTAAGTGGTTGGTTTTGTAGGGGGGTGTAACAGATGTCCTCCTTTCTGTTTAAGGCCATCTGGACGTAACTAATTGTATTTTCTGTCAATAACGGATTTGATTGTTCTTCAGCCAGTTCACCTGAGCAGCAAGAGCTGTTGCTCAGTTCAGTATTTATATTCTCTCCTATTTTCAGATACAGATGTTTTTAAACTATTCATAAAAAATTTAATATAGCTGTATGTATATATTCAATTACGTTTATAAAACTATTAATGTATGTTAAATGCTCTCTCGTTTGGATAAGTGTCTGCTAAATTAATAAATGTATAGTCCGATTTTTTCTATATGAATGTGTTCTGTTTTAGTAAATATGATAAATATGTTTATATTTCTATATGAGACTAAAAAGCATTAAAATCTTTATACTTCATTTTGAAGATAAGGTTGTCCCTCAGCAGAAGTACAGTGGCACTGTCTGCATGGCTCAGAGACAACGAAGTTTAAAGCAGAAGTCCCAAACAGACAGGAAAATATAGATTCGCTTCAGGGATTAGAACATTTGAGTGGTTGCATAGTCTGAAGTTTTTCCTTTGTGTGTGTGTGTGTGTGTGTGTGTGTGTGTGTGTGTGTGTGTGTGTGTGTGTGTGTGTGTGTGTGTGTGTGTGTGTGTGTTTTCTCTCTGAAATACAGCATTTTTATCACAAGCTCCTGTTGCTAAGATACCCAGGAGAGGGATGGCCTCTAGGCAAGTATACTCTGTCATGTACGGAGAGCGTGCTGTGCTTCAGGTTTGTGTGTGAGAGAGACATTATGAAACCAACTTTATTTTAGATTTATTTGAATGGAATTAAATTTGAGTTTTAGCTCTTTAAATGTTAAAAGGGTTGAGTCTATCATTTATTACTATAACTTCTACATGTTCAGCTCAAGTAAAAACTGTCTGAATAAGTTTGGTTAATGTGAATCAGTAATCCATCATTTTGAGTCCTGATAAACACACACACTATCTGAAAGTCATCTGTACTTCCTCTTTTCCTCTTTCTGTACAGATTTAGAGTTGCGAAATGTTAGAAGGGTTAGAAGATAAATAGTCTGATAAAAAATCTGTGGAAGTCTATAAGAACACGTTCTCTACGTTTAAAGGTGGGGTTAGGGGATTAAAAATATAATTAGGTCAGTTTAAAAAAAAATACTATAACTGTAAGGATAATAAAACCTGCGATCACCTCATTGTGGGGACCATGAACATACTGATGCTATAATGCAAATATTATATATTAAAAAATATAGGGAAAACTGTAAAAGTTCCAAAAAATGTTTTTGTAAGGGTCTGTGTCATAGGTTTGATTATGGGATAGAAGATAGCGCTTGGTCAGTATTAAAACGATAGGCAAGTCCCCAAGCAAAAGAAAGAGTGTCTGCGCACGTGTTCATCTCGTAGCAGGTTTCCCCCCGTACCAGGGTTGCCAACTCCACGGTTTTACCTTTTTCCACCAGACTCGAATGAAGCGGTAAACTGATTCCGCGGGTTAAAATTTGACATAGGCTATAACGTTACATAAATTGTAGTTGACATAAATTCATGAATTTAACAAATTTTCTGTACCAAATGTATATTCTAACTATAATAAGCTGTAAGAGTTCATTCAAATAGTTAAGGATTTTGTTCATCAGCAGTCGATCTCAAGGTAAGATGATTTTATTTATTTAAATATTCGCCTTATTCCGACCCACTTTTAATACGTCGCTCTTTCGCATTTTGTCATCCGGCTGCTGAATAACAATGTTGTAAAAACAGTTATGGTAAATATTTTCCACACCGGTGATATGTATGACCATGAAATGAATAAGCTGCCAGATATCATCTGAAGATATATTCAATTATTTTCTCTTGGAGTTGACGAGGCGGACTGTAGGCTACCTGCACAGTGTGAAAGTCGGTTGAGTGTTTGTACATGTTTTAAAAGCATTTTCTCTGCATGGGTCCATACAATTAATAAAGGGAGAAGACGGCTGGTTGTTTTTTATCGCACGACATCGCTTGCAAAAACTTGTAGTCTACACGTTCTGTTCCTATATTGTTATGAACTGCCAGCCTCCACCCGAGCTGCAGCATCCATCACGACAACTTGAACAAAAAACAACTCAAATACCCGCATTTAACCAATAACTGTCTTTGTTTTTATTAAATAAAAAATTGTCTTTTATTTTTATATTCCTGAATTGTTTTAATTTTATAATGCTATTTATTCTTTGTAAGAAAAGCTATTTGTATATTGGTCTGTTGTTGTATCATTTTTATGCTAAAAAAAAGACAAACGCTCAAAGCGGCGCCCACATTTACGCGCAAATACGTGTCAATGAATACTGTTATACAATTATTTTACTGATAGAATTGTCTAATGCATAACTGTGGCTGTAAAATGTGTATTTTTTGTTTGAGAGTGGCATATTTTTTAAAGTTGTGTTTGGGCTATTTTTTGGGCAAGTTTTGCTTGGCGATTGGGCGGGTTTTGTCACAATTGCAAAAACCTGGCAACCCTGCGCCGGTACAGAGTTAAAGATAAAGTGCTGCGCGCGTGACGGTTGAACATCAGGATTATGACTGACTCACCAAATCTCACACAATAAACACCTCGTTACATCTTCCGCGGGTTTGCTGGATTCACCTGCTGTGTTTTGGTTTGTGCACAACTGTCGATGCACTTTTTGTGTTTTCAGAGGACAGATGAGTGAAAGTAGACCGCGTTTGTGAAAAGCAAACTTTCTTTTGGGTGTCGGAACACAGTAAGTATGGAGCCTTTGTTGTGTTTACACCATGTTTATTGTTTTAATGTTTACTGTAGGGATAACTTATCAAACTTAGTGTGATGTTGTCACGTGCACTGTAGTTGAGGTTATTGAGGCTATATGATTCATTTAAAGGTTATGTCAGTCAGAAACGATACGTTTGTTATTCTGCTTAAGTTGAAGCATGAACAAAAAAACACTAGAAACACCAACGTTACACACAATGCCCCAAAAGCATTTGGAGATGGTACATTTAAAATGTGTATATTAAACAAAATATATATTTATTATAGAAATTGTAATTGTGTTTGAACATTTTAAACCAAAAAGCTGCAGACAAATTATGCATTTTGCATGTGAATACTTGTTGTTTGAATCGTATTTATAACATTAAGTAACATTCATATATTTGTGTAAAATAAGTGCACAAAAACCTTTTTGTAGCCACTGTAATCTGAAAATTTTGTAGGCTTGAATCATTTACTGACAAATTTGTATTTACAAACCGGGCTCTTATTTCAAAACATAGTCTTATAGCACGGGAATATTTGTAGTAATAGCCAAAATAATCTTAGGATATTAAGATCAGTTTACATAAAGATATTTTGTAAATTTTCTACCGTAAATATATCAAAACTTTATGTTTGTGATGTAACGGAGGCAGTGAAGAGCTGTGCAGTGTAAACTTCACTCTCCGACCTCAAGAGACTTTATCCACCTAGTTAGTGCGCCCGACTCCCAAGCCGGACCAATCCGGTTCGAGGCCCGCTCAATAGAACCGGTTACAGTGAGTATTATACTATGCAAATGACTTCATTTGTGCAACTTTAAAGGCGATTTTCTCAATATTTTGATTTTTTTGCAGATTTTTAAATAGTTGTATCTCGGCCATATATCGTCCTTTTCTAAAAAAAAAAAAAAAAACATATATCAATAGAAATCTTATTTATTCAGATGATGTAAAAATCACAATTTCGAAAAATTGACTCTTTTGTTGTCGAGCGTCACATTTGTTTCTCAGACACTGGGAATGGACCCTTTTCTCCCTCACAGAAAGTTTTACAATATACCTATCCTTTAATATGGTATTCTAACCGGTTTACCGGCACAACAGACCAACCAAATGAGATTACCATGATTTATATTGAGCGATGGTAAAGGCCAGGTCAATAGTGAAACCTTTAGCCTGTAGCACTTATGAGGCCTGTCTGACTTTGGTTCTATCACTGTCACTCTTTTGTTGCTTTATTCAATCACTGTAATCAGTGGAGCAGCAGGATGTTTTGGATGAATTGTTCTCAGGTCATGTGATCCGATCCATGCAGGAGAGAAGTGGCAAATCTGATCTGGGATCAGCTTGAGAGATTTACACAGGCTCTAGAGTTTCCTCCTGCTGCTTTCCTCTGCTTACGATCACATACGGCCTGCCGTGACAGCTCTTTATCGCTCACTCTTGTAAGGTAAACACACTATGTCTCTCTGTGTCTGTTTACTAACAGCTTTTAAGTGAATTAGACTTGAATGTCTGCCAGAATGTATTCATCTAAATGAGGTGGCTTGCTTGGAGTCCTGGAGACTTGTAGTTAATGCAAGATTACAGTTTCCCTTTTTCTTTTATATAGGAAGTGAGAGGTTTTACATGTTTACATGGGTTTTAGGTCACGTGTAAGTGGTTTGACGAATACAGGAGATCTCTGGTGGTGTTTATGGATTCTTTTAATTTTTGAAAAGTTAGGAATAGATTGGCTTTTAAAAACAATGTTCTGTATTTAAAAGTTACAGTTTTCAGTAAAGTTTGCTAATGTAACCAAGTAGTTGATCATTGAAAGCCTTTGTTATCTGTGCCCGAGGCCTATGCACCAGCACTGAATATTGTACACGAGTTCTCATGGAAATGTAAATAGACTTGCTTGGCCATTATTGCGAAGTGTGTGTGTGTGTGTGTGTGTGTGTGTGTGTGTGTGTGTGTGTGTGTGTGAGAGAGAGAGAGAGAGAGAGAGAGAGAGAGTGAGGATGTTGGGATTTTTCTGTAACCTGTGAGTGATTTAATAGACGAATTTACAGCTTTGATATTTTGGATATTTACACTGGCCATGTGAGGTGTGATGGAGTTTGTACACACACAGTATATTAATCTGACTTAAATAGAAATGAACGTTTTTAGAAGAATTTAAAGTCGCAGTTTTAGCAATGCAGCTAACTAAATGAAAACAATAACATGATAACATAATCCAAAACATGTTTTTTGAAGTGTTTCTGTTTTTGCAAATAAACTCTTTAAATTCAGTTTTGTTTATATTTGACGCATTACACGTTTGCTCGCCTTTTGAGTCGTTTGTTTCTGTCACATAAGCCCTTTTATTAAACTTGCCTTTAACTCGTCAATTATTCATTAAATACACACTACCTTATCATGGAAAAAATATACCATTCAATGTAAGGTAACATTATTTTATCCCATTTTTATCGTGTTATGTGTTCTGCTTAGACTCTTGAGTCTTTTGGCAGGTGTTGCGAGATGAATAATCCAATAATAAATTGAGCCGTGTCCCTTTTCTTTTACATAATAATCAAATGTATCACAACAAGCATCTAACACCTGTCATAGCCAGTGAAGCGCTCTTTCATCGGCTTTGCTGTTAAAGGTGAATTAGAAATTTTATAATACCAGTCAGAACCAATTATATTGTGTCAATTATTTTTCATTATCCCTGTTTTACTGTATATTTATATTATGGTTTATTTAAATCATGGGAAACCATCTTGTAATGTTTTGTAAGATGATATATATTTGTATTATTCTAATGTTTCGCAGCTTTTCTTTGAAACATGACAGAGACTATGTTTGGCAATGAGAATGAGCAGTGGGTGTGTCCCAATGACCGACAACTAGCCCTTCGAGCAAAGTAAGCAGAATTTTTCCGCTTTATTTTTTTTAATTACAGAGCATCAATTGACAACTTAACCAGTATAATGAGCATGTTGAGAAACTGTATAGTCTCAGTTTTTAATGTGATCATGTTTGCATGATGAGGACACATTTAACTAATCTGACTATGTATTTTAGTGATCTCCAAAAAGGGATTTGTGTGTCTGTGTTCTAACCAGGTTACACGCGGGTTGGTCCATCCACACATTTCAGACAGAAAGGCAGAGGAAAGCTCAGACCCTTGAGAAGACGGAACTGGACATCATCATGGGCGTCATTCACCGTGCGGAGCAGCTTGAGCTTATTGAGCAACTCAGGATTGGGTGAGACATTTCAGAACTTTTCAGTTTTGTCTAAAAACATAATGTGAGTCCCATTGCAGTCTGTGCTTGGGTATCTGAAGTAGTAAGTATCTTTACCATTCGAGTTATGGATTTCATGTATTGTTTTATATAAAGACATGTATTTAATCGTGTGTTTGTGTGTGTTTCAGACGTCTAGTGGAACGTCTAGAGAACATGAGGAGGTCTGCTGTTGGGAATGGACTGTCACAGTGTCTGCTGTGTGGAGAAATGCTGGGTTTGCTGGGCTCCTCATCCATCCTCTGTTTGGATTGCTGCATGGTACAGACTGAACTAAATATTCAGAAAAAAATTTTCTTTACCATTTGTGACCCTGGCCCACAAACCAGTAAAAAAAAATTTTCATTTAGATTTATACATTATCAGAAAGCTGAATATATAAGATTTTCCTTGATTTCCATTGATTGGTTTGTTGGGATAGGACAATATTTGGCCGAGTTACAACTATTTGGAATCTGGAATGTGAGGGTGCACAAAATCAAAATATTGAGAAAACGGCCTTTAAAGTTGTTAATCAGAGGCGCTGTAGCAAGCTGTTGCTAAGAAGAAACAGGTTTGTTTTAACTCTCTCTATTGGCTTACCGCTGTAATGACGTTTGGAGAGTAGATGAACCCGAATGCTAAAATTCTAAGCTTTACATAGATACCAAACTTAAGTGGGTAATTCCCAAAGAGCGGACAGCAGCGAGCGAAGTTTGTAGGCGTGTTTCCGGCCATTTCTTTCTTGATTTTATCAACTCATAAAAATAAAGTTTTGATATTTATGGTAGGAAATTATCAAAATATCTTCATGGAGCATGATCTTTACTTAATAACCTAATGATTTTTGGTATAAAAGAAAAATCGTCTAGTTGTTCCAAACCTGTATACATTTCTTTGTTTGGTTGAACACAGTGAAAGATATACAATGCTTGTAACCAAACAGTTTTTGCACCCCATTGACTACTATAGTAAAAACACAATGGTAGTCAAAAGTGCCCCAGAACGTTTTGCTGTTTTACATTCTTCAAAATATCTAATTTGTGTTTAACAGAACAGAGAAATTTAAAAAGTAATTTTCCTACTATGGTTGTCAATGGGGTTTAAGAACTGCTTGGTTTGGATTCTTTCAAATATCTTTCTATGTGTTCGTCAGAACAAAGAAATGTATACAGATTTGGAACAACTCAAAGGTGAGTAAATGATGACGGAATTTTTATTTTTGAGTGAACTGTCCCTTTAAAGTGGCAATCCGTAAGTTTTTTTTATTAAAAATGAACAAAAAACAATTATTGAGCAAGTACATGAAAGAACAGTGTTTAAAACGATGTCATTACCCTTGCTGGATTCACCACGGACAGCTTGTAATAGCGGTTTTTAATTTTCTTGTCGGGTCGTGTTTCTCCGGAAATCCTTATATGGTGTCTTTCGTTATAGATGTGCTACTGATGTACAGTTAAGATTCTTACCGGTTCACTGTCACAGCCTACACGTGACATGCGATTTAAAACATCAGACTCATCCACGCAGTTGAGCAGTGCCGAATTACAACTCACATAACACATCACCTGCAGTAGCAAGTACAAACTGAGATGGCGACAAAGAGGCCATTCTTTCGGACAGCCACTTTAACATGTCAGGGTTGGCTGTGAATTGACTTGTGCAGTAACTGTGAGACCATGTGGTGGCAGCAGAGAACGTGATTTGAAGATGCTCGATCTCACGTTATTCAGCACAAAATTTGATCAGACAGACCTACTGAGTCATTTAATATATCAAGTATAGCCCAAAACTGTTTTATATATACATTATACATATACTGATTTACATGCGCATAAAATATCAATTTTATTGCTTATTATTTCAGTTTTGAATTGTAAAAAACAAAAAACAAGTACTGACACAGCCCAAGCAATACCACAAGGGGTCAGTATGTGACCAAAACTAGTTTTGTGTTATTTCACTTCAGCTTAGTTTACATTTTGAGACAGTACCTGGTTTGATAGTTTCCACTGATGTTCCGGAGCACTGTTTGTAGAGACACATTTTCCACATACCATGTCTAAACGAAGCACTTAGGAGTGCTGAAAGATTGAATGAGGTTCTCAACAGTATGTCTGCGTAGGTGGAGGACAGCATCTGTCACGTGGACCATGATGCTTTCTCATCAAGCCTGTGACCTGTGGTCATTCTAAACAGCTGTTCTCTTTAGATCTCAACAGAGGCACAATAGAGTTTTAAACATGCAGAGGGCATTTATGACATTATAATTACTATTATTATTATTATTATTATTATTATTATTATATGATTAGATTTAAGCAACATACCACCATCTTTGTAGTGGACTATCAATGGTCAGTCTAATGTCATACAGAATATGATGGTGAGTTATTGTTGATAGTAATGATTAGATATGTAAATCTCTACCTCAAGAGCTCTACCTCATGTCGCTCTTGATGTTGAAAATCAGTTGGTTGTGAACAAAGTTTGGGCAGCGATACACGCTTTTATCCAAAGCAACTTACATTGCATTAAAAAAATAATGTATTTAGTTTGTGTTTAATGTATTTGTAGTTTTTCATATAGTATATATATATTATATATTTTTACAAATTATTATACTCTAAGTTTATTAGTGTATGTTCATTGGAAATCAAACCCACAACCTTTTGTGCTGAAAAAATGTCTTATTCATTCATGTAATTTTTTATTCATTCATTCAGCTTATCAAATAACCAGAAAGACACCAACTGTTCTGTTCAGTGATGCATTGGGTTGTAAACTTTATATATGCTCTCGAAAAGAAAATAGCTCACAGGTTTAAAGATGACACTTACAGAGGTTTAGTAGCAATTCAATATAATTGAAGAGATGTCATTGTAAACTCGCTTGCTCTACCTCAAAGCAATTTAAGTATACTGCTTAAAACTGCTAAAAATGAAATTACTGGCACTTCAGTCTAGTGTTTGTCCTATATTACATAAAGCCTGATTAAAGTTTGTTATTTTATTCTTATTACATCAAGCCCTTACCTTCAAATTGATTCTAAAGTAATATAAATTCTGCTGTGATTTAATGTAATGTAGTGCAGTGTTCTTCACTCAGTCAACAGAATTACAGGGTGGACATGTTTTTCTATGTCTTAACAATTTGGATTAAACGCATTGCCTGTTATCTCTCACAAAAGTCAAATTTAATTTTAAAATAGTTAAATAATATTGCTGTGCACTTCCTTGTATATTGAATTGAGCACACACAAATCCACTCCAAAACAAGTTTAATGATCAATAACACCAGACCCGAATGTCTCAAAAGACTCGGTTTTACATTTCCAAATTTTCTGTCATTTGTAGGTTTACTGTTACTGTAGGTCTACTGAGGCGTTTAAGTTTTACACCGTGTTAAAAAAGAAAAAGTTCAGCCAAAACAAACAGTAAAAGACTAGTGTTGCAAAGTAAACATCAATGCATCATTGAGCTAAATTGAGACTTTTACGGGGATGAACACCATACTAGTTTTACTACACATCATCTGTAGCTCAACTTTTGTTGAAACACCTTTTCAGAAAATCAACTTTATTGTGATAATAATCACATTTGTACTTTTTCCATAAAAGTAGTATGCATCTTACTTGGTTTAAATCGCATACAATTCAATTTGTAATTTGTCAAATTGTTCCACGGTTTGAGGGTTTGACATAAGTTTCACTTACATTAAGAGTATAGAGGTTATAGTTTATAAAATTGTGTTTGTTTGGCCTGCATTAATGATATTTATTTTTTATTTTTGCAGAAAGTGTGCACTAAATGTGGGATTGAGACTCCAGGCAGTCAGAAACGATCTCAATGGCTTTGCAAGATCTGCAGTGAACAGAGAGAGGTAAAGCACCACACAGTTCAACTTTAAGTTTTGTGCCCGTACAATGGATGTCAGTGGGTACCAGTGTTGGTTGGTTACCAACGTTCTTCAAAATACCTTTCAAAAGAAAGTCATACAGGTTTGGAATGACATGCGGGTGAATAAATGATGAAATAATTCAGTCCAGTATGTTCAAACTTTCATTCCAAGTTTGTTTTTTAAGTTCAATAAGAAACCTAGCAGCCGTTCAACAAAAGTGAAAATGATGGTTGTTGACAAAAGGCTATGATACCAATCTTGAGATAAGTAATGAGTGTTCAGTGTAAGGTGAAACAGGCCATATTGTTTGTGGTCAGGAAGATGATGTCATGTCCAACATTTAATAAGGAAATCTCATCTGTCACTTCAGAGCTCATGGAGAAATTTAACTGCTTTGTTTAGGTGTTGATTTGGTTTTTTGTGAGTGTGTGTGTATGTGGGTCATTCTGAAAGACAAATCACTTAGCCTTCCAACCTCAGACAGCTGAAAACCTTGGGCACACTTGTAATGTAGTCTGAACATTAAATATGATCTTGTTAAATCATGTTTTATCTTGGATAAAATGCAAACTGCTGATTTGTGTTGAAATTTAGAAGCTCAACTTTAATGTAAAGCAGAGCGAAATTTTAAATATTCCAAGTGAAAATATAAGTTTATTTTTCAGTTTTAGGAATATGTTTTTCATGTACCGCTGTGCATAGAATGGGCCTAGTATCTAACACAAACCTGCCTGGAAATCTGCAGAATGTGATAGAGGCTCCATGTACAAGACAGCCGCTGGCAAACTGTCTTATCGCAGGAACAGCAGATAATAGTGTCTGTTGTCAGAATGAGTAAGTTTTACACTTGCTGTCAGAGGAGCACTCTAAGTTTGCAATTGAGACTTTCTCTCCTTTTTTATTATTCAGTATTATGTTGTCTCAAGCTTTCCTTACCTTTGACCTTTGATTCCTTGATCTAATTTGTGACTGTAGCATATTATTTACATTTACATTTACATTTATTCATTTGGCAGAAGCTTTTATCCAAAGCGACTTACAATTGAGGAAAACAGCAAGCGATTCGTCTAAGTAAGCAATATCCATGAGAAGTGCTAGTAATACAATACATTATACAATAATACATTATAAGTGGTACTTACTAGTAGGGGTAGGCATTTATCAAAAAGTATGATCAAAGATCAATTTCACAGTATGAGTAATTTATTTCACGGTAATATGTATCATAGTATAGTTTAGAAGCATCTGTCTTGTGAACACATCTTTGTCTAGTTAAGGACAACACATTTTGTTACTTTTAACTAAACCTTGTATTGTCCCTTTTATTTATTTAACATAAAATTGACACATCAAAATTTCACAACACGAAAAATTATTTAACACATCCTTTATGAGTTTAGAAACCCAAACCATGTCCACACCACAGATCTTTTTTCATCTTTTAATAATAAGCTGCTCCTTGCGCTTGGGATTTGTTTGCAGTCCTCTTGTTCTGTGTGTTTATACTTACAAAAGAAAATCACTTTTGGTTGACATTTTTGAAAAACGTTTTTGTTTTCAATGAGGTTTAAAAGGTCTAAGGGTTTAATAGTCTAAGCCTCAGACTCAGGCGTCATCTGATTCAGGGTTCAGGGTTTCCAGAAGACGTGCATGTTGCGTTCTTTAACGGTCCACCTGAAAACAACAAAAAGCCGCCTGGTTGAAAAAGTAAGCTGTTGGTTTTACATCAGTTACAATGAGAATGAATCACAATTGACTAAAGGTGAAATTCTTAAAAGAATGCAAGGTTCACAGCATAGAGTCATAAACTTGTTGTAAACTTGTGAGATGTTTGTAAAGCACACCGATCTGTTACTGTGGAGACTTTTACACGGCCCAAATACACCGATCAGGCGTAACATTATGACCACTGACAGGTGAAGTGAATAACACAGATTATCTCTTCATCACGGCACCTATTAGTGGGTGGGATATATTAGACAGGAAGTGAACATTTTGTCCTGAAAGTTGATGTGTTAGAAGCATGAAAAATTGGAGAGGATGAGAGCGAATTTGACAAGGACCAAATTGTGATGGCTAGATGACTGGGTCAGAGCGTCTTCAAAACTGCAGCTCTTGTGGATGTTCCCAGTGTGCAGTGGTCAGGATCTATCAAAAGTGGTCCAAGAAAGGAACAGTGGTGAACCAGCAACAGGCTCATTGATGCATGTGGGGAGCGAATGCTGACCTGTGTGGTCCAATCCAACAGACGAGCTACTGGAGCTCAAACTGATGAAGATGCTGGTTCTGATAGAAAGGTGTCAGAATACACAATGCATCACAGTTTGTTGCGTATGGGGCTGCAAAAGCGGGACCAACACAATATTAGGAAGGTGGTCATAATCGTATGCCTGATCTTATGCCGATGGTGGCTCTGAATTCTCAAAACACCTTAGAAAATCGAACCGGTCCGATTTTTTTTATGACGGACGAAAATTTCGGAGGCAGTGTGTAAATGTGATTGACACAGTGTGAGGTCGTATTTATTTTTTAACATGCGAAAGTTTCGGACTCAGTGTGTAATGGCCTTTACTCTTTGTAAACTCAAGTTTTTCTAGTAACCTCACAGAACTTATCACCTGTGTCACCGAATAACACCCTGCTGCCCTCCGGCTCAGATCTCAGTGACCCTGTGCCCTCTTTATAAAGGGTTCCTGTCCCAGCCTATTTAAGCACACAAACCTTCAGTGCTAATCACAGCACATCACGCCACAATTAGCCTGAGATGAGTGTTGTCAGACGCCCCCTAACCACCGCTCTCTACTTAAAGCCCAGCAGCTAATCTTGAGCGACGAGAACAGTAAATGGCAGAAAGGATAAAGAAAGAGTTGGACAGTGATAGACTTTAAGTAAGATCACTTGTTAGCCTTGGGGTTCGTTTTAGCTCATGGTGTCCTGGAAAGCCTTGTGTTGCACATTGTGACTATAGGGATTGGTTTTTGTGTTGGCGGTGTAGGAGGGATGTTACATCAGGGAGTCAGGCATGTAGTCAGTACTTACTGTGCTGTCAGTCAATCATCGCTTTGGCTACCCAAGTAGCTGTTAAGGGATCATTGAGTTTGTTTTTTGTTGAAGATGCTGTTTAGTTTTGTTAGCACAGTTGGTAGATCGTTGCATGAGCAATGCAAAGTTCATGGGTTCGAATCCCAGGGAACACATGCTTTGAATCAAAAATAAATGTTAGTTTTGCCTGTGTTTATTGGGAAACCCACACATCAGAAACTGCATCAATCCTGCATCCATCTGCTGGCCTCGTGCCGCTATCAGATCATTTACTGCTCCCTTCCCAGGACATGGCGTTTTATCTGAAACATTCAGCATTCCACAGCCCGTCTGTCAGAGCGGCCCCTGCCATCTGAGGTTAAACACACAAGCACAATAAATGCAGAGGCCCGCTCAACCTGTCCCAGGAGACTCAGCTGTAAGTCAGGTCTGCAGAGATGCTCTTTCATCAACAGGAAATAGTTTACCAACACGGGAGAGATTTACAGTGTGTTCTGGGACTCAACAACATGATTTTAAAACAGCTTTATATCTATTTAAAAAGAATAAAAAAGATGCATAGTTAATAGCTCCATTAATATGCACCAATACATTCTATTACTGTACTATAGACAAATGCTTTTACGGTAAGCATTAATTTGCAATTTTTGTATATTTTGATACAGTATATTAATATTTGGATTGGCTGTACTGACTGCAAAAACAGTCAAAACTGTACTTGTATTTCGGAATAATTTCATAGCGGTGTGTTCCCACCAAGAGCGAATTAAACTATTTCTGCTAGTAAATTACATACAAAGTTGATGCAAAGATGCAAATAGACGCAAATTCATGCTGGGCGATACGAATGATGCACATTGGTTGCGATATTTATTTCAGTCACGTCTTTTGTGCACGTTGAAAAATGTCACCACACGGGATATTTGCACAAAGAGCTTATTGACACGTCCTGATGCGTGAAGACACTACTCATCGCTCAATGTTTTTATCTGCATTAGTGACACGAAAAGAAATAATCCTGCAAGTTTTATAGAGCAAGGAAAGCAATTCTTTGCTTTTGTCGTGTCTTTCGCACCACAGGAAAGATTTTGTAGTTCTGGAGTACGGCCCACACAGCTCCAGTTGCTGGTTTGCATTCATAAGCTGGTGCTTTATTACTTCTTGCGCTTTTAAAGACCTCATAAAGTTTATATAGGCTTCATTCACTTGAGTAGATGGAGAAATACTAAAGCACACAAATTATCCTTGAAGAATCCAAATACTGTATATTTTTCCCTAAAAGATGGTCAAATGAATGCAATATCTGGGGTTAGTGAGGTGTAACGTGTTTGTCATGCCATAAACCTTATCGCAGTTCTACAGAGTGGGCTTAAACCAGACAAAAAGTGTCTGTTTAAAAAATGTTGTTTAATTTTTTTCTGTTATTATAGAATAATGTCAGCTTTTGCAAGAACTTTAGATGTAAATTCACGCATGCATTTTCTTTCAAATGTGCCAGAAAGAGCTGCTTTTTTAGAGATTAGTGCAGTCTTATAGCAACCGTCTGCTATTAACTCCCCATAATATACAGTGCTGAAATGAGACGTAAATTAAAACCAAAGCCAATAGTTCTGCCTGGCATGTTGATCTGTAATATATGATGAAGAATATAACTTGGGTTAAGAGTTATAATGCTGCCAAGTGCAGAGAGAGCTCATGCAAATTAAAAGGCGTGCTGGGTAACAGATAGGACAGACTCTGAAATCTCCTGCCGCCTGAATCTATACCGAGTGTGGGATTGGATTGATTTGCTTGGATCTCCTGGGTACAAATACTGCCCAGAGGCTAGATCTCTCATGCCAATGAAACAAATTGTTAAGTTCATTTGATTTTGTCAGCGCCAGAGAGTAAACAACCAAGAGATTTGGAGAAGTGCTGAGCAGTTCTGTTAGTTTATTGCGGTTTTGCTGAACACTTAGAAAGGTTAATTTTGAATTACATAAGAGCAGATGTCACAAAACATTGGGTTAATGGAAGTTAATTAAATACAGGTCAGGGTAAAGCTAAAAATATCGTCAACCATGCAAATGTATTTGATGTGTTGTTTTTATTAGTAACATTTTACTATATTATGTAGCTGTTTATTCTTTCTTTTTTTGCCAAATGGTTATTAACTCCTGTGTTTTTTTTAAGCTTGGTGCTTAATGTAAATTTTAGACTTTGTTTGTGTCCATTTGTCAGGCACGATCATAATGATGAGCCTGTAGATTATCCGTAATGTTTTTCCTCTAGTAAGATGAAATCCGTAGAGGTAGAGTTTTATCATTCAAGATTTTTCTCATTGAAAGTCCCATCAGGTGTTGTGGCACCACTGCAGCTGTAATGGTATGTAAATTTCTCCATACGACAGATAGAAAATGACTCTCCATCTTGCTATGTTGTAATAGAGTCATACGGGTCGGTAATTCTGTAAACACCCTCATTCATGAGCTGCACGGTGGCATGTGATCTGCTGTTGTGGAAATGCGCAGTAACGCCGTAATCTTGACTAATGCAGTTATTCATTGAGTTCTTTAGGAATGTAATATCACTTTAGACTGGCTTTCTGTGTATTTATAATCAAATCATTTAATGCCACTTAGTGATTTCAATGGGAAAATTGTAATTTATTTAACACAGTTATATTGACTATTGACTATATTTCATTAGAATTATTGCTCCAAATTAAACCACTAAACTATTTTTTTGAAGCTGAAATTTATAACGTTTGCCTTTAAATCAGCATCTGTGTTTTGTTTATTGATATAAAGAGCAGTGAATCTTAAAATTTGGGAATGTATGGTTGTTTTAAATATTGTTCACACACACACACACACACACACACACACACACACACACACACACACACACACACACACACACACACACACACACGTTGGGTTGGCTTTCCATGTTTTATAGGGTCTTTTCAAAGACACAGAATCATTTTTTACTGTATTTTTTACCTAGTCTGTCATTTTCTCACAATATTGGGGTACTTTTAAATGTTGTTTATAAGCAGTCGTTTTTTTAGGTAACTTATTTTTGAAAACAGGTTGTTTGGATGACTACTAGAGAGTGATTTTTAAGAAGAAATTGTATGCAATGAATAACAGTGATTGTAAAATGTGTATTTTAAATATGGAATTTTAAGTTTTGGTGTTTGGGCTTGTGTCATTGGGCTAGTTTTGATTGGCAATGGGTTGATTTCGATACACAGATCTGGCAACCCTGCTCAGCAGTTCCACCTTATAAAGTGAACTCTGACCTTAACATAGTGTTCCTAACAGCGTATTGCCCAGCTAATCTGACTCTTGTCTTATAATGCAAAGCATGTTATCTTAAAGCAGCTAACCTCTGTTGCACAAACCTGCGTCCGGTTGACACGCTCTAGTCCTCGATGGCCTAATGAAGTTCCGGTTGATTTTTCCTGGAACACAGGGCTCAAGCAGAGGTTCTGGTCACCATTGGTTGCGTGCCCACCAGCCACAAAAACTCATTTCACGAAACGCTGCCTCCCCCGTTCAAATTAGCGATGCTATCACAAGGCTAATTAAAATGCCAAGAGGAAATTGTTCTGTGCGATTTGCCTTTCATTTCATTCAGCATATTCCAAATCTGTCAAATGCGAACAGAAATAATTTCTATCCGGCAAAGTGTGCAGGGAGGATTATGATAGCCGGTCTAATTCAAAGCGACAGTAGTATGTTTCTCAGGTGTATCATGAAACGTTAAATGATTTGACTCCGCTGACCTCTAAACAGCACTACTGAATGAACGGAGATATAAAATGAATTGCTAAAGGGTTCTTGTTACTGACCACACCTCTCTTCCTCATTCTAGCCAATAACAGTACTTTAGTCAGGGAGGGAGTGGATCTCATTCAGCACTTTTCTATAATATTATGGGGTTTTATGACGGGGCTATTTGCTTCCCTCTTACAGCCATTGACATTAATCTATGTTGGGCTCAATGTCATATATTTCCTATAAAAGGCCATGTGCTTCCTATCACAATTTAATATGTGTGCCTTGTCACATCTGATTATATAACAGGCACTCATTTGGCAAGCGTAGTTTGCTAAAAGGTCCACTAATACTATACCATACTCTACCTCACTCTACCTCACATTCCTAGTCAAAGTGTATTATACTGTGATATGTATTATGCTATACATGGTATTTCCAGTTTATAATACATGTTTACATAGGCAGAACAGTTCTACTATGTCAGAGCTATAAATGTGTTGCAGTGAACTTATATTGTGAACTTATATGAAGTGTGTGTGTTTTGCATGCATCTGCACGAAGCAGCATTGATGGAATGTTCTGTGTCTGTTTGTTGAAGAACAGACATGTATTCCCTGCAGTATACGCTTTTAAAGATAACAAGTCTCTTGATGCTGTTTTCAGAGACATGATTACCTCTGTATTTTCTCCTCTGCTGCTCTTCACTGACCTTGACAAAACATGTCATGTTACCTGAATGTTCTCATACTGTTTTTAAGCATCCCCACGTTTGGAATACGGTTCACCACCTCAATATGATCTTTTTTAAATGTCTACTTGTTCATCATGAAATTTAGGTCAAGATTTAGAGTGGTCCACCCAAATATGTATCTTAATTTCTTTCTTCAGCTGAACACAAATTTGATTGAATAAAAATATGCCTCGGTTCTCTTGTGAATAGTTAACATTATATTTTGTAACAAGACACACAATAACCAATAACCACTGACAGCTGACAGCTTTCACATTTTAACAATTGCAAGATCTGGTTAAATCTGATAAAGGTCCAATCAATTTGATTTCTTTTTATACAGAAAGCCTGTATATGTCTGTACATGTTCCTCATTACCCTTTATTGCATATATTAAATATGCATATAATGTGCATTATATATATTTTTGAATTCTGCTGTCAACTAAGGTTTTAAATAGGTTAAAGGAATAGTTTACTTTAGAATTAAAATGTTATGATTATTTATTCACCCTCGAGATGTTTCAAATCTGTATACATTTCTTTGTTTGGTTAAACACAGAGAAAGATATTCGGACGAATGCTTGTAACCAAACAGTTTTTGGGTCCCATTGACCACCAAAGTAGGAAAATGACAATGGTAGTCAAAAGTGCCCCAGAACTTTTTACTGTCCTACATTCTTCAAAATATCTCATTTTGTGTTCAACAGAACAAAAAAATTATGGTAGTCCATGGGACCCAAAAACTGTTTGGTTACAAGCATTCGTCCAAATATCTTTCTCTGTGTTCAACCAAACAAAGAAATTTATACAGATTTGGGGTGAGTAAATAATCATACAATTTTTATTATAAAGTGGACTAGTCCTTTAATGCATTAGTTATTCATATATCATGAACTAACATAAATAATTGTATTAACATTAAGTAAAACATTAATAGTATTAATTAATGCTGAAAAACTATATTAGTTCATGTTAGTTAATGCATTTACTAATGTTAAAGGAGCCGTATGTAACATTGACATTTAGCGGTTGAGCTTGGTATCGCAGTCTAAATTCAAAATATTGGCGAGGGTTTTTCCCTGGCAACCAAGCAGTGGAAAAACACTGTTGGATAAATTGGCAGTGGTCACATGGCCCAAAACAACAGCAGACATTCTGGCACTGAACGACTATTTCAGAGAAGAATAACTAGCTGTAGCATTGCATTCCGAATAAACACGTATGTGAACGTAGCATGTTTCGTAAATATCTATGAACATATAGTATTTTATTGATTTAGTACAGTAAAGATGTTACATACAGCTCCTTTAACAAATACAACCTTATTGTAAAGTGTTACCAAAAACATAATAAGAACGTCACTTTCTCTGAAGGTTTATTTTGCGTAATTGTTGCTTATTTGATTCTATTTTTCTCAGATTCAAACATGGAACCGGAACACATGTAAGCTCCAGACAGAGAGCGAAAACACGTTTCATTTCCCTTTATTCACTTCTTCCACCTGCAGAGAGGATCATTTTTCTAAATGACACGTTATCTCACACTGATAAAACACATTTCTGGGAAAAATTCTGTTCAAGTCCTTTATTCATAATTGTGTATGGTATTTTTTTCCACTTCGAGCGACGTGATTGTGGTAGCAGTTTGAAATGCCCATTTTTCTTTGCTGCGTATCAAAAATTTGTACCCTCAGATAGAAACACGAAATGATAGCTGCCTGCTTTTTGGCTTCTGCGCTAAACGCGAAACGTTTCTTGCCGCCCACGTAAAACTCTCTTTCAAAAACGTTACAATTACACCAAAAATGCAAAATAAAAATATGGTTCTTGAAACGTTCTTTAAAGATGCAAAAGGTTCTATTTAGAACCATGTCTTCTGAAGAACCATTTTTCTGCTGAAATGGTTCTTCGTATTGGGAAAGGGTTCTTTATTCCTGCCTTTTTTGGTTTAAATTAAATCAGTTCTTTGGAAGCTGCCTCCTGATTGGTTGTTTCTCCTGCATCACAGTCCTGATTCAACAGTCCTGCTGAGCTGATAACACCACACAGGTAAACTTCAGACTGTTTTAATGATATATTTTATAGTTATTAATACAGTTAATAATAATATATTTATGGTTATATAATTTATGGGAATCTGCTTTAACAATTATTTAGGATATATACATTGATAATAAATCTGGTAAAATTATATCAATCATTATTTACTTCAGAAACTGCCAAAAAAAACATTTTTCTCATCTCTCATCAAATATTTTCATGTATATTAATGTTTCTTGAGCAGTGTTTGGTACAACATGTATTATTTAGGTTTATTTATTGATATTTCAGTGTTTTGTGTGTAAGCTTGTGTTGGGAGTGAACTTGTTGGGAAGAGACGTGTATTTCTCACAGTGCTAACCAAGAATCAGTTCAGCTCAGAAATCTGACAACTGGGTCATACCTGGTGTTTTGTATGTGATGTTTTCATGTTTCTTTTAAAGTTTATACCATTTCCACATTAAAATGACAGTAATTTACTGTAAAAATCATTTTGGAAATGAAAGTTGTGTGTGTTCTTATAACACATGTACATTTCTCTGTTTTAGGTGAATCATAAGCCAAACTCTAAACAGCTGCAGGTCTAACTTTGACTTAATGGTTGAGGAAAATTCTGTGACACATTCATGGCTAAGTCATCAAAATGTATGTATGAATGAATCTTTAGCCAAACATCATCTATTAACCTGTTTATACTGCATTAGTTAGCTCAAACAAACTGTCATATCCAAAAACCGCTACACTAACATCAGCTTGTTTTGTCTTTATGTCTCATCTTCAGGCTCATGAAGACACCCAAGACTGACAGACCCAGCTCTGGATCGGCCTGATGCTGAAGGATGATGACCACAGACATATCTGGAAAATGGTGGGAATCTATGATGATCATGGCCTGCAGATTTGAGCCCCATGATCTAGAAGATGATCTACCACTTATCTACAAGATCTACATCATTGCCACACATAAAAAACAATGGATGTAGTATCTGTCACTTAATACAGCAAACAATATATATAATGGAATCGTTTTACTGCCTGTCTGACTGCTTGATTGAACTGCTTGCTGTAAAATCTTGAAGCTTCAAATAGCAGTCATGCATTTTTTATAATTTTCCTTATATACAGTTTTTTTCTAACATTTGTGCTATAATGTATTTCTTTACTTTTTCTTATGTCTCTGTTTAGGGCTAATATGTTTTTTCTGTAAAGCTGTGAAAGGAACTTGTAACAATGACATTAATATGTACAAATATGAATGTTGCATGACATTTCATGTTGTGACCAGAAGGAAATAAAAGTATTACTTGATTTACATGTCTTTCTTATTGTTGAAAATAGAAAAGTAGATCAATTATATAAAATAAATCAATAAATGAATAAAAAAATAATGAAAGGGTACTTTATAGCACCACTGAGGTTCTATATAGCACTTTTCAAGGTAAGGTTCTTTACGGAACCTTATAAAAAGTAATTTTTTGGTACTATTTAGAACCATTTTTCTTAAGAGTGTGGTTGTCCAAATGGAGATGGTAAGTGACCAGGTACAGCTGGGAGACGGTGACTGCCAAGGGCTTTAGCAGCTGCTGTCGGCCTGACATTTCAGGGGCTGCTGTCCATCACTTCTTAATTGTCTTTCTGGCCGGAGCAACGGCCGGCCCACCGAGCGCGAACTTCTCGCAATAATAACACATCACAGTGACAGGCACAACACCGTACCGCTGTACTCTACAGCCTTACATTATTTGTTGTGTCTGTTTGATAGTATTGTTTGAATTTTTGCCCTGAAAGTCCTGGCTGGTTATACATAGATGTGATGGTATGTTCTTGAGCAGTATTGAATAGATCTACTTAAAGTGTTCGTTTTTGTGCCACAGACTTGCAACCAGAATTGAGAAAATAATTTGCTTATTTTCAAAGGTGTGGAAACGTTCAGGAGCCTGGTTCTACAAAGGCCTGCCGAAGCACATTCGCCCCATCAAGGATTCAGTTCTAGATAAGAGGAAACCACTAATAAAAAGAGCAGAGGAGATGCCAGTGGTCAGAAGCGCACCTATGACCTACACATGGGCTCAAAGCAAAGGTTTGTTGTGTTCTTTTTTATTGCAGGATAGTTTGTTTGCCATGCTATTGTCCTGTTTGGCACTGTTTTTGTGATAGCTAACTCTATAAGATCTGTAAGTTCAGTTTAAAGCTGACTTCACTTCAGCTTTATTAGATTTTTTTATACTTATGACATTGAGACAATGTGCTGCTTCTCTGAAATGAAAAAATTGCTGTAAATTGAGTTATGGTGCCCACACATTGCCTGGGGCATATAAAGATATTGTTCCCAGGGGAGAAAGGTAAAACCTCTTGCTTTAAAGTGGACCCTGAAATTAATTTAGATGCTTTTGGTTGTCAGACCATTGTGGGTTAAACTTGTGGGAGTGAATTTCAAGGGGGAATGGAGTTCCATCTTAAAATGTAGAGCAGTGGTTCTCAAACTGTGAGACCCCTAGTGGAACGTGACACGACAGGAAATGTAAAAACTCCATATATTCATTTTGTGTTTTAAATACAGTTTCAAATGTTATTCACGATAGATGAATACGGAATACATCTCCTATAGCCTATGTGCAATTTTAATATAGTTTTTATTTAATTATTGTTTATTTATCATTGGTCAATGACTTTACTCAGGCGTGACAGGCAGTTCAAACACAGAGCGGGAGTAGACATACGCTTGTGTGTCTCTCACTCTTTTTCTTCTGTCGAGCTGCGTGTAAATTAAGCGCCTGATGCATTTTTGAACCCGAACCACTGTTTAAAGCTGTTATTAATGCTGTAAAGCGCTAATTCAACACATGTCTGCATCTACTCGATGTAGCGTGCATTGCAATTTGGTTTTGACGCACCGCTTCGACAAGAGTCGCTGCAGTAAAGTGTGAGTCTAATAGAAACTAAACAAGACAGACTTATTTAAAACAGACTTTATTAGCACCACCTTATAACACACATCTAACCTGTCTCATTTATAATCTGATCTAGATATCTGTTTGTTATATACAGCTGTTCTCTGCATGTTTATATATGTATTTATTCTTATCTTCTGTGTTAAATATTCTGTGTTACATGTCTGTCATTAATATAGGTTTGTAGTCTTTCTGCAAGTCCCCACAAAGTTAATAAATCCCCCATATGAGTCATTTACAGAGCCCGGTTGACAGTGCACTCCAGAAAAGTGTTTTGTGTCCACTATTACTGCTGATTAAAAAGTTTAGTTTGAAAACAGCTGGTAAATAAAAAGTGTTTGTGTTATTAATAATACATTAGAATCGAAGGACGAGGTGTATTTTATCATAAGGTTCTCAGCTTTATTAGTATTAGTGTCTATTCATGTTTTTTTCTATGCCGGTCAATAGGTGGTACTTCGAACAACTAATTTTATTAGTGAATCTCTGCAATTTTCAACACTTTCTATTGCAGAACTTGAGGTTTACAGACTTCATATATCCACTAAAATTACTTAGGGATAAAAATTAGTGCGTAAAAATGAAGGTAAAATGAAAAGTCTTTTGTTTGCAGATATCAATATTTTGTATCTAATGCAATGACATTAATACCTTTTTAAGTTAGTGTGAACCGTAAGTTGTGTTTGAAACAGTTTGTTAAATTAGAAAAATAGTGGCCGTGGCTTGTTTTTCTTTTGTAAATGAATTGAATCTAGAGAAGTAGGTTTTTATTTTAAACTTTATTATTTAAACTTTTATTTATCTGGAACTGGCAGCAGACTGATGGTTGGAGGGGTGAAGTTAATGGATGCTCTGCCACAGAGTCGTTTAGAGAGAGAGTCAAGTGATTCATGGAGCTTTCAGATAATTTCAGGAAGTTGTGTTTTTCTTGTAACTCTTTATTTCTTTCATTTTGTTTAACGTCTTTACATGTGTTAAAAGTCCATTAGGAGCCGGAGCCGATGGTGTAGTGGACAGTGCTCCGGCATATAGCGCGGTTGCGCTCCGGGCGACCTGGGTTTGAGTCCCGACTCGAGGTCCTTTCCCTCTCCCACCTCATTTTCTGTCCTCTCCTTCACTACTTTAAAATAAAGGCCAAAAATAAATCTTTAAAAAAAAAAAGTTCATTAGGAGTCATTCGGAGTTGACGCAACTCTTTCCCTCAATGGCTCTGCTCTACCCAAGCCATCAAGCTGATGTCTTGAACAATTTCAGGTTTTAATTGAAGCTTACGCCGATTTCAAAGTGAAAGTTCAAAGTTATATATCGGATCGAGGGCACAAAAAAGTTTGTGTGATTAATTACTTTCATGTTACACCAAGCTTATTTGTCAGTGCTTTATGTCATGATAAATATTACATGTTTACAAAGCTAGAAATGTAACAAATCATTCAATATATCATGATGAGGTAGTTCTATAAAAATATGTCAATCAGTTCACACCTAATTTCATCATAAGCCTGGCCTACAGTTTATGTTTAATCTGTCTAATATTGCGTTGATTACAATGATTTATTGATTTTTTTATTAAATAATACAGAAGATAAGGTGCTTAAAAAATAATCGCAATATTGGTAAAAAAAATATTTTTCCTAAATTGTTTAGCCCTACTATTAATACACCCTTTACACATTTCTCTTTAGATGGGATGTCCCATTCTGTACCAGCGGTCATTTTATGACAGCCCCTTTAACCCACCACCAAATACCTCAAACTTGTCTAGCTACAGTTGCGCTTAACCTTGCAAAAATACACATAAGAGAAGATGCAAAGTAAAATTCTGGATGTAAAAATAAACTCACACTGACTTGTAATGTACCCATCTGCAGTGTGTGATAAGCTTACTTATCAGTTGAAATAGACAGTAGAAGAAATCCTACAGCATTTCAAACACATCTTGGCACAAGAACAATCTATCAACATTTTATTACATATCATAAAGCTTGTGGACGGTCAGAGTTTACAGTCACACAGTTTCTCATGCATTTGATTATTTTTATGCAAAGAAGGTGTTCAGGAGCATTCATCAAATTCACATATGGGGCTTTTTATTGCTTTAAAAAGATGTATGGATGGAGATCTTCACATTCGCAGGTGACCTTCTGTTCATATTTTCCTGGACTACAATTCATAAGTGCATAACATCTGATTTTCTATTAAAATTAGATGTATAAACACGTATCTTTGTATTACCTAAATGTGAGAGGTGTACGTATTGCATTAGGGATGACTGAATAAATGAAATCTGAAAGGCTCGTGTTTAGATTAACATAGAGTAATACTTCTATATAAGCAGCTGCTGTTATGCACAGCATATCAAATGCTTTTACAGCATCACAAAAGTGTTCGGCTTTTTTCTTGAACATAATTTTTAGAATAGGAAAAATTTAAAGCACTACACCGGAACAAATGTTCAAATGAAGTGTCTCATAATTATTGGCACAAAACCTTTTATGTAAAGTATTGTGATCAAATGTACTTTTCTTGTGCAAAGTCATATCTGTCAATGGAGTCAATATTTGTCACGATCACAAAACTATTGAAATATTAAAAAATGAAAAATCTCAGAAAACATTTTTTATCTAAATTTGAAATTTAGGGCTCTTATGGGTTTCCGTTTCGCTAACAAATTCATTTTCATTTTAGGGGGAAGTTCCTTCAACATGCTCTTACTGCTGAAAGAATGATTCAGAACCTTTGAGAACAGGTTACATATTTGTGGTCCAGAAAGATTGAATGCAAGAGCTTTAGCAAAAAACACAAGCTGCACATTTTGGGTGTTGGTAAAAGGATTTTTATGCTTTAGTCTTAACTCTCTGGAGGTCCTGCGGCCTGCCACAGATTTTGTCGATAGGGCTTAACTTGCATTGAATCCGGAACATTTCACCAAGATGGCAGTGATGTCTAGACATGTTCAAATTCAATACAATGTCAAGGATGCTAAGTTTGAACCTATCAAACAGACTGATACCGACGTGATTCAGACTGTATATCTCTCTCTGATAAGCCATGATAGTTAGATGGGTTCCCGGATTACCATCCAGACAAAGATTTAATTTAATTCCTGCTAATGTTTTTACGCAAACACGCAAGCATTAACACACACAAGCACAGAGTCAATTGAGTTACATCTTTGGTTTGGCTTGGCTTCCTGGATTAGAGCAGGAAGTCAGATCTGGATTCAATGCAGCTGGTATGTTGGGTTTTGCCCGGCCACCGGTTGGACATACGGGTAAAGTTTCATTTGCTCTCATGTGACTGGACACACAGATAAAGGACTTCCTGTCCCAGGTGCTCCGAGGCACATCAGAGAAAAAAAAACAATGACATCTACACAGCAGATTATTTAGAAAACGTCATTTATTTCTTCATCAACATTATATTTACATTTATGTATTTGGCAGATGCTTTTATCCAAGGCAACTTCCATTGCATTATACATTATACATTTGTTTCTGAGTATTTGCAATCCCTGGGATTGAACCCATGACTTTGGCTTCTTGCTAGAAACAGTTAATGTATTTGTGAATTAATGCTGGCGGGTTAATCGGGCTAAATGTATGTAAAATGAAACTCATTGGAATTTCATGAAAATGTCGCATCTGGCAGCTATAACAGATTTGGGATGATAATGTGCCGGTTGGACGAGTAATGAGCTCGTATTTAGAGGTGGTGATCACGAGGGAGACTGCAGTGAGTTTTGGTTCCTTAGAGAAGAAAACAACTTCAGTTCCTTATGTTGAGAGGCTTTTTAATGCTGTGGGTGGGAATATTGTTTTTTTCTAACGATGGATTGTACGGTTGGACAAAAGAATATAGATATTTAGATGCCGTAGCCATATTACTATAAATGGAGATGAGTGCAAATCACAAGAGGTGTCGCAATATACCGCTGATATTAATAATTATTGTTATTGATGCAATTTTAATACTGCACATACAGTATAATGATATTGTAAATAATTCAGCACCAGTATCCTAGTAGGTGGCAGTTTTGCACCTGTTTAACATTATGTCTTGAGCAATAATAACAATGGTTACAAACTCTTTCTCTGCATCTACAGAAGTGTAATTCATTGGCTGAAAATTCCAAATAAAGATAAATATTAGAATTCTACGTGTTACAAAATTATTGTGTACAATTGAAAGCTCTAGTTTATAGACCTATATTAGAAGTTATATTAAAAAGGTGGGTGAAGACGTTATCATTACAAATGTTTTTCAGACCAACCGTTGCTTGCTGGATGTTATTAGGTAATGCCTTTGGGGGGATAGGATGAGTTCTTGGGTTGGCAAAGCAATTACTTGTTATAAGTCAGTTAGCTGTAAACTTTAGAAAGCACAGTTTTTCACATGAATACATTGATTTTCTTGACCATTAAATAACATTTTCAATCAAAGAGTTTAATTATTTCCCTGAATCAGTAAAGAAACGCTTCTGGTTTCTCACTTCATCTATCAGCACTTTGAAATTTAGGTGTCAGTTTTATGTCCTTATTGAAAAAGTAAATCCATATTTTGATCAATTGATTTCACAACAGGCCGTTTTAAAAGGATTTGTGTGGTTAATAAAACCCCTGCACCATTTTTCTTGGCAGAGGTGTATTTGCTAGTATAGAAGGTTTCAAAGCAACAAAATAAACAAACATGCTTTTGTGGCATATACATTTAAAAAACATTTTTTTTAAAGTATTCAGTTATTATACAATCAAATATGAATATTAATTTAATATAAATGAAAAATAAAGAGTTATATTTTTAGCCACTAGTTAGACCGGAAGTGATCTTCGGTCCAGGCATGTGCATCAGATGAAAACGATTTGTGCATTTATCAAACTGACACATGAAATTGACATGAATCTTTTTGTGATTTTTTTCTTCTTGGACATCTTTATTTGTCAGTCACCTGAATGCCTGTTCCTAATATCCCTAAGCAAACACTTTAAATATTCCAAACACTTGACAAACACCACAGTATAATACCACATTAATTTGACATGCTCCGCTTCTCAGCATTCACTCGTGTTCGCCAGAAGCCCTGCGGATGTCTGTCTCTGTTTGACTAAAAATAAACAATCACTTCATGTTTGCAGAGACCTTTAACTGTAAGTCTTGTGACATTTCAATTGGCGAACAATCAGCTGAAGTCCTGTGGCCTCTAGCGGAGGTTAGTTTCTCTTCATTCTGTACCCTGTACTCTCCTGTCATTGCCTGTAATGTGACTGAATATCAACAGGCAACAGTAAACTACTAGCTAAGGGAAATTACTTTCTTTTTTCTCGTATCTTAGCCACAGATGGCGTCTGGATGGAGATAATGGTTTCTTGCTGTATAATTGAATTTTGTTTGTTTAGATGGAATGTCAGAGAATTCTGGACTTTACCTTACCATATGAGCATCCTAGCCATACAGATACAAACAGCCTTTGCAAAAAAAGTTAATGTTTAGAAACTGTTGTCAGGACAGGTCCAAATTATTTTTTGATGTAATTGACAGCATGCTACGGATGCTTATAAATTAGCATGATGTTAATAGTTTTGCTGTTATGATGTTAATGGTAGTTCAGTTTTGTACCGTGTTTGGTCACCACTAGATGAAAATAGGTCCTGAAGCAAAACCAGCTGAGATCCACTGAATTAAAGTATAGTAATTTCTAATTTTCCTCTGAGAACACATGACTAGTGTTCTGATGGTGCATAGGCCAGGGCACTCTGATGTGTGTGTGTGTGTGTGTGTGTCAGTGATTCGGCACTAAATTTGCTGCTCTATAGCCATATTCATCAAGCCAGATTGTAGATACGGGTGGTATGAGATGGAGGGAGCGAGAGAGTGACAGACAGAGGCAAGAGACCAGTCTCTCTCTCTTGCTCGCTCGCACACACCGGAGCACAGCACCGCCATCCCCCTTCGTCTGATTGAAACCATGGCAGATGGGCTGCAGCAAATTGGATGGCAGAACAGCACTGATCTCAAGCTTGCCTTTTCTCTCTGATAAAAATATTAATTTTCAGCTTGGGCTCAAGTCACTGATCGGGGCGAGAGCGTGCCTCTGTGACGATGAAGGCTGTGGAAAGCAGAGCAATGATCCACGGCCACCCGAAGCGTCTCAGAAGTTCCTCGCTGTTCTCGTTTATTTTTTTCCAATTTGCCTCCATTTGTTTATTTTCTGTACGCTGCTCTGGGCATTTTTGAGAGTGAATGTGTTTATTGAAGCTGTGCTACGCAGTGTGCAGATCATTTAGTCTTCAGACAGATAATGTTGGTTCCAGTCTGCACTTGTATTTTGTGTCTGAATGTGGCCGGTCACTCTTGTTTTTCATGTAAGGTGGTTCCAGGCTGGAAAAATAATCTCTGAACGGGAATTGCTATCAGAGGACGTTAATAATATCCGCACCAATTTTTCCAAACAACAATGCAAAACAAAACTAAATTGCTCCTGTTACAATCAACAAACCTATTTACACTGTCAGAGCATTCGGTTAATGGACACTTCATTCTTATGGACAGTGTGTGGTGTGCTCAGCATCTACATCCACCTTGTTTGGATATTTTATATAACGTTTGTGAAATGATTATGAACGTTTTGCTTACAATATTGACTTCCATTGTATCGACACGAAACCACACAACACATTTCACAAAATATCATCTTAAAATAAAATGTAAAAGTTGAAAAATGTATATTTATTACACTGTTTTAAATAGAATTGAATATGTGAAAAGGCAAGTAAGAGTTTCGTGAGCTACAGTGAAACTCAAGATTTTTAGTATACATTGAATAATGACTTACATTTTGGTCTGTTTCACCCAGAAATCTATTGCTTTAGAAGACCTGCAATGTAGTGCGCTAGTCATGCGCACTGTTTTTTGGTATTTGTATGTTGTTATATTCATTTTGGAGGTTCACATCATCATTGTATGCTTTAATTTATACAAAAGATTAGGTAGCCAGACTTTTGAAGAATATCACACAGGTGACAGAAGATAAATGATAACATAAAAAATGACAGAATGTTCATTTTGTGGTGAACTATCCCTTTAATCTTTTCCTGTCATTCTCTCTCTCTCTCTCTCTCTCTCTCTCTCTCTCTCTCTCTCTCTCTCTCTCTCTCTCTCTCTCTCTGTGAAGTGTATTTGAGTGAAAGTGACGGCAGTGATGATGAGCTCACTGAATGCAGCAGTGACAGAAAGACCTTCATGTCTGAGACTGATCAAAGAAGAGATTCCGGTAATGCAGAAAATCATTGCCTCAAACACACCCACACATACTCGCACACAATCTCACGCACAAAGTCCATCTGTTCGATTTTTTTCTTCCCGTGTTTAGGAAAACACACAGATCCCACAACACTGGCTCTGTTTGTTGTACTGCTTTATGTAAACAAAAATGAGAAAAAATTTAGGATTGTAAGCTTTCTTGCCAAAAGTAGTAATTAATGACTTTTCGTGGTCTTTTTGTAAAAATTGTCTCAGTGTTTTTTTAACACCTGCGCTCCTAGAATCGAGCGGAGGTCTTTTGCAGACACCCTTGCAGTTCAGCTTTACCAGCCCGTGTCGAGCCAGCTTTTTCACAGAAAGCCCTTCTAGCTCGGTCAGCAAGCGGAGCAGCATCACACACCCGGCTCTGGAGGATGAAGTCACAGACCATGGCCGACCCTTACTGAGTGAGTGTCCTCACACACAGCTCAAAATATCTTCTCTCTGAAGCCAACTGTCCACTAAATATTAGGTGGAAGTAAGTCCTGAGTTAATCTCTGTGCTGGGACCTGATTTGTTTCCTCTTACTGTTTCTTTGAGTACTTCTCAAAATAGTTTTGGTTAGTTAGGTATGTTGCTCATGTTTCTAAATTTACGTAAATGTGCAGACATGTATGCGTGCCTTCAAAATATTGCTGTGACTCATAGAGTCGAATGTAAAGGTGATTATATTTTATGAAGGCACCTGTGGGCTCCTGCAGTTTGCCCATATAATGACCCGTGTGTTTTTCAGTTGCAAACTGCCCTCTGTCTCCCGTCGAGCTAAAAGCAAATTATGTTGGCCGAATTGCTTTTGCATGTGTCCCTTTGGTCTTTTATTATGAGCTGCTATCATTGTCCACCTGTATCTCTCTGTTCTGTGCCTAAAGGAACTCGGCTCTCCAGTTTCAGTGCAGGGAAAAAACAAATACCCTCATTATCCCAATGATAGTGTGCAAGTTGCTCAAGCACTCTTCAATTTGTACTGCTCACTTTCAGAGATAAGGACTTTTTTCCCTTATGTACTGCAGCCTCTTCACAGATTCCTGCCAGCTTAGCAAGAGCTGGTTTATCTCCCTGTGAATTTGCGATAAAACTTTCAAATACAAAACATAACAGAAACAAATTTAAGCGTTTTTTCTATACCGCAATAAGCACCTATATCAGGAATTATAGTGCTTATCCACTTAATAAGTATAGTCTACTATATGATAGAGTGCAGCTAATAAACTGTTAGTTTGGTCCTCGATTCCAATTAGTTGTGCCAGGATCTAAGCTGTTATAAAATTCCTAAAAACATACAGCTGACTGCATTTAACGCCCCTTGAATGTTTTAAAATCACTGTAAATCATTTCTGCACAATAGCATCACTCACTTTACAAAGATTTCAGATTTGTTTACATTACAATTGAACACTCCCCTCATGAAAATCCTCATCCGTTGACAGAAATGCAATATAATATGTGACCCTGGACAACAAAACTTAAGTCTCGAAATTGAGATTTTTACATCATCTGTAAGCTGAATAGATAAGCTTTCTATTGATATATGGTATATATGGTATGGAATATTTGGCCGAGATATAACTATTTAAAACTCAAAACAAAAAATCTAAACATTGAGAAAATCACCTTTAAAGTTGTTTTTTAAATTTACATTTATGCATTTGGCAGACGCTTTTATCAAGAGCAACTTAGATTGCATGATACTATACATTTGTTTCTAAGAATGTGCAATCCCTGGGATTGAACCCATGATCTTGGCATTACTAGTGCCATGCTCTAACCACTGAGCTACAGGAAAGCTAATAGTCTTTTATTGGCCCTCCACTGGTATGACGTTGTGGAGAATAGATTAACTTAAAAGCTGATATTCTAAGCTTTACATAGATACCAAACCTTAATATCCTAATGATTTTTAGCATTAGAGAAAAATCGATGATTTTGACCCATACAATGTATTTTTGGCTGTTACTACAAATTACAACTTAAGTGAAACGTGACAGAATCTTTGTCCTGTGTCAGCCACCGTAGTGCTTGGGATTGGTGAGCACCTTACCACTAGATGCCACTAAATTTCACAAACTGGACCTTTTATTATAAAATTTGTGGTAAAACTACGGTTATACAAATGGTAATCAACTCACTAAATGACCACACTTTTACTATAATAACCATGGTTATTTTCCCAAGGGGCACATTTCTTCACAACTCCAAACTTATGCCATTAGTCAAGGCAATGCCAATGTTGTTTGAAATGCTCAAGCAAATGTTTGATAGCATTACAATATTAACACTTTAGAGAACCCATCAACCTATAATAGCTTTGTTGTGTCTTTATATTAAGCTGGGAAAGAGGAGAATATTTTTTAAAGCAAAAATAATGAACGCCCCATAAGTTGACATCTGTTCTGGAAATGTTTTGATGCACTGTGTTTACAGTCTTCACAGAGTCAAGCTGCCAATGCCTTAATTGGTTCACTATGCACATTAAAGTGAAAAAGTAAAACCTACTTAAACAATGCTTTACGAACTTGACGTCGTGAAGTTTTCATGTGACCCATCAGGTCTTGTTTGTTGACAGTGAAGGCAGATTGAGGGTACAGTATAGATTCTGTGTTTCATAAGAGAATGAAAATGTTTATCTGATAGCTTAGCAGCATTTATTATGCAGTCTGGCCTTTGTTTGTTATTAATCAGTTCATATCATGGGCAGGCGTGCAGTCGCATCTCATTCATTTTCAAACTGTGCGGTATGTTTCCTGACAAGCTGTCGTTTAGCCATTATTGTTGTGGCCATTTCTGTCTCTGGCTTTGTAGAGATGTTGCTTGAGTCAAGATCAGGACTGTGCCTTTTTTATGGCTATAAAAATATGTATAAAATATTTTTAAATATTTCATACTATCGTTACAAATGATCGTTACGATCTCATTTTCGGAATTCACTATTAAGGAGAATTTTGAACAATACCGCAACACAAGCAACTGCCTTAGAGTATAATGGCAGACAGGGTGCTTTCCCTATAACACAGTTTGAAGTAGTTTTTTCCATCAGATATTGACTATAAATGCTGATATTTTTAGTGTAGTTTAGTGTATTTACTAATTCTGAATAAATCACTTCCAATTCACTTTTTCTAGATTAAACTATTTAACATATTTAAGTATTTAATTTAAAATCGACGTTTTATCTCACAATATATACGCTGTGTGGTCCAAACATGTGAGACCACAATATGATTGTACATTTTCTAATTTGGTTGACATTTTGTCATTGCAAATTGTTTTATTATCAAGACAATTAATGTCCAAATTTTTTGTGTATTTTCTCCACCAAACTAAAAAGACATTTCCAAAATCGTGTCAGTTTTCTTGCTTTAATGACAGCATGCATTCTAACCGGTATGGACTCCTACCATAACATGATTTATGAGTGATCCAAAGAGTATCTTTGTGTGCTGGGCCCTTTTGACCCTTTGCACAAAAAAGTTAGGATAACCAATGTTACATTTACTTACTGTACATGTAATTCTAGTGTGCAAGAAATTGTGCACTACATTAAATCCTTTTTTACTGTACATCATAATGTCAGGCAGTCTTCTGACAACACACTTTTTCACATTTCCCCAGATGATAAGTAAAGTTTTTTTCTACAAATGATTCCAGCAGTGTATAAAAATGCATCTCAGATGTCAAAGGGTTACCACCGGCTCACGATTAGATGGCATATTCACTCCGTTCCCCTCTGACATGTTAAATCTCTGTGTAAACGTACAGACACGACACATTCTAATAGAGTCTGTGAGATAACAGGAAAAGACCTGTGTCTGCTCCCGTTCTGTTCTGTTGTACAGCTCACTGCTGATAATGTGCCGTGTTTCCGGTATATTTCACTCTCTGCTAATCTGTTTTGTTTCATTTATCTCCATAAACATTGTTGTCAACCTTTTAAATGGTTGTAAATCCAAAGACTTGGTATTTAAAAGAACAGATTATTGGAAAATTAGTTGTCAATGTCTTTTCTACGAGTGAGCAAATGATATCTCTCGTGGTATAGGTGTAAAATAAATATCTGCTGAACATGATTGTCACAGCATAATAAATGCACATTGTTGATCAGATTGTGTGCTGAGCAAAAGCTTTAAATATCACAGTGATTTAAATGGCATCAGATTGGCATCAGAAACACTCAGATTCTGCTAAACATGTGATAAACCAGTGGATATCAACTAGTGGGTGGTTCCACAGAGGAAAATGATGTATTAGCATTGTATGGGTCGCCAATATTTATCTGCAAAAATCATTTTAAACCATTTGAATCAGCCAGTAGTTGTTTTTTTAAATCATAAAAATAAATTAATAGGGCTGTGCTCAAAACATCACAGCAATACTGTATATTGTGACACATTCCTTGCTGATACATGTAAAATTACAGGGCCTTCTGTATTGATATACTGTACCATATAGATATATAAAGTGTTTCAATTAAACTTTGCACTTTCTACCAATACCAGATTAAGGCAGTGTGCCTGACAGTGCACATACAAAGCCTTCGGATTTTGTCTTAGGATTCTGGACTGCAGTCCCTTATAGCACCCACTCATGTTTGTAGCCCCATCATAAGTTTGACCCTGGATGTTTTTTATTTTCAGGTCATTTTCTTCCAGTAGAACCATCACAAGCATCTCCACTTGTTGAAAGCACATTATACAGCTAAATAAATCTTTCCTTTATTTTCATGTTGTGTACATATCTCACAACAAAGGAAACCTGTTCAGTGTGGGACACATCGGTTGTTTCATCCATAAATATTGAAAAGATTTTGCTCTCTTCAATTTCTTTTTTGATGACACATTTTACATATATAGCTAAGGCCTTGATTAAGTCATTTTGGGGACCCGCGGTGTATGTAGATAGAAATAGTTCATTCTAAGATAATAAAAACATAACGCTTCATTATGTAAGGTCTTCATACACCTCTGAAGACAGTTATGCATATTATATTGTATTGTTGTCAATAGATCCTCATAAATATTACACACTGCACATTTAACAAATGTTAATGAATTTGACCTTATTGTAAAGTGTGACCGTAAAGTTCACGTTATGTCCTTTTAGCGCATATTTAGATGAACAATTGAAAAGCAGAGCAGTGGAACACCAAAGCACATTTCGTGTAGACAATCTCTTTATCTGGCTTCTGCTCACTTGGTTTTTTTAACCTTAGTTTGCCAGTAAAGTGAGAACTCGATTATGGTTATGTCTCCCTGAGCGGTGTTCATAAATTAGAGCCGGAGCTCCTCTGTGACCTTTTCCTCATTCTGTGAATATTTTGGTTTAATACAGATGGGTTTTGTGTGCATAGCTGAGTCTGATGTGGGTGTATTGTCCGAAACAGCCAAGACAAAAGTCAAAGAGTTTTGCTTCCGAGAAAAGAATCCCTGTAATCTCCCTCATAAAAAGTGCTGTGGTGAGAGATAGAATTTGATCAATCTGACCACAGTTGTGTGATGGGCTTGCCAAAGTCCTTTGGTGTTTAGGGTCTTTTAACATCAGACATCCTTACCCAGACAACCCAGCTTAAGTCGATCAACCTCAGCTTGTGTTCTAGCTAGCAGAACTCCATGGCTTGGCCATCTAGATGTTTTCTCTCTGTGGATGGCTTTTCTCACTCTCTCTCCCGTGATGCCCGGTGGTGTAAAGCTCTGTAAAGGGATTACCCCACCAAGCCTCTGCATCCTACCTCTGCTGGCAAGCACCTCACTTGCCTGCCTTGTCTTTGGCGGTTGCTAACTGTGTCATCATATTTTTCATACTTCTGTTCTAGGAGATCTTTTGTGCACTCTTTTTAGGGCCCTGTTAGGTGCAGCATGACTACTAAACATTTACATTTACATTACATTTATTCATTTGGCAGACGCTTTTATCCAAGAGAGCATTAAACATTTTGTCAACAGACAATGTCACATCTTTGTGTGCTGCTGTACTGGATATGAGCATGGCTGGTATCCAGACATATTAAATGTCCAGTTTGTGATATTTAGGCATCTCCACCGCTCCTCCCTCCCATTCGAAGCACTACGGTGGCTGACACAGGTCAAAGATGTCGTCACATTTTCACTTCTTTGCTAAAGGAGATAACGTATTTACGAAATGATTCACCAATAAAATATAGTTTAGTTATTAAATACTTATTTTTTTCATAAAATAAACGTTTTAGAGTGTAGTAGAAATAGCTAATTCTAAGGTAATACAACATAACGATTCTTTATGCAATGTCTTTTTACACAGCTCTGAAAACAAACAGTGCTGCTTGAAAGTTTGTGAACTGTTCAGAGTTTTCTATTGTTTTCTTATTTTATCATCACATGCTTTTTATAAATTAAATGTCAGATGTATGTTGATTAATTGCATATGTTTGTTTAGAAGGAAGTTTGTGAGTAGCCAAAAAACTACATGAAAGATTGAATTATTGTATGTGCAAAAGTAAGTGAAGCCCCAGCTGCATTGATAAGTCAAGTGGGTAACAGATTCAGGTGAAACACATTTGGGTCCTTAGGAAAGACCAACCAAACCACTGTAGTGCCAAGGAGTCAAACAATGCCAAGAAGAAAAGTAGATATCCGAGGACATCAGGAAGAAGGTGATTACAGCCCATCAGTCTGGGACAGGCTATAAGACCATCTCCAAGAGATTTCATCTCCATCCATCCATCTACATCTACAACTATCATGGTTGATGCAACAAGACAACGACCTGAAGCATTCAATCGAATCCACCAAGGAATGACTTAAAAGAAAGAAGGTTCACACTCTTGGTTGGCCTAGGCAAAGTCCGGATCTCAATCCAATTGAAATGTTGTGGCTAGACCTGAAGCGGGCGGTACATGCCAGATGTCCTTTCAACCTCTCTCAGTTCTGCAAGGAGGAGTGTGCAAAAATCCCCAAAGACAGATGTGAGAGACTGGTCAGTGACGTTTGGTTGAAGTAATGGCTGCAAAAGGAGTTGCCACAAGCTACTAAATAAAAGGCTTCACATACTTCTGCACAAGTCACATTTCCAGTTTTTGTGAGATTAACCCCTTTTGTTTAATAAATAATGACAATATATCCTTTTTTTGTTTGTGGACATCATTTGGAAGTCTGTTTTACAAATTGGGTTTTAGATGTAGATTTGTTTAAGTTATTCTATTTTTTTTATACAAAACCTGATCATATCTGGAAGGTTCACAAACTTTCAAGCAGCACTGTAGTTTTGTATATTATATTGCATTTCTGTCAATAGATTCTGTCAACCTTAATATTACATATTGCACATTTATGTTTGCCTTTCTACACAAAATCTTGTTATGTAGTTTGTATTTTGTGGATTTGTAGTGTAGTTAGTTTTACTATTACACAACGCCCTGGAATACTTCTGACTGGACTAATTCTGATCGGCTAGTCATGAACGGATAACACGGCCTCATCCGGGTACTGCAAGTCATTTTGACTTTACAAATAATTTGTAAATCACTCTGTTTGCTGTGACTGATTTTAATGAGCCTGAGGACGAACAATGTGATATTTGAGACGTTTACTTGAAGTTCTGGAAACGTAATTTATCTCTTGAGACAGCGCTGGATCATTTTAAATCCATTCACAGCAACAATGACTTCTCTTGGTAATTTTTATTTGAAGTTATATTTGCATTGTGTTGTGAACATGCGGTAAAGTGTCATTATTACACACTACATTCATCATAAGAAAGTATTAACACAAGTCCTTTCATTTAGTTTTAATGTATAGCTTTCTAAACAATAAAATGTATAGTTTTTTAAACAGAGAGACTTTTCAGTGGCAGCATAAACACTTGCCAAGTTTAATTCTTAAAATTCTTATTTTTAAATCAATTCAAGACATCTTATCAAAATTTCTGTAGTTTTACTATCGCAATATACATCGCACGAAGAAAAAACATTGCAATGTCAGTTTTTTCAATATCGTGCATTCCTAATGTAGAGGAATAATTCCCAGACATAATCGCTCAGCATAATTTTTTTTTGTAATACATACAGTAAATATAGTTCTGAACTTTTAAGCTGCGCTTTTAAAAGTGAAAGATTTTCAAGGCAACATTTGCAGCAAACAACTTAGTTTTCAGTCTTTTGCTTATGTAAGTCTATTGTATAGCTTTAGAAAACTTGGAAAGTGGAGGATGAGTCATGCGGCCCCTGGCATAAATGCTGTTCCAAAACATCTCCTTTAGTAAAAGAAGGTATCCAGCTTTAGAACGATAGGAGGGTGGAAATAATGGCTTTTCATTTTTGGGTAAACTACAGTATTTCTTTCGATTTCCGTTTGAATATGACGTGGTGCAGATTGTCCTCCTTAAGCAAGACGAATGTTCTTCCACCCACAAACCCAGGCTGGGTGAGAGTCATTCACATGATTCATGCACAAAAACTCTGATCAATAACATCATTTTCTTTTTTCAAAGCTGTGGCTGGCATGCACTGTCACACCGGGACCCAGCTTTCCATTCAGAGAACAAGTACACAGCACAGAGAGCCGCTAATAAAACGACACAGTGTTTGATCAGCCGGAAACAACTGTCATTTTGTTAAGAGGAAGAACGTTTAATTTTGCACCTATAATTAATGACTAGTCTCTTCCAATGAGTTGGAGACCGGACGCGCATGCCAGATGAGAAGGTGACTGGGGATGATCCGGTGTTGCATTTCCCTTTACCGGGAGGGAGGAAGTAGCTCTAACTAGCCATGAGCACCGCAGCTTTAAATGACTGCAAGCGGTTAAACCTAAACGCTCATTAAATCAGATGAGGAGGGGAGAGAGAGAGACAGAGTGTCACCTGAAATACCATCAGATGTGCCCCGTTGAGCACTGGTTGTAATTGTAGGACACAACACTGTGGTGCATTAGCATCTTCTGTAATACAATGAAAGATATTTGTTAAAGATTATAAGGATTTATGATTTTTTTTACAGCATGTAACAAAATATGCATGTATAACATGGTATATAATATAATATAATAAAAACAAGGTTGCACCCATATATGTATGTATGTATGTAATGTATGTATGTATGTAAATAATCCTTTGGTTTGAATTTTGTGACTCTCAGGAACAGCACATTAAAAGTTCTGAAAGTTAGAGTATGTTTTTATAGAACGTCTGATTCCTGATGTAAGGCGCCTTAATATACAATATCTGAGGAAGATTACCGTCATATCCCAAGAGTTGCTCTCTGACACTTTAATATGTTGACATAAATTCACATAGTGCCAAGAAAATGCATTTTTATCACAGCAGCTGTAAAACATCAGTCCTGGCACAGGCAATATTTTCAACCACCATCTGTTCTCTTGTGAATTATCATTGGGGGACGGTTAACTGTGGCGTGTCAGCGATCGGTCTGGTTAAAATGCTAACGGGAGACAGGCTGCTTAACCCCCCGACCTCCAGCATTTTATGAATCACTCGCTCTGGTGATGAGGGGCCGCTTGAACATCCTTTGATCGCGGTACATTCTGATGGGAGAGGTCATTTAGCTGAACGATATGCAGAAGGAAATTATATTGACAGTCCTTCATATTTATTTGATTCTCTAGAGGCTTTATCATTTATGTGTTTGGCAAACACTATCCAAAGCGACCTACAATGCATTCAAGGTATACATTTTATCAGTTTGTATGTTCCCTGGGGATTGAATCCTTGACCTTTTGTGTTGATAATGCAATGCTCGACCAATTGGACTAGAGGAACAACAAGAAACTTTTACGCTGAGCAACTACTTATTTGGAAGTTATTTTGGCTTGGTTGGAACACTAGGTACATTATTTTTTATTAAAAAATGTTTTTTAAATAGAGTGACATCGCCAGTATTTTGAAGCATTAGTGTCGCAATGCTGCTGTAACACCGGTACAATGCAACCCTAGTAAAGAGTAGAATCTGCAAGAAACAACAGGAAATGAATCAAGGCAGATTTGAACTTTGGCCACATGCAAAAGCGTCTCCACAAAACGTATCCACTTGTACACTACGAACAATAACACTAGCACAGTGTTATTTTGTTTAGTTGTGTACTACCATGCATCATGTCCGTGTTATCTTCGACTTTCATTTTTGCTGCCATAGAAATCATGTACTGTGCTGGGCAGAACAGTCAGCATATGACATCAAAGAATTGCGAGAGTTATTCGAAAGAAATAATGGTGAGTTGCTATTGCTATTGCTATTGCCAATCGATCTGTGCAGCAGTCTCTTATATTTTTTATGTATCTTTTACTGTAAATAATAGCATCATCAACTATTGATAATGTAAGAATGCAAAAGCCAATGTGTGGCGCACATTTTGTTTTATCATTTATTAGAGAGAAGGTCCATCTGCACATATCAAGCAATAGTACCCGCTCTTTCTATACTCTATATCTGCAGTCTTATGATAATTTCAATATGTTTTTGGAAGGCCTATACATTTTTTAACACTCAGTTAGCCGTGAAATTTGTTGTATATGTTTAAGTCCTCAGCGGTGGGAATAGTGAAGTCCACCAGTGCAGTTAGTCATACATTGATATCAATGGTAGATTTGCTGTGTGGATCGGTAAGCATGCCCTTCACTTTTGCAAGCTGTGTTTAATACATGTACCCAAGAGTGTTTATTATGTTATTCATGAAGCAGGCAGAATTAAGACAGCTTATCTGACATGCATGGCACCTTAATCCCAGCCCGCATGAGTCCTGCAATCCTGTCTGGGCACTGGCCAATCATGTTGTGCCCTGTGATGCAGTGGACGCACCCAACCGGATACCCAACCCTCCTGATGGCGACTCTAATGCTCATTTTGTTCAAGGACAGCTGGGTACTTTTAAAATGAAATGTTTGTGTAAGAGACAAGCTTTACTTCACCTTAATGTGTAAATGTAAATGAAGTGCTTTTTCTCGTGTGCATTTTATTATAATTTTATTAGTGTATGAGTTTTCTGAAAATATGTGACCTTGGCATTGTTGCCAACTGCTTGTATTGCTCACCTCTTTGAAACAATGGCAGTTTATTGAAACCTGTTGAATGTCAACCATCCTGTCTGCCGCGTGTGACAGATGCAGTTTAACATCTTGCTGCAGTATATAAAAGTCTGCTGCATAAAATAAGGGCTGCGAGCGGAATGAATCTACTGTACTATGACCTGCTTTTGATCACAGACAGACTAACAAGGTCATTCAACATATTTTATGTGTAAAGTAAAGGGGGTGTGAATCTTTAAAATGAAAGATAAGGTGTTTGGGACATGACATCCCGGTAACGACACAGATTCAGTTTTGTCCTTGTCTTCATGTGTTGAATAGCTTTAGATGCGTTTGACAGCAGGGGTGGATAAACGCTCACTATGACTGATGGCTGCCGTTGTCGGTAGCTGAAGATATTGACATCTTGAGGAAACCTGTCTTTCTGGACAGTAGCAAAACTGATGAATGTTCCCAGTACACATTTCATCAGCACAGCTGTCAACATCGGATTGTATGTGTGCGTTGCATTTTTCACCCCGCAAGCATTCCTTGTGAGGAATTTGTGATTTGTAAGAGTGAAATTAGCTTGATATAATACAGCAGAACATTAATAATTTGATCAAAAAGCATTTAGGGCGTAGTTAACTTAAAAATGTATGTTTTATTATTAAAGGGAAGTTTTCCCAAAAACAAAAATTCTGTCATCATTAACTCACCACCAACATTCTTCAAAATGTGTTTTGCAGAAGAAAGAAAGTCATGCAGGTTTAAAATGCCAAAAGGGTTAGTGAAGTATGACAGATATTTCAGAAAATTTAGCTCTTAATTTTGTTTTCTAAATTTTGTTTTCTTTTTCATTTATTGAAAGTGAATGGTGATTTCCAGAAAGGCCAAAAAGCACCAAAGTTTTGTCAAGAGACCTTTTTTAAAACGTTCTGCATTGCAAATATTTAACAAATTTGAAAGTTTTGCATGGAAAAGTATATGAGAGTTATAAAGTATATAAATCTTTCAAATTTCATATGTGGTTGAATTTGCCATGTCAGCATGTGAACAGCAATGCTATTTGTCATCTGTTACGTCAAACTGGCATGAATAAGATTTGGAATAAACTACTTTTATGGTACGCACCGTCCTTTCTAAATCTTGGCGGTATGAATCACCTAACATCTTATTTTGTGTTTCACAGAAGGCAGACAATACAAGGGCAGAATGACATTAGTAAATAAATGGAAAATGTTCACTTTCAAAATTCTCATTGATGGATTTCTGAGAATATTAAATATATCGTACAGTAATGGTAGTATTTAAATAATTTATTTATCATAGTGTCCCATGCCAAATTAGTATTGAAATGAGAGTGATTGTCCCTCATTTACCCTTAGTTTGATATAAATCTCTCACGTGGGTGTTTGGCATTTCTCTGTGTTCTCTAGCTTTTGTCCAGAATCTATTCTAAGGCGGAGAGCTCATTATATCTGGACAGTGATAACACCACCTGACCCTGCATAATGTTTGTGTTAAATCTGATTTTCTGACCACACTGAGTATGACTCTGTGTGATTTATGGAGGTCTAGTTGCTTGGAGACCCATAATGGAGGCTTCCCTCAGGTCCTGTGTGTGATTAGCTGCATTTAATGAATGTGACCCAGTCTGTGAAATCCAGAATAACGTCTCAGTTATCTCAGTTGAGTTTTTACAGATGGTCACATATTTTCGATTATATTTGACAGCATTCATTGGATGCTTTCAAAGCGTGAGGTGTAGTGAAAACTCCGTCAGCCAACTCGAAGGCAGAGTCTAGTCCATCTGTAAGGTAGTAGGTAGTAGGAAGCGAAAGTTATATTTAACTTGGAAGATACCTTTAAAGAGATTAAAATTACCGTTAAATGAAAACTTGCTGTCCATTTACTCACCCTTGGATCATCCAAGATGACTTTTCTTATTCATGAAATTTAAATAGATTGTGAAAGTCTACAGGTGAATAAAGATCTGTCATCAATTATTCATCATCATGTCGTTCACAATCTGCATTTGACTCTTTCTTCAGTGAACACAAAAAGGATATATTGAGATATATATAAGTGGTTTTGTGTCCATATAATGGAAGTCAATGGGGTCCAGTGTTGTTAGGTAACTAACGTTCGTCAAAATATTTTCATTTGTGTTCTTAAGAAGAAAGTAAATGAGTAAATGAACATTTTCATTTTTCGGTAAACCGTGTGATAAGTTGTCCCTTTAATGGCAAACAATAACTAACTAAAGGTGTTTACAATAACGTGACTGAGAAAAACGAATAAAATTCCATTTTTACCATTTAAACAATATTAATGAGCTCATAATGCAGTTTAGACATCTAATTGCTCAAACATCAAATTCCAGTAACCGGACAAATTTCCCCGTATTAAATTACAAAATTACCATACAAACTGTAAACAAATTAGGTCCATTTAGATTCACTAGTTCCAACTTTAATCTTTGCTGTTTTTGTAAAACAGTCTGTTGTTCTGGGCCGGTTAGATGAGTCATTGGTTAATTGCGAGCTGGTGGGGGAACCGGCAGGACCGAGCTGTAAGAGCCCCGTCTCTCAGCAGTACTTGTAGCCCATGTGCGTGTGTACCCGAGGACCTGCGCTACACAGATGAAAAGCGATAACCGTCTGTAGGCCTCAGGAACAGACGGGACCCTACTGTGACCCGCCCGGTGAAGACCAGGCTCTGTACAGATGAGTCATAGTGACCTGTGACCACAACAGGAGGTGTGGATAGTGAAGTTCAGATGCTGCTGTATCCCACAGGGTTGAGTTTTATGAGATGGAGACTCGAGATTGAGTCAGCGTGCCCAGTACTGGGAGTGAGGACATGTTTGTTTTTGCTTACAATTAAGAAAAAAAGTTTATTTGACGTGACTGTTATGCTAAAGAGCCATTGTTGATTATTATAGACGTTAAGTTATAGGGCAAATGGGGGTGTACTGTTTTGCTACTAGGGGGTCAAACTAAACTTTTTAAAGGCAAATTTGATGCTATAAAATATGTTAAATATGTCTGATAAACAATGATAAATAAGATATAGAAACTGTTATTTTTCTCTAAATGCTTTTTACTCTATATTTAATCCAAAAGAAATTAAATTATACACTTACAATGTTGATGGTTCACATGACGCAGACTGAAATCAAATTGGTGTTGCTATAGTCGTTCCTGTTCAATAGCTTCTCATTGTTCTTTTTAAATTGCCTGTGTTGAAGAGAGTCCGCTCATGTCCTCAGATGTCCAGGTACGTTTGCCGCGTTGCCCCTGAGTGCTTTGGTATTCCTGCTTGAGCTGTTGAACTCAAGCATCAAACAACATCACAGGCCCAGGTGGGGTGCTTCCAGGAGGCAATAAATCCTGGCTCAGACCTTTTTGTGGAGATTAAAGCTTTCCAAACTTCCTCTGAGCTTCAGGAAACACTCAGATTAGCTGTATAGTGTTTGATGAACTCTCCTGTCCTGTCGGTTCTTTGTCCGTGATGAGGAATTAGGGAGAGGGAAATAGTGTTCTGTGTCTTTGATTTTAAGATTGTTGTTTTGATTTCCACCATTCCATAAGAACCAGACACAGCATCTGGAATGTTTGCTTATTTAAATATATCTGCCTTTAGAACATGTCATTTTTTCGAAGGTTTGATTCTCTATTTTTTTAAGGACAGTGGAGAGCATGCTGGAAAGAGTTGGAAGTAGAGACAGGGGAGAGGGACCGGCAAATGACACCCGAGACGGGAATCTAACTCGGGTCAGGCCGCAAGTGCACTGGCGCTATATGTCGGGGCACTAACCACAGGGCTGTCGACGCCAACTGATTCTATTTTGATTCTATTTTTTTGTGAAGCTAATTCAGTTCCTCACAGACAATTTCCACCTTTTCTCTGATCTATAGAAATAAACTTGCCATTTTTGCAGCTGTGCCTTCCTGAGCTCACAAACAATCAGGTTCATCCAACTTGAACACTATGAGCAGCGGAATACAGAATTTCTTTTGCCTTTTCAGACAGCCAAGTTTGCACATTTACTATAAATGGAGGTAAATGGACTGCAGAAGTGTTGTGAGATTGCAGAAAGTGTGTTGCTATGCTTATTATATGCAGTTTGATATTGGGTAAGGCTAAAAAAACGAATGGGTTAACGGTTTACATACTAAGGTCATAGATCACTAAGATTGATAATATACACATTACTTGAGAACATTAGGAGGAGTGTTTGGGCAATGCAGTCCAAAACATATATGATCAGAAATTGAGTCCTCTTGACACTGTAGGCTTTTTTGTGTAAAGTTTGCATGTTCACCCCAACTTGTCCTAATAGCCTATAGGTGTGAGTAAAAATGTTAATTTGTTTGTATTCCTCTGTGTGTTTTCCCAGCATCTTGTCCAAGGTGTTTTTGTAGGAATAGTCTCCAGCTCTCCCCACAGCCCTACATAGACTATGCGTTATAGAAAACGGATAGATGGATAGAATTAGAGCTGTATTAATGTGTAAATATGATGTTGGTATTTCATTTCTGTACCACCACCAGTCTTTGTCGATGGTTTGTCCTGCTGACTGGATTGACCTTTAGTGAACTTACCTGTTCTTTTACTTCTGATAATGCTCCACAGGAATTATTGACTTGCATCTGAGGAAAAATGTAGCTCCCCATGATGAATTCTTAAGTTGAAAAGCCACAAATAGCCAAGTTGTTTTATCAATAAAGGTAACATATGACTTCATTTAGAGCTTTATAACTGTGGTTTTGAAGAAGGATTTCGAACTGTAAAGACTGTAAACGTTTAGTAAAGTTTCCTTTCCTGGAGATAAAGCCTCAATTCTTAAATAGATTATCATATTTATTTGCCAATATTATTATTATTGCTTATCTTTTATTGTATCCAAAAGAACAGACAAAAAGTTTGATGAGGACAAGGCCAGCATTAGCTCCCTTACATGTAATACTCTATATAGTAACACAGCTATATAGTAGTCACAGCTGACAGCATTCTCTTACTGTAGATCCTAAAGTGGTTGGTACATGTCTCTTGAGGAATCTTAAACAATTCCATTGTGGCAAATTGTTCCAGCTCATGTAATCTCCATAATTTTCAAGCATGGACCTTTACCTTGAGCTGCCACCATAGATTCTCAATAGGATTAAGATATAGGCTCTGATAGAGCCACTCCAGCAATCCTTTGTACTAAATGGGGGTCTTTTATAGTTTTATAGCCTTTCATAGTTAATACATTCTCACTGTCCTTCTGAAACCTTGCATGTCCACATATGCTGTTTTTCAGAACATTGTTAAATACTGTGTTGTCATAGTTGATAAGCTCCTTTGACATAAAGGGTGACTAATATTAATGATTCATGGCAAAAAAATTAAAATCACAGAACATGGAGATATCAAAAGAACAACATTTACATTTAGTCATTTAGCAGACGCTTTTAAAGCGACTTACAGAGAGTTTAGGAAACAATAAACCGATGTCAAACAGAGGCAATAATACAATAACAGCGTTGATTCTGTGCAGTTTACCCAAATATAAATATACATAAGAGAGTATATTATAAAAGAATTAAATTTTTTTGGGTGAACTATCCCATTAACATTGAAACATAATTTTAGGAACATTTTCCTGTGTAATAATTTAGTCTTTAAAGACCCACTGAAATCACCTTGGAACGCACAGCATTATTTGAATATAATTTAAACTGAAAAATGCATATAGCACGAGGCATATCAAATGGCCACTCCCCCTTTTAAAGTAACCAATAGCATTTCATTTAAAGTGCAGTCAGTCTTGCAAAGCTGCACTGAACAGCGTGATAGCCACAGTTGTATAGAAGTTTAATGGGAGAGATTAGGATCACTGATACTATTTGAAGCTTGTGATTTATGTTGGTGCAAGAGTTTACTTACTTGACGTTTGTCTTCTTTACTCATCAAGGCTGCGATGTCTGATCTCTTCCATACAACATACCGTGTAGACTTGAAACGGTTCAGATACGTTTTGTTTTCTCTTCGGATTTGTGCATACGATCGGTGAATGTGATCCACTACGTGCTGTCGTGTCTCTGAACCGGAGCACACTCATGTGCAACCATTCGCGTGACTATGACGCAGAATTAGACTTTATTCGACCCAATGGACATCATGTCTGAATGTCTAACAAATTAGCAGTCAACAATAAATGCTCAACCCTATTACAAGAGTTATTAGTTCACATAATGGTTTCCCTCTTTGCAGGAAGCTGGAAATGACGTCTGATTGTAGTGGATGGAAGGTCATATATTCTTTCTTGAAGGGCTTAGCTCACCCATTGAACGCACAACAGAGAAAACAGTTGATAAAGTAAATAACGAGAATAATTAATTCAATTAAAACACAAAGGCCGTCCGTAATCACCTCTCCACTCTCTCTTTCCCGCTTTCTCTCTTCTGTCTTTATGCACTTGCTTTCTGTGATGTACCCTAAGGTACAATGCAATTGAGAAAGCCACTTCGCATACGGCCCATCACTACGGTAACCGGCCACCCTGAATGCCCCCTCTTAGCTCTGCCAGCAGCGCTCCAATCAGAATCCGCAGAAGCGTTTACACCATCAGGTTTTTGGACAGAGATGTTCGTCGCACTGATTTGACCGGGATAGGGAGGGGGACCTCAGGCTAATCAGTTCACCCGCTCATCAGGCCGCCCCACTCGAGTCTCGCCTCTCAATTTGACCCCGAAATGCAGATGAAATGAAAACATTGGCTGGCTGTGATGAATTACAGCGCTAACTTGTTTACATGCTTCCCCGGAGCAATTTGAATATGGGGATATGAGATATGAGGCTGTTTCGTGGTCTTTTAGCCTTTATTTTTTGGTTACTGCTGCAAATTGAGTGCAGACGAACTGTTTTATATGTGCAGTATAATCATATAAAGAAAAGACCAATCCTTTTTTTTTTTGCCTTCGGTACATTATGCATTAATGAAAGTGTCTCTCAATATCACACAATGATGTTTAAAAAGCTAAAAACTTCATAAAGTGCCTCTGGATGCCTTAGAGGGACATAGAACTTTGTGCCATTATTATACAAGTGTCATCAAGTGGATTTAAGAGAAACTAAATATGACTTTCTATAGTTTCTAGTCACATTTACAGAAGTTTTATCAGATGCCTCTGTTGCTAAGGCTCTATTTCACTCAACATACAATTCCCAAGGTTGTTGGCGCGCCACAGAGAATTAATGAAGAGATGTTGTCCATTGTGGCAGGTGAATGGTTTTTCAATCAAGTGCAGAAAAACAGCCCCCACACCGAAAGCCAATCATGTAATGAATCTATGAAATCAGCATCTTTTGAAAGAGACAGCATATCTCAGAACTCATTCAGTCAGGAGCCCAGATTGTTCGGAGAGCACGGCTGCGCGTGGGTTGCCTGGCTGCCTTTATTTGTTCTGTCGCGGTGAGAGGCGAAACGAAACAAAGGTGCGTGTCAAAAGGACGTCGTTCAGCCTCGTGCTTTTGACTCTCAGGCGCTGAGGTATGTAGCGCACAATATCACCTTGCCCACTTTACACAACTGACATCAAGCTATTGCGTACTCATCCACCCCGTCACTCCTTTTTAGAAACATCAAGGGCGCTGAAAACTTTACACGCTAATGAAAAGCAGAAGTTTGGAGAACATTAGCTACAGTACAACATAAAACTTGAAATGCTGCCGTGAACTTTGCTCTTACGGGAAAGTTTATTCCACTTCAGATATGCATGTAGGCAGTAATAAATTCTAATGGCTATATAAGTTGGTTTTCAGCATGTATAAGTTGAACTTGATTGGTGAAGGACTACCAGGAGGGCCTGTGAAAAGAGGGACCCACATGGGTGTACAGTGGGGCCCATCTTTACAATTATGTCCCAGGTCCCGGGATTTTTAGCAACAGGATTGCAGTATATTCAGTTTCTTTAATTCTTTATAATGTAATATAAATCTATTTTAATGAATGATTTATCCAAAAATCATTCTAAATCTAAAGACTCTTCTGCAAACTCAAAAATAAATTTTGAAGACCGTTACTAACCGACTTCCATTGTAGAGACACAAAACCGGACATTTCTCAAAATATCTTCTTTTGAGTTCTTAATGACATGATGGAGAATACATGATGATATTTGTATAAAAAAAATTTGTATTTGTATTAATGTTTAAATGATTTTTGGGTGAACTATTGCTTTAATTACATCATCAAATTTAAATGACCAATTACTCTAGTAATTGCATTACTCATTAATAGTTACTTTTTGAAAGAGCCTACATTAAACTTTTTTACTTAGGGTAGGTTTACATCAATAATCAATCTAGGTCTGTATGCCTGTAGACTCGCATATGGCAATAGAATAAACAAATAAAACGCATGTATTGTCATCTTTTTCTCCAATTCATGTTTTTGTTGTTTGCTGTACATGATAACAGTGTCATTTTCAAAAACTTGCACACTGAGGCACATTTTCAGGCCACCAAAAGGCTGTTGTTGTGTACTATAGATGAACGGTCAATGCACAAAATGTTTTCAATATTTTAGTGGAAAATTGTGTTAAATACCCGTTTAAACATAACCTGTAACAAGCTGCAAACATTACACTTTTGTTACAAATTTCTTATCAATTAAAATAAAAATGTTTCATGGACATTTTAATGCAGACTTTCCTAAATTTGGATTTTATACTTAAACAACGGTTTGAAAGTACAGTATGTAATGCAAGAACATCATACAGAACTGTAAGGCATTGCTCTTTAGTTATTTATTACTTTTTTCTGTAGAAAGTAATTCAATTACAGCTACTTAGTACTCCATTACACCCAACCCTGATTGTAATGATTATATGGGAGTATATTCCAAAATAATAGATGGAAAGATGAATTGATAGTCTGCCTGTATAATTTTAGAATCTGGTGGAAAGTAGTCATAAAAACAAAATTATGACTAACATTTGCACTTAAATAACATTCTAAGTGGACCACAGGGAAAAATGTCAAACGCTAAAAAAATTTGACCTCTTCAAAAAGAACATTAGTTTGACTTCATTTGCAAGTAATGTGAACATTTCCAAGCCCTCAGGTTTTTTTAAGAGCCATTTTGAGTTTCCTTAGCAGGTGGAAATACTACTGTAACACGATAACCGGATTATGAAGCATATTCATTTTAGATGCGTCTTGGGCCCGTAGCGGTCCATTAACTAAATGTGTGAGAGCATTTTGCACAACGGAATGGCGGTTGGCTAGCAGCGTGGTAAAGAGCCCATGCTACACTTCATTTAGAAGACTCATCGGGCCCTGTGGTCTTTGAATGTATATGCTGGGGTCCAACAGCCGAGAACGCACATTTCCTATGGATGACTCACTCACTTAATCGCCTCTCATTCAGCTTCCTCTAAGATGTTAAGGATTTCATGGCTGCGCTGTTAGTGAAAGGTACCAAGCTGAGAAAATGGGGCTTAATGACAGGAACATTTATCTGTAAGAGGAATAAATGTGTACTGTATATGAGTCATTATGTAAAATGTGCTAAGCCAAAGATACTCCAGATTTGTTGAAGGAGGTTTTGCATATAAAAACAGCTTCACACAATCTGCATTTGGTGAAATTAGTGTAATAATCATTTTAAGGGGGATTTTTACATGATGTAAATTATTGAGCAACACTAAAAATACATTTGCTCAGTTCTTTATAGTCATAGCTCAGGGCGGCAAATGCGATTCTGCCATTTAAAAGCAACATGAAACTTTTTATTTCTGTTTTGTCCTTCCATTCAAATGAAACAGAGTATTTAATGAGAAAGAAACTTGATTGAATTCTTTACAAACTGGGGTCTCTATAGGCATTTTTACCGGATACGTTTAGGAACAAAGTTCCGGAACGAGTAAAAATTTCGCACTGGCAAAAGGGACTATTTAGTGACGTAAGCCGGTCGACATGAAAACATGTCCGTCAAACAACCAACAACAAAAGTTCGGCAAGTCAACGTTTGCTTACGTCACGGATCGTTCCTCTCCTGCTGTTTTAAACACTCGGAGAAGGAGCTGAAGTGTTCCTCCAAAATTCCGTGTGAACACAACAAAAAGTAGGTACTTCCGGCAAATTGCCCGGGAACTATAAAAACGTTCCTGCGGTGCGAAAGCCCTTATTGTGACGTGGTTTTAGGGGAGGGGCATTACAAATGTAACCCAATGCCCCAAATATGCCTCAGTCACCGATCTGCCAGTCTGTTCGTAACGCGCCCTTTACGTAGCTCATCAGTTTGTAAAATAGACTCAAAGGCTACATCGGCTTTTCCTAGGAACATTTTGCCCTTTCACTCTTGAAAGAGTGTTTTAATCATAAAATCATTCGATTACAAAGGCAACTTCATTTTATTGATGGCTGTCCTTTGCAGTGGCTAGGGAGTTGCGGTGGAATTTCAGCTGGCGGACATTTTGTTGGGTTCATCCTTTGTTGTGCCTCAGTGGCGTCTGGAGATTAGATAAAGCGCATTTTATGGATATTTTGATAAAGGTAATCCCTTCGATGGCTGCGTATCTGTCCCTGAGAGAGGAGACTGATGCATGCTGTCTGAGGAGACGGGCGGTTTGTGTGTCACTATGGTAACAGCAGGACAGCCGCACAGATGTGTGTCTGAGGAATGTGTGCTTTGTAAAGCTGCATTCAACCTCAGTATGCAGTGGTGCACAGGTTTCTATTACATCAGCTATAATGGCACACCACACCTTAAGGCTTTCTTGCTTTCCTACTAACAGTAATTCCAAATGATGTGATTTGTATTGGGAAATTTACAGGAAAGTGTTGATTTTTACAAACCAAATTAATCTTTTTTTATTGATTTTCTTTACTCTGGCAGAATTTCAGTTGAGTCAATTCAAACCATTAGAGACTGTAAACACGTCTTGCCTATCACAACAAATGTCCTACTTTTTGTCTTATCTATTTTTCAAAGCCGTCATTTTAGTCCATTGGGAATGTCGCAGCGAACATGTTAAAGATTAGCGCCAAGGCAATTGATTCATAGGGCATGATGTTTTTTCGAAAAAATATCTGCTCTATTGACTTCCGTTGAGCCAGATCAGCCTTTGGTCGCCTTGGAATCCCAGCAGGAAAACCGGAGTTAAAGGTCTCATGACATGGAGTATAACGAGAGAACCTTCCCGTGATAAGTATGTTTCAGTTCGTGTTTATAGTTACATCACATTCTTTCTTAAAGAAACAGTCCACCCAAAATGAAAATTCTGTCAACATGTACTCACCCTCGAGTTGTTCTAAATCTGTATAAATGTCTTTGTTCTGCTGAACACAAAGAAAGATATTTGGAAGAATCCTTTGACCAAACAGTTTTTGGCCACCATTGACTACCACAGTAGGAAAAATTGCTTTATAGATGTCTTTGTTCAAAAGAGGATATTTTGAAGAATGTAGGAATGCAAACAGTTTTGGGGCACTTTTGACTACCATTGTAGTTTTCCTAGAACTGTTTGGTTGGAAGCATCCTCCAAAATATCTTTCACTGTGTTCATCAGAACAAAGAAATGTAAACAGATTTGGAACAAGTACATTTTTCATTTTAAATATTTGGGTGAACTGTCCCTTTAATGCATTCTCTGGATTTACATGACCGTGATATGAGAGATCTTTCTATTAGGTCAGTAGGAGGCGTTTCTAAATCTAGTTGTGCTTGTAACGGTTATGTACGTGATTGCTGTTGGATATTGTTTCATGTCATTTCATATTGATGTTCATATGTTTGATACTACTTTAAATGTTTTACATAAATTATAAAAGTGCAAGGATGAGTTACAGCAAATGTGACCCCACTTGAGAAAACCCTGCAGAAGTCATTTTTAAGTAAGTTACTAGTAGATAGAATCACACATTCTGTGAACCTTGACATCTTCAATATTGACTAAGGTTATGTCAAAGATTGAAATCATTGTGAAATGAATTATTTAAATTGAATCGAAAATTGAAATGCTTAATAGAATATGAGACTTTAGCTTGACATGCACTTTGCAGGCATATCTCAGCCGAGAATGCATTTGGGTTGTTTGGGTCCATAGTTTTTTCCACTCATCGTTCAATGTTGGTAATGTACAAAATTTGTGACATATATAAATGCAGAATATGCATGCATCACCAGATATTTCTGATTTTGTTCTTCAAATTAAGGAAAGTTAGCATGAGACTTGTGGTCATATTTTCAACACAATATAAAAATTGTTTTAAATGCACACATTTTTGGAGTCTTTCTTGGCATTTTGGTATGACAGTTTGCAGACTCACCAGTTTCTATTATTTGTCTACTACCAGTGATGGCCAACAATGCATATACAGTACATGCATCAAAATTAACTATTTATTTTTGTTGGAAATTATGTTTTTAACATACTTGAAATGAAATGGCATAAAATGATAGCTTTTTTGGAAATGTGTAAAATGTTTTGCATATTACATTTTTACTTCAAATATTAATTCCATCATATATCGAATATTTTTTCATTTGTGTAAATCATTTACAAAATAGATACATTTTATAGTAGTTAAAGAAATACCCTGTTACAAGCAAAGGGATGAGTCGAGATGACACAACATAGCATTTTTGTGTCTTGCCAGCTTTTATAACCTCTGATTCTTTCATTGGAATTTGCTCTCCGCTCATGTACCACCTGCCTTCTGTCCTCTAAATTGTGGGTCTTTGAAACCCGAGTTGCTGCGAGGAGAGGAGGAAATAGATGGGGAATTTATCACAGTGACACCACTTGCCTAATTGCTTGTATTTGATAGAATTAAGCAAATTGGGTTTTTTGGCTAGTGATTAATCCTTCAACACCTGGAGGGCAGTAACTACAGAGATAAAGGAGCAGGTGCTAGACTGTGTATTGATAGATCAAGTTGATTCTTCTTCTGTTCCTACGGGACTGTTTTTAAAGCTGACCGAGTCCTCATCTGACCTCCTGGCTTGGGTTTAAAAACTCTTTCATCATGCTTGTCTGGCTTTAGCCACGCAACACGTCACTATGGCTGTGAATTCAAAATGAATGCTGCCACCTTCCTGTTTGGAAGTAGCCTTGGCTAACAAGGCTCAAAAACAAGGATGGCCTCAATGGCCCAGGGTGGTGTGAGAGGGTTTTTTTGTGCATCTTGTTGGAATTCAGTGCTGCATTGTGACCACATTTTATTTTCTGGGATCTTGTACATGTGTTTTAATGCACTGCAGACATTGGATATTCTCTGAATTTAAAGGGATGGGATTTACTTACCCTCTTGTTGTTTTAAACCTGTATAACTTCCTTTCTTCTGCAGAAGAAACAAACTCATACAGGTTTGAAATGACAACAGGGTGAGTAAATGAAGACAGAGTTTTCGGCTTTGCCTGAACTACACTCTTAAAAATAAAGGTGCTTCAAAAGGTTCTTTGATGCCATAGAAGAACCTTTTGGTTCTCTAAAGAACCTTTAACATCTGACATCTGTTTCACAAAAGGTTCTTTGTGATGAAAAAAGGTTTTTCAGATTATAAAAAAGTAAGAAAGAGATGGCTAAATGGTTCTTTGTGGAACCAAAAAAGGTTTATTTTTAGCTTTATTTTTAAGAGTGTATGCATTGCCAGTTCTGCTGCTTTAATACTGCTTTATACTTTTTGTTGAGCCCTGACTTAAATTGAGAAAAGACACATACACCTGTTGATATAAGGGCTCTCTGATGATGTGTTGAGCATTTGACTCCTCTCAGACTATACGTACTAAAGAGGATTATCTCTCCCTCACGTCCTCGCTTTTCGTCGAGGTTGATACGGAGAGAAATTATTAAGTGAGCTGTGCATCTGCAAGGCCATGATTAAGGGTTTCATAACGATCGCCTGACGAAGGAAAGGGTTTTTTTGGGCGCTTTGGAATGCAAATGAGTCGCAAAGTGAGAAATTGAGAGCGAGCGAGAGATTGTATAGAAAATGAGAAGAGGGATCCAAACGATCAGCGTGACCTTTTCACAGCGCCTTCTCTATAATGGGCTGCACGGCGCGCAAGATTCCCTCGGTTTCTACGTCGCCATCAGTTGACTGACCTCCAGGCCTTTACAGAGTGTAAATTACAGAGCGGGAGTGATTCACTTTATTGGCACCGCGTTTGGCGATGCCACGCAGGAAGTGATTAAAGAGCTCGGCCTTTGAAAAATAAAAGGGACCGGAGGCTTGTTAACCTCGCATTTGTAACGCTTATGTTGCGGTTTAGAGTTAAAGTTTATTTGTTATTTTTTTTGAGAATAGATGTATGGCAGAAACGAGAATTATTTGAGAAATCAGTTTTGTTCAATTGAAAACTTTTTGGCTTTTTATTCTAAATAATTGTTTTAATAAGGATCTTCATGTTCTTCATTGCATTCGAAAGAGCAAACCCAGTTGCTTTGTATCGGACTAAAATTGACGAGTTTGTCGTCGTAGCTGCACCAAACTTAGTCACTTCACTACAAAATAATCCCAGCGCCTTATACGCTGCAGGAATCCATCCCATCCAAGTGACTCTTCAGAGGCGTTAGACTGTCAGTGCCCACCTTCCATTCCTGCTGTGTGAGGAGTCTCTCTTTCCAATGTGAGACGAGTATCCATGCTTCAACAATTCCCTCAGTAGCCCTCCCTGTCACTTTCACAGACAGCCTGTGTACGAACGTCAGGATGTTGTCCTGCTGTTGCATCTGATCCTTTACCCTCCGAGGTCCCTCAGGCTCATCCGTCATTGAGAGAGACACTCCGGCAGTCTTGTTTGCGAGTCTCATATTGCGAGGAGACGTTGCAGAAGATCCCATTGATCGACACGCGGGGAGTTCAGAAGAGCAGGCCTCCAGCAAATTCCCTAGCATCAGGTGGGATCGAGAGATCGGCGTTCCCGGAAATTCATGTGCTGATTTAGTCATCTATTTATGCATTCATTGAATTTCAAATGAATAAAGTACACGCTCCTCACGTTAAAAAGCTCCAAATGATATCTGACAGACTAAACCGAGGATGAATGAGTACGGTGCGGCGAACGACACTCAGCGGTCTATTTTACAGATGTCAAACTTCTTTCATTTTCACATTTGATGGCTATATATATATATATATATATATATAAAAATCTCGAACACGTCTTTGCTTTGTGCAGGAGCCGGTGGAGGATCATTCGGTGAGTCACTCGTTCTGAAAGTTCTGCTCCATCGATCGAGTTACAGTGTGAGCTCTGTTCTCCTCACAGCACCGCAGAGCAACACTGAATCACTCTGCCAATATACCAACATGGATACGCATTCACTTTCCAGCGAGTCAGTGTGTGTCCAAGCGTTCGGTGAACAAGAGGTTCTGGCCAGGTTTTATCGATTGTATGCTGTGTAAAGTACACAAGGAAGAGATATGTTACTGTTTCAGTTGTGTTGTGTTGTGTAGCACATTTTCATTGTGTTATGGCATATTTTTGGTGGGATGCTAGTTGTTGGGTTGGAGCAAAAATTTGGTGCTATTTGTTAACAGTTGTAAAGGCATTAGCTAACATTAGCTAATTTAGTTTTTGAGCATTTGTTAATCCTTGTTAATGTTAGTTCATGGTGAATTAACTAATGTTAACGAAACTCAATGTTTGATTTTAAAAATGTTTTAGTAAATGCTGAAATTAACATGAACCAAGATCAATAAATGCTTTAGAAGTATTGTTCATTGTTAGTTTGTGTTAGCTAATGCATTAACTAATTGTTAACAAATAGCACCTTCCCAAAATTTCTTATCATTTACTCACCCTTGTGTCATTCCAAACCTGTATGACTTTTTTCTGCAGAACAAAAAAGAAGATATTTTGAAGAATGTTGATAACCAAACATCATTGGCCTTCATTGTCTTCAACTGTATGGACACAATTCCATTGAGACATTTCTCAAAATGTCTTCATGCCTTTTAGCATCAAGATAACCCTAGATACAAGAAATCCTATTAATAGCAATTTTATGTGAGAAAGCCCTCAAGTGAGAATACTCAATGTGAAAATCATTAGTTTCATCTAAGAGTTTTGTAGGAATAAGGAATTTCTCCAACTTCTCCATTGATTTCCATCTTTTTATTATTCATCCATTGCATTATCATGTCATCATTAAAATGTAGAAACTTGACCTATAATTACTTTCCCATTATTTTTTCACATTACATGGTCAAATGTTCATGGTGTTTTTATTCCGGATGTTTCATTTAGTACAGAGAAACAGCATTTAAGTCAATACAGGGTCCTGACATAAACAGCTAGCATTGCATCAGAGGGTTCAGTAAAATATCCCTTAAAGGTATAATTCACCTAAAAATAAACATTCTGTTATGATGTACTCATACTTCTTTCATCCAAGGAACACTAGAAGAGAGAAAATGTTCTGAAGATTGTTGACACATTTTATACAATAGACATAAATGGTGAATAAGGCTGTTATGTACATTCAAAATAATTTTTAATTTTAAAGTTAATTATTTAATTCACTACACGCTAAAAATTCTTGGCCAAACCCAACCTGTTTGGTTGTAAAATAGCCCATGCTGGGTTGTTTGAACCCATTGTTGGATAAAACAATTCTGGATTCATTTAACCCAACGGATGTGTTTGTCCCTTTTTAACACTGGGTACTACAGCAAGTTATTGTGTTATTCAAAATCTATTACTGCTGCTCATAAGATCTCTATTAAAAGCCACCTAGAACAATCTTACTGTCACATAGCAACACCTAGCAACCACTCAGAACACCCTAGCAACATGCTAAAAACACTCAGAGTACCTTAACAACGGTGTTTAAACAGTGTAGCAATAACCCGGCACACACTCGCAATACACAAGCACCGTGCCAGTGATTTAAGCATGGGAGAGCACCACTTATGTTGTCTTGTCCTGTAGAAACTGTATTTAAATTTCAGCAAAACCTCAGATTTCCATGTATAAACCAACCATAGTGGAAAATGAAGTGGAAAAGAATACAATTTAAAGTATTTAATAAAGTCCAACAGAGCGAAATGATGTTTTCTTGTCAGGCAGCTGTCTAAGATGATAAACATCCATCATGCTGTTCGGGCCCATGAACAACATGAATAATTCAGATATGAACCTATTCACAATTTAAAAGGTTTAATAATCTTTTTTACATTTTCACACATTTACTTGAACTCTTTTTGATGTTAAACTTAGCATTTTGCAGAAGGTGAATTTCAAGGCATGTTTTGATTTCTCGTTGCTTTTGATGCTCTGCACTGTTCGCATACACTGTTGCATTTGACAGATACACCATTAAAATGTTCTTCTGTAATGCTAACATTGTACAATTCCAAATACTGCTTCGTTTATTTATTGTCAGGGCTTTTATAAACCTACAGGTTCATTCACAGGTTTACTGAAACAAAATCAGAGGAAGAATGTTTTTAACAATTTTTAAAATAGTTTCCACACTCCTCTTTATTGGCTCATTTCACTCACCGTATAGTTGACTTCAGACGTATCTTCACCAAATAATTCTGCTCTGTTGTGCCTTCATGTAATTCATGCCGTCTCGCATGAACACTCCGACCCCAAAATATGACGCCTGGCTTAATATCATTAATCATTCAGCTGGCTTCTGCAAAATCTTTGATCTTGTATTTTTTTGTTCCTCATGTTTTAGCTCTGACTCACGTTATGAAGTGAGCTGTGCCGAAATGTCTTGAGAGGAATTGGAGTTAAATTGGGCTTCCTGGGGCGTTTAGGAGAGACGGCCTGATGAAAATGAATGATTTCGCTCACTATGTTTTTGAACTCTTCTCAGGGGTATAAGTTATGATGAGAACAACTTCTAGAAAAATCCAAAAGTTGTGCAATGATTCGTGACCGGGCGATTCATTGTGTTTCATCCATCAGCTTGTGTAAGACTTGATCCAATCCTTCAGGGTCCAAATGATGGCTGGTGCATTTGCAAAACTGATGTGGTAATATTTCTCAGCATACTACATCAACTCGGAGATAATTAATGTTTCCGATTCCTGGATGATTGCATCTTTGGGATTTTATGGGAAAAACAAGTGAAAGAGCATCCGATAATTTAACATTTCCAGTAACGTATTATTGTCTGTGTATTTGCTGTGGCTCAGTTTGTTTTGAGGGGAGAAATCCTGCTGATACACTGTACTTTTGTCAAGATACATTTAATGTATATGAGAATAGTCTAACTAACTAGTGGCTACATGACAAGATATTTAACATTAAAAGGATAGTTCACCCAGAAATATATTTTTTTACTCACATTCCAAAAATTAGCAAGAACATTGGTAACCAAACAACATTGCACCCCCATTAACTTTCTTTATATGGACACAAAACCACAGAGACATTTCTCAAAATACATACATATTCCAAACATGGCATACATGGGTGAATAAATGATGAAATGTTCAGATATTAAAAATCATCTAAAAAGTATTGTGGTGTTGTCATGCATGGTTCAGATATCAATTTGAAATACCATGGTACTTTTATTTTTATGTAGGTATGTTAGAAGTTTCCCTTGGCTGTAGATTGGAAATATGTGAGCGTTTGAGACGAGAGCTTTGACATTATCAAAATAACAGAATGCATTTTAGGTATGTGAATGTCATGTTTTGACATTTGAAATACACAAACTGAGAGGGCTTGTAACCAACACCTTGAAAAGTATTCAGAACAGTTTGTCTTTTATTTTCAACAAGTCATTGATCAAACCGCACAAGTCACTTTTGAGCTTTATCTTTAGAAAATATGTGATACCTTTAAATCATTTTTATTGGTCCTGACACCCTTTTAACATTTATACTAAGCTTCATTTTATTTTACAATATGATTTGATACAGACATTCTGGTTACAGTTTATAGGTTACTAAAATGTCAATACAGTAGCTCATTGTTAGGGATTGCTCACATACATTATATTTTTAAAGGCTGTGTATTTAAAATAGATATGTAGATGCATCTCGCTATCCCAGTCAATCACTTGTGTGGCTGCCAAACCAAGTAATGTGTGGGTACAGTATTTCTTGCATTGATTTTAACAAAGTTTCTGTACATTTTTGAGTATATTAACTTTGTTATGTGTTTACATTATTTGCATTGCTAAACTTGTTCATTACATTTAAATTACCTGCATTATTTTTATCTTATGTGCAGATGTTTTGTGTTGAGACGCTAGTTGATTGGTGTTTAGTTGATTGGTGTCTTTTCCATCAATGCAGTGCAGTTTCCCTCAATTTTTTTATAAAATACAACCATAAGTTGTTTTATGCCAACTTGCATCTTTAGTTAGTCAGACTAAAACTGTAATACTGTGTCTACTATTCCGGTAGAAATTTGTGAGCTACCGTCCTACAGACGGTGTTTCAACACACCTGTCTGTAATTGTAAGTGTTTGATTAGGTTTGGAGCTGCAATCTTCAGGGCAGAAGCTCACAAGGACTTATCAAGTGTCTCCGGTTTAGGTCTTTTGTATGCGCTTCATTACAAAAAGAGACGTTTTACTCAAAACACCTTTAAATTAGCAACCAAAATCGATGCCCATCACATAAACAGATTCATATATAAAAGTTTTTTATTTTTCTTCTCACAGACATATGATTATTAAAATGGCATAATATGCCTAAAAATGGAAACAGTTAGCTAGGTTAGTACTTTTTATACACTTTATTCAACAAGCCGATGTAATGAGACCAGTTTACCGGTTTAGTCATGTGACTTTCGACATACCCTATTGTTTTCTTGATATGTTTGTAACTTAGAGCCTTAGTTACTGACAAGAATTAGTGTCAACCATCACTTGCAGCATATGAAGCACTATGGGTCATGAGCCATCCTAAGTCTGCAATGTCCACCAGATACTTCAGCATATTTCCCTCCTCTTCTTGCAATAGGTTGTATTTAAGCCTTTAAGTCAGAATCCTGACTTACTCAATCTTGCTTCCTACTGAAGTAGTTTTTCTGTAATCCAGTAGACTGCTGTTGAGTCTATTGAGGAATTAAACTCAATATGAGGATTTAATATGTAATATTGCACAGTCTTCTTGTTGTGATTTTTGCTCGTGAAGTTTCGCAGGTTAGCAAAAACACTCCCTGATGCTCTAGTGCACTTGTTTAGGGGACATTCTGAACTGATTAGGAAAGCCTAAATTTAACAACCATTTTCTTTTTTAATTAACATGTCCTAGAATTTTCAATTCAACAAATCTAAACAAAATGGCCATGTTTAAGCAGCCAATAATTGTATTAATTGCCAGCTGTAGGTGTGCCACGTTTTATTTGTTTGAACTGAAAGACCTCAAAACACTTCATCTGTTTGTTGAAATACACACAGAACATCTGCTGTAAATCCAGAGTAGGAGCATGATCTGTTCTTTTAATTTTGGCAGTTTTGGTCATTATTTCCACAAATTGGAAGTAATATTGCCTGGACCGCACTGACTGCCACATGCAACTATTTTTATTGTCAATTATGTTATGTTTGTCAAATGTAATAGAGAGGAATTTTGTAGTGTGGAGTTTTAAGAATAGCTGAAATAAATGGCTCACATTGGCTGTTTTAAACCTTATTTGTGATTCTGAACAAAAGAAGATACAGAAGTAATAATTTAAATCTTTGTTTACTTGACATATAATATTTAAAGTACTAGTCAGATGCACTGTTAAATAATAATAATACTACAGTTCAGAGAATGGTTACATTGTACAGTACTGTAAGTTTGAGTCCTAAAATCAAGTTTTGCTGTGTAGAGAGATGAGCTGCTCTTGTCAGACACAGATATCTTTTCACTTTTACTGCAGATTCCTTTAGCAGGTAAATAACATGTAGGAAAATATCATTTTCATGCATGCATTTAATGACCTGTCGGTCTCCAGTGCCCACAAATAAAGTGCTGCTAAAGCAAGCAGCTTCAACCCTGTCGGCTTCTCAGAAAGCTATTTACATCTGCTGACTAATATTTCCTTTGCACGGATAAGGATCATTTGGGATTTTGTTTGCATTTGACTCGAGTGCTCTCAGTAACGTCAGAATGCAACATTTATGTTTCAGAAGCATTTAGAAACTAAATATTAATATTTATGAGTAGAGTGCTTGTCTGTGAACTGCAGTTACTGTGAATCTGTTTCTGGAAAGTTTATCAAAGTCTCTTTTAGCTGCAAAAGACCATGTTTAGTTCACAATAAGTCTGCTGTTGCTTACTTATATTTTAGTTGTTCATGGATTTTGCCATAAAATTCAATACATTGAAGGAAGGAAAGGAATGGCCTTTTTTCTATGGAGCAGAATATCATGTTTTTTTTTACTTGGGCCAGAAAGCATCATCCTAGCAATCACTCACAAACCCTAGGACACCCTAAAAAACACCTAGTAATGCCATAGTGACCACTCAGTAGACCTTAGAAACAACTAGTAATGCCATAGCGACCACCCAGTACACCCTAGAAACCATCTGACAACGCCATAGCAACTACCCAGAACACCCTAAAATCCACCTAGTAGCGCCATAGCGACCACCCAGAACACCCTAGAAATCACTGAGTAACGCCATAGCGACTACTCTGAACACCCTAGACACCACCCTTAATGCCATAGCGAGTACATGGCATAACAGTTTGCTAACTATCAGTCAAAACCCTTTAAAACTGTGTAGAATCACCCTGGTAACCATCCGTAATACCCTAGCATTTTAACTCAGAGTCATGCACAGACAAGCACAGTTGACGTTTTCTCCAGAAAATGTAAAAATCTATTTTCTTTGCTGGAATTGCTACCAGAGACTTGGTGATTACGAACCCTGAACTCTAAAGTCCTTCTCTGGCTCTGTCAATAGATTGACTGCGCAGGGCCAGAGGTGTAATTGACTTGAATCAGCAACACATCTACAGGCTGTCTGGAAACACAGAGGATTTTTAACATAATGAACAGGGAGTGTCTGTTAATACATTATGAATTGCTTTTATTGTTTAGGCTACATTTTTGGTCCTCGTGTTCAGTCATATATTGCAGTAGTTTTCCATTTCATTATGCATGATGTAAATGGAAATTGCCGGGTATGAAATTTGAAATAGATTTATTTTATAGACTTTATTTTAATGTTTTTACAAGTTGCTTCTCATGAGAAGACAAAGAACAAATTTCACATAAAAAGCAATGGGCAATGCATTTAACTATAGTCAGTGATGTTATCAGTTTTTCTAAGACCTAATAGGGAATGAAGCTGTTTGTGGTATTGTTCACTTATAATAAATGAAGGTTTATAGCTCAGGTGGAAGTCTATCATCAAAATTAGAAATCGGTCATAAAATTCCAGTTTTGTTTAGTTGCAAATTATGATATAACCCAAGACTTGAGAAAAGCTTTTGTATTCAATTGCTAGGGAACACACATATTGAACAAAAATACTGTAAAGTTTGAAAGCACTGTAAGTTGCCACTGTAATCTGCCAGATGCAAATGTAATTGCAATTTTGTGCCTTCCTTTTACTATGGGATAACACACTGAATCCTTCTTCCTCTCCCCTGATGCAGCATATAATCGCCCATTTACAGTAGATGTGTTCAAACACAACCAAAAGATCAAGGTTTGGTTGGTTAGCATGGTCCAGTTGGTCCAGTTAGCTATAATGACACCATCTGAGAGGAAAAAAAAGCATTTTTGTTTCAGCATCTGTGTGTTTTGACATCACATCTCAGGATAGTCACTAATGAAAGGTTTAGGACATTTATGCGGTCAACATTGTGATAACAATTTGTTTTGATCAGTCGCATGGCAAAAACAAATCTGAAATATGATTGTGTCCAGAAATAAGTCTTTCTATGAACATGCCTTTGTTTCTAATTACCCAAATCAATGGATGCAATTTGTTTTCCAAAGAAGCTGTTCTCTTTTAGTTTATATCAAGATGCACGTATGGTTTTGTTGATGTTCTGGACCTGGCCCTTAATGCAGAACCTCTAAGGGAGGTTGACCACATCCTCCCTGTGCAGTGTTTCATCACCACCTATCAACCCAATTACTGTGGTTCCATCAGTCAATTTGATACGTGTTGCTGAAGAGTTTAGGTTAAGTAACTCTGGCCAGAAGCAACAGCACTCAAGAGCAGCTGTGCTAATAGTGCACTTAGAGCAGCTTGTGTTACCTATTTCTATTACTCATCACATAAATGAAAAAACACCTGGAGGCATTGCCTATTATGAGGAAAAATTCACCCGAAAGTCTGCCTTTTATTACTAAATTCTGACTAACTCTGCACGGGCATTCTAAATATACAGCCACAGTGTGCATACCATACTGTGTCTGGAGAGTTATCGATAACTCTGCCAATTTTGGTCTTACCAAACGCTTTTCTTCAGAAGAGAATATAAAAAGAATCGTTTTCATCTTTTTTCTGCTGAGACTTAGTTTTGGACGATTGCGTGTCTCATAGGATCTGCATTCATTCGTCATTCTCTATCTGACATCTTTTCTCCCGTCCATCTAATGCTTCTGGCTATTCCGGTGTAAAAACCTAATACACCACATGCTGCAGTCATAAATATTTATTCACTGCTATGTGCATTGCATTTGCATGAACAAAAACAATGTTGATTTTTATCACTGACAGTTGCAGGTTAGTGAGGATGATGGGTGATAGTTCATAATATAGGCAGACTTTATTTTGTTCACAATTGTGTTTGTATTGTCTTATTTTGAGCAGGTTGTTAAATTCATGCATGCACATTTTTTCAGTTGTTCTACGCTGTAATTTATTTCCCTCAGCATGTTAATACTATTCAAAACATGATATTTTTCTGGAAAGGGCATCTTTCAAGCAGACCCCTGTTGTCCTTGTGCAATTTATTAAAAGCATATCTGTTAATATTTTCAGATTCACAGCATGTTGTCACCATGACTAATATCCTGCACATAATCTGAAATCAATAGAAAAATAATAAATATTTGTTAAATCTTAAATGTTTGCCACATTTTTGTTGTCTTAAGCTAAATAAAAAAATGACAGGACAATGTGCTGGTAATTTGCCATCTGTAAATTTGATGGACATTTCCGTCTAAGCTAAAACACAGCTCAATGCAGTCTAATTTTTAAAATGCAGATGAAACGCGTCTAAAAATAAATACGTAAAATTATTTCATTGTAATACAGTTAATACAGTAGTATGTTGTGACTTTTTTTGTGGATTTTCTTTACAGTGTATTTGATGTTTTTTATTATTCAATACATGCAGTATAGACCAAGGGCTAGATTTACCAAACAGGGCAAAATAGCGTGAAAGCGCAATTTCAAAAAAGCACAGATGGGAGTGGAAATTTCGGTGGTTTAAGGCGCACATTAAAAAACACAGGCGCAATATCTCATTCCCATAATGACCAATGCAATCTACCAAACTCAGCACAAATAAGCGCAGGGTTTAAGACATGCTTTTTTTGGCATTAAATAAAGCTGCAAATACCAGTACAATGGCGAGCGTAAATCCCGTTGCGTGATTCTTTCAAATACTCTCCTTCCATGTAGTTTGCGTAACTCCTACAAATGCACATGCAATAAGGTCAGCGCTAATGTTCACTGCGTGTCTTTAGTAAATATCGACAGTAGTTGTTTTATGCCAAAAGAGCCATTTGTGCTGCCGCAAGCTGTTGCCCTAAATCTTTAAAACCAAGGATAGATATATGAAAATCAACACACAGTAATCCTGAGTGAACCGAAGTTAGTGATAGGGGTGGGAAGTTTTCAGTACCATTTTTGCCTAAAGATTTTTAACTTTATTAATAACATTGTAGAAAAACACTCACAGTACTGAAAAAGTCACTTACTTATTATTTATACCAAGCAGAGATATGCTGGTTGGCTAAATTGTCTCCAAAATTGGTTTTGTTATTTTCTTTTAAACAAAACCTGTTCTCAACGACAGGCTACTTTCTGAATAAGAATCAGTTTTCAGTTTCTGACCCTGTGGGGATAAAAAAAGAAAACAACATGTAGGACTAAAGACACTTTTCAAATGCTAAAGGTGAAATCAGATGCCTGAGTTTCAAAGTTCTTCATTTTTACCATGGACTGCTCTTAAGAAGCAAGTTCGTTTTTTGCCGAAGACCTAAAATATAACCATCATTTAATCCTACAGCATAACATTTTAAAAAACAACATCAGTGCTTTAGGCTTACCGTTCAAAAAGCTGCAGTGAGGGAAAGTGTTTGGTGCACAGGTGAAAGAGTGAAACCCTTAATGTACTGTGTTGCTGTCATTTGAAAGAAAAAACTGTCCCTGAGCTGTTTGTTTTCTGAAGTTTTCTTGTGAAAAAGTCTTTGAGAGCTGGTCAATGAGTACCTCTGTAAGCACCAACGCTTGTTTGACAATAATAATGAAAGCAGCATGTTTTTCATTCATAGTCTATGATCATTCTTTGAGACACAGCCAGAGAAACAAAAGTGGGGTTTTTCTTTGATATAGAAATGTCAGTAACCATGAACTTTGTCTTGAATGGCCTTGCTGATTCATATTTGGTCCATAAGCATCTCCAAACGCTCCCCCAGCGCTTTGGAGCCTTATATGAATGACATTTGATCTCGGCCAAGGGCCGTAACAGACAATATCCACTAGAACATTTTATCCCCTTATAACACAAGCCAGATTGAATTAAAAACCATGCCCGTAAAGAGACAATACGGACAGGTCATGTTATGAATTGCACATGAAAAAGAAAATTGAGAGATAAAATGATAAAGAAACTATGAGTGCACTAGTATTCTATCGGCATGAATGCAATTTTGTATTTACAAAATCAAAATGCATTACATTTACATCATCACAGTCATTTAAACACAATTTTCTGGCTGATTTTACATTAGCAAATTTACATATTACAATGGTTGTTCATTACCACCCCGCTCGGTTACAGTGTTGCACAAGAAAATAACTGGGATTATTAATTCACAGCCGCCTGGCTCCTTGCCTACGTTTAGTCTCAGTTCAGCAATGAACTATTTATCCAACCTCCGACCATATTTCTGCTCCAGACTTTAGAATCAATAAATTAATAACAGGTATGGTATGAACATGACAAATGGTGGTAGCTGTGCTAGTTTTCTTGTGACGCACTCAGCGGAAGTAATCAAACCTTTTCCCTGCTTTTTTATTTGTATTTATTTGTTTTGTTGAGCATGAATCTTCCAGAAGCACAGAAGCCCCAGCCAGAATTACAGAAATAATGAGCGTCGTTTTCACTAACTATTTTCTATTGAATAATTATGGCGAGCATCGGGGCATCTCTTAATTACTTCAGTAAATGAATTACAAGGTTTTGTTTGGCAATGATGCCAGGTGAGAAATGCCAAATGTTTGCATCTAAATCTTGAACAACCTTTTAAAAACAGTGTATGTCCTACTTGTATCCCTCACTCATTTTTTGTTCATTTCCCTTCCTTGTTAAAAGTGACACTTGAGAGCATTGCATTGTCATTTTGTTTAGGTCCCATAAGAGAGTGCATCAGGATTACTAACTGTATTTGCAATAAATCTTTGCTATTGTAAAATGTGAGAATGGCTTTTGCTTGCAATTTATCATAGCTGTAATGCGGCAGACAGGTTATATAGCCCTCCATTGAATAGGCGATGTAGCACTGATGCAATATTTCCCATATTCCCCAATATTCCCTCCACCATCTTTATTTGTTATGACACAGAGCAGTTATGACACTCAGTTCATGTAGATGAGGGTCATGAATACGTATGAAATGAATGCTGCATTATGAGTTATGAATGGTCTTCTGTTATGTTTAGTACTGTTGGTTGCTACAGTGCAAGGGTGCACACTATATAAAGCGACATACCACTATAACAATATTTACTTGATAACTGTAACAATAGGATAATGTTTTTAAAGAATTATAAAACTATTTCAATAAGCATTTGAAAGAATGTATTAAATGTAATTTTTTAAGAAATATAGTTTTTCCAGCTGAAAATAAAACATTGACAGCAAATCATATTCCATTTAAATATAAAGGGCTTTCAAAATTAAAATGAAACCGCAAAGTGCAAGCTTTGAAAAAAAATGGCTCCATTAAGAACCTTTCACTTTTACAAAAGGTTCTTTGTGGCGAAAAAAGGTTTTTTAGATTATAGAAAGGTAAGAAAGAGTTCTTTAAAGAATTGAATGGTTCTTTGTGGATCCTTTAAAGAATCTTCAATACATTTCTTCAAACGAAGAAATGTATACAGGTTTGGAACAACCAGAGAGGGAGTGAACTATCCCTTTAGGACATGTTATTGAATTTTGAAAAAAATAAATATTACGAAGAATAGTGCTGTAGTTAACTAATGTACTTAATAATGTTAACAACTGGAACCTCATTGTAGGGTGTCACTGTTTATTTAAAGTCAATATTGCATTGATCATCAGCTTTCGGTACAGTTGCCATGTTATTTTATTGTATTATACTTGAAAAACATTTGGAGATGCTAACACAAAGGCGCACCATTTGAAGGAACAGATTATTCAGTTTAGTCTTATAAAAGGATGATTCACTCAGAGAAATGTTGTCATAATTTATTCACCCTCATGTTGTTCAACCTCTATATGTGACTCTTCTGTGTAACACAATTGAAAATGTTTTGAGAAATATATTCATTGTGTTAAGCAAAAGAAAGAAAGTCATGCAGGTTTGAAGTGACATGAGTGAATAAATGATGAGAACATATCCCTTTAAATGCTTTCATCTGCCACAGTAAAATAATTTCTCAGCATCTTAACACAGAGCATACCGAGCTCAGCCTTATCTCATCAGCATCCAGACTTCATTTCTAGCTGGATTATTCCAGTCAACCTGAAACACGTGACATCAGGCACTTTAGGCATTTAGCACCTGTTGCTCTTGATCGTGCTGGAGTTTAGTGTTTGTGAGTTTATTCAGACACTCATCTGAGGAGCAGACAGCCTCTCTCTCTCTCTCTCTCTCTCTCTCTCTCTCTCTCTCTCTCTGAAACAGATGGACTAATAGCATAATTAAGTAGCCGTGCGCCCGGTTCCTGTTTACCGTCATGTTGCTAAGCAGTGACATCAGCCAATCGCTCCGTCCCTCTGTATAATCCTGTGCCCTCCCTCTCTCTCTCTCTCCTGTCTCTCTCTCTCTCTCTCTGTTTCTCCCACATGCATTTATTGCCGTAACAGTCTTAGCGTGCTGTAGTGGTCTGAGCGCAGCTCACAGGCAGACGGCATGACCACAGCGTGCAGCCCGCAGCCTCTCATGTAGCCCACCGCTGCGATCGCAAACTCTCACACATGCACTTACACACAAAGACACGCAGAGCTGCTCTTCAGGGGGACGCAAAGACATCATCAGAAAACTGAAGATTCGACTTTAGAGCGGACTCTTACTTTTCTTTTTTGTGATTACGTTTTTTCCTTTTTTATTTTTGGTTTTCTTTTTTATAATTGATACCACCCACCCTCCCTTTTGCCGGGTTCAGGGGTGGTGGCACATCCTCCAAAGGGCCGCATGAATGACACAACGCAAAGGCGAGAAGACAACCATCAGCATACAGGAGCACATGGCCATTGATGTATGTCCAGGTCCAATTCAGCCCATCAAACAGATATCTGATTATTTCCCCCGTTACCCGCGGGGTTTCCCCCCCACAGCTCCTCCGGTCCTCAGCCGCGCCGGCTCCCTGCGAAGCACCTCCACCAGCCAGAAGTCCGAGGGCCCGGCCACAGACCCCAGACAGGATGAGGAAGACCTGGACCAAGCCTTCGGCGCCACGGCTCTCACAGTCTCCAGCAAGAAGGAGGAAGAACCGGACGTGGAGGGCTACGATTCGGACGACTCCAGTGAGTAGAGTTCTCCTTACTCTTTCTGTATCGCTTTGGAAAGACAACTGTTGCTGTGCGAGATGTTATCGGAGACAACCCTGTGTCGGGTTCTTGTGATCATATTTGGGAATGAGGAAAGCCTGTTTGTTTTTCATCCACCTGGATGAGCATTGCTTCACTTAGCGGCTCTGATTAAATGCTGGGAAATTATTGGGGGTTTTTTTGTGGCTGTGGTTTTCTGGTTTTATAAGACAACATTGCTACGCTCCAAAAGCTAGTGAGCTGCCTACATAGGTTTCCACCTTTTGATAACTTAAATGGAAATGAATATGAAGCAGATTAAATGCTTTTTATATACTCTGCAATACTGAATAAATACAAATATTATTAAAATGAACATTTTTTTTAATTTTCAATTTCGATCTTGGATACATTTTTCAAAGTTTTGTTGTAGTGCATGCATTCATTTAGTTTTGGACCAGATTTTGTTTGCACAACATGCTGGGCATCTGGTTTGTGTCTAGCCACAAATATAAGGTAAGCTTGTATTAATGTTTGGCTGTTTGCACTGGCACTCTATAGTGAAATATCAAAACATCTGTCTGTTTTTGTGATTATTCCATCGATCAGTAAATCTTTAACGTGATTCTAGTAGGCATCAGGTGCTGCTCATCTGTTTCTGTATCTGTAGAGCTCTCTGCCCCAGATGTAAATCCTATTACGGATCTCTCTCCATCACTCCTTTCAGAGTCTGGTTTTCAATCACGGCAGCCTGTGGACTAGATTATATGCAGCCCTGCTGTCTCGTGTGGTTATTTTATCATCGCCAGGCTCTGTCTAAGACGGGGTTAATCTATACGCGTGCGCTTGTCCGTATGCGCCTGTAAAACGCGAGTGGCTTAGAGCTACAACGCTTCTAGATCTAAGCCTGTACTGTGCCGAAATAGCACGGACTGATCTGTCGTTGACAGATGTTAACCTTTGACCTCAATGTAAGCAGGTGACTGTTTTGAATTGGAAATTGGGACGTTGGTGGGAACGTTGAGCAAGATTTAAACATGCATCAGAAGTGTAGTTGCATGCTTTGCTGTCGACCGCTGTGATCAATATCAATTGCTCATACACGATGACCTCTGTGTCACAGGTTGATGAAATTCGCTAGCCGTATAACCAGTCAGTGTGTGAGGGAATGTGATGCATGTAGATGTTGCCTGCAAGTGTGATGTTCAAAGTAGAGGGTCATGGGTATGTGACTGCATGGGTATGCGACTGGCGTGCGCGTTTTATGATGATAGATGATAGGTAATAGCATGGGGCTATTGTGCCGCGATTTATTGGTGTGCAACAAATGCGGCTTTGCTAAATTATATCTCTCTTGCCATACTCTCATTTCCTTCATTTATAGTCTGTTGTCGTCTAAAGCACAATACACACATTAAGTGCACAACAGAGACAAATTAAAAGCTAACCTGACAGGTTTGTTATGTGACTCATGAAATACAAATATGCCAATTACTCTAATTTGCCAGCGCATTTAATGCTTGTAAAGTCTTGCAGAGATATTTGCAGAGCAACTTAAAGAAAATCGTCTCTGAGGGAACAAACTCGAGGCTTGCTAGTGCAACAGATGGATTACAAGGACTTTCGCAAACATTTGGCGGACGGCGACTCCGAAGCTCTGAAGACAAACCATTTATAAACCGAAGTACTGCTGGACAGATTGCAAACGGAGCAGTCTTCTGTTTCAGAGCTTAATTGAGAGCTGAATCCCAATATATTTGGAATGAAATGGTCACCGAGAGACATGGAGGAGGTTTGATCATTTGTGCAATATTATGCAATATCACAGCAGGAGTGCTGTTGTATTGAATACAGCTTGAATGTGATTTGGCCTGGTTCATGAAGATGAATTGAACAAGGTAGCATTATTTTGGGCTAAATCTACACTCTGGGTTGTTTTAACCCATAGTTGGTCAAAATGTGGGACATACCTAACCGTTGGGTTTAAATTAACCAATGTTGGGTAGTTTTATCCGATAATCCTGGGGTCTTGTCCATTTTTTACCCAACCATTGGTTAAAAAAGTCCCACATTTTAAGAGTATACAGGTAAACAGTTTGTTGTAGTTGTAGTGTCTTCTGATGAAAACAATTGCAAAAGATGCCAACGCATCATTTTTTTACTGTTGCCATAGCAACACCAATCATTTCTCTTTGCTCAAAGTGTAATCACACTTCAGCGTTTCCATTATGCTCTCAATGATGAGACACCCCGATTCGACAGGTGTTACGATAAATACAGTAACACATCCCAGTGCTGTTATAGTCAATATCAGCACTGCTGGAATGCTGGTTGTGCATTATTCAAATATAGTCTAAATGATCAAATATACATGGCAATTATAAAGTCCCAATAGACCAAAGCCCCCTATTAAATAACATCTGTTTGTCACTTAGCGCAGACAACATTGCTGATCTGTTAACTTTAACTGAACACAGATGCTTTGGGATAAACAAGCCACTTGGAATGATGAAATCCAAGGATTGCCCATGAGTGCCTATGCACCTTGTACAAAGGGATCAGGTTTTTGGAGTCGTCTTGCTCCAGTGTGTTTTCTTTGCATTGCTACTATGTGACAAATTTCTGATTGTATAATAAAGGAGTAGTTTTTTGGTCAGATGGTGTTGGAGTCATTCATGGTAATAAGGCAACAAGAAGTAATAGATTTTCAATGGGAGTTTGTCAGTTTGAAGCGACATAAATGACAGCCACCAGCATATTTTAAGCAGAGTTTTAGAAAATATCAAATCCGATCAATCCAGCATTAACGTCTCAGTCCTGAAAAACAGAGATGTATAGATTATACAAGAATCTATTTGGGAACTGTCTCTCAGTTACATAACTGGTTATTTTGTAGCCCAGTATGTCACAAGCAACTGCATATTTTTGTAGGATTTGTGGATTTAGCATCAGAAATGCAGTATACTGTTTGTGATGCAGGTTGACGCGTGACATATAGCCCCCTGCTGCTAAGGGAGGCCATTACGGCAAAGTTATTTTAAAGGTTAATTGTTTTTCAGGCTTTGGTCAAATCTAATGGAAAGATGGATGTGTTCACCAGATACTGTACTCGCTGGATTACATAACTGGAAGAGAGTTTGTGAGTTTATTTCTTTTTTTCGGGTGAGTTTCGGGGCAGTTGTGGCCTAATGGTTAGAGAGTCGGACTCGTAACCAGAAGGTTGCTGGTTCGATTCTCAGTACCGGCAGGTAACAACTGACGTGTCCTTGAGCAAGGCACCTTACCCCCGTTTGCTCCCCGGGCGCTGCAGTGATAGCTGCCCACTGCTCTCGGTGTATGTGTGTTCACGACATGATGTGTGTGTGTGTGTTCACTATTCACTGGTTGGGTTAAATGCAGAGGTCACATTTCGGGTATGGGTCACCATATCTGACAATTAGGTCACTTTCACTTTTTTCTGTGTAACACTAAGTTTGATGGGGTTTTAAGGGATTACTTGACAAGAACCAAAATGAGCTGTTTTTAGTTTCAACAGTTGGACAGAAAGCACTACTGTATGCTGTTGTATTTGATTTTCAAATGGTTTGTTGACTTTTTATGATGGATCATCTGCCTCTGGCCCTCACAATGGCGTGTGGCATGAGAACCGAAGAGGGCCGAGCGCTGCTGGCACTGCGTGGCGAGACACATCTGAAGCTAATAGTTTCTCATCACCATTGCCATAATGGCAGCAGCTCGCCGCTCCTGTGAGACCAGATCTCTCTCGTGCATGGGCAAGGTGCTTTCAAGGTCCATGTCTCCTATGCAACAATCACCACGACCCTCTGCGTTTATGATCAAAAAACATTTTTAAAACATGAATCCCTTTTGTATCGGTATTCTAAATAATGTATTCTCTAGTTGTGGATGCCAGCTGGACCCAAATTTTACTTTGGCCGTTGAGTAGAGACCCGACATGGTGCCAGACTTGTTTACCATGAAAAGAAAACAAAAATGGCCTTGAAGTCAAACGTTTTAAATGTACCATGAGCTACAAAGAAGGCACAACATTATGCAAAATTAATAACATGACAAGCTAAATCAAAAAACTAATTGTTTTGGTTTCTAACCGTCTTGTGAATTTCAATGATTTTATGCTCTCTGCAAGCAATTATTTACTCCTGAAAGCTCATTGTTGTCGGCACAAACCATGTTTATATTTGCTGTAAGTGAATCCCTATTGAATATATTATCATCATTTATGCATCCTAATGTCATTCACAACCTGTATATGACTCCTGTGGAACACAGAAAAGAAGATATTTTGAGAAATGTCCCAGTGGTTTTGTGTCTATACAGTGGAAGTCATTGTGGGTCAGTGTTGTTTGGTTACCAACGTTTTTCAAAATATCTTCTTTTGTGTTCTGCAGAAGAAAGAAAGTCATACAGGTTTTGAATGACATAAGGGTGAGTAAATGATGACAGAATTTTCATTTTTGGGTGAACTGTAGCGACCACCTGACAATACCCCAGACTATTAGCATTGTGCTTTCATCTCAAGCATTAGCACACACACTGTCTGTCAGCACATTTGCATGATGAAAACAAGTTACCAAAGTGTAGCATTTTCTAATCTGTTTTTTGTCAACGCTGATATTAATTGCTGCCGAAAAGTGCAACTTCAACTGAGCAGCTACCCCGCCTGGTCCAATCAAATCTCATCTGATCATAGGTTCATTAATGATGTCCCAGTGGGCACCAGAAAGGTTTCCCAGAATATCGCCCTTATCGTGTAGCATCCCTATTTTAAATAACATGAGATGCTTTACCGTGATTAGGAGCCCAAATTATCCCTCTTATGACTAAACTCTTATACCTGCTCTTGACCTGTGGAAGTATATTTAGAGGCAATTGAAATGGACTGCTTCAGTCATGTCATTTTCACGAACGTTCATAGTTTCCTATAAACCTAAAAATTGAATTGTGCTGTTATGATACGTCCAGAGCAGATACATACAGTATTTATCTAGTGCGGTACAGTTACTGTAGGTCTCAGACACATACTGTTAAACGCAGGCACGCTTAGGTATAAGCAGGGGGAGGATATCCTGAAAGCAGGCTGCAACCTTCTGTCGAATTCTATTAACAGGCCTATCTGCAAGCTGTCGTGAGATAACAGATAATGAGAGGAATAGACTGTATTTTTTCCTCTGTTTCTAGCCCTTGGGGGTTTCTAGATGAGTTTTTTTTATGTACTGTACTCTAACACACACACACACACACACACACACACACACACACACACATATATATATATATATATAAAATACAGTTGGTTTTTATATAATCCATGATGCCATGTATCTGAACAAGATGTCCAGAATCTCTGGTATAAAAGTAGGTCCACAACAATAAAGTTCCAGTGGTATATTTACCTGTGGACATGGGGCATTTTTTTTCCCTGTGTGCACCAAAAAAACGCTTTTTCATTTCATATGACCATAGAACCCAATTCTGGTTGAAGTTCCAGTATGGCAGATTTTCAGATTTTGAGAGCAGTGTGCCAAACAACTTGTGGTAATGAAGGGGCAGTTTTTCTTTTTTATATATATATATATATATATTCTGACCCCAATTCTCCATCTGTGATTTTTGAAGAGTCTTTGGCCAGTCATATTGTTCTCCTCGCTGTGCATTAAGACAATATAGACACACATTCTCTTTCCTGCAGATTTGCAACATCTCCAGTCGAATAAAACTTTTTGATCATTGCCCTGATGTTGAAAATTAGAATTTTTAAGTTAACTATTTCTTTAAAGCTACTTTTTTATTTTGTGTATCTCAACAATCTTTTGCTGCACATCAGAATATTCTTTAGTTTTACCCATTGTGATGAAGGATTAAGGAGGTTTGGGCTTTGTGTTACGTAGTAATTATTCTCCATGTGCAATGAGAAGTCATGACTGGACAACATCATGTTTCTAGTCACCTTGGTTTGCTAAGAAAATGTTTTTTGTGAACTTTTTAACTAAAAGATCAAAAGGAGAAACGATGCAGATTTATTTTCACATTTATTTTACCTTATGGCAACATTTTTGGTCCCTATGAGAAAAACAGCTTATAAATCAAAATAAAATGTAAAAAATTTGCTTTTCTTTTTCTTCTATTTTTTATTTCTTTCTACTTTGTATGCTCCTTTTATCTCCATTCGTCTCTTCTCTCCTCTTGTCTCTCCTTTCCCTTTGATCTTCTCTTGTCTCCTCTTTCTTCCTCTCCTCTTGTATCTCCTCTCATTTCCCCTTTCTCATCCTCTCCTCTCATCTAGTGTCTGCTCTCCTTAAGTCTCTCCATTCCTTTCCTCTTCTCTTGTCTCCTCTCTCCTCCTCTTACCTGTCCTTTGCTCACCTCTAGTCTCTCCTCTCCTCTACTCTCCTTTAGTCTCTTCTTTCCTCTCCTTGTCTCTCCTGTCTTCTCCTCCCCCGTCCTTTTCTTTCCCCCATCTCCTCATCTCATCTCTGTCCTCATCCCTTCTGTTCTGCTCTGCTGTCCTTTGCTCTTCTCTTCTCTTCTCTACTTTCCTCTCTTCTCTTTTGCTCTCCTACACTCTTAAAAATAAAGGTGCTTAAAAGATTCTTCACAGCGATACCATTGAAGAACCATTTTTGGTTCCACAAAGAACCATCATCTTTCTTACTTTTTTATCATCTGAAGAACCTTTTTTCACCACAAAGAACCTTTTGTGAAACAGAAGGGTTCTTCAGATGTTAAAGATTCTTTAAAACCAAAAGGTTCTTCTATGGCATTGAAGAACCATTTGAAGCACAAGAGTGTACAATGGCCAGCGTGTCGCTGCATCTGTCTTCCTTTCAGTCACGTCTGCCATCTGTGGCTGCCATTGATGGGTTTCTTGTTTGTTTGTTTGCTGTTTGTAACACCTCACTGTATGTGTGCTCTGAGATCTCACTGACAGATTGACACACGCAGTCACTGACAGACAAGAGGGAGGAATAAAATTATATATACGCAGGCTTCAGAGATCATTTACGGTAAATGCCTTTTTCAAAAGAAGCGAACACAATTTAAAAATCTAGCAGTAATTTGTCCTGTACGGCTGTTACGTTGAACCTCTGGTGCCTTTGTGCATTGATGTCGATATTAATCAATGAGATTGCTGCTTTCAAGCATTATTTTCAGTCGCCCAGCAACTGTTCCTCAAACCACAGAGTCAGGCAGCGTTTCTCTAATACTCTCATTTATCTTTATTCTCACTTAGCAGATTAGGTGGGAACAGCAGTTTTTACAGTTTTGCTTTGAAGCTCGGATCTACGGCAGATCTGTCCATTTTTCTCTATCCATACGTTACGACAGGATTAACTTTTATCTGACCAGTCAGCTGTGTGATATCTAGACTCACACACCTACATGCTGCATAAGCACTTGTAGCTCATGGAAACAGCTGTGTCAGGATGAATCTCACAAAGCTAAATTTGATATCAATTTAAATGTGCCATGCTTATATTAAAAATGATTTTTTTATCCAGGATTTTCTGCATTGATGTTATTTTCACAATTAAACACTGTTGCACAAGGACATAGAAGAAATGCATAATGGGTTAATGCAATGAGAAAATTGTAACTTTCACTAAACATAACACATTTTATGCATGCCTACACTTTAACACTCCATTAGTTCTGTAGTGTCTAGTTGCCCTTACACCCCTGCTGGCTTTACTTTGTTGTTACGTACGTTTACTAAACTTACACATTTATTTTTGGTGACTTCATTTCCAGATCCATTCAAACTGTTGAATTGTCACCTATAGAAGAGGAAGTGTAAAAAACATTTTATAGACATCTGTTATACTGTCGTTTTTTTTTTAGCAAACAGACTTAAGCGAGACCTCATGTATACAGTTTGAAGCAGTGTAGGCTAAACCAGGCTTGGTGCCAGTTGTATCGCAGTGAAGTTTTCACACTATTTACATAACATGAAGCAGGATCTCCTGCAAAACAACTGAGGTTTTCGCCTTTGTTACTATGGAGGCAGATACTTTGTTAAGCGCCGAGTGGGCATGAGGCGTGTCTAAAGTGAGAAAGCTGGTTTGTTGGGGGAAAACTTTGTTGATAGTTTTATGTAATTTGTTTGCTATCGTTTTGCTATTGTTACATTTGTTGAAACCTTGTCAGATTACTGGAATAAGTGCCAAGACAGTGATAATGGAGGCTAATGAAAAGAAAATGCTTAAAAGCCTTCAGGTGAACTGAATTATATTAAAGGAGCAAAGTGAAGATTTTTGCGAATTGCAACCAACGGCTCACTTCACCGCTCACCCGTCCCTTTCAAAGCACTATGGTGGCTGACACAGCAACAAAAATGTCGTCACGTTTTCACTAATAATAGATAACAAATGTACAAAACACACTCTGTAGAAATGTTTGTCTATTTAGGGCTACTGTAGAAACAACATGGAGAATTCCATATAAGGGAACCCACTGTGAAGACACATGTATGGATCCTCCTTAACATTGCACCTTTAAAACAGATGTTGGGATACATTTTGTATTCATGACGGCAGCAGTAATCCATCATGTGGTGGTCACATGACGCTCAAGAGCATTATTACCGGGCATACCCCAAGCAATTTTTGAGCACATCTTATGCATTTTTACAAGCTCATTCATGTTTCTGAATACCGGTGATGAGCGATGTTCTCCAGTCCCAGTAAAGTACCCCAAAACACTCAGAACGGACCTGCAAAATCCAGAATCGTGGCATGTGAATTGCATTTCATGCTAAATATTTAGCCATATTTAAGCTGTTACTTTATCTGCATGCAGTAATTCTTTTAGTGAATCGCGTGCTAAACCAACATAGACATTGCATGCAAAAAACAATGCAGTTTCCAGCAGGTCATTACAGCTTCATGATCCCCTAAAGCTTCCCTTACTAATCCTCTCAGCTTCAGCCAAACCACCTGGAGCTTTAGCTGGACACTAATGGTCTACAGAGAGCCCTGCCGCACCACACATTTACAGTACAGTCACCACGACACTTAACTCCCAAACCGTCCACTCATGGATGGCAGAATGGATATCCCGTGTTTGTGACGCGGCCAATGATTAAGGGTCTGGCAGGCTGTTAGAACATCATGCAGGATATGTGGTGTGGGATGAACAGGAGAGCTCTTCATCGAGTTCTCCATCAGATTACCAATGTTAGATGTTAGAATGGTGGAATCCTTATTTGAGTGAGAACTATGAACAGCTGCTACATTGTGTGCCTTAGATGTTATAGTTTTTCATTTTAAGGGCGTAACGCCATGTGATGATCTGCACTTGTGTTTTTCAAGATGATAACTGTTAAAACTTTAAACCTCTGTAGCACCAGTGCTATGTGCATAAAAATGGTGTGGTACAGCCCTGTTTAAAGGGACTTTTTCCATTGGATTAAATTGTGTTTTATACCAGAATGGAGTCAGCTTTGGTGGACAGGGCTTGACACTTAAGTGGCCTTTGTGAAATCAGCCAAAAAAGGTTTTAGAGATGCCTGAATGTAGATAGAGCAAGTTTTTACTTTTGATGAAATACATTATAAGGAAGGCAAGAGTTTAATGTGTTTGGCATAATGTGCACTGATAAATTATGAATACATGTAACTGGTCCCATTGTGCAAATGAATATGTTTTTCACGTGCATGAATTTCTGCACTGTAAAGAATCAACATTTATTTAAACATGCACAATAAAAACGTACTACCGTATTAGACTCTAATGAAACGACCAGTTTAAAGCAGTTTGAATTTCCACGTTGGACTTTTATACTTGTAAGTGCTATCGACCTGTGACTCAGGTCTTTTCCACAGGGAGCCATTCTGCAAACTTTTCCTTTGGTCTAAGCCAGTCATTATAGTCCATAATTCAGTGATTCTGTTAACAAGTGCCAACCCTGCTTCACAAGAAAACCCTGCTGTCTTAATTCACACCTTAGGCCACTACTTACGTAATTTGTCCTGGATTGCTCCATTTAGATTTCCAGTGGTTGCAGTCTTTTAGTAAGGAAAGGTTTTAACATGTTGGCAGGTCAGTTTTACTAAAATCTTTTGTCAAATTTGTTTTGTGTGCTTCAAAAAAAAGTACAGATAAACTGGATGTTGGAATGTTTTTACAAGATGGCAATTTCGTATAAATTCCAATTATGTGTATCATACAAAAACAGTATTAGAAAAAGCAAGAATTGAGCTTCACCCCTAAACCTAACTGTAACTTTTGCGAAATACGTAAATTTGTTGTATTTTCACCTTTACATAGCTCCAAATATTTTTGCATGTGGATGCACAGGTTGTAGACAGAAATCTTCCTCCTGTATCATTACAGAATAGGCGCAATAAAGTCATGATCTATTGACACCCAATGAGTCGAATAGTGGTGGAACTAATTGACTAGTCAAGGCAACCTAAATTCAAAGACCATTGAGTTCGGCTGCGTAATTTAGATATTCCAGAGAGAGAGCGATAAATCAGCATGGTTTAAAGACCATGTGAGGATAAATGCTTTGTTTTCTTCTATTGTGAGGCTTTTCCTCTCATCACTCCACTCTTCTCCTCTCTTCCAAGATCTGATCTCATCTAACTGCTCCTCTCTTCCTTTACTTTTCTCTCAAATCCAATCCCATCTCTGTTCTTCTCCTCTAGGATCTAATCTCTCCTCTCTTCATGTCTTTTCTTCTCATCTAATCTCTTCTCTCATCCTTTTTGCAACATACATGAAGCCCATCTAATGGCAATATACGCTCTTTTACATAATACTCTGTCTGTACCCAGAGCTCAGTAGGATTAGAGTATTGTGTAATGTGTCATATGTTAGTCTTCAACAGTACTCTCTAGGCAGACTAAGCTGGTATGAATATTTTTCTTTTGGTACATCCACTTTCAATATTACACACTTACAGAGTTCAGTTAAGGACCCTTATGTACAAAAAATATTTGTTGTCATGTTAGGCCTCAAATGTATGATGGCTAAAACTCCCCCACCATGTACAAATCTCAGTGTATTTAAAATGACTAGCAGTTATAATTTGCATAACGTTGGCATTTGAAAATAAAAGACACAATCTCTTTATGAAATTATTCAATAAAGATCCTCACGTGCTTAACCTCATTTTTGAGGTTTTAAGATGGTGACTTAGTAACTGCAAATGAAATTGCTGTGACAGTACATACTGAATTAAGTACCTACTTCTTGACTGTTATAGTGTGAGGTTAGTATGCATACATTCCAGACACCTACTACATTGTTTTCATTGTCATCCTTCACCTCTGATGTGAGAACAACATTTAAAAATTGTTTTCAGGTGCTGTTAAACAAGTACAATTTATTTAAATTCTATTAAATGGTATTTGATTGTATTAACTTGTTGAATTTGGAGGCTCTTCAGCAACCATGAGCTAATAGAAACGTGTCCTGCCGACACATCCTGAAAAAATCTTGGCAGAAGCAGTGGACCATACAGGGATTTAATGCTTGTTGTTTTGTGCAAGACTCATTGCGCATACCGATTTTCACATACTATATAGTATAAAAGTAGGTTAATTCAAATGCAGGGAATGTGTAACATTGGTTATGCTTTGGTTATATTTTCACTGTTTTCATAGCTCTGAAGTGGATCTGTTGCCAATGAGGTGACTGAGCGTTGAGACAAATAGTGCTAACAGGTGCTTGTTTATATCACACGTTGGAAAATAATCTAGTGCTTGATTTTTTTCTATATGTAGTTTCTTCATTGAGTGACATTAAAGGGATAGTTCAACCAAAAATGGAAATTCTGTCATCTTTTAATCACCCTCATGTCATTCCAAACCTGTGTGACTTAAAGTAATTCATACTGGTAAATTATCCTTAAGTGACATCAGGGAGGAAGTCTTTAAAGTAGGGTTGTTCAATGTAAGTATGTTGGTATTTCTGTTTCTGGCGCTATTATCATGAATAAAGAGATGGGTGGGTCTCTTTTTGTCATAAGCATCCAGAGGGTGCCAATTACCAGAGTTGGCAAAGTCTGCCAAGACCAGAATCTTGTGTCGATATAAAGTGGAACTTGTTCATATATAATGGTAACTCTAGTCTGCTGTCTGAGATGTGATGAAAAACATGGCCACCCATGGTCTTTTTTTATTAGAAAGTCGAGACACCAGCCTGTATCGTGATATCATACAGCTAGACGTGCTCTGCCTGCGAATATTCCTTTAATGGCCGTAAATTGTCATGCATTATTCATACACCTTGTTGATTCTGTCTTTGTGCTACACGCGTGTGGTGCCACTAAATCTAAGTGAAAGCCCATTTGTCCTTTTTCCAGGTGTCATGTGATGTTCTGATACTGCTTCAAATGAGAGGTAAAATCAGAAGCGTGAAATGAACTTGATTGTAAGCAGGGACATTTTGACTCCTCATTTCACCTGTTGCTTTTAATGGATGAAGCACAATGAGAAGAATAGAAAGAAAAAGTGTAATTTTCTGTACAGAGTGCTAATACAGAACAGCAACATGACAGTGAGCTTTAGCCTTAACTATGTTGGCAGTGGCTATGTTTACATGCTGATTGCAGATTATGAAAGTGCTGTTTAAGTGATGTCTCCTAAATGTTTCAATACGATAAAAAAATCGTTTACATGTACATGACATATATTCCGAACAGAACTTCTGCGCAAGCGCACAGCCAGATTTGCGTAACAAATCCAGTCCAATGGCCATTTAAAACGATCCAAAAACTAGTTCAAATGACCTTGCATAGCTCAATTATCAACATCTGATGGACGACATTATTTTACTTTTAAATCGTAAGAAAAAACAACCGCGACAACCGTTTAAAAAGTCCCGTATTGACCTTTTTCCTAGAGCTCAGTGGTTAGAGCATGGCGCTAGCAACGCCAAGGTCATGGGTTCGATCCCAGGGATTGCACATATTCAGAAACAAATGTATAGTATCATGCGATATAAGTCGCTTTGGATAAAAGCATCTGCCAAATGCATAAATGTAAATGTAAGCACATTAACCATGGCAACACTGGGCACAGCGTTTATTATCTCACTTCAAACTTCGTCTCTGGATGGATGTATAAGTCAGTATTTTGACATTTGCAAAGAAAACAAAGTTTTCGAATAACACAACGTTCTTTATTTGCTTTATGTAATGTTAGGAAAGAACACACAAAGCGCGTGTCTCCATTCCCTTAATAATGCGCGTGACATTGCTGTGGATAAAACATGTTTTTCATTATATTTCACCTAAACATTAGATAATTAAGACATACACAGCACTGTACACAGTGTTTTAAATACGATTGAAAAAATATATATATTTGTTTAATATTATAAAATAATATTTTGATTCAAGCGTTCACATGCTTAATATTTTCCTGTTGATCGGATAGCGTTTGGTCTACACCACCCCTTTCAATCCGATCAAAATTTAAATCGTATCGACCTCAATCGGATAGATTAAGGTGTTTACAGGCTTTTCAGTCCGATTGAGCCATCAACAAAGTGGATTATTTGGTTGCATGTAAACGTGGCTAGTGAGGAAGCTCCCTAGGTTTTTGAACTGCATTTAACCAAAATAGTCTAAATAGTCATTGCTTAACTGCTGGAGAAACAGTAAAAAAAGTAAATTAATTTAAAGAAATTCATATGGAAAGGATCCATTGAGACATCAGGATATAAATGCTAGGGGTTGTAAATTTCGCTTCACTATTGGGGCTCATTTGCTCTCTGTTCATTAATGAGATTCTGATTAACTGCTTTAGCCAATAAACGGAAATAATCACATATTAACCATAAGAGCCTCCTTATAATCACATCTGAACTCTAATTACCCTAATGATAAGTGTGTGCGTGCGTGTGTGCGTGCAAGCGAGATCCTGTATTGATTGTGATGGGTTGCAGTATGTGCTGAGGAACCATCAGCATCTTCAAGTCATCTTCACGACAGCAAGTTTTTTTCTGCGGCTAATCTTTATGCAGCTCCTCTTCACACCCCCACAGTTTAAACCGGACTGAAAAGTCTGGAAAACAGGTTTTAGAGCAGCACATCAAGCTAATCTCTATTGACCGCTGCGACTGAACTGTGTGATAAAAGATCCGGCTGCTAATTGTCTTTTTCCAGAAATGTTTACCAAAGGAGGAGGGAAGGGACAAAGTCATTTGGTTCAAACCTCCATTACACCCCTCCCCGAAATCCCCCCCTGCCCCACTCTTTTTTTTTATCTCAGACACAATCTTTCACCATGTTAACTCATTCTCTGACACACACACACACACACACACACACAGTAGAAGATTCCCTCATGCCATTCCTTAGACCACAGAGCTGTTGTTATTAAAATAACCTTTTTTATATTTTACTGTAATTTGACAGATTTGGCCAACTTTGCAGCCAAATGGCATTTAAGGTTATTTTGACAAACACTCAACAGGTACAGTTCTTGTTTGGTCTTGTGCACTTTATTTTGTTTAACAAGAGTCTGTGGTTGGCTTATTTAATATATATTACTTTTCCTTTATTTTTATTTTTTTAGCACACAGGGTAAATTGAGTGACAGTGGGGGACTGTTTGACTTATCTAAAGTGTATTTACTTTTTTCTCAGATTAAAGATTGCAATTGTTTAGCAGTTGCTATTTTATAGCTGAGAATTTGTTGTGGAGTTTTCAGGTATGTTTCAGTTATGTAACTCGGTTTCGTCCCATCTAAAGTATCTTTAGTAAACTGAAAATTAATAATGGTTGATTCTTCCATTTGTATTTTGCACTTTTTGAATTCTCAGTAATGTTTTGTATTTTACAATGAAAAATCACTTTCCTTGACACTGTTGTCATTATTGTCACACACTTTGAAGAGCAAATTAACATGGAAATTATAGGTGACAGGGAAACACGTCTCTACCAGGACAGCAAAGTGAGTGACAATCTGAAGATCTGAGAGCATCTTAAGTGCATGTCTTAACAGGTCAATATCTGAGAATATTGATTCCGAAACAATCATATTGTCACAACCATAACAAATCATTACTGTCATACATTATTTACCAAAATTAAACATTAATAGGGTATTTGTCGAAAATCACATGACTAAACCAACTGTCAGAAAAAGCATTAACAGCATTTTGAAATAACACCGATTTACAGTATTGATTTTTGAGGTAATCAGTTAACCTAGCTAGTTGTTTTCATTTCTGTATATTCTAAAATGTCAGTGAGAAGAAGAAAAACCAAGAACTTTTACAAATCAATATGCATATATGAAAGTTCCTCTTTAGTATCTTGTGTAAAACAACAACAATCTCCTGTTTCTGCATGTGAAAAAAGCCTATTTGGCTATAGTCAGCTTTTTTCAAATATGTGATAAATATGTAATTAAAGGCAGAATGTTTGATTTGGTAAGGTGCTAACTTTAGCCTGCTAGCACTAAAATCATGATCCCACCCTCCATGCGGATCGCGGTCCAAAGCCACGCCTCCTCCAAAACACATGAACGCGCACAAACCAGAAGCTATTGGATCAGTTCCAATAAAATCATGTCTCATTCACCAGTAAAAAACATGTTACAGTATAAAGTGAATAACGTTAACGTTACTACAATAGCGAAAACAGCTAACGTAAACAACAGCTTTAAAACGGGATTATTAGATGCACATAGTTCCCGTTTAGACGCTGGGTAATGCTGTCATTGAGCTAATTCATAAAGGTCACAGACTACATAAGCGACATAATCAAAATCAAAACTTAACATGGACTTTGAAACCCTTTGAAACCCTTTGAAACCCTTGACTCCCGTAACATTAACATTAGCTGCTTCCAGCGTGGAAAGCAACAACGATTATAATCATACCCGTCAACACTCCCGTTTTGGCCAGGATTTTCGTGGTTTTCACACCCATCTTCTGTAAAACCATCCGAACACAATCGCCAAGTGGGAAACCCCCCAGAAAGTGGTCACGAATGGGGAAAGTGGACCGACAGGGACAGGAACGCATTCACGAATGTAATTCTGCTTTCACCTCTTTGCTGATTAGACGTTTTCAGTCGTGGCAATTTTTAAGATGGTCTTTCTTTTTGTTCATCCTTTCGAAGTGCCACTTGTTGTTCAAGGGGAAAGTAAGGTTCCAGCTGTTTACATGCCATGTGACCGCGCTGATGACGTATGATGTCTGCGTGAATAGGGTGCACGGTGGTTTGCAAAAACACGTTGACAGAGAAGCAGCAAAAACAACATACGACCAATCTTTTGTTTCGTCCAGAATGGTTGAAATTTTTTTGGTCCTACGCCTTTCACAGACATATTTATAAAAATACATTTAGACAACTTGATGTAGTGATTGCTATCAGGATATGAGGAGACTTTTAACCAGCATTAAGAAAAATGTTTCTGGATCAAATCACATATATTGCCTTTAATGTTTTTGAAACACTGTTTAAAGAAACTGTCAAACTAGCAGTTGAGATTGTATGGACTTGGACATGTTTAACTTGATATTGGAATCTGACTTGTAAATGTTGGCGTCTCAGCCCAGTGTGAGACATTGTTGAGACTTGTTCTGGAAATCTTTACAGGAAAAGTCTCAGTTTGCTTTGTTTAATCTCTAAAGGAAACAACTGATGATGTCCTTTCCTATGGGACCTTTCCCTTTCTTTCCTGGCAACTGGTCTTACGCCACATTCATTGATTCATTAGCCTATCTCCCCCAAGAGACACATTTTGATACAGACCTCTAATAGCAGGGCAGGTGGATGGGACACATTAATCCCCTGATAAAGGACAGAGTCTTTTAGGCGTGCCCCAGACAACAGAAGCTGGGTTGGGTCTGATGTCAGGTACAGCCGCTGATTTACTCAAACATTAAACTAAAAGAACCTTTCCACCTCTAGACAAAGTGGAAAGATTGATGCTTAGGTTCCCTGCCTTCCATCACATCCGAATGTTCACTCCCTATTGTGCAGTTTGCTTTTTATTAAGGGATGATGTGTCAGTAAATCATGTTTGTTAACAATAAAAATGTTTATTAGCATTTTAGCATCAACTAATAGAAGGGAACACTTCCATTTACTCGCTGTGGGCAGTCTAGTTAAATGAAATTGCACTTATGTTTCTCTCCGAAATGGGTGAGCTGACAGATGCCTGCTGGATGTTTCTGGTGGCCCATCAACAAAACAGTACAATAAACGAGATGCCCACAGATGCCATTACCCATGATTCCTCTTTATTTTAGAGCACCGTTGGTTCTGCCACAGGCATTTTCAATTTGAAGTTTTGCAGGGTGAACAGAAGTCTATTTTCTCTAGTTAGATATTGCATTGTAGCCCATCTGTTTCAATTTGTTTCTTATTTCTTTAACAGCATGACTATATGTCAGTGTTTGGTTGTGTTTTATCTGATATGCTCTCTGTTAGTGCCTGAGTTACATCCAGCCCCTTTAATCTCTTACGATTTGATATGTTGACACCCCATCCCATTAAACCCCCCATTAAAGTTCATAAGACACATTCACACTTTTTACATTTCTTCTCGCTCGTTCCGTACGTGAGGCAAAGTTTTCTAAACTTTTATGCTGACTGAGATAAATAACTGGCAGTGAATTCCCATCTGCAAATAGCATAAAGCCTACAAATCAGATTTAAACCGTTTCTGCAAGCTATCCGATAGCTGTCATTTTTGCCTGCAGTATGCATGAGACGGTCAGTGCGGAGACTGTTGGAAGTCTGTGGGTACGCCAACCGAGAAGCCTTTTGTACTCCTCTGATCTCTGCTGTGGACCAGAGCTGTCTCCTGCCCAACCACATATCTAACCTTTCATCAAAGTGCCTGTCAGTTCTTCCATTCTGCTAGGGCAATTACATGACAAGGGCACAGGGTTGCAAGCACATTCTCTCCATTTGTTGTGATGGAGATAAGAAATGACATCATGGCAAAGATCCTTTTGTAATGTCTGCACAGCTGCCTGTTGCGTTCTGTACAGTAGATGTTTATAGAGCGATGGTCCAGTCCATACCTCTCACAGGTGAATAACCTTGTGCGGATAGACATCATATATCATTACGCATCTCACCCGAGCTCTTTGGTTTAGTTATTTGCTGTTCATCTCCTGTGCTGCCCTCATTGTCAATAAGAAAATCATTAGAGCCTTTGAGCAGAACGCTGTGTGTGAGGGTGTTGATGGAGGGAAAGACTAATGGATGGCTGACTTAACTGCACTTGTAATGAGGCTTACTACAAATGCCTCTCTCCCTCATGGATTTCTCTATTTTGTTTTTTCAATTTCAAGGTACTATATTGGCATGATTAATGTGTGTAATATTAACACACATCAAAGGTGACATTTGATGAAAATCTGACTTTTTCTGTGTTCGAGTGCTATAATCGGGTCCCTTGTGCATCGACCAACCCAGAAAACGTGAAAAAGTACAATCCAGTGACTTTGCTATGTTACGCCTTTATTTTTTGAAAGCATATGAGAAAATGAGCGCTTCAGATTACGCTCCCCTTGTGATGTGGCAGGGGGATCTTATTGTAATATCACCGCCCCTTACTCTTCACGTTTCCACCCATGGCACTGCGCCATTCCACGAGCAACATCCTTTGTGTTAGCTTCAACACCATGGCAAAAGTAAGCAATGTAGAGCAAAGCATGCTAACTGTTCTGTTGTTGGCTGCACAGACCAGCACAGAACACTGTTCTCAGCCTCAGAGCAGACAAGAGAGCAAAGGATTTATTTTATTTTCAATGGAAATCCTCCAGACTGAACGAGGCAAAGCTGCAGATAAAGACATTGTAAGACCTCAGGGACCTGTGGCAACTTCAAAGTATGTAAAATGTCACTGAAACGTTTGTCCGGTCACTCGTAGAAAGCAATGTATATGGCTTGTAAACACGAGCCGGGGTTGCGATCGCGAGGTCTCCCCCCACGGAAAGCGGTCCTGACCGGACCGATGGGGATTGGCGCGTGTTCGCGAATGGCCCTGGGGAAACAGGTATGCTTGTAGAAAACGATGAACCAGAAACACAGTTCAGATTCGCTTCATATGACCCTTATTTCTTGTTTTGTTTTTGGAAGCACAGAACCAGAGCCCTGGCTTTGTGTTCAGCTCTAAAGGGGGCGTAGACTCTCTGCTTATTTGGACTTAAAGAGACACGCACACCAAAACAGCTCGTTTATCCTTACATGCAAAACTGGGCATTTAGCGCATGGTATAATAGAAGATCTGTGGTGTATTTTGAGCTGAAACTTCACACACACATTCTATGGACCCCTAAGATTAATATTACATTTGTATAAAAGTTAAAAGAAATCTCTCCTTTTAACATAAAATAGAAGACACACAATAACTAGAAACAATAAAGTGGAATTAAAATAAGGTGCTAAGAAAGAGATAAAATATGAAATAAAATAATAAAGTATGTCGTGGCCCAGTGGTTAGAGAGTTGGACTCATGACCAGAAGGTTGCTGGTTTGATTCTCAGGGCTGGCGGGTAACGGCTGAGGTGCCCTTGAGCAAGGCACCTAACCCCCACTTGCTTACTATACAAAATGTACGAATGTATAGTACAATGTAATGTAAGTCGCTTTGGATAAAAGCGTCTGCCAAATGCCTAAATGTAAATGTAAATGTAAGTATGTAAATCAGTCACATACTCTCAGTAAGTGAGAGTGAAGTTTGTAGGTGTGTTTCCGGCCATTTTTGTTAGAGATTTTACTGCATCCACTCACAAAAATTTGGTTTTTAGGGTAGAAAATGTACTAATGGTCTTTACTTAATATATTAATGATTTTTGCCATAAATAAAAAAAGGTACCCAAAACAATGTATTTTTAACTATTACTAGAAATGTTCTAGTGCTACTTAAGACCAGGGACCCAGGGTCACAAATATACAGCGTACAATTTAAGGTAAAAACTGTAGACTAAACTATAGTAGTCAATAGTGCCCCAGAACTGCTTGGTTACTTCTGTTTTGTGTTATCTTTCTTTGTGTTCTGTAGAACAACGAAATAAATGTATGCAATTTCTTTTCTTGTCTGTGTATTTTGTGCATTCTATTAGGAAGTGTAGCTCTGTATTCATTTTGTTCTGATGAAAGTATGAGCAAAACCTCCCTGTAGCAGCCATGTTTTCCTGTATCTACACATTTCTATGCCAAGATTGTGTCCACAGAGTCTGAACCTTATCAGGGTGGCTCTCTGTCAGCCTGTTATGGTGTGCTGTTTTTTCACATTTTATCTTCTCTCTGTTTCTTTCTCATTCCCTCTTTATCTCTACTTATAAATAGAATAGAGTTGATTTGTTTAAGCAGTTTTGTTGTGACCATTGTGCATTGTCAGTGAATGTTTATTCATAAATGTTCAAATAATCAAGAAAGTTTCCTCTGTTTATACACCCTCATAATGCCATTAATGCCTTAAATCTTACAATATTATTGTCAAATTTGTACAATATGTTATTTTAGCCATACTCATCTGTTGAAAGTAATTTAGCCTGTCCCACCTTCAGTGGATAAAACATTTAGATGCAACAATTAGCACAGCCTTTTATGCTTATCTTGAACAAGAAAAAAGTGTCATAAAATATGAAATAAGTGTCATAAAAACCATGTAAATGTAACTTTTGTACATTATTACAGCACTTATTTCATGTTTTAACAAAAATTATGAGTAAATTGTTTGTATTGCTTGAAAATGTATTGCTGCTACTAAATTGAAAGTGTCCAAATGAAATAGACTTGTCAGATATTTTATATTAGGCAGAAATCACCAAAATATGAAGCAGTAGCCATCGTACATTTCAGTCTGACATAATGAAGCACAAATTTGAAACTAAACTCCACAACCTATTAAACCACCTTCAGGGTTTTTATCTTTCCCATCCATTGACTTGCTGTTTAATCCGAACACTGCTCTGAGCCTTGAACTCTCATGGCTTTGATATTTACTAGTTTGTTTGAAGATTAAACATGCTGTAAGCCTGTATGGACTGGCCTCCGTGATACAGCAAATACCACGTCGCCTCAGCGCCGGCTGTTATTATACGGCACCCTCAAGGTTCACCTTACGTAGAGGTGACAAAAACAAGCAGAATGTGTTGACATATCAGTGTCTCCTCTGAAACAGTAGCAAAGACCAGAGGCTTAAAAATGAGTCGGTGTTGATCATGTTTATACTGGATATAATTGAAGCCGATATAATGATCGGTAACTGAGACTGTAGCAGTAAATGAGTGAAAATAATGTAGACTGACTGTGTGTGTGGGGGTTGGAGATGATGTGATTTATTTGTCACTACATGAGAAGAGGAATTAATTCCTCAGAGCAAGAAAAGGAACTGTACTGAAACTGAATGAATAGTCTGGTGTCGCTGATATATCACACTCGAATCCAATCTCAGGACATAAACTATTACATTAGAGCGATACAGTAGTTCTCCCAAAAAAAGTTATTTCATCATTTATTTCCCCTCATGTCATTCCAAACCTGTATGCTGTTGCAGAACAAAAAAGAATGTATTTTGAAGAATGTTGGTAACCAAACAACACCAGCCCCCATTGACTTCCATTGTATGGACTTTTGAACAACACGAGAGTGAATAGTTGATTAAGATTTTGGGGTGAACTATCCATTTTACTAGGATAACATCATACTGAAATTCTTCTACCCTACTTTATAGGTGGTTTCAAATCAACAACATAAACGAACGTTACTGCGCATGCACGCTTTTGTGGCCCAAACTTAACTTCCGGTACACATCCACAAAGACTAGAGTCCTTGCAGATTATTTCTGATAACAAGCAAACGAAATGACAAGTAATTGACATTAGCTAGCAAGTTAAAAGTACACTCTTAAAAATAAAGGTGCCTCAAAAGGTTTTTTGATGCCATAGAATAACCTTTTGGTTTTATAAAGAACGTTTAACATCTGAAGACATCTTCTTTCGCAAAAGGTTCTTTGTGATGAAAAAAAGTTTATAAAAAAGTAAGAAAGAGATGATTTTTTAAAGAACCTTAGGCTGAATGGTTCTTTGTGGAACCAAAAAAGGTTCTACTATGGAAGAACCTTTGAAGCACCTTTATTTTTAAGAGTGTATTTCTAGTCAGTATTATTTTGGGTTACCATAAGAAGAACCGTTATTTGGAAAATCCTAAATGCGTCAAAGTTACACGACCTATTCAACAAATTGATTATTTAATACAATTATTATACAATAAATTATGAATATAAAGTCATATTAAACTCAATTAAATAAAGTAGAAATAGTTATATTATTAGCCACTAGCCAGAATAATCAACAAACACAGACCGGAAGTTAACTTCAGGCCAGGCGTGTGCGTCCAATGAAACTGTCTATAATGGACAAAAATAGCTTGCACAGCATGATAAATGGAACTGAAACAGTTATGCTGTAATAAAAAAGTAATAAATAAACTTTTAACCCTTACTTTGTGCAACATGATGCTTGTCTAAGTAAGCATCAGTAATATTACGAGTAATTTCCTTTGGCAGTTTTTTATATGCCTGGGTTTGCTTTGAGTATCTTGGCCGTTTTAAACTTAATTCAGTGTTTAATTACAATGACTCTTTTGTCCAAATATGTATCCAGTTAAGCCGGCACTTAATTTCATTCATGCACCAGTAAATTACCACCTGTCATCCATTCGGGTTTATAATTGCAACATAAAAGGAAAGCCTGGTACGTAGAGATGCGGATGGCCCGAAATAAACTTCAAAGCCGGCAAGGATGAAGTGGATACGATTTCGGGTTTGGTGATTCCAGCTTTGTTTGTTTCCTCGCACTGTATTGGCAGTGGCCGTGATGCCGCCCGGCCCTGAAAGCCGGGAAACTGGCAGCTAACCACAGGAAAACATAATCCCAGTAGAATTTGCACAGTATGTGGATGAAATGGAAGCTTGGTTCAACTTTTTGATCAAAGCAATCGCAATGCTGAACGTGTGTGAGGTCGAGCTGACAAATCGACCTTGACAGGAGGTTATTTAAGGTCATGTCATACTAAACCTTTAGGAGCAGAATGGGCCATCGCTCTCAATTGAAATCTGCTGATGAGAAATGCACTTCAGGTTGAAGTGAAAAGTGTTTCAGAGTGGAAAACTAAGTGAGGGGTGCGTATGATTACAGGTTGAGCGAGGTTGTGTAATGTTGCTCTTTAAATGATGTGAACATATAGCAGAATGTGGCTTGAAGTTATTGGTAATGGATGTAAAACTCTGCTGCTTTTCTGTTTTGGATTGTCCTATTATTCTTTCTTCCTGTGTGGCTCTGTTTACACAGCCGGCCTATCAGATTGACAACTGTTGTTTTGTACATACGGCAGACAGGAGAAGATTGAATTTCTGTAACCAAAATCAGTGCCTCCTCTATCATTCGATAGCCATTAGTAAGGCCTGTAACCATAGCAACAGACAGTAAATATTATGATTTTGTTGTGTCTTGAATGCGCTGTATGTGGCATTTTGGAACTTTGCCATATTTAGCCATTGCTTCCTGATACAGTACATATGGGCTGACCTGTGAACAGGAAAGGTGGAAATGCCTCGAAAAATTGCTGGTTCTTGATATTTTAGAACAACAATTTCTCTAAGTCTGTAATATAATAGAGGCGTTTTCTGCGTTCAGTTCAGAAAGAATATAGTTCTCCCAACGGCGGTACCCATTGACATTGGTTTTGTGTCCATACATTAGAAATAAACGGGTTCCGCCATTGTTGGGTTACATACATTCTTCAAAATATCTCCGTTTTTGTTCTGCAGAAGAATGACAGTCATACAGGTTTGAAATAACAAGAGGTTGAGTAAATAGGGACAGAATTGTCATTTTTAGGTAAACTATCCCGGTGAATTTGTAAAACAGCAGCACTCATCTGATTGGTTGTTTTGTTGATCAGATGATGCTCGATGTGTTCAATGATAGATTCTTTTCAACTCCTGATGGTCCCCGGCTACCTGCTATGATTCTGTATGAGATTCGAGTCAGGTTGTCATGCCTGTATCGCACAAGGCGAAATCAGCAGGGAGGTCTGCATGCAGAATGCATGACCCTACAGGAGTATTGACTTTACACGGAACACTTCTGTTGATCGGTGGGGAGGTTATAGAAAAAACTGTCTTTTCTACAGTTTTTAAAGGCAGAGTAGGCAATCCTGTCCAGAAATGTTTTTTGTCATGCTGGTTGGAAGTCTCTTAACATCCTTATAGCAATCAATAAGTAAAATGAAACATTGTTATTTTTATAATTATATATCGTCTGCGAAAGACTGATCTCTGAAGCGTTTATTGGAACCGCCTGATACTTTTATTTCCCTGGAGAATAACAGAATCTAACAGAACCTGTGCAACCTGATTCCTAAAGTTGCGTAGCAGCCCACCAATCAGTTTAGAGCTTGCCGGTTATACGTCGGGCATATAAATATCTGGGACAGCAAAATGTGGTTTAAACTTCAAACTGGTTTATACTTTCAAACTTTAGCATTGCATGTATTCTGAGGATGGTCTGCTCTGTAGGTTAACTGTATTGTTGATGTCTTTTATCTGTTTTCTCACAGCTACACTCGGCACTCTGGACTTCAGCCTTCTGTATGATCAGGAGAACAATGCCCTGCACTGCACTATCAACAAAGCCAAGGTAAGAACCCGTGCTTCCCCAACCAATAGTGTTTGTGTGTGATACATTTCACATCTTAAATTTAAACCCATATCCCTGCACAATAAAAAACAGTATAACAGTATTTTTAGGTACAATAAGCTGCGTCCTAAAACTGTTCTTTCTGCTAGTCTGGCTTCTGCAATATCTATGAAGTTCGATAAAGTGTACGGTTTGTTAGGGGGGGTGTCGTGATCTGAGGGGATCCCTTTGGCTTATGTTTGCCTGTGTGCTGCTCTCTCTGTTGTGGTGTGGGAGGCATTTCCCCTGACAACAGACTGCTGCTAGCATCTGCTGCTGTCTGCTTTGCTTAGTATTCAGTCTAGACTGGCTTTGTTTCCCCAGCAGCAAGCTACAAGCAATCTCTCTGTCTATCTCCTTCAAAAGCTGTTTTTCTCTCTCTACTTCTACAATGAAAACTCAGCGCTTCAGTAGTTTCCTTTCTTTTATTCATTTTTATTCGTTTTTATTTTTGCAGTAGCCTACAGATTCTGTCACAGATTTTATACTTCTGGCTAGTAGTGCCATTTCTTTATTTTTAAATGCTGCAGTTGCTAGGTGTGTTCGACTTGAAGCAGTGCATGCTGGTTCGAAATTTGGCAAAAAGTAATTACTTGCTCGGCCTCTCAAAAAGTCACATTTTCACCCCCCTCTTTCCAACCACCTGTCATGTACAACCCACTTCTAGTTCATTTCTGAAATATGAAGTTCTGTCCTACATTTTGTCTTGTTCTATCCTGTTGCATTTTGAAATGTCATATTATGGAAGCGAGTTAAGTTGCGAGCATAGTTTTATGGTGACTAAGATTGATAGTTTTACACATCCCCAGTTAGGATGAAGAGCTTGTTTCTCCCAGCGAGGTGTTTTACTGACAGTGCTGTAATTGCTGTCACATTATAATCACTTACTGTACTAAACTTTACTCTGCTCACACACTCGACACCTTTCAGTGTCATTTGCAAAAATTATCCAATGCACTGCAGGTGCCCTGTGTAGCAGAAGACTTTTTCTCAAAGCTGTGTTAATACCTATGGGACAAGAGCCACTGATTTGAGAAAAGAGAAAGACCTATTCAACTGTCACTCTTAATGACATCTTAACACCTGCCTGTGGATAGGGGTTTTTCCACCCTAGCTTTTGAGACAGAATAAGACACATTTTTTCCAGATAGTTTTATTTATTCATATTTTTAAAACCATAATGATTGTATAACGCACGAATGGATTGTTATAAAACAATTAGTAGATTGTCCAGACATCAGTCCTTTGAGGCTGAGCTCTTATTAAAGACATAATCATGAGATTTAGGGGGTCTGATCTTTCAGTCTGTAACAAAACCTTTCATCAGTAAATAAGAAGAGTGTACAGTCATGGCTGGGCAGCACAGATACTCTCTGGAGAAACAGAAGGAATAAATTGATAGCTTAATTTATTTGCATGCACAGTCAGTGTTGTTTTTAGCATCCTATATACAAAATGAATTATGCTGATGAAGACAACCCTAAAGACAATTGGCCCAATCCATGCATACTTTACAGGACCAGTGCAGCATCGCATGAACAGTGCAGTTTAGACACATAATTAAGGTTTTTACATAAAAAAACATTGTAATGTTAAAGTAATAGGCTGTTTTCTGTCCTGGTTTTGACCCTCTCTTTGAAAGATGCTATTTTGATAAGTGTGTTGCACACTTGATAAGTGTGTAGAAATGAATGCCCACTGATATAATTTGCATAACAGTTTTGCATACTAAAAACTGATGCGATGTACTCTCGTATTTACACCCTACATTTGTGGCCAGAAGGGAGGTCCAGGGGGTATATTTGTAATATTTTTGCTTTTAGTGCTCTTAGTGATTCTAGTTTCAATAAAATCATCAAAATATGAAGTAGATGGACAAAATTATTTGGCAAAAAAGCAAACTACAGCATATCAGTAAATAATTTTTTTTTTCAAATATACAAAAATGCTTAGAAAAATACACAAAAAGCTTACTGGAGCGAATGCATATACTGACTACAATATTATCTGTTATTCATATTTGTCAATTCTCTCATGTAGTAACATTTTGTAATCATTCACCTAACTGTGTCTTTATAACTTTTGCACATACATTTGCCAAGCCTCCTTTAATTCTTCTCAAAGATGAGATTCAGTTTATACCCCAAGTGCAACTATGCAACAGGAATACAAAGTGTTTAATACATAATATATTTGGATAAAAAGCAAACATCACTTTTGGCCCCTACTGTACATGAATAGGTGGGTGGGGCTAAAGAGCCAATGACGAAGAAGTGGACGTCATATCAAATGCGACATGAAGCTTTTGATATAAAAGCTATTTTTGGACTAACCAGGAAGTTTTGATTTGAACATATAGAATTAGAAACTTCGTTTTTGTAGTGCAGCGATATGTCAAAAGCTCAAGGAAAATTTTAATTTTCAAAAAAAAGTTTTGTGAATCAAATGTGATTTGTAATAAACTTTATTTACATAGAAAGATATTTTTTCATTTCAACACAAAAATTTCTAAATCTCATTGTTTATTCCACTTAATGGTGCGGTACATACTGTTTTATTTTTTGTACATTTACTCCCATTGTCATATAAGCGCTGTGTGAAGTGAGTATACAAGTCATGAAGTTAATTTTGTAATATTGAGGTTCTTGCTGTGTCAACCGGTTTCTTACACCCCTAGGGAAATAGCTAAATTACAGGGGAATAGAAACAACAGCGCATTGATGGCTATATTTTATAAACATTTCACTGTTTACAAATCATGCTCCAGGCAATTGCTTTTTGTCCCTATCTTTGATAAAATAATTAAAGCCACTTTAATATAGCAAAGAAACTACAACATAGTTATTGAACATCCAGTGTGACAGAATTTTTTGGATTGTGTCCACTTCAAAGGAAGATGCACCAGGCCACCTGGTCATTGAAAAATAACAGGTGGCTTAAGTAAGCTATGCACAGAGGTTAGATACCGGTCAGCAGCACTGTTTGTTCGCTGGGCTTTTTGATAATGTTATTGCGGAGCCGAGATGCCATCTCGGTTGAACAAAAGTGGTGCTGCCTCTATGTTTTGCTGTATATAAAACGCAAAATGCGATTACGTTTCTGGATCAGACAGGAAAGAGCTTTCTGGTCATCCTCAAATGATGTTCTCAGTTTATTCTCGGAACTGCACGAAGAGGACAAGCCTACGAGACAAATGAGCCAACTTGGTCTTCTCTAAAACTAGTGTGCCCAGACTGAGAATGTGGTATTCCCATTAGTAACACCATTCTCCTTTGGGCACTTTATACTGAATCATTTTCCAGCTCCCTGAGAGATTAAGTAGAACAACGATTCCACTCTGGTTAATTTACAATGCTTGTCTTTAACAAAACGTATGCACCCTCATTTTGTTTAAAATCTGTATGACTTTTTTCTCTGTGGAACACAAAAGAAGATAATCTGAAAATGTTGACAATGGAAGTCAACAGCCAATGCTGTTTGGTTACCTACATGACATTAAGTAAATAATGAAATAATTTTTATTTAACTATGCCTTTAAAAATTGTGAATGAGAATATAGAGCTCCAGTCATTATTATCGTGACTGTTACCTTGAATTTCAGTCTGTAACTCACACAAAGCTATTGACTGACATCAAGCGATATGTGTAGAATATTTGCATGAGTCATATGCACTGTTTTATGTTACTTTCAGTCATATTTAAAGTTTGACAGCCCCTGCTCTCCATTTCATTGTGTGAAAATGCTTCCTCGAAGAAAAAAACCATACAGGATGAGAACAATATGACTAAATGGGTGACTAAAGTTTCATTTTTTGTGAGCTATTCCTTTAAAATCCTCCTACGTGACCAAGAAGAGCCTTTAAATAATCATTTATCGTCAAGAAACGTCATGTCCTTGAGTCTGTAGCGGAGAAACGTCGCTTTCAAAGTAAAATCCTTTTGGCAGACAGGTGGGAAGAGTCGCAAAGTCACCAAGTATTTGAAGAGATCAAAGACAAGCTTTCTGTAGCCCACGCAGTGACCCTTGCTTCTTTGATCTTCTTCCGTTGGCTCTCCTCTAAATCTGAAAAAGCCCAACAGCTTCCACAACAAACCCTGCCTACATACAGCCTGACCGAGGGCTTGTGCCAGACTACTGCCTGTTAATATTTTATTACAGTTGTCTTGTATTGTACGGCTCCTTATCAACATTATGCAGATAACACAGGCTGTTGAATTATTAAGTAGTCAGTCATCCGAAACACTTAAATGTGTTGGCAGAATTTGTTTTTCGTGTGCAGAGAAGTTGCTGTTTGACTTTGCAAGGATTTCTTGACCTTTGCTGTCTGATGCCCATGTTGAATTATGTATAGTTCCATCAGATTATCTATTATGTGCCCATTTATATATTATAGGTATAGAAGTACCCACACACATACACGTTCACTGAACGTGACCGATAGCTGCTCATATATCGTAGGCACGGGCGGCCAACATAGCTATTGACCGTATACTGAAATCTATTTGAGAGGCACAGCATGTACCATCTCATTTTATGTTGTAAAGGAACGCTCAGGATCTGGCTTCAGCGTTATTCAACACACATATTAGAAAGCCCTTTAAATGCTTTTAGTAAGTACAGCCAGTAGCTGGTTTATGGTAATCGGGCCTTTATGGAGGTCACGCTGTCCAGTGTATGCTCTGCTGATTTAGGAACATGGATTGATGAACTCAGATGAACACATCATTTTAAAGTCGACATGAAATGGCATCCGCAAGCTATTTTACTTGCATAATGTGACTCATTTGAGAGAGAAACAGGATACATAAAAGAGAGAAAGGTTTGGAGCGGGACCTGGTTTTATCCACTGGGATTTGGTCGCGTTGTAAAAAGTTGGATTGGAGTCAAACATGAGTTTGTAGTGGGTTAGGAAGAGAACAACATTTTAGTGTGATAATATACAGTAGGCTATATAAGCTGAGATGGTGATGCTTTGGTAGAATTTACCCTTGAGAACATCTAAAAGTGTTTTAATGGTACAACATTTTCTTCAAATCGAATGCTTTTTGCTCGTATAGTGCGTAAAATATACAAAAGCAAACTAAGATTGATCATTTTAGGTTTTAAGGGGAAAGTTTTCGGAGAGAATAAGCTTCATTCTGAACAATACTTCATACTGACAGTGAAGAGTTTGGCTCTGCCAGACTAAATGTCTGTTGTTATTTATGTTTTTCATTAATGTTGTCCGTTGTTATTTATGTACGTTTGAAATCGAATTGAAGATGCTGTGATAAAGAGAAATAGTGGTGTTTGAAAAATGTTACTGGAGAACATCGCATAGTGCTGTTTTTCCCACTTCATCCTTTATTAAAAGCTACAGAAACAGATGCTTAGAACACTTAAGCTGTGTAGTCAGTCATCCTGTCACCAGGGTCTTCTCAGCACTGAACGCTCTTCAGCGAAGAACCTGATTCAAGACCTGTTTCATCACATCACAGCAGCCATCAATCTGACAATCTTCAATCACAACTCTGTCATTTCTAAAGAGAGGATTGTAGGAATTACCAGAGCATAAACAGAGATGAGTGAAACAGTTTAGATAAAAGAGGGCTTTTGGAAAGAACCCTTTCAGTTCATTCCTTTAAGAACTAGCTTGGACTAGCTGAAAATGAAGTTGTTCAGGACCACGGACAGCAGCCATTTGGCACACATGCATGTTTTTGCTTTAGTGTTCTTTTCCAAATCTATCGTGTCTAAATAAATCTACGTCAAATTGCCAGTATATTGAGGGACTTATTATAGTAAAAAATGTTTTTTTCAAATCATATAAGCTAACACTTGTTAAAGTTATGGTTAGAAAAAGTCAAATTATATGCAGGCCATGTGTGTGGTTAAACATTTACAGTAAATATAAAAGACACATCTAAAACACACAGTTCTGATTTGGCTTTTGATTTGTTATTGATCCATTGTTTTGGTACGATTATGTAGATTTGTGTTCGGTGGCTTTCAAGATTGCAGATTATATTTTAGTTCACTTAATTCCTTATCAATACAGCTTTGGTCAGCTACATTGCAGGACTACGGACAGTGCTGGTGCAAGGCATTTTTCATACATATATTTATATGATCTCTTTTGCTGCAGTTGAGCGTGTTTCAAAGGGGCACAAACAGTTTGCGTCACCCATAGATTGAACACAAATCAGGTTTTTTGTAGAATAGGGAATTCAGGTGGTTGAATAACAGCTTTGGTGGGGTGTGACGGTGAATCTGCTGGTATGACGTGATAAGCGTTGATCCAGAGACATGCACTGTCAGAACGCACAAGGGATTACACGGGTTTACACATGAAGAAATACAGATAATGGAGTATTTGTAATCAGAGCAGAACCATCAAAAACATTTGGCTGCCGGTAATTGTGTGGAGGTCTCCAGTCATGATGTAAACATCGGTTACAATGTGTTTTCCAATGACTTCATGTAAATACTGGCTGTAACTGGAATTGACTTTTTATTATTATGACACACTGCTGATATGACATACAAGCGCCCATGTTGACTTGATATTTAAACAATATGGTTCGAGAGGTTGTGAATGGAGTCACAGCTAAAGGTTGTTAGTAAGCATGATGGGAAGCAAAGTGCCTGCTAGGGTCCTGACACTAAAGACAAAACCCAATACAAGACTCAAGATCCAGACATGATGCTCTGACACGAGACACAGGGCTATCACAAGAGACTGGAAAACACCTACGTAGGACTGTGACATGTTTTTCTAAAACAGAAGTTTCTCAATATTAACTTCCTATATATAGATTTGTTGTTTAAAAGCACCTGTATAACATTTCCAACTTTTTCTGCACATAAGAACACGATTACTAAGGGTTGAGACCCATTGAGGTCTGGTTTTGGAGAACACAAAAAATGTTTTCTCTAATATTTATCTATAAATAAGTAAGTGCTTTTGAACAGACACACCTCAAGTCACCATCTTCACTCCCGGATTCATCAGCCCTACGTTCACGATCTCCTGCAAACCATCAAGGACAGTATCTTTATCAGTATCCTTATCTATTCATTCATATATCACGTATTACTCACCTGCGTCCAACTTGTGTGTTGCAAAGTATCGTACCATCAGCATTTAGACATTTCTTCGAATTTACATAATTTAACCTACTATTATTGCGGAAATTAATTTGTGAAATCTGCTTTTTATTGCACATACAGGACCTGAAACTATTTAAGACAAAAGGTTTTACATTGTACGTGTTGTGAAGGTCAAACAAGGACACGACTGCTCCGATACCCAGCCTTATCAAACCACGGCCTGCATTAAAGACCCCCTTCTCTTCACTGACCCCAATTCAACGGAGCACTTCACCCATCACCATTTTCTCAGAGTGCAGCCTCCGTTTTCCCCAAGCGCCAGGCCAATACCCCCCTCCCATCAACTCAATTAAAGTCACCTGCCTGTGATCTGCTCTTTCTCGGTCTGGAAGCGACAGCTCTGAAAGGGTCAACCTTATTAGCTCCTGATGTACAGCGGTCACATGCTCACCAGGAGCATTGGCTTTGTCAAAGGATTGTGTCACATCAACACTGAAATGAACAGAGGTCACGAGTCTGTGCACAGATTACCGGTGTGTCATTGAACATGGCTAATATTTTGACCAGGATTATTCTTTGTGGTTGGTTATAACTTGAAAACGGAGAAAGTGTTTTGGACACTTCAGTCACGTCTATATATACTTATATTAACTTACAATTTATGGATGATGTCGCATGGTGTCATCAAACACAGTGGATTATAAAAAAGATAGCACAAGCACACGTTTAAAGTTGCAATCTGTCATTTTAACGTTTTAAAACAATAGATAAACTGTTCAAGATGAAGACACATTGTTGGGACTTGTTAGGATACATTCACACATTTTAGTACATTCTCACTAAAAACAGGAAATTCTGTCACTTTATTATTTGTATTGATTGAAAAGATCATTCTGTGACATTAGACCTATTTTTTGCAGGTCTGAGTTAGTTTACAAAGGTTTGATCAGTGTTATTGTTTGCTTGTTTTCAAGTGTTAAATCTTCCAAATAATAAGCGGACTTTGTTGCTGATAAAAACTGCTTTTTTTATCATTTTACTGTTTTATGGTGAATAAATACAGAAATGGACTGCAAACTGAACAAGTCGGGTGTAAAATAACATGAAAAACGTCATTTTACTGTATTTTTCTAGCGTCCCACCTACCACATTATTATCGTTTTTTTGCAGGATTTTTTACAGTTGAAATATCTCCTTTAGCCATATGTTTGCAAAGTATGGTTAGTAGAACATTTATTAGTCACAGTTTAATATGTAGTGTTATATTTAGGCACTAAATTACGTCTTGCTTTGCTCACCAAGCATGTGTGTATCTTAAGATAGACATTTTCCTCAACTCTGAATTGCTTTTCCAAAGAGTTTGATGTAAGCATGACACTTAAACAGAAATGAAGCATTAAACTAGATAGATGAGTGCTTAATTGAACCCTCAGGCAGCAAATTAACATTAATGAAATGATATTAATTCTCATTATTTGTTTTGCCTGTGGTGTCACTTTGCTGTGTGTCAGTACATATTCAAAAAGTGTGATATTAAGTTTTATGTGACTGACATATTTTACCTTCAACTTTTCCCTCTCAGTAGAATACCCTGTTGTAAATCGCCTGAAGTGATCTCACAGAAGTTGCCGTGACTGTAGACAACTTTTTAACTGAGCGAAGCATATTCACAATAAACTGTTTAGTGAGAACTATGGATCTCTGAAGATGAAATTCAGGCTTGATCTAACCATATTTACATTTTCTTTATTTCTTTTTGTGGCGATGCACCTCCACACACTCCATCACCGCATGACAGCTAAATTTGGGGTTGTATTGACAATAAGGTTGACGTATTGAAAAAACAGGCCTGTGAAAGTTGTACATTTAGAGAAACTGATGGGCACCATTCCAGGTACATTGTTAAGCAGACAGGTCAAACATACTGGCCTGGGGATATTTTTCCATTATTTTTACTTATGCTGTTTTTCTCATGTATCATTCTGTTTTTTCTCTCTTTTTTCTTTCATTATGTCTGTAAATAGTTCTCTTTTGTGTCATTATTGTTTTTCTGCTCTTTCCTTCACCTTTTCTGTCTTGCATGCACACGTCCCACTCGCTGCATGACTGCATGCTGTTCATTGTTTTGATGGAGAGTAGCTCCCTGTTCCCAGATACAAAAAGGTAAGGTACTCTTTATGTCCTGCTCACTCTCCCGTTTTTCCTCTGTGTCTCCTGTCGAACATCTATTGATTCCCTCTGTAAAGCTGGAGAAAATGTACGCACTCTGTGGAATATGAAAGGAAGATCTAGTGTATTATGAGGCATTATGAGGTACTGGTGTGAGTTTTTATTAACCGGACCTGCAGGGGATCATTTAGATGTCAGACCGTTCTGACCTTTTTTTGCAGGCCCTATTGCTCTATGCTCTATGGCCACAGTGTTTCTTCCAAGGGAGCTCGAGGTGAATGAATGTATAACAAGAAAATACAAGCAATAAAACAACTAAAAATAAAGATATGTCTTAGTCAAAAAGTGGAGTTCCATTTCCGAACACCATTATTTAACTTAGAACCTAACAATAAAAAAACAATAAAAGATGTATATTATTATTTTACATTGTATTCTAGTCATGAAAGGAATGTTATCATAAGCACAACATTAAAAGACTATTAGAAAGATATAAATTGAAAGTTAATATTGGATTTTGTTTTTTAAAGGGGTTTATTATGTTAAAAATGTGTTTTTCATGCATTTTAATGACCCAATGAGAACCTCTATTTTCTCTAATTGTAAATCCTGATTTAAATACACTACACGTCAGGAGTTTTGGATCACTTGACTGAAATGTTTCAAAAAATATAATATGAAGTTTTTATTGCATAACTAAAATGTTATTTAAACATGTTTATGAAATAGATTTGGTTTAGGGTGAGAACATTTATTTTAAAAAGGTGGCTACTTTCAAAACCTTTATAACTTAAAAAAACAAAAATAAAGAATAAGTGATTCTTAACTGGTAGTGTGTGTATATATATATTTATATATAGGTAGATATATATATACAGCATCAGAAAAAAAATTAAGAGACCATTTTAAAATCAGTTTCTGATTTCAAAATGTACTATTTATAGGTATGTGTGTTTAGTGATCATTTATGTTTCATTCTGTGAACTACTAATAATATTTCTCCCAAAATGTTTCTATTTGCATTTATTTGTAGAAAATGAAAACTGGAGAAACAGGTCAAAATAACAGAAAAGATGCTTTGCATTTCTTCAGACTTCGAATACTGCAACAACAAAAAACAAGTTCATATTCACTTTTAAGCGATGCATCAGTAATATTTTTAAATGTATTTGGGAAAAGCTACAAAATTATTTTTTATGAGGTTTGATTTTGTTGGAATTTAACAGACATTGGACTGAAATGGCCATATACATCCATAAATATTAAATAAAAATGTAGACTGGTATCCACAGCTGTATATATAACTGGACCACTTTATCTGTCAAGACTAGGTCCCAAACATTTTTTCGTGTGTGTCATTCCATGTTTTCTGTATGTATATCCTGGTCCACACAGAAGATATTCAGATTTCTGCAGAATTAGAATTAGTTTACAAATGAAATCCAAGTTCTATGTGTCTCCTGCTCTTTGCCTTTTATTTACTAAAGGTTTCTACTAACTAGATGAAGGAGTCTCTCTTGTCTATTTTAACATTCTTTAGTCTAATCCAAAGATTTTCCTTGAAAATCACTGCAGAAAATGCAAATCAAGTCTGCAGATTTCATCTGGGCCTGCTTGTATTTCCCATGACACATTTGGCATCATTTTTGTTCTTTTGTTTGTTGGCTCACACAACAGGACAGATTATCTTCAATTAAGATAATGCTCTTATACAGTGCATGGACGTTTAGACAATTCTGAAAAACGTCTTTCTGTTGAATTTAATAGTTTGTCTTGAGCCTAAACTTTTTTGTTAGCACTGTAAAAGTATTTCTCTACTAAATGGTAATTTTTTACTACAAACCACACGGCAGAATGAAAGCCTGCATGGTAGAAGACAGGGACCATTCAATGTGCAGAATCTCATCTGTTCCTGTGTGGGTGGGTGTTTATTTGCATATGGTCTTCTTACCGAAGCTATGGACCCAGAGGTGTCTGTAGCTGTCTCGCCCCCATGCATACATTCATGGCTTAAGAATGAGATGAATCCATTGGGTGCTTTCACACCCATGCGAGTATTAATTTATCTTTCCATCTGCTGTAGAGGTTATGGTGGAATCCTGTGAAAACCATCAATCAGAAGGGAGCGAATGTGTGTGCGCACTCCTGCCACGAGATGTTTAACGGTTCCTTGCCCCCAAACGGCTTTTCAACACCCTGAATCAGGACCTTGTGTACATCAGATGGATTAGTTTTCAATCTTTCACTGGCATATTAATACTCATTGTATAAATATTTGTACATACATAGAGATACATGGGATTGTCTACACGCTTGTTAAACCGGAGGTTTAGTGGCACAAATGGAAGTGCCATAAAGTCAGTAATATTTTTTTACTTAAGTATTGCAATTTTTATTCTAAATGATTTATGATGCATTTATTCATTTTCCATTCATTATTTTTATACAAGTAAACATCCAACTTTCAACGATTCAGTCAATTCTAGAAATATCAATTCCCGTCCAACATTTTTTTCTTGTTCCAGATCCCGTTCCCAAGTTCCATTTCGTGCCATTTTTTTGGAATGTATTTATGATTTTTTCTTATGGACAATGTTTTGTATTGTCAGTTTATTTTCAGACACCCTAACGTTTTGTGTGCAATGCATTATGGGCGCGTGTCTTTGTACGGGTGGCTCATTGGCGTTTGGAGCCCGTACAACTCACAGCCATTGAGAGTCATCTGTGCTGGAACCTCCATCTGCTCTCATGAAACGCACTTGATTTCATCCAGCCCCTTCCTTTTAAAGAATCTGTCCTCTTTCAGTTGTAAGCCGAGACCATTTCCAACAGGATATAGTTCATTCAAGAGAAGAAAGATAAATAATTTGTTAGATAAAGCAGATTTTCACTCGTTGGCTGTTGATGAGGAGACAGGAAGAGAAATGTCATGCAGGGCTGTATGGCAGCAGTAAAGAGTTATGACTAAATGGGCACAACACATGGCCTCGCTGATGGGTGCCACCCATCTCCTGTCACACTGGCCATATCTCCTACTTCTCCATAATTATGATCAGCCATCCATTCACGGAAATCAGAGGCATAACACACATTCATTGTCGGCAGCTTTTTCAAGAAATGCCCGCTTTTTTGGAAGGTTAGCTGGCACTGCTCACAGGTATGAAAAACATCAGATGGCAGATCTTTGATGAAAACCTCAATTCCTCCGTATTTAATGCATCTTCCAATATCGTATGAGAGCATCACAATGTATTAAATCAGCACGACAGCCATGTCTCTTTATTGATCTGCTTGGTGCAGACAGACCGCAGTTTACCGGTCCCCATATGTCACGCAACCCTGAAACACAAGCACTGGTTTCATGCGGAGCAGAGGGAACTCTAGTCTTACCATCAAAGGCATATGTGACCACAAAACCAGTCATATATTGCATGGATATATTTGTAGCAATAGCCAATAATACATTGTATGGGTCAAAATTGTTTTTCTTTTATGCCAAAAATCATTAGGATATTAAGTAAAAAATAATGTTGCATGAAGTACAGTAGTGTACATTTTCTTACCATAAATATATAACTTTATTTTTGTTAGTGGATGCAACAAAATGGCACATAAAAATGGCCGGAAACACGTCTACAAATTTATTTTTCAGATGTGTTGGAATTATATTTATAAAGGGTGAAAGGTGCATGTACAGTGCAAACAAGGTTCTGTTTCGTGCTCGCTCTCATTTGTCATGACAGTTTGCGTCAATTCACATCTATACTAAAAGGACCCCAGAGGCCAATTCAGCAGCACCTTCAAAGAGATCAGCATCTGTAACCAAAAATGAGAGTTTACATGTTTTCCTGACCAATCATGTTTGTTGTTCTATTACAATCAAAATGAAAAACAACTAAGATTCTTGGTGAGTTAGTTAGTTTGTCACCCAGCCTGGCATATTTGTCAGAGGGAGAGTTTTCTCACACCCCGTCATGCTCATTTGTTTTAGCTCTCAGACTCTGTGGTTGTGTAAAACGCAACACTGATGATTATTTATGCTTTTGTGACCGTTCTGCTCGCACAAACAAAAGTGGAGAGAGAGAGGGTGTGAAGCCTATTTGACAAGTTTAAACTCTATAAGTCAGAGAAGCAGAAAATAACTCATTAGGGTTGCGGTTGTGACAGCCCTTGTGTGTCGGGTTGGAGAGGCTGGCCTCTTGTCTGGTCCTCTGAGATCTGCTCATCTCACACATGACTGCACTCGCGAGTCTCAGGACCCGAACGAGGGACCTTACAGTAATCTCACCTGCATGAGAGAAAATGCTGGGGAATAAAACGCATCATTGAAGCATGGACAGTTTACACGCCAGCGCAATATGCTAAGGATGGAATTTTGGTTTTGTGATGTTAACCAATTAGATCTAGACAACAATACAACAATGAACAAGGAAAGTGTATGCATGCATGATCTTTAAAATAATTCCCATATCATGTTGCACATTCTCATATCAAGGTTGCTCAGACACAGCAGTGCCGTGATGGTTTCAGCAAATGTCTAATTTATATGGCATATAGATCATTAATACCCTCCATGTCAATTGATGCTTGGTGGTTAATCTCAGGCAGAGGACTTCGATACCTGTGCGTGTGGTACGAGTGCATGGAGCTCAGCTCGGATCATCGTCAATATAATCAGACAAGCAGTCTTATAATTACTTTCAGGATCCACACAGTCAATGTCCAATCACAGAACACGACAACACAGACACTAATTCATCAGTAAGACTGAGAGATGGACAGATGAGATGATTGGGTATCAGGTGGTGTTTTGATAAGATCAGAGTAAAGAGAAAGCGTCCCTCATGTAATCTTAAATAAACAAGCAACAAGGAAGATTTGTGTTGATAGTTAGATATTTACTCCATGCAGGTTTTAGTTCTCAATCAGCGTTTCTAGATGTATTGTGGCCAACAAAAGCATCCCCAAAAAAGTTATTCAACAGCAATGTGAAAGAATGACAGCATGAAACCTGATACATTAAAAGTGAACATAAACTTATTTTCTTATTATTATTTTGACCTGTTTTCATTTTCTACAAATAAATGCAAATAGAAACAATAACTTTATTTGAAATTTGGATAAATATTGTTTGTGATTTACAGAATGAAACAAAAAATGATAACACATACCTGTAAATAGTAAATTCTGAAAAACTGAAAATGGTCTCTGAAATGGTCTCTTAATTTTTTCCGTAGCTAAATATATTTTATCATTCCTGTTTTGTTTTCTGTTTCTTTTCTTTCGTTACTATTTGTTCTTAGGTGTATTTTCTGTAATTGTAAAAAGGACAGGAATTAATTTAATTCATATTAAACAGGTCAGAATTTCAATAAAACAAGTAAGTGGCCACATCAAATACCCTATAGCAATCCCTTATAACATTGCTGTATTGGACAAATAATAGTTAATGGATGCTTGCTATACATTTAAGCAATACCCATGTCTTCTTTTTAAACAGTGTAGTTTATTTTATTATTTACTTATTTCAGTTAACTAATGGATTTGTAGCAGATTATAACTGCATGCATGCACACGTACAGTACAAGCTACAGTAATCTTTCTGTTTTACTCCCACACATCATCTCACATATGGAGCAACTTCACAGCTCAAATATTAAATCGAACTTCTAACCCTTGTATGGTATTCTTTTTTTAAGCATCCAGTGTTCATAGGTCTAGTGGACCCACAGCATTTTTTACATTGCAAAAGTATATAAAAATGCCAAACTTTGCCATGTTTGTTTTTTCCCAATTACACACCCTATATGTACACAAGTATTGGGATGCCACCTTTCAATGAACAGATTTGACCTTTCCCTGGGGCAAAATTATTATTATTATTTTTTTTTAAATATTCCAAAAAGAGATTCGGTCTAGTGTTGAAGAACTTGACTGGTCTGCATAAAACCTAGACCTGAACCCAGCTGAACACCTTTGAGCCAAACACTCATGACCCAAACCATCAATGACTTGTTCACAGACATTTCAGAATAGAAAAGGCCTTTCCAAAACTGTTGGGACAAGGATGCAAACAAAATTCAACAATGGCATTGTATGATATAGCATTAGTATTTGTTTTGATTGAAATTAGTGAAATAGATAAACATGGTTATTAGAAGGGGTGTCCCCCTCAGAAAATGTGCTAAAAAAGAAATCTGATGATGATGTGAGTAAAAACATGTTTATGTTGAATAAATATGTCTTGTAAAAAGATGGAAAAAACAATCATATTATTTTTTTATTAAACATTGAAAAAGGTCCCACAGACCCGAACACCACACATGGATTAAGTAAAAAGGCAACAACAATATTTTTTCCACTAACACACTTGCTCACTTCTGATATTTCTGCAATGTCCACATGAGCTTCGTCAAGGTTTCTGTCCAGAAGAAAATGTTTTTCCATAATAAAATTCCTCTTAATAAAACATACAGGCTTCAGAAGAGTATTTCTCCTGTCATTGAACGGCAAAATCCTCATGTTTCTAATTAGCTTATTTGGCTGGATGTGAAACAGCACATCTTGTTAGAAATGCAAGAGTTTGACATGAATTGGAATCGAGAGCCTTTGGAATCGATCAGACTGACAAGCTGCTTTGTGCTTTTGACTTCACAGGATGTCTAAAGATGCTTGTTTTTCATATGTCACTTTTTTCCGTCTCCCAGGGACTCAAACCAATGGATCACAATGGGCTGTCAGATCCCTATGTTAAGCTGCACCTGCTGCCTGGAGCCAGTAAGGTATGTGTGTGTGTACACCGTGAATTACATTCTCTTTAAACAATGCGAAAAGATTTCAAATTGATCATTTTTAGCATTGAAGGTTGTAGACTAACATGTCCTACTTTAAATGGATTTAACGCCATAAATAGGCATAAAATCCTACAATGCTCCTTGAAACAAACACTAGTGCAGTCTCTTGAATTTGTCATTAACTCCGTCTGTCATGTCCAGGGTCTAGAATCCTTAAATCAAATGGACCGGTGGTACCTTGAGATCGAAATGCCAATTTTTCCTTGTCATCGCTCAGCCTACGTGAGACCACAAATTATGACCATGGCCCTTATTATAACTCATCTGTTTGTGACGGTATCCTCCTTGCTCATCTTGCCAACAATCCACTTAGCAGCTGACAGTCATTGTCCTTTTGTGTGTGTGAACTCTCCTTCACAGGGTGACTGAGTAATTGAATAGGGAAGGATATCGCAGTTATGCCATTAGGATTAGGAAACACCTCACAGATGTGCTAGATGAAACAGATCAGAGTGTTGAACGTGCCAGCTTTAATCACCATATGTGTTTTGGGTTAATTGACTTGAAACACAAATGAAACACAAAATCATATTAAGACTAAAGATTGTTATAATCTCATGAGTCATTTGCATAATGAATGGCTCACCATGTCAAAGAAAAAGAATACTATCCACCTATCTATTGATCTATATACATCTATACGTAACACTGTTTCTTTCTGTCTTCATTATCTTTATAAACATATGCAAAACATAAACAAATAATATGCATAATAAGTAGGAATGCAGAGCTGTGGTAATTTTTTAAAGATTTTTTAACTATTTAATCCTATTGGTTGAGCCGCACATATTACACTCTTAAAAATAAAGGTGCTTTAATGGTTCTTCACAGTGATGCCATAGAAGAACCTTTTTTGGTTCCACAAAGAACCATTCAGCCTAAGGTTCTTTAAAGAACCATCTCTTTCTTACTTTTTTATAATCTGAAGAATCTTTTTTCATCACAAAGAACCTTTTGTGAAACAGAAAGGTTCTTCAGATGTTAAAGGTTCTTTATAGAACCAAAAGGTCCTTCTGTGACATCAAAGAACCTTTTGAAGCACCTTTATTTTTAAGTGTGTATGTCAATACATGTTTTAATGTTTTTTATTCACTGCTTAAAGAAGCGTTTAAAATTTCTCACTTGAGTTTAAGTTTGTTTCATTTATTATTATTAGCTATTATTATTGATACTTATTCAGTTTTTATTCATTTGCACAAAGAAGGTTCAGTTAAACCTTGAATCTTGTCAACTCTAACAAGTTATGTTAAACAAAACAAATTACAATTATAGAAAATTGTTATCTGTATTTGAATTTAAAATGTAAAATAAAGAAAATAATTTGTGATGTTTTATCATAAATAAACCCATACATTTTGTATTGCGTTGAACCAAACGCTGAGTGTATCCTTACACACGCGCTGTAAAAAAATTCAACTTAAAAACTTTAGTGTCATCATTTTGTAAGTAAATCAAATTTGTGTTTACAAGTCACCTGAATGTAAATTATGTTTAACTGATTTAAAAGTCTAGTTGCGTTTCATATAACTCGTATACAATGAAGTTAAAGTAATGGAAAAACATGTGTTAACATGACTTTGCATTATTCTTTACAGTGTGGCTCAACTAAACTATTGTTTAAATATTTTTCAAAATAATTACAGTATGAGTAGCAATGATTTTTGGTAAAAGTGTGTCATTGCACATAACCAGTAATCTACATGGAAATGGATCTTCTTTTCCAGGCCAATAAGCTCCGCACAAAGACCCTACGCAACACTCTCAACCCTGTCTGGAGCGAGACCCTGACGTATTACGGAATAACAGATGAAGATATGGTTCGCAAAACACTCAGGTACCCAACCACTGGATGTGCCAGTCCTTCCTTCAAAACCTGTTCATGCATCACTAAGTGTTGCATTGAAACATTTGGATGTCCAAATTCAGTGGTGTTCAGGAAATAGAAAAAACACTGAGCTTTTTAAATGATTAAATACTGTGTTGTCAAAGTTGACAGGTAATACTTACAGTAATACTTTTTTATTGGTTAGATATTTGCAAATCATAGTGACAAATATATGGAGATACAAGGTTTAAGAAGGACAGCAGCGATATACAAATTCTATTGAAAACAATAGTACTGTATATAGATTTTGTCCATATTTTACCCAACCATGAGTTGAAACAACCCAGCGTTCTTATAGAGCGTAGGTGGTTTACTTGAGGTCCATAGCATGTGTTGGTGGTGACAGAAAAACAAGATACAAGAGAAATTGGCTTTCAAAGCAAATCAATTTAAGTAAATAAAGCACTTGCAGGGCTTTTCAAGAATGTGAGAGGAGATTAAACTGTGATCCTACTATAATAAGAAACTAGAGAGAATATAGATGTTCTTTTAATGAAGTGACCACGGTTGCTTGATTCCTCGGAGCATTTGGAGAAACTTGAAGTTAACATGAGCAGTTCTGGAATCGGATGGCAAGGCTGAGCATCCTTGGGTTGTGATTGGGTAGGTAATTACATTCAGAACAACCATTTGCCTTCAGAACAGCTTTAGTCCTCTTTGGAGTGCTGCCATACAGACCCCGAATAGAGTGTAGTGGGATATTGTACCATTCATCAAAATGAAAAGCCACCAGTTGAAGGACCGGTGAAGGAGGTGGAAATCTACCCCCTGCTTTGTGCTGCAAAGCTAAAAGGTTTAGCCCTTCTGGTTTAAAAGATCATAGAAGATGTTTGACCTGGCATTCATTTTGTCTTTTTTATTTTTAGTATTGTGTATCTGCAACATAGTGTTCTATAGGGTGAACTATAGGTCCTGCACATTATTCTTTGACCAACACGTGAGCATGCAGTCCAGCGTGTCTCGAACATACAAATCGAAAGCAGAGATTTATGCTATAAACTAACAGCTTTGTGAAGGTAAGTGTACATCAGCTGCACACGTTATTGTGATGCATCATGGGATTGAATGAGTACACTCATAATTTACACTATGAATTCGGACACCACTAACAATGTCCCCTCAAATACTTCACTATATTAGTGTAAAGAGGCTATTTCGGACAGAACCCATGTATTTCTTACTTTTTATAATCTAAATAACCTTTTTCACGATAGAGAACATTTTGTGGAGCAGAAAGGTTCCTCCGATGTTACAGGTACTTTATGGAAGCATTCACAGTTGGTTCTTCTATGGCATTGTGAAGCACATTTTTTAAGAGTGTACCTTGGAAACATTTCATGATTTTTTAAATATAAATTACAGACATAATGATCATTACCATTAATCGTTGTTATTATTAAATGGCTTATGGTTATGATCATTGAACATGATTTTATAATTGGAAGTTTTATCAAACATCACATTTATCCTCACATTTAAATAAGCTGAAAAATAAATACCTTTAAGGTATACCTTTATACCTATAAGAAGTTAATACATTACAAAATATTAATACATTAATAAATCATAATATTTAAAATATTGCTCTCAATAAAGCATCAGAATTGGAATTATGAATATTTTAAGATCAGTTCACCCATTCTTGATTAAATTCTGTCATGAATTTCTCACTCTCTAGTTGTTCCAAACCTGTATTCAATTCTTTGGTTGGTTGAACACAGAGAAAGATATTTGGATGAATGCTTGTAACCAAACAGTTCTTGGTCCCTATTGACTACCATAGTTGGAAAAATGACAATGGTAGTCAAAAGTGCCCCCAGAACTGTTTGTTTTTCCTGTCAGAGCCAATGGCCTTGTGGGCAGTGCTCCGACGTGTGGCGCGGTTGCGATTCGGGCGTCCCGAGTTTGATTTCCGCTCGAGGTCCTTTCCCAACCCCACCCCTTTTCTCTCTTAATTCGTTTCCTGTCCTCTTTCTCACTAAAATGTGTCAATAAAGGCAAAAAGGCCAAAAATAAATGAAGTAATTTTCCTACTATAGTAGTCAATGGGGTCCAAGAACTGTCTGGTTACGAGCATTCTTCCAAATATCTTTCTCTGTGTTCACCAGTACAGAGAGTGAGTAATTCATGACAGATTTTTCATTTTTGAACTATCCCTTTAACATGTGTATACATGTAATGATAGTTCCCTTTTGTTGATGAAGTACACAAAACATTTTTTTTACAGATTTTATTTGACAGATTTTTTTTTTACAGAAATAGACTGCAAATATTCATATTCTGCCCCAGCTGCCAGAATTATTTTTATGATATTTTTTACAGTGTAGGTTTTGTCTGAAAAATCTGATCTCCTCTTCAAAACATTTTTTTTTCTTCATTTTTTCATAGTGATGATCAGACTTTGCCAAATAAATGAGGTTCACTAAAGAAAGCAAAAAGCCAAAATGTCTGTCTCGTATGTGCTGGTTTGTGTGCATTTACACACCCTGTGTCTGTAGAGCACAGTCATTTTTTCGGTCTTAATGGAGAAGGTAAGATATTAAGATATTTTCTTCTTTTTCTTTTCGTTTCTGGATCTCTTCAGTGCTAACCGCTCATCAGCAGATCGTGACTCGCCCGTGCAAATATTTGCAAATAGATTTCAGTTACTGTAAAGTCTAACCTTTCTATTTGGCCACCCCTGTAAGCCATACAATGTTGCCTGGTGATCTCGCACTATCTAAGATGTCACATTTACTGCCTCGCAAACACGGCCGTAGCAAAATGGGTTGTTTTTCACAGGGCTCGATTATTTCGTTTACATAGAAAACCCTGTGCAGTGATTAAAATGCTGCATTAGGATAATAGCTCAGACAAAGTGGTGGTAAAGATTACACCACAGAAGAACATTAGTCTGCACTTGTGTGCATCATTGCATAACAGCTGCGTTACACACACAATATCCCTCAAATCCATTAAAAGGAGATTAACCGAGTTGCATGAGTGGAGACCCATTTACAATTTCAAAAGAATCGCTCTGTGTCTTTCTAGTTCAAAGTTGCGGTAAGAAATGGGATTTTAAATAGCGGATGAATGTTTAGCTTTACATGAAGTTTTAACGAACAACATCTTTATTTCATTTTTAATGGTCAGTAGAATGAATGACAATATATAGAAATAACAAAGCAATGTGTGCCTAATTTAGTGGCACGCACACATTCAATTTCCTGTCACCAGAACAGAATGTGCTCATTGATTACAGCAAAAGCACTTTTTGGTCTTTGTCATTGATATGGGCTGAGCAAACATTAAAGGCCTATTAGATTTTAATTTGAGGTTGATTAACTGTTACTCGATATAGTTTAGTTTGCCATTAGAAAACGACTTGTAAAAAGCCATTCTTCTAGAGACTTTTCCGCATACTCTTAGTGTTTCTATCAGATATAAAAGAATACAGAGAAATATGTCTCCCAGATAGAAAAATAAATATTAATAAAGGTCTCGACACTCTGACCAGATGTGCTTGTATCTATGATTGTATGCCTTAATTCCACTTTATTGGATATCATACATTTTCATTTAGCCTAATCACATTTTAGCTAGAACTCATAAGGGGGGTCAGCTATTAATATCAAGTCACTTCTCGTTTCTTTAATTTGGTCTTATTAATTTCTGTCTCTCTTTATAATGATGTGAATAATAGTAGGGGAAGGAGCAGGGCAGTGAGGTGAATTGTTCTTGGACTTTATCCTACATTGCATTTTTCTATTTAAAAAAAGTCACTTATTAAATGAAATTAAGATATGATAAAAAATTTATATATCTATATACATCTTTCCTGTAGCTTTAGAGCATGGCGCTAGCAACGCCAAGGTCATGGGTTCGATCCCAGGGATTGCACATACTCTAAAACAAATGTATAATGCAATGTAAGTCGCTTTGGATAAAATAGCCATATTGTGTACTTTACAAACAAAATTCAAAAAGGGCGATACAGTTAAAGGGAAAGCCATCACAAAAGCAGCTTGCATAGGTTTTAAGCCGCAAAACAAGTGGGTATACGCTAATATAGAGCTTTAGAAGTCGCTATACACAAACAGTGCTGTGGTAAAAGTAAGCATACGACGTATAAGCGTGCGTACCTACACCACTGATCATATACTATATAATATTATTCGTTATATAAAAAATGTATAATATCTAAAAACAAATTTGACTTTTAAATGACATTTTTATTGATTGTTTTTTGATCGCAAACATTTTTTAATAAAATGTTTCAAATGTAATTTCTCATTTAAATAATCATGCAGTAACAAAGCTGATATTGTGACAGTCATTACTTTATAATACTTGGGTCAGATATTCTTGTTTTATACTCTATTGTATTTGTATTTGATAGCGGCTTTAAACAAGAACATCCAGCTAGAGATCAGACTGCAGGAAACAACCTGTGGTCAGTCGTGCCTTAGCAACCCCAAATATTTCATCATCCCCCGATGATGTCGTCTAGACATGGCCGGATGAGGCAGAGGAGAAAGTTAATGTGTCAATTGCAGTCTTTCCCCACCGAGATCGCAGCCTTGGCTTTGGAAGCTCCCAGATTTGTCTGGACTCAGTGTGAATTAATGAGGCAGAGAGTCTTCGCTTCAAAGGTCACGCTTCTTGTGCTTAAGCTGTGCAGTAGTGCAAGGCTGATTCAACAAGGCTATAGGGAAGTGAAGCTGTAAAGAGGTTTAGGTGATGTTTGGGTTCGAGATTCACTTGAGTTTTATTGTTGCAATTGCTTAAAAGCTCTGATGTTGTGACTGTATGTTACTGTAAAAACAAACTTGACATGCCCGAAGAATTCGGGGTGCATTTAAAAAGGAGAATTGAAAGAGCAAAAGGTGTGTGTGTGAGTGTGTTTGTGTGCGCGCACAGACGTGTGGATGAGGGAGGACCCACCTGATGATTCACCCTCGCTTTTCTTTAGGGCTGTCTTAGCCAGTTTCCATGGAAACCAAAAGTCTCCCTCATAGGCCTCCTTCAGGGACTGCTCTCGTCCTTCACCAAACAAAACTCAAAACGCCGGCACATTCGATGTCTCACCTCTAGCATTCATAAAAACTACATTTTTATTATTTCCTCATACAGCTTTCTGGCACTTACATTTCAGTGCCCTAAATGTCCTCAATAAAACATGTGCAGTAAATCTCCGACAGTCTGCCACTACATCCCAGGAGCTAAAAAGCGGTCTGTAGCATTGGCTTGGTCTTGTTTGCTCTGGATCACTGAGGTTGGAAGTTACAAATGTAAAATGTTAAACACAATAACAATCTTTAAAAAAAGTCTGGCAGGGTCTGACATTTAATGTTTGAGTAGTTTTAATGTTCCTCGTGTTTAACTGTGTTGGGTTTAGGTTCTAGTGAATAAATAAATAAAATGTGGTTTATATGTAAAAACTCATTAATGAACATCAAATCATTATGAATGAATGAGGTTTTATAGTATGCTTACCCACCCACAGTATATATAGCCTAGGCAATGTATGCAATGAGACATAATGAAGGAAAACATATTAAGTGAATAGATCAATCTTTTTTATTTATTTATATATATATATATATAAATGCACGATTGTCAAATAAACACTTCCATATTTACAATAGACAATATGTGATATGTACAGCAGTTGTGTGCATGTGTTGTGAATCTATTGTACATAGTGAAATGTTTGAATTGCATATTGATATTGAGCTGGCTAATGTTTTTTTATACTTTACACTACAAAATATAGCTTAATGCAGTGTGTTAGCCAATTCATTTTAATCTGAATTTTAACTTAAGAGTGGATATGTTGAGGATTTATGATTATTCGCAATCATCCCGTAATAAAAAGTGAAAATGGGTTTCTATACAACAACAAAAACCAGAACAGGCATGTATGCTGATGACAGAAGCACAATGCACAGATCTCCCAGGGTTTCACATGCCCATTATTCACGGCATTCGGTCTTTCCCATTTTTCAGCAGATCTCATTTGTCCACGATCTTCATGTGCTGCAGACGAACATCAAAGTGTTGTTTAATGGCGAGCTGTGCAGAACTCCTCCCGTGACTATGAAAACCATGTGATTCTTTATCTGGAAAGGCATACCTCCATTGCTAACATCAGCGCTGACAGTGACGGCTCTATTCAGAGTCAAATTATCCACACGAGTGCCTCTCCTCTCAAGCCTTCACATCTGAAAGCCTTTTCATTTTGATTAGCTGTTTGTAAAGACTGCAAAAATTCAATTTGCAAACATGTTTTCTATGTTTCATTTGGTGACTGTTAGCTAGCTGTGCTTTACCTTTTGTTTTACTCATTACGCGACTTCATAAGATTTCGCTTGACATGTGAAATCAAAATGAACAACGGCGAAGAGGAAGAGGAAGGAATTTATATATTTAGCACTCTATTATTTGATGCAAGAATGTGAGTAATAAGCAAATCATTGTTTATACAGACCCGTCAGGTTATTTTGATTTAGTATTAATCAGTCTTTTGACTAAAAAGCAATGTAGTTTTAGTCATATTTTACTCATTTGCAATACAGACAACAAAAAATAGGATTAAAATAGGTTCGAGGTTTCTTTATTTGGTGGCCTGAATTTGAGTCCCAGTCCGGCCCTGCATGTACCTGTTCATTCAATTCATTAAATCTCTCTCGTTCAGACTGAACAACTTGTTCAGTGGAGGATGTATTCATTGAATGCATTCAACCAATGATATGATCTTTCACAAACGGCACTTGAACGCTCTTTGCACTTGCTTTACTTCCTCGATGAAGGCACTAAAAAGCTACAATAAGAAGTGAAATGGCACACAACACTGCAATGTCCAGGCCGGAGAAGAGATTTCAGGGAATGAACAAATGCTTAAGTGAAAAAGTTGTTGATTAAAAAGATTAGTTCAAATACTGATATTTATTTAGAAACATAACATCATTATGTAAGTGTACTGAATTCTAAATGATTTTATACATACTTGATTAAAATTAAGAACAGTGAAACTTGCTTATCCTAAGCAAGTCAATCTAGTATTTTTATTTTTTTTGGGCTTATATTTGCATTATTTTAATTTTAAATTTACAATTAAATTTGCATTTATTTAGCCATTTTCTTGTTTTCATTAGTAAATGCTGTGACCCTGGACAACAGATTTTTGCATTATCTTATAGCTGAATAAATAAGCTTTCTATTGATATATGGTTTGTTAGGATATGAAAATATTTCGAGATATAAGTATTTAAAACTCTGGAATCTGAGGGTGCAAAAAATCGAAATATTGAGAAAATCGCCTTTAAAGTTGTTAAACAGAGGCCCTGTAGCAGGCCGCTGCTAAGAAGAAACAGGTTTGTTTTAACTCTCTCTTTTTGTGTACCGCTGTAATGATTTTGTTTAGAATAGATGAACCTCAAAGCTGAATTTCTAAGCTTTAAATAGATACCAAACTTGAGTGGGTGATTCCCAAAGAGCGGCAGCAGCGAGTGAAGTTTGTAGACGTGTCTCCGGCCATTTTCTGCTGCATCCACTCACAAAAAATTTAGTTTTTACATATTTACGGTAGGAAATTTACAAAATATCTTCATGGAACATGATCTTTGCTTAATAACCTAATGATTTTTGGCATTAAAGAAAAATTGATACAACGTATTTTTGGCTATTACTCAGATATTCTCATGCTACTTAACTAATTTTTATTTCAAATTTGTTTAGTTGTTTTAGTGAAAACCAGTGCATTGAATCATCAGATGTGACATTTTCTTCCCCTCTTGACTCAGATTTGATAACACGCATGAGCATCTCCGGCTCCTGTAGTCAAACACAATATACTGTGATTACATGTGAGAATAGCAGCATTGTATTAAAGAAAATCACAGATTAAAGGTTTACCAAACATTTCCTTTTTCCCTGGCACATTCATGCAAGAGGACAGTTTACAGTCATCACATACACAGCACAGTAATCAGCCATAGTCAAAACAAACCCGAAAACAAAAACACAGCTCCAGGAACAATCCAGAACACAGACACACATACTTGCATACTGATGATCATTGATCCAACACTCTGCAAGACAGTATTATATTGTTGCTAATGTTCTTATCTGTGAAGGAATCATACAGAATATGTTTTGGCTCCGTAGCACATTACAGACTATAACAATGGTGACTAAAAGTTCTCCAGGAGTTTGTTTTTATCTCAAATAAAACTTTTATCTTCAAACTGAGATGTATAAATGTGACTAGGGTAAAAAAGAAGTCTGGGTTTACTGGCCGGATCAACATGATGAACAGAAGAATCGCACTGCGTACGACCTGACATTTCTGCTGACTGCACCGTTTCAGCCAAAACCTGGTTTTGAAAAATGCTGTGGTCACTAAAAACATTTATAAGCACACAAACACTGGTGATGATCTGGGAAGGTTTTAAAGATAAGTGACATCTGCTGAACATCTGGGTTAGGTCATGTGAGAATGAAATCTTCTTTTTGTCACTAAAGGGAGTTTTCAACCCAATTAACAAAAGCAATGTTTTAATGAAATTTTAGGGAAGAAAATGTATAACAACATTATAGTACATTTTTTGAACAAATTAGTATAAAACAAGTTAGAAAAATGTTATGGTGGCATCAGGCAAACAAGAAGGCGATGTTTTTCAAAAACATTTCATAGGCCTTTTTATAGTTTTTTGAGATAGTACAGTGTGGAGAAACAGGAAATGATGGAATGAGAGACAGGGTTACTGGAAACAGGAATGGGATGCACAGCACACAGACATATTCCACTTTTTTATCTTCCCTTTTTTGTTTTAGGCACAAATGTGTCTGTTGAAAATGAAATTTGCTAAAAAAAGAAAGAGAGGACATTTCACAAACTAAATAATACAAGATAACTTGCTGCAATTGTACTCTAAACTTTCATTGTATTGAATCCTTTTTGTTTGAGAAAGATATCATATGGGTTTTGAAGTAAATAATTCTTCACATAAAGCAATATGGCTCAGAAATCATATGGACTATTTTAAAGCTGTTCTTATTGTGGTTTTTGTCATTTAAGAGCTTATCAGGCTTATCATGTATGACAAAAAAGGTAAAAGAGTAAATAATGACAACTTGAATTTTGAATTCACTTGTATTTCTGGTGCTTATAATCTTAAACACAATGAGTTGTTGTGGCCATCTGTTCCTATGGTAGAAAGTTCTTATTTCTGTGCGAGTTACTCATGCGAAGCTAGCCGGATGTAATTCTCAACCTGTACAAAACTAAAGGCAGCGGTTCTTTTGTTCCTGTCCCCACGTATGAAGCGTTTTTTGCCAATATCGCCGAAAACTCATTTCACAGTCAGCAGGCTCAATGCAAATGAACATCTTACAGTTCAAAGATAACATGGAGCTTGTGCACGGACTCTGCATACCAAACATATGGTTCAGCTCACCTTGTTTACTGTGTAGTATTTCCAACTAAAAATGATTTTATAAACAGGTGTGGGGGAAAACAGTCTTATTAATCTGATCTGACATTGACTCTTTTGTTGTCATTCAGGATTTCAGTGTGTGACGAAGATAAATTCCGCCACAATGAATTCATCGGAGAAACCCGAATCCCCCTGAAGAAACTCAAACCCAACCAGACCAAGAACTTCAGCAACTGTTTGGAAAAGCAGCTTCCTGTGAGTTCTGCAGTTTTTTTACGGTTTGGAAAAGCGGTTCGGATCTTCTAATCATGAGTGTTTGTGAGTGATGGAGAAATTGACGGAAGTCTGAATGCTACATAAAGATATTCAGATATCGAACTGATTAGTACGTCCAAACTCACTGCAAATAACTCTCATTAGAATTAGCATACTAATTACAATTCAATTATCATTGGAGAAACATCCTCACGTCCATCAACCGTCTGAGACAAACATGACGGGCAAGAGAAAACAATGGCAGGCCGCTCGCTGCTCAACACGAGCCGAAACACGTTCAGACTCTGAAATGCTGACGGTTTTGTATTGAACTAAAAAGCACATCGATTCAAAGCCTGTTTCATCCTCAAGCAAACTGTGCAGGATGGGGATTGTATTATTTTTGTTGCTGGCAATACATGACCATATGAACGTTTGATGTACGCGGCCCCACGAGGCACAGATTTCCTAGTATGGCTTTAGAAAAACATCCGTGTCTAAACTTTACCTTTAATGTACAGCCATGAAACGCTGGACCCAAAGCTCTGCTGGGATCAGCACAATCCAATGCTTTCTATTGTAGCAGGAACAGAAAATGTTGAGAAAAGCATTTCAATGCATTCCATTGTGGTCTTGTCTGAGGCGATTGATGGTGCTTTCGGTGGATTTTAGGAGAAGGTCAAAGTGCTGCGTAGTCTGGCACGATGAGCAGGTATCGGGTCGATCTGTGAACTTTTATCCGATTGTGTTCTGCTCAGAAAAGAAGAGGTCATAAGCACATTTTCAGATCAGCTGTGAGATAGTAGAGATTCAAGTTTAGCATTGATTTTGGCATCTCCAGGTGCGAAAGTTAAACACAAAGACTAACTTGGGAACTGCTCGTAGACCCGTGTGCGACTCCACCAGCCGGTAAACAGGAAAATGTTTGTTGTGTGTGCGCGCACACTTGTGTGATCTCCAGTGGGGACTGAAATGAGACAGCAGCGTGTGGAGGACGAGCAGAGACGCCTCCTCCACAGCTAATTAACTTCATGCTTGACGGCTTTGGTGGGTCTGCAAAGTTCTGAGAGAGAGAGAGAGATTTAAGCTTCACACTCAACAGTTTGGAAGATCTCAGCTCTGCCATAAACAATGTGTCTAGACAAAAGCACAATATCGGAGAGGATATAAACTGAGTTTAAATTATCCGCTGAGACTTGCAGGTCTTGTGTTTTATTAGACTTTCTACCCATTTAATGATAATGCTGCTCAGATGACAACAGGATTTATCAAATTTTGTATCAAGGTTGTAAAGTTGCATTGTTTATTTGGTCATCATATGCCATTTGTGTCCCTTATATATGTTGTAATGTATTATTACATGTGAGGAGGTTTTTTGTCCTGTTTCTTTAACAGTTTTGCTTTTATTAGCATGTATATTTTGATGAAAAATGTAAAAACAAAATTGTATTAAATAATGAACTCATACATATTTTCAATACGCAGATATCATTTCTACAAATGCTTTCTATTCATTATTTAAAAATTCTTATTTTTAGAATGTTTTTTTCTTAAAGAGACCCTTGTGTCATTCCAGACCTGTAGGACTTTCTTATTCTGCAGAACACAAAAATATTTTCAAGAATGTTGGTAACCAAACAACTTTTGCCACAATAAGACTGAGTTAGATCACTGAGACATTTCTCAAAATATCTTCTTTTGTGTTCCACCGAAGAAAAACTAATTCTAAGAAAAGTTTGAATCTTTCATCTGCATCCATCATTTTCTATATATGCCTTAGAAGCTGGATTGACAGCAGTGTTTTCCTGTTTGTGTATGTGCACAGATTGACAAGACAGACGACAAGTCTCTTGAGGAGCGAGGGCGTATCATGATCTCTCTGAAGTACAGCTCTCAGAAGTGTGGCTTAGTAGTGGGCATCATCCGCTGTGCCCATCTCGCTGCCATGGATGCCAATGGTTTTTCTGACCCTTATGTTAAAACGTAAGCCTTATCTGTTATCGTTTCTCTTTTTCTGTTTCTTTTTTGTTTTGCTTTGCTAAAGCACAAAAGTAAATGTAACTGTAGATTCAGATTCGAGATTTGAGATTACTCGAAAACTTAATATGGAGCAGAATCAAAAACCGTTGAATGTAAGAATATGTAAATGACAGATTAGTATCGAAGGTCTGAACAATCCAGCTGGACGTTGTCAGTTATGAATTGAGAATTGCTCCAGGTGAATTTTCTTGTTATAAATATACTGAAGGTCCTTATGGGGAAAAATAACCTATTACAATGTGTGCTGTATAAGTGCATGTGTATGTTTATCCTGAAACATGCAAGCATAGAAATTATTTATCGCAACACTTAAAGCCCTGAAACCAATACACTTACATGACACATGCACATAAATCTACACATTTCTCAGTATCAAAAATAGAATTGAATATGTTGCGTTTGTTTGTAGGACCTCGGAGAAGAGATTGGTGTTCCTAACTCCCTCCATTGTTAAATTGAATGATTTACAGAAGGACGCCGGGGTTTTTTTCTGCATGTGCAAACATTGGTCAATTTTACCTGTCTGCTTCTATCTCTGTAATAGATTTTGAGTAGTGAATTATTCATTCATCATTACTGTCGGTGACAACAAAGCGAAGAAATCTTGTGCCAGTATTTTGTCTCCGTCTGCTGTTTTCGATTCACGTTCGAGCCATCGTTTTCAAGTAATTGTCTTGTTTGTGTTGTCTTTGCGTGTAGCATTTGGACTGATATCAATTGGCATATTTTGTGGAAGAAGATGTTTTACTGAACGTGTAGCCGCCTGGTGTTTATTTGCGAGAATACCTAGAGAATGCAAAAAGCCATTCATTGAGTTATAAAACAGGCTGAATTTTGAACATTCCCTAGCAAGACAGTGTGCCAGATATCTTTCATTTAAAGAATCAAGCAATCTGACCTTTCATTATGACACCCAGCAATTAATATCACTTGATATGAAGTCTAATATTCTGTACATTCTGCTCAAATCCTAAAGGATAAAAGAGGATTCTGCCTGAGTGAATTAATATTTACTTTTTAATATAAGCAACAGGTTGTGCTTAATAGGCTGTGGGAGGTTTGACCTCATTGCCTGAACCAGCCTGTGAGTTTTATCTGCTTGTCTGGTGGTCTCTGTGAGAGAATGAGAACAAGGCACCCTCATTAGAAAGAGCTGCAGGAATACAGGCACGATAAAGCACCGCCGATTTTAATGGCCTTTAGTTTGGGTTCATTTCAACTTTATTTATTAAGATCCATTACACCCAGAGTCATTTCTTATTTTATGGTACTAAATCTGAAAGCGGTTCATATGCAATTTCATATACAAGTGTTGCACTGCCCTCTGCTGGATGTATTACAACAATGTTGCCAGTTTAATTTGATAAATCAATGAAGTATGAATGATCTCACAGTTATGCCGGTGCAAATTGAGTCTTGATAAAAAGCTAATTTTGTTACTACCGAATGCATTCTTCTTTCAATATCACGTGTTTTTCAGGTATCTTAAGCCAGATGAGAACAAAAAATCAAAGCACAAGACAGCGGTCAAGAAGAAGACCCTTAACCCCGAATTCAATGAAGTAAGCCACATGTCCATTTTCTGTTCATCTGTAGTTGGTCTGTATTTAATGTATTCGTTTTGATATATCAGGAGTTTTTCTATGAGATCAAGTATGCTGACCTCAGCAAGAAGACACTGGAGGTGACCGTTTGGGACTATGACATTGGCAAATCCAATGATTTCATTGGTAGGATCCTCACGCAAACTATACTAAAACTACACCTTTATCTTTAAACGGTTTTCATTTTCAAAATGTGTCATCTGTATTATTACTCATCCACTTGCAAAGTTGATCTCATCTTCAATCTTTTTAAAACATTGTTTATCTCTCCCTCCCTTTTCTCAGGTGGAGTCTCATTAGGTATAAATGCCAACGGCGAGAGGCTAAAACACTGGTTTGACTGTCTCAAAAACAAGGACAAGAAAATCGAACGCTGGCACACGCTAACCAATGAGCTCCCTGGTTCGGGGTACAATGACTAGAATTCTACCTTCAGTGGCCACACCAGTGCCCGCCCCTCACCTACATGATGTCAACGTAAGCCCAGCCCTTGATGGATACATCAACACTCCAGCAGTCCATTGATTTAGAGATGGGTGCCAATATCTGTTTCTAACTAACACACCTGCTCTAACTCTCGTACCTTCCCTGGTGTTGAGCTTGCAGTTTGATGGTGTGGCTTGACGTGGCTTTGGGCTTATATAAGAGTCTTTAATCAGCCTGTGTTTGTACAACCTCGTGAAAACAGAGAGATGACGTTCCTGCAGCCAACAGGAGATCCGACGTGCTGTTTAAATATTAAAACATACTTCTCTCATTCGCCGTTCTCTTCGCTATCTCTGAGGTTTAGCACGTATTCAAGGATGCTGTTTACAGAAGTTAGCCGTCAGAGGCTCTAAAATACGACAATTTCCAAACGAAAAACAAAGTATTGTTTACATTAAGAATACAATCCAAACGTTTTTGATGTTTGTCTTAAATCTAAAGCAAAAACCACAAGATTATATTTTACAGACGATGATTGTAAGAACTGTCATTTTTTTTAGGTTAAAAAAAATCGTGGTCAGGTCGTAACTCCCCATTCATTACAATAGATTTTTTAATAACGTGAATGATCTCCCAGTTATTCTACTTAAAGTGGCACTAATGGACTTTTGCTCACATGTTCCCCCATGTGGTTGATAAGCGCAATTGTCTGTTACCAGTCTTGCAAATAATGTCGCTGTATAAGTTTCCCCGTGGGCAGCTCAATACACGTAAAGCTGATGGAACCGGCGCATACAGAAACGTTACGAAATCGAACTCTTCCGCAGACAGGGGATGGGCAGGGCTATGTGTACCGACCCGAACACAGAACTTACAGAGTCTGGTTTTTCAAAATGAGTTTTTCATTTACGTTTTAGTTTTAATTCTATCTCACAACAAAATAACTTGACAGCTGAAAATAAAGCACACAGGAGCTTAAACAGCCATTTTTCTAGAAAGAATCAAGAGATCAAACCGTGTTTACACACAGGACGCGAACGCCCAAAATGAGCTACTTTAGACCACAGACGAGAGATTTTTACAACTAATTGGCTTACGTATTTTTTTATTTGACATTTTGTCCCAGCCAAATCCATATTTGTCTCTTGCTTAATTCTTCCGCTTGAAAAGGAAAAACGGGCTTAAACATTAAGCTACTATTACTATACACATGAAGTATATTAAGTTACTTTTGTTTTGAGTTTGAATGATTAATAGCATGTTTATTCTATTCTTCCCTTGAGCGTTTTAAAGAGTTGTATACTTTGGACCAAATATATTTTTTTAAAGTAATTTAATATGTTTGTTTTTATTTTGTGTAGGCCTATTTGTTGTGTTCTTTTGTGCATTTGAATTGATATATCCCATTTATTATTTTAACCTATTTTTCTGTGTTATTGCATATTTAGCATGCTGTCGATGGGTATATTGGATGTATTACTGTATGATTATTAATTGGAGTTATTTTTCCAAACTACCGGTGGAGTCGCTATTTACGTTAAACTCTGAAGCGCAGATAAAACCTCACCTGCTGACCGATTATTAATACCCTGAAACCCCTAAAAACAGACCACCTGTATGATGCTCATCGACTGAGAAAGCGTAACATTCATTGTAAAAGCCACTCCTGTTACATTTTTGAATTCTTTGCTTTTGTAAACAAACTCTATGGCATAAAAATGCATGCAATGTTCTTGGGCTGTCATTAAATTAACAAAGCTTCATGTTTGATACTGTTGTTCTTATGTGTAAAAAGAGTTCCTGCTCTTGGATGCTATAAGAATGTCAGCCTTCCTTCTCGGACAGTTTTTGTACTTTTGAATCCTATCGCATTGCCCATCAGGTTGCTCTATTGACTGGACATGTGACTGCATGTTACATAAAATAAATCTTGTCTTGTTTTGATCATTTTCAACTCTCAGGCAATTGTTTGCGTATTATAGTGGTTCTCTGATCGAGTCGATCAAGTTCTCCTCCCCGTTCACCTTAATCTTGCACCGAATGGCCGAATTATCGTGCCTTTTCTTTTGTAACAGTGTTTTTGCACCGCTCACTTTGCGAAGATTCCTAGATTGATATTAGCTTTTAATATGGAAACAATATGATGCATATGGCATAGTTCTATTCTTGTCTGTGTTACACTGTTAGAACATTGTGTTCTGGAATATGCCTCTGGAATAAAGACACATTATGGGCATCCTTATATATGTGTGATAGTGCTGTTGATGACGGGGTGCAAGACTGAGATGGAAGATGGTCGTATAACTTCAGATTCTGGGATCTGGTACTCAAAAAGAAACTCATGTCACAAGCTTGTTGTAAATCGTAAACTGTACCTCTTTCCTGTAAAAATATTTATATTTATGAGATCTAAAAATGCATCTAGAGTGCGGTCAGACACCAGAATCTGAATTTTTTTGTCGTATTTGAAAAAGTTTGAGTGTTGTGGGGTTTTTTACGTTTGCGAATGATATTTGCATTTACATGTTCAGAACTGGAAACCCATAAAAAATAAAGGCAAAAAAATGCCTCTTTTGTCTTTGAGTTTATTATATCATTACTGTTTAGTTTATAAAACAATGGTTTAATTATCATTTCCTTTTCTTCATTACACTACTCGGATACGAAAACAGTGTAACGTTTATAAATATTACGATTTTTTTATATAATGACACATTCAATTTATCAAATAACTGTATAAAGGTTCTTCACTGTTCTGGGTCTTCACTTCTTGCCAACAGCTCCACCAAGTGAAGAAACCCAAGTCGCTTGGCATCATCTGCAGGCCTGTTGTTCCTTTTGTCTCTTTGCTGTTATATTAGTGCAAATAAAAGTCATGTAGTTTCAAATCATGAAAATGGTAAGATGGTGAAACGTTTCGTACTCGTACCTCGGGGTCTGATCCATTACGAATGCAGAACTTAACCATTTCCATCTGATCGGAGCACACTGCCTGTGAAAAAAAGCAAAAGAAAGAATATTCAGCTGACTTGAAGGATGAAATAAATGTTAAGCGTACTCAGGTGTCCCACATCACTTATAAAAGGAAAGGCTCACCACGTGTAAGGGAGTTTGACCTAGAGCGTTAGTAGTATTAAAACTGACTCCGGCTTTCTTCCATGCCTCCATTTGTTCTGCGTCTCCAAGGAATGCAAGACTACAGTTGAACTGAAAGCATGCAATATGTGCTATGCAATAACATGTCAGATTGCGCCTTTAACAAACTTTTACACACCAGCACATCTCGGCCCCAATGTCTTCTGAGGATTTTTCTAAATGGGCCCCTTCAGAAATTAACAGCTCCACTGCCCCCAGACTCCTGTAAGGTTACTCGCATAAGCATGACACAAAAATCTAGTATGTTGGATGTGTTACATTTTATATTTATAAAAAAAGGATTGCGAACCCGGAGCGCATGGCATCTTGCAGTGCAGTTTCTCCACTACAGTCAATGGCATTTACATCTGCTCCACACTTAAGCAAGAAACAAACGGTTTCTCCATTGCCCTGTGCTGCTGCCACGTGAAGAGCAGTCCGACCTCTGCCATCTGCACCCAAGACATCAGCACCCTATGATAAAGAAATATTTTTAGAACATATTTAGAACTGATTTACAGTCAGGTCATTGGTTTCGTATCAGAACCTCCTGTAGATGATCCTCCAGCGCTGCAATATCATCTTGTGCAGCTGCGATGTTAACCAAATGAGGGAACAGAGCAATCTGACAAAATTCCATATCCTAATATTTAACACAACAAATACATAAGTTATATTAAAGCAATTACGAACAATAAACATTTTAACACATGTAAAATATTCCGAAAGACCTAACTAATTATGTGACTAATCCAGTCTAACCAACGTGAGAGTAAGTTTGAGTTAGCTTTAACAAGCTAGTAATCCTAACCGTTTCAACGTTAGCTGTCCCAAGCCAACCGAGGCGAAGAGAAGATACTACAGCAGACAAAAAAATCAAAGATGTTGCGGGCGGTTTTTCTCTCGACAAAACTCCCCCCATAATAATGATACTTGAAACTCCAGTAACTTAATTCAAAAGAACAACAAACCACTAAAGCAGGTCTGTTTAACGTTGACGTTACTGGGATACTGAAGTCTGAGGAGGGAAAAGCCGCGCAATTTAATTTTGAGCTCCACTCATTTTTTAAACGCTTTTAGTTACGTAATACCACGTTTACATCGATATATTAGATTTTGAATTAATTCATTTATTTTGATGTGTATGTTCGATTTATTACATATAATAATAATAACGTTACATTCTTGTTGTCACTATAATAATTAATGATATAAATTAAATTTTAAGTAAATAAATAAATATACATTATGAATACATTTTTTTCTTATTGTTGACTTTTACATATTTGGTACAGCATTAACTGGACATAATAATGAATGATCAAAAAGGCTAATAACATTTAACATACAGAACATGATTGAACGTTTTTAAACGATTGAGACTTTTTTAATTTACGCCATAATAGAAGATTTATATTTGTGTGTAAAATGTACTAAAATAACAATGTATAGAAATTATTATTCATTTTAAACAGGCAGGTTGTAAATGTCGTAAAGTGTCGTAAAGGCAGTGTTATAAAAACGGCTGTTCTTCTTCCGGTCTTTCTTGACACCGCTCAGCTTGGAAGAGGTTGTATGATGTGCTACTTGCGGAAGTAAGTAGTTGATAATGTTCGATTTTAGCCTTTTTTCGCCTAAAATGATGATGTTTAAATTACCTTCTTATACGTGTAGTCGATGAAGGCAGTGAGTGGGAATAAGCGAATGCCTATTTTAACTTAACAGCCGTGAGCACGCTTACACCACGTGGTTGGGTCGTTAATGTGCATAGTTCCAACTGGTAACAGTTAATGGTTATATAAAAGTTAGTGTTTACCTAAATTACTATTTTTAACAGTTATTTCAAAAGTTATGCAATTTGAAATTGATCGTGGACATGCAGCCAAGTGGTCGAATTGTAAAAAAAAATTAGTGAGATGGTATGGTCAAACATTGCAGACCATTTTCGTTATAAAATGTATATTAAGTTATAATTAAAATATCACTATAAGTAGGATGGTGGTTTTATAGAGGGGATGCTTTTTATCATTATTTTTTTTTAACAATCCTCAAATCGACCCCTGGGTAACGTAACTTACAGCCGTTGTAGATCGCCATCTGTAACTTTTCGAAAAGAACAAAGTTCATGTCTGCATCGCTATAAAAATTAGTTTTGCTTTCATCAGTTGTTTGTATAAAAGGGCATATTACAACAGTTTCTTGCACTAATGCTAACTTTTTCTTTTCCTACTAGGGTAATTGATTGTTCGAGAATGTTTTTGGAAGCCCCAAGCATGTCAACATATACAGTATGGTGAGTGTCTGGAAATAGTTACTATATCCGAGTAACTGCACGGTGCTAGTCACGGTCTAGTCATAGTGGACTTAGGAACTAGTACACGGTGCAAAAAATAATTCTCTTCTCTCGCAACACTCTGTTGTGTCCACCAAATAACAGTGCTACTTATGAGAAGAGACATGCCTTTGCCTCCAGACATTTTTCTATTTATTGTTTCCATGTTTTTAACTTTGTTGTTGTGTCCTTGCAGGCTTTGGATGAGATTTATGGTCATCTTATGAACCGGGGCAATGGGTAAGAATTTATTGTGACATTAGTGTAAATAATGGGTTTGTCGTGATGATTGGCAATGTTCAACTGCTCTTATAACTATGAAAGAGAAAGTGCCTCTCTGAACAGTCAAGCTGTATGTTTTGAGTATGCCTAGGATTAAATGTGCATGTGTGCTTTTGCTTTTCTTATGGGGTTTTTTGTTTCCATTTCAGGTGCAAAACAAGATTCCCTTGAATGAAATCCATACTGGAGGGTTGTAATTGTACATCCTGGAAGTTTGTGTTCGTGGTAGGTGGTTTTGTCATTCTGTATATGAATGAATGCGGTTTGTCAATAAAATGAGGTCTATCCCGACTGGCTCCTCTCGGTAGAGTTTAGTCGTTGGAAATGCCTCAAAGATCAAAGTCTGTAGTATCGCTTTACTCATGTTGCTATTACCATTAGCTTTGTGGGAAATCTCTGCAGGACATGCACTGAACTTAAAGAATATAACATCATTGTGAAGGACAGTGTCTCATGTCTGTCGTTTCTGCTGTGTAGATGTGACTGCTGTCCACTAGGAGGTGCACCATTTGCTTTCTGGTGAGTGGAACCTTAATGTTTGTGGTGATGAAGTGGTTTATTTAATTTGAAAAGCTTTAACCAGCACTGTGTGGTATCTGCGTCCAGTTGTATGTCTGACTGGATGTTCAAATGACAGTGCTAGATTACTTCGGCACCTGCTATTAATAGACCTTATATCCAATGTAAGGTCCTAGGAGTGGTCGAGACAAATTTTATCGAGTTGTTCCCCAGGTGTTTTGAGTGTTCCTTATAGGTAACATTATTGCCCGTTGTTTACATTTATGCATTACGATGTATATACTGACTACAAAGCAGTGAACGCGCATGAACACGTTCACTCCTATAGTGTTTAATCCAGCTTTTCTGTTAGTAATTTTGCTAGATGCTGCTCTGTTTTTGACGTATGCTTTTATGTAATCCTGACTAGTTAATTTTATGTCTGCAGACCCCATATGGTGAGGTTGAATGATTTTGGCCGACCCTTGTTCTTTGACTAGGGGTTGCGCAACAAAGGGTAAGGCTTTTGTTTTTAGTTTCATATGCTTGATGAATTGGTCATATACCAAGGCTTTTAGGATATGTGGTTCCTGACTTGCTGTGGACATGACCAAAAATTAAAACCCATCCTAATGAGTCAGCTGTATTGCTGTCCAGATTTGTTAGGAACATTCTTTGGGAATATTTAGTTTTTGTTTTATTTATTTGGGTTTAATTGTGATCTTCTGTTTACAGGGTCAGATTTGGAGCGTCGGGCTTTGCCATCCAGCTGTTACTTAGAAGGTGAGCGTGCTTCCACTTATCTGGATCACCTTCAAAGGGGGTCAGCCACTTACCTCCACTGGCGATCCTTAACGCTGTGATCCTATATAAGTGCCCGGCAAGATGTTTTGTGGGTTTTTCCAACTTGAAATACCTGCTGTCTGTGGGGCAACACATTTCGCTTTAAGTACGCCGCATCGGTGACATTCTGTATTCTGCATAATATTGATTGCAATTGTCCTTTTATCTTCATTCAACAGATGTGGACTTTCAACAGACAATTGTTCTGCTCAATTTCCTGAGCTGTGTAATATTTTGCTGTGTGTGATGCATGTTAATTCTAGCCTGTCACACTTCAAATAAACTTAACATTGTAAAAATGTAATGTCTGTTTTTTTTTTATTTTCTGAGTGTGAAATTCAAAGGTTTTTTTTGCTGGCCATAATTTAAAATTCCATATGCAACAGAATATAATGAAAGGAAGTGTTAAACGTATACAGTAACAATCATAGGAAACTAGACAATTTTCTGTTGTAACTTGTAGGAAGTGTCCAACATATACAGTTAGCTGAAAGAAATGCAAACATCAGTTTCTCTGATGGCTGTATTCTGCATTTAAACTGATTATGGTGTGATATGTTGTTTGAGCTGTAATAATGTGAAAACTGTAGCACCCCTTAGAGAGGATATCATTAAGTTTTTGGATCTGAAAGCCTCATAGCCAGTGTCATGCCGATCAGAGATTTGGTTCTCAGGGTTTCATATGGGTCATGGGGTTTAGATTAAAGGATTCTCTTCAGAGAACACAGCCTTTAGTGCTCCACTTCTGCTTTGACAAGCTGCTTTTGAGTTTATAACAGCCTTTATTTGTGAGGGAGTGTTTGAATGTACTGCTGCTGTGCCCTTTCTTCAGGGATTGACAAAGCTGTAGTTCACCTAAAAGTGAAAACTGTCAATGCATTCAATTCATGAGGGTTTTGTATAACACAGAGAAAAATGTATAATTTGCATGAAACCGTGTAAAGGCGTAATGCTTTTTAATTCGTAAGGTGTGACAAACACTTAACATTCACTGTATGTTTAAACTTCACTGGCTTTCTTAGTAGTGTTATTTAGGTGTAAATTACGGTTCATGTCACTGTTGAAGTCACACGTATATGATGATGTCATGGAGTATGTGTTACTTTTCTCATTGGTAGTAAGGATTAGCCAGTCCCATTTACTTTAGTTGTCTGGAGAGAAAGCCACCTCAAAGGTAGTTATACAGTTCATTGTGTGATTTAGGAGTCACTAAAGTTTTGTGAGCTTTTTTCATATTAATGATCAAGTCTGTATTCAAACAAGGCAATATATTTGAGGCATCGAATTCGTAGGTGCCCTTAGCACTTAGAAACATAGCATGCCTTCAAATGTAAGTGCAAACATTTCTGATCATTCACACATATTTATGAATAAACATCCATTTGCCTGTGGAGTCAAAAGCTCATCATTCGATGTCTTGAGAGGTAATGCTGAGAGGAATAATGTCTAAAGAGAAGAACTGTTCTTTGAACTGAACAATGTCTGTCCCTGTGAGAGATCAGAGTGTCCTAGGGATCTTATCACAGCTGCACACAAAGATTGCTTGTTGTTTTATGACGCTGTGCAGCACTAGCCCTGGTTACCAATGGATAGCACTTGTGAATTATTAAACTTCAGGTTTCTTTTTTTAGATGATGTATTCTGGTCTTGAATGGGTGTAATGATTGCATTATGTACCTTTGTTTACAAACATGATACTTGATTGTAATATTTTAACTGCATTGTCATGTAGTTTTATTTATCCATTTTGCTCATACCTTTCCATTTTTATTTTAAAAGTATTTGTGACTGTATTCAATCTGAAATACTGTTTAAATGGAAGAAAAATGTCACCCCTTGTCAGTCATTCTTTTGATTAGATAAGCCGCCTTTAAGTTTGATCTGTATGAATAGCCCATGTCTCAGCTTGTTCACAGTGTGTTTGTATAGGTTCAAGAAAATAGTCACATTCTCTGATTGTAGTCCAGGTATGGGTATGAAATAGTGTCCCGACTCCCTTCCTTAAGGAGGAACCTGTGTCCTATAATTTTCTATTTTATGCGATTGAGAGAAGCAAGTCTTTGTGTCTTTTGCATCTCAAGTTAATTTAAATCTAAAATATCACACACTGTAAGATCAAGAATGAAGATTGAAATTATTATACTTTATATAAATTATATTATTATACTCAATATATTTTACTTATATTTATTTGTACAGTGGACATTTTTAAGGTTTTTGTATAAACAACGTATAAATTAAGTTTTTAAAAAAGAAAGATGTGTCATTTTACCACTATGGTTTCGAAAACTTAATAAATAGTAAAAATCCCTTATTTTAATACACATTTAATACAATTTCAATACAATTATTTTAATTTTTAACATCTAACATTTGTTTTAAGTAGCTTTTCAAGTTTGTGAAACGGAACCACTAAACACGGAACCACATTTCCCAGCGTGCCACGCGAGCACCATTTGTCCCGCCCCCATTTTTGAGTGACAAGTTGTTTGTTTCACTGTTACCAGCTGCTGGCCCATTCCAATCCTTGTCGGAGTGGAAACACGGGGGCCGACAGTCCTCTTTTTCTCCCTTCCCATTTACCTCGTTGTGCTTTCTTTTATTTCACCCCGCTTTACTCTCTTTCTCTCCTGTCCTCGGCAGACAACTTTTCCTTTTCTCCCCCCTCTTTTCCGCTCCGTTTTAAAACCCCGTCCATAAGCTCCAGTTATTTATTTATTTATTCTTTTTTATCCAAAGGAATAGACGTTTATATATAGATTTTTAGATGTACCACAAATGAGAAGACGCAAAAGATGGAGCTGCACATTTTAGAGCACAGTCTGAAAGTAGCGAGTATAGCGAAAGAGGGCATCCAGATTTGCACTCACGGATTAATCAAACTAGCTTTCCTGCCTTCCAAAACAAGGTAAGTAGCCTTATAAATCAAACGATAAAAGTTTGCATTGTATTAAAGCATTTCTCGTTGTTCACTCCGTCCAAAATCTGTTTGAATAAACTGAGACGGAGTCACATTAGCTCACCACTGCGCAGCTCTTATGAGGCAGATACTTCTTTACGTTTTTATTCCAGATCTCTTATCTGACCCACGCAAAGAAAATGTGCATGTCATCGTCAAGTACGTAATCGTGATCAGGTATTATTGCCTGCGGTGTTGCTGAAGTTAGAGGGGTGTGTGTGTACGTGCTCAGGGTTGTTTTTCTTCTCGTGCGGCGGTATAAATACACGGAGGGGGATGTCGCTTTAAATTCAACTCGTCGAACCGGCGGCGTGAATCGCTGCTCGTGATGTTGAATGTGCGATGATGAATTCAGAACCTCCTGAGTTTATCCTTCCAGTGCTTTTGTCACAAAACTGACCCGTATTGGTCAGTTTGACAGAGATCCGGCTGAACTGCACCCAGTGGAATTGTACTGGAACCTGTAAACAACTAGGAGATGAGTTGGAAAAAAGTTGTGGCCTGATTTGCATCCATTTGGTGCATTGGTTCACAGTTTACCAGCACTGTTTTCTTTCCAGTATTACGCAAAACACATTAGTATTGGCCCCTCATTTCTTCTGTATTTTGTACTGATGCTTCCTCAGATGAGGGTCTTTTGTGAAAGACCATCTATTCGTAGAGTCTCTCAGATGCCCCTTGCTGTGTTTGCCTAAGCAAGCAGAGAGTGTGAGGACATATCTAGTTTGCCTCTTTCTGAGTCTGAAAGCTCACAGAACCATCCTTAAATAGTTTTGTTAGATAGTTTAGATCAGTGCTTCGATTTCCTAAAAGCCCCCTTTACTTTTGTTTATTTGCTTTTGCTTTTGAATGTGTTTTTGAGTGTTGTGGGGCCAGATGTTTGCTGGAAATAGTCTTAATGGTTGCTGTGGTCTTGTTTTGTATGCAATCAAAGTATACGGGCCATTCACAGTAATTATACTTCATTTCTTTGTGCGTAGCACTGAATTGAATCTTTACCTTGAGCTCAAAGGCATTTAGTCATGACTCGGGATCTGCAACAGCAAGGATGACATCACCTACAATCGAAAGAAAAAATGCAGAAATTGTAACGTTTCAGCAAAAAAACATTTGTGTTTTGGCGTTGAGTTTGGTTGAGTTGAAGTTACCTGTTTATCACTAGAAGAAACTTTGCAGTGGATGTCTGTTTTCAAGATTTCTTTTTGTCTTAAATCTTTGTGGTGCGATTTCGCTGCGTAACAGACAGTGTTTTCCATTGTATTCGGTGCTGTGTGTTTTGCCCAGCAGGCCTTGCAATTTGTTTTAGAGGCTGTTTATGAATTCAGCTGTAATGTGGAAATCCATCTTTAGGCCTCAAGCATTTGAGCATTTACTTTTTATGGTAGGGCTAGGGCAGAGGGTACACTTGTTACTTTGTCGCAGGGTAAAAGCTCGAATCGACCTAATAAATAGCTTTTTGTCAAACGTCTCAGACTGATACAGAATGCAAAAAACACAAGGGCATATCGAAAAAGCTGCTTTAGATGAATAGTCAACCCAAAAATACAAATTCTGTCACGAATCCAAATAAATCCCTAATGTCATTCAAAACCTGTATATCACTTTTTGTTCTGTGTCACACAAAAGAATATATTGTGAGAAATGTTTCAATGGTTTCGTGTCCATACAACAGAGGTCAATGGGGACCAATGTTGTTTGGTTACCAACGTTTTTCAAAATATCTTCCTTTATGTTCTTCATAAAAAGGAAAGTCATACAGGTTTGGAATGACATAAGGGAGAATAAATGATGAAAGAATTTCCTTATAGTTGACAACAGCCTTTCTTGCAATCCCTTGGCTTAGTTCAGATAATGCAGATAAATTTAAGTCTATAACAAATTGTAAAATGTTTTATTGACATATGTGTTATTACTTTGGATTTTGGTAATACTAGAAAAGCTTTGTATATACATTTTTAATAAGCATTACTGGTTTAACCAATCTGTAAGCATGAGCCAGACAACTAAACATTTTTTAACTGTAAGTGGGAGATGAAAAGGAACGGTGTAGCTCAATAGATTTTAGATAAACTACTGGACTCATCAATAATTACTAAAACATTGTTTTGGGTTTAATGTGTTGTGTGTTTTTTCATTGGAGATTGGATGAGCAGTTGTTAGGAGCACATTTCTGAGCAGGTTTCAGTAGAGACGTGAGTCAGTCATACCCTGTTGAAAATGTACATTGGTTATGTTGTGTTGCTCAGATTTAACGGAGCTTAGACGACCTGCCTTACCTCCATGATTATTGCCTTGCTTTCATTGCTCATCTCAGGTCTCTGTGCCCTCTCAAATTGGTTTACATTCATCTCTGTATCTCTGCCTCATCAACCTGTGACTTAAATTTCGCTGAAGTCAGAATAAATTCCTAATATTGCAGGAGAGTAAATTGTTATCTGGGGAAATGAAAAGCGTTCAGAAGGCTCTTCATTTTTCTCCATTGACAAACCTAGTTGGCAGTACCTAATAACAATTCAAGCTGCTCTTTTATGTTTAAAAAATTGTGTTCTGTATAGAAGCATATGGCAGTTTGCTTCAAGAGCATTTTAAATGATACAGTGACAAAACAGCAGAACTGTGTGACGGCTGGCAAAAGTTTCGAACCCCCACCATCAACACTTTGGCAGTGTGAGATAAGATGCTTCTTTCCAGAGTCAACAAGTCGTCCGCTGTCCCCCCAGAGGCAAAATGATACACCGTGTGGGTGGACAGGCCCATAAATAAGGACTCTTTACCTGGTATCTTCAGAAGCGTTTGGGGTGTACAAGCAACCCTACAAGCCAGCAGCAGCTGCCCAGCGTTTATGTAGAGGTTGTTTTAACAGGCGCACGGTATTCACAGACACTTTTCCTGTTTATAACAAAAATTACAATGGGGATTTCAAAATCATTGTTATTGTGGTAAAGTTTGGTAATGAAACTGGGATTAAATGTAATGTTTTATGTTGGAAAACTTTGTTTTAGCATTTTTGGCAACAATTCTGTGCCACTTTGCAATTGTGCTATTAAAATGTATTTGTTAAGACATCAAATAAATAAAAATTTAAATTTATCAGCTTATCGGCTTCGCTATTTAAAATACAAAATTGCAGGTTTCTTTACAATCAATAAAGTATGAACTGTATCTTAAATGAAACTTTCTTTAAAATTTCTAAAGTGGCATTTGCCTGTGCAAAAGTGACTTTGTTCTGGGAGGTCAACCAGTTAGGGATGCACCGATATGTAAAGTTTGTCTGATAATGATAACTGATAACTTTAACAATAGAAGCCGATAAATGATATATTGCCCGATATACATTATGTCAATATTAATATACATTTTTCTGTGCCTGAAACAAAAGGCAAATAGTGGACAACATTGACTATAGAAAACAAGGTAACATTTTGAAAATCATGTACCAAGCCTACTTTACACTAGTTAAAGAACTTTTAAACTTTTCTGGTATAATAATAAAGACAATTATAGATTGTCTTCCAGTGCAAAACCAAATAAATTGTTCTCAATAGCCAATGATTTATAATTTATCTGCTTTAATATGTCGGCCTGAATTTATCGTCCGATACCGATATGGCCAATAATATATCATGCATCCCTACAACTAGGTTTTCTTAGTAGTTGTTAGGACATTGCTAACTGTTTGATGCATTTTGCATGGTTAAAGGGTTAAAAGTTTTTGGTCACCAGATATTCTTGAGTCCCTTTGTTCAGTATAATTCTTGTTCAGTTATAGTTTCTTGGTGACTTTTTTGTTTGTCAAAGCAACCAGACATTTTGAAGAAACACATGAGTGCCAGTACACAAAAAACTTCATTTATTTTTTGTTTCTTATATTTGTTCAAATCCCCCAACCTGACATTGAGCAATAGTAATAATGTTAATTGCCTTAGCAAGCACCACTAATTATGTAGATTATTATTGCAAACATAAGCCTACATGTGTTCTGCGCTCTCTGAGATGCCGTCGAAGTAAATTGATGTTCATAGAAGTTTCTCAGGGACATGTTATGATTTGTATATTGTATATGACTTGTAATTTCTTTCTTTCTCTCTCTGCTTTCCTTCCAGATGCAAGTTCTTTAGTTTAACTGAGACTCCAGAGGATTATACCATCATCGTGGATGAAGATGGCTTTAAAGGTAGGTTTTGTGGTTACTCTTTTACTAAGAGTGCACCAGGTTTAGTGCAGCGAGGCAAGATTAAGTCATGTGAAGTATCACTGATTCTCTATAATTCTTTGTCGCTTGACTCCCCCGCCAATGTTTGACCACACATTGATCCATCAAGCCCCCCCAACACCACATGCACACACACACACACGTTTCTATTATGGCCTGATTGAGTGAATCCATGTCATTACACAGCGGTTGCCAAGGTGAACCCCCGTTCGGCACCATGGATATCAGAAGCTCGTATATTGCGAAACAGTTAAAGGTAGTTTAAACTGCCTGGAAGTTTGTGCAGGGTTTCCGCTTCTATTTCATCAAGTGAAAGACACATTTTACTTTTTTTTTTTATCTCCACATGGGTCATCATTCCAGAATCCCATCTTGTTTCGCAATGAAGTACTTTGGCAAGGTCAGCCATTCAGACAGGTTGAAAGATAACATCAGCCTTTACTGTTCAGCATGCCCTCCACCCTATCAAACCCTCATCAGAAATCTAAAGGCCACCGGGGAACACGCAGTCAGATAATGGATGCCGTTATTCCTAAAATGTCACATTCGGCTCTCCTGTGTTAACACTCCTCTCTTGTTTATTTGTTTCTCATTGGTTTCAGAGCTGCCGGAGTCAGAGTATCTCAGTGTGGCTGATGCGACGTGGTTGGCTCTCAACGTGGTGTCAGGAGGTGGAAACGCCACCAGCTCTCAGCCAATTGGGGTCACCAAAATTGCAAAGTCGGTTATCGCCCCGCTGGCTGACCACAACATCTCTGTGTTCATGCTGTCAACCTACCAAACTGATTTTATACTGGTGAGTGTTATAGAGTTTAACACACTGAATGTTAATATACATGAGTCTGCCAAAATGATGTCCTTTGTGAATTTTCAGCAGAATTATATAGAGAGCAATATAGGGTTGTACACAGTGAAAAGGTAAAAATGTTAACTGGTAGAAATTCTGCTGTGCTATTTATACCACTGTGACATCATTATTAAAAAAAATACAACACCAAACAGTGAACTAACGTACCTGTTTGTTATTTATGGTTGCCAGTGGGATGCTAACTTACAGCATTCAACTGATGTGAGGTCACTGGTTTGCATTTTACAGAAGGTATTGTTGTTTTATAATAAAAAAAAGTTATAATTTTATAATACAATATAATTATCTCAACACTTTTCAACCGTGTTCGTGTGTGTGTATGTGAACGTGGCCGCTCCGTTAGTAGATGCACAATCGACAGCGGCTGTTTATGAAAATAACAAGAAATGTGGACCCGATGGTAATCTGAGGGTAGTTATGTAAAGAGGATAAAGCCTGTGGATCAGCAGCCGCTTGCTGGAATTTACAGGAAAGTTCACATTCCACACCAGCTGCTCCCAGCCAGAGGAATAATCACAGGGCTTTATAGAAAGAGAGGAGATGACCTGCCTCCTGTGCCAGTCCACTGGAGAGGCCATTTCCTTTTTATTCTCAACTCTGTTCTTCTATCATGGCATGCTTACGCAAAACTTTTAAAGTAACTTTTTGTTACTATAAATGAAAACATTGTCTGTATATAACCGTAAGTATGTTCATAACATAACATTACAGATAACATTGTAAAACTAGGGAATTCAAAATAATTCACTTTGGATGGTCCTATCTACAAACAGATCAGTATATCACAGACCCTGATCTTGTTAAGATCTTCAGGGTACGTGCTCTGTGACAAACAGCTCTCGGCAGGAGAGATAAGACAATACTACACCCTGATCATTTGTTTGGTATTTCTCACCCCTGCTTCAAATACCACAGTACATTACAAATCTATATCATGTGCAAGGTTTGGCACAGTCAGCAAATAAATGAAATGGTTTGGATTTATTTATTCCCTCTTTAAGGGCCTGAGCTGGTTATAGCGTCGTTCACTAAACGTGTGTGTTGGATCTGTCTGTAGGTTCGAGAGAGGGATCTGCCCATGGTCATGCACACGCTGTCTGCTGAGTTCACTCTCCTGAGGGTTGTCAATGGAGAAACGGTCGCTGCCAACAGCACCGAGGTCACCAATGGTTTTGTCAAGCCTAAACTGGGTAACCATCTGTCATTAGTCTGAGGGTGTGTCGACACAGAGCATGTTGGGCATTTATAGTACTGAGATTTAGGCTTGTTAATGAAATGATCTGCTTAGACCTTATCGTATATCAGAATGTATTTTATTTTTGTAAGACAAAGACTAAAATGTTTTACTATTGGATGTAAAAGAAAGCATGTTGTGAGGGTTTCTGTATAGAATGAATATCTGGAAAACCTGTATGAATCTTTCTTTTGTGGAACACAAAAGATATTTTGAGATTTTGAGATGTCTGGTGGTTTTGTATCCATACAATGGAAGTCAATGAGGGCCAGTGTTTGGTTACCAACGTTCTTCAAAATATCATCTTTTGTGTTCTGCAGGATAAACAAAGTAATACAGGTTTGGAATAACATCATGGTGAATAAATGGTCCAAGTTAACTGTCCCTTTAAATCTAGTTTTAATTCATGAAAATGTACATTATTTAAATCAATATTGACTCTCTCTTTTGTCAGTTCCTCGGCCGATTATTCACCCTCTCTCCAGCCCAAGTAACATGTTCTGTGTTACCAGTCTGGATCCCGACACGCTGCCCTCGGTGGCCACGCTGCTCATGGACGTCATGTTCTACTCAGGCGGGTAAGAGCTCCGCGCGGGCCTCTCCTCCTGCCTCACATATGGCCGTAACTGAGAGCCATCTGCCAGGTCTATTAGAAAATGATGATAATACACACAGGTCGCTGTAGGGAGAGCATTAGCGAGACGTTGGGCGGGAGAGATGGAGAACAAGAGAAGCAGTGTGTATTTGTACTTAAATTTTTTTCCATTTACTTATTTCCTAAACTGGTTTACTTCAGAAAGGGGCATCAGGCCAAGAGTGAAAGGGAGCTATTTTAATCAGTTTCTGTGGCGCTCTGTTAGCTGTACTGTTTACCATTGTTTTGCGAAAGCATCAGCTGAGTTTTGCTGTAATAAAGATTGGATAATAACAAGAATGCCTGCCGTGCTTTATTACAGAGCAAAAGAGGCCGCGGGGCAGAGCGAGGATTCTGGGCACATCCACTTCTTCTCGTTCTCGCTGATCGAGGGTTACATCTCTCTGGTCATGGATGAACAGACGACTCGAAGGTTAGTTCAGACCGCCCAGCCACTAACTGTTTATTAATCGTGAAATAAAAATTGACCCCGTTTACTTACACATGCACTCAGCTGGTACTTTTTTGGCTTGAGTTATCGGCGTATGCAATTCTGAGGAGCAAATGTTGATTTTCCATCAATATGTAACAACTTGCTCCTTCCCTGAAATGACTTTTCGGATGATGTCACCAGTTGATCTTATTTTTCAGCGCCATCTGTCAACCATTAAAGACCATGTTTTGTATGTCACATTGTGAAAAGCACATACTTAAAATGGAATATTAGATCTGAATCGACTGTATACAGAATTACAGATACTTAAAGCTTGTGATGGATTTGTTCGCTTTTTCAATTTATCAGTGTGACTGGTCTAATAAACAGTTTTTTTTGTCTGTGTATAAGATATATGGGCTGCTTCTTGTCAGGTTTCCAAACAACGTCCTCTTCACCAGCGCATCGGGAGAACTTTGGAAGATGGTTCGCATTGGAGGACAGCCTTTAGGGTTTGGTGAGTTCAGGTCTTTAACTAAGGAAACTGCCAAATGACAGAAATTATGAACGCTGTGCTAAACCTTTTTGTGAAAGCAGTTTTATGTTTATTTTGTTTCATTTAACTCCAAGTATTAAACGAATTGGGTTGTGCTATAAATGTAAATAGTGTGTCAAATTGTGGAAATGTGTGCTGTTATGTTTCTAAGTGGTTGAACTTCAGATTTTTTGCCTGGCAGATAATAAAACTGAGAATCAGGTAGAAGCAACATAGATACATAACGTTATATCAACACATTGGCATTGTGGTGGCATTTTTAGCATTTAAAAGAACCCCAGAAATTTTATTCAGAAAATGTGAAAATGAAATGTACATTTAGCCTCTTCCAATTTTGCTACTTTTTCATCTACAAACTACCTCAATACATCAGATTTCAACACGTATTTATGTAACAGTTGAAGTTATTGGGAATTGTTCGTCTTCCAACAGATGAATGTGGCATTGTGGCTCAAATATCTGAACCACTGGCGACCGCTGACATTCCAGCCTATTATATCAGTACCTTCAAGTTCGATCACGCTCTGGTGAGTTTCCTGTCATTTTCCTGCATTTACATGTAACTGTTTGTTGTCAGAACTTTGTTAAATCTAGCCAGGGCACGTTTAACAGAAGTCGTCTTTCCATTCAGGTTCCCGAAGAGAACATCCAAAGCGTGATTGGAGCCTTGAGGACCAATGAGAGCACAGGACAGTGAGATTCTCTGCGATTAGACGGGATTTCTTATGTCGAACTCTTAAAAGTGCCAAGAGCTTTGAGGACTGCTTCTGTGGGAGAGGGATTGGAAGAGAAACAGACGTGGGAGGGGGGATCTTTAGTATCGCATTTAGTATTGAGCGATTGTGACATCACTTCCTGTCCATCTTCTGCCCACCTGCAAAAACAGCCCTCGTCCAAGCCAATACCCCTGACAGGGACCCTGAATCCAGTGTTTTTTCTTGCTCTCTTTTTCCTCTTATCCAACCCCTCCTCCACGTACCGTTTGCCATGGCAACAGTGCCTGCTTAAGCCCCGGCCCGGACTTCATAAAACGATTCCTAAGACGTCTCGAATAACCATTATGTATTAGTGGCAGGTCCTCCTCGGGAGGACAAAGAATGTACTCAAATGTTTATCAAGATTTATTGGTTTTCCTCCCTCTTTCCTGTTTTCCCCTGCAGTGCCAAGACTGACGGCCTAAACAGACTCCTTGTCTAAATGTGTTTTTCTGGATGCTATGTAAAGGTGATGGTACAGAGGTTTTAGCGAAACGCTCCCGTTCAGCAATATTGTTCGGTCACACGTTCGGTTTGTGAAAGAACCTTTTCAGTTGCCCTTTAGAAAGTTTTCCATGTTCAGAAGTTTTGTTCCTTTCCCTTCACCTAAATCCTGCAGTCACAGTTCAATGCCAAGCGGCTGGCTAATGAATTAGTTGTTGTTGTTTTCACATTTAAAGTACAATCAATCGTTTTTCTGTCTGCCTGGCTGAGTTGGCAGTGAATGTGTGTGATTTTGTCGGCAAACTGAGGCACGGATACAGGTGAAGTGAAACCGCCTCTGTTCACGTGCACTAGTTCAGGTTCTACGCACAAAAGTCCACAAACTGTGCAGTTTACTGTATACTGTTTTTAAGCGTTCATTTCGTCGCTTTTTATTTCCATTCAGTTCTCGTTTGGAGAAAACAACTCCTTTGGTTTTTGCCACTACTTGCTCTTTCAGTATTTTGCAAAGCTGTCATCCGTCGAGGAAACCGGTGGGGAACACTACCGTTTGTTGAATGTTAGTCGAGGTCACGTGTCACAGACACTGGCGTTAGTTTAGGCCTTCAAGCTCCCCTCGTCTGCACTTTATTTAAGGTCTATCTTGAAGATCCTACTATTCTGATGTGAAATACCGGGGATTCGTATTTTTATCCCCCAAGAAGGAGTCTCTTTTAGAAGGGGTCACTCTTTACACATGGATGGGTGTCTTTTTTCCATTAGCTGTTCTTCTGTCAGCTCCGAAGCAGACATTTGCAGAAACATGTATTTATCAGTGTTAAAAAAAAAAAGGGGGTGACCTATTTCTTCTGACAATTAAAGATGTGAAACCCGTATATTTTTTCAGCTTAGTCTGTTTGTGTTTAGGTTTGGTTTTTCGATTAAGCTTTTCCCACTGTTTTCAGTGTACGGTGGGGGTTTACACCTGCTAGAACATGTGCCAATTGCAGATTTGATATCTACGCAAGTTTATGTAGATATTATTTGACTCGTATCTGATTTTTAAAATTGTTTGGGATATAAAATGAATAATTTGATCTTTGCTAATTCTAACTCACCCATAGAAAAGATCACATTTGTAGAAGTTGCATTAATTAAAATTAGTTCAGAAAACGTCATAACTCCCTTTGTACTTGCACATTAAAAAAAGGTAAAGTTTCCCTCAACTATTCCATTCTTTTCACTCAGAATGTATATTGCTATGTAACTGTTTAAAACTACAGTTTGAAACCAAGCATGTACTTGATTCTGAAGGATACATGAATTTTAAGTGATGGCATCCCACCATGTTTCTAAACCACCATTGGTAAGATAATCAGATGTGAATTGAAAGTTGCTTCAATTAAAGTCAATGAAAGTTGCTAAAATACAGTTTTGCAACAGCTTGTTTTATTGAATGAGGATCCTGGACAGTACTGTACCTTTTTTTTTTTTTATCGTTTTTCATTTAAACGTCTAATTGTCTTTAAAATATTTATAGTAAATAATATTTTTAGGTATGCTCTGCTGAAATGGTTCATCTGCTAGGTATTGAATAAGCAGAGGGCAAAATTTGTTCACAAATGTCTGATTTGCGAGCGAACAGTTCTTTTGTGATGGTTCTTGATCGATAAATTTAACCAAATGGTTCATAAATTAGTCTGATTCATCAGCAAAGCTGTTTAAATCAAATTTATTTAATTATTTAGCTATAAATAAATAAAAAATAATTGGTCAAAAAAAATCTGCAGGGGTCCTAGGTACTAATCCAAAATAACCTTGTAAGGCCAGATCTGTTTATTTCCTTAAGCACTGTTTTGAGATTAAATTCTTCACTTTGCTTATTGAGAATTCAGTGTGTTGTAAGGAAAGCAGCTCCATAAACAGTACTAATGTGAGTTTAAATGCACAGTGTTTGCCATAACATAAAACACTCTCAAGTCCTTCTGAGGGCTGTAAACAACCAAGGTGGTGTTCAATTTCCACCTAATGACATGATTCTTTACTCCGTCATGATATGTCAACCCAAAGTTCAGACATACTGAGAAACAATGAAACCTGGCATGCTGGCACTTCATTGGAAGTCTCTGAGATGTGCGGACAGGAGAAGATTGGGTGAATCAGAGATGACGGACTCATGTGATCGATTTAACCAGCGCCACCATGTGGTCAACCCCACAGGCAACATCTGTCACATGACCTGGGACGGTCACCTAAACAAATCATGAGCATGAAGGACAGAGAAATTAAAGTGTTGTTTGTTTGTTAGTAAGATCTAATGAACTATTCTGTGTTAAAAAATAGAATGCGGTGTTGTCGGTCTCTTACCCTCCATGGAAAATACTGGTCATCATGTTTTCCGATGCCCAGGCACCCTCTCACATTCTTGCCCCAAACAAACAGCTCGCCACGCTCTGAAAGCAATATCGACACAGCAAATAACTCAGCCCTCTATTTACATAGAAGTTGGCAAGGACACAGTATTTGATATTGCAGGTTTTTAAGAGATGTTTTAAAAATACAGAATTGATTTTCTGTAACACTGCATTTGAAGCAGTTATTTACTATGAATGTAGCAATTGGAAATATTTAATGTGTGTTAATAAATGTACTTGAGCAATACATATTTTTAGATTAAGGTTTACCTGTGATGGCTGCAAAATGATTGAGACCACAGCGAATGGATGAGACCTTTACTGTGGGGTTGAATTCTGACCTCCCAAAAAACGTAGCCGGTATTCTTTCTGGGATAGCAGACTCGGAAAGATTAGGGCCTTTTCCCAGAATTCCGAAACCCCAAACAAACACATCTCCTTCCTCTACAGAGAGTATTTGTTTTAATGACAACATACAATCTCAAAACATAAATCACACAAAACAATAATAAAACAATAACTATTAGTTTTCATAATTGCTGTGTAGTTTATTACATACTCTGGAATGAATACTTGATTCTGATTTGTCAATGACGTTCCAAAGTACATTATTCCCAGATAACTACCGCTACAACTAATATCAATGAGTCATCTGGATACCGAGAGCTATCCTGCCCCTACAAATAATAAATATAAATTATTATTATAGATTATATTTACAAATTATTACAAATTTTTGTCTTGTTTGAACATCATCTTGTTTGGTCAACATTTTGTGTCCAGCAATGTACACATGTGGCTAAGAGCCATGTTACACATGGTATTATATAAAAAAAAATAAACATGGTACCATATTAAGACGTAGTAATAAGATGATTTGCTTCCATTAAGCTTATTGAGGTCTGCTAATCTTACCATTAAGAACAGCCACCTGTGTTCCTCCACATGCTGCCTGTCTGACTCGACCCACAGACTTCAGGGGGAGCAGCCGCGGCAAGCTAATCTGCAAAAAAAAAAGATTCACATTCTGGTATTTTTACCCCCTTTATTGCATATTCCAGACATAAATCCAACACTCACAGAAAGAAATATAAACATCAGGATAATGTTTTAGTGAAGTAAGCCAATATTATCTTGTTGGTTTTTCTACCTGTGTCATCTCAGTGACAGATGCAAGCTGCAGGTACTCAGAGTTTCCCCAACCATAAAGCTGCCCGTCGGTGGACACAGCCAAACTACAGTCTCCATATGTGACCACCTGCTGAACTCTGACCCCAGCCAGGTCCCCTCCAACAAGCATTGGACAAGAGGATTTGTTGTGATGGCCGAGACCTTAAAACACATTCCAGACATTTTAATACTGAATGAGAATTACATGTGTACAAGATAAACTGATGGTATACCACAAGTGTAGTAACTGTCTAAAGATAGCACATGGTTTGATTCCCCATGTACAAATTGCCTTTAATGTACTGTAAGTCACTTTGGAGTTTGGATAAAAGCGTCTGCCAAATGAATAAATGTACAACGGCTCATGAATTTCATGAAGTGACAATGTCACTTATTAACCTGGTAATTCTTCCTGAAAGGCAGGAATAAATGATTACTGGCTGCAAACGTATACAATTCCACAGTTGCTACGCCTCTGGTTTAGAAGATACAGTTTTTAGAAAACTTCCATAATAGAGAACAACAAAAAGGCCGACAAAGCAAACGACAGACTTATGGAAAATATGACTGAGCGAGGTGACGAAACAAACCTGTTTGTCCATCTGCCCCCCACCCGCAGGCATAAACTGAGCCGTTCTCTGTTCGAAACACACTGTGATCCTGCCCACAAGCCACCTACAGGACAACAGAAACAAGACACTTCACACACTCACTGGCCAACAATGCATTCTACAAGTTTAATAATACAATGTGCCAACTTGAATTTCATATCAAGTTTTCATGAATAAAACATTTTGATATAAATATCACAAGAAATGCATTTATCATCACATACCTGGATGACTCGACTGTCAAAAACCTCAATCTTATGAACAAGATGGCTTCCGCTGCAGGAAAACATAACATTAGTCATAATTTACTCACCAGTTTACATCCACTAGGTGCAGGTAAAGCAAATGGTTTGGTTCAGCCAAGGTCGCATTATTTTAAGCAATGTTCTTTGAGCAGAAATAGATGTAATATTTCTAGATGACAAACCTGTAGACTTCATCCTCCACAATCGGTCTGCCACACTGTCCATAAGCATTATTACCCATGCTGAAAACTGACATAAAGATTTGTCGTGTAATAGAAAGCTAATGAAATTAAATGTAATTATTCTCTATTGATAATCTAAATATACACAAAAGCTCATTTAAAGGCTTGAGAAAAGATCACAGCCCAGATGTCTGAATGCTTAATGTCATGAGAACTGTCTATGTGCGGATAGTTTTTACTGTAAACATTTACTGTAATGTTCAGTTTACAACAGGTACTTTATCCTACAATGCAATGCATTTCTTTTTGTTTTGGTGACAGGCAAAATAGAAGTAATATCAATTATGTTTATATATTATTTACTCTTTCTGAATCATACTGCCAAAAGGTAAGACATAAACTCACAATAAACATACAATACTGTTTTTATTCTTAAGGTAATAATTTGACATTTAATGTGGTACGGTCATTTCAAAACTACATTCATTTTGCATACTGCATGCTGCTTTAAAGCAGTAGGTGCAGGCAGCATGCAGTATATTATTATCAAAAGCAAAAATAATATTAAAATCTGCATTAAATAGCAGATGAAAACAGCAATATCCTGACCTCCCTCAGAATCCGTGAGCACCAGGGAGTGAGCACGGCCACATGACACCTGCAGCACTCGTGTCTCCTGGGGGTTAGCCAGCGGGAGAGACACTGGAGAAGGTTCCAGAACATAGTCATAACTTTTATCTGTAAACACACGAGACAAAGCTGTTAGTGACCAGCCTGTATCATGTAAACATGAATATGGTTGAACCATGATGATGATACTGATCTCAGAACTTTATTTAAGAGGTTGCTTCTAACAGGAACAGATGAGCTACTGATAAAAGGATTGATATTTTATCTCACGTCTGTCCTTTTGAGTCCGCTGAAAGCCCAGCTGGGAATCCTTGTTAAGGCCCATGCCCCACAGTTTGGTCAGGTCTTTGCTATTAGATGCCATCAAAGTAAAACCATATCCACAGGCTGCTGAAGATATCTACCAAAAGCAACCATGACATACATAATAAAGATTACCTTAATAAGGGCTATCACAATATCAGATTTTTACTACATGATTATCATGGCTGAAACAATTCACAATTATGATATTATTGCAATAATTATGAAAAGTAAGTAGACAATGCTGTCAATCAAATTAATCTTTAACTAGTTTATTTTGTTTTTCTTTTGACAGTATTGTGGTATAGAAAGCCATGCTTCATTCAAAGTACATCATTCATGAAGTACACTTTTTTGGTAAGTGTGGGTAAAACACGTCACCTTTTGTTCAGTGTCCAGGCGATAAGGTGTGAGCTGGTACTTCCTGGGCTTTTTCCTGCCACTGTCAGGCACCACAAAACTAGGGATTCCTAAAGCTCCTGTGTAGCTGAAGCCCCATACAAACACCTTCTCATTGGGCTTCCTGTGCTGACCCACATACTGGAACACAGGTCTGTCATCTTGCTGCAGCCCTCTTGGGCCAATAGGTTGTGTGGCATATGCACGGAGACCCACACGAATACCACACCTGCCACATACACGAATGCTGACTAATGCCATTATGACAGTGACCTGAACAGGACACAAAAACAGTGACAAAACATCATGAAATAATGTTGTACAAATAAACCAGAAACGTTAAAAATCTGACGTCTGAAAAATCTGATTTGTACGCTGAAGAAAACTATATTTTTATAACTATAAGAAAACAATACTTTACCTTGGAGTACCATGTAAATACAACGGTTGGATTACACAGTATTTTGACTATCTCACAGCTGAATGACCATTAAATAACCCAACAACATTAAACAAAACCCTTTCACAGCATTCTCGTCACTTAATTTAATTTATTCCTACGAATATCTGTAAACGTTCAAGCTGATTCAATGGCTAAAGTGAAAATATATGGGAATATAACGCAAAATATGTCCTTCTCTGTTGCTGAACATGTTGTCTATGGAGGCAGCCATGACAGCTAACTTGTGTGACGTATGAGATGTGACGTATTTTGCAATGTGCAATCAAACACCGCTAGGGGTCGAGGAATCTGGATTACTCGATTGGCTTTCTTTTTTATATTCAGGACTCAATGGGATTTTAATGTAAGTTTTTTTTTAACCCGCCTGCCTAATGTTTGGAAGCCTGTTTCCGCCAGGGTTGGGGTATTTTTTTTTTATTTTTTTATAAGTCATTAGTATCTCTTATAATAAGAAAAGAAGTCGAAAATGTGACTTAGTATCTCATAATAATGATAAACTTTCTCATAATAATGACTAAGGATCTCATAATAAATGAAGACTTTATAATAAATTTCGATTTAGCATTATTATGAAAGTCAATAATAAAAAAAATAGAGACAAAACCCCAACCCTGCCTAAAACAGGCTTCCATATGGGTGCAGGAGTTAATGTCTAATATTTAAGGCTTTAATGGTATCTCTTAACTCTTTGGGCTCACAATATGTTTTGGTCATTCATTGACCTTTATGGATTTTTCTTCATCTGAAATCATTTGATTGGGTTTTATTGTGTTATTAAACTAAACATTTAGATTAAAATGACTTTAACAGTTTAAAGCTATGTATGTATGCACGTATTTACTTGTTAAGGTGTGTAAGTATCTTTATTATTCACTGCTTTATACCAACATCAAAAATAAGTTTCAACATTTAAAATAAACGCTTACATATTTTAGCTTCCATATTACATTTGTGGTTGACATACAGAAATACATGTTGTATAATATGTATAACATATCTAACATGCATAGCTTATAACAGGTTCAGAGCTAGTAATGAACAGAGCGTTTGTTTGCATAAGCGTCTGAATGCCTGAAAAAAAACAGTTCAAATCAAACTTAAACAGATTGAAGTAAACATTATCACACAGTTTCTGAACGCAGATCAGCTGGCTTCATGTATGCTGACTCTCTTGCATGTGTTCTCAGTACAGCGCTCCAAAATCAGCTGAGGACTGGGCCGGGGAGGAATGACTGGAATACTGTTATCCAGAACTTCTGTTTTAGAGGAGCTTAGGTTTGCAATGTTCTCTACACAAACACAAACATATTGTTTATTAAAAAAATACTCAATCGATCTGTAGAAATTGCCTAAAGAGGCTGCACGTATATTTTAGCTTGAATAATGTGTAGCCTATTCATAAAAATGAGATTAAAATTAGTAAATAAACACTTTGTGATGTATTTCTGTTAACGTCACCTTGGATTTATGATTAAATGAGATTTAAAGATTTTACACATCACTGTAACAATTTCTTGGTACTTTCCATTTATATAATAGTAAAAAGAGGAAATAAAATATCTTGCTGTATTTTAGACTTTGCATCTCTATGCACAATACACACCTCTGTTTGTCTTTCTCTCTTGTAATGGAGATCGTGTCACATTCTTGAATTGGGAGTTTAGTCTTCCTCGTTGCTGTAAGAACCGTCGGCTCTGTCTGCGATAACTGTCCTGACTTATTCTTTGACGTCCCTTAGGATGAATGCTCTGGACATTGCGTATGGTTGATCTATTGGTGACAGTAAATATATCAGCAAAATTAACATTAGAAAGTTCTGTAAATGTTAACATCGTGTGCAATTTTACTTGTAAATGTACCTCCTGGGTGGTGGTGTGGATCTTATGATAACATCCTTTTCAGCATCCACCTCTTTTTTTTCGCCCGTCCTGCAGAGGAACATGGATGGGTAGTAGCCTGTATCGTCTCCTTTCCTGTTAGAGACAGAATATTTCCTCAGGGACAGAATCTGGTCGAAGTTCAAATTACAATATTTTTGCACTTTTTACCCATTGTTTTGACACAATGCAATACAGTTAACATATTAATAATAAATTAGAGCTGACCCCTACCTGACCACCCACCACCCATCCAGAAGTTTATGGATAACTTCAATAGTCTCTCCTGCCCCAAGAGTCAACTCATCCTCTTCAATGGCTTTATACCCTCTGGTGGTTTGGTAGAGCTCTCCTGTCAACAGAACACAATCGGTCATTCATCTTTGATTCAGCACAATCTTATCTGGCCTTAAAGTGACAGTATGCACGCTAACCTGCATAGTTAGGCTCTGGTTCTTCTGATTCATCTGCTCCATCCAGTGGTTCCAAGTATGAAGCTGGTACCCAACCTCTCCGGGACTCACACTGACAAAACCACCAGCCTGCAGGAATCACAATAAATTATAATGAATGTAGCCTCTCTCTCTATATATAATATAATGTCAACATACTGCATGATAAAATTTATTTTTATAATATAAAATGTAACTTGATCTGCCTAATCATTTTGAGTAGTCAAGTGTTATGCACTAAAGTATTATCTTGTAGATGTACGTTTGTACTCAAATGAATAAAGACTGCAGAGTTCAGCGCAGAAAGAAGTATGCAATAGGGAAGTTGACTAATACAATTTGTAATTCTTTACAAATGTGACTATTTATGTTAACATGAGACTGGTGTGATTGAATCCATAAACAAGAATGACATTGATGACTAATAACTGGCTGTGTAGTAATATAATGATAACATTTCAGCTCAAATATTTGAGGAATAATTTCAAGAATAATACCTTATAATAAGGATAGTTCACCCAAAATATGTTTCATCATTCACCCTTATAACATCCCAAACCTGTATGACTTACTTTATTCTGCAATAACACAAAAGAAGACATTTTGAAGAATGTTGGTAACCGAACAACAGCCGAACAATGTTCCACAAAAGAAAGAAAGTCATACAGGTTTTGAATGATATTCTTGGGTGAACTGTTGCTTTATGGTAACATTAAGATTTATAAATGCTGCAGAAATATTCTTCAAAGTGGATTCATGTTATCTATTGTAGTTCAGCCAGCTCACCATTTGTACTTTTCTCCACGATGTCCACCATGTCTCCTGCCTTCAGAGTGAGCTCATACTTTGAGCTCTTGCTGTAGTCTGCAATCACTCGGTAACTTTCAAGCATGATAGGCCCTGTGATTTCTGTACAACAAAATAGCACAAATATAACATCAACACGGCAGTGCAGTCAAAAGAAATCCGATGCAAATCAGAAAGTTGATCTTACCTGATGAAGTGTTGCTCCTTGATCTACTGGTGGACATAATAAAGGTCTCGTTTCTTTTGTATCTAATCGGAGATGATAATTTGGTTTTGATTTGGGATCAACTTTTTCACAACTTTTACAATGTTTTAACCTTTTTGAGATTTTAGAGTGACAATAAAGTTTAAACTAGACAGGGGATAATCTGAAAAAAAGTCAAGCAGGACTGACATTGCATTACCCTCATTTGGTTTAATGTGTCATAATGCTAACCACTAAGCCACAGCTCAGAAGTGTTGCAATGTTTACTCACGGGTGGGGGGCCGGTGGAGATTCATCTTCAAGACGCATTTTGAAGAAGTCATGTACCACCTTACAGCGAGAGATCTTTGGAGGCAGGTTGAGCAGAGAGCGACAATATTCAGCAAGAGTCACCTGCCTTGTCTCGGTTGTTTTCTGGTTGTCTAGCCATTTTGGGGCTGAGGAGGATAAAGATTTTAAAATGTCAAATTGAATGTTTTGTAATTTCATGCAGGCAACTCTGTGTTATGGTCATATAGCTGCAATTTGTATGTGTATGCAGCCTCCTGTAAACTGGAAAGTCCAAAAAAAAAAAAGTATAGTTTGACTGCAACATCTGCCACAATATCCTCCAGAAATATTATTTTGCAGAAATGAAACTCAGAAATAAAGTCCCCACAACGGGTATGCGTATCATTACGCAACTGCAAACAATACATTTGTACATAAATAGCATGCTGCGCTACAGATTTCAATATTTAGATCTACATTTTAATGAACCTTAAATGAAGAAATAGATATATCCGATATGCTTGACATAAAGCAGGTGCTTCCTCTTCGGAAAGGAACCTAAAACCTGTTTCTGTATTGTCTGCTCTATAGCTAAGAAATGAAACTATCACACAATGATGACATGCTTGTGGACGTATCAATAAGCCCGTTGCTGTTATCTTAGAATAAGAATCCAGTCAGTATTTCTGTTTTAAAGGTGAAATGCTTTAAAGATCATATACTCTGCAACAAATGTCACTTTACCTGGTAATGAAGGAATGATTCTGTCTTTTGCATCAATATCTCCTGCTTCAATAGGGAACATTTCCTTCAACGCTTTCTATAAGTGAAATAATTGATGACATCCAGGTTATTATATTAAGAAACACACACATATATATTAACACATTATAATGAATATACATATTAAATACACACACACACACACACACACACACACACACACACACACACACACATAGCCTATATATATATATATATATATATATCTGTGTATTTGCATAAATAATATATAAATATAAATATGGCCACAAAACACAAGCAGCACGGGTATTTGTAATACATGGGTCAAAATTATAGATTTTATGTTTCATGAATATATTTTGTAAATTTCCCATCATAAATATATCAAAACTTTTGTGAGTGTATGCAGCAAAATCACAAATAAAAATGGCTGGAAACACACCTACAAACCTCGCTCGCTACATATTGTCCTATCAAACCATATCAATGGAATATTCAGCTTTCATATTACATACAAATATTGTATGTATATTTATATATTTTTTATAGGTAACTGTATATATTATTAAGACTTCAGACAAACGTGATACAGATTTTTTTGTGATAAGGAAATGCATGTAGCAATGAAAAACGAGATTTGAAATCAGAGAAATGAAATCACAACTTTCAGTTGTAGAAAATAGAAACTTACATGAAATGTGTGGATTTCTGGATACCGTCTGTAAATCAGCTTTTCTGATTGATCACTCCATTTAACCAAGACCATGTAGACCTTTTGAAAAGAATTGAAATATAAATGTTTTATTTTTAATAAACATTTATATCCTTATTTACAGTATAAATTATGTATATAATGTCAAGTTTAGCTATTATTGACAGTGTAAATGTCTGTACATAGATTAAAACAGAATAATTGCATTATAAACTTTTTTTGTGTGTGTAGGATACTTACATAGTGCTGACTGGGAAAGAACCTTTTCTCAAAGCCTAACAGCTCCACATGTCGCACATAAGGTTCAGCCATCCTGCAAAACGCAGACTCGGTCAGTAGCTAAAGGAATAGCAGATTGCTCTTGTACTATTATTCACCTGTGTTTATAGAGTTCAGTATGACAGTGGGAGGAGCTTTCTCTTATAGTCCTTCCTCTTTTACTGTATAAAAATCAATGAAGAAACACAGATGAGAAATTCCAGAGTTACATGTATAAACTAATGTTTGGTCATGAAAATTTGTTAAGTGCAATATGAAAGGTAGGCTACATAGAGAAGACAAAAAAGTAGAATAAAGCAATAAAACACTAACACAAATCACAAAACAGCAAAAACACATATATATTTCAATACAAAATATTTATTACATAATTGATCCTTTTCTTTAATGTCAGCTATTCGTGTAATTGAACTTTTGAATCAAGACTTGATGAAATATAACCCTTGTGCAGGAAACACCATCACAAGGCAATTTCACATAATCTGAGGGAAACTGTCATCGTTTTAACTGGCATAACTTAACATAGGCTCCATGACATGTGTCATTGTTTAAAAGTGGATGGCATTACAGTAATGCAGACATTCTCAGTGTGCGGTTTCTCACGTTCACTTTTGTGTAGTTTTCAACGGTCCTTGTTTACTGAAAAAGAGAAGGAAACATTGAGAAAACAAAATCCAATACCATGTTTGGTTAGTTCCTCTAATTTTTCGCTGCTAATGCCATCATATCTAATATAATTTCCTGCTGTTTCCATGACATGACTCAATGAATACTGATTATATAACATTTTAAAACAAGACTATACTATTTATATACTATGCTACTATACTATACTATTTAAAACAATAGTACTTCACTATTCTGTAGAAATTACTGGCAGCAGTTTGCCAGCAACTTACTGTAGATTTATATTTATCTCATTTATTGGCAACTGTTTGTTCAAAGAAAAATTAACATTAAACATTAACAAGTAGGCTAGAAAAAGGTTGATGAGGACTTATTAATGCTTAATGTCAATTTATTTTGGAACAAACGGTTGCCAATAAATTAGATAAATAAATCTAAGTTACTGGCAAACTGCTGCATAACTACAGCAACATTTTTTACAGTGTTCATTTCACAATGTTTTTACACATAATGATGGCTGTTCTCAAGCAGGTTAAAATTTGGGTACACAAAACCAAAAAAACAACAACACTGTTCCACTGTAGGCCTAATATTAAAAATATTGATTTATATTTTATATTCATACCTTTTTATCTGTTTTATTACATTAAGGGCATTTTCAGCTTTCTAGGTGCTGTGCATACTAGACACATTTTGAAAGATGTATTGCCACATATACAAAATTATTGAAGTCATATCAGATGTGGAAGGAGTAAAGAATCTTGTGAAAGACATGTGGCCATTTCACACACTAAACATAGCTACAGCACGTTATTTTGGTTTTTGTCTGGGAAATATCTTTAATAATCCCTTATTTGTGTTGGTTACATATACAATAAAGTATGCAAGAAAAAAAGGCAAATGTTTTTTTAGGGAGTGATCGTTTATCAACACAAATTTGTTCATTTTAAATTGTTGTCAAATAAGAGCAGACTAAAGAAAAATAAAACAAATTACACTATATTGAATTACAACTGGAACAACCAACATTACGATGGACTTTGAACTGAATTGCCTCTATTAAACTAGATTCTTGTAATGCCATAACCTCACTTTCCTGCCATTTATGCCAACACCTGAAATAACGTGGAAAGGTGAATAGCTTTCATTACCTTTGATTTTGAAAACAGGTAAATTAGAAATGTGAGATATAAGCCTACAGCTGCTTCAGTCTTTGTTACATTACTGTTACTAATGTCACTTTTAAGTGGAAACATTCATGAAGAATGACTAATAGGCTACTCCTAAAAAATATTTATTATGTTTCACACTGACAAAGATACGGGAATGTAGCTTTCAATGATTCTTCTGTCACTTCCCATTTTCTCAAATGACACTGTCTGAATTGCCAAATCCTGGTTATAAATTGCAGTCATCTCAGCAAATCTCCCAGGGTTGTAAAATGTATGAATCATATATTGACCTTCAATTCTGTGAATAATAACAACATGAATAACATGAATAAATAACACTTGAGTGTCATCAGCAGGTCAGAAAAAGATGTTGGAAAATGTGAATGTCTGTCATCTGTGTGGGTCTTGTTTAACTTGTTTAATATGTATTAACAGAATTGGCTGCTGTGCTTTAAAAATCATTAGACACATTCATAGAAATTCTAATACATTTCATTGTTAAAATGGAAAATAAAAGGGTTTTAATGGAAATTAAAATGGTCCCTGTGTGGGTCTCTACTGGTAATGTGTTGGGTTTTATTTGTGGGATATTGTCCAGCGGATAGGAACCAGTACAAAGTTAAGAAGGGCACAAAGTATACTTATTTTAATAATAAATACATAATTCATTAAAATTAACAATGTTGCACAACCCACACATAAAGCCTGTAGGTTTGTTACACGCATTTGATGTGTTTCTCATCGGCGCTTGTAGTTGGCGCTCATAAAGCGCATGCGTACTAGTACAGCGTGAGCGCAATAGCAGTAGCGCTCCGTGTTTTCAAACAAGATGAACGCGCCACCAGCATTCGAGTCATTTTTGTTATTTGAGGGAGAGAAAAAGTAAGTGAAATGCCGTATTATACTATTAAATGGTTAAACTCATAAGTGGTTACAACGAAACTGAAGCCCACTTAAAACAAGGAAGGATGTGTGCAAAGTGTTTAGCTTGTTGGCTAACGACCGGTAGTAACGTTAATATTTAGCAATTGTTTATAAATCTGTAGTTATACTATGTTTTTGGTATCACAGAACAATTTAAAGTACTTATAAAGAAAATACATTTGCTCATTATTCTTCGTAAACTACCTTTCACAGGATCACAATAGTTAAGGACACCAAGGTGCCCAATGCATGTCTATTCACACTGAATAAGGAGGACCACACGCTGGGGAACATAATCCGGTCGTACGTCTTTGCACCATCGTACACATTTCACCCCGTTTCATCATACTGACTTTAAATTGGTATCCTGTGTCTATAACTGTATAACACTTTCTTATGATCTCCCCATCAGACAACTGCTAAAAGACCCTCAGGTGCTTTTTGCTGGATATAAAGTTCCCCACCCACTGGAGCACAAGATTGTGATCCGAGTTCAGACAACACCAGACTACAGTCCTCAAGAAGCCTTCACTAATGCCATCACTGACTTGATCAGTGAGCTCTCCCTGCTGGAGGAGAGATTCAGGGTATGTCGGGTGTTCTGCACAAGCAGAGTTTTGCATTTCTATAGGAAATATAAAAATGTAGTTATTTTAGGAACATTGTTACTGCATTCTTGTAGTCTGCAGTGTCTTCCAGAAACTGATGTAATTTTCTCGATTTCAGGTTGCCATCAAAGACAAACAGGAGGGAATAGAATGAAGATGACAACTATTTCACAATAAAACGGATTGCCAGTCTTAAATAAATTCTCTTATTAGATTACAGTGTTTCCTTACAAGTTTTATTTATTTTCTTCAGACATTATGAGGTTGGCTTTTTAGCATTTAAATGAACCTACAGTGCTAACAACATTAATGCTGTTATTGATTTGGAGGTTTTGCTGGTATAAGCTTATATACAAATATTTCATCAAAAAATCTTTTGTTGTGATGTGGTATGATTTTGTAATTAATAAATGACTTTTTTTTATGTGTCCTGTATTTTTTATTGTAAACTCTGGATTTATTGTTTATAGATATAGGAACTTCCTTAAAATAGGAACGATTTAGAATTAAGTTGTTTCTGCGGGGGCGAAATAAAATGACGTACATGTGTAGCTTTGATGGCTACCGAAGAACTCATCCGTGTTTGCAGTTGTAAAGGCATAAGAACATGTCTGAGATGCGAAGCAGAGAAGTCTAAGCAACATTTACTACAGACGAATGAACTGGTGAGTCGTCATGTCACTTACAAAAAGCGAAACGATTGTTTGTTCCGATGGGATGCTCGGTTCTTTCAACAAGATCTTCCCCAGTGTGTACCCATTTCGGCTCTTAAAAAACAGTTCTGTTGCAGATACATTACGATTTCATCTATGATCCGGTAACAAAGTCAGCCGTCCGGGAGGAGAACTGTTCTCGACAGTCTTTTGCGTTTCCTGGAGTGTTTTTGTGGGAGAATTTTGTGTCAGAAGATGAAGAGAAAGAGCTGGTCGCTGCAATGGACCAAAACGTCTGGAGGGAATCTCAGTCAGGCAGACGGAAACAGGTACTGTGAGCAAGCTGGTAGTGAATTTGTATATTTTTTCTCAGTTCTTTTTTTAAATAGTGCACTTTTAATTATTTTGTTAATGTGGGACATAAAACCAATATAGGATGTGGCAAGAACTACCATATCATGTCTATCACCCCATTTGTTTTTATATTCCAGTGACAGTCGCCTGTAATATTGTCACAATATATTTTGTTTCATTCAAAGGATTTTGGGCCAAAAGTGAACTTCAAAAAGCAGAAGGTCCGTGTTGGCGACTTCACTGGCCTTCCTGCCGTCAGCCGTTGCCTGGTGGAGAGGATGAGACAGACACCTCAGTTGGCTTCCTTTAAGCCAGTAGAACAGTGCAATTTAGACTACGATCCAATCAGAGGTTCTGCTATTGACCCACATTTAGATGACAGCTGGCTGTGGGGAGAGCACTTGGTCACCATCAACCTGCTGTCCAACACTGTTCTCACAATGAATTTAGATCAAGGATGGGGGGACATGGACACAGGGGAGGTGAGAGTGGCTGTTCATCTACCCCGGAGGTCATTGGTTGTACTTTTTGGAGAAGCTCGGCATCAGTGGAAACATGCCATTTGCAGGAAAGATGTTCACGGGCGCAGAGTGTGCAGCACCTTCCGAGAGCTCTCTGCTGACTTTCTGCCAGGAGGGGAACAGGAAAAGCTGGGCTTTGAGCTGCTAGATATAGCACTGAAATTTAAGGGTACACCCCTGTGATCTGCCTCTGCATACATAAGCGAATGTATAATCTGTCTCCTTTAACACAGCTTGTAAAGTAACGCTTTTTAATCTTAATTTAAATAAACGCTACTCTGTAATGTACTCTAGAGTTGTTGTCCGATTTTTTGCAAAGGTGCATTTTAAAGCTGCATTTTATTTGGTAAAAATGTATTACTTTATTGCTACATTGATTTTATTACATATAAACATTTAAAATCGTAAGAAAAATCTGTTAAAAAGTTGTCTTTTTTGTGTGTTTTACTCTGATTCACAAATGCAAGCTTATAATAATGCTTTATAATTTATAAAGGTAAGTACGTAAAGTACGACTGATCACAGTTTAAAGTATAAGCTTGTAAAATATTATGTCCCCTAAGGGCTCTTTTTGAAGAAATAACTTGGCTTTGGGACTGTTTTTTGTATTTAGGATTTAAAATTTGTTAGAAAAAAATCATGAAAAATTCTGTATTAGCCAAATTATTTTTGTTACACCCTTTCCATTTTAGGTTTGTAATTAACAACTGTTTTTTTTGTACCAAATTTCAAAGATAAAATAAATAAATATAAGTTTGCATAAATTATGTATTTTTATGTTTATTTTTTAATTTGTAAATGTTCTATTTCATATACAATATTTGCTTTCTTCTTATGGGAAAAGTCTGTTTAAAATGTTTCTTTCCGTTTCAACGTTTTCATAGTCAAATAGTACTATGTTCTGTAGGTTCATGCTCGATATGCCACACTCAATATGGCGGAATGGTGACGCCACAACAAACGTTCTTCAACACAGGTCAAAGTTCATTTGTGTTTTCCCGGTAAAGTAATGACGTTCTAATCCACATGACTGCATCTAAACTTTAACACCGGGTGTTTATGTTCATCAGAAAAAGGTGTGTAAATGGGTTTAAACTTATTTTTTTTTATTCCGAAGTCTGACATTTAAAAAATAAAAAAGAAACGCAACCGTGCAGTAACCGCATGCTGCTGCACAATGCAGGAAGTTGGTACTGGGTCATCTTTAATAAAAATTATTGTTCGTGTTAATAAAGACCTATATATTAAATACATTTTTATTTAGGCAGGATATCTTTTTTTTATCTTTTTTTTTTCTTTAATGTTGCTTTTGCTCTCTGTAACTGTTTCATGGCTATATCCTGTGATCAGAGCATCCCAGGGTGTAAAGTGCTGATGGTCCTACGTCATTGCATAACAATTGCACGCCTTTATAGGGTCTGAAAGACCATGATACTTACATTTTTACTGTCTGCAGCCATGGAGAAGATAACGGAGAAGATACTGCTGGAAAAAGGTCTTCCAAAGACAAACAAACTGTCTCTCATAAAAACCCTCAAGTAAGTTAGTGCATCTTGGACCTTCCAGTTTCTGGGTTTTATGTTAAACTTTGTTAAATGTAAAAGATAAAAACATGCCCTAAGATTATTTTGTTTAAAAACTTTCTTTCATCTCTGTACTATAGTCTCTCACGCATGGGTCTGAAGAGCGAGGATCTGCCCGTTCCTCTGCTATCTAAACTACGCAGCCTGGAGCAGCTGGATCTGTCTGGGAACATGCTGCAGGAGTTTCCTAAAGGTGTGTGTATACCCAGCCTGAAGATCCTGGATTGTTCAAACAATGAAATGGAGGACGTGGTGTCACTGGAAAGCCTGAGCAACATGGAAGAACTCAGACTGGAAGACAACATCTACCTCACAGTAAGAATAACTCTTAAATTCAACTTTCTGAATGTGCCAGAAATGTCTTGCTATTTGAGTTTTTATGATACTTATGCCAATGTTTGTGAATGCTTCTTTAGGTCAATGATGAACACAAAGTGATCTTCCTGTTACCTAAGTTGAGGATGTTCAATGGGAAAGACATCAGCTCTACAGCCCATCATATTCGCCATGGCAGCGCGGAAATTCTCAGGAAGAGGGTGAGAACAGACTTTATCTGCTTATTAATTTTAACCAGTAAAATGTTTGGACATTTTTATATCTACATTTTTTTCATCAATAAAAGTTTTGACTCTTTTATCTTTCTTTTCAAGAAAACAGACCATAGTTATTAATGACTCAAGTCATCTTGTACTCACAGATATATCCTTCCTCTGACAAATTTTTGCAAATCACTCTTCACTAGAGAAATCATTTTATGGGTCTTCAAAGAATCAAAACTAATGCCAACTAAATAATGATTCTCCTGTGTTTTGTGGGCAATCTTCAGGTTATTGGTGTTTGGGAACGAAGCTTTAGTCTTCCCGATCCGGCTATGAAACGAAGCCTGGGTGCAGTTGAAAAGAGCTTTGTTAAGGCTGCATGCACCCAAATCAAATACGGCCCCAGTTCTTTGAGCGATTACACCAAGTGGAGGGTGAGTGTTCTTGCATGAATTTCTGTTGTGTTCACTAATTCCTGACACAGACTTTGCCTGTATTTTTTTGCTCCTAACTCGTCACATTTGTTTTTGCTTTTCTAGGTTGAGATGATCGCAAAAGAATACTTACAGTCACTGACGTGCAGTGAAGAGGAACGCAGTGTCACAACTCCCACAAAGGAGAATGAGGTAAAAACCCATTAGATTTGGTGATGTGGAAGATAATAGTGCAATAATTACACACTTCACCTTTAGGTTTGTGACTTGAATTTAAAATATAATAGCCTGGAATTTAATTGATACAATCTTACATTTTTAAAATTTTGTTCCACTTAGTCTCCTGGCAAAAGAAAGATGTGTGATACTGGAGCTAACAGTACCACAAGTCCTCAGAAGAAAACCAAAAATAACACTATCGCTATTGAGGCCAGTCCACGAAAGTCAAGTCGTCTGTCGAACGCTGCTGTTGATGCTAGTCCGAGAAAATCCACTCGACTGCTGAGTTCTCCAATGAAAAACGAAACCATACTATCCAGCCCTAGAAAGCACACCAGAACAACCATCGAGGCAGCTCTAGAAGGAAGTCCGAGGAAATCAAGCCGCTTAGAAAATATTCCACAGAAAGGTGATAGTAAAATTGAAAGCCCTAGAAAGGCACCTAAGAGCCCAGCCATTTCCACTCCCACATCGAGACCGGCTGAACGTGAGAGTCCGAGAAAAACTGTGATAGATCGGCCCACACCTCAAAAGGGCAAACAAACCAAAACGGAAACCGGCACACCTCGGAAAACTGCCAATGGCAAACGTCAAGTTTCTCAGGTGAAAACACATTGTGTATGATTGTTGCATTTGCATATGTTGCATATGTCCTATGTTTATAGTCAGCTCACTCTTGATTGCCCATCACACAGTCATTAACGCATCATTAATGAGCGTCTCTCTCCCCTGCCGTTGTAGGAGCCGGTGAGTCTGCAGCCCATCCATGTCCTGCAGTGCCACAGTCGACAGGACAGTCCGGAAGACTTCGAAACTCAGCTTTGGGCATGTGCATTTGAACCTCCACAAGACTGCAGCGGAGGTGAGAACTATCAAACTATAGAATTAAAAAAATCTGTGCTATGCATTCTGTATTGTGAGCTTATGTGCAACCACTGTATATCCTGCACTTGCTGCTATTGCACTTCTGGTTAGACCTAAACTGCATTTCGTTGCCTTGTACTTGTACATGTGTAATGACAATATAATTGAATCTAATCTGAATCTAATGTGTCTTGCTGTCTTGCTTTACATTTATGGCAGACTTGAGCAATGGATCTCGGACAGTTGCCACATGCGGTGGAGAAACTTTGTGCGTCATTGACTGTGAGTCTGGACATGTGCTGAAGAAATACAAGATTCCTGGTGAGGTGAGTGTTTGAAAGCTCTGCATTCTGTGCAGTACCATCTTTTACCACCAGGTGGCTTTGGCGTATAGTATATAGACCTGTTTTCCAAAAGTTAAAATCAAATAATCCACCTGCGTTTAACTCGCATGCCTTTCTAAATTCTTTCTCCAATTTTGTTTAGGAGTTCTTTTCCTTAGCCTGGTCCACAGTGCTGATGTCCCGGACGGGTGGTTCTGCCCGCCCCTGTAGTATCCTTGCTGCTGGGGGTAAGAGAGGCCTTGTCAAGCTCATTCATCCCAGAGTGAACTTGGCATTCGGAGAGTTTCGAGCCAGTCGACGGGCCATTTCTATTGTGCGCTTCAGTCCCTGCAACACAACCTTTCTCTTCAGTAAGTGAAAGAAACTGTTAATACCATGAGACTGATGAGATCATCAATGAAAGATTATAATGAAAACAACTTTTTTATTTTTAGCCGGGACGTATGAGAATAAGATAATTTTGTGGGACATTGGTGGACTGGATCGGGACTACAACTTCAAAATCAGGTAAATCATCGTTGAATTGTATAGTTTTACATTTTTGGACTGGAACTTTGCTTTTTTACTTTTGCTGTAAGTCGCTTTGGATTAAAGCATCTGCCAAATGAATAAATGTAAATGTAAAGTTTTCCGTTGTGTCATGACTGTTTTTGTTCATAATGATTACCCACAGTAAGCTGCTAGTGCTGGAAACATCCTCCACTCCTCTACACCTCTCACTGCTCCCCAGAGCTCAAGACAAACAACTTCTCTCGGCTTGTGATGAAGGGCTGTTTAGCTTTGACATCCAGCTCAGTAAAAACATACAGAAGAGGTTTGGTTTCTTATTGTCACTGTTCCTCTGTTTTTTTTAAATATTTTTTTTTAGATTAAATCATCTCAAGATGTACACAATTTAAGATGTACTTTACTTTGTTTTTTTTTTTTTTTTTAGAAATGAAGAGATGGAGATTGTGTTTCCTATTTACAAGAAAAAGGACAAGAAAAACAGCTACCGTACTATTGACGGGCTGAGCTTCCTCTCAGATGATATAGTGGGTAAGTAAACAATTAGGAAAAAGCTGGACTGGTTCATCAAAGGATGTTATACTTTGCTTTTTTGTTTTTTATGTATTGTTTGCTATTTTTGTGCTGTTGTCTTGGATTTTCTATTTAGTTCCTACTGTATGTGTACTCTCCCCCATGTTGTTTTTTCTTCTGTGGAACACTAAAGGAGAATTTTAAACAATAATGCATTCATCTGTCCTTTATACATGCTAAATTACAACCAGTATGCATGTAATACAGATGATACAAGATGTTAATACAGATTTTGCACCTTAATATAAAATGTAAGCAATTATTTAGAGTTTTCTCTCTGATTCAACTCTGGAATCAAATATTGACGTTCAACCTACACCATGTATGATTTTAGAGCTTCAGCCAGCGATCACTATGAACTACTGTAATATAAAAATATATCTGTAAAGATTCTTCAGAATTCTCCTTTTGTGTTTCACAAATAAAGTAACACCATACAGGTCGAGAAAGAAACAAGACCGAGTGAATAATGACTTTAATGACTATTCCCTGTCAATTGTATGAGAAGTGGTAATAATGTTTGTAACCTTTCCCCCAGCATCCAAGAGCCACATGCAGGGGTCAATCTACCTGTGGAGCTGGAGCGCTACACGTGCCTCATGGAACGGCAAAAAGAAAGAGGTGGCAGCTGTTGTACTGGCAGAACTGCAGTGGTCCAGCACTGATATGCCGTACCTGTCGTTAGGCACCTGTCCAGGTATGACATCATCATCATCATTCATTTCTGGACAGTGGTCATATATGTACTAATCACTGATCAGATTTGGAGAAAAATTTTGAAATGTCAAATGCAGATGTGATGATTGCTTTTCTTGTAGGATACGGTTACGTTGTGTGCGGTGACGAGAAGGGAAGTCTATGGACGTACCATATTACCGATGCCATGATTGAAAATTTCAAGAGTGGAAAAACAATTTCAGTCAGTGAGGTAGGTTATCCATCACTGGATTAGAGATGTAGAACACCACGCATTGAATTGTACGTGAAACTTACATTCTTACAATTGGAAAGTTGGAAGAATTGGAAATTTGTTTAATGTCTTAGTAAGAGAATGTATTCTTAATCGATTTGTTTAGCAATGTTTTGCCAGTCAAAAAATGGTAATCCCACCTCCATTAATCCTTCATAAAATCTTAAAAATAAAATGATCTTGTTATCTACAGTATATATAGACGAAATCTATGTTTTTTTTCTTATGGAACAAAGGAGAGTGGTTATTGTTTGTTTGAACAAAGAGCACCAGGATCTTATTTTGTCTGTTTTTTCAGGTGCTGGAGTGGCCATCACCTGTTAGAGCTGGAAAGGGTCCAGTAGAGGGACCATCTATTAACAGCGTTGCCATGGATCCTGAACTTCGTTATTTGGTTGCCCTTACAGACAAGAACATGGCTGTGGTGTGGAGAAGAGAGAGCCACTGAACTGCAAAATATGTCTTTTATGGGGAAGGCCGAGTCTTGAGGACACTGAAGAAAACTGTTTACATTACCCAGTTTAACTATTGCCTCAAAGAGGCAGAGAATGACTAATTCACTTATCATGTAAATTAGCTGATGTTCCACTTTTATCAATTACGTAGGTTCTTTTAACATTTAATGTACTTTGTTTTTAATTTTTTAGACATTGTCCAAATAGATCCATTGTAACAAAAAGAGGCTGTGACTGTCAGAAAAATATATTTTGTTCAAACTCTGATTTATATTATGCTTTAATAAATGAGCTGGTGTCATACTCCAGTTTTAATAATGACATCCATTTATGTCTCACAAAAGTCTCAAATAATAAACTTGAGTGTAAATCTTTTATCATTTTTAGCCTTGGTTAAAACCTGGGTTTGTTCAGGTATATAACTTTTTAAAAGGGTTTCTGATGGATAGCCTTTGTTGCAACTGAACATAACCAAAAAAGTACTGTAGTTTCATAGTACAGTGATAGACTACTAGATAGTTATGCCATGATCATATTTTGACCATATCAGTGATGGCTATATCTTCCACTATGGTATTCATGTGGTTTTGAATACTTTAAATAATACAATTGTGTTACCGTACTCAAAACATACAGATGATATATTTAGCCTTGTACATAATACATGATGTTCATTAACATAACATCCCAGTAGTTCCATTTGCGGGTGTATTAAGGTCATCTTTTTGTAGCAGAAACTGACAAACAGTGTCAATTTAGTTATGTTTTAGTAGTTTATAGCATTTAACAAAATAGCTAAATAATAAAAGTGCGAGTACAAGCTGTTCCAGATCACGGCAGCACTGTCCGTCCCATTGTCCTTGCTGCGTCATGACTCATTTCCGCTGCTGCTGTGCCCGTAAGCCCCACCCCTTCTGATCGCTGATTGGCCCATCACACGTATCTTCTGATAAACGCCACTAGAGACTGGCGCACATTGTTTTCATCCCGTCAGCGTTTCACGTTTAGCGATGCGATATTGCCATAGACGTGCCTTTGTGCACGAGCGAAATCACGCGCTTAGATGGCGAGGTAGACGAATGTTTGATTCAAAGCAGTGAGGGGGGGTTTATATTTTTGTTATTTTGGGCGTAAGATCTACGTTTGTAGAGTGCGAAAATGCGCGGACGTGTGACAGGCCAGGCAATGGAGTTGCTGGGCAGCGGCGGATCCAGGATGATCATGACCAGGCTCTTTCTGTCCCCATCAACCAAAACAGTCGCTGCACTGTCGTCCGGAGAATACAACAGTAACAAAAGGTTTCGATCAACATCGTCCATGTCCAGTTACTCTGAACTGGCTCGGGAGAGGTCCAAAACCGTTACGTCGTTTTACAATCAATCTGCAATCGATGTATCTGCCGAAAAGGTCAGCGATTTTTGTTTTACCATTAAACGCGTTAAATACACACGCGTATGTGTATTGTAGTCCATACAGTTGTTTGTGTATTGTGTTTCAGTAAGACGCGTTTGTTTCCATCAAAGATGTGAATTGGCGCATGGTAAAAAATATTCCAGAAAAATGTTTTCCAACATTACTCTTTCGGACACTGACCATTAGTCAGTGTTTTGTATTGTGTTTTTTACCTTACAATAGGGATTAAGATGTCATGCCATTGGGCAAATTTGGCCTCCTGACATTAGATAGGCTTGGTCGACAAATGTGTGTGGTTGTACAGTAAATGTATCTATTATAAATGTAACTTTTAACTGTTGTAACTGCAACCGCCTTACCATAAACTTAAAGCATCTAGAAATAGGCTGTTGCTAACGTTAGCATTCAGCTAAAGATTATTCAAGGTTCGAGATAATACAACCTGCTCTGTTTTTGTTCATTTGAAGACATCGGGGATATGGTTTTCTGACAAATCCTTCCCTGCAGCCTATTTAAAGGGCTTTGGAGAAAATGTTTATAATTATTTTGTTCTGAAACATCTCAGAGTTTATCTTTACAATGACCTGTATGCGTAAACTGTGTCGGTTTGCAATTGCATTATGCCCAGACAAACCCCAAGTATTAGGTGTCAAACAGTTAAACTGCCACGAGGTCTGCACACACTCGGGTCAAACCAAGGACAACAGACTTCATGACAGCCCTAACCATTCCGTTATTTACGTTTTATTACTTAAACTCACAATTGTATATTAAAAATGTACATTTCACCAGGTATAGTGTAATTACCAGCTCTTATTTTGTGTGAAGTCATGCCGATGTCGGCAAGCATGTGCACAGTATCCTTATGTAACGTGTCCTATTTTGAGCATCTCACAGGAGCTACCTCAGTGACTCAACAAAACCAAATTACAGCTGCTCCCTCTGTCCTAATAAGTTCATTGTGCACTTTGTAATAATTTAGTCAATTTTAAGAAATAGTACACCTAAAATAAAACATGTCATTTGCTAACATCGGTGGAGGAAAAAATGAGATGAGATCATGCAGAATGCTCATGTTGCTCCTTGACATACATTGAGTGCATATGGTGATGTCAACGTTGTTGATCTTTTCACAGCCTTCTGTCAGACTGACGCCGGCCACTATGTTGTATGCAGGGAAATCTCCTGATGGTCAACATATCTTGGTAAGTACACACTTGTGATAGTCCCAGATTCCCAGACCATATTGGTCCCAGTCTTTAAAATTGTGTTTTCATGCTACTGCTTTGCATCTGTATTTCAACACTGCATAGAAGTTAATAGTTAATTTTCCATTCTGATGGATCTGTGAATGATTATTTTTATGCAGAGCAGTGCCAAGTACCTACACAAAGAGCTGCCTGTCCGCATCGCTCATCGCATCAAGGGTTTCCGGAGTCTGCCTTTCATTATCGGATGCAACCCAACCATCCTCCAAGTTGTGAGTTCTGCTTCCCTCATTGATCTCTTTGTTATTGTTAGTTTGTGGAGTTGTGTAACACACTCTCATACAAGTGGTTTTATTAGTTAAGTTCTACCTCCAATGCTTTTTGAGAACATTAGGTTATGAATAGTTGGGGTTGGTTTGGCATGTTCAGTGTTGCAGTGTTAAACCAGTGTGCTTGTATTCAGCAATATCTGTCTGATTTGGAAAGGTGTGGCTTTTCCTTTTGAAAATTAATACATTAACTTGCATAATATTCTTCAAACTCTCATTTGTGTTTTAAATTATGTCACCACACCAAAGTGTTACTATACCGCTGTTCTTCGTATTGACTGTAAACTAAACATGCTTAGCTTACTAAGTCCCTTGACAGCTGTTCTCACATTTTCATTCTAAACAAAGATGTTTCATGGATAACTTTGTAATATTTTCACTTGACTCATACTCTAGCCGTCAGAAGGCACACACACATACACTTGGTCTTAACACAATTTATTACATTTACTAAAACTTCATTACTTTAACTATTTAAAACTGTCAATCATATTGCATGTTTTTCTAAAAGGTAAGCTAAGATACCTTAGCAAGTTTTTATTTATCATATGTAGTACAACATTAATGAAGTATATTTTAATAAAAAATGATTCACATAACTTTTTTAAAGCAGAAATCTACCCGTGTCGGTAATAAGAATGAAAAAAGTTGTGTACACAGCATGACAAGAGAATATTAAGCTTTCAACTAAAAATATAAAGTAATCTGTTAACCTGGTAGTAAAAGGTACTGGTGGATGTGTAAAATAAAACCAAACTTAATGTAAATATTTTTGTGTGTGTTTAAATAGTCTTTTCAAAATGTTACGGAGGATGAAAATAACAGTCATGGACACTTCTTACTTCCACTATTTCTTCATTTTTATTATGCATGAATATTCTGTCAATGATTTTTTTTTCTAGTAGAACATCCAGTTGTTTTGTTTTAGAAAATTTGTTAAGTGTGTTTATACCTTTGACTGCTGGTGTGTGGTAAACCTATTTTTGTGGTAAAATGTGGTAAAATTATTTTTCTTTGTTTAATTTAGTGATTCAAAACAAGCAGGTTTAGTTGCTGTCAGTGCACAAATGGGGAGAGAGGGAGAGAGAGAGAGAGAGAGAGAGAGAGAGAGAGAGAGAGAGAGAGAGAGAGACCCTCCCCTTCTCAGCCTGTTTACTTCCTTTTGTGATTTCTCCTCCTGTGAACTTTTACCCACATCTGTCTCATGTTGTTCTTCGAGGAAGATTGACTATAGTTCTCATCAGAGCATGTTCTGTAAAATTCATTCTGTAACTGCAGTGCCTTCACAACTTACAAAGTTTATATAATTTGAGTAATGCATGATAGTGTTATCAGGGATTTAATTTTCCTGGTCAATAAAATCATCAAAGCAAATTCATTTACAAGGCTAATAAATCACTACCTTTTACACATGTAGGGGTTTCAATCAGCCCTTTCTCTTTTTGACATTTGTTCCTAGAATTCATAAGGAATGTAAGCCATGTGTTCTTAGATGGTTGCTGAGAGGCCAGGGGTGGGATTCAGGGAAAGGGATGAGGCACACAGATTTCTGGGAATGGTGCTTCTTGGAACTTCACTAGAACAGATTTGTCACTTTATTAACCCTATTCTCTTTTTTTTCTCAGCACGAGCTGTATATCAGAGCCTACCATATGCTGAGTGACTTTCAAGCCGTGAGTATAAACGTTTAATTCATGCACAACATCCACAATCGCAATCTTGTTTTATAAAGAGAAAAACTGTGAGCTTTTACAAGTCCAGTATCCGTAAAAGATTATGTGGCGTAATCACTTTTCACGACTGATATAAAACTGTTGTCTCAAGAGTACAGTCAGTGTACAGCTCACGTGAGTTTCATTTCTGTTTAGTTTTTGACCAAATATAAAGTCCCAGTATTTCATAATATCTGCTAACTGAATATGAGGCAACTAATCTGATTACTGCTGTGAATTTGAGCTATTTTTTGTAAATTGGTAAATTGCCATAGAATGAATGTCGAAACAACATGAAGAATTCCATGTAAGGGGACCCGTGATGTATGTCTAAGATAATAAAAACAATGGTTCATTATGTAAGGTCTTTATACACATCTGAAGATCGTTATTATATTACTTTTCTTTCAATAGATCCTCCTAAATATCACAAACAACGATTTAGTGTTTTGATCAAAAACCTTTAGGGTTTAATTTGATCTTAATGTCCGCCTGACTGCATTTTTGGCTTACTATTGTTTTTCTCTTCAGATTAAAGACCAGGAGACTGAAGCTCGCTACAGCAAACTTGTAAAGCAGCTACTTGATGATCACAAAGATGTGGTCACCATGCTAGCTGAGGGATTTAGGGAATGTCGTAAACACATTGTGGTAAGATTCCAAAAACCCTGTCAAAGCTGCTTACAGTAAATCCCGCTGTTATGTTATTAATTTATCAGTATCTGTGTTTCACTAGGTGTTGAACCCTTGACTGTGCATTGTTAACACATTGCTGTACCATTGGAGTTACAGAAACACCAGCTGTAATCTCACTGGTTTGTTTTATATATTTTGTCTGTTTAGGATGAGACTCTGGTTCGTAATTTCTTGGACACAACACTGACGTCTCGTCTTGGCATCCGCATGCTGGCCACACACCACATTGCCCTTCACGAGGAAAACGTACGTCTTTCTTGAGCACTTTGTCATACTAGGAAACTTGCAGGACCCCTTTAACCTACTTATGAACACGTGGACCTCACTAGAATGAGAGCAATGCAGTCTTCAAACCTTGACTTGAGCCCAATGACATAAGCATCTCTTGTACAGTTTAAAGTAATTGCATAGAGATTTATTGTAATTAAAAACTGTCTATACGTATGTTGTGTGTTGTATGTCTTAACAAATTAATCTATGCACCTTTTCAGCCGGACTTCGTAGGCATCATATGTCGACGCCTTTCACCGAAAAAGATAATCGAGAAGTGGGTGGATTTTGCTCGGTGAGTATTTGTTTGCCATCTGCCTTGCATCCTGCCTTCTGTTTGCATATGTGAGCGCTAAAGATTATTTTAAGGTTTTTTTTAAAAAAGCTTTCTGGGCGTTATCAGGAAATTCAGCTTTGCTAATGGAAGTTTGTGTGTGTTTGCCCAGGATAAAGGTCAAAGCCCAGATTATTCATTTGTTTGTGATTTACCTAGATAAGTGTTAAAGGTTATTTTAGAACTTGTGTCTAACATTTGCTTTGTGGCAGCAAACCGTGTATTTATCTCATGAGTTACATGAGTTTAATGTGTAAACAGTCGGGTTTTGTTTGTGTTAAGGAATGATTTGCAGTGAGTGACATGTGTAATTGTTTGCTACTGTGGAATAGCATTAACTTCGTAAACATATGAAGCCAAAAATGATTCAAAGTGTCAAATGTTATATTATCATTTTCACAATGTTAAATGCAAAATTGCTGATAAAGGATGTGTGCCAAAGTCAAACACTTCCACATGTTTATTGTGTGTTTCTAAACCCCACCTCACAAAAAACAACCTCAGACTACAGTCAAGTCACGACAGGTCTTGTTTTCCTTACATTGTAAGACGTTGGCCTTTAGTAGAAGTATCTCATTGAATGTATAAAACCTTCTGTTTCAAGTCTTTTATCTACCTGTAATCAGGTCACAGTGCTTGCTGTGTACAGTATGTGCTCACAAGATTCATGCCTGAGCTCTTGAGGAATGTGCAGTAGATTATTGAGTCTGCTCTGTCTCTTACACTGCTGGTTTCAATTCCGTATGCTTTCTATCTTTTGTTTCATGCTACTTACGGTTTACAAATGAACAGAGTATCTCAATTCCTATGCTGATCTAGGATCAGCTTTCTCCTTATTTCTATATTTGTTTAGCTAGAAAAGCAAAGGTTTTCATTGAGCATTTAGAAGACTTTGTGTACTTTAAAATGTTCAGGCTTCTTCACAGGCTGGTGTAAATGGCATATTTGTTTATGCATGTTGACTTTGAAATAGAAAATATATTAAATTTGATCTCTGTGGAAGAGTGAGTCTCACGAGTCACAAGCTGCTTAAGCAGAACGGTCTTGTTTCACTTCACAGATGCATGATCAAAGTCTGCCGTCTACAGAGGCTTTTGTTGAGGCTCTGTAATGTGAACATGGATTGATGTAAACCAGACGCTCTCATTAATTGGTGTCAAATTATTTATAAAATGGCCTTTGAACATAATGAATAACTGTTTCAACAGCCCATAGCATGTATGGAAATGTAATTGTTTATTCAGCCCAGTACACATTTGCTTTTGGTATATGTGATTCTGTACACAATCAATCAAATGTTTTACACATGAGTGGATGTTTCATGAAAATACTACCTTGAAGAAGCTAAAATATAGAGCTTTAGAAAAGAAAATAGAGAGTTTTGTTATATTATATATAATATACTATTATATAATGTGAATATAAAATATCTCGTATGTCTGTTTTCACAGTCGGCTCTGTGAGCATCAATATGGGAACTCGCCACGGGTTCGAATCAACGGTCATGTGGCGGCCCGCTTTCCCTTCATTCCTTTGCCTTTGGATTACATTCTGCCCGAGCTACTTAAGAACGCCATGAGGTAACTTTACAGAGATATATACAGATCAACTAAAAAATATCCAAAACACGCCGCCTCTTTTAAAATGATATCTTAACTATTTTATCTTGGTGTTATGGTTTGCAACATTTTAAACCATTGGTAGTTTTATATCATAGAGGTCATACAGACAACAGTAAACCAATGCCAGTGTATGTTATTGTTGCTGTATGAACTATGGCCCAGATATGTGTGTAATTTTGTCTATCTGGCAGTGCATAAAGGACTTTTCCATTGTGACTGTGTTATAACCACCATTGGTGTAAGTCCAGGAAAAATATATTCTTGGCTTTCCTTTCCTGGTTGTTTGAGATTGTTGTGGCTTGCCATGAGCAAAATTAATTTTTTGTTTGTTTAATTACTTTGCAGTTTCTTGACTGGTTATTATTAATACATGTAGCTTCATAAACAAACAGTTGATTCAAATAAACAGATCTGAAAAATAAATGTTAATGTTAAATAAAGTATACTTTGTCTTTGCAAAAGTAAATCTGCTTATGCTGTTAATGCTGTAGCAGAACTAGCAATATTGCTTAAACCGATCTAGACAGGTGGAGCTGGGGATGGAGGTGGGTGATTGTTTAGAGTTCTGATTACGAATTATCTCAAAGTTATATTTAAGTTCAAGCTGATATTTTAACAGGAAAAAATAAGTATAATAGGATCCACAAATATTTGTTAATAAAATTGGTTTAATAAAAATAAGGGGAGGGCAATATTTGTATAATATAAGTATAGTATAGTATAATGGATTAACATGAATCGCATGTTAAGAGTTTTCCCCCATAGACAGTTGAATGTTATTTCAGATGTTGGGATTTTTGAGAAGAGTTGTTTTAGTTAAAAGATACCTCAAAGAGAATGTACCCATTTCGTTTTTCTTCTCTAAACTGTAGGAATGGTAAGATTTAATTACAAAAGTCTCCTTGAAAGCTGTTTGTCTCTGTGGTTGTCTTGGCAGAGTTCAAATGAGCTCACCTGTCTGTTGTTGCTCACATTGGTTGGTATAGAACAGGTTTTATATGCCAGAGGCAAGCATTGTACTAATAAGTAACTTGTAACCGCATTTCAAAATATTACAGGCTGCTGAAAACAACAGATTATAGATAGATTTTTCTTACACCTGCACATGTTGTAATGTATGTCTCCATTTTAGTATCACACTGTGTGCAGAACTCTGTATGGTTTAGTAAAAGGGTTATTTGATTCAAAGTGTACATTTTGTCTTTATTTATTATTATATTTTTTACTTATGCCCTCTCTTTACGTGAGTGTGTGGAAACAACTCTTTGGATATCACTGATGTTCATGCTGTTTTACATTAATTGAACATAAGCGAATGTAAACAAACAACAGAGATGCAGCATGCATCGTGACTATATGTTAAATACTGTTTGTGAATCGAAATCCACCCACATGAATCACAACAAGAACACAGCTTGTATTGCTGTAGAAGTGATTTCTGTTTATTTTTATAAACTGATAGATGGGCAGGAATGACTTTCTGTTGTAATCGATGCCATGGGACAGATGCAGCCTAAACAAACAGAGCTGGTATTGAATGTGAAACAACATTCTTTCAATTCACTGCTGTCTCTTTTGGAGTTAGATTCCTCTTGAGTTGGTCAGCTGAGGACAGTGTGTTCTTGGCGGGAGATCAGGTCACCATTGGCTTCAAATCACTACAGACACTGTACTGTCATTTAGTTCTGACAATTTTTGTACAGATTTATGTCACTGTGAAATTGCTTTCAAGGCTCCGTTTACTCGTGAGGTTAAACAGTGGGTGGGGGGAGAAGCGCATGGGAGCTGTCGTTGTTTCATTTTAGGCTTCATTATTTATTATTTTGTGTGGATTGACATTTCTCCTAAAATGTTTTCGGGTTCTTAACAGGTCCACTATGGAGAGTCACTTGGACACCCCTTACAATGTGCCTGATGTGGTGGTCACCATCGCCAACAATGACACAGACTTTGTCATCAGGTGAGTCCGGTGCATTGACTGCATTGAACAGAACCACTTACATTGCTGCACTTTAAAATTCTTGAATCTGATGGCTGGAGTTTTATTATTGTGCTTTTGTTTTATTATAGAACTATAAAATGGTTTCATTGATGATTACAATTTCACTTTGCAGAACAATTGAAAATAAGGCTTAGTTTACAATACACCCAAGTACAGTTAATCTTTGTCATGTTATTGAGGAAAGAACTTATAAAGCTATGCTTCTTATGAGTCGCATAATCAAAACAAGTTCACAATATAGCAAATGCTGCATCATACATTACAACACAAACACATTTCAAAACAACTTGCAAAAAAAGTTTGGTTTGGTTTGTTAAGGCCTGTTTGCACTAAGAATAACTAAAATAAAGTATTATATAAAAACATCTTTCAAATATTTATACTAAGGTAAATTAAGAGCGCAAGTAAACACAGAGGCACAGTATTGTTGGGATTAATTTCTTAGTACGAAGCAAGGACGGTTTGTTGCTGCGTCGACCGGAGCGCACCGCTGTCGAGCTTGTGTTTTCACTGCGGTCAAAATTATTCAGCTTTTGTCGCTGCGCTATGTGGTGCTTACCTGCGCATCCAATAGAAATGGGGCATCCAAACAAGCGAGTAAAATAAAATGGAGGAACAATTAATAATGTGTTTGTCGGAATACCCGGAACTTTGCTTTTCAAGCACAGCGCAAATCGCTGAACCCAGCGGCCAGCGCATGCCACGTACTGTGTGAAGGCCGCATTAGTGAACATTTAGGCTTTTAAGATGTTTGAGCTTTTATTTGCACAAAGACACTCTTATCACAGAGAGTGCTGTCCATTAGTTCACTGTGCACACTCAGCTGTCCGGTGGGTGGAATGGTAAATTTGCTCTGTACAGAGAGAGAGAGAGGAGTTTTAGGGCATCTGCACAATGTTTGTTTTACTGTAAACACATCCCCTTGTTAACAGCATGAAGCTCTGTGGATTCTCCATATGACGGTTTGTCTGGTGTGTTGTAGACTTGTCAGATGAGGCAGAGCCGTCTCTGTGTGTAAATTTCTCTTCCATTTTGATGTTTACACAGTTTTAAAGATTTATTCGCTGTTGTCACGGTACAGTAGCGTCATTTGAAATTGTTTTTTGTACTGGTGATTATGCTGTTCACATCCTAAATTTTGGTTGAAATGCAATATTATGTTTAATTGATTTTGCAGGATCTCAGACCGTGGTGGTGGGATTCCTCACAGCATTTTGGATAAGGTGATGGATTATCACTTCAGCACAGCCGAACAGAGCACACAGGATCCCCGCATGAACAATCTTTTCAACAACATGACCAACAGCGGTCCTCAGTCTGGACCCATGCATGGGTAAGTGCAGCACACCTCTGGGCAATTCCAAGTTCAATCTTATGATGGAAAATTAAGTTTTTACCAAAGGTTTGAATACCCATGTGAGCTCTGGCTTCAGTATTGAATGAACTACTTTATAAAATGATGTCTCGCTTTTACAGCTGTGACCGTGTGTAATGTGTCATTTGTGATCATTAGGTTCGGCTTCGGTCTGCCCACATCTCGGGCGTATGCAGAGTACTTGGGAGGTTCCTTGGCCATCCAGTCGATGCAGGGCATTGGCACGGACGTCTACCTGCGCCTTCGACACATCGATGGAAAAGGAGAGAGCTTCAGAGTTTGATGTCACTGCCGGGTTTATTTTGAGCTTGTGAGTCAGTCGCCGTGTCTGCGTGAAACCATTTTAAAGGTTTTACTGGTCGAAAGTAAACCAAGACTTTTCCAAGCCAACCTTTGCTTTCGTCACCTGCTGGACTGTCCTTCCTTACAAACTGCAACAGAATTCCAGTTGGATGTGGGTTATAATCGGCCTCGGGATATGCATGTGTAGTTTTCTGTGATTAAAACATCAAGCCTTAAGGATGCTTGGTCATATTGTGTTTCTAATCCAGCATGTTGTTATTCATTTGTACAGTATACAGTGTGAGAGGAAGCCAGAGATGATTTGAACTGTGTATTTCTTCAGAATTGTGTAAACTCTCTGAGGACTGCGTTTGAACTCTTTAAGGACTTGATTTTCTGTTCAAGAAGAAGAGTTCAGAGTCAACACAAGGATGCGTAAAGGCTTTTATTGAACCGTTAACTCTGAATAATGATCTACTGCCTTACAGAAACTGACTGATTCAAAGTATGTCATCTTTCTTGCTTCGTGTGTCTGATGTTCCACTATGATAGTTTTGCCATTTTCACATTAACCACATGAGCTTTAGGGTTTGTTGCATTATTTTAAGCTTTGGCTGGTATGATGAAGAACGGTTAGCACAGCCAAAGTGTTTTTTGTCATTTGTATTCATCAGTGTTTATCATGTTGTTCATATTTGAATAGATGTTTTTTACACCCTAATCTGCTGTCAGTGTGATATATCATTGGTTTTATTAGCTTCAGGTTAAAAAAAAATTGTCCCTAAATGAAAATGTAATTTGCTGGATAAAATCGTATATTGCAACAATCATGCAAGATGATTTGTCTTGCCGTGTTGTGCCTGTGGTTTCTTTCCCTGTTCTCCTGAAATAAATCAAGGAGAGGATTTATTTTGGGAAGACATGAAGTGCTTCAGATTTATTGCCCAAGTGTGCCCCCTAATGGTACAATCCAAGTGTTCGTTTCGTCTGAACAAAGCTTCCCCACTGGAACATGATGTGTGATAAATTAGGATAATATATTAGGTTAGCAGAGTAATGTTCCCGGCTAATGTTCACATACTAACAAAGATTTTTCTTTGTTTATTTGAAAGGCTGAATAATGGCAAATGGCACACAGAATGAAGATGGGATCATTTTACTGTATTTCTTTTCTTTATTGGTGCGTTTGTACTGATTGATGCCACATATTCATTGTTTTGGGGCATTATAAATTCTGTATGAGAATATTTGTGTTTTTGTTGTTTTTATTTTCCATTCATAATAGCTTAATAAAGAAACTGATCAGTCGTTTATGGATTTTCTAGTTTAAACCATTGGTTTTAATATATTTGGCTAAGGTTTGGGCAAATCCTCGCATCCTATAAAAAGCCTATAAGGCTAAATAGTTAGTTCTTAATTAATATAATTTTTTTTTTATTTTATACTTCTGTGTGCCAGATTATTGGAAGATGACGGCAGTTTGTGATGAGCTTTTTACTGCATATAGGTATGATTAGCCTCAATTTACACTTGTTACAAGTCAGTGCTTTATAGAAGCACACTCTATATAATGAAACAACTTAAAAATAATTTTTATTCAGTGACTATACTTACTAAACTGAACTTATATTTTCTGTCTCTGTGCACCTAATTTCACACAAGCCTTCTTTTGCATTTTTAACGCTCATAAAACATTTAATCTGTTTAAATAAACAAACACCTGTACCTAGACCACTTATCTTTATTGTTTGTTTGTGCATTGTCTAAAGATTCAATATAAATTCTCTTGTTTCTGGCTAAAATCCATGCGCCAAAATAAAAAGTCTGTCCTTATGTTATACTTTTAGCCGATCAGAAAACACTGAATTAGATGCTATTAATGAACAAATACAAGCACGCACACATATTAGTGTCTTTACTTTAAGAGATTTCAAGACAACAAGATGCTTTTTAACCACAACATTAGTTTGCTATTACAGTATTGTGGTTGAATGGGATTTAGTGATCCTATCTAAAGTTAATCAAGATTTAAATCAGGACTTTTTGACTAACCAACAGCAAATTTTTATTCATCCTTCAAACCTGCTTGTCCTCTGCAGGGTGACAGTGAAACTATCACAGCATGTTTGTTAATAAACACGGAACACTCGATAAATCTGCAAAAAATATTCATTCTATTAATTAAATCTAATAAATTAAAGAAAAGTTGTGACAGTGACCAGCAACCTCAGCATCACTGATAGTCTGTCTTTTGGCACTGATGCTCCTTATGACTGCTTGTTTTGGTAATTAAAGGAACACTATGTTGTTTTTCGACCTTAAAGGGGTGATCGTACGCAATTTCATTTTTTGCTTTTTGATTTAGTGTGTTATTTAACTGTTGCATGTATAAGACGTCCAAAGTCACAAAATGGCCCAGAGGCCTAAAACGCCTAATACAGTCTCCGAAACGTCTCTGAGTGAGTGGAGAGATAAACTGACACTCATCCTGGAAGTTCCGCCTCACACTGGAGGTTTTCAGCCAATCACAACACACAGATCAACTGTCCAATGAGAGCACACTGCGCTTTAAAGAGCGATGAGCTCCTTGACATACTGACTCGTTTCAAAAGGCGGGGCATAGAGGAGATATAAAAATGTACGGTATGTGGAAAATAATGCATTTTTCCTCCTTAAAACGTATAAACGCATTCATTACATCAAATACAAACAATAATATTGGTTTTAGCTTGTCAATTTGGTTACATTAGTTACATTTTTGTAAAAGTAAAATAAAATAATACTAATGTTAATATGAAGCCATTACTTCAATGCTTTCAGGTTTCAGTCTCTATTTCTGATCTTTCTTCTTCCATCACACAGGAGATGTTGTGATGGTTAAATTCATTTTTTTATTGGTTAATAAAGCGAGTCACTCACATGATGATCTAGTGTACATCTCTGAACACACACTATATTTGCTCTATTTTATTAAAATACTGTTTACTGTCCTGATGCTTTTGTGAAATGTCTTAAATATTGTTGAACATAATATTCTTTTGTTAAAGAAGTTTTACATTCACTTCATCAAGACTATCACAGGATTATTAAACTGAATGTGTGAATGATTGTGTTATCAGTGTGAGGTGTTATTGTGTCTTCAGTTTGTGTTTATTGTGTGTCTGTGATATTGTATTCACCATCAGATGATACTGAAGAACACGAACACACACACACACACACACACACACACACACACACACACACACACACACACACACACACACACACACACACACACACACACACACACACACACACACACACACACACACGTTAACAATACCAATTTGTATATGACACACATGAGCTACTGTACAACAATACAAAACATACACACACCTATTAATTTAGACCCACAAACGTATGGAAAAAACCTGGAGGATCATCAGTGACTAAAAACACACACAGACAGCCGTCTGAACTAATGTATGCTGGTATAATAACACCTGATGAATCTGTTTCTAGTCGGACGAAGTTAGAATGGGCTAGACGGAGTTTGTGGGAGTTCGCTCCTGAAGAAGCTATATGAACATCCCAACGCAACTATGACTTTCTCTAATAAACTTGGCTCATTTTATTATAACATCAACTTCATCTCCTTCCTGGTGTTCTTTCCTGTTCATCTCTGATAGTAGACATGTAAGTCTTCTGGATGGTTAGATCTATCACGTTCGGCTTCACGGTAACAAGATGGTAATTTGGATCAATAACAAGATAATCTATCAGATCTATAGTCTATCAACATTCAAATCCAAATATCAAACTAGTAGAACTGAATATTAACAACATGTATATTTAATGCTTGGTCAGTTTAAAAAAAATGTTCCTAAGTATGCAGTTGGCAAAATTCAGCGGTTTACTTGATTTTTGCATGATTTAAAGCATGACCAACAGGGGACCTGAAAAATGTCCCCTCTTTGCTCCATGGTCCCCCCTTGGTGAACGTGTAACAATGCCAAGGAGGTTCCCTCTAGAGGACATATTTGAGTTTTAAATTGTTATTTAACCAAGGGTAAAACCAGAGCCGGTGTTGTACCGAAATCTGACTCCCCGGACAAATCATACTCCTCTCGCGTGTACGCGCATTATACAGTTAATAGACGGAGTTAAGAGTTCTGTTTGCAATAGCTGTTTGTCGTTATTTTTTACACTTCTAGGACCAAAATTGAGCACGTAAGCGTTATGAAAACACTTAGCAGTTAGGATTTCAGATGGATTAAGTAAATAAAAACTTAACAACTTGGTTGATCGATTTAGCTCGATCAACCGTCGAGCCTCCGTAGGCTTAACTCACCAAGGATTTATCATAGTAAGTCTAGTAATCAGTTTTTTCATACTAATTTAGATTCCCGGTGTTTCACACTAAATATCATTCAAATATGGTTAGCCTGCTGTTGTAAAGCGTGGTTGATTTTAATAACGACAATAAAGCGCATCATTTATCTGTGCAAAACTGTGTTTTCGTACATAAATTCATATATAGTAGGCCTAAGTTACATATGAAAGTTTATAATGTTCTCTTATACGGGATTTTGAAAAGTGAGGGGGACATATCCCTGTCCCCAGTGGAAATTACGCCCATGTTTATATGTAGTTTTCAGATTTTACTGTATAAAGAGAGATAACGAGCATTACGTAGGCTACAGCTCGGTTTTATGTTGTATTCACAGCACAGCACGATTTACTCACTTACAGTAATAGCACGTGACTTTGTTAACGTTTACCTGAGGTAGTATTCGCTGGTATAGTGTTGTCTGTGCAGACGCAAATTGTAATATTAGGTTTATTCTGTTGTTTTAGATAGAAGCACATCATTTATTGGTGATGCTGTTTTAATAAAGTCAGGGCTGGTCTCACGCAACACGTCCAGTTTCTGACGCAGGGACGTGCGGCCAATTAAATTAAACCAACAAGAGTCACAGAAGCTGAGCGCGAGCTTCAGAGCGATAGATGCTTCGGGTTAACGGCACGATGTAAGTAGCTGGATATTTAATAATTACAAGTGTTTTACAAAAATGTTAAATGGCCGACAGTAATATCCAATGATGCATTACTTTCTCTATGGACGCAGACGAAAGTGTGAATCCTGTCTCAGTTCTGTCATTCTTCATTTTGTCAATTTTCTTGTCCCCCTCTAACTCTCACGTTTGGTTCTCCTCATTATCAAACTCCTCCTCGTGTTTTTCCTCCAAACTAATCTACCTTTCTCTCCCAATAAAATGGAACTCTAGTGTTGTCCAAAGCAAAAACATTGAAGACTAAGTTCGGGGACGTTACGTCATCGCGCAGTAAAGGCCGCCATCTTGTATGCTACACACAAAATGAGACGCTTCTGTAGTGCGCAGCGACAGGTACCCTGTCAAATGTCATATGGAACATTTTAATGAAGCGGTACATTAAATACAAACTTTAGCGACTACTCATGTAAGCAGAGCTTCCGTAGCATCCAAGAAGGGGGCCGCGATGACGACGTTTCCGGACTCTTATGGAGTATGAGGAGAGCACGTGAGCCCTCTATATTTAGTTTTGTTTATTTTTTCTCTCATCTCTTTATTATTTTATTATTGTTTAAGATATGGATATTACAATTGTGATATCATGTTATTTGTTATTATGTTATGAGCATTGTATGTTTGGTATATTTTGAAGTAACGTTAATAAAAAAAGGAGAAATGTTTTTTCACGTGATCACTTGGTGTTAAATGATTGCAGTGTTTTAAATGGCAGTATTTTTTTGTACAAGCTGATAAATGATGTCTAATGTAGTGAACTGTGTTGAGTGCTTTGCAAATGTGTGTAACAATAAAAAAAACTGTAACCAGTAACACCCAAGTAAGCTATGAGCTATATTTCATCAGCACTTAACAGGTGTTAAGATCGCCTTTAAAGGACAGAACTTCATATTCCTGAGAAACCAAAACCAAATGAGGAAATATAAACAATTTACTAAGTCATTTGTTTCATCCTACACTTTTCAGTAATGTGAATTTGTCAAGATGTGGAGAAATGAAAACCGACCAACACCAGCCGCAGGTAAGCTTTACTTTCACATTGTCTAAAATAATACTTGTTTGTTACTAGCATTAACTGGTTGAAAGAACAAATCAGTCTGTTGAGTTTTTTCTTTTTGTAGGCTCTCTCTCCATGCCTCTGGGCAATCAAAGGAAGATGAACAGGTTGCCTTTGACATCCAATCCCTCTGACAGTGAACATTTTTACCGTAAGATGGAAATCTCAGCTCTAAAAACAACTTTGCCATAATGATGAGTTTTAATAATAATACCTTCATATTGTTAGTGCAGCTGGAAGGCGCACACACATTTCACTGAATATACTGTACCGCTTATATTTCACTTTTTTTTTGTTTAGGTCAGAGCGGTCAGTGGGACCAACCAGTCTCTTGGCAATCTCAACAAGTCAACATGAAACCTTTTGTTTCACCTAGTATGGCAGGACATGGATATGCACCATTACCTTATCCAAAAAAGCCTGCTTATGTCAGGTATGCAATAAAACATATCCCAAAGGGTCTTAAAGCTGTGCTTTGTCAAATTAATTGTTTCCAATCAATAAGAAAGAACAATGTTTTCTTTTAGCATAAAACTGTGACTTAATAAGAACATTTATTAAATAGCCAAATAATTTCTATATTTTGTGTTCGTCATCACTTTACTTTCAGGTCACAGAACTGGCAACAAAGACCCCTAATGAAACAGGATTCTGTGCCAGAAGCTGGATTTCAGATTCATGGTGGTTTTCCAAGCAGCAGCTCCTCACAGCCCAGAGGGTCCAGCAGCTTCCAGAACCAAATTAACAGGCCAACAAATTCCTTCAGAATGCCTTACTTTCCTCAGCAGTGTAACCCTGCAGGAATAAACGCTGAAGATCCTGGAGCTCAGAGTCAGAGCAGAAGATGGAACTTCAGATCTACTGGACAGTCAGGCAGTGGAATGAGTACAAAAGTAAAGACGGACACCTCACAGGACCGAATAAACCCTCGGCGTCAGGTGTGTGTATCTTATTGTACAGAAAGGATAACACTGGATCTGTCAGATCTGTCATTATAATTCAGTTTTCTCCTTGTGATGATATCCAGGGCTAAAGAGATAGTTCATCCAAAAGTAAAAATCATGAAGCTGAAATATTTTTAATCAATAAAATGATTCTTACCACAAAGCTACCATATGTTGTTAGATGAAGTGCTTTTATTGTAACATTTACCAATGTGTAATAGGCAAAGATGTACAGTTATCATCTCATTATTTGTTGAGCTTTGAATTTCCTTACTGTTGGTTAGAAGCCTCAACGTGAGACATCACTGCGTGTCATCACTGCTGTTATTGAAGGCATGAAGCACTGGAGTCAGTATAAGAACAGAGTACCAATGCTCTTTGAGATTTTTGGTGAGGAGTCTGAATCACACAGATGTTGTTTTTTCTCTTTTAAGCTGTGTTTCTAACATAAGTGTCACTTTTCACAGCCACACTTGATTCTGCTGTTACGGTCGCAGATTATGGAGCAAAAAAATTCCTCATGAGGGATGGCAAAGATGTGGTCCAGTGTCTTTACTTTGAAAATGTGAGTCAGGAAAGTCTTTCCACACCGTTGACATATTTTAGTAACAGTTAAACATATTCCTGCTGTGCCTTTTTTATTTATTATTTTTTTCTCTTTAACCATAAATATCCAAATGTGTATTAGTAATTTACTGTCACAAATGTGGCAACATAAAAATGGTGAAAATAATTGTTTTGTAATAAAACCCACCAAATTACATAATCCAGTATGACTGAACACTGTCACGTGATGTTGTAGTGGGTTAGACATTGCAGGCATAAAGTCTATTATATGGTAGATACTGACAGTGTTTTTGTCCTATAGGATCAGACACTGCCCAAACTGATCCGGGGTCAGGCATATCGCTGTGTCGGGAACTACAGCAAGCAGACAGATACAATGACTTGTGTGTCAGTCCGGGCTGCATCACTGTCAGAGCAAAGAAATTCCCAGGAGGCTGTAAAAGCATCAGATGCAGAGATGAGAAATGTGCTGCTGGTTCTCAATGAAATATAACAAGTAACAGCGTAAATAATAAGTTAGTTAAGATTGAGTTATCTTAGTTGTGATGTTGTTTAAAAAAAAATGTAGTTACTTTGCATTGCGGTTCTGAGATGTAATTCATATACCTATAAAACTTGCTATCATTTTTAATTTAACTCCATTTTCTAATGATTACTTTATTTGCATTTACATTGTTAATTGGTGCATTAAAGGGAAATTATTATTACTTTATTAAAACCTTTATAAAGTTATATTGTAAGATTTATTGGTGTTCACTCAAAAGACAGATTTCCTAAGTTTAGTTTATGAAATGATTTATTACAAAGAAGAAACACGTAACATTTTTTTAAGGATTCAAAAGTTGAACACAACAATGAGGTAACATCTCAAAATATATCTTTCAAAAGGGAACCAACCATCTGCAAGAGGCCATGTTACAGAATTATTTACAACCAAAACATCACATTGGGAAAACCCACAGCACTAATCTACAAGTTCTACGCTCTACCAGTGGTCAGACTTCACATACAGTACATGATAAAAGATGAAAGAGTGCCTTTCACACAGCCGGTGTACTCCTGCATAACATTTAAAGGGCCGCTTATGTTCGACATTTAATGCCAGTTTAATGTTGTGCTCTGTTCACCAAGTATGTTTGTGTATTATAGGTAAACTTGGCCCACACAGAACTTGCACATTTTCAAAAAAAAATCTTTACATGCCATAATCTGAAGCTTTCAGCTACCAGTAAAATTGTAACGCACTCAATTTAAAGTTTTATCAACAATATTGCCAGATTATGCCGATATCGCCCAAATCGAAAATGCGAAAAATGCACATTTTCACATTGAACATCACATTCTGTCTGGGCCAATATATCTAAAGTACACACGATAAAGATAATCACCCTTTTCCTAAAATTTGGCCAATGCAAGTGACAATGTTTAGCATTAACACAACAGTAAAAGTGAGCCGAGTGCAGGAATGACCCAAGTTGAAGCTTTAGCTTCACTGTATTGCTGTGCCAGGTGAAAATGCATTAGCACATTAACTTAATTTGAACATTACAAAAAACATACCTAAATAATAGGTTAACCACGAGAAATCAAGACAATTGTTTGTCTTAACTTGCTATTCATCATTTTTTTGCTTTTAGAATTTTGTTTACTTGTAATCCCTAAAAACCCAACCGAACGAGCTTGGCATAGAGCAACTGTTAATCTCTTTCAGTTAAAACACACTCCTAATCATCATTATAGATGAAGACACACAATCGCATGACATTAATATAACGAGAGATTTTACAAAACGTTTCAGTAAGTAGGTAACCTGATGAAAGGTACTTAAGTCTTAGCAATGATCAAAAGGCACAAGTTGGTTAGAAGTTGGTATTTTCCAAGAACATGTAGTCTCAGTGTTGACTACTTAACCCAACTTCTCCAAATCCTCCTGATTTTGTTAAATCCTGAATAATTCAGCAATAGCAGGTATTACAGTAACCAAAGCGTGAGGAGGCTTCGCATTTCCCATTCCTTCAGGAAATGGTGTACGTTTGGAGAAATGCGTTAATGTACTTTGTTTTATTTATTGGTTCTTCTCACTGTTAGGTCAACTATCAGATGTGAGCCATGTCAAAGTTTCTGGAGGGCTCTCAGGGGGTTTCATGACATGAGTGAGGAAAGTCATACAAATTCAGACAGAAGCCTGTGATGTTATTGATCATTTTACAGAGAATAAAAGGTTTAGCTAACGTAAGCCACAGTGTTGGTTCTCCAATGTTGAATGGATTCTGTATTAAACATTGATTCTGAAGGCAGTTTTTAGGTTCTTATAGGAGATGGACCAACTTTTGGCATATTGATCCATGTTTTCGGATCCTTTCAGGGATCCTGATGTGTTGCTTCTTTTCACAGCATGCCAACATGTTCATTAATATTTCAGTCATTAGTGCTTAGGGGGTCTTCCATTGAGAAAAAACCCTGGAAATAAATTATAAAGACAGGGAAAAAATACCAAAATCCATATAATCCTCTTCAAACTCATTTCTCTAAAGAAATAAAGAGTTACATCTTCAGTCCTTCTTCCCAGCGACATCATCATGACATCACTGCTCTCAACCACTGCAAAATAAGACTTTGCAGCGCGTTCAACATCAAAACAATCGCTTCATTGTTATTATGGCTGATCAGGGTGTTTATTTCAGGTGGTGGTCTTCAGTGCTCTATAAAAGGGTGGGCAGCGGGGTGGGCGACAGCTGCTCTTTGGGGGCGTACTTGGCGAAAAATGGCAGGAAGAGGGTGAGCATGACACCCACGATAGCCAGCATGTAGCCCCATCCGATCTGGCACTCCCCGGCGTAGTAGATGTCCGAGTCTCCACAGAAAGACTTGACCAGGTTGGAGTTGAGGCCAAACGGGTAAACCAGCAGACCGGATGCCATAATGAACACTAAAGCAGAAAGAGACAGAAGTAAATGAATCAATTATTGAAGTATTACTTGGTAATAACCACAGAACAATATAGATGAATTAGATACAATTTTAACTTCATTATCATTTAAACAAAACACACATTAGTTGTATTAAAAACTAAACGTACAAATACTATTTATATTGTGATTTTACACTTTGAAATGTGTAAATATGTAGCTTATCTTATTCAATCCGTACAGAAAGTGACAACCACAACCAGAGTGGTTTGAAATTAGATTTTTATTTAACAAAATATGATATATTTAATCTAATAAGAACATGCTTTAGTAAATTTTTACATTAAATAGGCCTTTCAATGTTTTTCAAAAATCGTTTGACAATTACCAGCAAAATTATTTAAGAGACATTCAGTTTATTATGATACACAAGATGTTATGATTAAGAAATATACAGAAATAGCTTTGATTAAACAATGCAAATCAAAAACACAAAATCATTACGAGAATTGGCCATCATTATTATTATGTATTATAGGAATTAAAACCCCACAGCATTTCTGACGTATCAAAAGGAACTGTAATAGCAACTAAAATGCTGAAGGTGGTAGTAGAGATCTGTCTACAAACGGATTGAGCCAAAACTCTCATTTAGTATCACAGTAGCCAACGGATTTAAATTTTGCCTTGGAAATACAGTAGCAAACACACCAGCACACAAAACCACCAGCTCACAAATGTCTGATATCAAAATTCACCGGATGATGGCTGGCGGTCCGTCCATGATGAGGAAGAAAATCCATTAGGAGAGCAAGTCCTAGTCGATCACTCTTAGCATATCAGCCACTGCTCATGTTAGCGTTAAATAATCTGATGTCTATCGAATCTAAAGATCCATTACTAGCCAGGCCTGGGCTGCTGAGGAAATGCATTGATGAGATCTGGTTGCACCCACTGTCCATACTGGCAAATGACTGTAGTGAAAATGTGCAAAAAGGTTTGAAGTTCTGTCACCAAACTTCTATATGTTCATTTAAAGTATACAACAATGGCGGCATTCTGTTATTAGTATTATATGTAAATGTGTGTAATTGCATACATGGTCTTATTCCTTAATTTCCTCGACTGCATTTGCCTTCAGGTTAATGGACCCAGCTGTGCCTCCGCTGGCCTGTGTTTATTAGAAGAGCCTTGTTCAACAGCAATGTGTTTCAGCTAACTTGCCAAATAAAGACCTAAATACAGTAAAAATGTAGATACTGGTAAGGGTCAACCAGTACATCAAGGTAAAATTGACACAGTTTGCTATAATGATACTGTTTTTTATTATTAATAATGTTATATACTGTAGTTCATCACACCTCAGCTGTGACCATATTCACAATGTGTACCTTATTCCTTAAGTATATCATGCAAGTATAGTTTGATGACTTTGACTTAAACATTTTATAAGTCGCTGATACATGCAGCATTTGTTATCTGTCATATTTTCATCCTCAATACCAATACTGAGCAACAGAACCTCATTTCTCGCTGTCAGGGTTGACTAAGCACACATAAACGTGACTTGAGGCCGCTGCTGTATCTGTGACAAATGATTTGATGATGAAATTCAGTGAATAGTGTAATAACACTTCTGCCCGCCCTTCATTGGCATTTGCCTTTAGGATTTAAACCCTGAATCTACCCACCCAAGACAAGACGGTCTGCCCCACTGCCACTCATTATGGCATGTGTCACTGGACACGATGAGGTCAGCATCTCTTTGACTGATAATGCTGTATGGCTTCATCACTCTAAGAAAGAGTTGACAGGGCTGGCAACCAACTAACCAACTGTGCGATCCTACAGCATTAAAAAAACACACTGATTTTAGGATGTAATCCCTTTTCTGGAGCATCAGGTAAAAGGTCTTTTATGATTTATGACTTCTTTTCGACCCTGTGGACATTTCGAAAATAAACTCTATCGGAACACACTTTTCACACTCTTGATAGTTCATTTTGGTGCACTATCACTGTCCAACAGATAATTTTGTACGTCATTTCCACCACATCTCAATGGGTTTGCATTTGAATTCCATGCTGGAAATAGAGCTGCTTAAATATGACAAAAATTATTTTGGCCAATATCTTGGGATCACGATTATGTAACATGTTTGTTTACTTTTGAAACAACATAAAAAATAATAATTGTGATTAATTACGATTAATTGCCTATCCCTAGCTACAAAATATCCGATTCCTATCTATGGCGAGCTTAATTCGTCTAAATGTACACAATTAAATTTCATAATTTGACAAAATTGACAAAAACTTGACTACATTTAAAAGCATATACAAAAATACACATTTTAATATGTTTTTAAAAAAGCAGCAAAGAAGTTCACATTTTGACCAACCAACAAAACTAGTATATACACTCTAAAAACAATCCGAAAAATAAAGCACAATATACTGTATTAATATGAAGGAATTTTCTGTATTAATTTTTTACAGTTGTTTTACCTGTATTTTACATTTTGCGCTGCATTAAATTACATTTTAGCATTAACAGAAATGTCCATAAAATAAAGGAAAATGTACTGGTAATTTATTTTTACGGATTTATTTTTTACAGTGTATCTCATTAGGCATGAACTCAGGATTTGGGGAAATAATGTCATTTCTAATAAGTATGGTTCAAGAGTTTTGAATATAAACATAAAAATCATTAATGCCCAGATGTTGAAGGAAATCTATACATTTAGGATGAGCAATTCATAACTGTATAGATTTATTCTGTAAAACGTCTTCAGTGGAGCAGAGACCAATACAACTACCTGTAAAACTGAAAACTTTACGGATATAAACATGGGAGGGACAGGTAAGTACGGAAGATTGGAATCTCTAACATTCTCTGAACTGTGGATGAGTATTACTACCACTACAACTCCAGACAAATAAATGGCAAGCAAAACTTTATTACACATAATTCTCTTGCTGATTCGGGACGTCATCCAACAACGGTCTGATTTAGGGGCCTGTCTCGGAGCCGTTGGCAGGCAGACTAACTATTCCCTAATGCATTTCCAGTTAATGAGACATCAGTGAAAGCCACTCATATCGAGTCAGAGATCCTCTCAGAGACTGCCTGCATCTCTGTTCCTTCAGATGACACTTAACTTCTGTCTCGGCTCAAAATGAATTCACACTAGGACTGAGATTTGATTGGTTAGTACTATGAAGGGCAGGGGACTCTGTTGAGAACAAATCCGCACAGATCCGCCTGTTGGGTCTGACGTCATGCGCCACCGCTTCCAGGTCCAAACACTCTATCAGATGCCAAAGGCAAACAACAAACAAGGCTGTGCTGTAAACCTACACAAAATCAGGATACCGGCTGGCGTAAGGGCGATTTTAATTTATGGACTAATCCTTTAGGTTGCCTGCCTTTGAATCAGCTGATGTCTTACAATGCTGCCTCCATAGGCAACTAGATTTGCATCAGAGCATGTTTGTCTACAGCATGTTGTAACAGGCTCGATCAGTTGGAGATCACTGTCTTTCCATGATTACAAGCACCAGCATTTCACAAACTAAAGAGAAACAAAAAGAAAAATCCAGTCTAAATCCAGTGACAAATGTTGCCATGCTTGTCTGCTCTGCCCTATGAACCTGCTTTGAAGCCGGCAGCCTGCACATTGAACACTGAAGACACATTTACATGTGCACATTAAACAGATGTGGAAACCTAGTATTCAACACATGCCTGTTCTTCAGAAATCTGGGTGATGTGTGCATGTACTATAATTGTCAAGGGACATGGCCACACCTCAGGTCAGACATACTTTTCTAAGCAAGCAGACTTGCCATTTTCACTTATAAGACAATAGAACAGGGAGTAAATGCCACAGACGTACATTGAAGGAGGCACTTGAGCTAAACTACAGCAGGGACCAACATATCACAGAGACATGACAGTGGATTGTTTTTACTTTGACCAATATGCAAATATCTGGCAACCACCCAAATTTATACTCATTTGCACTACTGTTCTGCATAGTCTAATTTATACTGTACATATCCATCAGTAAATCTCTGTTTTTAGTAAATAACCATCTGTATATAATGTTCATAGTACATTCCCACTTGTAAATTCTTCATAATTTTTGCTTTATTCTGTATTTATGCACAACTGTATATCCTGCACTTGCTTATTGCACTTCTGGTTAGACCTAAACTACATTTCGTTGCCTTGTACTTGTACATGTGTAATGTAAATAAAGTTAAATCTAATCTAAAAAATTTGCCTATATAGACAGTTTCATCAGATGCACACGTCTGGGCCAAAGTTAACTAATGACTAATAATATATCTATTGAACTATTTATAACTACTATAACTATTTATAACTTCTATAACTATTTATATTGATTTTATTATATCAATGTTAATTTATATTCATATTTTATTGTATAATATTTTAATTAAATAAACCTTTTGTTGAATGGTTTGTGTAACTTAATTTTAGCCAAGTAATGGTAATTATTTTACTGGTAACCCAAAATAATACTAACTAGACTTTTAACTTTTAACTTGCTAGTAATGTCATTTACTTGTTATTTCTTTTGCTTGTTATTAGAAATAATCTGCAAGGACTCTTGTTTATGATGTTGCTTTGAATCCGTCTATAGGAATTACTTGGCAACCCATAAGAATTAAAAAAGAAATCATGAGATTTCTTTAGCATCTCAATTCATTCTTCTAGGCATTCATGAGATTAAAATGAGAGCACATGGAAACTTTTGCTTAAGTCTATTGTGTCTCAAATGAGAAAAAGATCCTGAAATCTCACAAATGCCTCTATTAGCGTTTCAGATAAGATCTTGATAATGTCACAAACTCAACACAGATTTGCCAAGTCTGCATGTACATTTATGTACATTTTTGTCTTTTTAGCAATTTTGTTATGAGCCTTTGTCGTTATATGATTAATTTGTTTATTTTTATTTTCCTGTCATGGCCCTGTTTTGCCCTTTGGGAATTTGTGTTCAGCTGCACCAGTTAAAACTACTACCGTTGAAATGAATGGGAATGTTTATTATGTTTTTCCAGGAACTATAGATCTTGGTACAGTATAAATCACTGAGAAAGAGAAACATTCATTTTCATGCCACAATGAGCTAATTACACTATTAACACTATAACTCCCCAATTATGACAAATTACTATAATTTACCAAAACAGAAAACACACTGATGATAGACATGATCCCAGCTCACTTTTCATTTTTCTCTCAATGTTATGTGTCATATACTTGTGCTAAAAAATAATCAAACAATATCACAAGCACATTTATTTTACAAAGACACTCACATACTATACATCAAATGATCTTAATATTTTTAACACAACCATATTTAAATAACCCCTAATTACAATTAAATATACTGTAATTTGGCATAACTAGAAAAATGCATATTTGTAATAAAAAAATACCAATACTAAGAAAAAAATATACTGTACTGTATGCACTGCAAAATGCTGGTTTGTTTTCAACCCATGGATTCAGCACCTGCCGTTGCCAAGTCAAAAATTGCATCCAACGCTCTGTTGCCAATTCAAAAACAGCCCAACAAACAACAGCCTGCGCTGTTTCTCGCTCCGACTGCAAATCAGCACTAAAGTCTGTACTGAAGTTAACAGTAGCAAAAGTGTCATGAATACAGAATACAGAAAATTGCATAGTGTCTGTTTCCAATGTAAATAAATTTAAAGGGCTAGAATAATACGAGACCAGTATAAATATATAAAAGTCTAATAAATCTTTGTTTGCCGGCGCTGCTCGCGTTTATTTGCTGGCATGCATGTGAATGATGAAGCGAGTGACATACAGCATATGCTGAGGGCCTCCACCGAAGCCCAGAAATATTGTTTAATTACGCCTCTGCAAAGCTGCTATACATCAAAATGACTTTTTATAGCACTGTTCTCGCTTTTGTTTTACATTTTTGTCTTGAACTCTGTTGCGTCTCTTTGTTTTATTCTCTTTCATAACAGAGGTAAACCGAGGACCACAGGCTGCCACTAGAATTCAAGGGGTGTGGGACAACATGATAAAGTGGTATAGAAATGAACTTAAGTTATCAATTACACTTTTAACTTTAAACATTTTATGCTATCGTGCATCATTTATAATAAAATTTATTCCAAAAAGTAGATCTAAAATGTATATCTCGAATACTGTACATCAACAAAATCACACATCACTATAGCGGTGTCAGACTTTTGGACCTCATACACACACACACACACACACACACACACACACACACACACACACACACACACACACACACACACACACACACACACACACACACACACACACACACACACACACACACAAATACTTCCATCACCCTGCAGCTCATTTTCACAAGCGAGTCTCAATAATGCCAGGTGGAGATGTGGCAGGCGCAAAACAGACATCTCTTGGAAATTGCTATTCATTGGGGGTGGACCGGGAGCTATTTCCATTTCCCTTTGCAGGCGGGCAGTTGACCCTGTGCACCACCTTACTTTCTTTCTTTCTCTCTTGCTCTCTCTCTGTCTTTCTGTCTGTCTCTCTCAATCACACAGAGAAAGAGAGTGGAGCATCATCTTCAATGTCCGATATTGCTTTACATTCCCGGCTCGGCAGATACTCAGAGCTCTGTGTACGTGTAGTTGAATGTGATACAGTGCAGTAAGCTAGGCATTTTCAATATGAAAGCTGGGGAAATAAAATATAGTTTTCTATCTAAGACAGATGCTGAAATGCAGAAAATGTAATTATGCTGCGTATATTATGTTGTATAAAGCGGAGAACTCAAGGTATGGGGACTGTTGCAGGCAGTCTCTAATAACTGCATTTGTCAAATTCCAGCGAGACAAGCCTGATTTTCAGAGCTCACTACAATCATAATTACATCTGAAGTGTTTACTGTCTGTCTGACTCATTCACTATAAGGGTTATCAAAGCGAGAGAGAGAGAGAGAGAGAGAGAGAGAGAGAGAGAGAGAGAGAGAAAGCACAAAACAGGATAAAAGCTCAACGAAAGAAAGTGTGAATAAAAGTGTGCTTAACTGTGAAAGAGTGTTAAAGTTTAGACATTTGAAGGTAGCAAAACCCTTGACAAACACTATCTACAGGCATATGTTTCTTTGCGAGCTGTAGGTTAAGCAGCTCTTCAATAGTCCAGGTGTGAGTAACATTTATTTTCCATTTTAAAGCTTTAAACCTGAAATTAAGGCTTTTCAATGAAATAAGAGTACAGGCTTTTGCGAATACATCCATGTAGTAAAAATCCATTGGTGTTGCATTATAGATGCCGCTACTTTTGATCATCGGGACATTGCGGTGCTATGGGTGTACATTATTTAGGCCACTGGGATGCATATGCACATATAGAGGCAGACTTGCTAACCTACACACTATAATGAGTAAATTCCATCATAAATCAAACCTCACACATAATCCCAGTATGTGCACACAGCCATTTAAAACGGATCATCTGCATTCATGAATTCATGAGGTATGGGATTTGTGGAGCATGTTTTAACTGGTCATATGCATCAATGTAAATGGTCAGCCAGTCACCTGAATAAGACTGAGGAGCTATGCATTGATAATTCAGTTTAAGACATACTTGAGCACTACACATTCATCTCTGTGTCATAGACCATCTATCTTCATAATTGCTTTTACTAGCAGGTATCCATTCACACTGTAACATTCACTCCAGTTACATGGGAAATATAGGGTTAAATGTTGAGTTGAAGACTTATTTTAAAAAAAATCTATCTTTGTTTTTATTTATGATTTCAATACATTGTTCTATAATAGTTTAGTATTATTGTAATGCGGTAAAAAAATATTGTATGAGAGTAATAATAATCGTCATTAAAATACAATTAAATCAAATTAAACCATTTTAAACTTAATTTTTATGATTACCAAGTCTGTGTACAGGTACAGTAGATCAACAATACAGTATACAAAGGAATTCATCCAGGTGTAATGATTAAATTAGAGCTAACAGGCAGAGCTATAGTCAGACATGTTTGTCATGCTTTAAGCCGACTAATTTACTCAACTTGAGTCTCAGAAGCCCAGTTTAACCGAGAGTATATGGCATTCAGTGTGTGTGTGTGTGTGTGTGTGTGTGTGTATGTGCAGATGGTTCATCTCAAGAGAATATAGTCTGTCAAAAAGACAAAAGATACACACCTGAGCACTGAGCTACCATTAATATGTCTGGGAGTGTGCATAAGGTGGGTGTCTGGTTCTGTTGCTATACTTTAATGCATATATATGAATATATGACTGATATTTTTTAATCCAGATTCAATCACCCAGGCATCCCTGAGTTTATATATATAGATATATAGATATGTATATACACATCTGGACTGTATGAATTTTTAAAAATGCACATATCTATCAGAATATTTTTGTATTTAGTGCGTGTGTGTGTGTGTGTGTGCGTGTGTGTGTTTGAGGTGGTTTGAATGGTAATGAATTTTTTAGGGGGCAGACAGTTCCTGCAGAGCTACAGTGATAAAACTGGGGTCTATCGTATCTGCGGCCCCACCGGAATTAAGATGAGATAAAAACCATTCCCATCTCCGGCTTCAGGACCAGCAGGGGGCCAACAGGGTCGACAGCTGTCTGAATGAGAGACACACGTGGGAGGTAAAGAACAGCTAGACAGGACAATGGGAAATCATATCTGATAGATCTGAGAACAAGAGAACATTTATATTTACAGTGGAGTCCAACATTATGATGCAATGATGCAAATATGACCATTTGTGACATTGACCATGTCAACTTCTTTTTCATGGATCATCAGGGTTTATGCAAACTGAGTCCATGCCAGTTTGAGTGCAAGCTGTCATTAAAGACCGTTCTAAACAAAATAAAGATTTAAAGGGTTTGTGCACCCAAAAATACAAATAATGTCATTGCTTATTCACCCTCCCAGTCGTTTTGTGTTCATACAATGGAAGTCAATGGCGGCCAATGTTGTTTGGTTACCAATGTTCTTCAAAATATCTTCTTTGGATTTTCGCAGGAGAATATGCAGCTTTGGAATGACACGAGGGTGAATAAATGATGAAAGAATTTTCATTTTTGGGTGAATTATCCCTTTAAGTAAAATCCATTGGAGACTATTGCTAACATCTATGGCATCTCGATTTAAATAAAAACTCTCATACGTGTCTCCTCTAGTTCATCTATAGAATTTATAGAACATCTATAAGTTACCAGAGAATTTATATCTCTCTAGCGAATAGAGAGAGAATGTATTTCACTATACATCTCATTTGATTTTATATCCAAGATAAACTTGATACTAAAAATAATAGAGTCACTTGAGCTGAAATGAAAGTGTAAATATTTCTCAAATTCATATTAATGTTTTACTTAAAAATTTCACTTGAATTATAATGAATACAAAACAGCATTTGTACTGATGGTCTCCTTAGTGAAAGCATTTGTTTTGATAGAACAGATATAACATGGTACACAACAGTGAATGTTCAGCCATGCTCAGCTATCACGGCACTCTGAATACACCTTATAAAACCTAGCAGAACGCACCGAACGATTCAGTTCGCTGCCGATCCGCCGGATGGGTGGTTTACCTGTTCAGACAGTGTGGATATCCAATCAACACAACTCGCTGAACACAACATACACAAACATAGTCCACAGTGACGATCTCTGGCCGTCTAAATGATAATCTGTTGAACTGAAACTAAATAAGAAAACCTATTTACATGAAATAAGACAGCATGAATGTCTTCATCATTAAAATGAAATACAAAAAAGTATGTGATGTATTTTCAATAAATGTGTTAACATTATGTTCAATGACTGTTTATTATTACTTTATTTAGGTCAGTGGTGAAAAAACTACCAATATTTTTGAATTATATGATATTAAAAAACGATTTAGGTAAGAGCTGCTGGTTTAATATATGATTTTTTGTATTGTTGGATGAAAATGTACCCGCAGTCGAAGAATGACCCAAATACTCTTTATGCTTCTTCACAGTCTTCATTGTTCATTGTAACCCCACCTGTCTGCCAAAACCCACAATCCCCCTGAGCTGCTCCTGTCTGTGGTCTATTCTTCCTGTTAAACTCTGCTGCTAATGAACACTTCAGAGAGACAATATGACCACGCTGAGCCCAAACCACAGACTGACACAACACACCAAATTCAACATCTGTCTGATTTTCATCAATCCCAGGTAAATTCAGCACACAAAGCACCCTCACAAACACAAATGTAGTTGTTTTTGTATCTTGATACAACTTCCCATTGACTTCTATTCTTTACTTGGAGCTAATTATCATTTCTGTTCCTAGTGCCACCTCTACTCGTACAGAATACTTTTGCATATGAAATATGAATTTTGATAATTAAACGGTTTTCCTTTGGATTGCAAGATATCCTGGAGATATTTGGTCTTCACAATATATCTAATAATTCACACAAAAGAATTGGGTCACCCTATATAATAAACAGTTTTGATGACTTTAGTCATTTTCATGAGTACCATATATCATGATATTCTATGGAACTGTGTGCTTCTAATTTAATAGCAACAGTTTGGGAAGAGCCCTTTTCTATTCCATCATGACAATGACCTTGTGTTAGAGACAAGGTTCAGAAAGAAAAAAATGTGTGGAAGAACTTGACTGGTCTGCCATAAAACCAAGTCCCGAACCCAGCTGAACACATTTGGTGTGACTTTAAATGCAGTATTTGAGCCAAAAACTCATCACTTGTACACAGGGGTACAGCCAATTTGGAACAGAAGAAACTGTTGCAACAGAAAACTCCTTACAATGCCATTTGTAGAAATGCAATTTAAAACTGTTTCAAAAGCCCCTTTTCCTGTCCCAAAATGACGACTCCTGTGCACAAGTCATTGGTGTTTGGTGATGAGTTCTTTGCTCAAAGTCTGCATTTAAAATGACACCAAAAGGTGTTCAGTTGGGTTCAGGACTTGGCTTTATGCAGACCAGTCAAGTTCTTCCACACTGACTGAATAAAATGATTTCTTTCTGAACCTTGTCTCATACACAGGGCCATTGTTATGATGGAATAGAAAAGGGCTCTTCCCAAACTGTTGCTATTAAATTACAAGCACACAATTCTATAGAATATCATGATATGCTGCAGCCTTAAGATTTGTACTCATGGAAATGACTAAAGTCATCAAACCTGTTTATTAGATAGGGTGACCCAATACTTTTGGCAATATAGTGTAGATAACAACAACAGAACGTGATCGCGAATGGATGGAGGGGGAACCAGAGCGGGGCCACCAGATTTTTTTACGAGTTTTAAAGGTCCAGTGTATGAGATTTTGCAGCATCTAGAGGTGAAGTCGCGAAATTGTAACCAACGGCTCACTCCACCACTCACCCCACCCTTTTGAAGCACTACGGTGGTTAACACAGGACGAAGATGTCGTCATGTGACCCAAAAAGTTAAAAAACTACTGTTTTAATTGAAGATTAATAACACACTGTTATGTGTGTAATCGGTAAAATTCAGATCTCTCTGTTACAAACATTTTCAGTTTAACTATTGTTTGGACAACATATGTGCTCACGTTCATTTCTAGAGAAGTAGAAGGTTTTTTTTATATTACGTTAAGTGCTTACAGAAGAGGTGGGTCTTCAGCTGTTTTTTTGATCCAGCTGTCCTGATGGAAATAGGAAGATCGTTCCACCAGCAGAGAACAGTGAAACTAGTACATCATTTCACACAAACACACCTTTAAGAGAACTGTCTTGTATTGGATCTCCCAGCTTTCATCCCCAATGCTAAAGATGAGATAAAGAGCTTGTATGAACAAAAACACTTGGCTTTTTCTTTTCTTCTGTCTTTTGTTCTTGTTATCCTCAGGACAGCACATCATGTAAACACTAGTACACCACAAGGACAAGCTAAAACAAAAATATCCTCAATATTTTTTGCAAAATAATTGATTTTACTTGTCTTTTATGTTTTAAATATGAGCATGTTACAGGTAAAAATGCAAAGGAAAAGAGCCAAACACAATTACAGTACATATTTTCCAAGTATTTCCAGACCGTTTACTCCACAATATTTTAGATAAACATTGTTTCTGATGTTTTCTGATTCTGTTTGTGTGTGTGTGTGTGTGTGTGTGTGTGTGCGTGCGTGTGTATCAGAGGGTGACAGGGTGTAATTTCCTGTCATCTCATGGCTATGATGTTAAGATGAGGTGATTTCAACCATGAAGGAACACAAGGAACACAATGATGGGTGTTCAGAGAGGGGTCATAGAGGGTCTTTCAGAGAGATGAGAGAGTGGCAACATGGTCTAGTCTAAACACGCATACAGTACACACAGCGGGGTGAGGACCATGTCCGCTAAAATCTATAATCCTTCACCCGAGTTACTTTGGTTTATAATCCAAGCTATATATCTAAAAAAAAGCTGAAGGGGTTACGTCTCCCGGAAATCCCGTGGAACCTATCAGATGATGACTTTGAACTCGCTAAAGGGTTACCAAGAAATTCAGCCAACGGTCGGTGGGCGTGACGTCTGAGGCTGAGACTAAGTTGCTACTAACAACAGACAAGCCTATATTTACAATATAGCACCTCCTCTCATATACAATATAGCACCAAATAGAGTACACAAAAAGCTATTCAAAGTCAAGTGAATTGCTTTTGGATCCAAGAGGGTAGGATCTGACAAACCGGTCTGGACATCTGTTCTCATAGGTTCTTCTAACAACAACAGCGAAAATAATTTACTTAGGTGTTGTTACTACGCATACTATTATTAGGTGTTGGACACAAAGCTCATTTTGCATACTGATTTTCGCATACATGTACTATAAAGTATGGAATGTGTTTTTCTGCAAGATGGTGTGGCTCTCTAGGAATGGATCTATATAGCTATTTCTATATAGTTATTGCAGCCTCCCAATTGGCTGGATTACACGAACATGATCCTTCCAATCCTCATTACAACATTATTTAGCATGTGTGTGTAACTGACAGCTGTGTGCCTACTGGCCTGTATTGAAGTCACGCACTTTGCGGCCCGATGTCATTAGGAGCTATCAGCACCGAGCGCCGGGGCAGATCTAATGGAGCTTTTATCTGTCAGCCAGGTGTGTGTGTGTGTGTGTGTGTGTGTGTGTGTGTGTGTGTGCGAGCTCAAGTGGGCTCTTGGGAGAGACACCGGTGGAGAAATTATAACACTCACTGGTGAAAATCACAAACACATATAGAGTGATGTATATGTACACACACGCTGACTAGCCTTACGCTATATGCACACAGGTCTTGTGGATGTCACCGCAGTACTTCTGAACAGATTTATAGACTGCCAAAACAAACTAAACGCTGTGACCCTGTCAGACAGAATAGAGACGAACCACTGTGAAAAACAGTATGTGGAAGTGCACGCTCTTTGCTTCCACTATTTAAAAATCACGGTGACTGATGTTGGCAGGTTTACATATATCGCAGCCACCGCACTAGCCGTTATTTTTAATCGCAGGAGATGTAGGCAAACCCCTAGAGCGACCATGTATGAGGTGTTTCTGGAAGATTATAGTATGCGATTTCACATCTTTAAACAATGATCATGTAATTTTTACATACACACTGAACAAAATCTGTTGGATTAACATAAAAAATACGTACATCGATTACAAATACTTTTTATATGTAAAAGTTTCATAGCTTTCAACTAAAATATTTGTAGTGTAACATAAATATTTAATGTGACATTCCTTTTTTTTTTTTTTTATCTTTTCCATATAAAGTTAACAAAGCAAAACCTCCCTCAACCCAAGCAAAGGCATCCCTTTTCAGAACCACAAAACTCAAAAATAAGCACCAACAAGTGTTTCTCTTTACTGAAGAACACATAAAACAACACTTAAAAAATTACTCTTCAATGCATTGCTTTGCGGCCCCCAAATAAAATAGAATATTAAATTAATCAAAATCATATTCAGTTATACAATCATGGAAAATCAATTCTTTTGGTGGTGGGCTTATTTTTTTAATATTTGATTGCATAAAATGTATGATACATTTCTATATTTCATAAAATGCTACAAAATCTATGGCCATCCATCTTGGGGCCATCCATCTTGGGGCCCACCCAGGGGGCCACAACACCCTGTTTGAGAACCACTGGATTAAGTTACTGAACTGAACATTATGACTGAACTGAACATAAAAAAAATCATGTTGTGACACTTGAAAAAATGTGGACAGTAGCAAAATGCATCTTTTTCAGTGCAGGTGACCTGTAAATTGGAGTAAATTGCTTCCATTGGAGTTCTTTTTCTAATTGCCTGAAAACCACATGACACATGCGCACTTTTTTCAGCAATATGTTTGTACGGCATTAACAGGTTTCAATTCGCAATTTCAATTTGCGCAAATTGAAGGGTAAACGCAGCTCACGTCAGCATAACAAGATTCCAGAAGTTTCATTTATGGGTAAATGTCTCCTTTATTTGAGTGGATTTTGATGAGTGTGCATTGGCTGAGAATAGAGGTAAAAAAAACCCTCATGAACAAAGACATGATAAGTTTGCGTGTGTGTATTTAGAGAAGGTTATTGAGCATTCAAGTCCTTCTAAAGAGCCTGCCACAGCACTGTGGACTGTAATGATAATCTATGTCTGCAGTGAAGAGATTAGATTACACTGTTTGAACTGTCACTTGGCATCATTAAAATCAAATCAACCTATTAAGCATATTGATAGGCCTTTAGACACACACACACACACACACACACGCACACACACACACACACACATGGAGCATCACAAAAAGCCCTTATTAAATGACCTAGAGTAGACAGAGCCACATGTCTTGTTCTACATGGTCGCCCGGCCCATGCTGCCTCTCTCATCTCTAATGCATTAGTAATTAAAACGTAGCAGCCGTGCACCAGTGTGTGTGTGACACAGCACATCTGTGGTATAGATTACCTCCTGTGCTAGGCGCTCAAATTCCCCTCCGAGAGAAAAACATTTAGCGGGCGCTTCCAATCCATAACTTGCAATGCATCATGGGGTTTGCGTGCATCTGTGTACACACGCGAGGTGCGCGTAAGGTCACAGCATGCGTGTGTGGACACTGTTGTTCGTGAGACCATCAGTAAATATCCCACTGATCCATGAGCCGCTGCCGCCCCAACAGTTCAAATATTTCCATTGACCACCTCCGTGTTTGAGTGGGAGAGTTCTCCTGAATAAACAGAGTGTGTGTGCGAGTGCATCTCTTACACAGTTAATGAGGTTAAAGTTTAGATGTCCAAACCGTATTGTGAAATTGTGTTTGCAGTTGTATCTGATGGATTTCTCACTATACAAACATACTGCAACAAAAACAGCTACAGTAGCTTATATGTGATGTCATTACAACCACCTGCTAATGGCAGGTGAAATGAGAACATTTAGCGGTTCCTGTTTTTTTTCTTGTGTCACTGGCAGCATACAATAGTTTATCTAGAGTGCCGAAATTTTTCACTGAGGTAAATCCAGTATAATAATCAACCATGATGACTTTGTAGACACTTTATTTAGACAAAAAAAAATGTAGTCCTGTTAGCTTAGCATTTACACTGTATTTTTTTAACACCAGATACTTTAGATACTGAAGTTAAAGGCATACGGCTTTTATCATTCTTAAAGAAACTACTGGTCCTATCCCACTAGTACCTTTGACATTGTAGTGATGTTCATATGTGTTCAACTTAAATAAAATACACAAAATGTAAGCAATCTTTAAATAATACTTTTACTCATAAAGAATAAACACTACTGTAGTTAAAGGGTCTGCAAAGGTCTGACATCCTGAGTTCAACTATTATATTGACTTTGTCTCCACTGTTACATCAAAACGTAACATACTGTAGATAATATAGACTATTGTCTGGGATAGAGACTATGAAGGATGTAGACTATTTGTATTGGATGGACCGCCATCACATAATTCCTTTATTAGATTGAACAGCTTCTGAAGGTAAGACCCATTGATTTTACCAATATCACCAATCCACAGAGCAAAGAGACACCTGACAGTGTGCCCATGTTTCACATACACACATCTATAACCGCCACGTGTCAGACACATAACAGCATGCAGACATATGAAGACAAAAGATACAAAAAAATGATTTTTCACTTTTGCTTGATCTCTTCATCTCTCTCTTAAGAAAACGACATGTCCCAGTGTGTTCTGTAAAAAAGGCTTGTAAAGTAAAAAACAAAAGATGCAAATGTTTTTTTCTAATCTTGTATCAATGGGAGATTAAATGAAAACAGCTGGAAATTAACCGACGGGGTTTGAGGTGTGTTGGGGTAAGGGTGGACCGATATTGGTTTGATCAGTATATATATATATATAGATTTTAACCAAAAATCACACTTTTCTATATAAGTGCTAATTGATTTATAGGTTCAACCAATAAATGGTGCCATTTCAGACATCACCCAACAACAAATCTCCAAACTTCGGTTCCCCTCTCTTCCACCTGTCATCCTCTCCACCTTATGGTGTATATACAGTACAAAGCAAGAACATATGTAATATCTTTAAATACATCAGAAGAGTACAGAAGAAAGTCTCTCACTCCTGCTTTTGTCCTTCTTGTAGCCTTTAATATCACTAAAGGTTTTAGGTCATGGGTGTTTAATAATTCAGTATCCAGCTTTTCAACAGCTCAGAAACGTCAGCACACAACCCATTAACAAGCCATGAATTATTTCAATCTTCACATCTGTCCACAGCCCACTGTGAACACACACACAGACACACAATCTGCCTAATGGCCTTACTCGAAACATTTCTTCTGTCTGTTTTTCAGCTGTGCACAGCTTCTTGCACTACTGCGTTACAGTGCGTACTGTATATTCAGGTCTGATCTGACCAGACTTTCAGAGGTCTCGAAACAAAAATATTTTTTGGTTTTAATGCAAAGTTATCATAAAAAGAGAATGATGAATTCCTTTCATTAAACATGAGCCCCGTTTCAAATCCTAGTGCTTCCTTCAAAGATAACTTGTTTCGTACAAATTTTCAGACAGCATCCCACGTGTCTTTGTTGATGAAGTAATCCTACTTTTTGGCTAAACTATCCCTTCAAGCAGAGGTGGAACCAAGTCATTGTTTTGCAGGTCACAAGCAAGTCCCAAGTCTTTGCATACAAGTCTCGAGCCAAGTCCAAGGCGGGTTGCAAGTCCTCAAGTTTAAACTTTGTTCTTTTCCCAAATTTATCTCACATTATTCATCACTACAGTATATTTGAATTCATGTATGTCAGGAAGGAAGCTCTCCATACAACCGTGTCTACACCAGAGTCAGGACTGCTGTTGCGCTGCGTCCCGTAGCTGTGATCACCCGCTTCATGAAGCAGCGCAGCATGATCACAACTCTGATATCTGTTTCAAGAATATATAAAGACTCGCCAAGTCATAGTGCTCAAGTCTAAGTCAAGTCGCAAATCGTCTTTCATTATGTCGCTAGTCAGGTACAAGTCATGCAACTCGAGTCCACAACTCTGCTTTTAAGACAACTTCCTTGATGCCTTGCTACCAAGTCAATTAATTTATAGATGGTGTTTGTACAATAACATTACAAGTGCCTTGAAATGCGTAGCTTTGTTCAACATCTTGATGTAATTTCCACTAAAACAGGAAGTTAGGCCAGGACATGTCGGAGTCAATGGCCTTGTTGGAGGTGGCCAGGGTTTGAGTCCCGGCTCGTGGTCCTTTCTTGATCCCATAGCCATTCTCTCTTCCACTTTGCTTCCTGTTCTCTCTCCTACTGTACAGTGTAATTAAAGACAAAAAGCCCCAAAATAAACATAAAAAGGTATGGCGTATTAAGTGGCTCATCCTCCTCATAAAATAACCAATAGCTTTAAGTTTACTTACTAAAATCTGATAAAAAGTGCTGAATAATGCCATAAAAAATGTTGGTCCGTTTTGGCGGAAGTGAGAGGCTACATTCCGAATGCTTATATTTTCTAAAAGAGGGTTTTGTCAATGTCTTACAGATAGCAAGGTAGCACACTGGGTTGTATAGTAGGATAATGCAAAACAAATTGCATTGGTAAAAACTGTAAATACAATATTTTGTTATGTGTCACAGCATAAAATATGTCTCTATACCAACCAGGACTTGAACTAGCGGCTTCTTAAAACTCAAGAAAAACAACTCTGAAAGTAGCCGAGGATGCGGCAGCAATGAGGCCAGCACCTTGCTATATCTGTACAATTAAGGGGTAATTGGAAAAGCCACCAGAATGTCTTTGTGTAATTTGTGCATCTAATGAATCCATTATGAGTGAGGAGCTAAGAAGCCCTGGAGGCGAAAGAGCTAAAGAACTGAACCCTCAATGGGCCGTACGACTCGTTCACACCAAGAGCGATATCTGTAAAGACAACTATAACATTAACTATATTAGCATTAGACTCGTGTGCGGCTGTTTCACAATTTATATGCAAAAGTAGAATGTATTTTGAATAGCTGTAAATGTTTTAATGCATGTATCTTCATCGTTGCGGTAGGGACATGAGGGAAAGAAGATCTCTTGGTGTTATAAGAAAGATACAGATCCATGACACAGCAAATCGGTTGATGCAGTTTAGGGGTCATTATATAAAAATATGACTCAAGAATGCTGCGATCGACCAATCAAAATCAAGTATTCCACCGTGCCGTCTAATAAGCATAAATGATTGCTTTTATTATACACTACAATGCATCACACAGTGAATTTAATCAGTGTTTCTTGTCTAAGAGGAGGTCTGACATCTATAAATCAGACATGAAATCCCCACAGGCTCATCGTCATCTGTCCCACTAAAGGTCGAAGATACTAATCACACATCTCGCTGAGATCCAGTATAAGTGACAGAGTTCATTCTGCTGTGTTTAACAAAGGAATGAGCGGAGGCTGATTTTTGTTTGTGCCTCTTATTATTTCTCTCTCATCTGCTCTCTGGACTAATCTCTACCTCCGCTATGCCCACTTTTCTCTGAGATCTGAGAATTGATTCCATCTCAGTTCACCTTGCGGAGCGCATGCACGCGCGCGCGCGCACACACACACACACACACACACACACACACACACACACACACACACACACACAGAGTCTTCTGGGGTAAATATAAACATAACGTAATAAATACATAATGTAATAAAAACGTAACGGTTTATTATGTAAGGTCTTTAAACACCTCTGAAGACATAGTTATTATACATAGTTGCATTTCTGTCAATAGATCCTCCTTAATATTACACACAGCACCTTTAATGTCACTAATCATTTAATACAAACAGGTGGGTGAGAAACAAACAAAATTATTTGATCATTTTAATAAAAAAAACTCAAACTAATTGGTAATTTTATAAAAGTCTTGACCTCAAAGTGTAGCCTTTTCGTGTGTATTGTTGTTGGTTGACAAAAAATTACATTACCTAAACTCTTTCTGGAACAGAAAATGTGGAAAAAAAGAAAAAATGTGTTTGTTTTTGACCAAACCCATCCATATTCCTTCAGGACACTTGAAATATACGGCACAAGTTGCATGGCAGCATACATGTTTTTGCTTCTTTTTGAAGTTTGAGCATTTTGTTCGGTCATAATCTACTCCCATTTTCATTCTGAAGAGCAAAGAAGCCATAGGGGGTTTTAACATTAAATTTTTGTTTTTGGACAAACTAAAAGATATATTTTTATACACGCATGAGAACATTTGGAGGGGGGCTTTAAAAAAAAAAAGGCCTAAAAAATTGACTTTATGCCTTCCGATTTTGGAGTCAAATATGACATGAACCAAGGTTTTGTAAGATTCTTTTGCTGGCTACAGAATTAACAAGAGAAACTGTAGAGAAAAGACAGAGCATGAGAAAGAATTAAATAAGTAAGAAAAAATAGATATTCTAAACCCCAAAAGTGTGTGCTGAAGAGAAAGGGCAAAAGATACTAGAATAGACTCAATTATACTGAGAGAATAATAGTCAGATATACTGAGAGAGAGAGAGAGAGAGAGAGAGAGAGAGAGAGAGAGAGAGAGAGAGAGAGAGAGAGAGAGAGAGAGAGAGAGAGAGAGAGAGAGAGAGAGAGAGAGAGAGAGAGAGAGAGAGAGAGAGAGAGAGAGAGAGAGAGAGAGTTGTACTGTACTGTAACAGTCTGAAAGTAATTACAGAGAAGTGAAGATAACATACTCCAGGTAAAATGACGTCTAAAATCCACCAACACTGTAAGAATTCTTTCAGATTAAGCTTCATCTTCTGAAGTAGAAGTAGACCGCCCCAGGGCTCCTGTGACCCGTTCACCGTTTGACATTTCTCTCCCTCGTGAGTTTATACCAGAGGGCTCAATCCAACGCGTCTCGCTGTTCAAATCCAGTGCAGAAGGACAGGACAGCGTTAACCTGTCAGAAGCACTTTGACATAAAATAGCTTTCTAAACATAATGCAACTGACCTAAAAGTCTGAGATTTTTTCCTAATATATTTTTAATGACTATTAGAATCATGTATAAATATGTATAGATAAACAGCTGGTTGTTTACATTACATTTGAAATTGTTCATCCCAAATCATTTTAATCCTGGCTAAATTTTTACACAAGGTTCTGTACAGTAAATGATGTGTTTTCTGGGAATTAAACCTATGACCTTGGCATTGAAAACTTCATGATCTGCCAGTTGAGCAACAGCAACAGAAATAGTTTGTGTCTGCATTTGCATACTTGAATCTACTATGCTTCTGGCTTTATGGTTGATAGTTATAAGTATTATAGTATAGCCAATCTAATAGGTCAAGGCACCCTTATTTTATTTGCTAATCTGACGATGCATTTAAGAATCTGGTATGGCATGTTTAGTCATCTAAGAGAATTAGGTTTGACATGTTTGTTGTTTGGAACTAAACAGACTGAGGCGTGATGTGTTTAGCAGTCCGACGGAGGTTTGGACTGTTTGGTAGTGATGGCGTTCAGACGCACCGCTGAATACTGATGAAGTACAGACGCGCCATTTCAATTCACGAGCCGTCTGCTATCAACTCAAAGCTCTTTTAACACAGCTCGGGCAGACGTGTTTATGTAACTCAACGATAAATGTATGCAAGCTTACAGTGATCTCTGTCATAGGTTTTTGTCTAAAGATGTTTATAATTAAACAAGGCTGTTTTTTGTGCTTTTAATCCTTAGGGACAGGAAGCCGACAATCATCTTGAAAAAGAGTCATTGTGGCAGATCTCTTTTGCCTGATGATTTAGGGTAATTGCTTTTTTATTCTTTCGTTCAGACAAAAACAAGCCCGGCGCTCGGGGAGCCGCAACCTTTGGTGAAGAACGTTGATTGATGAGACGACTCATTTTCCTGTATGAAATGATTACCGATCGCAATCTAAAGGTAACGCACACGCGTCTCTCAGACTTTTTCTTTTACTGTCTCTAATTTGCCTGACCAAGCTTGCTGTCAAAACCAAGAGCAGAAAGGGAGGAGGTACTTTTCAGAAATTTTCATTAGTTCAACATCAGATACTTGTGTCTCAAGTGGAGGATGCTCATTCACAGGCCTGAGCTTGTTATCTGGGGGATGAACAACAATGTGTTCGGCATACACACATCTGATGGTGCAATCAGAGCGGGACTAAGGTGGAGGACGATTTATCTGTTTTCAGCTGGGAGACGCTGCTGCCTGCTAGTGACAATGACAAATGCACTCACATCCACGGTTTGATACATTTGTCATGTATTCCAGCTATGAAGACAACTGAGAACCTGGCATCTCAATAATTATGACTCCAGGAGCCGTGATGGTTTTATGTGTGTATGTGTGTGTGTATGTGTGTGTGTGTGTGTGTGTGTGTGTGCGACTGTTGCACAAGTTTCTCTTCTTTCTGAGAAAAGTGGAGCAGATCTGATCTGATTATGGATGTCAATGCAATGCCAAATGCAAATAATTACATGCAACTAAAACACGTAAGTGCATTGATAAGCTTGCAATAAAAACAGTAGGCTTGTGAACATTTAAAGTTGTAATCTGTACATTTCTTGGTAAAAAATTCAGGACAAATCAGGACTTGTGCGTTGTTGCACTTTCCTCCATTCATATAAATAGAACTGCACGGTGTTGTTAAATAAAACATTAGCAATGTTTCCATTTGAGAGAATAAGCACATTTTACCTGACCATAAAAACTAAATAATCACCTAAGAAATTTAACATAAAAGAATGCCTCTCTCATATATGGAAGTCCATAAACAACTACATCCCAAGCTACATATCCATTGTCCTGGATGACAGCTGATAAATGTGTGGCTACATTCTTCACCTTGTTACCCACTGCACAGCCAATGACATGGGGCTTTTGGCTGTTTAATACCACTGAAATACAATTATTCCTTTATTGCCGCATTCGAGAAGCGGCAGAGATGGATGGTGGCTGTGGACTCTAGTCGAAGCAGAACATGTTTAAAAGCCAAGTCAGAACATAAAGAACATCTCCACTCCGATATAACCTGACACCAAAGGTCAAGAAGCCAGAGCTACTGAATGCTACAGAAGCATTTTGGCGATCCTGACATACATATCCTTTATCATATATGATGTACCCATAATCCCCAGGGTCAGTCAATCACGGGTGAAACATCTTGTAGTAACAACCAAAATACTGCATCATTGAGTGTGCTTCTGGTTTTAAGAACATTATGTGACATTGTTTAAAGAACGTTTAAGTAACTGTTTATAAAGATTGCTCGAGTGATGTAAATGTTTATTTTACGTCTACAAAAATACATTTTATCACATGTCTGATGTGTTGTGTCTGGTTGTTGTGGTTACTGAGCGTTAAAGGGACAGTTCACCCAAAAATGAAAATGTACTCACCTTTATGTCTTTCCAAACCTATGACTTTTGTACTGTATAACATTGGCCCCCATTGACTTCCATTGTATGGACACAAAACCATTTCTCAAAAAAATCTTCTTTTGTGTTCTACAGAAGAAAAAAAATCATGTTGTGAATGACGTAAGGGTGAAAGAATAATGATTACATTTTTATTTTTGGAAAAACTATCCCTTTAATTATGACCTTGGATTAACCATTTCAAATGAAAAGCCCCTTTGTCTCTACCAATATTTTATTTCATACGGTTTAAGGCACAACCAACCCATTGCAGCTCTAAGATTAAATTGAAGAAATGAAAATAATTATATTTTAAGATATAAAATACATACATTTGGTCTTATTTTGACACAACGTGACTGCGGTCTACACGTGAACAGCAGACAGAGCGATTCTGAGACTATTAATTGACTAAATAATTGTCTATTAACACGTTTACGACAACACTGCCACGTTTACAAGCATCCCCCGTCGACTAGCCTGCTACTGCATAAAGAAACGTTGTGGGAACCCTAATTTGTACAGGGTCACAGGACAAAAGACTGAATAGAAATGTTTTTAGCAAATGTTTGGCAATGCAAAGCCCCCTTCTGCGAAAAAGGGGATGGAAAAAGGCCCTGCTTCTTTCCTTTTCTTTTATTCTTTCTTCGGCTCACTCCTCGTGTTAGAATTCACCATTCATGCATCGCTCTACCCAGCGCTGAATGCTTTCTGAGTTCAATGTTTGGACTTAAATAGCAGAGAATAGGCAGGCATCTGCATTCACCTTCAAACACAATTAGCTATGGAGGGTTTGAGTCTGTTTGATGGGTCACCAGACCCATGACTTCACTCTGCCTGGATACCGCAGCTATTGCAATGCAAAACGGGAGGTGGCTCTCGTAAACCGCCTCCGTGCCATATCCGGAGGGGGGATAAACTGTTAAAGGTGGCCTTGTCTGATGTTGGTAAATGGGCTTCTTTGGGAATTCGCTTCGTGATGGGATTTCTGAATGACCTGTGAGATGGCGGGAAAAGAGGATGCACAGAGGAAGTTAGACTCACAGAAAGAAGAGAATACAAAAGAAGAAATTGATGGTGGAGACATACTGTACACTGTAGAAAGATGCCTTACATTTTTTTAAGTCTTATGATTTTTCATTTTGGCCAGCAATAAGTTGCTATAACTTATAAAATTGCTCAACTTATTTGGATGAGTTAAAGTAATGTAAAAATATAACATGTTTTAATAAATTTAAATGTACTTAAAAATTAAAGGCAGCAAAAAAATTACAAGAGATGTCTGGAACATCAAAAGCAACAAAAAAACAACAACAACGAAGAATACATTTTTCTTTAGTATTTTTATATAAAGAATTTAACAAACTCTACACCACTCCACATATTTTTTTAGATATGAAATGAAGATTACGAAGACAAAAAAAATTATTTATTTGAGGATTATTGACTTGCACAAATGTAACAAAACTAAATTTGGATTTCATATGAATTTCATTAAAATTCATGGGGACTTTACTTTTGTCAATACAAAGTTAGGGTATGCCCAGCATCAGCATCTATTTTTTCAATTAGCACAGAAAATAATTGTATGTCACTTAGTAAAAACAAGCAAATATTGCATTTACGGTCACAATATTTTTATGCATTTAGCAGACGCTTTTTTCCAAAGCGACTTACATTGCATTATACATTATACATTTATTTCTTATGTGCAATCCCTGGGATCGAACCCATGACCTTGGCATTGCTAGCGCCATGCTCTAACCACTGAGCTACAGGAAAGTCAATAGCTATATGTATATGTTTTCTGCCTTACCATGTGTGATTATTACCGATGCAAAGGTTAGTTTTAAGATTGACATTCCATGTAATGTGTAAATGGACGAAGCTTAGAGAAGATGCAGACCCTCCAAAGTTCTTTCAGAGCAATTGTGAAATATATTATTGAGGAGGACTGTGGGAAGACGTTCACTGCCACTGATCTAGAACCACATTTCCCTTAGACCCTGTACAATAATATAAACCGCAAACCTGGCCTTAAAATAGGTCAGAAGTACACAGATCTGTAAACAACAAGATGCAAAGAAAGAAAGAAACTACAGCTTAACACACAGAGGGGCTGACAGTAATATGATTAACATTCGCTGGAGTTAAAGCATCCACATCTCACTATAACAAAGCACAGACGGCCCTGTGGGAGTGTGTGGCCCCTCACAGCACTGCTAAATGAGAGAGGCAGTAAAACAGCAACTCACTTTGGCAATGTGTGTGTGCAAGAATGTGTGAGCGTGTGTTTATTTCAAAACCAATTACAAAACTCCTTCCAGACTCCTCTGATATAGTACTGCTGAATAAATAAATATTCGGCACATTTATAAACCAGCAGAGCAGACGACAATAAAGACAGAGAGAGAGAGAGAGAGAGAGAGAGAGAGAGAGAGAGAGAGAGAGAGAGAGAGAGAGAGAGAGAGAGAGAGAGAGAGACAACAACAGCTCACTGTGAGGACAGTCAAATAATAAAATAACAGACCAAACAATAAGATCCGAGTGAAAGAGGAAAGTTGACAAAGAATGTTGCTGTGAACAATGATTATATGATGAAAAGAGTGATATTGATGTTTAAAGAAACCCAAAGGAAGCAGGATTTGCTGTCCTGTTTTGGTACAGTTGAAGGGGAATCAAGTAGACATCTTATACATTCCAATAAATAAAAACTATTACATTATTTCAAAAGGAAATAAGTGACTTCAAGGGTTAAAGTTTTACAAAATTGTTACAATGCACAACAGAAAAGACAAACAAACAATTCAGGATGCAAATATTACTCTAGCATTATCGCCGCCGGTTAGATTTTTATTAATTCAGGTCAAGTTTAATCTTAAATTTTCATAATATTTATCAGAAAACAAAAGCAAGAGCTGTTCAGTGTATGCCGTGGGATTCTATACGGAACATGTAAATATTCTTAACCCTGGCTTTTAAACACTGATGTGTTGCCATGGAGGCAGAGGTCATGAGTGTCGAAACACAAGAGAGGTCACATTGGGTGGCTGATGGAGGTAAAACCAGGACACAAAGAGAAACTTTTAGACAAAGGAGCACAGCCACACACACAGACACACACACACACAGACACGCACGCACGCACGCACGCACGCACACACACACACACACACGGCAGAATCCTAACAAGGTGCATTATAGCATCATCACTGATGGTTAAAACAGTAACTTGATTTTCAGATTAGCACGTCCATAATCCATAATTTAAACAACCTTTATCCCCTTTGCCTTCAACCATAGTTATCTCTCTCTCTTTCTCACAATATTGCTGCCACTTTCTTTTGTAAAGTCATTCTGCCAGAGGACAGTAATCTGTTACAAACAAATAAATAAGACATTATGATCTAAATATATTGCACAAACAGTTCACAACTGGCCTACTTGGCAATATTTCCCTGAATTAATTATTCCTCCTGATCCATTTGGTTTCTTTCATTTTCCCTCAGGATATATCCTTGCACGTTTGGCATGGCTCCTTAAATTATTTCTTCCAGCTGAATTTCTTAATTGAAAGAATTTTATTTGCAGAGACACCCGAAAAAAGGCGTTAAAACTTTTAAGGATTTATATTACAGTTATATTGCAAGTCAGGATGAATCTGAATGAACACATTATTGAAGTTTCTAGTGCCTCTGTCAATCAGTACTTTATTTGATCTGGGGATGGGCATTTATCCACGCTCCCTAAATACATGAAAACGACACAAAAAGCATTCTGAAAGCCTGGATGCTGTCTTTTAATCCTTTTTATCTTTTTTAATATTTTAGATTAATTTCCTCATTCCAGATCAATTAGAGTAATTGTGGAAACATGCATGTCATTATAAGAGCTACCATGTGGCATCTCTGGCTCATCCATCTTAATACAGCAGCAGTGCTGTACAACATCCCAGGAAGCCGTGCCAACACTAATTCAGTTATCACACACACACACACACACACACACACACACACACACACACACACACACACACACACACACACACACACACACACACACACACACACACACGTGAGGCTGTTTACCTCTTGTGCCAGATTGTTTCGCAGTTTTCATTAAGTTAAGCATTGAGCTCAAAAATACGACCTTCACACACACTTCATCGAAGAAACCCAAAGAGAGTGAGAGAAAGCTAAAGAGTTATGGCATACAGTGCCCACCCAAATCACGAATGGTATTATGGAAAGTGGATATAAATATTCAACAGCTGGTTAACGAGAAGCGCATATATATAATTTATGTGGTCACGTATATCGAATGGAACTGTATCATTACATGCAGTGGAAATAAACTGATACACAATGAAGAATATTTATGCATGAAAATTTGATTCAAATCACACATGAACATATTTATTGTAACAATATCACTTTGAATGTTTATTAACACAATATTAGCGAAATCTCGCCGCTGCTGTTATGACAAAATCCTTTCAGTGCCAAAACTGCACTGACTATCCTCTACATCACTTTACATTGGAAAGCAACTCAAATATACATTTGAAAAACAGATTGCATGCATGTCACAGTCTGGTATAATAATAAAATAAATACAAATTCTGTCATCATTTATTCATGCTCATCTCATACACGTATGACTTTTTGTTCTGTGCAACACACAAAAAAGGATATTTTGAGAAATGCTACTAAATAAGTATTAAAAATATCAGTTTTACATCAAAACATTTTACTAAAGCAAGTTTGTAAGATTTTAAATGTAAAAAACGTACAACAAAAGTTAATATTTAAGCACATTCTTGTTATCAAATTTAGTAGACTGCACAGTAGTTAATGGGATATACTATAGTACACTTGTGGATAATAATACAGAATTCAATTATTAATATGCATTTAGTCATTTAGCAGATGTACACAATGTATTTCATATGGCTTTGTGGCTCATCCAATCAGATTGTAGAACTTTAACTATCAGTTTATAAAATCAGGGTCAAGCACCAGGGCTAACAGTTTTTATAAAAAAATGTAATATTCCTGGCCTCAGGAAATGTTAATGTATTCATTGTAAATGTTCCTAGTTTAACAGGCTGACTGATAGACGAATGACTGATGATGAAAAGAATAAGATGATGAGAAACAAAGCTGATAACAACATCAGGTGTGGGAGATGGATGACAGCTCATCATCTGCACCTGAGCTGTAACACGGGGTGAACAGCTGGACTGTCACATGTACACAAGACCACAGACAGACAGATGCTTAAACAACAACACGTGTCTGGATACCGCACATACAATGTACAAAAGGTCTGAAAGGGAACACTTCTCCATATGCATGTACACCCACTGCACACGTCGCTGTCAGTGGAAATGTGTGTACACGCTGTGACAGTGAACATAAATTGGGGAGCAGCTGTGGAATTAATGTTGCACATCTGAGAGGACAAAGAAGGGGACACCTGAGAGGAAGTGAGAACAGAAGAACCTCAAATCTACAGTCGCCCCTCCTAGGGATGTGTACATGTTTTAAAGTTGACTAGTAGGTGTCGCTTGAATGGTTTCGGCTTAATCTGATAAGAAACATTTTCCTTAGGGAGATTTTAGGAACATTCTTGTATTCAGAAATATGCACATGTAACGAAACGCAACAGAATGGAGCAAAATGTGCGGTAGGTGTCTATATTAACTTAAAAAGCACATTTTAAAACAAAGCATGTAAAACAACACAATGCAATGGCCACATTTGACAATGTGAATGGTAATATGTTGCTAAATTGTAGCTTATGGCTGTTTGCATTTCTAATAAAATATTTGTAAATAAAAACATTTTTTTATGAAAAAAACTTTTAATAAAACTTTTTGGCTTTACTGCAGCTCTAACTTTTTGTCAGCAAGTAAATAAAAGTGTTGCAGCTAGTCAGTTGGATGCACTCATCGTGATGCATCCCTGCCCCATTCACTATTAAAGAGGAATGAGAGATGCTGTCATCTGTCCTCTCAGTTCTCTCAGTTCTCTCTCTCTCTCTCTCTCTCTCTCTCTCTCTCTCTCTAAGTGCGCTCACACACTTATAGAGGATGAACCATGTGAAATCTCAATAGGCAGCGACCCCGGACACATGATGGGGCTTCATGTCTTCAGCTGCAGGTGTCTCGTGTTGACACATGCTAACAATAAATGCAACAGAGCTCAAAAAGGTTTCATAATAAGGCCAGGCCAGCTGCTGAGAAAGCACACATATGATTTTTATACTTTCTGACATGAGTAATTGCCGTGCAAAACCTGTCACCACGATGTTATGCTGTTCTGAGTTGTTTTTAGCATGTTGTGTTGCTATTTGGGTGACCCAAATATACTTATATTTGTCCTCCCATTCAATGCAAATCTTGGCCAAGCCAAAGCATTTAAGAACCTTGCCTAATGTAAATGGCATGTTGTAATGTAAATAATAATAGTACTAATGTTTAGTAAAGGCAAGCTATGTGTGTCATTAGTAATGCTTGCAAAGATGGATTCATGTGTGAAACTTTATCAGTCCATGTTCAGCACTCGATTAAGAAAGTTGTGGTTAAAATCTGCGGTTGAGTGATTGACGTGCAGCAATTTAAAAATGTCACGCCATCTGACAGAAAACACTTGAACATTTCAATGTGGGTAAGTTATGAGCTGCCTCCGTCACTGGGACACGAACAGACCGAGAAGCCTGATGGAAAGAGACAAAGCGACGGAGAAAGCAGCTGTTTAATTGGCTCAGTTAATTGCTTATCGGAGACTAGCTGTGGGGCAAACGTTTCGGAGAGGGCAGCTGGTTTTACTGAGCCTCTATTTGATTCATCCATTTTATAGAATGAGGCTGTTGCGAGCCATTTTCACATTTTAAAGACATCAAATAGCTTTTGGTTTCATAGCATTACTGTATGTCATTACCAAGCAAACCTACACATGACAGCTTGCACAACGGATGAAAGAAATGCATGCACGTTGCATTTAATTGTGTATTACTCGCTCCTGCAAACCTGCTAGAAACAGAGTGTGAAAAAGAATGAAATAAGACCATGAGACCATTGAGGTACATATTTTTAGTCCATTTGACAATAGACATTGTAAGTGTAAGTCTTCTTTTAGACTATACTATACTTTTTTATTACATACTGGAGCTCTGTGAAACAAAGAAAGTTATTTCCTCATAAAACACTTTTAAACTTTGCTTTGCAAGAAAGATTGATTGCACTGCGCACAGTGTCTCAGAAAACGCTATATGTGCCTGTTTCATAACACAAGATTCATAGGCATAAGCTCTAGAGTTGAAAATGCCAGGGTTGGATAGTAAGATGTTCAGTGATGAATGTTCCTCATAGCTGCTTATATCCATCATAGCACTTGTCAGCTCTAACAAGGTCCCCATTAACATAATGACACTGTGAGCAATGTGGCCCAATTACATCTGATGCGGCTTTGACTGATGGAACCTCCACTGAACTTCAGCAATACATGTGCTAAGGAGGTCTTCAACTTATTAACTTACTCTTTAATGTCTCAAGGAATGGACTTTACAATGCCCGCCATTTAAGAGTTAACCATTTTTCACACAAATACTTTGATTTTGTTACCTAAAGCAATTTACACCCAGCAGGCAAAGACGGCGAACGATAGAAGAAGCCAAGTCTTTTTGATGAATGAAACATCTTTTTCATCTCTTCTTGTCGCTTCTCTGGTGGTTGAATGAAACTCTATCCTTTTGTTTATTTTTCTCAATTATGCACTCTCTCCATCTAGATTTCTGCAGGGTCCATGACCATTTATTATCTTTGTGATATTCTGTGATATTTATTATCATTTTTGTACATACATGCATACATATTTATATATATGAACATGTATGTTTATATGTGTGTTTTGTAGACTAAAATACAATTGCACAAACATAAACTTTTTTCTTTACAAACAAACATTTTATTTAATAAAAATGTCTCTAAAATGGATGACTTTGACTAAATAATAAATGAAGAGTAAGATTACAGAACTCCATTTAATAATGTTTAAAAAGCATCTCAGACTGAAACCCCCAAAAGCTGCTAGATGAAATGCTAAGAGAACATTTCTGCAAATTCTAGGCAAAAGGTAACTACACTGAAGATGCAAGAATAAAAAAGTTTTCACTTTTGTATTTGCAACATTTATTTCTTCAAAAGAAAGCTAAACAAAACTAACTACTAACATTGAAATAGAAACCAGTAGTTTGTTCCTAATTTCTTCATTTTGTTTTTCACCAAACACGTATACATTTTTAGAATAACATGAGGATAGGTTCAACTACATGATGAAACGCTTCAGACGAGATGTTTTACAATATCACAATTTACTAAAATACAAAGAATGAAAAGTTAGAAATGTCAACAAGTCCTATAAATTACACTTCTCATTAATTACAAACTCATACATCTACTGTCAATATTGTGTGTAGTTGCTCCTCTCTCCAGGCTGTCAAGCCATGATAGAACTTCTGAATTAAAGCATCAGGCATCTAAATTGATCAAATGAAAAGATTCATTAATGTCAACGCTAGAGGAATGAATATGAGCAGGGCTCTACTCTGGATGATGCATGTGACCCCCGCCTTGACCTCCTCTGGAATCAATGAGCGGTCTCGCCTCAGCACTTTACATGATGTTTTAAATCATGTCAGTCTGCCTTGCAGGACGTGTGAAATCAATACTCAATACCCAGATATTAACATGGAGGACTGTGCATGTGTATGATAGTGTGATGTGTTAAAGCAGAGCTAATTTACTGATGGCAGTTCGATTTTAACATATAAGTCAGCATTCCAGAGCGCGCGCCGCTCTGCGCATCGGCTCTCCCGCATTCCAGAGCAAACATCTTAGGCCAAAGAGATGAAAGGTATTCAGAATTACATACATACAGTAAAATATTACTTGTGGTATTTACTTTATGCAGTTTATATACTTTGCACAGTGTGTAAATGGTTTGCATTTATAGAATACTTATACAACCTACTACAGACATACTCTGGTGCTGTATCCCACAATACAATGTGTTTAACCATTTCTGATGTGACGAACCAGAGGCAATATTAATCGTTACCTTTTACTGTTGCATACAAATTCTGTTTCAAATACTATAAAGCGATATACAGTATGCTGTAAGCAGTACCGTATGTTAGTATTCAACTGAGTATCTCAACTGTGTATCAGTCAGACTTTAATGATTATTAATGAGACCTGTCACAAAGTGATCATGAACTGCAACACCCTGCAGACAAAGTTCAAGTAAAAATGTTGTAGTAAGAAGCAGCAAGAAAGAGAATAACAATATTCATTCTTTTAAGTTTGCCTGTAAGGCAAGGAAAGTTTCTATTTATAGCACATTTCATACCCAAAAGTTAATTCGAAGTGCTTCACTTATAAATCATTTACAAAGAATATCAACATAAACTTAAAACATCAGAACCTCTAAAGAGCTTTGCAAGTAAATTATTTAAAATAATAAGAAAAGCAAAATACACACTATAATATGTTAAAATGAAAGTGACAGTGTTACACTATCTACACTCAAATTTTTTTTAGCTGCCTTACATTTTTTAATTTAAACAAATTGTTGAACTTGCTTAACTTATTTTGATGAGTTGAAGTCATGTCAAATTTAAAACAGTAAATTGAAATGACTTGTAAAACAAATTTGATAATACTTAAAAAAGAGATTTTAAAGTTCATCATTAAAGTTCACCCAAAAATGAATATTCTGTCATCATTTACTCACCCGCTTCTTATTTCACATGTATGACTTTGTTTCTGCTGCAGAACACAAAAGACGACATTTTGAAGAATGTTGATAACAGTACCCATTCATTTCTATTGTATGGACACAAAACCAGTGCAAGTCAATGGGGACAAATCTTCAAAATATCTTCTTTTGTGTTCTGCAGAAGTTAAGTCATATTGGGTTTTAAATGACAAGAAGATGAGTAAATGATGACAGCATTTTCGATTTTGGACGAACTGTTCCTTTAAGGCAGCTAAAATATTTTACACTGTACAAAAACTATTGAAACATGACAATTTTAATTCTCTACAGGGTCACAGGAGGGCTGGAGTCCATCCCAGCATCTTGAGCAACACCCATTGAAATGAATTGACATATTCCATAAGTATAGACTGATCTTGGCTTGTTTTGTTATTTGCTGAGCTCTTGTACATAGAAGTCTGGTAATGCTGTCTGAGTAATTCATTCTCATCTCTCTTACACTCACACAACTGTTAATATTGACATTGAGACATTGATCTGTCTAATCTTCAGTGCTTTCTCTCTCTGTAAGTTGTCACATAAAATAAATATTGTACATGTAGCCTTGTGTGCAGGACTGTATAGTCTCTCTATCACACGCACACACACACGCGCACACACACATACCTATACTTGATTAATTCTCCTTGTAACGTGTGGTGTGTGTGAGGCTATCACCACAGTCCAGATGTTCCATACACCCTTTGTTTATCCCAGCGTGCGCACACGCACATTAAAACACCACCCGCCTCCATCCCTTCACTGTTATTAAAAATTAAAGTCGGTTTTTCACCTCTTTTATCTTTTTCCTGCACTCTACTTTCTGTGTGACTATCACAGTGATGTAAAGTGAGACAGACAGAGAGATAACATCAGTCTGTGGAGGAAGATCTGAGAGTCACAACCATCACTGAGTTACTGCCGCCTACCAGTAACGCAGGTGACACATCACCAGGTGTTGCCGTGGTTTTAATCGAATCAATTACCTCGGTTTCTTTTCCAATATTCATTCTTTAAAGGTTTGCTGGCATAAAAATGCAAAAAAAGTTTGCCATTGCCACAAATAATAAACATCACACACACAAAAAACACACAATAAAGGTAAGAATAGTACACTATTTACAATGTCAGGCGGTCTTTCTGTGTTTATTGTCCAGCATCTTAGAACCATGGGGTCTGACAAATATGTGTATTAATGGGGTAATATGAAGGGTTTGGTTGTTGCTTTAGCTTTACTGTAAAAAGAATTTAACGGCCCTTTCATTATTAGTGTGAATAAACACTAATAATAATAGACTGTATTGCCATATTCATTTGATGTCCAGAGATGTACAAAACGGACTAGTCAGTTGCTGGACAACGAGTCGACCACTGTGACCCATCCTTGAACCATACACACAAACAGAAAATGAGAACTAAAGAAAGGACTTCAATCACGTGTGTCCATTTTATGGTGAAGCAGGAAGAGAAGTCAGATCAGTAGTACAGAGATAGATTTAGTAGCACATAAAGCCTGAAGCACAGTAGTTAGCCCGTTTGAATTATCGGTTCAGTCAGAATTGAACTCCAGCTCCTCCAGTACCACACCAACCCATTACTTACTGTAACCTGCGATCAAATGTGTTTTAGACGCCGCGGTATTAAAACCATTCCCAAGCAGTAACACGAGACATTAAAGTCATATTTCTTGTTGTTTGGTGTAATTGGTTTGAAAAAGAAAGCCTAGACTTGTATTATCTATCTCAGCAACACCAAAATGTTTCTCTGGTAATACTGAAACCTCATAAGATTTTCAGAATAAAAAATCAAAGTCTTGGATCTTTTAAATGATGTCTAGTTTGTCGAAGGAAGTGTAATTTTTAACATTTGAAACTGACAGTAACTTTAAATTATTGTAAATAAAGAACATTGATTCAGGTTATCAGGTTAAATATTTAAGTTTAATCTGAATCAAGTCTTTTTTCCAAACAAAATCACCTTGAGGTTTGTGCCAAAAACCATAACTTTTTTGATTTTTCACCTCAATATTATAATTGCAATTATTATTGTCGATTAATAGATTTTACATTCAAGTTTTAAAATGTTGTATAACTTTCAATAAAGCAGCTGCATGCCATATTCTTTCTATAAATATCCAAAACTAAATAATATAATGTAATGTAAAAATAATTATGGGAGTTATGTTAATAGTAAAAAAAAATCAAAAATAAATGGCTAAAGGACACGTTAACGTATTCATTCGCCACAGTATTCGGTGCCCAAACACACTGCCAAAACGTACAGAAAATAGCGCAAATGGAAAGCTGTAATTGAGGCTTTTGCCCATTATGTAATTGTTTCACGCGACATTGCAATACCGATTCATTTTTCGATTAACTGTGCTGCCCTAATCACCTTTTTAATTATTCTATATATTTGGAAAGATATTGAGGTAGAAAATTTTCGATGTGTCACCCAGCCCTATGTCACCCAGATGGTTTCATCTGACACATGCTCCTGGTCCGAAGTTAACTTCCGGTCTTGTGTTTGTTGATCAGTCTGGGTAGTGGCGAAAAATATAAAACTATTTATATTTCATTTAATTTATATTAATATTTTATGTAAGGGATAATCCACGGCTAGCCATGCATTAAAGGATTTTAACTCATGACGTAGCAAGAACTGCCTGATGCGAAGCGGAGTGCATTAAAATCCTTTAATGCATGGCTAGCCATGGACTATCCCACTTATACCATGGTTATTTGCCAAGTTAAAGCTGTTATTTTTGTCAGTTAATTTTAAATGATGATCAAACTGACTGGAACTACCCGTGCATTAAATGGTTTTAATGCACATCTTCCAGCCATTCAGAATTGAGTATTCAATAAGACCAAGGTGTAATGTATAATAATTGTATTAAATAAACAAGTAACATTTGTTTATGTTGTTATGTTGTATTTTACGCACAAAACTCCCATCCGAGGAATCAATCATCTGAACAAAAAAAGTACAAATACCAATTAATCCAATGAGATTAGCCGAGTAAGATTGGCTCTTCTAACAGCCTCAAAATGTGTTTTCCATAAGAAATGTCTCTTGTATGTACGTTATGCATGATGCGCCCCAGTGTTTTGCTTCTGTTGTTTTGTGTTAACACCCTTTAATCTGTCACACGCATAATTACAAGACCAGAGACTCCACAAGAACATACAGCCAGAAGGTTTTCACGAAACAACAGATATGCAGTTACTGACAGTGCTGTATGTCTGTGTTTGTGTGGTTTGAAGTGTAAATATGTTGAAAGCTCATGCTTCTCCATGTGAGGCATTTTAAAAATGCTTTTCGGTGATTAATTATTGATAAGGCAACACATAAATAGCGGTGAAGAAGCAATGGATGGAAAGATTTATAGTAGGGACAGTTGTGTTTGTGATGCACGGTGAACCAGCGCTCATTGTAACTGATGTATAGCATGTCAAGGCTCAATTCACAGCAGCATTGTTAGACTTACTTTTTATTTTCTTGTTTGTTTGGCTCTCTGTTTCTTAGGTGGAATAATCTTTATCACCCCACACTGCTTTTCTCTCTTATTCATGTACTGAATGCTCTCACAGGCTCTTTTCTATGTGGTGATATACCAGAATCTTTCTCTTTCTTATCTTTGTCACTGCAGACTGAACTCTGAAGTCAGGATGTGTCATGCACAGAGCCGTAAAAATAGAAACTGTGTCATTAGAAAGACAATGACATGAGGAGTAATACAGCTGCAGAAAAATATGAATCTTGCTCTTGTACTCTGTTGTCAGAGCGCTATGACACAGTCTAAACTATGACATGTTTGTTTATCTGAGTGCATACTCATACACAACAGCGTTTCCTCCATACAGTACACTGTACGTACATTTCACAATACTTTTTAGATAACATTTAAAAGGTTAAAGTTTTTATTTTAACTTAAAGGTGCAGTGTGTAATATTTAGAAGGATCTATTGACAGAAATGCAATATCATATATCATATATATATCAAATATGTTTTCAGAGGTGTATAAAGACCTTACACATAATGAACCGTTATGTTTTTATTACCTTAACCCTCTGGAGTCGAAGCCCGTGTCGGCGCGGTTTGTCTCATCTTCTCCTGATAATGTCGAAATGAACTTAAATTACTCTGTCAGTTTTGATCGTACAGATAAGAGCAATACGTCATTCGAATCTTTAAAGGGTCTACTTTTATTTGTATACACCCAAAACAACAACAAAATGCTGTGGTTTTGTAAAATAAAGAAAAGAAACAGGGTGCGTACTCTGCTTTCTCTGTCTCTGCCACCTCTCTTCACAGACACGTAAATAAAACAACCTAAATCTCAGCGAATACTTATCTCAACGACATGAGAAATATATGTATAGAAAGCTTGAAATGTCAACTTCTAAATTAACCAATTCAAGTCGAAAACAAATCATTTATTTTTATGTAATCCTTATGAAAGTAAGGAGTGGTACGGTTTTTCCTGTATCACCTCATTATAGCTAATGTGATCCCGCCCCCACTGTGCGCGCTGTTCACATGGTATTGATCTGAGGTGAGTCAGGTATTGTGTACACGCCTCCGATCAAGAAATGGCTACATGGATGAAGATACAATTCAGATACAATTTCTCCTCAGAGGAAGATCGCGCCTCAGATGACGACCGTTTGCATTTTGAAGAGCGACTGACCCAGCGGAGGATATAATTCCTGACGAGTAAGTCTTTTAATATTACCTTCATGATTTACAAACATGCTATTGTCAGACTAAAATCAGCTATTTCAGAATATGTTGTAAAAAACGCGTAACGTACGCTATAGACGGACATATTTTCCAAAATGGTGAAAGTGTTTATCAACTAGCTTCTGTTCGCGAATATCTGCTCTGAATGTTTTGAATGTGTTATAGGCGGTCATTGGCGTTCGCGATGATCTGTGTAAATGTATCAGTAAACTGTAAATGTCACAGATAAGTGACTATTGACAGACATACACGCGTCCATTCTTATCAATTATGCTACTGTATATCAGCTACGCTTGTTCTGATAATTGCTAACAACAGTTTCACTTTTCGTTAAGGCCTGTGGCTGCATCACCGGCATCTTGCACAAGAAAGGCACGCGAGTGTCTTCACAATGAGTACATATTCACTATAAAGTTTCTTGAGAAACGTTGGGATAACACAATATGTAAATCTTTCTGTATGGGTTTATAGAAATTGTACTTTTATATAGTTTATATATAAATATAGCCTAGTTTCTTTGTTATTGGTATTGTGTCTTCTCACCAAGTATGTATATACTAAGGCACTGTGATAAATGCTAATAGTTGTTTACAACATTCTTTTAGGACTGTGAATAAGAATGTGAGGACAAAATGAAGACGTCTTCTGTATTTCGGATGGACACACAAGAGGTGTCTGTCTGATCCACCATCCATGCTGCTACACAGCACAAAGCAATGAAGTGGTACAGAAAGTGGAAATTCTGTGTTCTATGTGAGATCATAGGTTATACATGGGGTGTAAGAATGCATGGGCTTTTACAGACCTTACACTCCTTTATCTTGCACTGTTCATATTTGCTCTGTTTTACCCTAAGTGTTTGTTTTCACCTGAATGTATCTTCTGTACAACTACATGTTTGATGTGTAGATTCAGTATAGGTCTTAAGTTATATGTAAAGTGTTTTTTTTAAGTAATATAAGTAGGTTTGCTATGTGTAGGTTTATATGGATTATATTATAAGTTATATACAGTGTACTCACTAACTGGATTTTTTCTCTGTTCTAAATAAACTACAAACAAAAAATATATACATTTCTTTTGTCTTCACATTCTTTTTAAAATCCCTAATTTAGAAACCTTTCCAGCTCAGCATCATTCCTGACTGAAAGAATCATTATGCAGCTCATTATGCAGGTCTTTGTCTTCTCAGGTGTCAATCACATCATTATTCAAGATCATTCACGCCTCCTTGCATATGTCCTTTTGAAGCAAAAAGTGTCTTAGAAACTTTTAATCACTATATTGTTTTCTGTGAATGAGTTAGCAAGATGATTTTCACATCATTTTGAAGCAAACACTCTAGGCTACAATATCCAGTTCTCAAAAGTCTTGAGTACCAATAATCTGTATGTGTTTTATGACCTTGTTTCAGTGACTTACAATTTTTAGTTTTTCTTTAAGCACGCATAAACATTGTTTTCTCAAAAACACAATCATGTATAAACATACTGTTCACATATTATTGTAGCCCAGTTTGTGCTGATTACAGTGTTATCAGACTTTAGCCATTGATATGTTTAAAAGCAACTGAAAAAAGCACTAATATTAGGGCATGTCCGAACTTGGCCAGGGGCCCAAAACACCCTTAGACTCCAGAGGGTTAAAATGAGCCGTTTCTATCTACATACACTGCGCGTCCCCTTACATAGAATTCATCATGTTGTATTCCCTAAACAGACAAACTGCTCTACAGAGTGCGTTTCGTAAATATGTTATCTCCTTTGGCAAAGACGCAAAAACGTGACAACATCTTTGTCCTGGGTCAGCCACCGTAGTGCTTTGAAAGGGAGAGGTGAATGGTGGAGTGAGACGTTAGTTGCAATTCCTGGGATGCTGTAAGAATTGATGCTTGGGTGGCGCGGAGATTGTTGCTTATATACGCGCTTAATAATGATTGATCTTAATAATGATTGATCTTAATAATGATTGAAAGGACAGAATGTCTTGTAAACAATGTGACAGCCTCCACAGCTGGCCTCTCTGGAGGAGTGTCAGGTGGCATTCAGATGGCAGTGCCCTTCTGTGCCCCCTGGGTTTAGAGTAAGTTTCCAGCACACGGGCATGATTTGATTCAGAAGTACGATGATATCAGTGGACTTACTGTACGAAATGACAATAGAGAGGTAATGATATATGAACTTGTGTAGACACACACACAGATCTTGAGAGACTGATATGAGCCTCTATGGATTTTTCAGTGCACAGCACCGTCTGCCCACAGCAATGTGGGATATCTGATATAAAACCCAATTTATCATCATGTGTGTGTGAGTGTGTGTGTGTATGCGTGCGTGTGTGTGTGTGTGAGAGAGAGAGAGAGAGAGATATGGTGACAATAAAGTCTAGTATGAGTAAAAGAAATACATATATCTGACAATGAAAAAATCCATGCATATGTGCAATCTAATCTAATTTAAATTTATAAAGAAAGAAGTGTATAAAAAACTACTTCTAGGTTACTAAGTACATTTATACAAAATTGTATAAATGATCAGATTGCTTTGATTTCATTAAAGCACACAATACATTGTTTTGAACATTGTGATCTCCAGGTTTAGCACATGCTGACATTGAGGCAAAAAGTACACGAAATACACAAAAAAAACGTATATACGAAAAAGTTATATAAAACAGTTTGGTCTTGGTGTGAACACAGCATTAGTAGGTTAAAACATAATGACTTCTGAAATGTTTTACAACATTGCTTGTTTCTAAACTATCCAAAAACTATAATACCTAATGAACCAATGAACAAAATGCATCTTTAACTGGATTTTTGATCACTTTCTAATAAGAAGTGCTGTGACATTTACTAGGATATGGCCATTTGTTAAGCAATTATTAATGATAATTTCTTTTGTCTGTCTCTGCTCATCTGCCGCAGGAGAGGCAGTCATGATTGTCTGATTGTTATCATACTGCCATAATGTAAGAAACCCAAGTAAAGCTATTGGTCAGTAAGGTAAATTAATATCACAAGAGGTGATTGTCTGATTGTTATCATACTGCCATAATGTAAAAGAGTGCTTTTGTCATTAATATTAGCAGGACTGTTCTAAATATTCTGTTGTATTTTGTTCTGTTGGTTGTATTTTGGTTGTGTAGTGTTAAAAAACGACAGTATATAAACGACAATTATCTGTAAATGTTTTATTGTTTATCAGATAAAAAAATTGGTGGTGAGACGCTGCAATAGATTCAGAACTATCTTCAAAACTTTATAGTTATTGTTCTTGGTGTGAGCAGGCCTTTAAAAACCCTTCTAATCGAAAACGTAGTAAAACTGTATAGATATGATCATGACAGAACATTTGTGGTATTGCTGACATCAACACAGTTAGACACTGATGTAGTATGTGATGTATGGAGTCATGAAATCGAAGGCGCTCTCCTCAATGAAATCCAATCACAAGCTATCTCTGGAGAGGCACGTCGAATTAATACCAGGTGTAAACGTCCATCTGTCTCAGCTAACCGCATGTGGTCAGATCATCCAGAACGGTTGTTTACAGCACAAAGGGGGCAGGTAGAAACACGGCCTGTGATTCTGTAATTTTAACCCAACCAAGAAGTCCATTACCAAGAACACCATCACTAACAGGTGGTGCATTTGGCGTATGGAAATAAAAAAAACAGAGACAGAAAAAGAGAAGTACTGTAGCGTGATGGACGAAAATGAATCAGAAAAATTATTTCCGTCAATTTCCCCCTGACCTCTCTCGTCTGGAGCCCTACACACATTATTGAGGTAATTGCCAGTGCTGGTGGCACTTCTCTTGTGTCAGATGTGGAAGTGAAGAAAGAGGGTGGCCTGCTGGTGAGCTTTCAGACAGAACGTCTCCTGGTTTCACACTTTCATGCAGGTGTCCGCTGTGCCAGCTCAAGCTCTTGAAAGCTGTACCACTATTGTGAAAGAATCTCCCACAGTGCCGACAACTCGAAAGCTGCGGTGCGTGAGGTAAAAGCGAAACAGGTGACGGACCACGGGCTGCAGCGCGGCAAAAGACTCGCCCGGCTGGGTCGCATCGATGTACTGCTGTGAAACGTGTGATTTTACGGTTATATCGACACAGGGCTTCTTGAAAAGATGAGCGACCAAGATGCTTCCCAGCTGAGTCATCATTTTTTGAAGTGGAATGGTTTTTAACGTATGGTTGACAGAATGACTGACAGTGTGATGGCTACACAGTAGACACACGGACTATGACAAGATGAACCGATGACATATGACTAACTATCAAGATAATAAACCAGACCTAAAACACAAAAGAAAACAATTTGATTTATTTAATACACTAAATGGTTGAAATGATCCTTCACTCTTCACTGCCTTTTCCTGGTCCAGCATAAGCTAAAAAAACAACATATCCAGTCAATAGTTTTCTCTCCTACATTCAGACTTAACAAACACTAAATTGAACAGAAATATCAACTACAACGTCTACAGCATTCAACTTGATTTTTTTTTTTATTCTAGCAACTAAAATCTTTGGTAAATACTGTTGTTACAAATAAAATATTAAACATATATTACAAATGAAAAATATTTAATCGCATTTTTGATTGATTATTACATGCCTTGCATTACACAATAAAAATTTCACCTAAATGATACATACAGTCAACAATACTTAAAATACAATATACATTTTGCAAAATCGTACTCTTGGCATTTTATCATTCAGCTTCTGGATCTATTTATCGCTCTTATTGGCAGCTGTTTTCCATTATTTAATTCAAGTCATCCATTCAAATTTTTTCTAATGTAAGAAATTGATATGTTGGCACAATTTATGTAATTCAAGTCATTTCATTTTGTGATTTTTAACATTATTAGAAGCGTCGCCAATCTTTTGACCAGTCCCGTGCACATATTTACTATAATATCTGTATAGCATATTAATAAAAAAATTATATTCTTTCTTCCTTTATCATCAGCCCTAACAATTACGATATTGGCGTAAGTGTAGTTTAAAGCGCACAACTTTAAATTGGGGAAGCTTCTGAAATGTGGCCTTATGGACCATTAATCTTCACTTAATTGGCAGACAGATATGAGTGGTGACTGACACAACCCAAATTACATCTGCAGTACAGTTGACTGTCACAAGAGAGGATTAACCAGCAAGTCTAAACTCCAAACCCACATTACATTAGCAAGGATTTGTCAAGATTAAAGGCAGCAGATCTCAGTGATTGTGCCTGAATCACTTCAATACTCACACTTGTTAACATCACACTGTATTTGAGGCTGTGCAGCACTATGAACCACTCAGGATAAAAAAATGAGCAAAACATAAAAGGTAAAATGGTAAGTAGCATAAGTAAATGTGCGGAGCATATTGGCCCAACTGTTGCAATCATCATCCATGCCATTGCTGAAGTCATACCATAGAAATTGTCATTGTATATCTGACATCATTTTCTACTTAAATGGTGTTATGTCATTGGATATTAAGGCAGAGAGAGAGAGAACACATTACATGATAAGTGTCATTCCAGTTTAACAAAGACAGCAAACATATTTGACATATTTAATGGGTTTTGGGGCTGTTTGGATCTTTTTGCTGTCCCCGAAGAGACAGTGGGAGGGTGGGAGAATTGATTTCATCATCAAAGTGCACCAGCGAGAACAGCCGCAGGCTACCAGTGAGAGTCAAAAGCGAGTTTAAAAATATGACACACACACTCAAATACACAACAGACCTACCCTTATATTTTCATCTCACTGCAAAATAGTCAAAAAAGAAAACTTGCAAGAAATGCATGCAACACAAACATTTCACAATAATAATACAAAAAGTTTCTTGGGTGACACATCTGCTACATCACAGGGCATTGATACCAAAGATCAAATATTTTATATAAAACGATTGTATAAAATGACACGATATACAGAATATTTAAAAAACGGACATTCATCAATGACGTTCCATGTTTGTTGCGTCAGTTTCTTTAAAAAAGTAGAAATCTTATTTTGAATGCTATTGTGTCTGGAATAGTAATACCACAGTACTTCCATTTTAGTATTTGTCTTAGCAAATCTCAACAAAATCAATTGCTTAAGCCCACTGCATTCATCCATGGAAACCTCACACAGACTCATGCTAGCTCCTCTGTGATAATGTTTGTGAGTGTGCAAAAGCTGTATGAGGGATTTCCAGACATGATGAAAGCCTTACAATAGTTGTGAAAACATTTGGCCAGGTCCACAGAGAAAATGACACGCAGAGCTTCCTCAAAGCGTATGATTTGAGCGTGCTGGTGAGTAAAGTGCTAGGGTGAGCTCAGAATGAGAGTGTAGTCGACAAGAACGTATGTGTTAACATTAACAGCCGGTTGTGTATGTCATAGCTTGTTGTTTGCTCACAAGTGGCTAACGTGTGTGGGAGGGGTTTAATAAGAGCCCTCTTTGAAGTGGGCCCAGGTGAAATTCGGAAGGTGACGGATGATGACAGGAGAGAGGGATGAATATGAAAGATACAGGCATGTGAGTAATAAGCGTAATAATCTTCACACAAGAGTACGGGTGTGTGCGAGATGTTTTTAGACAAACTAATATCTGAACTATTCTAATAGGTGACTATTCGTATGAATTTATATGATATGGACAGTAAAACATACAGTATTGTGATATACAGTTATTAAATAACTCCATAATCTACATTTTTTGTCATGAAGCTCTTCTTCATCTTCATCACTGCTTTTGGCACTGGCTGCATCATACCCATCCAGACCCATCATAACTGCATTAGCACCAGTCTGAGAGCTGCTGTCTGCCTTTTATCTTCAGAACAGCTTCCAGAACAATTGTGAATCTTAAAATATGTATCTTAAGCGTCTCCTGGCTAAACCCAATAAATATTTTCGAAAAAGGAGGAGATGCTGTTGCCATGGCATCAGAGTCAATCACAGCAATCCAAATTAGGCTATATGTTGACCATTGCAACAGAATGAACATATAAAGGGAAGAAAAATCAGGAAGTTCCTTATATTTAAATTATTTCGTTATAACACCTCTCCTCAGGTTTTTCAGCAGGGGAGTTGGCATGATAAAACCTGGCATGAGGATTATAACTTGTATCCTTCATACATTTCCAACAAATTGGTTAAAAATGCATAGCAGTGTCGAGCTCAGATCTCAGTGAAGCAGTTATCAAGCTCTACAGATGAGGAAGCCTATATGTCTGCTGTATGTAGGTCAGCCTGTATATATTTCATAGAATTCTTCACTGTGCTCTGAGCTCAAAACTAGGCAGGTCTGATCATCTCTATTGCTCTCAGTATTAGATCAGACCGACCAGGACCGATGTGGATATATCAGTACCAAAATTACTAAATTTCATACATCGCAATGCATACATCACAATCATCACAATTTCCTCTAAAGCATACGAAGAGACTACAAATAATTTTTGATGCAATTGTCAATAACATGTTTTCATTATTAACACATTTAACATGTACATAATGTAAATTCAGAAATATAGAAAAATGAACAAATATATAAACAATAATCTAAAACAGGGTTTTTCAAGCTTTTTGATCCCCCACTGTATTCAACAATATTCAAGTTCCCCTTCCACTCACAAAAACCCACAATTTCTACCCAATAAAGATTTCAGAGCTGAACATTAACTGGAAAACTGCATATCCAAATAATAAGAAATAGCTAATGATAAGAATTTTTTTATAAATGTATTAATTAAAGCTGTCCCTGTTAATCATAAAAATTCAACTATTACTACCCAATCATAAACATTTACTAAATAACTTTTACTCAAAAGTCACTGACTGCAGCTATAATGCATCAGAGGAGAACTGGCACTCCCAGCAGAGTTGTTTCCTCTATTTATTCATCATTGAAGTTTTGGTTCCTTGCCACAGTGCCATGCTGGATTGGTCACCGGGAGACTGCTGATATTAGATTATCTTCTGCAAATTACATTAACATTGCTTTTATTAGGATGGTCCTCAGATTTTCCTCTTCTGCGCTTTTCATGTAAAGCAGTTTTGAAACAATGCAACATTGCAAAAAGTGCTATATAACTAAACATTACTTGACTGATATGAATGCTCTAATTTTAAAATATTAGTCATCTGGGGCCACCTTGTGGGTCGTACCCATCCCCCCCCCCAAAACACAAATTCAGAGTATTAAAGATACATTTTTACTTTTATTGTACCAAGGAATGTACTGTTAGATATTCCACCTAAAATATCTTTTTCTGTTTCAGTGTTTGGCATGATGACAAGTAGATAAGAGAATTTTTGAATTGTACACCTACATTCACTTTTAAACTTCCATGACATCTACTAAAAGCACGACTCCTTCCCTCAGAGTAGTGCCTGAAGCAACCAGAAAATATTGATCTGTGTATTACAGCTCAGACTAACCAATGTTTTTATCTCAGAGCCAAAAATATGATTAAACAGCAAAAAGTTCAGGAGATCCAGTTTTCTAGCTATGCTATATTCAGCTATATTCCCATCAGCATGAACAAAAGGTGAGTACAGAATCATTCAACCCCCTGTTTTGACAGCAAGACAAGAAATAAACCTGGAATCGGTAGATTAAGACTTCTGCTTTTGTGCCCTTTTGTTCTCTGTGTGTGTGTGTGTGTGTCACTTCACACCTTGTTGAACACTCTAATAAAATCATCTCTCCTGTTTAGAAATTACCCGCTGGTCCAGATCACAGCTGGTTCCAGACTTGCTCTTACACACACACATACCTTTGTGTACTATGTACAGGCTTTTAAATATCAGACCTTACAAGAACAACTTGTTCTTCTCTGGCTCCAAACTGAGAGGGCAGATAAAATACAAATGAGGAGCATTGCCAAAGCTTTTAATACCAATAAAATGACAATACAGACACACCAACACACACAAAATGCTCTTACCATCCGGCAACCTCCATTAGCCACTTCTCAGACCTCTTTCCGAAGGGTGAAACAGACTCCCAAGAGTCTGTCTCTTCTCTCAGATGCTAAAAACAAATATAATGTTGTTTCTTCCTCTCAGAGTAGACTGCCATTGTCTATTCCTGTGCCAAAATGTCTAAATATAACAACTATTATGATGTACATAGCTTTCAGATGATTTGATCAAAGGTTAAACTAAAGCATGACGTTTGGAAGTTTACTCCCAGCGGAAAAAGTTTTTTCCAGAAATGATGTTCTGCAGGTAAACGTAATTGCTAGTCAAAGTGTAAGTGTTGGTGCCAAAAATGATTCTACTTGACCTTGCTTTGCATAAGCTGTAAAATGCTTTTTACATCTAATGTTCAAGTTCTCATCTTTATGGGGGCTGATGACAAAAGAAGAGCATGATGTTTCTTTGATCTGTCTTTGTCTGTTTCAATCACCTCTTAAAAAGCAGGTAACAGAAGTCCTGTCTATCATATTCACTAAGAGCGGTGTTGCATGCAGCAAACTTTTAACATCACATAGCACTGCATTACAGCTCAACTGCTACTGACACACTAATCATTCACTTGTCACTGTGTGTGTTTTCAACGTTTTAACCCCTTTCAAAGACTTCAGAGTGTAATTCTATCAGAGACACTGGCCGGGTAGTCGGTCACTAAAGCTAATGTTAATGATGTTGGTTTCTCTCGCTCTCTTGCTGGTTGACGTGTGGCCATGCGTTACCTTGGCGGAGTTTATCGAGTACAGAAATACAATGTCATACGTCCATCTCGTTTTTTGACAAGTTGACCATGTTAAGCATGAAAAGCCAGCACGTTAAACAGTGTGTAAAGAAGTCAGAATGCATGAACATTTACATTTACGCACTTGGCAGATGCTTTTATCCAAAGCATAAAGATGCTTTATACTACACATTTGTTTTTGAGAATGTGCAATCCCTGGGATCAAACCCATGACCTTGGCATTGCTCACGCTATGCTCTAACCACTGAGCTACAGGAAAGCTAAATAGCTTGTTACCCCACAATATCATACAGCTACAATATCATACAGTATGACTTTAGAAAACATGGAATAGTGCTCAATTCATATGGACATTTCTGGATTTTTATGACACTTTTATGGTGCTTTTGTGTACTTTTTGAAACTTTTTTCCTCATTCATTACAGCTAGAGAAAACAACCAGAACAATTCCTCATATTTTGATCTTTCGTGTATCACAAAAAAGTAATGCCATCTTGGAATTATATGAAGATGTGTAAATAAACATTTTATTTTGGAGGAAACTGTTCATTCACGGTCGGTGGTTCTTGGTTACCTGAAAACTATGTTAACCACCTGCAAGACCAGAAACAGATAAATATCAACTTTGCACAAAAATGTATTGGTTTGAGTCAATCTTTTCATCAGGGTTGATTTAAGAAGCTTTACACTGTGTCAGCTGTATAAGCTGTTCAGACCTCCTACAGTGTTGCTCTAGCTGTGAACACTAGCTGTCAATCATCTTCATCATCTTTGATTCTAGTGCACATCAGGGTCACATGTCATTCTGCTTTCGTGATGACCAAAGCTGTCAAAGAGAAATAATGTAATAAATAAATAAATAAATAAATTGTTTAATGTCAATTCTTGGATGCAGAATAGAGCATCATTTTTGGCTTCTTGTTATTTCTTACACAGAACGAATATCAAGCCAGAGACTCGTGTTAAGTGTCATTTAGCAGGTTCCAAGGAACATTTTGGAAGGATTAAGATTTTTCTTTGTTAAACCCAGAAAAACTAAAAATATGACTCCTGTGAATAGGTCTGTAAGTTAAAATAACTAATGATGAATAATCTTGTAATTGTTGTATGGATAGGAGTTTCATAAATTAATAAAAAATATAAGAAATCTATTTCCTCCAAAAATCATTTTGCACTGTTAAATGGTCCACTTGGATTTCACTTATAATAAAATTGGTGTTTAAGTCTTTCTCTGGGATGGTTTCTCTGTGATTGTGTTTAGACAAACTCAGGTGTCCCATTAAGAAAAGAGGAAGCTACTTGGTGAGTCTGTTTTTCTCCCATGGTATTGATTTTGTTCATTTAAAGTGAATCATTAAACTTATTGACTCCCACTGGAATACAAAATTAGACTTTATTAGGCTAATTGGAATAAAGTTTGGAATGAAGAATGAACTACAATGGGTTAGCTTTATATACGCTTCTATATACCTATATTCTCCTCCAATGTATGTGCAGATACCTTTAATATTACAAAAAGACCAGGAGGACACCACGAGCATCTAAAATGGCTTCTCTATCCAAAACTCTTCCCGTCATGTGGCGGCCAATTAAATAACTGGTGCAGAAATGAGAAAAAGACAAGGAGTAGCATCGAAGGTGCAGGAATTTCTGCTGAGTCCCTCAAAGCATGAAAGATTTAGAGACACGCAGCGAAGAACTCGCAGCCTGTTATTTATCGAGCTGTGTGCTGATACACGGTCAGCGGCAGAACCCTCATCACTCCAGCACTGCCATTAGACCAGTGCCAGCACAGCTGATGAGGAAAAACACTACAAACCTCACAGGACAGAGGTACTAAACATAGTCTTCTAAGCAGTGGTCCACACCCCAAATGAATACTTCCACTATGCACGAAAAAAAACAGAAACAAGGGGAAAAGCAACAGTCCCTACAATACACCCAGCCCTGAAGAGACGCAGACACGTCACAGATGTTGAGAGCTACAGCTGTCTCTCCTCAACACAAGTATGAAGGAAAACAAGTTTTTTGGGAAGAATAAGTCATGCATAAGAGACAAAAAACAAGCAGAAAGGAACCAGAGGCAACAGCGGAAAGAAAAGGCAGACGAGCAGAGCAGACAAACAAATGAATGATGATTTAGAATGACGAACAGAAAATCTGAGGACACCTTGAAAGAAACAAAACCATGTTGGACAGCTTCACAACAAAAGGATTATTTGAGTCAATGAGAAGAAAGAAGAGGGATGGTAAAAAATTACGCTCCGAGACAGAACGAGAGCATGCGAGAGAGAGAGAGAGAGAGAGACGGTCTCCCAGCTCCCAAAGCGGGTGAGCTCCAGGCAGCAGAAGTGAGATGTGACTGAATACATTACAGTCAAACAAGAGCAATGCATATCATAACTCACACGGCGCTCTCGTCTGCCTTTCAATGTCTTCCTGCGCACGTTCACACAAGCCAATTAGTCGTCCCATAGTGGCAAAACATGAGCTGAGGAAGCTAATGGATCCAAACAGCTCCAATTCACACGGGCCACTACAGGGCCGCACGAGTATGAGCACGAGTACGTACGCTGAGGACTTTTACTGTGCAAAAGCGTGCATGATGAAACGCACCTGCAACAGCCGAACCACAAATGAGAAACAAATTACATCCATAGCTCAAGACTTTGAATGAGAGAGGTGTGGGTGGCGAGGTAATGTTTATGAGTGTGTCACGGCAAAGTGAGCCATCACATTTCTCTCACAGCGGAAGCAAACTAGAATAGAAAAAAGTGACTGATGATTTATAAAGATCTGACTGAAATGTGTACAACTGCATAACTGTTTTGAATAAAGGATGAGATCAAATCAACCCTCAAGCACTGACCTCGGTCCTGTGGCGATGAAAGGCGTAACTGGTCGTGCGTTCATGTAGCCGTGCGCTTTCAATTGGCCCAGGGGAGAGCTGACGCAGCAGGCCGCTGTCGCTACAAACTCTTTTAAGAGTGATGGGGCGGGAAGTGAGGCAGAACGAGCAGAAATTCTCTTTGTTGTTTTTCTTTCAGCGACACGAATCAAAAGAGGAAGATCAACAGAAGTGGGGAAGAAAAGAGTAGGTGGAATACTATGAGAGAGAAATTTTCCAGGAGAGCGAGATAAGGAAGAGAGAGAATAAGAGATGTGTTTTTGCAGTGAGACTGTAAATTATTAGTGTAGGAAAGCCAGCAATCACCACTAATAAGGCCAATCCAGACAACTGCCTCACATAACAGAAACGTGCAGAACTGAAAACGGTGTATCGCAGCGTGATAACAGTAGAGGATTAGTGTTAATACGCTTAGTTATTGCAAAGAGCCTTAATTCGTTGTGATTGTTATGATTGTTGATAACAACAACACGGTGTTGATTTTTTAAAGAGTAACTATTACAATGTCCTTAAATTTACATTTCATGCAGCGTGTATTGTTGCTGTGTGTGCACATAAAGTTATTGGCTTTTCATTTCATGTGCGTCACTTGGTGCAATGCCCGCCTACGTTCCATTTGCGGCACTGCGACGTTGTACACGGTAGACCAATCAGAGCAGACTAGACCATCTGACCAATCAGATCAGAGTAGGCTCATAGAAAGGAAGCGGACTTGTTGAATCGCCGAATGAATCATTTGAGTGTCAGTCAAGAAGTAAGGTAATATTAACTGCTTATTATTAGAAAATGAAAGTGTTTTATACCTTGTTTGTATGTATGTAAATTTGTTGTTGGACACTCCATAAACCAATAAAAGCACAAAATACTTACTCTTTAAAGCTGCTTTTTGCAAATTCGATGAACATAATCGCAAAAATCGCCAATCGGGTCACTCAAACACTCAATCCGACATTTATTGTTTGAAAGAGCGCAAAACCATTTATTACAGAGCTACATGGTGAGTTTGCATATTCAAGCATTATTTTGTAGTACACACTGAAAAAATACCAATAAGTAGTGCATTACGAGCACTTCTTCATTACTATATATTATTTTTTACCTTTCAGCTCATAAAAATGATTTGTTATTTAGTCCATTCCAACTAGATAAAATGTTATATAATAAAACAATTTTAATGGCTACTTCAATTTAAGGTTAACTGTCTCTTTAAATTTTGACCGTTTTTACGATGTTTTAGTGACTTATCAGGCAAGTTTACCTGGGAGGGATCTACAGTTGATTGACAGATGTCACAGCCTCTTAATGATCCATTTGGATAAAAGTCAGGCTTTAAAAAATAGTTGCATTTGTATGAGCTTGTTGGACACTGGTTGGACACTGGTTGCTGCTTTTGACACAGCGGTGTTCAACAGTTAAATAACCAATGGCGCAAACAAGCGTCTAATGTGAGTTTCAGATAAAAGATCGCGTTTTCTTAATGTGACGATTAAAAACATACTGTGGCTGTAAGAATGTATAGGGGAAACTGGAATGATGTTGTCTGTAATGAAGGATGGAAAGAAACCACAAGAATTGGATGAGATTTTGAAATTTTTTGCTGTTCTTCAACTGTTCTTCATCTCTAGCGCTATATACATCCCAGCAGGCTTTAGAGATAGAAGTTTGATCACAGAGCACCTGTTCTCTCATCTACTGTTTAAAGAACAGAGAAGATACATTTTGACAATCTCATATAGAAATGTAATTTAACAAATGTGCTAAACAACCCATCCAATAAATGTTTTTGTTTTATTTCTATATCAGTCAGCCATATCTGCGTATCTGGCTTTTACTGTTACAGTATCCATTTTGTCCACATTAGTCAAAACTATATTAGGCAAATCAATGTTTAAGTCCAATGTCAACAGATTTTGTGACGTATAGGTAGGATACAGAAAATATAAGTAGCTGTATAAAATTTGTGAATCTTTTTATGTACTATAAAACATTTACATTTACGCATTTGGCACACGCTTTTATCCAAAGCGACTTACATTGCATTATACATTTGTTTCTGAGTATGTGCAATCCCTGGGATCAAACCCATGACCTTAGCGTTGCTCTAACCATTGAGCTACAGGAAAACACAGAAAAATAAAAAAACATTAAAGGAATAGTTCACCAAAATATGAAAATTCTCTCAAAATGTATGGACATTCATGTCATATATTTGGGATGGCATGAAGGTGAGTAAATTATGAGAGAATTTGACTAGTGAAAGCAGTGAATGAAGATATTCACATTGTTAAACTTTAAGTCATTTTGACAGTTCTAAACAGAAGTAAAATACAGGAGAGCAGACAGGCATCCACCAGATGACTCGTAAACCACAAATAACACCTTCAGGAAAACAGATCACGCAATTCAATATGTCCGTCACGGCCAGCAAGACACTGAAAACATCTTACATCATTTATAATTTCTCTCATTCCTTCTTCTTCTCCTTACAGTTTTCAGTCAAGGTGAATTCCAACTAAATTCCGACCTTGGAGAAGTTTAGCATCGAGAAACCGTAAAAAGTTGACCAATGACTCGACAAAAACACAAAAGAAAGGTCACCGGCACATCCAATTTTCTCTCCGCTCACTTCTAAATTCAGTTTCCCCCAGTTTGCTCCTCAGCAAATTACTTCAGCGATCTCCACATGCGCTGCGTAACATCAGGCTAACAATCGCGCGGGCATACGAATGCTGATGAATCAGTGCCTGGCATAAGGTCCTGTTGTTTGTTATGAATAAGTGTGAAAGTTGCCATCATCACATTTAATTCAACTCCGCTATCATTTCCTCTACATAATTCCTTGATTATACTCGCAGGGCCATTATCCTACGGTTCTTACATTTCACATCAGCAAACAAACACACTGTTTTTTAACCATAAAAATAACTCCGATATAGAGGGAAAGCAAATGCACCACAGTGTTATTGTGTGTGCTGTTCTAAAATTACACTGAGTTTGCAAATCAGAGTGATTTTATTGTAATGTTGATATAATGTTGACAGAATGCCAGACTCTTGAATGACACTGATATGCTTATGAAATGGTTTATATTGCACAAGCTGCGGCATCAGCGCTAGACTGACTATTTAATGCAAATTCGCATTGATTTACATCGTAGAGTTCACAGTTAATCTGGATACAGGAAATAACAAAGAGACAAAAGGGAGACGAGCAGGATTCTGAAAAACTGGTTACATCAACATCTGTATGATCGTATCATTTGACATATTCAAATGAATGGACAAATAAAAGCGATTAGACTGTATCAAAACAATGTCAAGATATTCTAAGAAAAACTCGTTCTTGTTGATCCCATGAGCTTGTGCATTTAAAGTCGAGGGCAAGTCTAAGGGTGAGCGTAAAAGGCATCTGAGTCTTCTTTTATACACCACGAGCTGCGCAGTTACAGTATAAAGTCAGCCACATCTTTATACACACAAACTGCGAAGTTAGACATGACTTTCTATATAGGTATAGATGGTTTTAAAGCAACCACATAAACAAAAGTTATTGCACGTGCATGCTTTTGTGGTCCAAACTCAACTTCCAGTACACATCTGCAAAAAATAGAGTCCCTGCAGATTATTTCTAATAACAAGGAAAAGAAATAACATTAGCTTAGCTTAGCAAAGTAAATTCCATTAGCTAGCAAGTTAAAAGTATGTCTAGCCACGTGTGTGCGTCTGATGCATCCTCACGCATACCTATAGTTTTAACATGTAATACGCATACGCGTGATGTGCAGAAATGTGCACTTTCACTGTTTAGATGGAGGCAATAACTGCACAGTTTTCAAAAACTAGAACTTTGACACCCGTTTTCAAAATTTTGCGTTTTCATTCCCCCAAAATGCTGTTTTTGTGTAAATGAACAGCCAAAACACATAAAAAGTTTGTAGTTGAAAACATTAAGATTCCATCTCTGTAGCACAGCCTGTCCGTAACTCACATCCCACCGCCTTTAATTCTAACATTTTCTGTGGTTTACGTCACTCCTACAGTCTGGCATAAAATAATATCGGCTCATACTTATTCAAGTAGTGATGAGAACTTTTATTCAGAAAACATCACATAAAACATTTCAACTCAAATTTGAAATGTATTTTAGCCTAAAGCAAACACACTAAAACTTTAGAGGCTTATTAGTTTTCAAACTTGCAGTGAAAAAGAAAACTTTTTCAAAACATTTCAGTATAAAACATTTCAAAAAGCCAAGCGCACAGCACATTTTTTGCTGGGCATATTTGTTCTAGAAAGCTTGTTTACAGCATCTACCTGAGTTGAGTTTGATTACAAGTGTCTTCTTTACACTTGAAAATATCCCTCTTAAAACGCACCAGGATCAATGCAGTCTGTTAGAGTCTGTGGCCTTTTACGTTTCCCATTATTACAGTAGTTTTATGGAAATATCATTACTTTCTAATTAGAACAGCGAATATATCAGCACGAGGCACTTACTCTCTGTGGTTAAAATTATTTAAGGTTTCTCTGTAACCATCAATAAATAAACTGAATTAAACCAAGCATTTAAATGTATTTAGTATTCCCACTGCCAATAAAACCCCTTTTCAAGGCCTCAAAATTATCGAGGACATGCTGAGAATCAATGTCCCTTTCACATTTATCTGGCATATAAACATAATGTTTATGAAGCTTTCAGCTTGCTGGTCGTAGCTTTCGTGCGTGTATTAATAAAATGCACACATGTGCAGGATGGTGCTGTTTATAGGAGCAGTTGCTGTTGAATGAAGGCCAGTCCCACATACGGCGCACAGGCATCCATGAACCGGTGACCTGTGTTAAGCAGCTGTAATTGTCTTTTTAACGCGGCCACTAAATCTCTGAGTGCCCGAACTGTGCCATCACAATGCTCTGGCGATTGCCGTCGCCTAGCAACCGCCTCCAAGTGCAAACCCTTATTCCTTTAATTATTAATTTAGCTATTGTGATGGATGCGCTTCGCAACAAAGTGCTTTCAGATGGATGGGCAACTAAAAATTCTCCGTATTCAGAAAATATATAATCACGGCAGGGTAAAGTAGATATGTGTGCAAATATAAGTACAAGCAAACAAAATTGTGTATCATTTGCCATGCGACTTTTACATGATTTCTAGTCAATATGCGGTCCGAACCAGTCTAGATAGGCTGAATTATTAAAATGGTTGAAAACCACTAACAAACCAGTTTCAAAAAAGTTCTTATAAACGCTTCTAGCAGCTGCCTGAGGCCTATATTTGTATGACTTTCTTGGGAGATTTGTATAAGTATTCTTATACAACAGTGTATTGTGGTGGTATATTGTATTTCAGATACACCAGCAAAAAAAACTTTGGATGGTTCCTTTACATTCAACAGCTCTCCTCATCTTTGGTTGGGCTGTTCTTGGCCAGAATAAACTGTAATGTAGACCACCACACTTTATGCTGCAAGTGTGTTTGCAGTACAGTCAGTTTACCATCATCATCTTCCATCTAACAGCTACTGGTCAGCGGTGCTACCCTCCTCAGGGTGGAAACGGCTATTGTTTCAGGACTGATCGGAGGTCAGATAGAAAGCCAGGAACTAACCTGCGGCCATCTGCATGTATCCAGCCAGCGTGCAGATTCTCCTCTCACAGGCTCCACCAGGCAGGAAGATGGTGATGATGGCCAGAAGGGAGCTGACGGCCAACAGAGCACATCCACCCGAACACAGCACAGCACTTGTCTGAAACACACACAGCACACAACACTTACAGCTACTGTACTGGTTTTTCTAGGATGATTTACAGTAAAGTGTTTCTTGATTTGATTGATTTTTCTGACCTACAACCATACAGGTGTCTTTTAACTTTTGAACGGACATATTCACACAAAATTCAGTAAAAATGCTTGTATTAGCAAGTATCCATGTGAACATGGTATGTTGTGTTAAACAATAAAGAAATAAAATGCATGTGTAACAATATATCTTTGCATGAGCTCTTAAAGGGACAGCAGCCTCATAAACTTGATGTCTGTTTTTAATGTTCATCAAACAACAAAGTACAAAAAAATTACCCACTGTTCCTGAAGGATTCAATTTATGCCTTATATTTAGTATATTCAATTAAGACTATAACGTGTTGTTTTACATTGCTGTACTTTATTCCATTTCTGTACTGTTCCTGAAACAGATTTTTTGTTTACAATTCACACACGTGCGCACACACACACACACCTCTAAGTTGTTTAAGTAGGAATATAAGGTGTAAAATCAATCAATTTTCCCCAAGCACTTACTTCGCCGGATCAATTCAGAGAAACAGCAGGTTATGATTTTCTAATCCAGCACTTGCGCCATATCAAACGCTTCAACAATTCAGACTTACTCCAGCGCTTAAATAAACAACTACAGGCCCCATCAAAACACACACACACACACACACACACACACACACACACACACACACACACACACACACACACACACACACACACACACACACACACACACTTAGAGGATACACACTCTGTAGTCTATGCAGCTAGCATAGATAAACTTCCCATGTGTCTTATTGGGGAGTCGGATGGTTTTTAGAGTCTCTTTCTGAAGCTGGCAGCAGGTGTTGGCATGTCTTTGTTAGACTACAGCAGACGTTTAAGAGCTTTCCTGTGCAATGCCTGAAACAAAGCGTGCGGAGTGCTTATCAGAGGCACAGGCCATTGATCTTCCTCTGATGTAATCTATATAAGCCTGTGAGGACACACTGAGATCATTCATTATTCATATGTGCACACACACATGGTTTGGGTTGTAACTAAAACTCCAGCTATAATAATTCTAAATCTGATGCATGTGGAAAATATATTTATGCAAGACAATTATGATCCTATACACCAAGATTAACTATAATAGTTTACCTAAAAATGGAAAAATAGTTTGTCATCATATTCACACACATGTATCTTAAAACCTGTACATAACTCTTTCTTCAGTGGAACACAAAAGAAGATATTTTAAGAAACATCTTTTGTGTCCAAGTCAATGGGAGCCAATGTTTTTTAGTTACCAACGTTGTTCAAAATATCATGCAGAGTTTGAAATGACATGAGGCTGTGGAAATTATGAAACAAAATAGATGAACTATCCCTTTAACTATACTAGATATTAAACAGATAAGATCAAGTATTCAAGACAAGTTAACCATTCATTTTTAACCAATGTTAATATTAATAAAGCTCCAAAGTGGAGTTTCACATTAGTCAAATGGACTGAAATGTTTAGTAAATTTCAGAAAAAAAAAGAACAACTTGTATTCTTTTTTGGTCTCGCTATAGGTAATACAACCTTTTACTCTATATGCAATTCAGGTTGACTGGTTGCTTTTTTAATGATTTTATTCTTTAAACATTTACATAAATAAGAAAGTTCTTAATATTACATAGCAATAACATCTTCAGCACAACCAGTAATGTGAACACAAACATTCACAAAAGTTATCTTTCCTCAAGATTGATCTCATCGGCATTGGCTATCAGAAAAAAATCATACACATAAAAATGACATCCCTTAACACAACCGCCACAACTATAGCAATTTCCTTGTGGTCCTAATGGCGAAGACATTAATGGCAAATAGTGAAAGGCTAATGAAGACATGAAGGCAGATTTATTGGTGGTGTCTGAAACTGCAGTAATGTTTCTAATGGTAATGATAATGTATGTAGTAATTATGACACCACTGTTTGCGTTGATGACAACATACAAACATCCTTCACAATAATGACGTGCCCCCACTGGAAAAGAAAAAAATGTAATGACATAAAAACACAAGAGAAGCGAAAGATTGCAGACACGGCCGGTTGAGCGTTTTTCCCTCATTCCCATTTAGATGGTATTCATATATTCATAGAAATGTCTAGTTTTGTAAGCACCAACTCTTGATCTCGCTTTCCTTGAAGCCTTTACATGAAACGAGTTCTTGCCCCGCCGTGCTGTCGAATATTACCGTGTTTCATTACAACTAATGGAGACATACTGTATGAGGGTTGCAACAGATCAGATTTGGAAGTAAACGGTACTCTAGAAACTCATAAATAACTGTAATGGTGATGATGGTGGAGAAGTTAAACAAGCAGTTTGCATATTTCATACCTAATGCATGTATTTCACGTATGAATGGGAAATGGAAAGATTTTTCTTGAGGTCAATAACAATTAGTGGGCCGTTGCTAAAGCACGCATCAACTATGACTATTGCTCACTGTGGTGTGCTATTACACTTTAAAGCCATAAGACTCGCCTGATAGGCAGTATAATTTTACGAAATAATTTTGTGGATGACTTAAATGTGTTTTTCCTCAATGTAATTTGTGCAATATAAACGATTTCATTATCTGTGCATGCATGAATGGTCAGGCCCTGTGCTGCATACTCTCATTTGTACATCCTCAAAGACCTTCTTGTATCAACACATTGCCCAATTCAATTTTCATTAATTAGTTTGACATTTCGGACCTGACTCCTGAGAGAACTCCTGAGAGAAATAATTCAAGTTGCACTTTAAGAATACATTAACATCTTTATAAATGTTACTTCTAAAACCACAGTTTTGCTTATGTTCACAATACACAAAAACACAAACCTGAAAAATATACAGAATACTTTCCAAACTCAAGGACATCTGTTCCAGCTGCTGTTCATTTACATGATAAATTGGCTTCTAACCGAGCCGCCTCTTTCAGACAGCAGCTTTCTAAATAGATTCTAATTATTTGCTTCTATACACGTCGCAAACACGCTGCAGAAAAACAGAGGTCGTGTTATAATGAAAAACAATATTTGCGCAACTAAACAAGAAATAAAACTAATTGTGAGCATATAGTCATGTGTATTTAACCTCGCTATACCCCAAAACTGTCTGTTAATTCAATTGAACTGGGTGTTACTCTTGAAATTACATAGGGGGAAATATTATCTATACATCCATAACTGATGTACGGCAGGCACACAGAACTTTTTTGGTTCCTACAGTATTTTCCAAATACAATTTCAATGTACATTTATTTAGTTGAAAAGTAGATTCGTGATTCCCCAAACCAACCAGGTCTAAGATTATGCTCCATGCATTAGGAATAGAAATGTATTTTTCCTTTTTAATATCGGTGTTAACTGTAAATTATTATTTTCGTTCTTATATTTCTTTTTCTGTACTGAATTTCTATACTGTTTATTTATGCGTCTCCACTGCTAAAATATATTTTCTGTCGAATTTAACACAGCGCTATTGCTAATTTAAAGGTGCACGGTTTAGATAATCTTCTGACAGAAATGCAATATAATATATACATAAATGTTTTCAGAGGTATATAAAGACCTTACATAATGAAGCGTTATGTTTTTATTACCTTAGAATGAGCTATTTCCATCAAAATACACCGCGCGTCCCCTTAAGCAGAATTCGTCATGTTATTTCTACAGTAGCCATAAAGGATAAACTGTACAGAGAGCATTTCGTAAATGTTATCTCCTTCGGCAAAAAGCAAAAACGTGACAACATCTTTGTCCTGTGTCAGCCACCGTAGTGCTCCGAAAGAAAGGGGGGAGCGGTGGAGTTAGCCATTGATTGCAATTCACAACCTCACCGCTAGATGCCGCTAAAATCACCACATTGCTCCTTTAATGTGCACAGAAGAAAAAAGACTTGAAATATACAAATTCCAGAATCCTCTACAAAATCCTGTGTAAATGCTGTCTGAATTTTCATATTTCATAGTGAACTGTCTCTTTAAGATGTGGAAAGTGATGAAAAAAAACTAGAATGGTTCATGCGACTGTCAAATCTGGCTCGCCCAAATGCCTCTAACATCACCATCACTTGTCAAGTGTATTAAAAAAGCTGAAGGATCTGGCTTATTATTCTGCGAGGTTTTGCATTTGCAGGAATTTGCACTCGAGTTACTAGACATAGAGTGAAAATCAAGGTCGAAGCTGTCTTGTTACCATGGTGAAGTATTCTCTCATATATGCGAACACTGTCTGTGTGTGTGTGGATCAGGGTTGATGCTGGCTTAGCTATAGTTAAGAGGTAGAGTGGGCAGTGCCAATTAAAAGGGAGCTTATAAATCTTAATGAAATAAAGTCCTTCAGACATCAAACTACTCCTTACTTCTTGTTTTTATATGTATTATCCATTGAATTAAAAACATTCATTTTAAAAAGGCTCAAAGCAAGCGGTTACAAAGTGCATATTGAACAAATCCACTGTTGGCAGAGTAAAAAATCTATACCGATATTTGGTCACTCTGACCTCTGTTAGAACTCTATAGTTGAGTGCCAAAGGGTCCCAACTATTCATTTTTGAAGGCTAGTATGATCTCAAGTGGAACTGATTTTTTGCAACACAAAATCAAGTGCCATTTCCGGTTGAGGGGAATTATGCCACAAATGCAAATTATGTGTTGCCGCTATAGCTTTCACACGCTTAGCCCCTCCCCTTCCGCCACAGGGAGATCTGTGACTGTTAAGTGCACGAAGTGTCCAACATCCATTGTGTTTGACTTAAAAGTGCATTAAGCAGGTGTTTATAGTGCAGGTGTTGCTATTATCATCTTCAACATCTATTAATATAGTGACATAGTGATTAATATAAGCAGGGTGGAAAAAAACTCAGAACACACAAAATGTGGTCACAAGAGATGCATTTTACGGACAGGTGTACACAGTTAAGGGTCTCATCTGACCAGATTCCAGATGTAAATGAGGTCTTAATTCGTAATGCATCACTGTTTCTCAAACCACATTTCTAATATGTCTTATGTCATTTATTAGGGCAGTCAATTTAATATTTTAGTTCTGTGATTCATTATAACAAAAATTAACAGTGATTTTATTAGCGTTTTATTAGGCTCCTATGTTTAGGTTCAGTGAGTTCAATGACTTTTTTGTACATTTTCATTTTTGCATTGAATACGTACACTTTGCCATTAATGTATAAATTTTGATTTATATTTAGAGCCTGATAAAAATAATCATTTTAGAAAAAATATGTGAGATGGGACTTGTAAGCTTTTGTTTCTGAACTCTTCATATATGTATAAGAAATACGGTACACACATGACAAAAAACCGGTCTAACCATATCTGCTTGCTAGAACAGCAGGTACAGTAGCTTGAAATGATGGCAATAACTATGGACTTTAATGCAATTTGCTAAGTTAATAGGTTATTTAATTTAATTTAATTTAATCTAGTTAATTTTATGTTTTTATATTTTTATTTTAAAATCAATGTTACGGAGCAAATAATTGCTATATATTTAACTCCCCCATGTTAAATGACTTTTGACTTCTAAAAGTTAAAGTATGTTTCCAAAGTGCATCAAACTCTTATCTTTAAATATCCATTCAAATTTGATATCTCATGAAATGACTCCTCTAGCACATGGCAAGCGATCCCATATTAGCTAAAAAAACTAATGCAACTAATGAAAGTGCATCCTAAGTGCACCACAAAAAGACCTACATCAGCAAAGTCCTACAGTATATGCAATATTAAAGTGTCCTGACCGGCATGGGTGAGTCCATGACGTTTCATCAGGCATGCGGAGAAGCATGCACTCTACTTTATTTCAGCCCTCGCTCATCTCCTGTACAGATGAGTGATAGTCCCACCAATCAATGTAAGAGTCTGTCGCTGACATGTCAAAACTCCCGCTCCCCCTGTAGAGACTCATCAAAAGGAAGCATTAGTGCCATAACACCTTCATAAACATCAATCATCAGAGACTGTGGCACAGTTCCACTGCATCCTCCACCAATCTCTCTTCTTCTGTGGACTCAGCAACACTTCACGCCTCTGCTCTCCTCTCTCCTCCGATACAGTATGTACAATTTCATTTTACTAAATACATTTCTTTTGTGAGGGGAATTTTACTTTGTATTATACCAGTATTAGATTGTAATTAGCTTAATACTGTATTTTTTTGTAATGCATTTTTCACCACAATTTGTTTGAAGTCTAATAATAACCAGTGGACTTCGTGCAGTGCACCTGCTCTACAAATTTTTTTATTTAATTAATACATTTTATTTAATACATTTATTCATTTGGCAGGTCGCTTTTATCCAAAGCGACTTACAGAGCATAAAACATTTTGTCAACACGCTAAACAGTACTGATAGTTTACAAGGTTATAAGGTAAATAATATTTTGCCTCTTTAAAGGAAGGGTAGGCGATTTCACAGAGGCTAACAATATAGCAAGCTAGCATTGAGCATATGATCCCTTCGGAGCGCTCTGTAAAGCCACAGCTCCTAAAAAAAACACATGAATACGATGGTGATGGAAGATTGCTTCCTCGAACAGGAGGCGTGGCATTATGCAAATATGTAGTCTGACAGACAAGTGGGACGCCCTATCACTGCATTTGGACCGAATGCAATGATCGGATGAACATTTTATGGTCCTGTGCCTTCCACAGAAGATACTTTTAACAAGCAAAACAAAAAGTGTTTTAGGAAAGAATGCTTACACTGCCTTTAACAGTTAGGAGTGTAAATATGCATCATGGCATGATGTTGCAATACAACATTATGTTTTTAATGACATCTGTCAAATCTGGCATTAACTAATATAATGTACAGTATACTCATTTCATTTTTTAAGTTTGTGCTTTCACTTCAATAAGTTCTCTCTTAGGGTTCAGATAAGACAATAAATTCGATATTAGGTGTTAAAAGAAAAACTTGGATTCATTCTGACCTGTTCAATTTTTATTAACATACAGAAGCTTTAATTAAATAATGAATGTTGTCAGTACTGTACTACTACGGTTTCAACTGCAACAACATAAACATAAACGTGACCCAAACTAAACTTCCAGTAAACCTCTGCAAAGAATGAACAACAGGATAAATTGTTATATTACATAGACTGATAAACAAACACAGACCGCAAGTTAACTTCGAGCCATGTGCGTGCATCTAATGAAACCGTCTATAACAAGTTATATGTGCAACAAAAATGTGAATATTGTTTTGGAAAGAAACCTGTTGAAACTGAGTTTCATTTATTTATTTAGTTTAAAAACGTGACACTGTCGTACTGTGAACGATTAAGAGATGTTGGGAAGATAGCAGACCCTGTATGGATAAAACACATCATTATGAAAAGTACTAGTTAGCCTAACACTCACAAAATGTTGACATTACACATTTGATCATTTGAAAAGTACCAAGACTCAAAATGAGAATCTATTCAAATTAGCCCGATGTGAAACAACCCCAAATGTTTGTAATCTATCTATGATAATTTGCAGATAATTACCAACAAAGTCCAAATGTTTTGCAGTAAAAAGGAGAGAAGGGAGTGATGAAGAACTGTGATTTATAATTAATGAAGCTCTTTTCTCCTCTAACCGATACCGTGACTAGATAATTGTTTTTTCTTCACAGGTCTTTGATGCTTGTATCAGATTGGAATGCAAATCAGGGAATTGGGTTTCCTTGCTTGTGTGCGGCCTGAAATTTCCCATAACATTCCCGATTAGGGGAACTCTGCCCATTCTGTGAAAGTCAAAAGGTAATACTACACTGACCCTTTGTTGGGAAAAAATGCCAATGTTTTGTCATGCTAAGAGGATGCGCTGGAAAGCTCCCTCCCATTTTAATGTGACTGAAATGTGACACGTTTGATCAAAACAGCCCAGGAACCCACAAAGGCACGCTCTCATTTTTCATACTTACTGCTAATGGAGTTTAACTCGGGTTTCACTTTCACATAAATGTTTACTTTATTTATATATTTACTCTCTCTCTTGCTCACCTTCTCTCTTGTTTTCTCCCCTCTACATTTTAACTTCTCCTCAAGCCTTCTTTTTTGGATTCTCACCACTAACAAAAAATTGTATAAAAAATTATTATGCTCCTAACAAGCTATTTTTGGATATATGATGGTAGTATGTTTTCTTTCGAGGTACCTAGAACTACTATGTAAAAGCAATAAATATGGTAACCGTGTACCATAATGACACACGTGAAATGCTGGGATGTGCTTAACTACAATTACACTAAACTTGAAGTTAAGCCTTAATATACGATGTACACTTTTTTTTTAATTTACTGAAAAAAATAATGATTTGGTTGCATTATAATTTTGGATCATTTTATTTTTTATGATTTGTAAATAATCATATCTCTCTATCCATCCATTTAAGAAGTTTTCAGTCCGACATATTTTTTTATTATTTGCATAACGCTGTACAATTTACTACTATAGAGCCTCAGTATCTATTTTTGGTTTTGCCCACTCACTATGCTTTGGTTTGTTTTCACCTCTGTTTGACCTCTGCCTCTTTCATCACGCCCCTGCACATATGCTTTGGGATTTGGCAGGTTAAAGATAGAAGAGGAAAAGGTCAAAGGTCAAGTTCAACTCCTGCACTAAGCGCTCCATTAACCAAAACTAGTATTAGGGAAAGTGTTGCCTACTTTGTTTTATGGTTTATGGTCTGAATTTGATTTACATGAGTGGATGCCGTCAGCATTGTGTGTATGAACATTTGTAACTACCTATCTATGCCAACATCCCCCTTCCAAATTCAAGGCCAAAAACTAAAATAAGAACTGAAGGGTGGCGCAGCCGCAGAGCATGACTTTTTCCATTCTGTGTTCTCACAGTCATATATTCAGCCATCTCAGCATCACTGACATTGGGCACAGCAGACCTACATGGTGTTGTGTTAAATAGATCTGAGTCGAGTCCAACTAAAAGCCAACAGCCAAGTTTTGGTGTACGCATCCGTTCCATGAACTCCAGCTCTAATGCCTCACTGTCTAGGCAACTCATCAAAATATCAGTGTGTCCTGACTGAAAAGAGAACATGTTTGGCTACGCAGGACTAAATCTCTCTTACAGCACATCTCATTCATCCCATCTGCCTTGATTTTTATCTTCCTCTCTTTACCACTTCCCCTTTATGCTCTTGCTTCCTAATTGGAGAAACCTGAAGATAAGAGACATGACTATACAGAAACCAAAAATTCAGGATGCACTTTTTAACATCTTTTCAACATCTACCAGAACGACTCGGGAGCCATGATGACGCTGCAATGATATTTATTTAACAACTAATCGCAAATGGAGCACAAAGATTACACGATAAAGTTCCATCCATATCTCAAATCCAGAGGGTCAAAGTTTATTGCACTTCCTGCCTGAAATGAAGCTCAACATACCCGTGGATGTCTAAACAACGACCAACCTGGTGGTAGTGGGGAGGAGGCGGGTGAATGTCGACGTCAGTATCTATGAACGCAAACATTGAGTGAGTACGGATTTATATACACCAAGTGTCGAATGATGATGGATAGGTCTACATGTAAAGACTGACATAGCATTAGACAGAGTCTTACTGGCAGAACTTACGCTCATTTTCATCAATTGTATTAATCCGAAATGGAATGTACAAAACAATAAAAACAAACACTACTAATTTACAATTCAAAGTGTGTCCCATAAAATATGAGACAAATCACATCCCGTATTGAATTCGATCTTCTGCCTTTTTGTTTCGGCGAAGAAACGATAATGTTATATCCAGCCAAATATTTTAGCGCCTGAAAAGTAGAGCATAGGGTCATGATTTGATCCAAAGAGAATGCACATACCGATCCAAAACAATTATATAGTATATTAAATAATAGTACAAATACTCATAGTATATGACTAACAGATCAAAAGGCCTTGGTGATGTTTGCCAAATAGGAATGATGGAATAAGAGATAAAAAGTGCACAAAAAGACCAAAGCAAGTAAAAAGGTAAACCACAACCACCTTATTTTATCTGTCCATAATGATGTAACGTGCGAAGGAATCGCCCGATTCACTGAACTGATAAAACGTTTCTGTTCTGCAGTTAATTCTGCCCATGAGTGAACTCTCAGAAAGTGTTATAAAACAAACATGCTACAGTGAGTAAACATGTCATCGGCTCATCACTACCTGAAATAAAATGCTGCTGCAGCTATTTATAACACACACTCGTCTGCTTAAAATGCTCCCACATTCAGGCTTCATTAATCCCAGCATGAAAAACTTTTACCTTTATGGACTCAACCGGTGCACTTCAGTCAGGTCTGCGAGGCACTCTAGACCCAGTGCATGATGGGTATTCATCAAAACGCTGTGGGTGGATGTGGGATTTGAGCACATACTACTGAGGTGGACTCAAGAAAGCTGTTATGTAATCTCTTAAGAGGAAAGAAAGTCAAAACAGCCTGGGCAGACGTTGTGTAGAGCAATTTAAGAGATTTTTCAGAAAACCAAACATGAAATTCATTCAGAAAACCACTCCCAAACACTTACACAAAATCTGTGAAAATAATACATGGCTCATCTTTTTAAATTAACCAAATTCTTTACTAAAAAGTTTAGCATCACAGAATTACATACAATATCACAGTAATCAGGTCACATTTCTGTATTTTTGGCATCAATCAAATTTTAAGTAGAGGGATATACTTATATATATATATATATATATATATATATATATATATATATATAACTATATGACTAAATGAAATATGTTCAATATATAAATTGTAAAATATACATTATATAAAAGATGAAACTATCTACAACCAACACAGGAAAAACTGTCCGACTCCATATAATATAATATAAACTGTTTTTCTAAATGTAGAAACATTTTCAAATTCACTGCTTTTAAAGGGCATGATTTTTGTCACTTACATTTTTTCTGTGAGTTGTAAAATGTTTGGTATAAAATAAAATTAAAGTATACCAGCAAGAAAAAGAAAGACAAATTGCTTATTAAGCATTCAACGTAATGACGTCATGTGACAACAATGTGGCAAACCACTATTAGAAATGTATAATATTCATTTTTTTATGTACAATTTTTTATTAGAATTTGACAGTATACTGTGCATTATTTACTAAGCTTTAAGCTAGTATTCCTTTCTGAACACAACCTTTGTCCATTTTTACAGCAATGTGGTTGTAACTGTACCATAAATAACTGAGCATAGCAGATCGATATAGATTTTCTTTCATAATGTACATTATCTCACATATTACATATCTACTTACCATATAAATAAATAAATAACCCTTTAAAAACACTGATTTGTGCCTAAATAACTGTATTAAGAAAGAAGAAAGAGACAGCAGAGTGATTTTAGAGACATGAAATGAACCCACATATAGGAAATCTGTCATCTTGGACAAAACTCATTCATTCAGTTTAACAGTCATTATACAAAAATATTGGACCGCAGAATGCCACCACTGACCAATCACTATCAAGTAGGCAAACTAACCCTAAACATACTTCTGCCGTAGGTTAGACCGCATGGTTATTCTGAAATATTCTCTTAATTTTATTAAGGCAACAGCTATGTAAAAGAAATGCAGGAAAGACGCAAAAGCCCCTGAGCTACAATTCCATTAGCCCACTCTGCTTGTATACTGGACATAAAGACCATGTCAATGAACGCTAATATCCTGTGGGGGGTTTGAGAGTGGGGATAAAAACAAGAAAGAAAAGATAAAACACCCCTCCCTGTTTTCAGAGCTTCTCTTACAGTATGCGGTCTTCCAACCCTTCGGCAGGGACGTAAATAATGCATCAAAATAAGAGCGTTTGAGGGTCTGGAGGCATTTACTAATGATGCTTCAGTGCTGAGTGGCTGGTTTCATCTTCTTTATGTTGTTAGAGACAATGAATATCCGTCTTGTAACACAAAGTCGCATGATAAAATGCAGACAAATGTAAAAGCACATTTGCATCGTACAAAATAGACTGCCAGAAAAAATGAATGAATAAAGTACGTAAATATATATCAAGTAAGGGGAAAACATTTGCGTTAGGATGGTGAGATTACTCAAGATCCATCTGGTGAAGGATAAACAAACAACACATCACAGTGTGAGAATCAGCACTAACACACATTAACAAACATGTTTACAAGCGCTGGATAATGATGCAGGGTTATTGATGCAGCCCTCGGCTGCTTTTTCTTGCACATTTACAGCTTATAGTATGGAAAATACATATTAGAGTTGAGAATCTTTTGATACCTCATGATTCAATACCTCATAATTTTGTTTTAAGGAGTCACAATCCCATTCCAATGAGATTCCCAAACTATCAAGTTTCTGTCAAGCTCCAAAAAGCATCCACATGACTCTAGTAGGGTAATGAATGTCTTCTGAAGCAAACTACATATTTGTGATAATGATCAATATTTTGAGCTTCTTTTAGCAAACCTGTAATGTAAACAGAGTAATAAGTAAAAAAAATGGTGGCACAATTTCAATCTAATTGGTTTTCATGTTCATCAAATTTACGTTGTCAATGCGCCACCATATTTGAACGCATCTATTGGATCTGTTAACATTTTGGAACTTCAAGTTATACTTATACACTTAATAGTTTAAAAACATTTATAGCAGTATATTACATATTGTTTATACTACATACTACTATTTTGGAAGTTGTATTTGACAGTACATGCTGTGCAGTATGCAGCAAGGTACTGTAGTATTCAGTATGAACCTGAACGACGATCTATTTTCCCCCAGCTTTTTCACCCAAAGGACAGTGTTTCCCTTCAAGTACTGATTCTTGACAGATTCTTCCTCTGCTAGACATTGTCACCACGTGCTGGAGGCTTCATGTAATCCTGTAATACTTACAATTATCATTAAAAAAAGCACAAAATAACTAAAGCTTACATTTCCTTATTTCATAAAACAATATTGAAAAGACGAAATAAAAGTGTGAGAATGTGAGTGTGTGGAACTGAAATGAAGTTGTCCTTGAGTAGCTCACACACACTTTCTATAAACCCACTCTGTGAACTCTCTCTCCTGCATTTATGCATGAGCGCTACTGTCTGTCACCGCTCCCCTGTGCTTCCTGAAATATACAGTAACTGCACTGCTCACTACACAGACCCGGATTAAGACTGATGATGAGGATGATGTCAACTGAAAACACAACAATTCTACATTACCAACATCAATCAGTACAGACATTGGACTCTTTGTCTTCAAGTTCACATTCGCTAACTGTGTGTGACCCTGCATCACAAAACAAGTCTTAAGTAGTAAATAAAATACATTGTATGGGTCATTTATGCCAAACCTCATTAGGATATTAGGTAAAGATCATGTTCCATTAAGATATTTTGTAAATTTCCTACCGTAAAGGTGCTGCTCGCTCTTTGGGAATTACCCACTCAAGTTTGGTATCTATGTAAAGCTTAGAAATTCTGCTTTTGGGTTCATCTATTCTTTACAACGTCATTACAGCGGTACGCCAAAAGAGAGCGTTGGACAACTTTAAAGGCGATTTTCTCAATATTTTAATTTTTTTGCACCCTCACATACAGTTATATCTCGGCCAAATATTGTCCGTGCTTTTGTGGCCCAAACTTAAAGGAGTAGTTCACTTCAAAATAAGCCCCCATTGACTTTCCATAGTAGGAATAAAAAATACTATAGATGGAAAGTCAATGTGGGCTTTTTTGAAGTGAACTACTCCTTTAACTTCCGGTACACATCCGCAAAGAAAAGAGTCAATGCAGATTATTTCTGATAACAAGCAAAATAAATAAAAGTATGTCTATTACTTTGAGTTATCAGTAGAAGAACCATTACTTGGCTAAACTTTAATGCGACACAGTTACACGACCCATTCAACAATTATTTTTTAATAAAATTAATATACAATAAAATTCAACAAATTGTTTATTTAAACTGAAATATTAATATAAATGAATATAAATTAAATAAAATATATAGAGTTACATTATTAGTCACTAGCCAGACCACCAACAAACACAGACCGGAAGTTGACCTCGGGCCAGGCATGTGCGTCCGATGAAAGGGTCTATAATCTAGGATGTCTTCTGCATAAAAATAGCGCATTATATGAAGAGAAAATGTTTTTAGATTTTGTGTTTACTTGTTCATAGGAGAACACATCCTGAGTGCATGTATACAGTACGTGTCCAGAGACAAACTAATGGCTGTATAGAAAAGGTTATGGAGAAAGATTTATGTGTGGATTGTTTGGGGCGTGTGTTATGCTAATAACCACGCGCTTGCTCATTTAGAACAACCTGGAACCACCGACTTTAGACGAAGGTCACAGTTTTACTCATTTTTTATGGATTTAGAAAAATGTTTTGTGTTCAAGTAATACTCCCTTTCCATCTGAGAAACTTAACTTAATTAACTTGATGCGCAAACACAAAACCAAAGTCATACTGCTAGTAATAATAAACTATAGGTAATTACAAAGAATAAACTCCATTTTCAAATGGTACGATAGAGTGAATTACAAACCCGAGAGCAGAAGTTGCATCAGCTCGAATGCAAAAAAATGTTTCTCTTACTTAAAAGTGCATCACCTGAATGCTGACCAGCCCTTGATTGTCTGTAGTCAGTCATTTGTTAAAAGTGATGCAAGGCGGCAAATATAACAAATTCAATATCCCAATTTATCAAACGCGCTTGTCGAACCGTTCAACAACCGTTAATTAACTCTGTGTAGTTTGGGGATCTGGGGCTTCTGGCTATGAGACTATTACATCACCTAAACTAAATGGGCAAATAATAGGAATTGCTTGTTATAGGTTAAAAGATAAGAAAATATAAAGATCATTAGATATGTCTGCTAAAAGAAAGACCCTTTTTTATATAAAAATAGCAATTTGTGATGTTAGTCCGAGCATCAGTATGCTACCCGTGAGTTCTGACATTGTTTACAAAGTCAAAGTCTTGTTTTCCATGACTTTTTGTTTATATAAGAGGACAAACATTTACGAGAAGTATCATGAAAATTTCAGCTCAGCTTTTTATTTTAAAAACATCTCAATGTGGCTGTTGTGTGGTAAGTGATCTGCTCGTGTGCGGTACAAATGGCCGCCGATGGGAACGTGCTCACAGCAGGGCATGTACCCTACACGCCAGGCCAAGTGAAAAATCATTGTATTGGTTAAATCAATACATAAAGTACCCAGAGGGTGTCCTGTGAAGTAGATGGGCTGTTTAAGTAATGGACATCATGTGAGGTGAAAGCTCTGACTCAGCATTCTGTCCTCCTCTGAGAGAGTGTGAAGATGTGTCTGAAGATATTTCTGCCAGCTCCCTCATAATATCTTTATACGATTTCTCCTTTCCTCACTTTTATTTTCACTCTGTTGCTTATTTTAATGTAATGTGGATGGACTCTAAAGTCAATCCCTCTTTTTCAATCCATTTTTAATAAGTCAGAACTCATCTTACTTGCAAACAGGAGGACGGTCCTGCTAACATGATCTTGAACATGACAATGGCAAGAAAAATCAATGCCCTGCCTGTAAAGAGCTACGAAAGATAATACAGATTTTGTCCATGGCTCATTCTGATTTATTGAACAGTGGGGTAAAAGTTGTGCCATCTTCATTTGAGTGTCCAATGGGGTATGTTAATACTACACTGCAAAAAAAATATTCTTTTTGTCTTGTTTTCCAGTACAAATACCTCAAATCATATTTAAGATAAACTTAATTCAAATTTCAAATTTAATAAACTACATTTTTCTAATCCCATTGACAGACATTTGTTCTTGTTTAAGCATAACCTCTCTTAATTTTGAGCAAAATTCCACTGTCATAACCAGAAAGGAAATGATTTAATATTTCAAATTTCTGAATGTATTAAAAGTATTTGTACCAGTCAAGAACATTTGTCATCTTGCGTTCACAACATACAAGGGGAACAAAGGCTTAAAATATATTAAAGCAAAATGGATTTGCTAAAGTTGTTTAGAAGATCTCTGTTAATCCAATCCGAATGCCAACTCAATCCATCAAAACTCAACTCTACAGTCCAAGCAGCTGTTTATTCAGATGGTTTGCCACCACTCTCTAACACTTGCCCAAAGCCAGACAAGACAAATGTATAATTCCAAACCCACTGAATTTAGTCTCTGTGACAAAAACAGAGGCTTCTGTATGCCACCAAAGCCAAACTGCTCTTGGGCTGCTAGACTGTACCAAATCAGACAGACACAACTGTGATTAGACCCGAACCCCAAAGGACCCAAGCAGGCGGGCTCCGATTAAAACATTTAAACCAGTTTTCAACCGTTTCTGAGGTTAGCATTTGGACAGAACAGGTCGGTTGTAATCTTTTGATCCGGATTAAAATAAAAAAAATTAAAAGCCATTTTGTGAATATTTGCTATATGGGTAGTTGGCAAACATACAGGACGTGTTCTATGGTGTTACAAAGCAAAAATTTTGAAATTAAACTGTTAATAATATATTTTATATTATTAATTTATATTAATAATGTTAAATAGCAAAAGAGAGATTTATCGTTACTGTTCGTTTTTTTGTCAGTTCTGCATGGGTGTTGATAAAAAGTTTGCCAATCACCAATAGGGGCCATTTTAAAGGCCTGTGAAATTCATTTCTATTGTAATGTATGTAATGTTTTTGTAGGTCAAGCAGGACTCCGATCTCTGTTGTGGGAACACAATCTTTGTTATTTACTGCTATCTGTCATGCCAGCGCGGCATCCAATCCGAACTGCTGCCATATCTCTGCCACAGATGCTGATGCCAGGCTCTCGCATTCACAATCCTCTCACTGCTGTTCCCATAGGAGTCTAAAACCATATTAATATGTGCCGTGTATTATCAATAAACCACAGCCAGATTAAATCCCATCAAACGCTACACATTCACAATGTCACTGGTTCTGTTGCCTTTTATTGGATACAGAACCGCTAACGTCAATTAGAGCCTCTTGTTTGTATTTCCTGAGGGAACGAAGCCTTGAGATAGCAAGGTCAGTGTAGAAAACTGCTTTGACCGATAAGCGGCCAAAAGAGCCCTAAATCTTAATATTGACATATTCTTTTCTTCTTTGTTGTTAGAGAATGCCTATGTTACTGTTATCCAAGTTTGGATAGCGCTTTAAAAAGGAGGGGTGAGCAGTGAAGTGAGCCGTTGGTTGAAATTCGCAGCCTCACCACTAGATGTCGCTACAATGTCCACATTGCTCCTTTAAAAGAACCCATTAAATTAAAATTAAGGCTGAAAAATATGATACACTTTAGTTACATAATCCAGGCCTAAAGTGTATTTATTGGATGTACTGACAGGATCATTTAAAAAACCTCATGCACATCTACAGTAAGAAAAACCTCAGTCATGTGTAGTGACCAGCTTTAACCAGCTTTGAAGGCTTTCTCTCGTGTTGCTCCTGTATAAACGCACAGGGCCCGGGTGTTGTATATCTCTCAGCCTGACAGCTGATCCATTGGCCCGTGTGCCAGTTTAATATGTGGGTTCTCTCTGCTGGGACACGCCTGTGCCTCCCTCTCTTCCACACACTCAGTAGAAGAGTGAGAGAGAAACTAGGCCTCATCCATCATTTCATTAGACGGCAATGTGGCGGCCATGATAAAAACTCGCAGCTTCGGTGGTTTGGTTCTGCGGGCTGAGAACTCTTAACAGGTTCAGATGCAGGAAATTACTGCTGCCTCCTCGAGATACAAAATACAAGGACCTCTAGAAAAAAGACACGATACATGTGTGTCTGAGAGATGCAAAACTGCTGTAATGGTACCATGATGCAGTGATGGTAAGAGATTTTTGACCTATTTTTAAAATCTGCTGAGAAAATGAAAAGCACAACCCTTCTCTCAATGAGTCATCATTTATGCCCCTTGCGCAGTACCTGCCCAAGTTACTACAGTAATTACAGTAAAGTACAGTACTGTACTAAAACGAGGCCAACATCATTACCGGTGTGTCATGTCCCATGTAACCACGTAAGCTCTTAACAACTTGAGTGAGAGTTCACTGGCGGGCGTGACATCACATCCTCCACTCGCATTCATCGCTGTCCAAGCACAGCAGCCCGGGGCAGAACGACTTGAGGAACAAGAACTAATAACTCAGCCTGTCAACAGCACACTCGTGCCCATGGGAAACTAGGACACTGACTGCACAAGATCTATTAATGATTATGGGTTTTTTCACTTAAAGGAATCGAGACATCTTAACTTGATGATGAAAAACTACAGCTAGATAGAGCCTGACATCTATCATGTCATCTGTGAGCTCTGTTATATAAGAGGACTTGGAAATCAAAGAACGAATGAACACGCAAAAAAAATGATACTGTAATTTTCATTTATGATGACAGTTCTGCTATTTACAGTAAAAGAATACTTTCCTTTTGCTTCAAACTAACATTTTAGCAACCTTCCCCATATATAACTCACTACAGAATCAGTCAAGTCCCATGACAGCATTTGATGTCACTGTCATGAAATCTTGCGGCATAGGTTTTGAACATAAGTGTAAATAAGATTTGAGAATGGAAAGTTGACAATGTTGGAAAAATCACAAGGGTGTTGAACAACATGAGGGTGTGGAAATGACAGCATGTCTGTACATACTGTAGGTGAATTATTCATTTAAATGACTTTCTCAGCTCTATAAGAAAAAAGAAAACAGTCACGGCCGCTGTCTGACAGCATCAGCAGAGAGCCTGAGAGCCTACCCACAGGGGCTTGAGAACATGGAGATGATGGAGGCACAATAAACAAGTGGGTCAGATGCAGGGACACGGGCTCTGAGAGATGCGACTTAGTCCCGAGTCCCATCACTAGGGACTAAATGTGCACATGACTCCAAAATGCAACGAAGAAGACATAAGAGAGGGGTTTTTTATCTTAAAAGAAAAAAATGCAGCATTTGTTTAAAACTAGAACATCAGGTGACATTGAAAGTGTACTCCAAAAGACAACTTAGTCAGTGTGTTTTATGAGTTTTTATCCTATAAACATGTTAAATCGTTTAACTAATACTCACTTTTCAGCAATACTCTCTTCAAACAGTTTTTCTTAAAGAATAACTGAAGTGCCGTGAAATGCGCAGCTTTATTTCATGCATTCATTTCTCCTCCCACTCCTAAAATAGCCAATAGAAGCTGAAGTGCAGGATGATGTCATAAAAATTGTTGATCCATATTGGTGAATATGCCTTTAATTTCTAATTGCAAATTTTGTAAATGTTTTGGAGAACACTAGTTTACAAATATCCTTTTATACTTTTGACTACATTGGGCCTTTAAAGACAAAACCGCCCGTTTGAATGCCCACTATTGCGACCACACTGACAATGCAAAGCGCACTTGCGTTGCATTATTTATTTTGTTCGGACTCATTTCGCAGCACAGCAACTTCATCTCAGACCAACCACATATATTTCACAAAGCTAAATGAACAAAAAGGTAATATGTTATGTAAGTAGAGTTAGATATGGCACTTTGTATCAGTTACCCAGCAATTACCTATGGAATTCAAAAGTGCCCTTAGATGTAAAACTTTATGGATTAATGGCCAGATGGACACGATCATGCATGACAACAACATCTGTTAGCAGGTGTATATGTATGTAATGTTAGAAAAATCGAAAGACAATTCGCGCTACTACAGATGGCGAAGTGTGTCATTTTTAACACATTTAAATACTTCTATCCCAGTTTAATGTGCAAAGGCAACTTCTAAACCAAGTTTTTTGTTTAAACTATTTTTTGTTTTGAGTCACTGCTCAACTTGTGTGAAACAAATATTTTACAAACACCCCATATCTAGACAAACCGGTACAGCAGCCAACATCTACTCAAAGCAATGTAAGCACCACATACATTCTTCCAAAAGTCAATCTAAATATTGCTTGTGTTTGCACATAAAACTAGAATAAAAAATAATTTAAACATAAAAAAAGGTTTAAAGAACTGTATTTTTACAGCTCACTTAACATTATCACAGTAACATTATCAAACACTTCTCTAAAACAACATAGATGGCAGTGGGTACAATGCTCATAAATAAATGATGAGGCAGCATCTGAACAGTCTGAGTTCTGTATACTCGGTTATGTACTGAGGCTTTTAGCAGAAGTGGCGCACACATCACTGCCAAACGTCTTTCTCAAATCCATCCCTTTCTTTTTCAGCAAATCCTTGAGAATGAGCAAAGCATCTTTCCAGTACAGCCTTTAAATTCCTCTATAAATCAAAGTAATGCAATTTATTTACATCTGCTTTCAAATGCTAATTTTTTTATCCGTACATAAATCAAAAATAAAAGGCGGATTGTGCTGCAGAGGCAACACAGAGAAAGGAGGGAGAGCGAGAGAGAGAGACTTTATCTCTTTATTTACAATCACATTTAGATAAACAATAATTAAATATTGAAGAAAAATAAAAGAGAGAGAGAGAGAGAGAGAGAGAGAGAGAGAGAGAGAGAGAGAGAGAGAGAGAGTCTTTAGGGTATTAAGGAAACAAGAGGAAAGTGTCAGAGCTTTGAGTGATGTGAAATGGAAAGGTCTATTGAAACTGGGCAGTTATGTAGAGGCTCCGGGTAACACAAACATTTCTTATGTGTGTGTGAGAGTCAAGTTTATCAAATGAAATACTGATAGGAGGAGGATGTAGACTTTACCATAATTCACCTTAGCTTATTTTCATAACAACTTAAATCAATGGAAAGCACTCAGTGAGTTCATCTAACAAAGCAATTGTTGAAAATCTAATACTTTATGATTTTTAAGCTATAAACTAAACAAACATTTTGTGTACTTTGTTCAAAATAAAAACACTTTTTGACAATATTACAGATTTAGTGGATAAAGCTTTAAAAAATATTGTGGATTGTCTGGTCTCAAAAGAGTTTGTTAGCCCGCAGAGTACGGTTTGCTATATTCATGCAGGAATATTTTGATCAGGAGAAATATAAGAGTCTCATTTTTGTTCACCGTGTAACCATTTTGATGTTTACAAAAATGTCTTTCTCAAGGTTATTTGTAGCTTTCATATTTTTTAGGTCTCAAATAAAATTCTCTGTTGTATATATCATTTACATTGAACACACACTTGTTGAAAGAAAACAGACCTGAGGACAAATCAGCTGAGTTGACTTGTATCTGTAAAGATAGTCTGCATGTTTTGAGTCAGACTTTTTAACGAAAATTTGCCCTTTTTTGAAAACAGATTAGTTTGTCTTTTTTAGACATGGGCTTACTTAAGTTAAATACAATATAAGTAAATGCATTGAGTCAGTGTTGACTCATAAACTAATTCAGTTATTTACCAAGATGTATTCTGTTTAGACATACTGTACGTCAACTAATAAACCTATATTTAAATGCTATGAAATATGCAATATTTGCTGTTTTATTCAAGATAAACAGGTGAATCGAATCTATGTGCTGGTATGTGACTGATTCACATATGGGCACGTGAGCCACGATGCTCGCGCACTTACGCAGTTCCTTCAACAGTTGTTGTGATTATTTCTAAACTGTATAGTTTATCTAACAAATACAAAATATATAGCTATATTATAACAGAGTAGTTCACAGTATTTCCATACCACAAGTTGAGCCTACCTGCCAAGAGCTTGAAGGAATCTCTTGAAATTTGCCCAGCCCGCCGAAGGTGTAGCATCTGTACATATGATCCAGAGACTCCGAGCAGTGCCAGAGCAGCCCGAAACTCACGGAGTCCTTGTTTTTCAGGTGGTCCTTCACAATCCACGCGGGTGAAATAAAACTGAAACTGCAAATCGCTACCAGGGCGGAGGACAGGAGCACCCAAAAACACCCGACGCAGCTGAACATCCTCGCGGCGTGGGGCAACGAGACCGGAGACAGATCAATTCCCAGCCCTTTCCAATTGCGATCAAACAGTGCATGCATTTGGAGTGCGCTCATTCACCGTGGAAATGAACGCAACGTAGCCTACCCTTCACAAACATTAGATGAAGACCACCAAAAACCACATGTGGGTAACCGATCCGTTAAGAGAAGACCCGCACCAGTCAACTAGTGCGCGGAACTCGTGAGCATATGCAAACGTAACTTTTTAGTTCAATACAATTCCAGAAAGATCCAAATCCATATATTCCAGTTTAAATGGAAGAGACGAAAGCAGGTGGAGGACAAAAGACATCCGTCACACCCAAAAGCACTTGCACTCGGGGAAAGCTGAGCTGTCACAAGCAGGTGCTCTTCACATAAAACCTGAATCTTCTGCTGCCAACATCAGCTTCGTCTCTTTGTTTTGCATTTAGTGCCTGACGTCCAGTTCAAACGCAGCTCGCGTTCTGCAGCCAAGAGCGACAGCAGAAACTTGCAGCGGGTGTTACGCCTGTCACATGGATGTGGGCGTCGCCTCCACTGCGAAGATAGCTTTTGACTCTTGAAGGTTTTATAATAAACTCTTAAAGGTTTGAAAAACGCCAACACAATATTCGTTATTCTTTCGGTCCGCTGCCTAAATGTTAAAGTCACTCTACATTTGTTTAGGCTACTCTGATAAAGGCATCTAAGTGTGAGATGCACAACTTTATTTAAAATATTTTTGACTTATTAAACAGAGGTATATAACAATTAAAACAACTGACATGATCTATACTTCAGATATACTTTATCTCGTATCACGAATCAGAAGTATTTCCAAACAACATGGGGAAATTGTAAAGCGTCAACACTGCCCTCTAGTGGCGATTTAAATGTGCATTTTTACTACAGGTATTGGGTATACATCGAGAACAATAAATGTGAAATATTATGGAGTCTAAAGCTAAACTCCATGTCACCCATAGTGTTTTAAAGGAAAAATAAAAATTCATAATTCCAACTCATGTCCAAAACCTGTATATGAATCCTTCTGTAGAACACAAAAGACAGTATTTTGAGAAAGGTTTGGCCAATGTTGTTTTGTTACCAACAGTGTTTCTTCCATTGTGTTTTGCAAAAGAAAGCAAGCCTTACAGGTTTGGAATGACGTGAAGGTGAATAAATTATGGGTGATCTATTGCTTTACTTTTTCTGTTCATTTTTGTTCTATACTATAATCTCATTGGTGTCAGTTGTAACCTGCAGCAGTTACTATAAAACACCTGCAGTTCGGCCAAATCTAAAATAAATGACAAAGACTGCCTCCATCGACATTTCAACAATATATGTATTTAAATCAAACACATTTAAATATATTATAGATTAAGTACACATATATGTCAGAAAACATATTAGTGGTACATAGTACCAAAAGTCTTTTGCCTGTTTCTTGCTCACATCTCAATGAGGTCCAAAGCAATAACTTGAACATGTTTCAAAAGTAATGGTCATCATTGAGATCTGCTCCGACAGAGTTTTGACATATCATACAAAAAGATAAACCGAGACAATCACCTTAAAAAGAACTGACATTAATATATGGTGGTAAACCAGGAATCCACATTTATACAGGAGATAAACATACCCTAGCGGTTCAGTTTCCGTGGAGTATTTCTACAGTCTGCACTGATCTAGAATCAGATCGGGAGAGGGTTCTATACAGAATTCAAAGGGGGAATGGGGGAACATTTGCCGGGCCAAGGTTTCTTGTCTCAACTGTAATGTCACCATCGGCGAGAGACAGTCTTACAGTAAATCTATAAATAAAACTGGGGATAAATGTGCATTTATGCAGTTTCTTTGAACTAAAAAGACCTAATCACTTCATAGCTGTTCTTTAAAACAAGGGAGTGAATGAAAAGATAAAAGAGAGATGCCACATAAGAACTAAGATAATATGAACTTCACACCGGATTTGGGGTTCCTGCACACTGTCCTTTGGTCAGCAGGGTACAGGAACGTTTTGAAATTCCTCAGCTTGTGTCAGTATTCTTCAAGCCTTGAACAGAGTTCATTCTGTGGAGTTTGTGTACTGGTTTAAGTATGTGGTTCAGCTCGTTCGCTCTTCTTCAAAAAACAAACAAAAGTCCTTCAGAGGGCTTCGAAATGATGGGGCGGATCATATGACTGCTATATCCCAAACATTCACACACTCTTACACACACACAAACACATGCAGGAAATCATGGAATGCCTTTGTCTGTCCTCACTGATATGTTAACATGGTTAAAATCAGCATTGATCTTCGGGTCCTTTTCTGTCTGCAGCCGTCAGGTCGAGGGCCTCAGCGGGGAGGATACGAGAGAGATCCGCAAAGGAGAGGGTCATAGCTGATGAAAACAAAAGATGTGGAATGCTTAACAACATTTAATGCTCAAAAAGTAACTAATAGTTTTAAAACGTGTTTTAAAAGGAAGTCTAACAAAAGTAGTTTTGTTTACATGGAGCTGGGCTGAGATAAAAATTATAAATACTTTTGTTGCCTTCACTTCAGGACTGCCATGTTGTCCTTGTTGCATGACATCATTGACAATCATCTTTGCGATCTTCCACGCCATTTCTTCTTGAGCCTGGAAACAAACAACAGTGCTGCTATCAACAATGTCCTCTACTGTATATATGACAATATATTTGACAAAAAACTCCTATCAATTATGCTAATCAATGTTGAAAATGTACAAAAATGTTGAAATGAAACAAACGTGCACCTCGTCCGAGTTTCCTTGCACCCATTTCTTCATTGCTTGTGAAAACATGGAACCTGATAGGAAGGAATAAAAGGAAGACATTTATTGAGCTGGACATAGTCGTGAATCCTGCATCCCACTGCTCTCTTCAACACAATCACCCCACATCACCTGCTACTTATCGCCATGGCAACACACTCTCTGCTCTCAAACAGAGATCTGTGGAGCACTTCAGCGCAAGTCACAACTAAAGAGCCGATTGACGCGACCCACAAAACGTGTCTGTGAGAGAGAAAGTCTCCTCTACAGGAAAACTTTTATTGACTAACTGAACATACACACATACTTTTGCTTAAAATCTGCTTTTGAATGTTTTATCAGATGTTTAATGTGCATTATAGCTTCATCTGTAACACATACAAATGCAGACATTCAAGTCTACATCTACACATATGATGTTTATTGAGTTTCAGTTTAGTCCTACCCTTAGATTTCTTCACATCTGGTTCTGGCTCAGCCTCTCTGATGAACTGACCCAGTTCATTCACCTTTCCAAAGGTCATTCTTCTGAAAGGAAACGCAACCCATTTAAATCCACCAGAACCAAGTTCTGTGCTTGTGATAGTACTATGGTGGATGGATGGATGGGATGGAAGTGTAGTGCAAGCTCACCCAGCGTATGGTCTCTGGTAGAGAGATTCTGGATCCAGACTGGCGATGTCCACCGTTATCGCCTCATCAAAGTTTTTTAGGATCTTGATCGCCGCTTTTTTACTACCTTGCTGCAACTAGAAGTAAAGACAATAGTGTTTTAATGATTGAATGCAGCGTTTAGATAAAACGGGGACATCCCGAAACTAGCAAATGTATTTTATTTATGAACCTTATTCAAAGTTAAACATATAGTTAAAATGTCACTGAATACTTCACCCAAAAGTCAATTTTCTGTTATCATTTACTCACCCTAAAGTTGTTACAAACCAGTATAAATGTTGTTGTACGGCTGAGACAGATATTTAGAGAAATGTCACTATTGACTAACATAGTAGGAAAAAGCTGCTATAATAGTCAATGGTGCCTCAGAACTGTTGAGTAAATGATGATAGAATTTTCATTTTTGGGTGAACCTAACCCTAACATAATATTAAAATAATATGATTTAAAGTGTTTCAATTTATATTTAAGAAAGATAGAAATGATATTTTTTAATATATTCAGAATTTGTATGTTTGCAAACCACTTCAACCTCTCCCATTTTAATGAACAGTTAAGTCTCGACCACCTCTGAAACAAACTACTACAAAATGTCAACAAAATGACTCACTAACATAAAAAGTGTGATTCGGCAAAGAAAAATATAAAGAGCTCATTACATTGGAGAATAAATTATCACCTGGGCTTGCGACCCGTCCATGACACTTGAGTTGCGGTCGCTTTCCGGGGTCCAGCCCTGGCTCGGAGCGTTGGCATTTCCTCCGACAAACTCATCCACCCGCACGGAGTTGATAAGGTCGCTCAAATACTTGTAGTAAAGGTTGCTGGACAGAAATCCTGGCATGTAAACCTGAGGTTGAGATAACAAGTATGAACTTCAACAGGATTTCTCATACAATATCAATGTCATTTCATACTTTTACTGTAAATTTACATTTGCATTGAGATGAGTTGTTTAACACATCCATAAAAATTCTGTCATCATTTACTCATTTATTTGTCATTTCAAACCTGTATGACTTTATTTCTTCCGCAGAACACAAAAAAAAATATTTTAAAGAATGTTGGCGGTACCCATTCACATCTATTGTATAGACACAAAACCAATGCAAGTCTGCCATTGTTCAGTTTACCAACATTCTTTAAAATATCTTCTTTTATGTTCTGCGGAAGCAAGCAAGTCATGCAGGTTTGAAATAACAAGAGGATGAATAAACGATGACAGAATTTTAATTTTAGGTGAACTATCCCTTTAATTCTCTCCATAGTATAAATTTTTTTTCCATTTGCTTTCAACATGAATTTGCAACCTATTTTACTTAAGTATTGTGACATATTAAGTAAAGCGGCATATTGATGCATATTGAGAAAAAAGTAGGGCATGATTACATTTTATCCAGATCAGAAGACTGATATGAATGCATAATACTTTATACAGTAGTATGTTTTTTTAAATAATTGTTTGATGCAATATTGTGGTTGCAGGGGAATATTTTCAACATATCTGGTTATTGGTTTAACTGTCTTGCAAAGGTCTACAGAAAAGCAAGTTATTATACTTTGAATAAATATTGCAAAGACAAAATGACAAGATAAAGCATATATGACTAAATAAATCATTCACAATAAAGCCAAAACATTAATTAGAATAGTAAATACGATACTTTGAAAGCAAACCTATCCCACCTTCTCCATAGTGGTCCAGGCCTGTCTTAGAGGAGTGTTGAAGCAGTCCGGGAGAGGTCCACCCTCTCGACAGATATTGGATTCAATCTCCATCCGTACAGAGTCACCGAAACCCAAGGGATTTGTGGCTTGGAGTGAAAAATACCTAGAGAGACCACATTATCTATCACATTTTTATTTAGGGATTTCTTCGAAATAATGATCAAATAATATGTTGAGAAAACTCATACTTGTCATAAAGGATCATGGCATCATTCTGGGCCTCCTGTCCATCATACTGGCCTTTCTTGGCCGCCAACTGATCTTGAAAATTTTCTGCAGCCAGCCAGAACTGCAACACATTCATTGCATCTTCCTTCTCCATGTACTACATTCGCACAAACACACACATTCGAATTAAGTTTCAATTCCACTTTCTAATACCATGTCATTTTAAAAAGTAGGACCAAAGTTTGATCAATTTATACACACACTTGCACTTTTGGAATATGCTGTCATTTAGGAGCAGGTTATGGGCAGATTCTGAAACTCAGCATTTTTATTAGCTTAAACAGCTTAATGCATAAATTCGGCTTTTAAGCTTAAACTTCAACAGGCTACATCTTAAATGATAAAACATTCTAGCTTAAAAACGACTTGACTGGAAAAAACATAATTTACATAAAATGAAATAAATTGAATTACACAAAATGCAGATTTATTGATTTGCGTTAATACCATGTGCATAATGTGGCATATAGTGTAAACATAGTCACCTCAGAGAAGTAAAATAGGGCCGATTCACAGAACAGAATGTCCGCCAGGAACACAGAACCGCTGGTCAGAACCTCAATCTGGTATTTACAGAAATAATGGCTGCGCAAGAACTCAATAAAGTGCCTGTGAAACAGATCATTAAGCAAGTGTGTGCAAAATTACACGCTGGGCTGAAGAACACTTTCACATACAAACAAATTGAGGTGCTTTTGGAGATATTATTTTACAAAGAAATAAGTCCGAGTTTATATTAGCTGGACTTAAAAGAACAGTTCACCCAAAATGAAAATTCAGTCATCGTTTACTTACCCTCACATAAAAAGACATTTGGAAGAATACTTGTACCCAAACAGTTCTTGGCCACCATTGACTGCCGTAGTAGGAAAAATTGTTTCATAAATTTCTTTGTTCTGTTGAACACAAAGATATTTTGAAGTTTTCCTCAATTGTAAGTCGCTTTGGATAAAAGCGTCTCCCAAATGAATAAATGTAAATGTAAAAGAAGAATGTAGGAAGGCAAACAGTTCTGGAGCACTTTTGACTACCATTGTATATTTTCCTACTATGGTAGTCAATGGTGGCCAAGAACTATTTAGTTACAATCATTCTTCCAAATATCTTTCTCTGTGTTCATCAGAACAAAGACATTAATACAGATTTGGTACAAATAAAGGGTGAGTTAATGATGACGGAATTATTATTTTTGGGTGAACTGTCCCTTTAAGTACCACGTACTTGACTATTCGATACAACTTACATGTTATGAGCATGTTGATGCACCGTCACATTTAAATGTGATAAATATGCCTTAGGATGAAGTTACTCACTGTTGTTCGATGATAGAGAAGACGACACATTGTGCGATGACAAAGCAGTTTGGGTCCACCTGTCCATCCTCTCCACAGATTTTCGCTGAACGAAAAAATAAAGATTAGGCCTATCTAGCATTAAAAAAAAAAATCACCTGTTAATTATGTTTAAGAGTTAACAAAGGCCATCAGAATTGTTACATATTAATACTGAATCAACGCTTTTTTTTTTTTACTTTAAACCATTCAATAACGATTAAAGCAGATTATGTTTTTAATGACACAATGCTTTCCAAGTACAAGTCTGTGAAAGCATTATTACAATTAGCACTGCGTAAAACCTTTGAATGTAGTTATCAGCTTGTCCAAACACTGAGAGGTGAAAAACATTGAAATAAAGAAGTCATAAAACCCAGAGGTCATGTGATTCACTTACCCACAATGTCATTGCGTATCTGTTCAGTTATAGGAATTGGCCTAGCAGCATCTGGAGATATGTACTTAGTGAAAATGCTAACAGCATCTCTCTCTATACCTGCAAAAAAAAAAAAAACTAATTACAGCAACACAGAGACAGAGAAAACTACATTAACTATAACTAATATGCACTGGTATGACTGGAATAGTTTCAGCAAATGGCTGTGGAATAAATCTATCCTTGTTTAAAATAAATGTTAAACTATAGAGTAGGCATGTTTTACATTATTATTATCATACATTAAGGGCAATTTATTAGTCGTCATCTATTGTAAAAAAGCCTTTAATTATGAACTATAATATATGTAATTGATACACAATTGAGAATCCATTGATTTATTTAGACTCAAATGCAGCCATAAGAAGCAAGGGTCTGTGTCTAAAGAGTTGGAGGGTTTTAAAATGTTATGGGGGGTCTATGGAAGGAGGAATCTCATCAGTGCCTGTTTAAACGTTGAAGTTTATATAAAATCCATCAAGCCGAAGTAGGTCTTATAAAATGCAATGAAGTGGACAAATGCTGCTTCAGAAAGCTCTGAACGCTGAAGCCACAGGCAGAGACCATCTCGCTCTCTTTCTGAGCTGATTTGATGTCTTTCGGCTCAACTGATTCTTTCCATTCACTGAGTTTACAGCCCGGAGCTTCTCCATATGAGCCACTAATGAATACTCAGCTCTTGACTTTATATGTAATGCAGAGCCTTCTGTTCATTGTAGTCCACAGCCAGGATGTAAATGGGATCATTTACCAAGCGTGCTCAATAAAACCAATGTCGCATAGATATTAGAAGTCATTGTCTAATACGAAAGGAATATGTTGCCCAGCACGTGTAATGGTAAAAAGCCACGAACCATGAAAAACCCATTGTAGTTAAGTACAGAATGTTTTTATGGATGTTAAGGATTGCTGTGTTTATATCTTAAGTTAAAAGGATAAGAGGCTCTGCGCTGTCATTTATATATGTACTACTTTTATAGCTATAGAAACAGAACCAGTGGTTAAACAAAAGCAACATGTTGTTCTATATTCTATTTATTCTAGAACTGCAGATTTATTGAAATCACAGGTCTGCTCTCTGCGAGCTCACACCTGGAGCACATCTGTCACACGGATCATTCCTGTTAGAAAGTTCTGTAACTTTGGAAGAAAGAGAGCAACAAATGAAAAATGTGTTTAATGCACTTACAATGGAGACCTAGCAGGTAAGCATGCAATAAATACATTTGCTTGCTTTAGTTTCTTTGCAAATTATTGCAGTAACACATAAACAGACCTTCAGCCACACAAAGTAGTTTCACCTTAAAATTAACACCATTTTTACTTTTACAGAATAAGTTGTATAACAGTAGAACTATGACATCGTAAAAAATCTAGTTTGATTAAAAAAAATCTCTATGATAATAAGTTGCATACTGCAGATACTGTCAATACAGTCATCACTCAAAAATGAAAATTCTGTCATCATTTACTCAGTTGTTCCAAACCTGTATACATTTATTTGTTCTGCTGAACACAATGAAAAATATTTTGAAGAATGACTGGAACCAAAGCAGTTCTGTGGCACTACTGACTACAACAGTAGAAAAAAACTACTATTTTAGTCAACAGTGCCCCAGAAATCTTTGGTTTCCCACATTCTTCAAAATATCTTCTTTTGTGTTCAACAGAATGAAATTAAAATAGATGTGAAACAACTTGAGTGAGTAAATATGACAACATGTTCTTTTTTTGGTGAACCATCCCTTTATGGTGTGGTCACACTACACTTATAATTCCATTGACTTCCATTCATACACACAAATGCAGCAGACTGGAAACGTAAGCTCATGCAAAAACATTGCACAAAAGCACAAAATGACTCTAGCACACGAAGCAATCTTATAAATATCAGTTGAAGGACATCAGCAAAAATACACCAATGACGTTATAGTAATTAGTTGGATCAGTACTCACTTTTCATAAGTTTGTCGGAGAGCTCATGTAGGCCACCCGCAGTCTGACCTTTAACTGGAGTGCCCGTCCTCGACGCAGACTGCCTGGTTGGTGTTTCCGAGCATAGCGTAGGCTGCAGCTTTGGGGTACCAGGCCAGGCCGCCCCCTCTGAGCTAATTGAGTTCCGGTGACCTATCAGAGCCCCAGTATGGTTAGTGTCCTCAGGGCTTGGGGTGTGGGGTCTGGAGGAAGTCCGGGAATGGAAAGGTTCCTCGCTGTTATCCTCATCCAGAGCCGAGGTTCTGCCGGGGTCATAGGGGGACTCCGGAGAGTCGGGTGATCCCGGAGCGGTTGTAGGCTCAGCTAAGGTGCTGTGTTTGACTGAGTTGAGACTGTGCGCTCTGACCCTGGACCAGCTGGTGGAACGAAAGCTCTCAGCCTCAAGCCAGAAGCGGACCAGGTGCTCAGCCGAGCGGGTCTCCATAAACTGTATGAAGTAGGGCATGGCCACATTATCCCGCAAGATCTGGTCTAGGGTTTTGGAGAGCCGAGAGCGTGTCTCCTGTAGGTTGTAATTGACACTGGAGCGACCTGAAAACATTGAAAATATTTATATAATGATTCTACAATAATATTAATAAATGTACTCAATAACAGATTTTTGTTCATTTTTGACTAGTAAGTAATGTTTGTACCTTCACTGCCTTATCTCAACATGTAATCTAGCATGTACCCATTTCATACCCAATTCTCTGCATATAGTAATATACAGCAGCGGTACACACTTTGTTCCCTAAATAAATACAAAAAAACTCTAATATAATAGAGCCCTGTCCTCTTGAATAGATCAAAAAGCCACACCTTCCTTTTTCAACACCACAGGACACCGGGACAGTTTGTTTAAGCCAGTGAGCTGAACACCATACAATATGGCCAAAGAAAGAAACCAGTATCAAAACGCAAGGAGGGTACGAGATCCATAAAATGCTGTTATGGGCAAAACAACTATACTCCTTTGTGTAGCAGAGATTTGACGTTAGAACCATTGTCCATATTAAAGTCACCTTGCGGCATTCTCTCAGGATTCATGTTGCAACACTGGTTTGTCAGCACACATGTTTTAATGATCCATTTCTTTAACTGTGGTTGCAATAGAGGACATTAAAACAAAGCAAAGACATTCTTTCTGAGGGCTGAGATGATCGTGCTGTAGATGACATTTACACCATGCATGAAAACCAAACCCGCTCAACTATATGTTTGACTTCTCGGAGCACACAACAAAGTGTAATAAATCAATTTATATATAAAAGAATAAAACAAACAATACATCACCCATGATTATATCAGGGCCACCACCTTTTTAGGTCCATGGCACAGAATGCAGAAATACTGCAAAATCTCAATAAACATAAATAAAATTATGCTGTTTTTGTACTAATTGGATTCTAGCTTTGTGACATTATTTTAATGACAATACAATACAGTAAATCTACAGTAAATCTCATTACTATAATGAATTCAGACATTTTATCTACAAATATTTTGTCTTTAATAATTGATAATAATATAACTGATAATATACTTTTACTGGTGATTTTAAAATATTGGTTTTCATTTTCAATGACTCAATGTTTTTTCTCCAACATTATTTACACACAATCACACCTGAACTGTAAAGTTGTAAAACCGCAGTGTGTGGTAACAATTTCCCTAAATAAGACCAACAGGAATACAGACATTTAATATATACAGCCCATTCCAAATGTTTATTTAGTCCGCATTTCCGTATGTATTGTGGTCATTCCAGTCCAGTGTCTGTTCAATTTCAACAAAATAAAACCACAGATGTGACAAAAATCAGAAAAATCTTTGCCAAAAATATGAATAAACTACTAAACACTAAAATAACAGGACCTTTAACTGAGATAAATTAAGTCACACATGAAATGACCCAAGTTCATAATTAATGTAAAATGCAGCTATAGAGAACTCTTTTGGCCTTTATGGACCTAAAAAAGGCCTTTTAGAAAATGCGATGGATTAGAGAAGGGGACAGCACCCTGAAAGGATCATAAGTTTTCATAAGCCATGACTTTAAAAAAAAACTTGGTAACCAAACAGCAGTGGGACCCATTGACTTCTATTGTATGGACACAAAACCAATGCAAGTGAATGAGTGCCAGTTAACAACAACGTTCTTCAAAATATCTTCTTTTGTGTTCTGCGGAAGAAAGAAAATCATACATGCTTGAAATGACAAGCGGGTAAATAAATTATGACATCATTTTCATTTTTGGGTGAACTATCCCTTTAACTCTGGTCACCTGAACCACTACCATGTAACATGTCAGTGCACCGTCCACTGGACCACCAAGAACCGACAGGTTTTACATTCGATGACACGCACACCCGCTGTATGTGTGATGAGATTACCACAGAGACATTCAGAAACTGAAAGTGATTGGATGCATAATGTAAAAATACAAATGCACTAGTGGAGCACAAAATATGTGTGACTTAATAAATATACTTTCATGTTATGCATGTTTGCACTGACATTTGTGACAGCATGTTCTTATACAGATACTCTTGTCTGCCTTGTGCAGTATTAGTGTGCAGAGGTTATGTTCTCTGCACACCATGACCGTGTTAACACACTTGTTAGAAAAGTTACATTTCTGTTTCAAATGTAGTTTGTTTCAAAGCCAATATTAATCAGCACTGACATGCATAACTCCTCTCCTCTTTCTATACAGCTGAAAATACCATTGCAATAGAAAATTGTGATCCAGACATATTCTTCTAAACAGGCTTCATAAGATCCACCTTATCAACTATCAACAGACATGTTTAAGGTCGTGCTAGAGTGGAGGAGTCAATCTGTGAAGGTTTCACAAATCATACGGCTATAAAAAGGTTAAGAGATAACAGCAGTGCACAAACAACTCGAGCACACTACAAAAAAGTAACTCCTCCCTCCCGTCACAAAATACCCCAGTTCATGTGATAAAGGCCACACACGTCACATTCAGCCATCTGAGTTAGCATATTTGAGTTTAACGTTCTGCACAAAACACAAACTCACTGCCTTATATAGCACCAAAGCCATATTAGGTCAAGGTGGCCTGACACAAGGAACCAAACATCTTTAAAAGATTGAAATGAACGCAGAACATCATGAGACCACATACACGTGATTTAGGTCATTGTAACTATATTTTTTATCCACGATAAAATCCACGAGTTGTATACCTAGGTCTCCAAAGTGCGCTGCCTCCATGCGGCTGGGCTGTTTCTTGAGGATGGCGGTACGACCACGTGCAAAGGAGTCCATGTTGGCTGAGATAGCATTGATAGCCACATGGCTGGGCCCTGCCGCTTCCAATATAGCATGATGATTACGGCCACCAAAGGAGGGGGAGTGTGGTGACACTGGGGCTAGAGAGGAGAAGAAAGAGAAGAAACATTATTATGACAACAGAATATGGCATGGCATGCGTTTATTCACATTCATTTCTTCTTTCCGACTGGATCTAGTTGACTTCCTTTAAAATCTTAAGCGATTTATCCGTAGTACTCAAAATAGGTCCAAATGTGGCAAACATAAATAAGATCAACTAGACCACCATGAAAATGTTTATGTGTCAGAACTCATTGCATTTCCTGTAAACAAACCGGACAGCACGCTCACCTTTGCTGGCTTTGGGATCTGCTGGTCGCTCGAGTTCCTTTGCTTTAGCTGTGAATGAAAAAACATAGAAAATAGAATTTACAAACTACTAAAATTTCTACTAACAAGCTTTTTATTAGCATCTTAATGCACCCGATCATTCAGCACAGCCGACTCTTGAGAATCTATCTTTTGGGTTGTCAATTTCTTTGACTTTCTTTAAAATTCAAAAATGTCAATGCAAAGCATCCCAGTATACGAGTAAACACTTTGCTTATCTCTGAACCTTCCCAACTGTAGGTTGTGTTTGTTGGGTTCATTTGCATGCATTGGGCGAGGCCTTGCTACAGTTTGTCTGCAAAAACACAAAAATACACACAGACTAGCCTTACGGGGCACAAAACTATGAAAAATCACATAATTATTTTATTCCTGTGCTGATAGCCTCAAAGTTGTCCAATTGTACATACATTGACCATATAAAACATCTTCATCTTCAAGGGTGCTTGTAATATAAGAATAAAACTGAATATTATGAGACAACACCCATGTCACTGAGAACAAAGAGACGGTTCCTTTAAAATAGGACATGGACTATGAGGGAATCCTTCCTTCCCTTAGGGGGAAGCCACACTAGAGTTCTAGAAAAGTCACAGACTACATGTTTAGGGTCTTTATTGTGCAAAGAAGGATTGTGGGAAAGATGGGTCACGTTATGTGGTAGGCAAAACCTACAGGCCTAGTTTTGCCTAGTTTGTTTCAATTATTGATAAATGGATGGATGGATGGACAGCCTTAATGCAATGCATTTATATCTAAAATCCACTGTTTTGCTGTTTATATGGTGTGTGTGTTCATTTTATCACATCAAAGATGCAACTCCTAAATGTTAATGGAATCATAATTTGGAGCTTATCCAAAAATAATCATTTATTGTTAGGTTTTTATTTAATTATTATGTAGACCTAGAGAGAATCCCAAAACTAACCCCAAATTGATATTAAATGGCAACATTGGATTTTCTTGCATGTGTAACTGTCAGAGGTGAAACTTTAATATTTTACTAAATGTTCACATAACCAAATTCATGTTTATTTCAATAAAAAGAGTTGAATGACATTGTAAAACATACAATATGTTTTAATGTAATCTATGCATTGTTATTTAAAACACAAAATAAAATGTGCCTGTGATACGGTGATATCCGATCTCTCTTTCACACCTCCATTTGATGCGACAGCGACGCACAAGAGGAATTTTATGACCATTACTGAAAATAAAACACGTTTGAATCACACATTCACGTGAACATGAGTTCAGCACCGGTCCAAAAAGGCCCACGGTGTCAAGCGATCATCCCATCATCGAGCAGGGCACTTCCTTACCTTTCCGCCTGAAGAACGACATGATGAATGTGAAGCTGTGAACTGCTCAGCTCAGAGACAACATCCCGCGATCTCCCGTCTCCCTTCATTCATAACCATTTAACACTCGCAGCTTTCGCTTTGACCATCAACATCCGAGTTCACTGGCAAACGCGAAAAACGTCCAGTCCCATCTTAACTGGCCCGCTCGCCATATTGTCAATAAACGCCTCACTTCCGGAGTGTCTGCGGCACGGCGTCGGCTTGTGCTGGAATTATGGGAAAAGACCTGACAAATGAAAAGACTTCATTCCCATACATATCAAACAAAGCAGTAGATGAATGGAGCGATATAATAATAAAACATCACGTAAAATATGTATAGGCTACATTAGAGATTTTCGTGCTTGGGTGGATGCTTGAGTGTTGCTATATACTCCATCTAAAACTATTTTATTCCATTTTCATGTAGAGCTATAATTGTAGTTCATGCTTGTTTTAGGACTTCATATTAATCTCTTGTTATTTACCTTTTAAAATGCTTGACTGTGTTGGTGAACTGCACAATTTAAGAAAGCAAACGGTACCACGTCACTCATTACGTATAAATATAAATTAAAAGCTCTACCATTTTAATTTTCCCTGTGTGGTTTTATCATCTCCTTATATTTATAAATAAAATTATAATATTTTATTATTCATTAGTTGTAATTGATTTTATTACTTAAAAGTCAATGTCTGCGCTGTCTGTGCTCAAACTGTAATGAACCTTAAAGGGATAGTTCACCCAAAAATGAAAATTCTGTCATCATTGTCCCAAATCTGTATTAATTTCTTTGCTCTGCTAAACCAAAGGAAGATATTTGAAAGAATGTCAGTAGTAGTCAACAGATCTCACCACCATTGACTCCCATAGTATTTATTTTCCCTATTATGGCAGTAAATGGGGGATAAGATGGTTTGGTTACTGACATTCTTCCAAATATCTTCCTTTGTGTTCAGCAGAACAAAGAAATTTATATAGGGTGAGTAAATAATGATCATTTTTGGGTAAACTATCCCTTTAAACGTGTCCTATCGTGTGACAGCAAAAATGTAGGAAAAAACTAACAATGAGGATAAATCCTTATGCTGTTTTCTATGATAAATATAATAATTATTATTATTTCTAAATTTTTGCTGTCACCCCATAGGACACATGTACAGTATATTTGTAAACTACCCAAATATTGTAATTTTGCCTACGTTCAGTATCTCTTTCCCTATATTATGTATGCAATATATGTTTGTAGAGTGCTTTTTGCTGTTTTTACTGTGTTTTTCTGTACTTTAGCATTACTTAATTAACACATTTAATTATAATATCCAATAATTATAACCGTAACAAAATGCATAATTTTCAGTTCAATCTTAAATGTTTTTAAGAAAAAAGTTATTTTCCATTTTTACTTACTCCAGTCATTTGTTGATTTATGCATAGAAATCACCTGAATAGAGGAAGCATGCTGAGATCACATTACCTGTTGCTTTATCTAGATAACGCCATTTTGACAGACACTTTATCATATAGAATAAATTAAGAATGAATGACGTGTAAGAATGAATAAAATCACTTGCTAAAACCTGTATGATTTTTGGATGTTAAAGGTTCTTTATGGAACCATTTAAACAAAAAGTTTCATCTATGGCATCATAAAGCACCTTTATTTTTAAGCGTGTACTGTTTAATAAAAGTAGTATTAGGAATTGACAGACAAAATGTTTTACTTTTTATTAACTTTTACTTTTAGTAACTTTTGCATAAAAAAACAAAAACAATGCCAAAGTATAATTCCTTAACTTGTGCGTTATGACAGAAGTACACATGCAAACCAAAAAGGACATCTTCTGTTCAAATCTAATTTTACAGTTTCCCTTTTTTTTCCCAACCATTAAAGCTTTTATCTAATGCAGTTTAACATATGGAGTTTTCCACTCTGGAAGTCTTCTCCCAAGAAGAGCAAATAGCATCAAGCAATATCCATGTTGAAAACACTTTGGAGGTCACCATCATTGTTGCTCTGCCTGAGAGTTTAACAAACAAAGAAGAAAAACTGTAGGTGGAACAGACACAGAAAGAGACAGAAAGAAACAAAACATTATAAGACAACACAGAGAGAGAAAATTATGGAAAGGGGTTAATATGTGGAATTTTCCAATACTATAAACTGGAAATAACCAAAAATGAAAGCAATGTGATAACACATTTTCACCTCTATGACCAGCACATGCTTATTTTCCCATGGCCTTCTCAATGGCACTCACGATTGCTTTCATTTTTGCATCGGTGTCAACAAATCCATCTCCATTCTGCCAAAGAAAGGATGAGCCAAATTAAAAATGATAAAAGCAGTACTGGGCCATATTTGTAAACATGAACTGTAGCAAACCAGAAAATCAATGAAAAAAAAAATACATATTTCATGCAAAATATACTTTTTTTAGTTTATACAAATCAGACAAAACAGTATGACACAGTACAAGTATATAGAACTACACTTAAGAGAGAAACCACAGAAAGACACGAGTTACATTTGATGTTCTTCATTATTATTATTAATGGTGAACACAATACATAAAATGAGATCAAAAAAGAAAAGAAAAAGCAGATAAAATAATCTCTAACCTTTTTTGAGTGCACCAACTTTCCATTCACTTCCACCTCCAACCACCCTGTGGTTGAGGGTGTGCCCTCACCGGTCTAGGTGTGGAAAATAATAGTCAGGATCGGGTAAATAATAGAGGATCACAAGCCATTATTCATATATATATATATATATATATATATATATATATAAAATAACAAGAACTAAATAATGAAATAAAATACAATCATAAACATTACATACAATCTCAAGTTCGCCTGGAAATTCATCCTCAAGCAACGTCTTGAGTTTGGTGAACTATTTAAAGGATTAAACATAGAAAGTGCTCATGAGGGCATGGACATGACAATATATTTTGTCAAATTAATACACATGATCAATTATTTATTCTATATTTTAGATGTCAAAATATTAACTTTACCTTGGGCCTGTACCCTCATCCACCACTAGGAGATGACAAAAACAAAACATGATTAGATGATACTCCCTTCGTTGTCTGTATAGTACATTAATTTGCATGATGCAAATGGGCTCCTGCATTGTTAGTCATTTAAAAAACATTTGTTTAAAGGCAATTGATGAACAAATGAATCAGCCAATATATGATTTGCCTTTTATAAATCTAGTTTTCAGAGTTCTTGACAAACAAGATCTCTACTGCTTATGTACAGTAAAAACCTCCTGGCAGGTGTCCAAGCTATTTCTTTGAAGATACTGCTGAACAAGAAAACACACCCTGCAAACATCAATGACTAACGACGTGCAGAATAATACATTGTTTTTTATGAGCTCTGCACTGACCCATCTGACCATCATCATCATTTCTACGTTACATTCAAACGTCTGAATCTAGGACAGAAATAGTACAAGAACCTACCAGTAAATGATATGAACTTTGACAGCCATCCTGACTGTTGTTGCAGTTCGTTTAACTGGATTAAAGGATAGTTGCGCGTTACACCAGCGAGATCTGTGCACTGACAGAAATGCTTTCAGTTCTGCTAAATATCGTTGTTGTTCCTTAGTTGTTATTAACGATTTGAGGCGGAGCAACGATGACGCAGCGCAAGCCCAACCCCTTCACTTCATCTACTTCCGGTACACGCGTACAAGTTTTCCAATGAAGGATATTTTTAAATAGGCTATAGATCATGTATAAAATGTGAAGAAATGGACATGATGAGAACAATTAACAACATTTTAAACGGAGAACCGTGTGACATTTTACTTGTTTACAAATTTTAATATTCTTACATTTACAAAAAAAGAATCAAATAAAAACCCATATATATATCTTTTGTAATACTGATCTCAAAATGAATGTTCTTTGAGACCCTTTCAAATATGAATAAAGAAATTATTAGTAAATACATTATTTATTTATTTATTCACGCTTTCGTTTATTTTATACTTTTTGTTTTTATTTTTTAGTTTACGTATTACAAACAGGTTTTATCTTTTTGCACTATATGTAATTGTTAATAAACTAAATATATTTATAATTGTATTAAATGTAGTAGGATAAAATGTATCATAAAAAACTAGGTGAAATAAAAAAGAATGCATTGCAAATGTATAAAATGTGTCATTTTATTGTTCTGTCATCTTATGGTACACATCTTTCCAGGAATATTGTTATACCATATTTGTTTTATAATTTTGCACATTGAATTGAGCTCAAACTTTAAGACCGACAAAGATCAAATTAGTGCAAATCTCATAACCTATAACCTTGTAACTTATAATAAAAATCTAATATAAAACACTATGTTATAAAACAGAAAGGATATCAAACGCTGAAGTGTTTTTATGTTTAGAGTATGTGTTTCATAGCAACAGTCTCAATGGGATATCTGCTGTACAACACCACAGTCATAATAAAAAACTGCCTAACCCTTAATCCAAACCAGCAAAACAACATGTCTTTTGAGATACCATTTGTATAGAGAATTTAGATGTCTAGCGGTCTAAAGAGTTCAGACATTCATATTTTGAAGTTTAGTATAATTCTGTCATAATGAGCATTCAAATGTCAATATAAACACACAAAGCCGCCTATTCATAATCTCATTTCTCTGCGCTCAAGCTTTTGCGCTGTCTTTTAGAAGGTGGCACCAGATGTGCAGGCAGCTCACGGGGCAGCCCGAAACCCTCCAACGTCACCTCAATGAGATGGCTGGCCAAAGCAAACTCTTCATCATCCAACGTGCCATCGCTGTCCACATCCGACAGCTTCCAGATTCGTGCCAGGACTGAACTTGGCAGGCGGGTGCTCATCATCCAGGCCTTCACTTTGGTCCCACTCAGCTTGCCCTCATGGGGCGATAAGTTGTAAAAGATTTCATCATACTTTGATTTATCTCTTGACACCACCCATTCTTCATCTTCTGGGACATGCTCACTTTCTCCATTGGATCCATAGTGATCAAAAGGGTTGCCTACTATAAAAGGGCCATGCAGAAAAGGTCCCCCTTGAATCATGAGTTTGTCAGCGGCTTCCTGTTCCTCTTGGCGTAGGAGAGGCATAAGCTTGGCAATGTCGGTGTTTAGGAGCTCATCCAAACCAGCTAGGAGTTTAGGCTTGATGGCTTTAAACTTGGTGAAGTCATGACTCATGAGTCGTTCCTGCAAATATGTGTGAGGGAAAATGTGCATTAAGCAGACAGAATATAACTCACTCTCATGCTCTTTACTGTAGCAAAAGAAATACGCTTCATGACTGAGTAAAATATGCTTAATAAAAATGTTTGCATGGGTACCACCTGCATCTTTGTACAGTCTGGAAAATCTCCAGGTGAAATCTGGTGCCTTTGTTGGACTCTTGAGAAGATGATGGGAAGGTCATAGATAAGATCTCTCTTCTTCTTTTCTTTGCAGAAAACCAAAGGCATCTCTTCTTTTAGAGAGCTGATGATGTAAGCGTGTGCCTGCGGGTGAAGAAAAGAAATAAGAGAAGCCACATTAAAATTTTATTTGGAATACATTACCGAAACAAAACAAGTTGAAACATTAGCTATTAACATATTCCATTATCAAAAACATCCAACCATACATACTAGGTATGTAGACTGTATATCACATTGTGTAGTAAAGACATTCATTTTTTTTTTCATGTTATTGAAATATACAATCAATGTAGTTTGTTTCTGTTTTGTTTTTTTATGGGAAGAATCCTCACCCTTACGAGCCGTGTTCGTTTCACCAAATCGTTGAGTTTTCTCAATGCAGAATTCTGTGGCAGGTTCTGAATATCTGCAAAAAGATTCTCCTCCTCCCTCTCGAACAGTCTTCTGTTGTCTGTCACACGCATTGGAGAGGACCAGAAAGACCCAATGTAAACCCTAAGAACCTCCGGAGTGCAGAACACTTTTCCAAGTGACCACATGAGGGCGCCGTACACTCGCATGAGCTCTTGGGACTCCACCATGTCGGCCTTGTTGAGCACCACTCGGAGCTTGTCCTCATTGCCGCGCAATGCCATCACAGTGCGCGAGAACTCGTCCGAGATGTCCAGTTTATGTGCGTCACACAGGAGGATGATGCGGTCTACGTGCTCCGCAAACCATCGAATAACCGCTGGAAAGTCGTACCCTGAAAGATTACAGAAGTGTTGAGTGCTGATCTGACACCTCACCCTATGCATAATATAATGCATTATATGCAGTTTGAGGGCCACATCAGTGTCAAAAAATTCAACTCCACCTCTGTAGATGACTTACATGTGGACTGTAAAAGAACTCTTGGCTGATGGTTGCATGCATCAGAATATCATTTGTGCATTTATGACCTTTAAAATCTATGAAACAAGTAGTGAGAACTACTTGATGTGTTCAATATTGAAAACTACTGACTTCCACTTTGCATGAAATGTGGCTATTCAATAATATTTTGGATAGAAAATAATAAAATCATACAAATCAGAGATAGAAGGGCTGCAAATGTAAAAAAATGAATAGATAATAATGTGCAATAATTTTTCTCACCATTTTATTGTGTCTCAATAATATACTTTTCATATAGTTAGTTTGTTAAATGTTGAATTGTACAGTATATATTGCATACAATATGTGTCCTGTCTATTAATAATGTTTATAATATAGTCTATTTTTTATATAGTACTGTTTATTGTATTGTGTGCACTATAATAAGTCTTTTATTGCTGCTAATGCATCTCAATGTCGCACGTGCTCAATAAAGTATAATGTTGTATTACATTTAGAGGTCAAAACGTAGTTCCCTATATATCTTCTGCACCCACCTCTGCTCATTCTGCGTTGAGCCACAGATAAAATCCCTGGTGTGTCGATAATGCTGATATTCTCTAGAACTCGGTTGGTTAGATGTGCACACTGGAATCTGAGAAACAGCAGAGAGTGAATCAAGAAGGATTTGGGAAAAACACGTCCCCTCAGTGGGATCTGTGCCAAATAATGATGCATTTTCTTCTCACTTTCCTCAAGACTATATCCACCCTTTCTCCGGTTGTTTGTTTAACCCTTTATTATTATTTCTTTATATGGCATCATTGCATCTGTCTCGCTCACCGATTGAGGAAGGCTGTTCCAAATGGGCTGAGTTTCCGGAAGGGCTTAGTAGGGTCTACGGTTAAAGCATTGCCATGAATGATTCCCTCTATCTCTCCATGCATTATAGCAGTAAAACTGTCCGTTGTAGGTTCCGGGCCTATTCGACTCCCTGGATAGTCTTGTTCCAAAAGATATCTGCCACACACATGCACAAACATAAGAGCACTTGCTTGAACCAGAGTAGATCTGTCAGACATTTCTGCCCATCCCAAATTCTCAGGAGCATACTGATAAAAATCTCATTTTCAATATTGTAAGGCAAAAACATTATAATATGTTATTTGAACTTGTAAAGCAATTGTAATTATTTTGCAATTTAAATTTGTATTGTTCACAATATTCATTGCAGAATCCAATTACTATTCACCTGATAAACGTGGTCTTGCCTGTTGAACACTGACCCAGCACCAGGATCATGGGCTTGTTGCTAAAGTCAGCATCTTCAAGGCTTGTTGAATGGAATTCAGAGAAGCCATAGTACTTCTCCAGTGGAAGCAACTTTTGCCGGTACAGAGTCTTCAAAGCTTCTGTCACAGTTTGAACCTCTTTCTGACATGTACCACCCCTCTTTTTAATGTCCTTACCAGCCATTGGGCTAATACTGGGGTCTGTAGTTTTTATACATAAAGATACATTACAGTAAGTACTTAAATGATCGCATTTTCCCTTATTTATATATGTTGCATGTTGACTCATATATATTTGTTGTTTTTTCGGTGTAAATTCAATTTAATCTCCAGTTTATGGAAGAATTAGAAATTTTATAATAATATATTTTTGTTATCATTTGAGTCTTAAATAACTTGCAGCTGAGAGGAAGGGAAACCCTATGGTTAAACAAGAGAACACATAAAGTACAGATGAATTCAAATGAGCCAAATTCCTCAACCATTTTAGGTCAATTCATTATATGCATTTCTAATGAAACAAAAGCTGCTCAAAACTGATTAATTTGTATCCATTATTATTATTATTATGAATATGATTTATGGCATCATAACAGCCTAGATTGGCATGTTTCTTACAGATTACGTTCAACAGTCAGAATGTCATGGATTCACTCACTGTGCTGTAGCGCAAACAGATGTTCTTTTAATTGTCACCGCAGGACCATGTGAAGAACAGAGGGGAGTAGACCACTGCTCCTTTGGGTTCTCTCAGATTCGCCTGATGAGGAAAAAGCAGAGGTCCAGTGGGGTGGAGATATAAAATTATAATGTCTGGAGATCAGAAACACGTGCTGCCTGCATGTGAATGTGAACATGGAGCTCATGAACCACTAAAAGTGGAGGAAAAAGAAATATGTGGGGACCATTATGTATATTTTCATAAAATGTGCCAACATATTGGTACACAGAAATATAAAACATATCATATTACTTAGACAGCACGATTTGACCTATTAATACACATATATGATTATAAAACATTTATTATCTAAGTAGTTCCTTATCTACAAAATCTTTCAACTTAAACTGAATGCCACACTGAAGCGCTTACCTGCAGGACCCGTCAATATTTTCATTAGGGATGCAACAGCAAATCACACTACCCTTGACCCTTCTTGCTTCTTTGGACTGCATAAAAATATCAAATAAAGCATTTAGTTCTTGTCTTTATATGTTAGATTTGCACTTTTTTAGATGTTCTTGGTGAGTAGATCCCAATATTGTTAAGATGAATCCAGTCCTGGAGGAATAAGACAAATCTTTTCTCACTATAGTTTATAGCTTCAACACTGTCACCAACCTTTTATCACTCCTGTTTAGCACTGCCTCTGTAAATCTCTTCGACGGTTTCTTGCTCTTCTGATGTCACAAGAAGGGAAGGGGAGAGGTCTGCGTAAACCTTTTAAATCATTATATATTGATTTGGAGTTTGTTAGATCAGTGAAACCCCTGTTGGCGTTTGTTGGCTTGAACAATCAAAACTACTGTTAACCCGTTAGCTGTCACAAAAATTAATATAGGCTACATAAAAAACATTCATATTCCAAACTTAAACGGTTTTAATAAATTCATAATTTGGAATGCATTCCTAAAGTTGCCTTTAAAAAAAAAGACACTTCACAGATTATATAATTGATACATTATTTTAGATCAAATATTGTTTCTATACATAATTTATCTTGTAGCCTAATTAACTGGTTGGGTGTTTATTTTTGAGGCTTGGAACTAGTGATATATTATATACAGTTTGTCATGATTAGATTAGAATTAAATTGTAAAATTATAAAAAGAACAGTCATGTTGAACGGGTTAAACATAGTCCTTGCTGTAGCCTACTATTAGAACCTAGCACTTCATTACTGTACATCTATCAACAAACTATACTTGCTTAATTACATTAAACCTAATAATAAAAACGATCAAATATATCTATCTACTGATAAAAACAATGCATTTATTTTAAGCTAAATTTAAAAACAAAACGAGCAGTAAGTGTCTCTTGAAACATTTGAGTCATGACTAAATGAATCAACGAATCGGTTCCTCGAATCTGTTAAAAAAAACGAAGAACTGCATCAGTTCACTGCGCTTTTCCGCGCCACTAGCATTCAAATACCTAGCAAACTCGATCCGGAACACGTAAACAGTTTGTTAAAATGTAAATATGTATTTGTAAACGTTTATTTGTAAAATTTGTATTCTAAATAAAGTAAAATGCAGTAAAGTGCACGTTTTAAATCAACAGATTTGATTTTGCACGTGAGAGATTTCTTTTACATTACGACAGTTCACGTGCGACGTGTAATCTGACTTTAGACTAGTAACGTTAAAACACAATCTTTGTTATTGTAAGATATATAGTTATATACATTTCTAAACTGTATTTTCGCTTATCTGCAAGTTTGGTCGGATCGTATTGTTATAAAGCAATGTTTGTAAATGACTAAATTGCATTTTTACCTGTGTAACAGGGATCCCACAGAGCTGAAGATGGTGGGTGTCTCGTGTAAAACAGACAATGTGTACCGTGAAGCAACGTTCATCTTATCACCTCTACCAGAAGTGTGGGTAGAGAAAAAATTTCCTCCAAGTAAGAATTATAGTTTTTTTTTATCATTGGTGACCGTTGATGTACAGTAGCCGACGTGACTTGAATGCATTAAACTGTCTGCTGATCACCAATACCATTCAAAGATTTGTATATATAATTCATGCAATTTATTTGAATGGAAAATGTAAGATGTCCCCAACCCATGTTAAAAAAACAGTATAAATATAGTATTCTGAAAATATATCTTAATGCTATTGCATATAAATTTTTGTATAGATTATATTAGAGCTTTATTTGTTTTTGTAGAACATAAGTTTGCTTTTCTTTTTTTAACCAGAAAGCAGAAAGACTCCCACATCTTTTTGTGCGACAGCTTCTGTTCGTCCTAATCCGGATGATTTCTTGACACCCGGGGGCTCAATGAAGAGCACAGGAGTCTCAATGAAAAAGTGTCGCTATTGCGGGAAAGAGTTCAGAACCACAGGTGCACTTAATAAACATCTGTTGATCCATCGAACGGAGAAGCTTCATACCTGTGACATTTGTCAGAAAGTGTTTAAACAACATCAGTTGTGAGTAGTGTTAACATCTCAGTTATTTAGTTACCGCAAATAATTTTTTAGATATCTTACTACATTACTGTACATGGCTTGTTATGAAAAGTCACTGATGAACAGATATACTCTTCATGTAGCATCAGACATTTGGATCAATTTTTGTTTTCTAAATGCCTGTTATTACAACATCTATCAATCTTTTAACAACTTCTCTTTAGCACGTCCCACATGTCGACCCACCATGACAAAAAGACTCATTACTGTACATATTCTGGCTGCCACAAATCCTACAATGACCGAAACGCCCTAAAACATCACTGCACTTTGCAACATGGAGTCCACATCATATCTCCTTCCTCTGACCGTCCGACCTCATGCTGGGAGCCAATGGATACTCCTGCAGTGTCCAAACTACAATCTCACAATACAGATTTGCGTGGTTTCGTCAACTCTAAACAAAGGCCCATTTCACCTCATGTGCCAAAAAATTTCAGTAATGCAGAAGACACATATCCGTCTCAGGTAAAAAGGCCTCCAATTTGGATGTTGGCGACAGCAAGTAAATCTTCTGATGTCAAAGAGAGAGAGATGCTAACCAGCACCCTTTGGGCTCCATCAGTTCCTCGTAGCGTTAAAGAAAATCCGGTGGTTATTTCTTTAAATGACAGTGATTTTGAAAGCGGCCCCAATTCCCCCGAACCTCCCCTGCCGTCCCTTCACCCTAGCAAAGTGACAGCTACCTCCACTGTGAGTTCATCTAATGCATCTGAATCTGTCTATTTTCAGCAGCATTGCTCTATTCAGCTGAAACACAGTTTGAAACCTCCGAACAAGTTAAAGCGAAAGCACCTGTCGATCATGTGTCATAATGCTGCTTTAATACGCCCAGAACCAAAAAGTGGACTTATTAGTGACTTTCCCGACCCTGTGATTGCTACCCATTCTTCTCCTCCTGTGATCCGCACCCCTTCTCCTGCACTTTTGCCTGAAAGCAGGAAGAGGAAGTACAAGTCTAAGGATTCTGAGAAGATCTTGTGTGATGATCCTGCCCCTCTGCTACCTGTCCCTAAGCCCAGCCATAAGCACTCACGGACACAATCTCCCTGCCTTGTCTTGCCGAGTCAGGTAGCATTGGTTAAAATCATACTTGTATTTTTAATTATTTTGTGTACATTAGAAAAATTGGTGAGTTTTACATTTATATTTCATTACGCAGGAGTCTACTATGAGGTCAAGAGGACAGGAACAGAACTCTTGTAAAAGGTTTGAAAATGGAGTGATAGTGATATTAAAGAAAATGAAAATTCTTTTATCACCCTTATGTCATTCCAAACCGGTATGACTTTCTTCTGCAGAACACAAAATATATTTTGAACAATGTTGGTAAACAAACAACACTAGCCGCCATTGACTTCCACTGACACATTTCTCAAAATATCTTCTTTTGTGTTTCACAGAAGAAACAAATACAGGTTTGAACATCATGAGGGAAATACATGATGACAACTTTCTCTTTAAGACATTTTAAAATGTGCAGTATGCCACTGCCACATGGCATTACACAAACATAAACAACTATGTGATTTGTAAAGTTACTTTGGGTTGATTTTACTCAGTTATTCATTTTACAGAACATATACAAGACGTCCAGCTGTAGGTAGCACTCAGATGCAGTGCCCGTGTACCAAAGGATGTTGTGGCTCTTGTGAAAAAACTGAGGACCTCATCCCAAAGCTATGTTTCTCAACACTCAAGGTAATAATTTGATCTATTATATATTAGCGGTATAGTTAGGAGAAATGAACAAAGTGGGTTTTTTTCTGCCACAGGATGAAGGACAAAAGCAAAAGTACAAAAGGATGAACTCACCCACTCTGATCATTCCTGATTCTGTTCCGATAACACAAACAAAGGCCATCAGCTCCAAAACATCCCCTCATCTGGTAATGACTCGCTAATAATAAAATATTAACAATATGAATATTCAAAGATAAGATTATTATTACATATTATCAACAGTGATTAGTAAAGTAACACAGGTGAATTTACTTCCCCAGGACGAACTGTCACAGAGCCCTAAAGGTCTGTCTTCGAGGTCTTGTCGTCTCATCCCACCGACCATCTCCAGTCCACTTCCCACCCCAGAACGCACCAATGACCAGGAAAGCCAGAGACGGCACGGATGCAGTGCCACAAGGGGTCGAACCAGCCAGCCTAACTCACCCATCTATCTGGCAGACCACCGTGCAAGCCCAAGAATTCATCCATCGCCTTATACCCCTCCACCCATGCTGAGCCCACACCGTCCCAGGACTGGACTCTACTTCAATGCCCTGCTTCAGTATCAGCAATACCCACCAGCTCCAGCCAGCAACTACAATCCCACCCATGGTGAGCAATGCATCATCTAATCTCATCTAAACAATTAACGTAGACTAGTTAGACAAGTATATGAATGTTTTGAAAAGTGAGCGCTCCTTTTCTAAGATTAAGTTTTAATCTTCACAGGTAATGTCTCCTTAACAGTTGACAACACAGTAAAGCCGTGAGTAACTCCTATACAAGTTCTAAAATGTTTTTGTTGATCCAACCCAATTCTTACAAAAACAATATGTTGGCTCATTTCAAAGCTGCAAAATTAAACCCAAGTCTTATCTTTACGATATGTTTATTTCCATCTGTGTTTGTTAACTGTCCTTTAGGAGGATTAACATCGGTTCACGTTTTCAGGCAGAAATCCCTCCAATTCATAACACGTTCTACGCGTTGTATGAAGATCATCCCGCTCAGCTTGTCTGGTCCCCTTGGAAAGATCTCATTACCAAGAGAAAGACACAGAAAAAGGGTAGAAACACCAAAAAACACAGGGTTGATAGGAAGACAAAAGAAGATATTTTGAGAAATGTCTCATTGGTTTTGTGTCCGTACAATGGAAGTCAATGGGGGCCAGTGTAGTTTGGTTACCAACATTTTTTAAAATATCTTCTTTTGTTCTGTACAAGAAAGTCATACAGGTTTAGAATGACTCTGGGGTGAGTAAGTGGTAAAATAATTTATAATTGTTTGTTGAAAGTCATAGTTGAAGAAACAATTTTGATACATTTATTAGTTTCTTGCCCTGGTAATCAAACATATGATCTTGGAATTGCTAATTTAATCCTTTACCAGTTGAACATTGAGCTGAACTATTTAAAACTGGTTAAAACTAATCTAACATGTCAGTATCAGCATTCGTTTTTTCTTTTACTGTGCATATTCCTGTTTGTGCTTCAGTGACAGAACTGTTAGACATGTGCTGTTCCAGTGTACTAACAGGAGGGGGCACCAACATCGAACTTGCCCTCCACTGCCTTCATGAAGTACAAGGAAATATACCGGTGAGCTCCCTTGTCCTCTATCAAATCTTTTATTTAACAGAGTTTTAAACTGTTTTAAACAGCTCTGTTATTCATTCATCAGGCAGCACTTGATTTACTGTTGATGAGAGAAGATTTCCGGACCTCCGGGCATCCTCTGAATGATTACCACTACACAGGTCTAGAAGAAGCTTTACTTGTAAGAAGTTATACATTTTTTAAATGATAAATACATTTGATGTTGCTATTTTTATTGACAGGCTCAGACAACTGGACAGATCGAGAGAAGAGGCTGTTCATTAAGTCTCTGGAGGACCATGGCAAAGACTTTCATAAGATCCATAATGTGGTATGAAAACTTTCTTTCATCAAATATTTCACTTTAAATGTAATACTTGAATAGTTTAAACACAACTATTAGCAATAATTTATTTGTGATCTAATGATTCATTTGATGTTTGTTTCGTAGTTGCAAACAAAATCAGTGGCCCAGTGTGTGGAGTATTATTACATCATGAAGAATCTGAAAAAGTTCAAGCAACGTGTTCAAGCTGCAGATGAAAAAGATGTTGGAAAGACCTCTGTATGTATTACATTTCAGAGACCAGCCACAATATCAGTTATTACATGTGTCATTACTAGGGGTATTTAGGCCATATTTATTGACTTTCCAAAAGGTGTTCCAAGACTTCCAAAAGACACCGCCTGAGCAGAAGAAACCGAAGACAAGAAAGACAAACACTAGACGTTTGAGTGTGCAAAAGGTTAAGGATAATACATTCTAGAGACAAATCTTGAATTAAATACATTGACATAGTAGACAATTTTTCAATTTTGGGATATATACAACAGAAAAAACAGGTTATATATTATATTAGACTGCTTATTAAACAAAATATATGCTCTGAAGAATTATTTTGGGGTTGAAGGGATACAATGAAAATTCTGTCATTTATTCACCCATATGTCATTTCTTACCTGTATAGATTTTTTTTGATTTTTTATTATTAACGGGGACATTGTACATTAATAGACATTACTGTAAATGTACCAGAATTAGCAGAAGCTATTTTTCATCTGTTTCATCAGATTACTTTGTTCTGATGAACGCAGAGAAAGATCTTTGGAAAAATGTTAGCAATTTTTAATGTTAGCAGTATTAATTTTTACTACCATAGTAGACTACCAAAAAACCCTGTTTGTTTTCCCAAATTCTTTAAAAGATCTTATTTTGTTTTTAACAGTACAAAAAACTACAGTATTTTTTTCTTCTATAGTAGTGGATGATGTCCCAGAACTAAAAATTGCTAACGATTTTACAAATATCTTTGTGTTTAACAGAACAAAGAAATGTATACAGGTATGAAATGACATAAGGGTGAGTAAATGATGACATTATTTTTGGGTGAACAAGCCCTCCCCCTTTTTAACTTCCGGTACACGTCCACAAACAATAGAGTGACTGTAGATTATTTCTAAAAACAAGCAAAAGAAACCGAGAAAAATCGTTACGTGGCCAAACTCGTCTTCGATTGCGATACCAAGCTCAACCGCTAGATGTCAATGTCCCGTAAGGTTTCTTTAAATGCGACCAAACTACAGGACCCATTCAACAAATTGTTTAATAAAATGAACATTCAACCAAACGTTTATTAAATACAATTATTATACACTAGCCAAACACAACCCGGAAGTTAACTGGGGCGTCTGATTAAACGGTCTATTCTATGTATCCACTCTAAATAACCATTGGCAGTTTTCAAACGAGATTAGAAAATATTAAATGTAAAATATTTTTTTTACCTTTAAATCACTGTAGAGATGTACATGTGAAGAGCCACCGCTACACCTCAACCAGGACAGAGACCGGCTGCCTCCAGACGCCCAAGGATTTATATAGACCCTGAAATAAAGTTTTTGGCCTTTGTAAGCTGTTAAAAATCTGCTGTTTAAAGTGAACCTCTACAGTAGATGCATCATTTAAAATGTACATCAAATGTTTGGAAATTTTATAAAATGTTTTCTACTATTGTTGTTTAAGATGTTCTTAATATGTTCTGGTTAAATATTTGTACTGAGATTTAGTTAACAGTAAACCTGTTTGTTCCACTAATTCATTACAAAAACTATGTAGTTTGTATTTGGGTTTTTTCTGTGCTTTATTAACTGTTCTCAAGCAGTTCATTACAACAGAGATTAGTTCAGAATACACCTGCAAAGACATACATGTCAACTCATTCTTCCTTTTGTTAATCCATGTTATACCAAGTTATTTCATAAGTTTGTCTTTAAAAAAAGGCTTATAAGACAGTTAGCATGCACAATAAAACAACATTAAACTATAAACAATGATTTACTTTATTTGTACGATTGAGCAACCAAAAACATCTCCAATTTACAGTCTCTGGAATATTTAATAAAACACTTTCATTGGAACATGCTACCTATGTGGTACACCGTGAAGTCTACTGTTAAAAATGACAACTACTTTTACAACTACTACTACTACTACTACTTACATAATACACCTCCTACAAATATGAAAGGAGGAATACATGCATGACAACGCATTCCATGTAATGCTTACATGTAAAGTTACAACACTGACGATAATATTGTAACAATATACGCAGAATTTTACTTTGTAACAATATACAACAATTGTATAATGCTTAACAGGCAGTTAGAACTCTTGATTTAGTAAAACAGTATCTACATTAGTTACATAACAATGGCTATGCAAATGTACAAATTCTCAGACCTCTTAGAGACCAAAGATATTAAATGTTAGTGTCACAAATGGATACAACAGTGCAGTACATGTTTCGGACTCAAAAATTTATCAAATCATTTGAGTTATGATTACTACTGCAGTAATCAATTGTATTGTTATAACAGTACGTCTATATACAAAATGAAAACTACCGTCATTCTTGATTATCATGTTGTTCAAATGCATATTTATACCTTTGTGATTACATTTTATACAGTACGATTTTCCGCTCATGTACATAAACAGTGCTCACGACTCCTCCTCAGACGTGCGAACCTTACTTTCATATGACACTAAAGTCTGGTAAAGATTGTCTCTGCTCTGATTCCCACCGGCACTGTTTCTCTGGTCAGTTTCTCGTCCGGAGGGGCCAACCTTTAGCTGATCCACATATTCGGTGTTCTGATGGAGAAATAAAATATGATCTAAGTGTTTCGAACCCAAGGTGGCCCTTCTTTGGGTCACTGGAGATTCCCTTGGGGCAAAGGCCCGATCGGCCGAAACGGCGGTTGCAGGTATGGACAGATATTTTCGTGCCAGTCTGGCCACAGCGGGGAAGCGGTGCTCCTTGTTGCGCCACCACTGCAGAGGCGAGAGGCTGCGTCTGCAGAGGGGCTCCGCTATGTAATTTTCCAGCTGCTGGTGAATCTCGGGCATTCGTTCGGTTGGGTCCTCCCCTAGAAGAATGTCATACATGCTCTGCGGGAGAGGACTCATCCGTATGCGTGAAGTAATCTGTAAATCTTCTCTCAGTGGCGACGTTACTCTAGTCCCGGTAGGAGGTCTTTTACGTTCGCTGACGTTTTTGAGAGGTAAGCCGACCTCAAGCGCGCCGTCATTGGCCTGTTCTGGAGATGACACCGCAACAGAAGGCTCGCTCGGCTGCAGCTCAAAGCTGTCGCCCTCCTCTGCGGAGCCGCACGATTCAGGAGAATCCAAAGAAGGCATTGGCAAGGGATCGTCTAATCCGAAATCGGCTGGTTCTCCTCGCTCATCTACGGGTTCCTCCATTTCTACACTTCGGATCATCTGCCCATTCCTTCCTTCTTCATTTGCGTAAGCCTGGACAGACAGCAGCTCTTTCACCTTGTCATGCAGCTTGCTGCGGGCATGCGGGCTGAGAAACCGCAACTCTTTAAAACGTGGGTCTAAAAATGAAGACAGCACGGCAGGGCTGTCCAAAAGAGCATCTTCATCGCTCAGACTCCAACATTTGTCCATACCGGCACGAATTCTCTCCATGACTCCTCTCACCACCGGACAGCTGCACTCTGCGATTTTCTGTCCTAGGAGCCGGGACACTCCTTGAAGACACGGCATTAGGGCAGAAATGGGGCCATTGATGTCCTCGCTCAAAAAAGATGCCGCGATACGGACGGTTTTAAGCACAGGGACCAGTTCGTGTATGAGACGCCACTGATGATCTGCCAAGTTTGATGCTACTTTCTGCTCTTCTAATACCGAGCTTATTACCCATTTGAGTTCCAGGAGACTCTCACACATCTCAATGGCAGTGGTCCAACGCCCCGGGTCGTTCAGCACCAGGCACGCAGATTCTTTATTTACAGCCTCAGCTTTCTGGCTCAGTGCTGTCGCAGCATTCGCGTTATGCTGAAAATGCAAGACGATGGCACGGGCATCTGCAAGAGCTTGGCGGACAGTCTCGACACAAAGTCCTTCCTGGACACACAGTTTCAAGGCCTGTCCTGCACAAAGTAGAAGTGCCCATCCTTCTGGAAGATCACGAGGAGGTGGATGGCTGGGTCCGGCAAATTCCTGTCGATATTCTGACTCAATGGTCATATTTTCTTGCCCCCTCGACTCCGTTCCACACGGAGTGTCGTGTACGACACAAAAGACGAAGTTCTCTGGAAGCTGGAACTCGGACAGAACTGCCCTAAAGGTATCTGCAAACCTTGCATGCCCTCTTTGAGTTGCGTTTTCTTTGAGTTCTGGTATCGGTCGCGTCTCCAGCACGCAACGTGCCAGGCGCCAGTTAGAGTCTACAAAATGTGCACTGACCGTAACGTAGAACCGGCCATCTCCTCCAACCCCACATCCTTCTACAGAACGCCAATGTTCAATGCAGAGGGTGAGACAATGAGAGGCAAGACTTGTCTGAAGATGCTGCTGGAGTACTTGTTTAAGAATATGGTAGCGATGCCAAAGCAAGCTGCCAAGCAATGAAGGAGATGGCACAGGATAGTTAGGCTCTAAGCAACTCAGTAAGAGTCGGAATCCCTTCTCTTCAACCACTGACAATGGTTGAAGGTCTCTGAACACCATCTCTAAAATGAGATCCGTCAACACCTCCGCTCGCTTGTTACTGCATCCTCTTGTGCCACTGCGGTTGCCGCTGGTTCCGGAAGTGCCGTTCATCTCCCCTGAGGGAAAATTGTACATTAGGCAGTTCATATCTGTATCTTGGTGGGGAAGGGCATTTGAGGTTGAGGTGCTGCTTCCACCTGCACAATCGGGGGCACATGTGGTCCGAGCAGGTTTGGTTTCCCCCATCTCAGGTAGCAGCACCTCCTGCTGCTCCTCTTTGACAGCGACGTGTAGCCCTGGCGGAAACACGGCATTGCCTGCGGTGTTACATGCTGTTAATCTGTTGCCATGTACGCCGCTCTGACCTATGTGAGGATGTAATGCATTAGGGGTGGAGATCTCTGCGGTGTTGTGAGGCGGCACAGCTCCTTCCCGAATGCTGTGTTTCCGTCCTAGGTGTTCTCTCATTGAAGTGGTGCTGTTGTGAAAGGAAAGCTGCCTCTTACAGTGGTTGCACTCCACGCGATGCAGACTTAGTTGAGTGTAGTGGTTCCACACTTTTGACGTGCGGCGATCAGAAAACGGCAGAAATCGCTCCATTCTTCTCCTAAAGTTTGGTGCGGCGAGATTTCCAGGATACCTTTGAGGTGGGAGATCCATATCTGTTGTGAAATATAAAATATAAGCAAAGTTACATTTAAATAAAACATTTCAAGTGTTTTAATTGTTTTTACTGTAGACCTTTTAAGGTGACGTAAACAATGCTGGTTCAACACTGGTCCAGAAGAACACTACACAAACGTGTGAACAAAACACAACCAACAGAATATTCGTAACCGATTTAAAATGTTAAACAATAATTTACTTATATATGTAAGATTTAAAAAAAATAATAAACAAACCGGAAGTGCTTCTAGACCAGGTTACATCTTGCAAAGATTGTCTATATCAATAATATGAATAATATATAAATAAAAGTCTTGTCATAATAAACACATATCTTTCGAATGGTGTAACTTGATTAGTACATCAATAGGAAGACATTACATAAATGTTAGCTGGTTTTCCAACAAAATCTCGACAGATCAAACATGAAATTCCAAAATTGTCTGATTTTTTATGTTTATTATTCACAACAATGAAGAATCATTTGTTTTACTGTACTTGTCCAACAAATAAATATTATGTAGTTTTTCAAAACAATTTATAAGAGTATTTATTACTTTTGTCTGTGGTTATAGCTGTAGTAGTTTTTGCAACTTGTTTGAAAAATGTATTATTTAAAAAAAGAAACTATGTAATAAACGTTTTATCATAAAAAATGTGTTACAACGAACACATCTTCGCATGTTACTTTTCGCTTCTAATGTTTTAGGATGAGATACAGCGTGCCACATTGCATCACAATCTTCCGAAAACACCATTTAGAAAAATGTTGAGATTGTTATTAAATGATTCAACGATTAACCAAAGTAGCCTCCTCGTGTTTGCCACACAAAAGGCCAGCTATAACATAACCATGGTTCAGTCCCCATTATTTACATTGGACATATACAGCGATCGACCTAGCATCACTGGTTCAATTTCTTCCGGGAAAGCATTGTGCCCACGAGCGTTTCATCTACTTCCAACCTGTGCACTACCTCCACTAACTGGGCAGAATTTATTACTCACATTACATTCTAGATACATAACTATGCAATCTAGTTGTGTCGAAAATAAACAATACCTCATGTGTCACATGTAAAAGACCTCTAAATTCCCGTACATCCTCCTCGTTTCGCCTGCGACCTACAAAGGGGATGTGCTTAGCTAGCTAGGTGGCGACTGGGGGGCCAAAGTAAATAATGAACTGCTAAAAGAGCGAAAAATCGGCAAATTTTAAGTTTATAAGTAAATAATAAAATCGTAAAGTTCATGCATAAATATTAGCTATATTATCGGAACGTTAATCGTAACAACTTGTGGTTTAACTGCCGTGCAATTGATTTGAACATCAATATTTTGCGACAGTCCCTAAAGTCTTCGCAAATTTACTTCCGATTTCCGCATGCTGTGTCAATAAAACAAATAACGTGATTACTGGGGATGTGAATTGGGGATTGCTTGCATATCATCCCCGCACAGTACATTACGAATCTGACCTGGAAAAATGGATTACTCTGGAAAAGAAAAGGAAGCCATGGCCATCGTGGCTGAGGCAGACAAAAAGACGAAAACGTCGCATTCGATGTTTGGATCGTTTTTTGGGTAAATTCATACATAGACGTACATTTGTTGTTGCAATTATAAATAGGAACATTGTGAATAAATGTTAAGATCAAATAAAAAGGGTTTATATCAAATGTAATTTTTGCAATAAATTTGCAAATAAATGCGATTATTCTTACATCACGGTGTTTGTATTTTAGCTATAACAAATCTATAACGTTAATCCGTTTCATTCCCAAGTGTTTAATTTTTATTTACATTGTCCACAGATATAAAACAATTTATACGAGTAAAATCAGTCAGTTAGCCAAGTAGCCTCACATATATAAATGCATAATAAACAGAGATGAGCTCACTGAAGGTAATGTTTCCTATTGCCATTTATTCATTGAACTACTCTTAAACAATGCACAGTTTGCTTTCTCTTATCGTGCACTTGGGAAAACTTAACGTTACCGGTGTTGCTTTGCCCTGCCTCCGTACACAGTCTTTCTCCACCGCTGGCGACAGCAGGGATGTGGAGTCGATGTTTCACTCTCAGGTGTTTGATCATGTTTGCGGTATTTGAAGAGAACTTAAAAGTCGACTTGCATAGCTTGCAGTACACAGTGCCATTGCTCTCGTTTTTTATAAAGTACTTCCAGGCTACGGAGCAATATCGGGCCTGGACTTTCACTTTGCTTTCCAGCTCCTCTTCCTTCATGTTGTCCATATCTAGTCTGCAAACACGTTGAGAGAGCAGTCGACAGCTGCAAATTAGTGATGTCGAGTCCGATTCATTTCCGCAAACCGGTTGTTTCGGACTGTTCGTTTGCTTGAGCCGGTTTAAAAAATCGATTCTTCGGTCCTTAGGTCATCCGGTAGTCCGGTGTCGCCGGGATCCTGAAATGAAAGCACCGCGAGAGCAATTCAAGAGCTCGCTTCTCGAATGGTTTAAGCGCTCTCACAGTACCTGTCATACGCAGACGGTTTTGCACAGTGCCGCATGAACAAAAACCATTGCGTGATATAGAAACATTTAAATACTTTTTTTTGTGTGGATGTATATAGAAACATTTTAAAAAGCCTTTTGCGTGAATTAATATTTCAGAAGATTGTCTTTTATTCACTTTATTGTGGAACAATGTCATTAACTTTTCCATGATTTAATAAACGGTAACGTATTTCCTGTACGTTTTGTTATTAAAGACACTTACATTGCACATCAAGTAGCCTATCCTTGGTGACAAACATATTCACAGTCAAATGGAAATGACCAAAAAGCTGGTTTTCAACTGTGCCTTTTAGCTGCTTTTCGATGGTAACTATCCTCTGCATAAAATAATACCTTGGCATAAAATATCACAGTATACCATATATATTAACAAATTATAATATATAATCAGCAAACACAAACTATATAGCCTATATTTTTAATCTAGACAAAAATGTTTGGCGTAGGCTATGCAGGTATTATAAAATGTCATTTACGTGTCAGTACGTGCAGCAAGATTGCATCTCGTCAACGTGTCTGACTCCTCGGCAATTTTCGGCTAACTTCGACAGTTAGTTGAACCGGCTCATTCGGTTAATTTTGTGTCGGACGTGATACTTCGGCTTTACGTCGCGTGTCATCGATCCGGAAGTGACGTTCGATTCAGCTCGATTTCGTGAACGGCTCGACCGGCTACTTTCTGAAAAACGGGTCGGAACCGGCTCTAAAGAACGATTCGTCTAACATCACAACTGCAAATAGCGCCGCCTACCGGCTGCAGTTTCTCTGCTCTGTGAACTGTACGAGCATTCATTCATTAATTCATTTATTCATTCATTATAGGAGTTCCTCCAAGATCGAGGAGGCCTGTGACATGTATGTTAGAGCTGCCAACATGTTCAAGATGGCAAAGAACTGGAGTGGTACGTTACACGACAACCTTTGCACCAACTTTGTAAGGAAAAGGTTTGTCTAACATGATTTTGCTTTATTCCTTGAACTAAGCTGCAGGAGATGCTTTCTGCAAAGCCGCACGACTGCATTTGCAAGTGCAAAGCAAGCACAATGCAGCTGTCAGTTTCATTGATGCTGGCAACGCCTACAAGAAGGCTGATCCTCAAGGTACAGTTCTTCCGCTCTCTTACATTTAGGATTGTTATATTAAACATATTAATGTTTCTAATTCAGAAGGAGTTTGATTTGTATTGTCCAACATCTCTATTCAGAAGCCATAAGTTGTTTCGGTAAGGCCACTGACATCTACACAGATATGGTGAGAAAACTCATAAGAGATTCAATATTAAAACCCGTCAATTACATGTTTAATATGTCGATTATGAATTTTTCGTATATTTTCTTACAGAATTAACTTTTTTACAGGGACGTTTCAACATTGCAGCAAAGCACCACATATCTGTTGCTGAAATCTATGAATCTGAGTTATTGGACATAGACAAAGTATGTGGTTTATTTACATATTATACTATAAAACATCAGTACTAAACATTAGCAGTATTCGTAAACTCATATAGAAAATGTTAACAAATTGCTATTACTTGATCCACATATTTGTTTATTTGCAGGCTGTTGCTCATTATGAACAGGCAGCAGATTATTACAAAGGGGAGGAGTCCACCAGGTATACTACTATAGACTTTTTATGTCCTTTATAAGGAAATATTCATTGGGCATATTTCGGAGCACTATCATTGTTTTGATCTTTCTCTTGTTAGCTCAGCCAACAAGTGTCTGCTCAAAGTGGCAACCTATGCAGCACAGATGGAACAGTACCAGAAAGCTATTGAAATATATGAGCAGGTGTGTGGCTTGATTTAAAATTGTGTGTCATTTGTTTGACTGTCCATTCATATTGACGGGCATTTGTCTCTGGCTGTCTCTGTCCATATATGCAGATTGGAACCTATTCCATGGATACTACACTTTTGAAGTATGCTGCAAAAGACTATTTCTTTAAAGCGGCCCTCTGTCACTTCTGTGTGGATATGCTCAACTGTAAGGTGAATACTTTTTTTACAGTTCATGTATAAACTTCTTTATTCACAGGTATTCTGTAAATGAACTGTCATTTTCTTTCACAGCTGGCTGTACAGAAGTATGAGGACATTTATCCTGCGTTCTCAGATGCTAGAGAGTGCAAACTTCTTAAGGTTTGATTTTTTTAGGCATTAATTAATGTTTATTATAGTTTGATTTCAATTGCTTTTCAGAGTTTTATCTTAAATCTATATTCGTTTACCAAATTTGTAGTTTCTGTTGTAACTTTTTATTGTCTTTGTTAATGGATTCTAAATATAACATAGAGAAGTGGGTTTTATACAAAAACTGCTTAATTAACCCTGTTGTCGCATTTTACATTAAACAGAAGCTTCTTGATGCACATGACGAGCAGAACATTGATGCATATACTGAAGCAGTAAGTTCATCCTATGTATTTCAGTTGACCTATTATATATGAAATGACCCAAGTAATCCATGCATTGTACTGCCTTGCCGTGTTTGCCTTTCCGCTTTTTTCAGATCCGGGAATTTGACTCAATCACCAGACTGGATCAATGGCAGACCACCATGTTACTGAGAATCAAGAAGACCATTCAGGATGAGGAGAATGACCTTCGCTAAAGTGAAGTCATGATACCAAACAGGCCACCCATTCATGTCTTTCCTTAACAATGATTCCATATTTATTATTTATTCACTGTGTAACTTTTTTCCCAAATCATACTGTGTTAAAAATCAGACATCTCAAATAACACTGTGAGGTCTTTTAGAATGACATTAGTTAGAGTTTATTTTGCAGGCTTTTACCTTAACTTCACTTTGTTCCGAGTGTCATCATGTATCATATTATGTAACATATTTATTCAGGCCTGTGTAGTATCAGTATTTATGTATTATTGTCTAAAACAAGTTTGATCTTGTTACAGATCCAGTTACTTCTGGGCATGAATACAGTTAATATAAAGGTTAATTATTGTTAATGATGATAAAATTGCTAAATTATGTTATCTCGGAAGTAAAACAGTACTAACTGCTGTTTTCTTGTTTTCCTCTATGGAGGAAATTGCCAAACCTCTTTAAAATTGGTAACAAATTAAATTAAGAATTTCAAGTTTTGGTTACACTTTATATTAAGGTACACAAATTCATCATTAACTACTTGCTTATTAACATATTAGTATGTGTAAAGCACATATTAATGCCTTTTTCTGCATGATCTTATTCTACATCCCTTAATCCTACCCAATACCTAAACCTAACAACTACCTTATAAGCAGTAATTAGAAGTTTGAGGCAAAAGTTGTAGTTAATAGTACGTTAATAGTGAGAATTGGTCCCTATTCTAAAGTGTGACCAAAGTTCATTTCTATTGACTTATTTATTTTATATTTTATATAGTTCTAGTTTACGAAACAGGATAAAAAGGCTAAAACATATTGATTGGATTTGATTGATTTGAAGGCAAAATAATTGGAGTGCAATAAATGTATTTTATTCACTGATCATTTATGCTAATTCTTGTAGTTCAGTGATGGGTGTTTAAAGGATTCCATTTATGTTCTTGACTCAGTTTATCAATACTGGAATTTCAGCATGAAAAAATAGCATGACAGAGTTTGCTTAATGTAACACACAAAGTTTAATGTGTTTAGAAGCAAAAGGGGTTGCTGCATTGGCACCAAGTTAAAAACTCACTGTATAACTTTCTGTAAAAATGATTTTTACAGTGATACTGTAAAAATGACTACATTTTATAGTGGCATGTATTTATTCACCAAAGCTGTTATTTAAATGGATTATTGCTAATAAATTATTTGACCCTAAATGTGTTTTACTTTGTTTCTCTGTATCAGCCATAACCAAACTTTGTCATGACATGTGTTTAAGTTCGTCCATCAAATGAATTGCAAATATAAATCTCTTATCATTTGACCATTGTTAACCTTTTCATTTTAATCCTCATCTTCTGCATCGTCTTCCAGTTCTTCCATTTCCTCCAAGTCAGCCGTCTGCTCCTCCAGGGCAGCTTTCAAAGCCTGTTCTTCCTCCACAGTGGGGTCCAGGGCTTCTGTGATTTCAGGACCGCTGGGGTACTCACTCTGGGGCTGGGGAGGCATGACTGGAGTGTAGGCTGTTCCAAGATATTTCATCCCCCAACCAATGTATATGTTCTCAAATTTTCTATGAGGAAGCAGAAGAACGTGTTCTTACTCAGGAAAAAAAAAGAAATTAGGCAATACATTGAAGAGTAGCGTTCCTTACTTTCCACTAGCATAAGCATAAGCTCCTGGCCAAAGGTTCGAGCGTACCACAGCAATGGAAAACTGAGGAATGAGGTTAGATGATATCATGGAGCTCCACGGTGGTGTGTTATTAATTTCTGTAGGCAACATATATTAACATATCCTGCATTATGTTCGTAACAACAGTACTAGAGATATTCTATGAGTGATGTAACGTGACTGACTTGCATCTTCAGACAGAGGTGTCAGAAGAGGAGGTCCAGTCTCAAGTTCTGGCTCATCAGGTTCCTCTTCCTGTTCTTCCTCCTCAGCATCCTCATCCAAGTCTTCTCCTGATTTCTTTGTTAGGTTAATCCACACACAGCGGCCCTAATAATCACACATATAGTTCCATTATTTTTGTTGTTGTATGCAAAAGATATATCAAGATCAGACTGAGAGGAGAAAGTAATGTTTTTCCATTTCCAAAAAAAATCAATGAATATCCGAAATAATTAATGTGTAACCAAATTTTCACACTAAACCTCAGGGTGTATGGCAAATTCAAAGCAGTCTTCTTCATTACCTGTTTAAGTATGTGCTGTACATGATGGACCCATAAGTTCAGCGACTCGGCCATCTCATTCACATGGATGCCCTCAAAGTCAGGATTCTCCTCAATGGTGTCCCGCACTTCCTCGTCCTCTCCTTCATCCTCTTCAAACTGGTACAGTCCCAGAGGACTGACGTGGGTGCCGGCCGAAATGCGTGCGATCTGGGCACGCAGATAGTTGACTTCATTGCCAGGAAAGGGGGGATAACTCACAACAGGAGCATCGAGCCTGCCGGTGAAGAACTTGCGGATTTGTCGTGCCACAGCGATCTGGGCCGGGGTGACAAACGGCAGTCTGACCCAGGGCATGCCGGGCTCTTGACATACAAAATAAGTGAATTTGTTCACACCCGTGTGATTTTCTTCCCTTGGTACTATTGGAGGTGGCTTGTAAGTTGATTTGGGGAGTGGATCAGCCTGCAAGTAAAGTTAACTTCTTTTTGTCAAGTTTTGAGGTACATTTGTATCTTTATCTATTAAGGAATACTGCAAATTACATTAATTATTATTTGATATATCATATTTACATCGAAAGCTTCTACATATTATATCTACTGACGTGTATACATTAGCATATGTCATTTATTTCAGACTTACACCTTCCCCCATTTCCCCTTCATTCTGGTCCTCGTGTGTCTCTTCCTCTTTCTCCTCATTTTCATGTGTCTCATCCATCCCCTCCTCTTCCTCTCCTTCCCCCTCCCTGAATTCCACCTCTGCCACAAGGTAGTTGCTCTGTGTGCCCAGGATCTTGCCCCAGAATCGACAGCGTTGGACACGATGTGTGTCCACCAGCTGTTTCAAGGCCAGAAAAACTCTTTGCATCTCCTCTCTTCCCAGTCCCACACCAGCTTGCTCAAAGAAGAAGGCAAGTTCTGCCACATTCGGCAGAGGTGAATCCACCTGACAAAAATACAGTAGGATATAAAGTAATTGTATCAAGCATTACACATACTGCTATGAACAGCAAAAACATATATGTAAAGCAAAATATTTTCAGAAGTGATCAGTGGTTTTCAAATTCAGGACACCTGTTTTTCATACTCCCACTTAAATTAACCCTGAGAGCTTGGAACAGTAATTGTAATCTTATTTTTAGATTTCTTACCAGCTCTTCCTCATGATCATCATCATCGACCCCATGCGAAAACAGAGATTTCTGCTGCTCGGCCAATAAAAAAGCTGCGGATGAGGATGAACTGTCACGCAAGGTGTCCTGTTTCTCCTGAAGGATGCTTCTTTTAAGATCAAGACTCATGTCTTCTATTATATCGACTGCATTCTCTGGACGCTCATCTATAATTTTGGTCAACAACTGCACTAGATGGTCATATCTGAATAAGAAAGTTCAAAGGGTTTGTCAAATGATATTTTTTTAGGCCCTTCATGAATCTCATACCTGCATCAGAAATATACACTGTCAGAGCAACTCTTTTTTAAACAATAAATCAATGTATCTTTATGTTTAATAAAACAACAGTTTGTTAATATTTTCATAGATCTTCTGGGTCTGCATTATAGCATATTTAAATTTAAATGTATGTGTAAGGGAGACCGGGGCTAGTTGTCACAAAAGGTATAACATAGTAAAAGCACAAATGCTGCGGTTTCTCTAGTTTTTCTTGTGCCAAACATAATCGGCATTTATCAGAAAAATAATACAATACCTCAGTAAATTATATAAAGATGGTTACTTTGTTATGCAATTTTATGCTCTATACAACTGAATTCAGCAAAAAATCGTTTCAGTCAAATGTCAAAACAGTTTGATATTGAAAACTTGCTGAAAAGACACATTTGTTTTATTTATTCAAGATTTCATATACAAACATTACTCACACAGGTGATAACATACAGGTTCCCATTGTGAAACCCCATAAAATGTGACAAGACTGACTGAACAAAAAGTGTGTTAAGTTCTTTTTTTCCTTTTGAAAATGTCTGCACAAACACTTTATTCTAGGCAAGGTTCATTTTGTGAATATCATATGTAATGTAACAACATAACATACCAATGAAAAATGCGTTGAAGGTAATCATTAGGGTTATTTTCTATAAATATTATAATGTACATCAACGTACTGTTTAGGAGCAAAAAATATATTGCTTCGTTAATTTATGTCAGCTCGTGCATTTAATAATGTTAATAAATGAGATCTTACAAACAGGTTTAGCTGTTTCCGCTTCCTATTAACGTTCTCTGTACTAAAATGTAAAAACTAAACATTATGGGCTGGTGCTATAGGTGTATACTTACAGGTTTACATTTGTTTTCGTGCTGTTTTTCATCATAAAAGCCTTAAAGGACTCCACAGCTCGCTCCCTCTCATTGTCTGACTCCATTTTATTGAAACTTCGAAACCGCCGCTGACTAGTAAAGTATAGATTACGCAAAATCGTACATATTCCGATCTATGTTCTTATAATTTTAAGCAAATATCCATTAAAAAAACACTAGTATAAGATAAACGTTAACGGATGGCCGCAGCACACTTTCGTTGTCAAGGAAGCAGATCGGTAACTAAAACAAACCTGTTGCCTGGCATTTTCTTTCCACTGATTGGTCAAACTTAAATGACGTATGGAGCCCAGTCATTATATTATCATACTTTTCCAATAACAAAAAAAAAAAACTTTTCCAATAACTTTTATTTATTTTATTAATGAACTGACGCAAACAAATTCAATTTATTTGAAACTAATTTTAACAAAACGAACTAAAATATTTTAAGCAAATAAACGGTTTCTAACATCACATTTGATTGTTGAAACAAATAAGACACAAGCTTCATAAACGACCAGAAACATTCAGTCTTATTTGAGAAGTTATCAATCCTCATTGCTTGTTCCTGGTTCTGGCTCTGTGTCTGCATCCTCAGCTTGGGCTTGGTCAGCCGTATCATCAGACCTAGCATTGGACTCTTCCATGGGTTCTTCTATCTTTTCTGCGACAGAGCTGGACTGTGTTGCTTCTTCAGACACCTCCATCTGCTGAAGTTAAAAAGTTCTCAGTCAACAACTTCTCTGCATGAGTGCCATGAACTATGATGATAATATAAATGGCAGATATGGAGAACATACCTGTGATGCTGGTTCAGGTGGGACCTCCACAACAGCACGGGCTGTCTCTTCCTGCTCCATAGGTTCCTCCACTTCCCTCCTGGATGGGATCTGCTCTGGCACTGGTTCTGTATAAGCTATGGGTGCTGGGGCTGGAGGTTGTTCTTGTGGCACTGGTACTGAAACATGCTTTGGTATGTGCATCTTTTTCGATATAAACAGGAGAGAAAGAAAATGAATTATTTTTAGATTTAGATGGTTTCATCGGATGCACACACCTAGCCAGTTAACTTTGTTGATCGGTCTGGCTAGTGGCTACTAATATTAACTATTATTACTATTTATATAATAACTATTTATATTTTACGTAATTACATTGATATTAATTTTTAATACAATTTTATTGTATGCTAATTGTATTAAACAATTTGTTGAATTTTAATAAATAATCAATTTGTTGAATGTGTCATGTAACTTTGTCGCATTTAAGTTTAGCCAAGTAACGGTTCTTCAGTGGTAACCCAAAATAATATTGACTAGACATACCTTTAACTTGCTAGCTAATGTCATTTACATGTTATTTCTTCTGCTTGTTATCAGAAATAATCCACAGGGACTCTATTTTTTGTGGATGTGTACCGGAAGTTAAGTTTGGGCCACAAAAGCGTACATGCACAGTTACGTTTGTTTATGTGGTTGCTTTGAAACCACCTATATGCAGTAATTTACAGTTAAGTGTCTGTAATATCTCAGCACAACTATTACCTGGAAAATTTCATTTTGGGATTAAACTTGTGTTACGATAAATCTCCACTGTTCATTTTTCTATATGGTTTATTGTAATTTTTCCATGAAAACAACCCAATACTACAGTATGAAGATGGTGGTAAAGTAATAATAAGCGTAATTGTAACAGTGAACCAAAAATTGTATTTACATAATTCTGTGAAGCAAGATGTTAAGACACAGCATTCAATTTTTCAGACTTATTGTACACTGTGTGTTAACCAGATGCTATACAATAAATAAAATACATATAGACACTTCAGATATTATCACAAATGTATGTTTTATAAAATATTTTACACATTTTCTGTTCTCTATGATTTTTTCCTTTATTTTAATAACATTTTCTTCATGTCTCTACTTTTTTTGTAAAACTGCTCTTTTTTTTTTTTTTACATTGCACACACTGTGTCAATCAATACACATTGCACTGTATATAAAAAAAATCACAATCAAAAGCTCAATCTGTACCTGTCTCTCCTCCATTATTTCTGGATGCTGTGGTTCTGGTTCTGGCTCCTGTTTCCTGATGTTGGCCTCCAGAACGGCCATTACAGAGGATGGAATGTGGGCTTGCTACAGAAACAATCAGAGGCCAGAACACATGATTCAATCAATGACATATAAAGTGGTAAAAGATAAAAGAATAACTAATAGCGCTCTCATATTCCAAACAGTGCCAAAAGAAAACCAAAACTTTTTCTACCTCCTTAAAAGCTTGTTATTGGACAAGCCATTTCACAATGTTCCAAAGAGCCGAGTAATACAAAACACATCCACACGCACAAATCATTCCACAATTACAGATAAAAGGAGCCATAAACTCACTTTGTTAAAAGCTTAATGGTGGGAGCCAATGGTAAGAGTTTACGTACTTGGTGAGGGGTAAAGGAATGCACATGTTGTAAGAGCGGCTCTCTCATCTCCGGGCAACGCTCAAACACACTAGCCAGTTGTGGAGGCGGCAGCTGGAGGAGCACGTTGTAGGACTGGGGTTTTGTGCGCTGGCAGCATTTTACAAAGCCCTCCCACACCTTTGGATATTTCCACACCTGTAAAATCAGCAAACATACAATTACACTCCTATCCAAAACTCCTATGGCTGATCACTGTTGCTGGTCTAACCCATATTATCTGACTACTAGTTGGGTGATTCTCACAAAATCTTGCTTTCAAGATGTCAGACATGATTTTCATAAAAACACTTGTATTAACAACTTTCCTTTATATTCATTTAAAACAAGGTATGATATGTTTAAAATACATAAATAAGAACACAATTATCTTTATTATGATAATTTTTTGTGTTATCAAACTGTATAGTTTATATTTTAAATCTTTACTGCCATGATGTTTCAGTGGTTTCGTGAGAATCACCCAGTTACAAATCACAAAAAAATCAGACTCATGAGTGTGAAGGGACACGGCCACTTACTTGTTTGAGGATGAGCCGGGCCAAGATGTTCATAACAAAACCAGCCAGACGAGGGTACATGGTGAGGGACTGGATGACCGTACGCATCAGCAATATGGGGAGAGGCGTCTGCTCCATCAACTGTTGCATCACCACCGCCAAAACCTCTGATGTGTACACATTCTTCTCTCCAAAGCACAGGTTAGTGGCTACAAAAAGAACGAGACTGATTGGAAGACAAAATGCAGAAGGAATGCGACGATCGACAATGTAAGGAAACATTTGTTTGAATCTGTCTCTGGATAAACATATGAAGCCCTCAGAGGACAGGGAGAGAATTCAATTTCTGATTTTTGCTTTGTATTCTTTGCGAAAAAAATCTTATGGGCAATGTAAAACGTGTTGGTATTAAACTCAAAAATCTTTTACAAAATACCTGTCTTTTAAGGAGATCTGTATAAACTTTATAATAAACATCATTTAAGTGTGGAAGCGTGTTCTGAACTCAGGACACAGATTTTTGAAACTTAGTGATGCAATAGCTCACTCAAGGAATGCTTAACTGATCGGACCCTTAAATTAAATTAAATTTAAATTAAAATCAGTTTAACATCATGATTTAAAAGTTACAGTGTGTGAAACAAAGATGTTAAAGTACCCTTGATGATTGACTTCATATCACACTTGGAAGAGTCAATGTTGTGTAAGGCGATGAGGAGCTCCGCAGGAGTGAGTGGAGAAATGGAGGAACTGCCTTCACCTGCACAACAAATATATGAAATACATGAAATCTGTGGAATCACAAAGCAGTACAAAAGTATTACAACATCAGTGACCTATAAAACATAAAATAAGGATCAAATAATTTTTTTTAGATACATGCATAAAAGAATAAGCAGATATTACTGTGCTGAGTGCCCAGCAGTCGGATGAACACCTCCTTGACCACGATGGGATTGAGCTTGATAAGTTTGGGTAGAGCCTGGATCACTTCATTCTGCTCAACACAATAAAGACATCATTACAACACCAGAGCCCAGACAGCCCTTTCACATCTCAAAGATATTTCATCTTCCTTTAGCCTCATTTAAGGCTGATATTTTGTTGTCTGGCAATCCTAAACAGCCAACATAATTATTTATTTCCTAAAGACTGGTCTCTTCTACCATACTGTACCATAGTAAAATAACAGATGAGATGAGATATAAGACGTACCTTTTCCAGTCCGTTAATGACCGGAATGAGAAAGCGAACATCAGGGACACGTTTATGATAAAGGTCCCTCACCCTCTCCACCAACTCGGGAGATGGAGGCACTGTGGAGAGAACAATGAAATCTTGCGGACTGCCAAATCATTTCCTATCTCACTAACAAACTCTAACACACCAACGCACACTGTACCTTTATCAGTGAGTATGTGCAGACAGCGAGTGACCAGTGTCTCTGCTCCTTTAGGACAGTTCTCCACCAGAAGCAGCAGGTCTGGAGAGCTCATTCCCATTCCTCTTATCTACAGAAAACAAAATCCACTTTAATCTTTCTGATGTATTGTGTCTACTACAGATCTGACCAGTTGTGAACCTGGACAACAAAACCAGTCTTAAAGGTACATTTTTCATACTTTCCATAATAAATATGTGAATAGATAAGCTTTCAATTGATTTGAAGTTTGTAGACGTGTTTCCGGACAATTTTGTTCGTGATTTTGCTGCATCCACTCACAAAAATAAAGTTTTGATATATTTACGGTAGAAATTTTGACCCAAACAATGTATTTTTGGCTATTACTACAAATGTTCTTGTGCTACTTAAGACTGGTTTTGTGATCCAGGGTCACATTTGGGATAATGGTATATTTAAATTAGCATAGGTTATAACCTTTCAAAAGTACAAAAGTGAGCAGAACAAAATGGGCAAGGAGGAACTTGTTAATTTAACGTGAGATTAAAACATCAAGAGAAAGAAATGTCCGATGGGACGGGCTGATTTAGAGAATGTCTTACAGGCTGTTCAATGACCCTCAGCACACTCCGTTTGATGTCAGCGATGGCCTCGGTGTAGACAGCAGCCAGCTCATGAACCAGACGATGGTTGAGGGGAAGCAGGGAGAGATACAGATAGAGACACTGCCGCACAGATTCTTCTGTCCAAGGAGACGCCACCTCTAAAGATACAAAATGTATGATATTAGACGACATGAACAATTGGTATGTACGGAACAGAGAGGATAAAAACGTCTTTTCACCTGTGTCCTCTCCGGCTCCAAACAGAAGAGAGGGTGGGTTTGGGTGGACCAGGAACTGCATGTATGTGAGAGCGAACTTCTCAATACAGTCCTTCAGATGTTCCTTCTCATACATGCGTTTGATGAAGCCGAGGGCTGTGGATCGCACCTGAAACGGCATTGAGATTACATCATGCTTACACATAACGCTCATAAAACGATTTGAGAGGAGCAGATGTTAACCTTTTCTTTTTCATGAGAGCTGAGGTTCAGAAGAACGTTGAGGTACTGGAACTGCCTGGATGGGCGTTTTAGAATGAGCTCCTTCAAAGTGGATATGCCCAGGTATACACGTGACTGTAACATAAATAGGTATGTTGAAGACTTCTACGAGGCCATTGTGTGTTTAAAAATACATGCATTTGCTTTTGATAAAAGTGGCAGTATGGCTGACCTCATCTTCACAGTAGCGTTGAATCACCTCCAGAGCAGAGTCGGTAATGACTGGAGCCTCGAGCACAAGCTTGGTGAAAAGTCTGGGAAAACAAAAATTCATTTGAGTGATTCAAAAGCAATAGAATATATGCTTATATATTCCCTGTTCAACAGCCCTTTTCTAGCAAGATGGCCACCAAATATACATGCTAGCAATTACAGATTGATTTTCTATAATTTTGCATATAAACATAGCATCTTTAATGCCCTGACAAGTCTCTTTTCATTTTTTAAAGTGCATGAGCACGTATTTTGGCCATCACTGGTGTTATGAAAGCATGCCTCACCCGTCTCTCTGCTCAGGTTTCTCCTGCAGGCCAGACAGAAGTGTGAATAGACATTGCTCATAGCTGTCCAGAGAGCCAGAGGGAAGCTGACTTAGATATTCATTATACTCGTGATACAGCAGAGAAAAAGCCAGATCACTTCTGCTCCGCATATCATCCAAGATAAACTCCAACAAGTCGTCTTTCATCCCCCCCTCAAACTGAGTCACCAAGCGAGCGAGCAGCTTCATGCGAACCTGGAAAAAAATGTGAAAACATGAAAATGTGGACGTATATTAGTGGAGAGTGACGCAGTGTGCATGGAACGCGTCTTGGAAAACTTACGTGAGACATCCCGCTCAGTGCGATGGCCTTTTCTGATTGGAGGATTCGATTGACAGATATGTTGATGAGTTTCTCTACCTGAGCTTCTGAGAATGGCTGCACCACATCTGCAAGCTTGAAGACCTTCTTTCTGCCACTAGTGCCAGGAGCTCTAAATAATAGTTTGTGGAGAGAAACATAGTAAGAGATTATCAAAACTAAGAAGTGCAATGGCTCTATTTCAAATCCTCGTCAGGTGAAGTAGCACTTTAAAGGAACTTTCAGCCAAAAATAAAAATCTCTCACAATTTATACATCCTTATGTTGATCAAAACCTGTATGTGACTCTTTTTCTGTGTAATACCAAATACATTTTTTTGAGAAATGTCTGTGAAGTGTCCATACAATGGAATTCAATGGGGCCATTGTTGTTTAATGACCAAATTTATTTTGTGTACTGCATAAATGCATCCCTCCTACTACAAGGGCTGTTCTAAACAATAGTCAACAAAATCATAATACCTTAAAAGTTGAGGTACTTGTCTTAAAGGTTCCATTTCAATGCAGCTCAATAAGCTATGCAACAAAGCTAATATTTTTTCTTATGTTCCAACACCAATTCAGCATGTGTGATGTAGGCACTCTTACTTCGGCTGTGTTGTGGGCAGTATAGGCTCTGGAACTTTCTTGATCTGAGGTGTCTCTTCAGTGACAGGGCTCTTGTATGCTCCTCCCACCACTGAAATGGCCTGACCGAGGGACACCGCAGAGTACTTGCGGATGATGAGAGGGTCTTTGGAGCTGATCTCACTCGGCCCTTCTTCTTCCTTCACCTCCTCATCCCGAGCCTTACACAACTCCAACCCTGTGTAGAATAAAAGTGCATTAAAGGGATAGTTCACCCAAAAATAAAAACTCTGTCATGAATTACAGAATTATTAATTGTAATTTTAATATACTCCATCTAATTTTTCTCACCTGGTCCCAGGCCAGCCCCAGTCATCTGTGTGGCCATCAGTCTGGCTAAATGTTTAATCTGGGCATCAGTGCCCGCTGACTCTACAGGTGTGTAGGTGGCCTGGAAGGAGGCTGGCATCACCTCGGGCAGGTAAACCATACTAATGAGTACCTGCATGAACAATAAACAGACAACATACAAAAAGTTAACATGTGTTAATTATAAGCCACCAAACGCTACATGTAATAATCTGACACACTGTTAGTTCCAAACAACAGAAGAAACAAAATGTGCTTTCGTTTACAATATGAAAGCAACCAAAATACACTGGTTACTTCTAGCTCAGACCAGAGGTTGGTAAGCTTGAACAAATGTGAACACAACATGTACCAGGTTGGCAACATTCTCTGGAGAAAGGAGGGGTAACAGAAACTCTGCAGTGAGATCTATAGCTGATTGGGTGCCGCCGGAGGAGGATGGTTTTGGGGTGATGACTGGAGCTGGTTCCTCCTTATCCTCATCATCCTCTGCTAAAGCAGTCTCTGCAACCAGAATAGGCCAATAGTCACATTCTATTCAATTGTCATAGCAGCGGGTAAAAATCTATCAGTTCGTATTGTTTCCCATAACTACCCAACAGCATTAAAGGAGAAGTTCACCTTAAAATGAAAATTCTGCCATCATTTAGTCACCTTCTTGTCATTTTAAACCAATTCCCAATTCACTTCTATTGTTTAAACACAAAACCAATGCAAGTCAATGGGGACCAATGGTTTTCTGTTACCAACATTCTTTAAACTATCTTCTTTTGTGTTCAGGTTTGAAATGTCAAAAGGGTGAGCAAATGATGACAAAATTTCCATTTTGGGGTGAACAACTCTAAGCTTTTACAGTCAAGAAAGGCTAATCCGAGAAATAATATAAAATGAAGGCAATAATCAAGGCAATTATAGCCACTTGCATATTCTGGATAGAATTTTATTGGACTACAAAATAAATTCATTTTATGCTCATATTCTCAGATTTAAATTTGAAGAATGACACACCTGTGTAAAAATATACTATGCTCACTAAACAGCCACTCACCCATCTTGATCCTCTTGCCCTCTACATAGGGCTCGTGGTGAAGTCTTTTCCGTGGCTGTACTGTGGCCGGGGTGCAGCGGGTGATCTCGTTCTGAGACATGCCGAGATCCAGCAGCAGGGTGGAAATCTGGCCATGGAAGTCTACACTGCTGGGGTGCTTCAGCACCGAGACCAAGTGCAGCTTTAGGTTCTTGCGTACGCTACTCACCTGAGACTTAGCCAGAGTTGGGGGCAGATTAGCTGGAGAGCACAATAAAAAAGATTATTTAGTAAATCCACCACAAATCATTTACATTAAATTGTGAATTAAAGAAATCAAGTAGCATCATTACAAGACATAAAATAATACACATATTAGATTTGAATTACATATGCAATACAACATAGTATGAATGATAATAAATTAAACAATAATTTTTTTCAAATATAAAAGACTATCCTTGCAAAACTCAAAGCTGGGGTGGTTTTTGGTATTTTAACAACACAAGTTGCTATATGGTTGCTAGGGTATTTATGGTGGTTCACATAAATTTGTAATACTGAAAAGCTCACCATGTAGCGTTTCGTAGGCCTGCGCCACCTTAGACATGAACATGGGCCGCTGTCTGGCTAACGTGGCCAGTGATCCCAGCGCAGTAGTCAGATTAATGCTGGAGATGGCAGGATGAACCATAAACTTCAACAGCTGCTCCAGAGCAAATTTCCCCTCCTCGCTTAATGTGTCTTAAGACCAGCACAGGGGGAAGAGGTGAGAAAAACGGGCCAAAAATATAATGAATGTGCACCGCATCTCTGCTTACCATGGCGAATATACGAATGATCTTTGGGGATTTTGTCCAGGCTGATGTCCCCCTCGTGTTTCTTCGGAGTGTCGGAATCGGGTGTCCGCGGTGACAGAGTGATAATGAGGGACTCTGTGAATTTGATGGCGTGAGTGCGGACTCCATCATTATCCGAATCCAGCAATGCCAGAACATCGTCTTTCATCTGGGTCACCATATCCCAGCATGCCTCCTGCATGTCCGAGACACTCTTGGTGCGGACCATGCACTACGAGAATTAATAAAGAACATGTCAAAAAGCATATATTTTGAACCAATCCATGAAAAAAGTCTACATCAGTGCAAATGACTCATACCTGTAAAGCCACTTTATACAGATGAGTGAGCGTCAGAATGGCTTTTTTCACCACATTGACACTCTCGTCTCTCATTAACATATTCAAATTAGCAATCAGCCGCAGAAGAAGCTCATTATCCCTTTTACTACATACACAAGATGCAGAAACTTTTAAGGAACTGGTCATACATAATAGTATTATGTATTAGATGCTAGAGATGCAGTAATGCAAGACAAGCCAAAACTTACCATGCCTCCTCAATGAAACCGATAACAAACTTTCGCACTTCAATTGATTTGTCTGTCTGAAATGCGATGATTTCCTGTTCAGGATGAAAGAGAAATTCAATTTTCATATCAGGTCATTTTCTTACACAAGAAAGACACTAAAAATGTGTTGCACTTACATCCAGAAAGTTATCAAGCAATGAAGGGTCTTTGTTGATAATCAACTCTTGCACCTAATAATAAAAGAATAAAGAGCACAACTATGATTTGTAGTCATAGGCACAAAAAAGATTTTTAATTTAAAATATGGAAAAAGTAGGGAAAACCTGTTTGAGAATGACAAGTTTTTCTTCTGTGGAAATGAGGGAAGCCTGGTTTAGCAGTTCCACTACCTGTGTGTAATACAGATCAAATTGTCAGATGTCACATTTAGAAATACAAAACACTTAAATTAACAACATTTTGAAAACATACACATCATATTAATAGATGTCAAAATAATTTGTGTTAATATGCTGACTTTGTAATAGTGACTTTTTAATAGTATATAAAAATAAAAAATATAACAAAATTAGGTCTGACAAACATGTAATAAAGGGCCAGTGGATCACCTTTTCACTGGTGGTCATGTCAAAGGGCGCTTCTTGATCAGTGCTTAAATACTGAGAGGCCATGCCACCCTGTGACTGATCTCCTGATGCCATCTTAAAATAATCTACAGAAAAATAATCACATATGTACAGGTCAGGAAAAGCAGACGCCAAATATCAGGGGAAATTTAGATGGCAAGTTCTACACACCTACATACAAAAGAAAAACGGTATATTCTTTAACAGACTGCCATTTTGGCTGGTAAGTACCAGTACCACACATTCAAACAAAGCTTTCCAATAGCATATTCTTGTCCAATTGACTAGTTTCACAATTCACATAAAAATGTATTAACTAGAAAAGATCGTTTTTTTAATCGGCTAAAACACACATTTATATAGTACCTTAAGTTACAACCGTGAGATATATCTTAAGCACCATTGCATGTGTCATTCAACTAAATGATCATTAAGACCATGCAAAAAGTCTGTACGTCTGTAAGAGCAAGGCACCTTTCCCACACTTGCTAACTTAGAAACAAAAAATGTAGTATAATGCAATGTAAGTCGGTTTGGATAAAAGCGTCTGCCAATTGCATAAATGTAAATGTAATTTATGCTGATTACAAAATGTATTTTTTGGATATTATGGATATTAAATAAGAATCATTAACATCAATGCAAATTATTGTCCAAATAAAAACTAAAGCATACCCAAGTAAAATGTCTTGATTCATTACAGCAAATATATTTTAAAGAAAACTGTATCACTTTTTCGTCTTAATGTAAAATAGCTTTTTTCTTCTAGGATGTAATGTCCTTGCTGCAAGAAAGCACTTAAATTAGGTAAATACTCTTAAAATTACAACAAAAGGTTGTCATAACTTAAAGGCTTTCTTGTAATGTCCTTAACACCTCCTAACCAAAACATGATAAACAGAATAAACAGAACAACTGCAGTATCACAACACAATGAGAGTTGACTGTAAAATATGCTATAACTACGGATATTCCTCAAGGCAATAAAAACATTTTAACTGTAGATTTGACAAAAGAAATTCACAATGCTCGAGAAACAATTCATGAAGACCAATACCTTAATTGTTAAGCTTAGTACATAATCACATATAACGCGTTTTATGGCTGCGCATAATAAATGCATATTAAAACCAATAGGCTGTAATTACACAACTTTAAAGACATAGAAATGTCTTTTAAAACACTACAAATAGGAGAAATTCTACATAATATACTTGAGACGGTTAACGTTGGCATTAATGCGAATAAGCAAAATTCAAAGATGGAGTTGAAGCAATAACTTTACTTACTCGGACTTTCTGTAATCTCGTGCGTGTGAATTATATATCCAAATGGTTCATTTTAGAAATAAATGTATGTTTAGGATGTACAACTGGACACACTACTGTTCACTAGCGCCATGTTAAGAGGACAAGAGTTTACTTCCGGGTTAAACGAGGTTGATGGGAAATTGAGTTTTATTTAACGCGCGTCAGTTGCCAACTATCTAAATTTAAATAATTTGTTGTGCCCTACAGTTTCCAAAAATGGCAAGGTAAAATGGGATGCCATGTGTGTGTTGTATATGTCTGCCTGAGGAGAGAGAGGCTGCCAATGATATTGAAGAGAAGGACTGGGGCAAAGTTGATTTTTCATGACAATAGACGTAACTGTTAGATATCATGTTTTCAGAAACTTTATATTAATGTGTCATTTTTTTGTAGCTTTAATTTTCACCTTTTCATCAGCTTAATAAAAATATTTGACTGGAGGTTGAAGTTGCTTGCTGGGAGAGAAAGCATATTATTAGATATTGTCTTATGGCAGTTCTTTCATCTTTTTACAGTTGTAGAGGATCCATTTGATCAACGCTTGACTTGTAGGGCTGCTGAATAAAAACGTGTGCGCACTATTATCTTGACTAATTGAGCCTCGTTCGAATTAGTAGGATCACGTGAACTAAACGTTAACTAAAACTTCTAAAGCTTTATGAAACCCATTTATGAAACCTATTAGCCATTCAGTTCATTCAAGTTAGGTTTTGGACTTCTCGCTTTTCTAAGCGACTTTTATGGAACAGCCATCAGTAATCTTTTACCTGCAATAAGAGATGTTAGGTCAGTAAACAATGTTAGAAATAGTGATGTAGCATTTACTGTGAAGTTCCCTTTAAAGCAACTCTTTTTTTAGTTTAGTCTTTTTTATCATCAATTCTTAAAGTTTTTGCTTTATGTAAGGATGTGAATTAGCAAAAATTCAACATTTAAATACTTTAAAAAGATTTAAACATGCATGGGGCTTTTGTGGTGACAAATCATTAATTGACAGTACATTAACAGTATCATAAAAAAATTAAAAAACAAAATCATATTCCTCATCGTTGTACAACCTAGCTTTCTGTAAAGAGTCAGCAGATGAAGGCCTTTCAGATAGGCGGATTCCAGAAACTGCTACTGAGTTTAATTTAAGAAATGTTATTGAAGTACTTAACTTTTCATCTGAAAAACTTTCTTCAGTGTTCTATGCAATAAACACTAATGGGGAATAAATTATGTGTGGGGAAAATACTCTCTCGTTGCAATTAACTACTAAAAAAGAGACTTTATAAAAAAGACAATTAAAAGTTCATTAGTTATATACTAAGTGCTTGTAAAGTGTAAATAATATCTAGACATTTTACATTCATTTTTTTGCAAGCGATCTCTACAATTAGTTTTGCACGCGATCTCTAAAATTATAATCTTCAAGCAGCGGTAAAAAATAATGTCTACGTAACAACCAGCCAGGAGCGTTGCTGATCAATGGTTCTTCTATCGATATATGCTGTCTTTCCATCACCGCGCGATGATCTCACTCGTACACACGTTGACGTATTACGAGAGAAACCGAAACTTATGTGTTGCTGAGCTGTTGTATGTGTTTCTTTACCTGTGTGTAGCTGTGTACTAGAGTAAAATGGCAGAAGCCAGTATTTTTCAGGACCAGTTCAGCTGCCCAGTATGTCTGGATTTACTAAAGGACCCAGTGACCATTCCCTGTGGACACAGTTACTGTATGAGCTGTATAACAGACTGCTGGAATCAGGTTGATCAGACGGGAGTCTACAGCTGCCCTCAGTGCAGACAGACCTTCACACCAAGACCTGTTTTATGTAAGAATGTGGTTTTTGCTGAAGTGGTGGAGAAACTGAAGACGACAAAACTCCAGTCTGCTCACTGTTACGCTGGACCTGAAGATGTGGAATGTGGCGTCTGTACTGGGAGAAAATACAAAGCTGTCAAGTCCTGTCTGGAGTGCCTGAACTCTTACTGTCAAAATCACCTTGAACAACATGAGAATCTCTTTAAAGGCAGAAGACATAATCTGATGGATCCCACTAGACGACTCCATGAGATGCTCTGCCCACAACATAAGAAACAGCTGGACATCTACTGCCGTACTGACCAGCAGTGTATTTGTTATTTATGTACATTGGACAAACATAAAAACCATGATGCTGTTGCAGCTGTAGCAGAAAGAAAGGAGAAACAGGTAGAAGAAACTGCACTTTTCTGCACTTCATTTCTGCTTCTTGTGTACTAATCTTGTCTTCATCTTGATAATGTTGATCAGCTTGGGTCAACGAGTTAAAGAAAACTGTAATAGACATTGATTAACTCGGCCACTAACAAGAAGTTGTTACTAATAGTATTTCGTTTACAATGACACAAAATCATAGATTAATTTAATGTACTAAAATACTGTGAAACATAAAACATTGATTATTCTATATATTCCGTCATTAAAGTTATTAAAACTGTAATAATTATTCCTTTTTAAAAAAGACGTTTTAAAAATACATTCTGTTGAAACCCTGAGAACAAATACATTATTATGGTATTATTAGGCTATATAAAGATCATTTAGTTCTGACAATCTCTCAATTATCCATGGAGGACATCCAGAGGAAACGCTGTCTGCGTCGAGCTCGCAGCATTCTTAAGGACTCCTCTCATCCCGCTCACAGACTGTTTTCTCTCCTGCCCTCCGGCAGGCGTTTCAGGTGCCTCCGGACCAGGACCAGCAGACTAAAGAACAGCTTTTTTCCCAGAGCTGTCTCTTTATTGAACTCTGCCCCTCACTGATCCCACTGCCCCTCATTTACTACTACACTCTTCTCTCCCCCCTCATTGCACACCTGTCTTCACTTGTTATTTGCACTAATGGACTGTCTATACATAACATTTATGTTCATTTGCACTACCAGACTGCTCATTTGCACTGCCAACTGTTCATTACAGTACCGACTGTTTACTGTTTACTATGCATCTTGCACTCCTACACTTTAACTGAAATATGCAATAACTTCTTCCATTGCACTGTTACTTCGATAGCTTCTGTCCATAATTTATTTGCACTACTCTATATTTATCGCACTGCTGCTCACCATAGCCTAACTTATTGTATACAGCCACCTGTAAATTTCTGTTTATAGTAAAAGCCATCTGTACATTATGTTCATAATACATATCCATCTGTAAATTTCTGTTTATAGTAAAGCCATCTGTATATTATGTTCATAGTATATATCCATCTGTAAATCTCTGTCTATAGCAATAGACATCTGTATATTATGTGCATAGTATATATCCATCTGTTAATTTCTGTTTATAGTAATAGCCATCTGTATATCATGATCATAGTATATATCCATCTGTAAATTTCTGTTTATAGTAAGAGACATCTGTAAATCATGGTCATAGTACATTTCCATCTGTAAATTACTTCTGTATATTTATTTATGTAACTTATGCAACCAATGTATATCCTGCACTTGCTGCTATTGCACTTCTGGTTAGACCCAAACTGCATTTCGTTGCCTTGTACTTGTACATGTGTAATGACAATAAAGTTGAATCTAATCTAATCTAATCTAATTAAATATTACACCACTCACAGAGATAGAAATAGTTGGATATTGACAGCAATCAAAGTTGAATTTATACAGTGCGTTCAATATCAATTATCTACAGAACATCTAGTTTTACATTATATTGCTGACTTTTTACCTCTATTTGTTTTCCTACAGAAACTTTTGGAAGAGACACAAAGAAAATTCCATCAGAAAATCCAGGAGAGGGAGAAAGAGCTTCAGGAGTTGAAAGAGGCTGTGAAGACTCATAAGGTGAATAAAGTGAACAGAAGATGTAGCTGAACAAGAGGATTGAAACTCAAGAACATTCTGTCTCTATTATTGTGAGGTAAGAGTGAATGGACTGATTCTCCTCTGTGTTTCTTAACAGTGCTCTGCACAGACAGCCGTGGAGGAGAGTGAGAGAATCTTTACTGAGCTGATTGGATCCATTGAGAGACGTCGCTCTGAGGTGATACAGCTGATCAGAGATCGTGAAAAGACTGCAGTGAGTCGAGCTGAAGATGTCTTGGAGCAACTAGAGAAAGAGATTTATGATCTGAAGATGAGAAATACTGAAGTGGAGCAGCTTTTACACACAGATGATGACATCTACTTCCTGCAGGTAACAAAACTCTGAAATTCAGTTGTAATCCAGTTGTAAATCCATGTTGTCTTTTATTTGGCATAGTAAGCAAAGAGTGACACAATGATTGTAAACAGTGGCGTGCACAGGGGGGGGCAGAGGAGCTCAAGCCCCTAGCTGACTCTTTTGTCAAAATGTAAATGTGCCCTTCTGGTCATACAAAGCTATATTAATTTTCTATCTTAATTTTCTTTCTATCATCGAAACGAAAAAATAAATGATTACAAAGTATTTTTTATGATCAAATTTGCGGCGAGGGTGGAGCAGTAGGCAGAGGGCTGCGCGCACAACTTTTCCGCGTCTCTTCACTCAGTTCACCAGCAGCAGCAGGTAACACTATGCATTTACTGTACTGTTGTTGCGGGTTATGGTTAATCCAAGGTAATTCAAAGTCCCAGTGTGCTTTTTTTTAAGTATCCGATACTAGCAGGATCGGAAATTCATCAAGGCAAAGAACAATATGCACATGCACAATAAAACGACATATATTACAACTGCTGCTACTGAAATGAAGTGTGAAAAGGACCGAAAATTTACTTTTTTCCATTGAGACACAAAATTCCTTCCTGTAGTGTGTTTTTGGCATTATTCCAATAGGATAAATCTGCCCCAATAGAAAAACCCCACCAATAGAATCCATCACGTACTGGACCAGTAGACACTATTATAGTTAACTATATAATTATATTATAAACCATCTGTTGTATTTTGGTCAGGATTCTATATTTTCTCCAGGTCTTTATTTTGGCAAGTTGGCAAATAAATTCCAGGGGAAAATTTTGGACTTTGTTGGAGGGTAATTTCTGACTGTTTTAAATGCTGTTAAATTGTATGTTTTGGGAAAATGCATCTAATTTAAACGTCCAAGTCAATTCTTTTCATGACAGTTAGCACTTCCACATATGTATATAATACAGACATAAAATATTAACAAAATTTAAACACAAATTCAACATGATTCTTACGGTTTTGTTCAGTTAAGTTAACAGTATATATTTTTAATTATAGTAGCCTATTTTGGTTTTATTTGATATATAATAAACAATTTCTGCACCTATAACTATATATATATATATATGTTGCAGTAATAGTACTTTTGTGAAGTATTTTTAAGGGCCCCAAAAGAGGTCAGTGCTTGCCACTGATTGTAAATACAACATACTGCTGAAGTGCAGACGAGTAAAGATAGCATGGAGATATTGAACTCTTTTTCTCTTTACTTCATCATTTCTATTTTGAATGAATGAATTTTTATCAGTTATTTTGCGTTTGTGTGTAATATTGTTAAGAATATTGTCAGGTGATGCTGAGTGTTGTTTTCTCATTGTATATTGATTGAACAAAAGAAAAAAAAATCCAGATAAATGAGATGTAAATATTTTTAGATTTGTTTTGTGTTTATTCATTTCTGTCATTTGTCTGTTTCCAGTCTTTTTCTGCAGCTCCTCAATCTACAACCTCACACAGCATTGCAGTCAGTACTTCCCTCTCTTTTGATGATGTGAGCAAATATGTTTCTGAGCTGAAAAAAACCCTGGAGGATTTTTGTAGAGAGGAGATAGAAAATATATCTGATAAAGGTAAAGTATGGAATATACGCTAAGGTAAATTATGTCAACTGTTTTAAATGATGAAGGCAAAGAATTTAATAAGATACAGTACATGACAATAACCACATGAGCTTTTTACAACCTGAAAATAACATATAACACACAAAAAAAAAACAAGAGACTGCAGGTCACACTTCAGATTAGGGCCCATCTCTCACTATTTTTTTAAGTTATATTTTAGGGGCTTTTTATGCATTTAATGTGATAGTGTTGCAACCATGAGGGGTAACCAAGAACTATAATGACCAGAGACATGGACTACAAAAACAACTAAAAAAAAAAGACATGACACAAACATTAGAGATGCACCCAGACATAAACATTATAATAGTATAGTAATACTAACAGTGCAATAGAATTATTGCAATATTTATGGAATAACACAAATGTAACGTAATGTATGGAAATCCAACACTGTAAAAAATGTTGCTGTAGTTATGCAGCAGTTTGCCAGTAACTTACTGTAAATGTATATTTCTCTAATTTATTGGCAACAGTTTGTTTAAATGAACATTAAACATTAATAAGTTATCTTTACAGAAAAACTATAAAATAACAGCATCATGCAAAGCATTCTGGGAACCAAAAATCCTCATCAACCTTTTTCTGGGTTTTCAGATTTTTGGATCCCAGAATGCTTTCTGTTATTTTATAGTTTTTTTCTGTAAAGATGAAGACTTGTTAATGTTTAATGTTCATTTATCTTTGAACAAACTGTTGCCAATAAATGAGATAAATATAAATCTAAACTGCTGCCAGTAATACTGTAATTTCTACAGACTTTTTTAACAGTGAATATAAGTCGTCTAATGCCTAAAATTAGCTTGTTTTTAAATAGTATTGAATAAATATTATGCTAATTCTTTTTCTGGCTTATGTTTTTAGTTACATGTTACACTGATTTCCCCCACTTAACCCAAGACCAGGGAAGATGTCTTGCAATGTATAATACCTGACAAATAGTGATACTTTAATAGTGATAGTTTTCTTTTTCCAGTATTTTGTACACAACATATGCATGGTTTGCTTACAGTACATAATCAAGACTATGAAAAATGAATACTACTGTACACTTAATACCTGTAAAGTGGTTTTTGTTTTTTTAAACAAGACAACTTATATAATATCAAACTGAAATATAATTTAAAGTTATACAAACGTGTTTTCTTCTATTCATTATGGGGCGATTTCCTGGACAGGGATCAGATAAAGCCAGGACTAGGCCTGTTAAATTAGTACAATATTTAGTACAAACATGCCTTACAAAAAAAAACAGTGCTTGTGTGAGACAAAACAATGGCACTTATGTATGTTAAGATAAGTTTGTGCTGTCACCACACAAGACGGAGACGAGGCACACCACAATACTTTAACACTGGTTTCATGAGGGACAACAGCATAAAACCACAAACAGACATCCACAGGTTTACAACAGGAATAACAGGTTTAACTAATTGTGGGACATCTAATGATAAATGTTGTTAAACTCCAGCAAGGTTTTGTTTTTATCCCCATCAGATTTCCATCAGTTCACACTGGATGCAAACACAGTGCATAAACACCTCCGTCTGTCTGATGGGAATAGAGCAGCTACTTACACTGCTATTGTCCAGCAGTATCCTGATCATCCAGACAGATTTGATAGCTGGAGGCAGGTGTTGTGTACAGAGAGTGTGCGTGGACGCTGTTACTGGGAGGTTAAGTGGAGTGGAAAATGTGTGTATATGTCAGTGTCATATAAGAGCATGAGCAGGAAGGGATGTGGTAATGAGTGTGGATTTGGATTTAATAATCAGTCCTGGAGTTTGTCCTGCTCTTCATCTGGACATAGATTTGGGCACAATGACAGCTGGACTGATGTCCCTGTGTCCTCCAGCTATTCTAGAATAGGAGTGTATGTGGATCACAGTGCAGGAACTTTGTCCTTCTACAGCGTCTCTGACACAATGACCCTCATCCACAAAATCCAGACCGCATTCACTCAGCCTCTCTATCCTGGGTTTTATGTTAATGTAGGTTCCACAGTAAAAGTGTGTCGTCTAAATAAATAGATCGTACAGAAATTCTACAAATAACTTGGTTTTGAAAACGTGAGCAATAAATAATGTTCTCAGTGCAAAGCACTTTTTCAGAATAATGCATTATTTACTTGACCTTTATGTCTACATTACATATTACTATATTTATTTTTGTTTAGTCATAGCTCTGTCGATTATTGGGATCTTTCTAAGGTTTAGATAAATAAGATAATATTGTTTATATTGTTAATTAGAAAGTTTAGCAAATGAAATTTAATGTATAGATGTAAGGGAAAGTAGTGTCTCGAATGCCATAATTAAATCTTTACAACTTTAGGTTAAGCTTTAGTCCTAGTTGGTTCCTGCCTTTCAATCTTCACCTGGTATGGGACATGATGACTTTAATGGTGGTTTTCGTTAAGTTTTTTTTCCTTTTCTTAATAAAGCCCATTGACACTGAACTTGACAGATATCTAAACTTATTATAATATTAGCATACTGTAATGTTGATCTAAACATGTCATTTGTCAGTAGTCCCTTTAGAAGTTAATATACAGTTATCAGGTAAATTGGGTAAGTTGTAAGTAAATTGTTTTGCATTTGTGTGTAATATTGTCAAGAATTATGTCATTATTGTTCTCTCATATAAATATTTTACATATACACTCCCCACACACATACTGTATACACTTTTTCCTACATTATTTGGTCCACGTCATCCATATATATATATATATGTGTTAGTTGTCAGAATTGTATTTTTTCCACAAACATTCTGGATTCTGTATGTCTTGTGTTTACGCAAAAAACTCTAAACTTTTGAATGGTAGTGTGTATTGTATCTTTTCTCATTGGAAAATAATACCAATTGTGTCTGTTTATGTCTGTAGTTATATATGTGACAGTTGTTACCCCAATGAACCCAAGACCAGGAATTATTTCTTGCAATGTAAGACTCCATAAGGACAAAATATCACAATAACGGCTGGATTGGTGTCCCTGTGTCCTCCAGCTATAGGATATGAGTGTATATGGATCACAGTGCAGGAACTTTGTCTTTCTACAGCATCTCTGATCCCTCATCCACAGAGTCCAGACCACATTCACTCAGCCTCATCCAGGGTTTTGTATTTATAAAGGATCCACTTTAAAAGTGTGTCAACCAAATGCAAAGATTAAACAGATAAAATGAACACTAAAATGGGCAATGAACAACCCAAGATTTACACACTTTGTCACGGTTCAGTGGTTCGGGCAGAAGATCACACCACAGGATTTCCTCAGGCAAACAGGTTTATTCTTCAGAATCAGGTTTTCGGGTAAATATAAACACGGGTACCATAAATCAAGCATACAACGACAATGGACAAGACACAAGACTGAACTTAAATACAGAAACAAACTCAGAACAGGTGTGAAATCAAACAAGATGAAACAAGGGACAGGTGCAGAAACAATCATAACGGGTGCAATGCATTCTGGGGGGTGTAGTCCGGTGACACAAACGGAGAGCAGGCAGGAGTGTTACACACTTATTGTGTGATGGGGTTGAATACAGGCATGCCATTCTAATATATGAACTTTGGCCACCAAAATAATATCACATATTAACAGGTTAAATGTGTACAGTATTGTATTCATTTCATATATTAAAATATCATGTGTAATTGTAATTAGGAGTAGTGTTTTAAACATGCCAGAAGTACATCTTTAAGCCTAAAAGTAGATTGAGTTCTACCTGTTTAGTTCATGCCTTTCGATCCTCATCTGGCATGGGACATTTTCCCCTTTGGTGGTGGTTTTGGTTTATTTTTGTTTCATTTCTGTTTTTCAATAAAGCCAATTGACACTGTACTTGGGAACCAATACAAACCATTAAAAAGAAATATGGCCATACATGTTTTATGATTGTATAATTCATAAGTTCACTGCACATACATTTTTAAGTGCATGGATTTTCTAGGTTAACACGTTAAACATGGTCAAATGTGTTGAATAAAATGTATTACGCTTTAATTGTGGACAACATGTTTGGGAACGGGCATGAATCCTTAAAAAATGTTACATTTGTTTTTTGCACGAAATATTTTCATAAACTAAACTGGTCAAATTTATGAATGGACACCAATGCAGCTTAGAAAATATTTAAGAAAATAGGATTTAATTCGCTGAATTAATACAAATATTTTTTTAATGTGCCAATTAATGTAAATGCAAATAAATTAATTTGGAGTTAAATTATCATTTTTGAACTTCTTCACAACAAAGACAACTCAATCTTAACTTAAAATTCTGATACGATATTGATGTTTGTGATACTTTTATTGATTAAAAAGATCAGCTTTATGATTGTTTTTTTTGGGTGGACAATGTAAAAAAGTGAAGCTTACCTGCGGCTGGTGTTGGTCGGTTTTCATTTCTTCACATTACTGTAGGAAATAAGCGAACCATGAATCAAATAACTTAGCATAGCATACATTTTTATTGTATAGCTCTGAGTTCATATTTTCCCAACTGGTTTTGGTTTCTCACCAGGAACATAAATATCATTTCGGCTATAGGATTTTTAACATCTCAGAGTGTCTTTGGTTACAGTTTTTTTATTGCTTGCAATCATTTGCAAAATACTAACACAGTTCTCTACATTAGACACGTCATTCAAAACTAACAGCTCTTGTGTTTAATATGGAAAACAAGGACAGTAGCCTATAGTCTCGGTTTCGTTCTTGAAATCAGGTATTTTGCTGAATTTTTGCCACTCAAGGAGCCGTGTTCCGGCGTGTTGACGGGGGAAAGTCCACCTGAAAGATCAGACGCACTTTAAACGAAAGTGAAAGGTTTGAACGAAAGTGAAAGGTTTAAACTGGGGCTTTTTGGGCAGAATGGCGTCGAAACGACCGTTTTCTGAAGAGGATTTTACGTGCCCTATTTGTTGTGACATTTTCAAAGATCCTGTGTTGCTTCGGTGCAGCCACAGTGTGTGCAGAAACTGTATCCAACAGTACTGGAGAGCCAAATCTTCGAGAGAATGTCCGCTGTGCAGACAAATATCCAATAAGAACCTGACCGTTAACCTGGCTCTGAAAAACCTATGCCAAACTTTCCTGGATTACCGGGGCCCTTCAGAGGAGCTATGCGAGATTCACCGGGAGAGATTGTGTCTGTTCTGCGTGTGTGATGAACAACTCGTGTGCGTGGTTTGCAGAGAGTCGCGTGAACACAGAACTCATACGTGCCGTCCTGTGAATGAACTCGCCGATGAACGGAAGGTAACAGTTAGTCTACATGCTAAAGATGTTAGTGGTCTTAATCCATTTGGACACATTTAATAACTGAATGTTCTTTTAATCTTAGAGTGTTTTTCAGCGAGAACTTAATCTCTTGAGTAGAAAAATGAAGATGATTCAACATGCCAAATTTGAATGTAACCACCAGGCCGAGCACATTCGTGTAAGGATGAGTTCGCTTTATTTTTGTTGTTATTCAGAATTCTGTGACATTATATAACACGTTTTTGGATGTGTGTCTGGTGTTCAGCACCAGGTCAGACACACAGAGAATGTCATCAAGAAGGAGTTTAAGCATCTTCACCAGCTTCTGTATGATGAAGAAAAAGCCATGCTTGCTTCACTAAACTATGAACTACAACAGAAAACGCAGCTCATGGACGACAACATTAAGAAGATGAACGACGAAATATTATCTCTGTCAAGAACTATAACAGAAATGAGATGTTGTTTGGATGGTGGGGACATCCAGTTCCTTCAGGTGAGCCCTTTATTATTTCTTCTCTGCTCGTCTTCAGTCAACAGATCATACATTGTAGCATGAAGCTTCTGGTTGTGTAATGGTGAAATGTTTTTCCTACATTTTTAATAGAAATTCAAGGACATGTTGAAGAGGTGAGCAGACTTTCTCCTTTACCTCTATTTGTTTTTAAGTTAAGCAGCAGTGTTGAGTCTGATCTCTGAATGTGCTTCCAGAGCCCAGGGCATGAAGCGGGATTCAGACCCAGTTCAAAGAGGGCTTTTTGATACCGCACAGTACCTGGGCAATTTGAAGTTCAACGTGTGGTCCAAAATAAGACGGTCTTTCTGTAACTGTGAGTTGGTTTATAAAATATACGCTTTTTCTCAGGCACAATGTAAAGCTTTTATCAAGTGAAACTGACAACAAGCAATTCTTTGCTACATCCTGTGGTCAATGACGAATAATACTGCCTCTGATGAAGACAGGAGCTGCATTTAAGAACTTTCAAAAATATAGATGTTTGTACATATTTAGGAAACCCAGTAGTGTATTTGGACAGCTCGGTTGCCAGTTGATGACAATCATATTGCAGCCATAAAAGCCACCAAACGATCTAAGACAGCAGATTCCACCCTTCCCCATATTATTACTTTGCAAACTAAGAAATGAGTTTGAATTCGTAAGTATTTTACGAGGTGGCTAATTCGTATGAATTGTCGTACAAAAACGTACGATTAAGCAATAATCAGGAGTTTTGTTCATTTCTTCCTAAACTTCAAATGATTACATGTTTGAAGCACTTAACAATATTATCTGTTGTCAGCTCCTGTGGTGCTCGACCCCAACACCGCTAACTCTCAACTTATACTGTCTGAAGATCTGACAAGCTTGAGGGTCAAAGATGAGGAAGAAGATGATGTGGCGGGCAGGCAGAGGAAGCAGCTTCCTGCTAACCCAGAGCGATTTGATAGGTTTCCTTGTGTTCTGGGCTCTATGGGCTATTCTTCAGGGATACACGTTTGGGACGTGGATGTGGGAAACAGCATTTTCTGGATGCTGGGTGTCACTATAGAGTCTGTCCATAGAAAAGGAATCACCAGTTTGCCCAGCGAGGTCTGGTGCATCACCTATGACAGCCACATGCTCAGTCTAAAGGCTCCTCAGGAAACATGCATCCCTTTGCTTGTGTGTGAGAAACCGCAGCAAGTGCGAGTGAAGCTCGATTTGGATGAAAGACAGCTTTCATTCTCAGATCCTCTCAGCAAAACACTCTATCACATTTTCACAACTAGTTTCACGGAGAAGGTTTTTCCGTTCTTCTGCAGTCTGTCCAGCGTCTCTCCACTGAGGATTGTGCCTGTAGCCGAGCCTTGAAATTGAAAGAGAGAAATACTTTGTTTTTGTCTTTGGGTATGCTATCTTGTGTTGGTTTGCAGCGTTTTTTCTAGTTTACTTTGCCTATTGCAGAAAATAGGCAAGGCAAACAAGAAACACTAGAAACTGAACAGTGATTTATGCTGATGGATGCTTGCTGACAATCCATCCTCTCTTAACAATCCTTCACTGATGGTAACCAGCACTCTGTAAACAAACAAAGCGGCTCTTTCTCAATCAAAATACTATGCTGAAATGCTGATTTTCCATAGTCAAGAAGTAATCTTACTGTTGTAACCTTGTGGTGTTGATATAAGAGCTGTCACAGACCAGAAATATCATTCAGTGCATGTACAAGCTCTTGGCTGGTGCACAATGCAAAGCGTTCTAGTTACATTTTGACACATTTCAGAGTTGTTTGGGGATCTCGGATTCAATAAAAGTTTTTTTTTGGACTAAAATGGGAGTTTTGAGTTCTAAAATGTACATGCTTTAAACAACTCTTTTTTACTGTGGAACACAAAAGATATTTTGAGAAATGTCTGTGGTTGTTTGGTTAAGAACGTTCTTCAAAATATCTTCTCTTGTGTTCTGCAAAAGAAAGTCATACAGGTTTGAAGGACATAAAGGTGAGTAAATGAAAGAATTTTTATCTGTAGGTGAACAGTCGCTTCAAAAAGCAACCTTACATCTTAATGTTGGATCTATGCAGAAATGTTTAATCCCAATTTGCCCACAAAAAAGCTGATGGATACTAGATAGAATACCTTATTCTGCTGATAGATCTGATAGATTATACCCCGTTATTGATCCAAAATGATATGATGTAGTTTTACTCCATCTTGATCATACGCCAAATTAATATATCTTATCTGCCGATACGCCAAATGATAGATCTAACTATCCTGCGGACTTGCATGTCTGCTATCATAGTTGAAAAGGTAAGAACAGCGGGCAGGAGACAACGTGATGATATAATAAATGAGCAAAGTTTATTCAGGAAGAAAATCATAGTTGCGTTTAGATGCTCATTCTAACTCTGTCTAAAACTAGGCTAAGCTCCCATCAATCAATACAAATATATACTACATTTGGCAGATAATTCAACCAAAATGATTTAGTGTGCAATTTTACATCGCTGCTCATAATTTATGCTCAGTACATGCATCAACTGACCTTATGTAACAAAGACAGACTAATACAAACAGAGAAACGTCCCAGTGCTGTTACGTTAATAATAGCACTGAAATGTTGAATGGTCAAAAAAAAAAATCCAGAAACATGTTAACAACAACTATTGACAAAATGTTGTGATAAAAATAATAAAAAAATATATTCAAATGTTTATATACAATTTAGAAAATGTTTATGTTTGTATTTGTATTTTGTGTGACACTGTAAAGCAGTACATTGCATTCCCTGTTATATACTTCCAATGTTTCAGGTTAGTCAGTTTCCCTTTCATTAGGAAATGTTCTCTCACAATTGCAGTTTCAGTCAGCTTTCCTGGAGTTGCCTGTTGATTTATTAGACATCAGCTCTATTACAAGCTGTGGTTCATTTTGCTTCAGCAATTTGAAAAAATGCTGTTTGAAAGCAGGCATTATGTCTAAATAATAATAGATCAACCTAGTTTTTTTCTGAGGTATTGTTGCTGCTCTGATATGATTTAGTGGTTCTGGAGGAATAACATCAGCAAAGCCATCCATAATGGCATCAATATTTACAACGCGTTGAATGATCTCACATCTGTTTTTTTTCAGAAAAGATAAACCTGTAGATGACAACAATTGCACAGTTAGTATATTTATGTTTGTGAGATGGAGAAAACTTTAAGAGAAAATTTGAGGTACCTCCGGAGCTCTAGTAAATAAAACTAAACACCCTTATCTTTGCCTTATACTACCTACCCTGGCCAGGGTGAGAGATCAGAATTTGACACACTGGAGCTTCCCTCTCATGTTATTGCCACTATTCAGAATGCTAGAGCCCTTTCTATGCGGTCTCTGTATGACTGTAAGTGGCGCGTGTTTGAGGAATGATGTGATGGGCTCAGGTTGCGGATCCTAGCTGAGTGTATTGGACAACCAGGGAGCTGTCCAGTTCTCCCATAGGTGGATTTCGAACACGCGATTATGATAGAGAACAATAGGTTACTGTTCGTAACCCCAGTTTTCTGAAACATCGAGCGGAGAGATCCACCAAGTTTGCCCTGCTTGCTGCACGAAAAGTGATTATGCTCACCGAGGTAAGGTAGCGTGTGCAGGTGCATTTATGCATTAGGTGAGGGGGCGGGTCCTCACCTAGAATAGGGCTCGCGTTTCAGAGAACCGGGATTACAAACAGTAACCTATTGTTTTATTCAAACTGATTCAAAAGATAAGGATGTGCTTACACTGCTCATCTGTTGAAGAACTGAACGATTTGTTTGTTACATGTTCTGTAAAACAAAAAAGATGGTTAATGTCCTATTAATGTTAAATTCAGTTAACATCGTAAGGATTACAATCGATAAAGTAAAAGTCAAGCCTGTCATTTTGTTTGTTGTTAGATCTGCATTAAGTGGTGGACAATAGGCTACAACCTTCAGTTAAACTTGGCGCAGCGATATTGAACGTTTGGTCATCAGCCAATCATAATGAAGCATTCAACAGCACCGTGGTATAATAAAGCATTAAGGCATACCTTTGAGGTGTATTTCACAGTCCCACACATCTTTTTCTTCTTTTTTAAGGAATAACCTCACATTCCTCACATCATTTGGCAGGAATATTTCAAACGATGGATAGTAATGACTTCTCTCTTTAAAAGGGCAGCAGAATGTTTTTGTCTTAAAAGAAAATTGATGTTATAATTATATAATCCTGTATCTTTAAAAGTTGGTTTAAGAAAATAAATCAGAAGAGGCATAATATAACAAGGCATTATGTAATATGTTAGAAAAAAACTGAAAAAAATTAAATATTTGTCATACTTAACAAATAAGTATTGTACGTATACTGTATATTCTTAAACACACTGACCTGTGGCTGTATCTTTATTACTGGCATCACTGATGCTCCATGCTCCTCTACAGGAACACAGGCCATGCTGTATTCGGAGTTATATTTGAGAGTGCATTCACAAATCGTTTGGATAAATTCATAATCCATATTACAAGCAGCCACCTAAAAGTTATTAGACAAATGAGACAAAATGGCAAAATACTGCAGCTTATTTTTCATTAACCGAAGTCTTTGTGTCTTACTTTTTTGGGATTCAGTTTGTAAGGTAGTAGAAACACATGCAATCTGTGTGTCGGTTGAAGGTAGAATAGCATCACCTGTCCAGAGATCTTTTCCTTAAACCAGTTAATTATCTTGGTGAGCCTGAATTTTGATGTTCCAGAAATGCTCACAGTCACATGTGTGCTTGTGATATTCTGAGGTTTTAGAAGCTCAACCAAGACACCAGAATAATGTATAACTGACATTGAATGAATCCCATCATCTGTGGAGAAAAATGTTTTTGATCCATTTGCAATAGTATCTAATTCTATCAAACACACTACATGTTTGCTGTGAAGGGTTTATGTTTTCAATGCATTACATGTATGTAATGCTCTCTCATTTGGCAAAGTTTCTTTGTGTAAAAGCATCTGTTAATTATTAAATATAACCATGTGCATGCATTTGATCCAAAGCGGCATAAAAAGTTTTGTCACTTTGTGTGATATCTGGTTATTGGAGCCATGACTTTGCATGGCTACAATAGTGTCAAGATCTACTAGTTGGATTAAAGTAATGTAAAATCAGTACTATATGATTTTGATCATCAACTCACCAATGGAGGTCTCACAGTGAGGCAGTTTGAGTTGACAGAGCTCACCCTGAACACATCTGATGTCATACAGAGGTCCTGCTGGGTAACAGTTGGCAGGAATTGGACTTCTGCTTTCCTGAAGAACTGTACTGTACAGCACCTCTCCAGCCCCTTTCATGTTGAAACCAAGATTTGTAAACTTACAGTGGAACCAACCTGCATGGCTGCATGATACCCTGTTGGATTTCAAAGAAATGTCAGATAGAAACCAACATTTATCCAATACCTTAATAGCCACCATCAGTCTTTTGACACTATACCTGTAAACAGTTTGCCCTTCCTGGTCAATTATCTCAGGAGTGACCAAATCATCATCTTTTATGTCCATCCACTGGAAAAAATAATATATTTTAAAACAATAGTTTCTTAGATACGCCCAATTTTTAAAAATGTCTAAAAGAAATCATTGCGTAATTATCTACAGCATAAAAGAACAATCATAAAGCAACACAAACTGACTTACTACTAAGGATTCTGAGAGGGACTGAGCATCTGCCATTTCTGGTAATAGTAGATGCATTGAATTGTTGCTCCGAATCATCTCCTGAATCATCTTTGAAAGCTCTCCCATCTCTACAATATTTGACGCACCGCCAGAGATGCAGTACCTCCTTCCACATTTTTCAAGAAGCCACTGTAAAACTATTTCATGTGTTCCGTGGTATTCATCCATACTGCTGTTTCCCTCTGTAAATACCACAATGACATGGCTCCAGAATTTCTTTTCAAGAAACTCTAAATCCTCAAGAATCTCTTTAGTTTTGTCTGTGAATTCCCCATGATCTAGCGGAATGGCAAGTATAACCGCATGAGGTCCAGGATTAAGGGTCTGCCGTTCCCATTGAAGAATTCTCTTGATATTGCTGATGTCAATCTTAACCAGGTTCACGGTTTTCTTGTCCATTGTGCCTTTAACAATCTTTAGCTCACCACTACCAAGTACTTCTTCATAAGTACCTTGGTCGAATATCAGCTTCAGAACAGATTGTCCTGCTTCTTTCAAACTCATCAGCCAAATCCTCATCTCAGCAAGCATAGAGCTTTCACCTGTTAGAAAAATAAACAATGTTACTGACAAAGATTTGACTTGGACTGAATAACTAACAAACCTGTACATCACTGAGACATTTCAAGTCATAAACCTACAGCCACCTCCCTTACATTAACAAAACATTTATTATACAATCAGAGAAAACATGAGTTTATTTAGTACTTTATTTAGGCTTAGTCTAAACCAAGAATAAGAATTGTACCTTGAGCAAGTCTTTTGGTCAGAGCTCTCTCATAGAACTCGGCAGCTTGTAGTTTTTCACCTTTCACTTCATGAATGAATCCATATATTTCACACGCCTTACTGTCAGGTGGGTTTTGCATCCTTTTATTACGATCTTCACAAATCTGTCTCAGGTTTGTCTCACACAGCTTGCCCTCGAATGAATTGGGCTGCAGCCTCAGACCCTGCATGAAGTTATAAGTGGCTTTTTCTTCAGATTTTTGGTAGCAGCGCTGGTATTGGCCATAAAAATAATAAACCGCATACACATGCTCATTTTTAACTTTTGCAATTTGAAAAGCTTTTTCAAAAATGATCTCAGCTTCGGAGACAATACCTAGTTGTCCGTACTGCAGAGCCAAATCAGCCATAGCAACAATAAAAAACGGCTTTAATGCAACTGCCTTTTCCAGATGATAGATGCACTTATATAGATACTTCTTGTTATACTCTGCATTTTCCTTTCTCATTACTTGATTTTTTTTTTTTTAACTCCTAGCCAATTGATGGTGTAAAAAGGCTGAGTTCGGGGTATCCTGCAATGCTTTTTCAATTAGAAAAATGACCTCATCCAAAGTTCCCAACTGGCGGAAGAACTGTGCTGCATATCTTACGACATGTGGGTTTTCAGAAGACTTCAACAGTGCACAAATGACCATCTGCACAGCAGTACTATATACTTTATCATCATGCTTGATGTGCATCATTCTCAGAGCCAGCAGCACAAGTAGAACAGCATCATCTGGATTAAGCTTTATAGCTCTTTGGAGTTTTTGTTTTATTGTTGGCGAGTCCTGGGGTTCAGGGAGCTTAGTTGTGCGATACAATGCAATAGCATAGCCGGTGTTTAAATCGCTATCATCTGGGTTTATTTCAAGGGCTTGTCTGAAGCATTCCTTTGCACCATTATAGTATTTCCTAGAGAATTTGAGAAAGGCCCAACCCTTTTCTCTAAGCACTTCCAGAGGGATTATGCAGTTGAATCCTTCAGAAAATGTTCCATGGATCTTCTCTAACAATCTCAAGTAATCTTCACATCTGGAGAATTCCTTCATATAAAAGAGAAGCCAAGCAATGTCTCCATAGGTAACAATAAGAACTTCATCACTTTTCTCTTCATAGTAGTCTTTTGTGAGCTGCACAGATTTCTGTAGATAATTGAGCGCTTCCTGTTGGTTGCCAAGAAGATAATAAACAAATCCCAAGCTGCTGTATGCCCGCGTTACTCTGGCTTTGCTGGATTCCAACTCAATCTGTTCATCTAGACGAATCAGTAAATCAGACACAGCAAAGTCTTCTTCTCTTAAAGACCATGTAAAATGGCACTCCTGTTGGAGCAGTCTGGTTTTTAAGATATCTTCATAACTGAAATATAAAAAAAAGAAATGCAGAGACAAACGAAAAAGTCATTTTTTACATACAAAAAAAGTGGAGTAATTGGTTTATACATTCACCAAAAAACAAGCCTTTTAACAGCAGAAGAGTGCAAATGGTGGCTAAACAGACATATAATTAAGTTTTCAAAGAGATACAAGCTGAACTACAATGTCAAAGTACGTCAATGTCTGATCGCACCTGTCTTTTATTATTATTATTTTTAATTTAAACATAAGAATTACAATCAGGGGGAAACATTATACAAATACATAATATACAGAGAAGAGAAAAAAATAAAAATAAAATACATTAGAAATTAAATAAACACGTTGAAATGTTTGCAAATAAAGACATTTTTAATAGCTTTCTTATTTGTTATTGTCTTATTTGTTTGTATTGAATTTAAGTATTGCTGGATTTCTGCCTTTAAAATCTGAAATAATGGTTTGTCACCTCGAAATTTACATTTATGGATACTAAATTTGGCTAAAAGATTAATTAAATACTCCTCCTTGTAAAAGGACATATCATAAGAGAAAAAACCAAATAAGAAATTTTCAAATAGTTGAAAGCTGGATAAAAAACTTTTCTAAGGAGCAGAGATCTGTCCAAAAACTAACTAAATAAGGACAACTCCAAAATAAATGGAAACTAGTTTCTTTATGTAAACCACAAAATGTACACAATATATCAATGTCACAATTAAACCTATTAACAAGATAATGATTGCATGGGTAGTATCTATAAATCAATTTAAAAGAGATTTCTTTAACTCTATTTGTAATCAAGTATTTATATGGAAGTTTCCAAACATTTTTTTTTTTTCACAACAAATCATTCACCCTTCCATTCCAAAATAAGATAACAGCAGGACTTGAGATAACATCTTTTTGAAATAAAGCCAGAATGCAGCGATTATTATTTTTGTTGGGGGAGAAAGAAAAACATAAGCGACCAACTACTGAGTCCATGGGATCCAATGAAGACCTAGGCATCAAAGGATCAGAATTTTTTAGAAGCATTCTTAAACCAGAGGAAACAGCATCCATAACTACAGCATATTCCTTAGAAGTGACTGGAATATTAAACTCAGAGAGAAATTCAGAGTAAGTAAACATAAGACCTGCTTGGTTAAAAAGTTGTCTTACCACCGCCTGCTGTTTATATGCTTGTTAGGTATGTTTTGAAGCATGGTAGCTGGTTTGAGCTGGCCATGTGCTGGTCCTAAGCAACTAGCTCAGGACCAGCTTAAAAAATCTTGAAAAGCCAGACAAAACTGGATGACACAAAGCAACACAAAGTCAGTTTACAGAAATCGTGGCACTCGACATCCATGTTTACAACACAGCTATTTATTTCATAGCTGTGTGATGTTTTACTGCTGAATTTACCGTTTTTAACTAAAGTAAATTTAAACCACTTTGTACTTTTGTTATACATCTATTTATTTTGAGCTAAAAATCACAATGTAGGCCTACATATTTATTATTTTATAGACTTGTAGTTAATATTGCAGTGCTTAAAATAATTTAAACAAGCGTACTGATGAATATTATTAAATAAATACGTTACGTTGGTGTATATGCAACTATGATTAACACCAACCCCAAACAATGTGACAATTCTTACCTAAAACAATAATCTAGAAAAAAACACAAATAATAAAGGTAAGTTAGTACACATTAGTAGTATAATTCGTTCCCCTGTTCAGAGCCGCTGTCCTAATCTACCGTGTGTTTATTGCTGAAGAGATTGCAGTCAGTTTTTCACTGCATTGCGTCACCGCGTGGCCCGTTTGTGTAACAGCGGCGGCTCCAAGCACGTGATGTAAAGCTCAAATCTAGTTGGACGGCTTGTGTCTTCGTCCGGCGAATATGAAAAAATTCGTCTTACTGGACGGAAAAAAAACCTTCGCTTTTTCGGCGTGCGAATGTTCGCGTTCTATGTGAATGGCTTCATAAGAATCTATTGTTTTTGTTCTTGAACGTTATCGCAACGAATATTCGCGGTCAGTGTGTACGGGCCTTTAAATTGCCCTAAACGCACCTTCGCAGAGCGGCCATATTGAGCATTGCATTCCTTCCCAATTGATCGTAATGGCAGTGGTGCATCTTGTTAATATGTTATCTTTGTTGTGGTACCATACCAGCTGTGACTGGTTGCTACTGGCATAAGGTCCCTTGAATCTGGGCAGGCCACAATGAAATGCTAAGACTATGAAAAGCTCTCCGTCACTGGTCTTGGGTACCCCAACAGGAAAATGACTCAAAAAACAGCTCAAAGCACTCAAGAATGGATAAGAACAAAACATTGGACTATTCTGAAGTAGTCTCACGTGGTTGAATTGTACAAGATTTAAGGTTGACTTGTATGTTGTGTTTTTTAATGATCCATCTGGAAACAAAGATCAATTGCTTCATGCCAGCCTTGGCTTTATATATATATATATTATATAATGCATTAATGCTGTAAAAACTGGTCTGATAAAGCAGAGCACAGTATACAAAGCTAAGGAAAGGAGTAGAAAAGAGATAAAAAGAATAGAAGTTAGTGTTAATCGGTCAGGTGTTGATGGAGGAGATTTGTTTTCAGGCTATTTTTACAGATGGTTGCAGAATCTGCTGCAGGCAGGCAGATCATTCCACCAATGTGGAATGGATCTAGAGAAAGTATGTGAGAGTGATTTTTTCCCGTTTTGGATGGCACCACAAGACAATGTTCGTTTGCAGAGTGCAGGGATCGGGCAGGAACATAAGTCTGTATTACCAAGTGAAGATATAGGGGTGCCGAACCATAGGGGTGGTCTTTGAATTTGAGAAGAGCTTTGAATTTGATGCGGTGGCAACAGGGGTCAATGTAACCTAATGAAGAGAGGAGTGATGTGCGCTCTCTTCGGTTCATTGAAGACCACTCTTGCCACTACATTCAGGATCATCTGTAGAGGTTTGATTTTGCAAGCAGGGAGTCTAGCCAGGTAGTGGGGAGGTCTTTATTTTCCCAATTAGTTGGCATCCATTTAATAATTTTAACAAATCTAATCATTTAAACTCTATTTTTATTGTATTTCATTTATAATGTACAACAATACTTTGTTTACATTGCTGGGTCGAAACGAAATTGAGTTTAATCATAAGGATCCTGCTTCAGGGTTATGGGTAGTGTAGTTCTTTAATAGTGTTAAATTGGCAAATAATTTTTTATTTTAGGAGTCACATAATAGCATTTGCCCCAGCCAGATGTATAAATATTGCAAAACGAATAATATGCGTTACGTTATCTGTGAATAATTAAAAAATGAACATTGTACGGAATGACATTGTTGCGCAGTCGCAGCTTATTGCACTAATCATCTGCGCGTTTTTTGGATTTACTAGCTGTGCCAGCATAAGCATGTAATAAACAATAAACTGCACCGCAACAAGGTAAGACATGTTTTATATTTAATCTTGTTTACTGATATTTAATGGTTGACCTTTGGTAATGGTTATGACAACATCTGGCTGTAGGTTTGGAGTGATTGTCACACAATCGTAGATGGTTTCTTTCAGTTTTGTGGATTCTTCTACATATTTTGTTTATATATGATGTGGTATATTTAGTTTTGGTGAAGCGCCGCCACTGAGTCGGATCGTCAGAAAATCCATGTTTCTGAATGACCAATCCTAGGGATGTCATGTACATGGAAAATAGCAGCGGTCCAGGCACTGAGCCCTGCGGCACTCCTGTATTGAGGTGTTGGGACCCAGAGACCTCACCTCTACAGGATACTCTGAATGACCTACCCCATTCGAGAGACGCCCATAGCCCTGAGGGTAGACAGGAGGATGTTTTGATTAACAGTGTTGAATGTGGCGTATAGATCCAGTAAGATGAGTACAGATGATTTGGATGTAGCCCTTGCCAATCTCAGGGCTTCAATGACTGAGGGCAGTGCAGTCTCGGTGGAATGACCGCTCTTGACACCAGACTGGTTGCCGTCCAGGAGGTTGTTTCGTGTGAGATAGGAGGAATAAAGGGAAGAAGGGAAACCGGTCTGTAGCTTCAGTAGCCGTGTTATACTGGTCTCTTTGAAGACTGTGGGAAATGTCCCAGTGGTGAGAGACGAGTTGATGATGTGGGTCAGAGCAGGGACAACCGATGGAGATATGGCCTGAAGGAGATGGGATCCAGCAGGCAGGTGGTAGGGTGGTTAGAAGCAATGACCTTGGAAATGTCCGCTTCAGATAGGAGAGAGAAAGAGGGGAGCGAACACATGTCGGGGGATTGGGCTTGTTCATGAAGCAGCAGCGCAAAGAACTGACTGCTGATGGCAGTAGTTTCCTTTACGAAGAAAGAAGCAAAATCATCAGCTGTTAAATCCAAAGAAGGTGGGGAAGCATGCGGACAAAGAAGAGCAGAGAAGGTTTTGAAGAGAGTATGAGAGTCAGGTAAGTTGTTGATTTTAGAGTGGTAGTACTCAGTTTTTGCAGAGGAGACATCAGCAGAGAAAGAAGAAAGGAGAGACTGATAGCGACAGAGGTCAAAAGGATCTTTTGATTTGCACCACTTTCTCACAGCGGACTGGAGGCTGGCGCAATGCTCATGGAGAACATCCGACAACCAGGGGGCAGAAGGGGATGCACGGGCTAGTCTAGATGTAGGGGGGCATAAGCTGTCTAAGCAGGATGTTAGCGTGGGGCAGAGAGTGTCGGTGGCGCTGTTGGTATTCAACAAAGAGATCTGCTCAGAGGAAGGGAGCATGGTGGAGACAGCAGAGGATAAGCAAGAGGAAGAGAGCGTACGCAGGTTGCGCCAGAAAATCTCTCTCTCTTAGAGCTGCTAAACTGCTTACATTTACATTTACATTTATGCATTTGGCAGACGCTTTTATCCAAAGCGACTTACATTACATTGTACTATACATTTGTACATTTTGTATAGTAAGCAAGTGGGGGTTAGGTGCCTTGCTCAAGGGCACCTCAGCCGTTACCCGCCAGCCCTGAGAATCGAACCAGCAACCTTCTGGTCATGAGTCCAACTCTCTAACCACTGGGCCACGACTGCCCATGCTTCCACGACTGCTTCTCCTACTGACCGAACTGAGTACACTGTTTAAATACTTAGCTGGAATTTGGACATGCCTTGACACACCTTCTGATGCTACGCAACATACAAAGCAGATTAAGTGAACAAAAATATTCTAGACTGGATTATTGTAATGCTCTTCTGGCCGGTCTCCCAGCCTGTGCCTTCAAACCTCTGCAAATGATCCAGAATGCTGCTGCACGCCTGGTCTTCAATGAGCCCAAGAGAGCACATGTCACACCTCTGCTCATCTCTCTGCACTGGCTCCCAGTAGCGGCACGCATTAAGTTCAAGGCACTGGTGCTTGCTTACAGAACAGCCACTAACACAGCACCCATCTACCTCAACTCTCTCTTACAGACCTACATCCCCTCCAGAAGTCTGCGGTCTGAAAACGAGCGGCGCCTCATTGTTCCTTCACAGAGAGGCATGAGATCCATCTCAAGGACATTTTCTTTCTCCGTTCCCGGCTGGTGGAATGATCTTCCTGTTTCCATCAGGACTGCTGGATCAATTTCACAATTCAAAAAACAGCTGAAGACCCACCTCTTCCATGAGCACTTAACTGTCTCATAAAAAAAAAAAAAACATTTTTCATTTACCCCTATTTTTCCTTTTCTAATGTTCTCTATATACTTGCTTATACTATCTTGACGTTGTATTTGAAACCTTGTATTACTAGCACCTCTCGTGAATATTGCTTACTTAGACGAATCGCTTGCTGTTTTCCTCAATTGTAAGTCGCTTTGGATAAAAGCGTCTGCCAAATGAATAAATGTAAATGTAAATGTAAAATAACTATAATTTGGGCCAAATAACCAGTTGAAAAGTACAGAAGTCTCATTGCGAGTCTCACTAATTTGTAGTAATAGCCTTTTCTTGTGCACCAAAAGATTAGGTTAATAGTACATTTTTGTACATATGACCCGGACCCATAAATAATAAATAAATTGACTTTCACTTTCAAATCATGAAATGTGAAAATGAAACTGTTCGTGTTTCTGAGAAAATGAATACATGAACTCGATTCGATTTATGCTTGGTAGCCAGGGGTTAAATTGGGATTTGTTATGTTGTTGGGGTGGGGGGGCTCTGTGATGTTTTAAATGTATATGCTCTCTGCTATGCTGATAAAATGCTTATCAAAATAATTCTAGATGCCCAAGATACATATAATAACATTATTCTGTAGGCAGTGGTGTAAAGTATTGGAGTAAATGTAATTAGGTACTGTATTTAAGTATCTTTTTGGCTACTTTGTAGTTGTACTGAGTAACAAAGATATTTACAACTTTTACTCTCTACTTGAAGTTATTTTTGAATAAGTATATGTACTCTTTACTCCACTACATTTGTAATGACTAATGCAATTACACATTACATTTTGCATGGCACCAAACGTTTTTTGCAGCAATTTTTTTCTGCTATACATAAGAAGCAGTATTGCCATTTACAGGGCATTGAAGGTTTTACATCTTGTGCATTTTCCCTTACTTACTGAAACTTTTCAACATGGCTACTTGATGCAAATGCATTATCAGGTAGTTGTCAATCGCTGGAGGTTTATATGTGAGGTGAGGACATGACTGCAGCCGGCGATGAGGCCAAAATCTGCATGTCCAGTGCAAAAAGGCTTTGACTTAAATTTCCTTTACATAATTGTATTTATCCGTTATACTGAAGAGTTCTTTTTGAAAGATATTGGTGTACTTGTGAGCACTTCAGCTTAACTGAAACTTGAGTGTTTGTAATATGTGTTGGCTATGGTGTCCTTGATTTGTAGGTGTTCAGTTTTTTTTTATGATTTCAGAAAATAAATGCAATTGCTCTCCTCACAAATCAAATGTCTTGTTGAGCCGATTTAGTATGAGTAAAATACTCAAGTACTGTTAAAATCAGATAGGCTACTCGAAGACTTTTACTCAAGTTGTTTTGGATTCGGTGATTTGTAATGGAGTAATTTTCACAGTAACGTAACTGTACTTTTACTCAAGTACGGTTTTCATGTACTCACCTCTGTCTGTAGGGATGTTTCGATCTCCTTTGTGTCAGCATAAAATATTAAAAGGATGTTACCAATAAAAGAGAAAATATATAAATGTAAAAAATATGAGGACTCTGGACTTTTTATTATGAAAATTTCTCTTCTTTTCTTTGGTTCTTTGATTAACATTAGTGGGCAGTTGTGGCCTAATGGTTAGAGAGTCGGACTCGTAACCAGAAGGTTGCTGGTTCGATTCTCAGTACCGGCAGGTAACAACTGACGTGCCCTTGAGCAAGGCACCTTACCCCCGTTTGCTCCCCGGGCGCTGCAGTGTTAGCTGCCCACTGCCCCGGTGTATGTGTGTTCACGACTTGAAGTGTGTGTGTTCACTATTCACTGGTTGGGTTAAATGCAGAGGTCACATTTCGGGTATGGGTCACCATATCTGACAAAAAAAAAAAATAGGTCACTAGTGACAGGAGTCACAGCAGCACGTTTAAGATTGCGGTCCCTTTAAGAGCCGCCGCTTTAAGCACTAAGCACTATGCACTGTGCACGGTGCACTGTCTGACAGATTTTGAAGCAGCCTTTAGCCGGTGTGTACACCAGACGGGACCGCTGTCGCGTTGAGCCGTAGTCGTTAATAGGTACAATGCACTCGCGAGCGTGAACGGAGCTCACGTAATCTTGTAAACTTGGAAAACGGGTTTGCACGCTGGCGCGGAGCAGATCGAGAGAAAAGAAAAGAGTTAAAGGCCAAATTTAACCCCTGTTGGTAACTTGTATCACCCTTTTGCAAAGGCAATCACAAGTATAAACATAAATATTTTTTATGTAGATAATAAAGCAACCAATTTGACCACAAGTTAAGACAAATTCTCCTTGTAGACATCCGTGTATCCAGTTTTTATAGTGTATAACATTCTAGAAACATTTAATGAATATGAACACATACAAACAAACCTACCTCATTATGATCTCTTTAGTATGCAGAAAGTAGAATTACAACGCAAGATCAGGTAAGAAAATCAGCTTTTACTTCCACCTTCCAGGTGGAGAACAATAATAACAACGTCATTTCCTTTCTGTATAAACAGTACCCCCTGAGTTCCTGCAGGTATTGTGCTCTTGGTATAATATGAGTTATGAGTAGAGTGGCCGTGATTTCTCAGACTCGAAGACAAACAGACACCCTCACTCCACATCAGCAAACATGTGTAATGAATTAAATTTATGAAACCTAATTTGATCAATTACGGTAATAAAATGACAATGTCTTTTACAATTAATTTACAAAAAAAACATTTTTAATTTTGGTCAAATAAGGTGCTGCATAACAAAACTATAGTATAAATTAAAACATGTAAAACTCTTGATTGTTAATATATTGTTATAATGTAAAATAACAACAATTGTCTTAAATTATTATTATACTTTGAAAACAGTTGTAGGACTTTATTTTGGTGAGTTGTTAAGCTCTTTATTACAGAGATGTTGAAAGAGGGTTGACTAAGGGATTCAGCCATAGACATAATAAATACTAAGTAATAATATAAGTATTTATATATATATATATGGATACATACAGCTACGGCCAAAATCTTGCCTTAGAGGGATAGTTCACCAACAAATGAAAATTCTGTCATCATTTACTCACCCTCACGTTGTTCCAAACCTGTATAAATTTCCATGTTCAGCTAAACAAAGGATGCGATTAATTTTTTTAATCTATTGCCAGCCCTAATATATATATATATATATATATAGAGAGAGAGAGAGAGAGATTTTATATTAAAATACGCAACACTGAATTTTGTTCTTCAGATTATATTCTCAAATACAAAATAATGAGCTTTGATTTGACAAAACCATATGCAGACACTGCTTTACAGACATGACACAAGGTAAAAACATATCCACACAAGGAGCTAGTTTTGATCATTACTAATTTGCAACATAGGAAGAGATCAGACCAATCAGAGTCATTTTAAAAATGGTATAAAAAAGGAAAATGATAACCTTAACAGGTCTGAGACATATTATTCAAAATTTTCAAGATTTAGGCTTTTAAAATTTCCAATATGATTTACATAGACAAAGCATTGTGTGTTCTTAAATGGATGAGTAAATACAGGCGTATGATCTTAGGACAATACCCATAACCATCAACTGCAAAATGTGGTTCTTTAATCTTAATAGAAAAATAAAATCAGTGGTAAAACTACTAGAACACAGAAACACCCTGTCTCTATACATCAGATGTGAATCAAAGCGTGCACAGCCTGATCAAAATATTCCTCCTGCTCCTATTACATAGCATGTGGGCTGTTTGGAGCGAACTATATCACACATTACTAATTTCAAATGCCAAACTTTTCATCTACAAGTACACAGAGAAAAAATGTCAAAGATCAAGCTGCATGTAAACAAATATTTAGTAAAGAAGCAAAAACTGGATAACTGCCACCACATCTCAGAACACTGAAGAGGTGTTGGCATAAATAGGGAAAGAATAAACTTTTACAGAGAGCAGGCAAAAAGGGGGAAGACTAGGTACGGGGGGCCGATCACAAATTAAAAAAAAAAAAAAAAAAAAACAAGAAAAGGGTGAGGAATGCTGCTTAGGGAATGAGCCAAAAGGGCTGCGATGCTACTACTGAGTTCCCTGGGCGCCCTGACCGCCTTGGGTATTCTGCTGGTTGTAACTGCCGTAGTTGCCATATTGATTATAGTACTGGTTCCACTGGCTCTGGTTCTGGTAGTACTGCTGCCACTGCTGAGCATACTAAAAAAAATAATCATAAACATACATCAACACATTGCTAAAAGGTGCCCAGCTAAGTCATATTGCATTTTTGTACTCTTTAAAATACCACTACAAATACCTCTGCAATGTATGTATATGGGATCATAAATGGGTGCTTGCAATAATTTAAAGAAATAAAATAACATCTAGGGTGCCATAACAAATGTCTGTATGTGAAATAATGCATGACATTGACACAACAGATTTTTTGTTCCTCTTATATAAATACTGGTAAGACAGATATTGCAAAATGTTCAAGACATTATCAGGTGTCGAATTAATATGGCTATTCATTACTTCATTGGATAAACTCACCTGTTGATACTGTTGATTATAGCTCTGCTGCTGCTGCTGCTGGTTGTACGTCTGTCCTGTGGTTGCTGGGGTTTGACTGTAGCTCTGGTTGTATCCTGGATACTGACTGTAGCTTCCATAGTTATACCCTTGGTTATAATTGCCCTGGTTATAGCCTTGGTTGTAGCCTTGGTTGTAAGACTGAGGCTACAAAAAAAAGTAATAGACAGGACCAAACATGAAATGGACAATAAGGAACTTCTTTTTCTTATACAATTATGGAAAAATAATTCTTAGCAGTGGCACACATTTAAAGGAGAGATTTGCTTCACCATACCTGTGATTGGCTGTAGGATCCATTGCCTCCACTTCCACTCTTGTTGTAGGAACCCTGGCGGTTGTGGGAGTAGCTGCCTCCAGACTGCTGGTTGCGGTTGTATCCTCCGCGACCGCCTGAGCCTCCACCATCTCTGTAGTTATTTCCCCAGCGATTCTGGTTGTAGCCTCCACGATTGTATCCTAATGAATAAGTTAACTCATTTTCACCTAATAGTGCTAACAGGAAGTATCTAGCAGATAATGTGATAATATCACTTTAGTCTTTGCCATAACAATGTTTTTAATATGAACAAGTTCGAAGCTAACATCTAAGTCAATACAAAATACTGATCACGAGGTTCTATGTAGAAGAGAGATTCAAAATGTTACCTCCTCTGAAGCCTCCACCTCCCTGGCCGCCCCGATTCTGGTAACCACCTCTGCCGCTCTGAGATCCGCCGCGATTGTCGTAGCGCTGGAAGCTACCGCGCCCGCGGAAGCCACCTGGGCGGTTATCAAAACGTTTCTCCGGTGGAGGGCCGGCTTTGCGGCCTTCTTCGTTGTACTGCTTGACGAGAGCGTCTGCTTCATCCCGCTGCTGCTCAACGAATTTCACGTCGTCCAGGAACTCGCCGGCATCGGGCAGCACAAAGTTTGCTGCAGGAGCAAAAGCACGCAATGAGAGACAGAACAGCCGCACCGGCAAAAGACAAAGAGAATCATTATCAGCACCGTACAATGGTGACAGAAAAAACGAGGGAAGGACAGAACAAGGGGACAGAGAGAGTAAGAAAGAGAGAGAGAGAATTGGAGCATGTGGTGATTAAGTTAACACGCTCTAGGACAAACATTGCCTTAGGTGTTTAAGGGAACACTTGTCTCAGAGTCTGAATATGTAGACAATGTACGGGGGAGTCACAGGGAATGAAAACTAAACTAAAAACAGTTGCCAGAAAAAGAGTGTTATGATAAAAGATGTCTCTTTAAAAATTAAGTAGCACTTAACTGAGGACAGACGTCCAATAATTTATTCAACGTTTAAATAGTAAACCCAATACAAACTGCTTGGTTGCCTGAATAAGAGGGCACGAGCCAATCTCTTCCTCAGTCCTGATAATCTGAGCTGGTTGCAGTGGTGGGAAATGGCATGAGAGACAATGCAAGAAAATGTGGTTAACAGGATAAAGGGAAGTGAAAAAAGGGGCTCTTTTATCTGGCAAAAAAGTTTTAACAGAAGGAGGGACGGGTGGGTTCTTCCGAGTCTTAAATCAAAAAATAAAAAAAACAGCAAAAGCAGATCTGGTGTGTAGTTGTTGTACATTGTTTTGGTTATCCATGGCATTCCTACCTTTCATTTCTAACACAGCATGATCGGGAACATCCTTCCCTTCCTCATCAGTTCGCTTTAATGTTCGCTCTTTTAAATCCTCATCCGTGGGACAAATTACAATAGCCTTGCGTTGAAAACCTTCAAAAGGACGCATTTTTCGTCTCTGGGCTGATCCATATACATTTGTCTAGCAATGGTGACAAGAAAAAAGTAGAAGCTGTTCATTATTTGCTTTTGTTACGGCTTTGCGCTCCGTAGGAGGGAAATTGGATTCCTGCAACGATGAAAGTGAGAGAATTTTTTCATGTCTATAGTTACTGCTCTGGAATAGCTAGCGGTTGTCTCTCACAACCCCAACTGACTTACCGTGGATGCAGGAAGCAGACAGATGTGATTTATGAATGGCTGACATTGTGTAGGGGACCCTTTCAGCTTGTTTAAACTACTAAGTTTTAACTTACAAAGCTCTTTTTTTAATTGTTTTTTCACTACTAAGAAAAGTCTATTTTAAGAAATTGTATGAGATTACATTGATTTTACGTTTTAACAGTTTACAAGGTTCACTTAAACCAACCATTGATTACTGCACTAAAACATGACATGTGCATCTTCTTCTACATCAGCTGTTTCTTAGTTTCCACTTCCAATAACTAAAACTCCTTCATGTAATCTATTGGTACACATTGTGATGTACACTAAATTCATTTAACTCAAATCTCAAAAACTAACAAAAGCAATCAATCTTTTGCATTTCCTGCTCTTTCTGGGTCCCCTTCCTTACCTTCACTTATCCAGCGTTAAAGCGACCATTCTGCCCGTCACAGACAAACATGTAGTACTTACCTGCAAATACTCACAATCTCCTTATTGAACCATTAGTACGTCCTCTGACCTTACTTACCTTACAACCTCTCGAAACAGTCCGCCTGCAAACTTCAAGCAGGTTAGTTTTTTCACTTACCTGCCATTCATTTTTAAACACAACATTCAAGTAAAGTTCCAAGTTAATCTAAATAAAAGTTCTCTTTCTTTACAATTACCATAGCAACAGAAGGCGTTTTCTTACTCACCAGGCAGTGATTACTTGTTTTTCAACATCTTACTAATGACATGGACTACTTGTACAGTGTGGCAAAGATCTCTTTACAACAAAGCATATACATGACAAAGTCAAAAATATTCATTACGACAACATACTATACTGCATTCTTTCCCTGTTTGCTCTTGTAGGGTTTAAGCAAAACAAAACATTTCAGCAACATGTTCAGGACAAAGAAAAAAACAAGTCTTTAGGAGCACAACAGGCTAATCAATGCTTTGGACTAGGCTACAGAAAGAGCAGAAGTACATTAATGAACATGTGCATCAGTGGATTTGGGAGGTTGGGTTGAGGAGGAAGGGGAAGGGGGTTTTTAGCTGTGAGGACAGCACAGAGGCAGGCAAGTATAGCAGTACCTGGTCAAGGATGTAGTTGCGCTTCTTCCGGGCAGCGATCTGAATTAGCCTGTTGAGACACTGGGTAGCCTGTTGAATGAGTACATCCCATCGTCCGGCGTAGTTACGCTGGCGATGGAGCCCCATGACCTGATAAAAACATGAAAAAGTTAATGTTAAACTTACATCATACATGCTGATGCCATAATCGCAGGAAACATATCCACCAGCCATACCTTCATCTTATCCATGATAGCATTTGTGCCCAGGATGTTGTACTTCTTTTCTGGGTTTTCTTCTGCGTGTTTTATGGCCCAGGTGGTTTTTCCACTTCCAGGCAGACCAACCATCATCAGGATCTAAGAAAAATATGTTAAAGTTTACAAACCTGGCCGTACCAGCATCTTCATTGATCTACAGCTTTATAAACACTAGCCATTACTGCAAAAAACCCTGCAAACATTTCAAATAGCATCGACAACAAAACAAACAGTTATACAATTATCTAAAGAGTACATTCTAGCACCAACCTCGCATTCAGCTTTAGAGGCAGGACCCACTGTGCCTCTGATTCGGTCTGCCAGCGGGACATCCTGAAGGAAGGTGAAACCCTCTGGCTGGGGGAAGAAAGGCTCTTTCTGTCCAAAGTTGAACTCCACAGCACAGTTCTTCACCAATACATGTGGGAAGAGAGGACGATCAGCAAGCTCTTCTCGAGTGACACGGTAGCAGGAGCCCAGCAATTTGCCATTCTTGGAGAATGCGATGTCCACTTCATCACTGCTTTCAAAGTCCTAAGAGAAAAATCCCAGTAGAACAAAGAAATGAGATATACTTTTTATAATATGTGTTGTGTGTGGTGTAATATAACAGTGTAGGACGAGGAAATATTTACAATATAGCAACCAAGGACATCATTTTCACCAAACTTCTCCCCATAGTCTTCAAATTTACAGTTGGAAGATTTCTTGCCAGTTCCTCCGTAACCAAAAGAAAACGGTTCCTCACCTGTCATATAAAACCATAAGCTGTTAGAATACAACGTTAATGCATATCAATCTGACACTTTTGTTTTAAAAAATGTTGCAATATAAGGAATACAGATCAGGATGCACAGATGTTGTCCATTTGTAAAACTGTAACGTACCGAGTTGAGTGCTGCATGAATCCAAGGACCATCCTACTCTCACCACGTGAGGATCAGGCTCATTGGTAGGAAGGTGTTTTACTGAAATTTCCTCGTTTATCTAAGCATGACACAGCACAAGACATTTGTGATGTCTGAGACAAATGAACAAAAATACCATCCAACACTCAAATTACCTTTAGTTCAAAGCATACACGGCCTTTGGCAACACCATAGGTGACTCGAGCACCTGACCACAGGAAGGCAAACCCCTCAATGGTCAGAGGATAGCCACTGTACCTGTCACGAGCCACCTTGAAGTGCAGGTCACAATTATCTGAAGACAAACAGACAACAGATTTTAAATAATGTGGTTGACAGGCCACTGGGTTACAACTGATTCTGTAAAAAATTAATTATTTTACTCACAGGTGTCAATAACCACAAGCTTATCATCAATCTCTTCTTCCTCTTCTTCGGCTGGAGGCTGAGGTGATCTCCCCCTATAACAAATCCAAGAAAACTATAATACTAATACTCAACAAATGCAAAATAAATAAAAAAAACACAGAGAAGGCATAACTTACCTTCTGTCATCACGATGCTCGTAGTAGCCATATCCTCTGCTGTCATCATATGACCTCTTGCGATTGTATGACATGTACTTGTCATCTTCTGATTTGACTTGTGCCTCCCCTTCATGCCATTCACTGGCTTGTTCAGCCTGCTGTGGATCATCCTCTTCTGTCTTGACCTCATAACCCTCTGAAAAGATTTTGATAAGTGTACCACAAATCAACATCACATGTTTGTTGCGCACACTTCGCCTGTGACAAATCTAGTTTAAGTCTCGCATTTGCCTGAAATAAAAAAAACTAGAGGCACACAAGTAACACCTTATTTGAATTTTGCAGACCTTCAGGAGAAGTAAATGGAGCATTACTTTGCACTGTGTTGTTTCAGCATCCAATTTCCTACATGATGTAAATAATGTGACGGCACAAACATGTCAACACGCTTCTCAGTACTGGGTTGTGGTCATGTCTATATATAATTTTTCATCATCTGATAAATTACCATTGCAGCGATGACCAGAAAAATTACGCAAAACAGTAACTGTGCTAACCACTGTCAACATTCTCCTTTGATTAAAAAAACTTTATGTCCATATTATTTGAATATGCACAGTGCATGGCAATGAGAAAATATAATGCCAGGTCAAGTTGGACTAAAAGGAAAACTAAAGGTTTAGTTGCCTGAGATTTAAACCTCACCTGACTCTTCCTGCTGGTTACGTTGACTCGAGTCTTCCTCTGGCACCTGGTGTGAAGCTGGCTCCTCAAACTTCTGCTCCGCCTGTGGCTCCACATACTGTTCCTGTTTTAAATGGGCTTCCTCATATCCCTGGTTTGTCTCATCCTCTTGATATTCCTCCTGCTCATACTGCTGCTTTGTGGCCGGTTCTTTATGGGCTGCAGGCTCCTGATATTCATCCTGACCAATATCTGCCGAATTATCACTTGTTTCAAAACCAGGAATTGGGGTCTCTGTGCTGTCTTCATTGCCTCTGTTATTCTCGTCCCCCTGATTATCGTAGTCACCCTGGAAGAGGTCTGTGCTGTTTCCGTCATCCAACTGTGCCTTGGCCTCTTCTCCATAATCTTGCTCCCCACCTGCAAAATAGAGCACAATCATTTTTTGACATTATAACTTAAAGCACTGATTAATTTGACTAAGTGGATGAATTTTCCAAGTAATTATGATTATTTAAGACATTACATTCACTATTAAAACCATGACTTTTGTTTACCATGCTGGAAGGGACCCTTGAGGTGATCTCACACGTTGCCTTTTAACACTTAATATAAATATCACTGGTAACTTAATTATATAAACCTTCTATTTACAATGACATAACGTATTTGCTACTTCAAAAGCGAGGTAATTCAGTCAAAAAGTTTCCCTGCATGTTCTACCTTCATCCTGATACTCTTGTTCCTGCTCCGAACCAGCAGCCTCGGCCTCCAGCGCTGCCTGCAACCTGTCCACCAGATCCGCCTTCAATCCGCGAGTGTCCAGGCCTCGACGCTGAAGCTCGTCTTTCAGCTCATTCACTTTGAGCTTTTTAACATTGAGCCCGCTCATGGTTCATGCACCTCCAACAGCAGTTTAATCCCAACTGTATTCCTGTAAAACCAGTGTAAACAAACGCCAGTCATTGATTGGTTACGCGCTCAACGGATCATCTTCACACTCGCTAACATTAGCCCGCAAGCTTGCTAGCTAGCTAGCCAGCTATCTAACTACGGCCGAGGTTTTCTGCAGATATATGAAAATTCCGCAAAGTTTTAGCATTGTTTGGGGTTTAGTACATTAAATACAGCAATATGCACATCCCAACTCGACACTTAAACATGTAAACAATCAACCGATAGGTTTAATTCGAACTAACGTTAGCGCCTGAATTAGCGCTCAAGGTAACTAGCAGACTATGGAGTCAAGCAATGCGCGCGCAAAATGCACCCGACTCATATGCGTGGACGAAAGACATTTTATATGAATGTAATTTACTTGCAAAACATAAATAATAGCGTTTGTTTGCAGACATCAAAATATTTACCCTTTTTCAGTTTCCCCCTCAAGCAAATTGTCGTAACGGCAGTATCGAAGATGGAGGGTGACCGTGGCTGAACACTTCCTCCGACTAGAGACGACGCGACCACCTCCGTTCGCGCTTGCTCATTGGCTAAAGCTGCTGTCAGTCTAAAGCCCGCTGGGCCAATAATATGCGTCATATGTCGATATGATTTGTTTCTAATGATTTGTCATTTGTAACATTGCGAATGTTTTTAAGAGTGTAGATGTAGCCGCTAGAAGCTATGAAGCTTCACAAAATGGTTGACTGGATTGATTATTTAAATTCGGCACTCTATAGAACCTGCTTGAATCTGACTGCATATACGCATATTTATAACACTAAATTTAAAGTCACACATTTAATTGACACTGGGTCCTGTTATATTCAGGACCAAAAGAACCTGGCCAGTTAAGAATTTGAACAGGCCATGTATTTCGATCGATTAGTTTTGTCTTGTGATCGGCTATCTGGAGAGCTCGACTTGTTAGGTAACGTTAACCCATTCAAGGTTCGTGTGTTCAGTGAGTGAAAGAGGAAGTACAGAGTTCAACCGTTCAATGTTCCTTTATCAATAATCGCGTGTAAATTTTACAATGGAGAGAGATGTTGGGATCATTTCTTTAATTAAAGCTCTTGGGTGAGTTGCCCTGATTTTATTTTAATGAAACATTTTAATTTTAAGGATATTCTCTTGCGATGTGTTTTTATATATTACATTTTTCACGTTGTACAGGTATAAGAGCAGTGAGTGTTTGAGGAAATGTAAGTGTGACGAGTTACCTTGTCCACTGCTTACATGGTTGGTGTCGGAAATAAAAGCAAGTTGTCCCAATGAGCCAGGTAACCCAAACGATCGTACTTCCCATGTATATCGACATTATTGTGATTTTCAAGTCATTTGTATTCAGTTCACATGATTTCATGATAGAACTGATGTCACGCACCAATTTAAGGAGTTAACTATCTGGTTACTCTTGCCATCCAGCGAGTTACAATCATTTTTGCTTTTTATTTGCATGTAACCTAAAACATTTGTGGTTTTTAGCACAGAGCATTGGTGGAGCTGTTCTGGTCGGAGAGTTGAGGGCGATGCTGAAGGAGATGTCATGCCCTCAAAATGAACTTACATCAGAGCACCTTAGCCCACCTCTGATGTACAGAATAACCGGTAAGGTAGGGAGATATACAGTAGTGACCAAAAACAATGTCATATATGTACAATATTTGCCTTCTAAGGTTAGATCATATGAGATCATTTATAAGGTGTATGGTAAAACTATTTTCTCTTTAATAAAAGTGTTTATTGTTTGAATAATATTTAAATATAGAGAATTAAAATACATAAAATCCTCACACAGCCACAAACAGGAAACATGCATACAATTTTAAAACACAATATTATATATTTATATAAAAAGTGTGGATATAACACACATACACGTATGCATATATATATATATATATATATATACACATACATATATATACACATACACATTCACACATACATCTGTATTTCAAAGACGGGGTCACATGTTTGTTTTCCATTTTCCAATTGACAGAGTTCTTGGTGTCAGAGTTGATGGCAGCACGTATGTTGATGTATATAGAGAGTCATCCAGAAGAAACAGTACAGAGTTGTGAGTCAAAAGTCAAAGAGCAAAGAAATGAAGAAAATGTTACTGTGGACAATGAGGATGAGCATCAAAATATCAATCAAGCAGAAGATAAATCTAACTGGAAAGAGGTGAAAAAAGAGCTGGAAGAACTGTTTCAGAATCTTGGATTGAAGAAATCCTCTCAGCTAACTGATGTCTGTGCAGAGGTAAGAAATGTAAACCATTAGTAATAATTACTGCAAATCTTTTGTCTGTGGTATAATTTAACCATCATTTATTCAGGTGGAATCACGCCTGGCTAATTTTCCAGATGGTAAAATGCTAGAGGCGTTACTAAAGACCGATTTGAAGTCTGAGCAGTGGGTATGTATCACATTTCACCTGTTCCATAGCTCTGGTCTATAGCCATCTTTTGGAATGTGAGGAAATTCTTCTGTTAAACATAAATGTTATTGCTTCACTCATAGAAACGGCTTTATGAGATCAACAAAGCTCTCTGTAAGGATTATGACTGCCGGCGCCAAATGATGATCAAACGTTTCCATGTAACACTACAATCCTTTTCTTGGGGAGAAAGGGGGAAGGTACTACAATGGTCTCATGAGCAACCCTGTAATCGTGTATTGTAATTTGTTTTTGTATAGCAAATTCTGCCTTCTCTGTTTTTTCTAAGGAACGGAATGATTATCTTTCTTCAATTCAACCCTTCACACCCTCTCCTAACTCCTCTGTTTCCATTGCTACGCTGTTGGCAGCCAGAGAAGACCAGTCTCGCATTTTACCAGTAAAAGCAGGACCTTCAACAGCCATTCACAAGGTGCCTTTTTTCCAGCGTTTCACTTCTAATAGTAATAATAAGACAATTCTCCACATTAATTTTTATGTCTTCATGGTAATTAAAGTAATCAGACCACATTTAACTAAAATTCTAATTCTAATGGATTCTAATTATAACTTTTATTATTATAAGATAACTTCTGTATAATACAATTGTTATTTCATTGTTATAATCTGTTCTGCAGATGCTGATGGGTAGTGTGCCAGACAGGGGGGGACGGCCAGGAGAGATTGAGCCTCCAATGCCCAGCTTTACCAATCGCAGGGAGGGAAGAGGCAGTAATGAATACAAAAAGAGAAGACAGGGATCCTCAGGAAAGAAGAAAAATAAACCGAGTTAGAGATTTGTTTTGCTTTGATTTCAATTCCAAATTTATTTACATTGGCAAGTAAATAGAATATAATGATAAAAATAAGGCTGTAAAAACCGTATTTATTGTTTTACATAATGTACAATATCAGTTGATTACCAAAGAAAAGAAATTAAGTGAAGTAAATTTCAGTGAAATGTATGAATATGAATGGCTAAAAGCTGTATTTTCTTTGTATATCCATGAGATATGAAAATATTTAATTTGATTCATTAAAAACTTGTTAGAAGGGTTGCTTTGTTCAAACATATGTGCATACATAAGTATATGATTGAACACCACAAACTCCCAGACTGAGGCAGTCTGGATAACCTTAAATGTCAAACTCATCACACATTCAAAAAATCAAACACAATTGATTTCAGATGCTATAATAAGAGAAATAAGCCTCATAAAGTTGTGGTTTACAGTGAATTTAAAACAGTTAATGGTGCAATTTGTAATATTAAGGAGAATTTACTGACAGAAATGCAATATAATATACATGACTGTCTTCAAAGGTGTATAAAGACCTTACACAATGAACCATTATGTTACATAATAACCTTAGAATGAGATATTTATATGTACATACACAGCAGGTCCCCTTACATGGAATTCATCATGTTGTTTCTACATTAGCCCTAAGCGGACAAACTGCTCTACAGAGCGCGTTTCGTAAACATGTTATCTCCTTCGGCAAAGAAGCAAAAACGTAAAGACTTCTTTGTCCAAACGGGAGGGGGGAGCAATGGAGTGAGCCGTTGGTTGCAATTCGCAACCTCGCCACAAGATGACACTAAAATCTTCACATTGCTGCTTTTGTATAAAGGCTTATTGCCTTCATACAAAAATGTAATACTAAAATGTAATGATACTGATGAAAAAACCAAATCAGAATCAAAGACCAAAAGTGTCTGTTTTATAATCTCACAGAGACACTGAAGAGTTACGATGTACGTGAAATCCAGCACGGAGAGGTTCAGTAAATGTGGTGTTGAATGTGTGTAAGTGTGTGAGTATGTGTTTGTCAGAGATGCTGTAAAAGGACAGAGTGCCAGCTGACCAGTCCACATACACACCTACTCTATTAGAGCCACGTGAAGAGACAGCTATATGACCGTTTTATTTCTATTGTGATATGCAATGAAACGGTCATCGGAGCAGTACAGGCTCCACGATTTTACATTGTATCCAAACCAGCTGTCATAGAGCAATCTTTTCCTGCCCATGCTTTCATATGACACTGAAATATAAACATCTGACCCGCTCCATTCAGCTCCCCAGTAACAGCGTCCAGTCAGACTCTCTCATCAAAATGGTCTGGATGGTCAGGATATGACTGAGGCTCTCTGTCAAACGTGATCTTTCGGTTCTCCTCAGACAGCATGAGTTCAGTATGTGCTGTGTTTGGATCCAGTGTGAGATCACAGGCCCCTGAACACAAAAAGAGACATTTATAACACGATGTGTGTGCGTGCGTGCGTGTGTAGACTTACACTTGTGTAGTCCTGCTGTAATTCTGAACTCTCCTCCATGTTCCAAACACACACACATAACAATGACACAATTAATGTATGAATCATATCAGTATGAGTGTTGAGTACATTACTTGAGTTTGTTGAGTGTGTAGTATGAATCATTGAGTATGTCAGAAAGAAGCTGAACTCCGGAGTGTTCTGGATAATTGTAGCTCAGATCCAGCTCTCTCAGGTGTGATGGGTTTAAACTCAGAGCTGAAGCCAAATAACCACAACCTTTACCTGTGACCATACAACCTGATAACCTACAAACACACACATCAGCAGATTAACATACTTAAAATACTTTTGAGAAAGCAGTATGTTAAGATAAACACCTCAGTGTGTGTAGTTGACAGTTGTGACTCTTGAGAGCATCAGAGATCAGCTTCACTCCTGAATCCTGCAGATCATTGTTACTCAGGTCCAGCTCTCTCAGACAGTTTGATGATTGTAGTTCTGTAGACTGTGCGCAGACAAAAAAAACAAAACAATAGACAACAAATACATAATATACAGAAATTATGAGAACACACAGTAATAGTAAATCTAAAAGCATAAGATACACTGGAAAAAATACTGTTTTGTTTTCCCAAATTTGTATGCATTTATGAAATATGGTAAAAAAATATTTTACTGTATTTATCTGGCACCACAGCTGCTGGAATATTACAGCTTTTTTACAGTGTATGCTTGTAAATAAGAAGTGAACACAATACATTAAAGACTTTCTTGTGTTTGTATAATAAAGTTGTTAATATATTCTAATATATTATTGAAATGTGATTCATTTAGCTTGTTTTTAAAATATAACATTTATATCAAACACAGCGCTAATATGAATGAATGTTCAGATGAATCTTACAGAGCTCTTCTGGTGTTTTTGATTACCGGCAGAAATCGAATCAGAGCTTCATCAGATCTTCATCAGATCTTCTGTATTTCAAACATGTCTTAAGTCTCTTCTGACATCAGCAGCACGAACACCAGAGCAGACCACTGAACAAAAGAGAAACTGTGTGCTAAAAGATACGTCTGGATTTCTCTTATCAGTGAATCATCTTTCAGTTCATTCAAACAGTGGAAGAGATTGATTCTTTTCTCTGATGATTCTGCATTTGCAATTTTCATTTGAATGTAATCTGCAGTGACTGTGATGTCTTCTGCTGTGATCTTCAGTGTGGGCAGAAGTTCCTTCAGGTCATTCTGACTGGACTCCAGCGAGAGACCCATGAGGAACCGGAGGAGAAGATCCAGTTGTCCATTCTTACTCTGAAGAGCACTGTCGACTGCACTCATATGAAGCTCAAACAGTGAATGTTTCATGAAGTTCCATTTCAGTATGTCTTCCAGGGTGAGAAGGAATGTGTTTGAATGTTTTGGATAAAACATCTATTTTATTTCATTTATATTAATATTCGTTTAAATTAATATTTTATTGTAAAACACTTGTATTAACTGAACAATTTGTTGAATTTGATTTTATATTCATTTTATTAAATAAACAATTTGTTGAATGGTAACAAACTTTGTTTGGTAACAAACTTTGTTTGGTAACAAACTTTTCTGTAACTTTGTTTCATTTAAGTTTAGCCAAGTAACGGTTCTCCGTTACTAATACTTTTAAAAATAATACTTTTAAACTAAACATACTTTTAACTTGCTAGCTAATGTCATTTACTTGTTATTTCTTTTGCTTGTTAACAGAATTAATCCGCAGGAACGTTTGTTTATGTTGTTGCTTTGAAACGGTTTGTATTTTTTGACTGAGACTTGGGTCAGTTGTCTCACGTGTGACTTTAATCCAGATCTGGGCACGATCAAACGCTTTACTGTGAAATGTAGCAGAAAACATAACAGACACTTAAACTTTAGCATGAGATGGAACTCTTTGTTTTAACTTCTTTGTGTTTGTTCTCAAGCTCTTCAGCCAGCTGGTTCTGGTCCATCATCCTCAGGATGTCCAGCGTGTTCTTCACAGCTTCTTCTGGTGTATAATGCCACACCATCTTACGAACTGTAAGCAAGACATCTGCATTCTTCAGTTTTGTAGCTGAAATACCATTATTGGTCAGGTGCCACTGAAATTCTTTTAGATCATCTTTTAGCAGCTCATTCAGTGAGTTCACGAGGAGCTCGGAAACAGACACCATCATGCAGCACTGACTCACTTCTGAAGGATGAGAAGAAAAACATTTTAGATACCTGGAGCTTAAATGATGTTTATATTCTGAAATGCACAAGAACTATAAGGTTTTAGTCAAATCTGGCAGTAGTTCAAATGTGAACCCTGGCCTGAAGTCTAAAGTTTCCTGTTTAAAAAAACATTTTGCAGCAAACTGATGAACACAAACAGTAGTAACATCTCAACTAGTATTTAAGACTGAACTGTAAAGCAGCTGCAAGAAACGTATTTGTTAACATTTTTCCAGTAAATCTCTGAAAACTGAAAGCTCACGACAAATACACGTGTCACACACTGACAAAACACAAGAGCAAAGTTGACACTTAATGATAATATTCATTTAAATGAACAGAACTGTATCTTTGATTTATCACTGCAGAAAGATTTACTTTATTTAAGTCATTTTATGATCTTATTTTATGACTTAAATAATGATGATACCTTGTGAAATATTTGTGAAAGAGAAGATCTAAGATGGGAATGTACAGGTGTGTTTGTCTTTAGACCAGAAAACAAAAGAAACAGGTTTTATATGTTTCACAGTCATTAGAAAAGATCATCACAGAGAAAAATAGATGGCTGTCCTTAAAATAAAGTGACCTTACTGTAAATCCTAGGTTTTCTGACTAATATCGGGAATTTGTTATTTGAATAAAGCAGATTCCAAATTGCTTTGAGTGATGCTAACTTAAAACAAAACAAGTAGACTGTAAAAAATAATATTAATAAAAATAATAAATGTGGATTATCACTGCAAAAAGATTTTAAAAGATGAACACATTTACATTTACAGTATGTAAATGCCAAAGCGGTCTAATGTAAATACAAAATAAAGCATGAGTAGCTTTTTTATGTGAACAACAAGTGACCAAGGATTGAACATGTTTAATAAAAAATATATGCTTTTGTTCAAAGACTCTGTTCCTGTATTTTTCGTGTAATATTAGGACCAAAAAGTAAAGTAATAGAACAACAGAACAATATTTGTTGCCTATAAAGGTCTGACTTATACATTGCAGTATACTACACATTTGTTTTAGAGTATGTGCAATCCCTGGGATCGAACCCATGACCTTGGCGTTGCTAACGCCATACTCTGACCACTGATCTAGGATAGCTAACATAAAAGCCCTTCTCTATTTTTCTCAGTTATTGAATTATCACCACAGAAAGATAAACACAGAACAACAACACATTCATATTATTCAAGTCATGATCTTATTATAACTTACCCTGAATCTCTTCAGCACCTTTGTTGAAGGGAAGATCTAAAACATTTTTGAATCTTTTGAGAATGTGGTTGAGTTTTTCTACTGAACAGGGAATGACTGAAACTAGTTCAACAGCATTCATGTTCCGCATTTACCCGAAGAAGCATAAACTGTCAGCTTTTCAAAAGGGTTACATACAGTAATACAAATTTGCTGTAGTTATGCAGCAGTTTGCCAGTAAGTTACTGTAGATTTATATTGATCTAATTTATTGGCAACAGTTTGTTCAAAGATAAATGAACATTAAACATTAATAAGTCTTTACAGAAAAATATACTATAAAATAACAGCCTCATGCAAAGCATTCTGGGAACTAAAAATCCTTATCAACCTTTTTCTGTTTTTCTTTCTCAGATTTTTGCTTCCCAGAATGCTTTGCATGAGGCTGTTATTTTTTCTGTAAAAATAAAGACTTGTTAATGTTTAATGTTCATTTATCTTTGAACAAACTGTTTCCAATAAATTCGATAAATCTACAGTAAGCTACTGGCAAACTGCTGCAGTAATACTGTCATTTCTACAGAATTTTTTAACAGTGTATTTAGTAATTATTTGTCATTTTGTAATTATAAATCATCATGTTTATTATAAATCAATTATAAATCATGGTTCATGTAAGTAATGCAGCTTGTCCTATTGAAGGCACACTGCCGGACTCCATCGCAAAACTTCTGACACTGTGCCGTAACAGGTGGGCAGTAAATGGTTAACTCGAGTGTTTGGAGAGACGCTATCCGTATCCAAGGACGATTCAACTCCCGCTACACCCTGACAACATTAAAAATCACAGAAACGTTTCAATACAACACTGCACAGCAATGCAGTTTCGTCGTTGATTTACGTTTAAACTAAGCTTTACATTTAAGTTTGTTTTTAAACCGATTGGAAGAAAATGTTACTTTAACTTATTGTCAGCAACAATATGTTAGCTGGCAAAGTAACTCTTCTGAAAGTCTGATTTAAAAAAATAACAATACCATGTCTGGAATAGAGCATGCATCCAACCAAAGCATCAAGCCTTTTAAATCAAGCGAAGAATATCTCTATGCCATGAAAGAAGACCTGACAGAATGGCTGGGAGATTTATACAACGTTGACATTCACGTCAGTAATGTTTTAGATGTGTTGGAGACGGGTGCGCTGCTTTGTGCGCACGCTAATAACGTGACGCGCGTGGCGGATGAGTTTCAGAAGACGGTCGGACACACAGAGATGCAGCTGCCCGCTTCTGGAGTCACTTTTGTCAGCTCTGCCCATCCAACAACATTCCTGGCCAGGGACAATGTGACCAATTTCATCAACTGGTGTCGAAAAGAGATGGGCGTTCCAGGTATTTTTCAAAATGTAGCTATTTTATGCATGTCAAATACATAATTATCACTACTGGTCTATAATAAAAAAACATTTAATAGAAAATTGAAATTCTTACTTATAGCCTACCACTAGATGGTGCCATGAGTTCAAAATACTACTTGGAGTTTGTTGTTTCTTAATCTGTTATCACTTTCCATCCCACCAACAGACGTCCTGATGTTTGAGACAGATGACCTTGTCCTGCGTAAGAACGAGAAGAATTTTGTGCTGTGTCTTCTGGAGGTGGCCAGACGGGCCTCTCGTTTTGGCATGGCTTCCCCAGTCCTTATTCAGCTGGAGCAGGAGATAGAGGAGGAGATTCGTGAGGAGATGGAGGAGACCGTCCAGCCAAAACCTCAGAGGCGCTTGATAAATAGCCAGAACCTGGACGAAATGGTGCAAATTAAAAACAAACCTCCAAAGATGATGCTACTTGTGTCTTATTGTGTTGAGAGGGGACGATTTAATGTGATAGTTCACTCAAAAATAAAAAAATTCCTTCATCGTTTACTCACCCTCATGGTGTTGCAAACATATATGACTTTCTTTTGCAGAACACAAACGAAGATATTTTGAAGAATGTCGGTAACCAAATTACAATGGCCCCCATTGACTTCCATTGTATGCATACAAAATGACATATCTTCAGATATTTTTTTGTGATTCACAGAAGACAAAGGTGGAATGAAATGACAATTGTAAAATATTTTGGTGAACTATCCCTTTAAGCATTACTGTAATGCAAATGATATATTTTCATTATAACATATTTATACGTAGTATTATACATTTTAGAATTTTATTTATACTGATTTTGAATTTTAAAACATTGTGTCCAAGCTTAAGGTTACTGTTTTTGCCATTATGAAATTAGATTTTTATAAGAATCAGTTTTTTTATTATTATATTACATAATTAATAATATTGCAAAGCAAAAAGTGCTAAAAATGAATGGCAATATGATTTTAGTTTCTTTAGATATAATTTTTTTTCTTTGTTCTTTGAAGGATTTGTTTTGTGGGTCTTTGTCTAACAATATTTTTTGAGTGACCTGTTACAGCTGAATACTAAAGATAATATTGTAAACATATGGGTCATTTAAATAACATTTCTGTGCCCGCAGGTTCAGTTCCTGATAAGCCGATGCACCTGCCCTTCCCAGTTCCCCATGGTGAAGGTATCAGAGGGCAAATACAGAGTTGGAGACTCCAACACTCTCATATTTGTGCGGGTATATAACACATTAGTCGTTCTCTCTTTCTGTCAGTTTCTCATTTTTCTTAGTGCAACTATTATTTTTGGGTGTGTACTGTATGTTGCGGAATGTATTGATCTATCGTGTTTATTGAAATATGTCTTTTACTGTCTCAGATGCTTTATCAAACACAATCTGTTTTGTGGCTATGGTTCTTTGATCAAACTGGTTTACGAACAGACTGGATCGGCATAAATCTTATTTTAAGATGTGTGTGTATTGTAGATCTTGAGGAATCATGTTATGGTGCGAGTAGGTGGAGGATGGGACACCCTGGAGCACTATCTTGACAAACATGATCCCTGTCGCTGCACTTCTCTCAGTACGTACATAGGACATTGACTATTTCCCCTAAGATGATATGAACCGTGACCTCTTTATTTCTTTCTCGCACATACATACACATGCCAGTCCATAAATTGATGCAACGTCCAGTTACTCCGGTCCATGAGATTAAAGAGAGGTTAACTGCACCCCAGTCTGATGCCCAGTGTGGTTCTCAGACCACTCTTCTGCTGAGCCGATCTCATTCTCCTCTTCAGCCGGTTGTGTGGTCCGCTTCATCGCCCTGTAGATCCCAAAGAGCAGGACCCTCACCACTGCGCTCATCCCATTCCCCCGACCCTGAACATCAGTCCAGCCGCCGGAGAAACAGCCCCTCTCCTAACAAGTGAGTGTTCTGTAAAAACTTCTATGACAGTGATAGTCATGACAATAATGTCATATCAAAATGTTTATTCAACTGCACACATTCATGTTTTTGGTGTCTTAAATAAACAATTTCTGACGTGTATATGTCAATACCCTGTGTTGAAATCCGACTTGTCTAATTTTTATCATCCTGCTGGAATAGTAAAGCTCAGGATGCTAGAAATCCATCTAAACCCTAAGGTTTTGAGATTTCTTATGTAAGGGAAACCTGACAATGCTCAGCAACACCCAACATAAACAAGGCTTAAATGTCCTATTGTGTGTGCATTTGTGCGTGTGTGCATTTGTGCGTGTGTGCATGAGTAAGAAAGACACAAAGGTTTTAAAGAAAGGTGTCATGTTATGCAAGCACAGTGACTTCTTAGACATAAAAAGCATACTCTTTTTAAATTAAGAGCATTTGTTTGCACATAGAAAATAACAAATGTGACCCTGGACAATAGCAATAGTCTTGAGTAGCACGGGTATATATGTAGCAATACATGGTATGGGTCAAACTTATACATCTTTTATGCCAAAAATCAGTAGGATATTATTTAAAGATCATGTTCCATGAAGATATTTTGTAAATTTCCTACCGTAAATATATCAAAACTTTATTTTTGTGAGTGGATGCAGCAAAATCGTGAACACAAATGTCCTACAAACTTCACTCAGTCACTGTTGCCCGCTCTTTGGGAATTACTCAAGTTTGGTATCAATGTAAAACTTTCGGGTTCATCTATTCTCCATAACATCATTACAGCGGTAAGCCAGTAGAGAGCTATTTTCAAATAGTTATATCTTGGCCAAATATTGTAACACACCATACATCAATGGAAAGCTTATACAGTACGTGCTTAATTATTGGGTATGTTGATTTTCTGATCATATTTTTTTCCATGGCACATTTTACCAATTCCTAACCACATCAATCTTAATAATTACTATTAATTGTGTATAATAACTTATAAGTCACACCTCAATGTTGCAATTTCTAGCATTGCATTAGTATTGTTTTCTTATATTGGGCATTAATATGTTTTGACTTTCCGGTGTATATTAAATATCGTTTTGACTCATAAAAGAATAATTCTGCACACCTAAATATGAAGCATTTTTTACTTCAAGCCTTTGCTAACTATTATACATCACTTATAAGTTATTCTTGTAACAGCTCCCGCCTCTACGCCAGCCACGCCCTCCACGCCGACATCCACGCCCCGATTCACCCGTTCACTCTCACCAGAATTCTAATGGACTCCACTTCCCAGCATGCACCTCACGTCACCCGCCATCTTGATTGCCTTTCACCTGTTGCTCGTTTGTTTTGCACCTGTTCTGTGTTTGCACGTGTATATAAGTTGTCTTTTGAGGTCTAGTTTTAGTCTGTTACGTTTTGTATACGCACATAATTGTGCTTTTGAGAGATACCTGTTTTGCTATACTTACCGAACTACCTGTTAGATATACTTACCTGTAAACCTACCCGTTTGAACTACCTGTTTGGAATATACTTACATGAGGAAATTACCTGTTTGGAGATACCTTGTTTCTGCACATGTTTTCTGTTGTGCCTGTGTTATCGTGTTTACATTAAATACTCACTAACAACATCACCTTGTGGTGTGCTCACCTGCCAGAACACCAGTACCATTACAATTCTATACACAATTAATAGTAATTATTAGATTGGTGTGGTTAGGAATTGGTCAAGTGTACCTGGAAAAAAATATGATCAGAATATCAACATAACTAATAATTATGCACGCACTGTATATTCAGATGACGTTGACTCTTATTTTTATTTAGCTGGTAGCTTACACCTTTGGTTAAAAAGGGAAAGTTGTCAAAGTTGCCTGTGTGGCAGGCCAAAATGAAAACTGCAGATCCCCATTTTGTGGAAAAATCTGCTGATTGGATATGTATTCATGTTTATGCTTTATGCTTCTATGTAGTTTTTCTATAGACATGTGTTTGAGTAAAATTATCATTTTGTTTTATTCTGTGAACCTTTCTCTCAAATTCAAAAAACAAAACAAAACAAACAAAAAATTGGCAGAAATTTTCAAACTGGACAAAATAACAAAAAAGATGCAATGTTTGAAGATCATGAAAGTCCATATTCAAGTTTAGGCAAGACAATACTAATGTTTTAACATGTATTTTAGCATCAGTTCAAAAATTAATATATGATTGAATACGTTTTTTTTCACATCTTTCATGCGTCATTTGTCTTTTACATTGCCGTTGGGTGAATTGTCGTTTCTGAAGTTTGTATCTGTTGAAATTCAACAGACATTGGACTGGAATACATGCAGAAGTGCTGAAATAAGGGAACACTGGAGTGCTCTCTTAATGTTTTCTGCAGCTGTAGATCAGTCAAATTAGTGAATTAAACACTAAGACATTTCTTAAAATATCTTCTTTTGTGTTTCACAGGAAAAAGGTCATATACAGGTTTTGAACAAAATTTTCATTTCAAACCAGCATTTCTAGATGTTTTGTGGTCATTCCAGCCCAGTGTCTGTTGAATTTCAACAAAATCAAACCTCAGGAGTGACATCCAACAGCAATGTGAAAGACTGACAGCATAAGACACATGAAAACTATGATAAAAAAGGTTATCAGATAAACAATAATTGTAGAACTTTTTCTAAATATTATTGTTGTATTGCTTAAAAGTGAATATGGAACTTGTTTTATTTGCAGTATTTGGGATCTGAAAAAGCATCTTTTCTGTTACCTGTTTCTCCAGGTCTCATTTTCTGCAAATAAATGCAAATAGAACCAATATTTTTATTTGAAATTTGATAAAAACGATAATTTTACCTGAACACCTACCTATAAATAGTAAATTCAGAAAAACTGAAATGATTTTAAGCATCAAGCATTCCATTTCTGCAGATGTAGATTCATAGAGCTTATGAATGGTTTGTTTTTATATACATTATCCACAACGTGCCAATTTATCTAATCATCTGAAAAACATGCACTTGTGTTTAAAACAGATGAATAATGACCAAGATCTGTGTCTATAAATGCATGATGCTATTAGCAGCTGTTAAATATTGACATGGCTCTGTGTTGGTGTTTTTTCAGATTAAGGGAGAGACCAAGTACTCCATCTCATTTGCACACTTGTACTGACAGCAAAGTCATCTGGATAACAGACTCCTCCAGTAGGAAAGGTAGAGAGGCAACACGGTCGTCTCCAACACCCCGGCTTACTAGTAGTCTTCCACGGGCTTCCCCTTGTCCTACCACACCACAGCCTGAGATACAACGTCCCCAAACTCCGCTGGTACTTCAGAGGAACCACAATCAGATCCAACCCCAACAAGGCCCGGAGAAGAACCTGGGACAAACCTGGACCAAATCACACTTTGTCTCCAAACTGAGACAAAATTCTTCAACTGGACGAGAGACACAGGACAAAACACAACTAATATCAAATGGGAAAGAAAGTGCAGTACAAAGCTGGCTTCCAAAACCTCCAAACATCACCATTCAAGAGCCTGGGGACAATGGAGGTCCTCAAAGAAGTCCAGGATTCCTTCACACATTTTCTCCCAGAGGGTTAACAGTCATATCAGATGGACAACATACGAGACCTAGAACACCAACTAAGAAAACCACAGGAGATGGTTTGGCACAAACCCCAGATACAATGAAACGTTTTCTCAATGCAAATGAGAAAACCGAACTTGAGAAAAGAGGAAACGGATCAGTCAAGGTACAGAGTCGGACCCTTCATGTGCCGAACATGGTGCCACCCTCTCACATTAACATCTTAAGTAATTCTTATGAAAGAAAATCCAAAACAGATTCAGGGGGTGAGGAGAAAAAGAGAGAAAGAGATGTCGTCTACACTCCGTCTCCGCTCAGCCCTGCTCAGGAAGCCATTCTCTACAAGAGCCTAGAGGAGGAAATCTTGTCCAATCTGCAACAGTTAAGCATCGACTCAGAAAACAGCAGCTCGGATGAGAACCCTGGTGAGACTCCTCAGAGATCTGGAGAGGTCTCATCAGACCACTATAAAGTTTCTTCCTCCAAGAAGTCTGAAAATCATAAACACGATCTCAATTCATCTGGCAAACCCAACACTGGTTGTGAGGCTAGTTTTGATGCGGTCATTGCGGAACTCTCTAGTGCACAACGAAAAATGGAGAAGGTGTCTATAGAAAAGTGGGTAACTACCCTTCCCGCTGGTCTCACTGGTGAAGTAAAGGGCGACCGTGCTGGTTCATCTCACCTTAAGGTCTCCAAACCTTCAATGACCAGTTCCTGGTCCTCCTTGGGGTCCAGTATGGATTCAAAGGAGACTGGTGAACTTGTGAAGGTGTCAGTGGACGGACAGAATGCGGAGAGAAAAACGACTCATGGTAAAGTATCAACTGAATATCCAAAAAGGCAAAGGAGTTCTTCGTTGAAGCAACGAAGATCCTTGAAGAAGCCAGAGAGAGTGCCGTCCATCTACAAGCTGAAACTAAGACCGTGTGTGCAACCCAGACGTGACCACAGATCTGATCAGAAACCCTCAAAGATTCCAAAACCTGTTTTCTACAACAAAAAAATTTGCTGCAAAGATGACGCATCTCACAGACAGATAGAAAACAATTTCCCAAATGAGACTTTCAGCTCAGAGAACTCGCACGGTAACACTTGGGCTAAACCCAAATCTCATGCTCAAATACAGAGTGCAAAAAAGTGCCAAAGGACAAACCAGGAGTCGCATGCAAATCACGATCTGGAATCATGGGTGTAACTGCCAGACAGATTCACACTTATAGTCATTTTTGGCGCATACAAAAATGCCGACTGCCAGTTTTGTCAAGCCATATATAGTCAGGGACTACTTGCTTTCTTTGAACTGTTACATACATTCTTATTTTCTTAGCCCGAAAAAGTCTTTTCAATATAAATGAGATATTAGCTGGTTTTCTTTACACATTTTTAATGTACAGCACATTTGTTTTAGACAATGTAAGGATTTTTCTATAGATCTGTCCAATGAACAATTCAGAATGTTTACTATATGCACTATATGCCAAGATGTTTACCCAGAGGAAAATGTTATTGCTCAGAGGTCGCTCTTTCATCACTCAGGAGATTTGAGTTCTCAGATGTTTCATTTCAGTATCAAGATGTTTAGGAAAAATGAAAACAAACATATGAGATAATTCTTCAAATACGGTTTCAGTGGCAACAGCATAACTAAACGTTATGTGGCCCAAAGTTAACGTCCGGTAGACCTCTGCTTCTAAAATAACTGTTGAGTAGGTTTATTGAATACAATTAATACACCAAACAATATTAATAGAAATTAATATTAATAGAAATCACAATTGTAATATTATAACCAAACACAGAACCGGAAGTTAACTTTGGAACAGGCGCGTGTGTCCCATGAAACCGTCTATACATTAAGAGAGAGGTGTAACATGAATGTAAGATGGTATAGATGAAATGAGATGGATTTGAGTAAATTTAGTTAATTTGACATATTCAATAATATTGACAAACTTCAAATCTGAGCTCAGTTTGTGACACTGTTGAGATCTCTTCTGAAACTTTAGAAATATCAGAAACGCAGGAGATAAAAGGGACAGTTCACCCCAAAATGAAAATTCTGTCATCATTTATTCACCCTCATGTCATTTTAAACCTGCATGACTTTCTTTCTACAAACGAAGATATTTTGAAGAATGTTGGTAACAGATAACTGTTGGTCTCCAATTGACTTCTATTGCATGGACATAAAACCAATGCAAGTCAATGGGGACCAGTGGTTTAAAAGAAATATCTTCTTTTGTGTTCTGCAGAAGAAAGAAAGTCATGCAGGTTTAAAATGACATGAGGGTGAATAAATGATGACAGAATTTTCAATTTGGGGTGAATTATTCCTTTAAGCTAAAGTTTCCATTTGCTCTTCATTTGATGTCTATAGGAGAAATATTAAAGAGATATTAAAGAGATTTTCTTTCTTATGGGTTCATAAAGTTTCAGAACTCATCACTCTCTGTACAAAAGTTTGTATCTTCTGAGCATAAAATTGTGTTTTGACTTTGACATCTACAGTAGGGGTTTGCAAAGAAGGTTGTTTGAATTGTTATTTGTGTTTCTAAACAATGTCACAGACTCAAAGCAACCGGGGCCTGCAGACACGTGCTGAATTATGTGTTCTTCTCATACAACTAGGTGTTTCATAGCTGTGGGCTATAATGACAGAAACAGGACAAAAATAATAAGCTGACATCTGAGCTGCGTGGGTGTTTGCTACATCAAAATTCATATCCACACATGGGTTTGCACACAATGGCATTCAGTTTACAAAAGAATGAGTTTTTTGCTGGAAATTTGTACCTACGTTCTGACTTGCTGACAGACTTTGCTGTTCATTCATGCAACATACGTCAGCTCCACCGAGCATCTCTCCCTGTCACTTCTTCCCAGGAGTTTCTAAGTCACCTTGGACTTCAGTGTGTTTGGCTGTGGGTTTTATATATAACTAGCATAAGTCTGGTGCTATTTATAACTTGGTCAGAACTGCAGTCTGTCAGTACAGCAGCTCGGCTCTCTTATTCACCGGCCCTTTCATCCCCTCACTCCTCATCTGAATATTCCTAGACTCATGTCAGAAGAGGGGAGCGCTTTGAAGATATTTTCTAAGGATTGTGAGAGCAATGCTACTGTGACGGCCTCAATTTTGTGGACTTGGATCAAAGGATGCAAAATGGCTTTGTACTGATTCAGAAAATGAATCCCAGACAATGATTTAGAATGACAGTCATAAATATAAGAACACAGCCTCTACTTATCTTTAACGAAATATGCTGATGCTCCTTTTTTACGGTTTTCTATACATTTTTCTTAACACATCAAGAAATATCCATTGATATTTTTTTTATGCATGTGTTTCTCATTTTATTGCTATTTAGCAAATATTTTGATGATGTAAGGAAGTAAAAGCAGGGTTTGGCATTATTATCTCTCTATATAAACTGTACATTATTGTTTAAAAGTGAAATGTTTCTCTTGACCTTGCAAACTTTTGATCTGAAGGTGTATGCTTAAATGTCTAAAATTGGGTTGTAGAAGAAAATATAATTATGCAAACATATTAGTATCTTTTATCACAAAATTTACATTTTATTGGTAATACTTTACAATAAGTTTTGTTAAAGGAATAGTTCACCCAAAAATAAAAATTCTGTCATAATTTACTCACCCAGAAGTTGTTCCAAACCTATATAGTATATACATTTTTTTGTTCTGAAAGATATTTGGAAGAATGCTTGTGTATATTCTTTTGTGTTCATATATATATATATATATATAGCTTTGGAACAACTTCCGAGTGAAATGATGACGACAGAATTTTTATTTTGTGAACTGCCCCTTTAACATTATAGTAAATGCATTAGCTAACATGAACTCAACGAGCAAAATCGTTTTTAAGCATTTATTAATCTTTGTTAATGTTTGTTGTTCACAGATACAACTTTTCATTTATAATCTACATTTACATTTATACATTTGGCAGACGCTTTTATCCAAAGTGGCTTACATTGCATGATACTATTTTGTAATCTTTTTAAAATGTATGAGCAAATGCTGAAATGTACAAGTATTGTGTAGTTCATGTTAGCTAATACATTAACTAATGTTAACAAATACAACCTTACTGTAAAGTGTTTTTAAAAATGATAACTTGGACTGAATAATCAAAGTCAGAATAGAAAAAGCATCTCAGGGTCAGACCTCAGGAATCTGGCTGATAAAATATGAAGAGAACACATTTGACTAATTCTGGGCAATTCTATTTTTTTGGTCACTGCATTCCGTTACATTGTGTTTTCCTTTAGTTTTAATGAGTTTACTTTTATCCTAAATTGTGGAAAAAGTGACCCTAACTAACTTTTAAAGGGTAGTGTAATTTTCACTATATGTTTTAGTTGACAAATTATTAATAACAATTAAGAAAAAATCAATTTCTTAACAATGATTTAAAAGTTTTGTAGGATTTGAATGTTGACAATTGAACACAAATCACCTTTTCAAGGCTAAAAATCTGTGGCTGTTTCATAAAATGACCCTTGTGATGATGATTGGAAAACTTTAGCTCAGTCTCACTACATTGTGTTTTGCCTTATTGATTTATATTGTTCCAGCAATAAATCACCTCTTTATTATAGATTAAGTGTAGTAGGACATGCTGATGTGGCTATTGATCTCACCAAACATTAAACAAATGAGGATTTGTTTTCAGCGTCTATCCATTTATACCATTCTCTTTAGACATGCGCTTAACATTTCTTCAAATGGGGTTGTGCATCAGAACCTGATTTGTTATGTGTTGGGTAAAATCATTAAAATACATGTTTGTCTCGCACAAATATTGTCCTCTGCCTAAACCATGTGGGCTTTGCAATGTATGATGGTACTGTATGTTCAAAACACACTAAGAGATAATATTCTCCAATGAATGAATGTGACTACAATGTGAAACATTTCCATACCTTGTTGGCATAAATGAGATTTTTGGGATAAGACACAAGAAGTACCTTCATAACAATAATAAACTATGCACAGAACCTATTTTCTGGTTTGTGTTCTGTGGAGTATTGCAGAATAAGAGGTGCCAGTTTTGCTATCAGGTGCCGGAAGACCCTTTAGCATTGGCTCAGCGTAAGCATCGGTAAGTGCCCATTTGCCCATTTGTCCCGGCCCGAACATAAGCAATGACAGAACAACGCTTTTGTAACATTTTATTTTTCCGGTTTGGATTTCCAGGCTATGAGGCAGAGATGTTGCGTTCTTCCAGGCTAAATGCGGCGACATCAGTTTAAAGGTTCGGGTAATGAGCAACAGGGACTGTTTTCCTGTTTTCAACCGCGTCTGTCTTTGTAATATTAAAATTCCAAATGTAACATCCTTGGCAAGTGTTACTTTAGCCCTCCATATGGGAAACCATGAAGCATCAATAACCTGAAAAATCCCAGAAACCTTTTTAGAATATCCATAACAGAAGAGACTGTGAATGTCACATCAGGACACAGCGTTGTCTCCTGAGCGCTCGCTGGAAACGGATGGTGGCGTGGACGTGTTTGCACCGGGCGCATCCCACACAGTGGAGAGCCTCTCCGAACAGCAGAAGAATATGCCAGTTGAACTTTGCAGAGCACTCCACATATCCGCACTTCCAGCTCTTTCGGACTAAATCCGATACGCTGTGCCGGGGGATGACGCGACCTCGCTGCAGATCACGCTTGTTGCCGACAATCAGAATAGGAGTGTCGCCGGAGCCCATGACCCTGTGAAATAATAAACAAACAAACTGTAAATTAATGTCATAACCACCGTAGACACTGGCTGGGGCATGCCCCTCCAAATATTCAGATGAGTGGTCTATCAATGTAGATTTACAATAATTATATAATGTAAAGCAATACTACAATTTAATACTTGAAAGCTGGAAAACGACTTGGTGCTACTTCATGAGTCTTGAACATACAGTTTTGGAAAAATGTAAAATAGAAAACCTTTCAATATGATTCATACAAAAGTAGTATATTTGTAAAATAATAAGTGTTTGGTGGAGCCACCTGGCTGTAAAAGTTTAACACATTTCAATAATAAATTAAATGTAATTGTTTAATTTCAGTGCATTATGTTTAATTGTATGCTAAATATAATAATTTTATTGTATATAATTGTGTTGAAATATGTAATGATACTAATTCTGATTATGATCATTTACTGTTACCAGGGTTGCCAGATCTGCATAACAAAACCTACCCTAAGGCCCCTGCCAAATACATTAGCAAAACCCAAATCTTTAACCCGTGGAATATTAACAACCCGCAGCAACACTTTAATAATCTAATTTCACAGGAACACTGAGGACATAGCAACCCTGACTGCAACACAAAACGTTCATTATGAAAATGCTGGTATTTTACCGGGCCCTTGTTAAACATGTAACATGTGTTTACTATAGTATTTACTATGAATTATGCATAATTATATATGACTAACCCTAAACCACACCCTAACCCTATAGTAAGTACATGTACTTCATTATTATTACTCAATACTTAAATATATAATTACACTGTAACAAGGGCCCTGTAAAATAAAGTGCAACCAACATGTTAAATATTAATAATAATACCTTGCATCTAATATTTTAAATATCTGTATAAATTAATAATAATTTATTTTATTTTATTTAAATCCTATATTTATATCACAGCTATTCCTAACCACCACACAAAATTAGGCAGTACAATTCAATTCATTTGACATTTGACGTCATGCTAATTTCAGTATTGAGAGCATTATATTGTCTGCAGGCGACTTTAGAACAGCCCTGTAGTGACAGTCATCAGGAATAGCTGGGCTCTGTTATCAGCCTCTACTGTTTCCAACAGAGGCCTGAGATCCCTGAGTACATGTCTCTTCCCTTATCTGTGCCTGAGATGACCACTGTCTCTGACAGCTCTAAAAAAAGACAAATAGGTTTCCAATTGTTTCACATCACTGGGTCAGAAACAGGCTTTTCACAGAGCTGGACCGAGATGATATAAACTGTGAATCAAAGCTAAAACTGACCTTTTCTTTGGAATGTTCTTCTACGGTTTGCTAACATGGGTATTCAAAGAAAAAGCTCAGAGAATGTGTTTGATGTGTGTTTTTACCGATCAGAAGATGAAAACCCAATTACTCTCAAACCTCCATAGACCCTGTGCTGTCAGTCAGAGAGTGACTGTGGGTCTTGAATTGACAGGAGCCACCAGCACTGTCTATCAGTCATGTCCTGTCATGACTCCAGCTCCTAACTCCTCATATACGTACTTCAAATACTTACTCTCTTACTCTGTTTATTTCTCTTGTTTTGTAATATAATTATCTAAACCTTTTTTGTACAAGTAAAATTATTTTTTAATATTTTAAAACCTTTTTTTCCCCCATATTTTGACAATTTTGTGATGCACGATTTTTACTTGCACTGTAAAAAACTGATTCTGATGTTAGCAAACATCTTCTTCTTGCTTTAAGCATGAACTTGCTTTGTGAAGATTATTTTCTGCTTTCTGTCCAAAACTAGTATGTTAACATTCTTAAAACAAAATATATTCACATGTCTTGACCTCAGAGAAATTTAAAAGGAAGCTTAAAACAAGAAAAAGATGTTTGCCAATGAAATATGAAAAAACTATTCAAAAGGAACACATTTATTTTTTTTATCTCAATGGCAAACATATTTTTCTTAAGTATAGCTATAAAATGCATACAAGTATTTTGTGAAGCTTCTTGTTGTGAAGATTCTTTTCTGCTTCTCTCTTGGTTTAAACATTCTTAAAACCACTTGAAAGGTTAAAGCATTTGTCTTCAAAGAAATCTAAAAGAATTTTGTAAAGTTTATTATTAAAACTACAAAAAGATGTTTGTCTGCAATCGGCATTAGAAAAATACTTAAAAAAAACAAAAAGATTATTTTCTTATCGCACTGGCAAACATTTTTCTTGTTTTCATCACAACCTTCACAAAATTCTTTTAGATTTCTTTGAAGACCTGAATGCTCTTACATCTCATGTGAATATATTTAAAGAATGTTTAGATATTGGATTTGGAAAACAAGACAGAATAAGAATAATTTTTTGGCAGTGAACAAAAACAAAGTAGACAAAACAACAAATTAAAGAAACCTATTCATTTTCTTCATAGGAAAATTAATTTCTAGAAAAATATAGTTATTGTTATTATTATTATTTTATTGATTTATTTTCATTTCCGAGATGCATGCAGTGCAGTATTAATATCTGACTGGAAGGACGTTATCGCCGTTTTCGGGACAGAATTTTCTTTAGGACCTGATTTTGGACTTGAGTTTCAAGAATGTTGACAAAGCCACATACAAGACATTCAGCTGAGATCAGAACATGAGGTGCTATGGTCTTATTAGAGATGAATTAACCGTCGCTCTTGTGATTCCTCATCTATCCTGATCTTTTCTATCACAGACTGCCAGGAATCTCATTTCTATTGGTTATTATCAGACAAGATCAGTAAATCAACCCCTTACTCCTCTCATTGTGCAGAAGATGCTGTGCTGTAGTGTCAGTCCAAGGTGACTTAATTGTGTTCTGGCTGTATCAATAAAACATGAATTTTTGCCAGCGGAACTGTCTGCTTCACTCCACGGACACTGACGCAAGCAAAGCATGACAGCTGACGCCATTGATTATAATAAACACGCTCAGCACTCACACCCACACTGACCGTTTAAGCCAATCAGTGACTGAGCTGAGTTCATACTGATGGAGCGTCACTGTCACTGTGTCTATTACTCTGCCAAACAAAAGCATTTGAGCAATTTCAGCGTTATGGACAATTTCAGAGAATGTATTTACTACCAATATGTTGACTCATCTGTTCATATTTTTCTGAAACCCTGATGATAGATTCATCAGAGACATATCAGTCCATGCACGATTTTTCTTTTGAGTGAGGGTAAGAGACAGGGATCAGGACATGACCCAGGTCAGACTCGAACCTGGGTCCCCATGAGCTAACAGCTCATATATGTGTCTGGAGCACTGGCCGCTGAGCCAGAGCTCCAACATGCACAAGTCTTAATAGATCTTAATAAATCGTCTTAATAAAGAAGAAAAATCCATGCATTATGAATGTGACAAAAAGCATTTTTGAGAGCCAACATACTCTCATACAGGATTTCTGTGGAATGGCTCTTTATAGAACATAAAATAGTTACTATATTTAAGTTAAATAAAAAAATGTATGTGCACATTTATGAGGACTATTGACTATTATGGATGTGACAATTCACTTACCAAAACTAACAAAAAAAGCTTTTAAAACTTTAAGAGAGACTGCACATACCAAATTTTGACATCTAACCTTGCCAAAAACGTTTGCATTGAAGCGTCCATTTCCGCTTTCATGCTCTCTGTTTTTCTCCTAACCCATATACTGTAACTCACGCTACATCTTATCCTAAATATCTTAAATTAAGTTTATTTTTCTTAACCCATTGTCAAATTGTTTCTTATTTTTAGCAAAACCTTTTTAAAAACATGACAAAAAATCTAAAGCTAAGATGCCAATGTTTTCGTGAGCGTTTTTGTGTTGAAAGTTTCTTCACGTCCTGATAGCTATCAATAATTAAAGTGGTCGAAATGAAATATAACTTCTGAGAAAGTCTCTGAACCATGAAATGTTCATCCAAAGACACTTGAATGCAATGATACTGTAGGATGTCCCACCTGCCTGTGAACATGTCTGTATTTACATAACTGTGTGTAAACATATTTTTGGTAAAAAGTCTCTTTTCCTTTCTGACTTATTCAGAGATAGATTATTACTATCTAAACACCAGCTTATTGACTTCAGCAAAGCATAAGTGTTAACATAATTCACATTATATGCACCTAACCAACAGTGTTGACGTGTGCACAACTCCAACTGTAAATTATATTTAAAAAAATATCAAGCTAACACAAGCTTTTGTAAAGCCAAATACAGCTGCTGCAATTATGTATTATCGTCAACATCAAATCTGGTCGATCACAAAGCAAAGTCTTGCCTAAATCACTTAAATTGGCCATTTGATGTTGACATTATATGCCAATCGCGATCACTGGAGAGGAAAATGAAGGCATTACTCTTGATTTTAGGTCTTGTGCTGGCAGCTCGTGATTACAAAAGAGTTTCCTTTTCTTTTTGTAATTACAGCGACCATCACACCAGACAGGCATATCAAAGATGAAAGGCAAAAAACAAATATAAGGCAAATGAGGGAAAAAGGAAGAAAAAAGCAGACGAGAGGGAGTGAACTGAGGAAAAGGATTCATTCTTTTCGCGTACCTGGTCTCCAAGATCTGCTGCCGCATGGTTTTGACATACTCGAAGCTGTCGAAACAGCAGATGTCATAAACCAGGATGTAGACGTGAGCGCTTCGAATGCCTCGACAGCAAACGTCTGACCATTCCTGTGCAGGGAGAGAACACAACAAGCTGTGTTTAAGAAACTTAAAGTTATATTCAAAATTTGGAAAAATTGGTGCCAAATCTAAAAAACTTTATTATAATAACAACAGTGATTTCATGAGACACATGTTAGTCCTGGTAAAATAATTCATTTGATCATTCACCATTCAGATTTTAACAAATATAGCTGGAGGAGACAGCCGAGTTTGACAGGTTTATGCGGACACAAGATCTGCTGAGCTTGTACAATATTTTTCATTGTTGTGTATATCAGCCATGAGAAGACAGCTTGAGGGCACTCAGACTTTCTCCAACCACTTTCTTCTAGAATTTCTTCTATTTATAATCAGAAGATGCTTTTTTTGATATAATATCTGTTACTCTGTTGCTATAATGATCAGGATTTCTGGGAAAGAGCTAGTTTTTAAATCGAAAAAGAAAAGGAGCGTCTGAGGAGCTTGACCATTGATGATTCAAGCTGACTGAGACAGGAAATACCAGTCGAGAATAATATGTGTGAAGTTACATAAAAGTAAAGTTGTGAAAGAAATAGCACTGAATCTGTGTGACACCTCTGAGAAAGAAATGTGAGCTGAAACAAACAGCCTTAGAGGATTTTTGGCTCTCAAAATGCCAATGGTAAAGCTCTTGTTTTGAATTAGAAAGACATTGTTACACTAATGAAAGCCAAAACAATTCATATATAATAATCATATTATTATGTGTACTGAAAAAGTATGAGATTGCAAATCATAATGTAGCTTCCTCTTTTAGGAAATTGTAGAAATATGCAGAGACCACATATTGAGAAAAATGCTTATTGCAGTCAGTTGGAAAAGGTACAAGAAGCGCATTTTATATACGTTATTAAAACTGATAATATAAGTAAAAATGAACAAAACTGTTCTGGAATGCACTTACTTTTGAAATGTCAACTCCATATAAGTAAATTCACTACTCTTCATTATACTAATGTGAACTGAATTATAAAAATGTTATCATTTAATGTCATTTAAAATAAAAGTAGATATAAGTAGTCATACAGGTTTAAAATGACAGGAAAGAATTTTCATTTTTGAAAATTCATCTTCCCCTTCAACTCGGAAGCAAATTTCTCTCAATTCAGAAGTATATGATTTTTCTGTGCACTTGGTCACCATGAGAGAAACCTGTTGAAGAACTTGTTTTCCTCGAGTGATAAACCTTGACTTGACACACAGTCACTGCTGTACATTATTACATTTTTGTACAACATTCTGGTATGTTGGTCACAGTACCTGCAGAGTGCTGACAGGGAAGCTTCTGATGGCCGGATAATCTGTGATCTGGAGGTCATGGACATGACCGTTGAGCACTGCGGCAGAAAGGTGCACCCTTCGCGTTTTACTGGACGCTGCCACCTCACTGTAGTCATAGTGAAGAAAGCGCTGTACAATCGCTGTCTTGCCCACCCCTTGGGCCCCCAGCACCGCGATCCGAAAAGGAGCCTGCGTTGCCCTGTTTCCAGCTCGTCCTCGGTGGGCCGCCCCACCCTCCCTGTTCTCGCAAACAGTTGGCCAGTGCATTCAGAGGGGCGTGCCGGCAGCACATAGTCCTGACTTGATCCCAGAGAGCCGTCGTGGCCACAGCACAGTCCCATTCATAGACCTCTAAAAGAAAGGAGAAAGAAACTATACTCCAGACTCTGGCTTTAACAATAAAGACATTAGAAGAGACCTGACATGTAATAAGTCTCTTAACACTTTGTACAAGTTTGACCAATTTCATACAAAAGCATGTAACCAAATGAATTAAATCCAAACATGTGTTTTCATTGGATTAATATAGAACTAATGTGAAACTATAAGAATAAACAATAGATTAAAATTGTTCCAGATTGCCACAATTTTAACATACCAGCATAAATTTGACAATATGTGTGTGTTGTTTTTTTTCTGTAGCTGGTTTTCCATCTTTTGTGTTGTTTATTATGGTCTATTAATCACATCATATACCACCACAATGTTCTATTAATACAAAGCACTTAAACTGGGTCGGGGTGGTATAAATGGAGCAAAGATATTTATAGAAATTGCCACACATAGGCAAACATTAATATAACATCATCACCTCTTTACGTGTGTGAGCTATTATCATAGAGCTGCAGGTGGAAGAACGTTTATTTAGTTTTAAAATGTGCATTCTCAGTCTTAATCCACTATGTAATATAGGACAGGATTATGGCACAATGCATGAATGTAGATGCAACTGGTATGGCACGTTAAACAGATACTCCCACCCGTTTTACATTATTCTATACGCCACACCTATACAGCCTACTAAATACATATCGACAACGTTTGTCATTCCCATAAAGCTTCTTGAAAACGAGAAGCGCTCGCGACCGTCGGTGCAATGTGTAATACAGGACTCAGTCACATACCTTAAATCCAGGTAAGAAGTTCCATTCTTGGTTTTGGGTGGGCTGCTGAACACCTGCACGATCTCTCTCCTCGATTTCTCACACTCTCTGAAGGAATTCGAGTGAAGAAGTAACCCGTCCTGGACGATAATCCTGTTCGTTCACGTCGGGAAGACCTAGCGCGCGCCACGGTGCGCGCATGTTCGTCTGGGGTTAACGGACAGATAGGCTACATCAACGCCTGCGCGTAAAAAATGAGTAGCCTTGTAGACCGCGCCGAGACGCATCACCGGGTCAGCATCGCAGGTTAATTGAATGTGATAAAGCCGAGACCTCCGCTCTGGAGCTCAGTGGAGTGGTTGTCAGTCAGCAGCAGCCTGCTCGTTTCCTCTCCGGTGCGTAAATACGCTGCGCGTCAGTCACACGAACGTAAACGAGAGTAAATACGAGCACGCGTTTAAACAGCATGTGGGCTGAAAAAACTAATCATTGACATCATGATGCTTGTGTGACATTAGACAACATCGAAATTAATGTAACCAATTCCAGCGGGAATAACATTCCAGTTTCTGGTCCCCTGTCATTACGATGATAACCGTTTCATTATTATTTTAAAATGTATACACTGTGACAATCGACTGCACGTACCGCTGCTGTCTCTTAGCAACCGTATTTTTCTTCTGTTGCTAAGTAACCACGTGGTTCTTACCTGTGCGCTTCGCTAATGCAATCTGTGGCTTATGTATCCAGGTGTGACTGGACCACAGCCTACTGGTTTAGAAAAGCGGGTTTGGGTTAATAATTAATCTGATTTACTCAACTAATTGCTTTCTTCATTGCCCTTTAAAAACACAGAAAGAAGTATATACCGCAAAGGAACCATTTCTAAAAAATAGCCATGGTTTTACTAGCCTACAGAAAAAAACTACACTATAGTTAAACCATAATAAGTACAAATTAACAATGATTTTGCAACCATAGTTTATAGAAATAATTCATCAAAAACATGCTTAATAAACGTATCTATTAACCCATAAATCTTAAGGTAACTGTAAGGAAAGGTAATTTCCTTAACATTTTTCAAACCATAAATCAATCATGGTTCATATTCATATTAACAAATAGTTTACTATATACTTTAGTTACTATGTAGTACATTGTAATGTATTATAGTAATTTGGCTCTTGGTTAATGTATACAACAGTCTGTATTTTTCATTACAGTGAATTATAATCCCAATGTGTTAAAATGTATACAACACAATGAGATGAAAACAATGTAAATTCCATTAATAACTGAAAATACAATATTAGAAAGAGTAATTGACAGTTATGATTTTTGAGTTATAATTGTGCAGCATTTTCTCATAAAGCTATCCATGTATTGATCTGTAATGGCTGTATGATTGACGTGTAGATATCTGTCTGTTATACAGATGTACAAACAATATCCACCTTTAGTTTAAGGACAGAATAATATCGAGTTATTTGTGTTGAAACAGAATTTTCAAGCAAGTTTTAAATTTTCTAGAAACAAACTTAAGCAAGTGTTCATTTGTAACAGAGATGTGTTGCTTGTGTAAAAATCTGAAAAACAAAACAAGCTTAAATATTTTTTCAGTGATGAGCTGCGTTATGTTTGACCCCTCTCTCCCTATAGGCTACTTAGGAGCTTTACAACAGTTTAACATAGTAGATAGGCTACTATATTTTTTTCTCACGTGAATAGTATAATTATAGTTCTTGGCTTTATTTGTCGTAACACCATAACAAAAGTAGCCTACGTGTGTTAGGTTCAAACATGAAAATAATTAAGACTGAATTGCGAATACATGGCACAGTGAATTTTTCACTATGTGAGCGTACATAAATAATAAGGAAGATACAGACTGTTCAGTATTCAGTACGAGCGCTGTTGCAGACCTGAGCGATGACGACCCTACGCATGCCTGCGTCACAGACGTCATACACGCGCATTAAAATCAGAACGAGACGAACGTTAATCGTGTCAAAGTACTACATAGTAAAACACAACGAGAATAAAGATTTAGTGTGCGTGTGCGTTAAGGAAGCATACTCAAATGTCAGAGTCCAACTTTATTTTAAATGACAAGAATCCATTGAGTAAACCTGGATAATGTTTTCCCAGTCTGTTTATTCCAGACTGTACAGATGATCACATCAACAACATACATATTAATTACTCAAACAAAATCCACATTTAAACATATAAGGGTTAAATGTATATAAGGGTTAATATTTCTGCTTCGTACACAATGAGGTTTCTACTGGTAGCCTACATGTTTATTGGACACTGCTTAACATGCAGCTTTACAGGCACATTAGCATCTATGGCAACAAAAAAAGTTCACATTTAGTCACCGCCATCCCCATAAAGGCTAATGTTTCAAATAAACCAAGCTGAAAATTGTAATTGGTGATTTTATTTATTGCAACCCCATATTAATGTTTTTAAGTAGTAACCAGCATTGAGAATGATCTACATGAGCTTGTATATTAATTCCGGTAATGTTAGTAATATTTTCCCAAGACCAAAATCTAGGATGCAACTACTGCACAACACTTCTCATAAAAAAGTCCTACCTACTTTCACGAGCACAATCACATATGAATGGATTTAGGGAATGAGTATCAGATGAGAACTTTTATCAGCTTGATAGAAAACATGTTTTAGGTCTTTTTTTTTTACACAGTAAATTGATTGATAGCAGAGGAAACACTGTAAGACATTAATGGAGTGTCAGCATGTTAGTTCAATTGGTTAAGATGAACAAGTTCCACGAAACATTGTAAGGAATGTGCTGTTCACGTTGGTCAAAGCATGCAAACCTAATCTCAAATAGCTGGCAAATGAATATCACATTGTTTTACACTTGCATGAAACAATGCAACGAAGCCGGAACCTAAAACTGATGGCAAATATTCTAGACAACAATAGAATATAGTGGCATTTGAGTGGTTACTATTGAAACAGTACAATATCCAAAAGTACACCCACAACACATTTTCTGGAAGTGCCTGTATGTCGGACACCTGCTTCACCCTGAAGGCTTGTTGTCTCAAACACATTTTTCTCTTACTGGAATAGTTACACATGGCAAATACAGGACATGTGCACAGGAGAATACTTGTTAACGCTTTGCATTCAAAATATTAAAATGAAAAATATATCATCACAAGGGAACCATACTCCAAAATTCCCTTTCAACACTTCAACAACATCAAGAACAGGACACGTAGGTGATTCTCTCATTGTGAAAAAATGGCAATAGACAAACTGCAGCTGGATCCTGTGCCAAAGGAATGGTGGCGACTGCCTGGGGAGGGGCATACGGGTACAGAGAAGACTGGAGACGTCTAGTTCTTTAGAATGCCATCGTACATCTGGAACACATACTGAGAGACTTCTGGAGCCCGGCATTTCAGAGAAAGCTGAAAGAAACAGACAGAGAAAATATAATTTGTTATGTGAAAAGATGCAATAAAGTGCTTGTTTTGAACAAAGACATACAAAATGCTTTTTACAACCACTTTAGACTATTTCCCCCCTCAATCTACTGATAAATGTGTGTAAATGTTCAAATAATGTACTATGTACAAGTATTGGAGGCAATGCATGAAAAGAAAATGCACACAGAATACAAACCTTTTACTGTGTATAAATATTGAAACGTTACAGTGCTTTTATAAGAAAAATAACCACTTTGAAAGCCACTTGTTCAAGGGATTAGTGTTAATGCTTCAGCAAATATACTGTACAGCATAATACACCCTAAAAGACAGCTACTAAAATATAATACATATATTTTTTTCCAGCCCAGGTAGAACCACCTTCCGCATTCACCACAAGGTACAAATCTGAGGGCACGGCAGATGTAAACATAAGCCAAAAAATAAAGAACTTTGCTCTTTGCCAATGAAATTTTACCTTTAAATGTCACTATAGTATATTACGATTGATCTTAGATCATTTTTAGCAGTGACACTTTTGTTTTCCAATGGATTTCATTGAACACCTCTCAGACCACCAAAACGCGATCCAGAACATAAACGTGCAGCAGGTCTCGTACTGGTTACCTCTAGCAGAGGAATGCGATTCCAGAGGTCTGCTCTTGGCAAGGCAGAAGTGCTCCATCACTTGCTATTAGGTCAAACCCTGCTGACTCGAAGGATTTCAGTTATCATCTGTTCAGATCAGAGCCGGCTGCTGCCAGAATATTGAGGGCTGAAGCCTCATTAAAAATCAATTGTGTGGGATCAGGTAGTGTTTCCTGAGAAGAGTGAGCCGACCCGGCCACAGGGAATGAAGCTCTGTGGACGTGCCTGAACAGATGCCTTCAGAATAAACAAGAAAGGTCGATTGCTAATCAACAAATTCATCTGTTTAAGCAGATTTCAACTTTTCAAATTAAAGTTATAATACAACATTACTGTGATTACTATAGCTAATTATAATGTGAATTAAATAGCTAAAGTTTATACTTTTACTGTATACTAAAAAAATATTCTTGGATATTTCTGCTAAGTATTTAAATGTTAAAATATCTTATATATAATTATAAGGAGTAACACCATGTCCTAACCAAACATGACTGATGAGATTACTGTGATAAGCAATTTGTCTGGTCATACTGAACGTAAAAAAGGGGCACAAAACACAGCCAACACAAAACTGTTTTTCTCTGTTGAGAGATGCATCCTATTCTCGTGACATCAGTGATGCCTCATCGGACGTTATGCTATAATTTCGCATTTTAAACGTATATATTAAGTCTCTCCTCATACATATTTTATTATTAATATTCATAAAGTGCAGAACTATTGAATGAGATCGCTGTGTGGGTGGAGCTGTCAGCCGTGATGTCGCAGAAATAGAAACCATTTCTAAAAAAGAAACTGCTGTCATGTCTGGTTAGGACAAAACCTCTCATTAAGATAGAAAAGATACCTTTTATCGCGTGTCATGGCCTCGCGTTTGGTTATAGAACACGGTGTAATGAGAATCTTGACCGGCATATGCTTTAAAGGGATAGTTCACCCTAAATTCTGTCATAAATCCCTCACCTATACGACCTTTATTTTTTTTGCAAAACACAGAAATAACTTTTGTATGGACACGAAACAATGGTATGGACCAATGCAAGTCGATGGGACTGATGGTTTTCTGTTACCAACATTCTTCAAAATATCTTCTTTTGTGTTCTGCAGAAGAAAGTAAGTCACATAGGTTTGAAATTACAAACCTAAATATTGACAGAATTTTCATTTGGGAGTGAACTATCCCTTTAATGTATCACTCCGCTTTATCTCTTTTAAAATTTAAACAAAATTGTAACAAAAAAGCAAAAAGAATTATATTTTGTGTCCAATTACTTATTTTAATGACCCTTATCAGGGATTATTTTGCCTTGACAAGCAACTGGATTACTAATATATTATTACCATGTAGTACACCAATTACACACAGTAATAATATGAAAACATTACACACTAAAAATGCAGGGTTATTTAAGATTAAAACAACCCAACATAAGTTAAACAACAACCCAACAACCGATTTGTCCCTTTTGTTGTAATTACCATTTTAAAGCAACTAAATCGCCATGCAGATACTTCTGTGAACATTTTCGAGTGCATGTGTAAGTGTTTGGTCACTGCAGATCAGCGTTTTGAAAAATTTTAACTGCATGAAAACTAAATCTGTTCCAAAAACAACTGATTCACAGCAATGAATAAAACTTCCTAACAATATCAGATAAAATACGAGGCACTTTTAAATGAAACAAAAACACTCTTAAAACTAGCCTTCTGGCACAGGCTTAGAAAACTACAGCCTGACAGTAAATAACAGTAAGATCAAGAAATTGATAATTGTTTAGAGCTGAAAATCATTTGCATGTTAAATATGATATTGAGTTGTCTCGCACTCAACTTATGATTATAAAACAAACATCTTCAAGTGTGCATCTGGAGCTTATCGAACAAGGAATGGTTCACTTCAGGTGTTCTACATGTGTCCTGTGCCATATGCAAATGCAAGTGAAGCAATTTATGTGGAAAGTAACAGGTGTCTGTAGGTTGATATTAAATGTATGTACATTTACTGTACATTGTTGTTATGAATTCATTTTTTTCTCATTTAAATATGTCACCACAGAAAAGCTAAGACATTGAAGTTTTGTCAATTTCAAATATGATTTGGGCAATTATTAAACATTTTTTTTATTTAACGAAGATGTTTATGTAACTAGGCATAATGTAAAAATGTCCTTTGACACATTAAACATATTTTGGGGCCATAAAAGTATTGTCTAGCTGCAAATTACAAAGACAAGATTTCGTTCCACACATGACTATGTGAAACATCCATGCATAGATGGAGATTGAAAAAAATCCTTAATGTTCATGTTACCTTTCTGCAAAATGAAATTTCATAAACATATATAATTCTACTTATATGTTCACTAAACATTAATGCATTTGGCAGACATTTTTATCCAAAGTGGCTTACAGAAAGAGGGCAATTGAGCTATTTAAATGATCAGTACGTGAGTTTTCTGAAATCCCATGACCATGGTGTTGCTAGAATCATGCTCTACCAGACGCTTACATAAAAGCATATTTCCAAAGTTATGACTGTCACTGTTTTATCTGAAAACGTTGAACATGCATTAATAGTTATTTGCCATCCAGATAAATTCAAAAGAGCCCATGTTAAAAATCAATGCGAGGCTAACGAAACCAATAATGCTTCTTTTCAGCATGTCTTCTGATCATTTCATGAGTCAGGGAACTCGAGCAGAAAGCATTGCTTCCACGGTCTACCATTTATCATGCTGCTACAAGAGATTGATCTTCAAAGCTCTATGACGACCTAGACCACAATGTGCTGAAACCTTGAAGTGATGTGGCATGTGTATACAGAAAAAACGAAAATAAACCAGATTTGGTGTATTCTATCTCCAACGAGATAACCTTTGAATATGCTCTTGAAAATGTCAACAGCTTTCTGTTTGTCAGAGGACAAGATTTGTTGTCCTCTCTTGTGTCAAATTCTCATGTGTCCCCGAGTCATGAATACACAATTGGCGAATGTTTGCGCTGTGAGTGATTACCGTGTAATTGGGATTGCCAGGTTGTATGCGGAGCTCAGCGAGGATCCAGATCCCGTTGGTGAGTTTGAGCGACTGGTAAAGCATGTCCTGGCCTTCCACGTTCCTCTTGGCGATGGTGAAGATGTTGTTGTTCTGCAGTTTGCCTGACACCGTATCTGCCAATACCACATACGCATGGTTTACCCGACAAGATATTCACAGAAATCTCTCACCAAAGTTTTTCATCAATTTAAAAATCTAATAAAACAGTTGGATGAGCGTTGTTGACATGTGTTCTATTAAAATATAAAACAGCCCTTAGTGTATATACCAACATTTTAATTCAATGTGAAAGTGGAGAGCTATACAATCTAACAAACTGCAAGGCAAATATTTAAAATTATTGTAGAGTAAAAACACAATTTTATGAACATTAATGCAGACACCAACAAACCAAGATCCGCCATTTGTATTACAAGTAGCGGATGCTACTAGGACCCTTTTTGCAACCTAATGGGTGCAGCTCCTCCTTCATAGTGAAAAAGGCTTAACATTTTAAAGCTACCAGCAACACATGCATTTGAAACAGTTTTAAAAAAAAGTGTTTCAATTTGGATGACATCACTGCTCTAAAATTCATAGACTATAGTCCACAATCCAACAAACACAAAGAAGCACCACACATTCAAACCAGAGAAGAGAAGTTTTTTGTTTTAAACTGTGCTCATTTTGTAATTTTACATATGCATAGTGACCAAAAGTGAAGTGCAACTTTGGACAGTTGATATCTTCTTTTTTTTCTTAATATATCTAATTCAAAATTGAATATCTAGTTCAATTTACAGCTGTGGAAAAAAGAGAACATTCCAAATTTGTATTTATCAGCATTTCTTCCTTTCTAGACTATTGTGGCTACTCCAGTCCAGTGTCTATTAAATTTCAACAAAATCAAACCTCAGGAGTGACAAAGTCATCCAACAGCAATGTGAAAGACTGACAGCATGACAAGACACTGTGATAGGTTATTACATATATGTTTTTTTTACTTTTCCTAAATACATGTACAAATATTACTGTTGTATTGCTTAAAAGTGAATATAAACTTGTTTTCTTTGCAGTATTTGAGGTCTGAAAAAACCGAAAGCCGTTTTTTTTTGGTTATTTTGACCTGTTTCTCCAGTTTTCATTTTCTGCAAATAAAAACAATATTTTTATTTTAAATTTGGTAGAAATATTGTTAGTAGTTCACAGAATGAAACAAAAATGATTTTACCTAAACACATACCTATTAATACCTAGTAATAGTAAATTCAGAAAAAATGAAAATGGTCTTTGAAATGGTCTCTTTATTTTTTCTGCGGCTGTATATTAAAGATGAATTAAAACTGCATTTTTTTGTATATTAGAAGAAAAAACTTTTTCCCTGATATGCTGTGGTTTGCCTTTCTGCCAAATAATTTTGTCCAATAAAAACCTTAAAAGATTAGTTTTTTGATCATTTTCTGCCATATAATTCATATTTTGTAGGTTTATTCTGAGGAGGCATTAAAAACAAATAAATATGCCCCACCCTGGACATCACTTTTGGCATCTGTTGTGGTATAAGTGCATCACTTTCAAAAATATACAAGCACGAACAGAAGGCACTGCATGTACAGTAGCTAAATGTCTTCAAATTTGTTTTACACATCATTAAGGCAATTACACACTGCCTCCGAAATTTTCGTCCGTCATAAAAATAATCGGACCGAGTTCGATTTTCTGCATTTTTCACATCCATAGCAAGCATTTTGATGGGTGTTTTGAGAATTTAGAGCCACCATACAAGCGAGGATGACGAATACGAAAAAACGTATACGAAGATTTCGGACTCTATGTGCAATGGCCTTTACTATGAAAGCCCTGACCCTTGAGGATGCCGTGAATGCTGGAGTCAGACATTCCCAGTCTATATCATTGCACCGTGAGAGTTTCACAGAGCAGGAAAGAATGATGAAATGTCTGGCAAGCACATAAACGAAAGGACGGGGTGCAGACAATAAAAAGCTAAGTAAAGGGACACAATAAAATGACATTTAGTGTCTGAAGAGAGAGAAAGATGGATCGGGAACATAAAAGCTGCAAGGTGATGGGCCAGAAAAATGGAAGACATTTCTATACAGGGAGATGGACAACCAGTGGTTATATAAGTCACAGAGCTGGGCTATGACAGATGGTGTCACCCACATGTGACAGTGCTGTGCTTCACTGGGTAAAGAGCTTCACAGTGAGCGAACACACGATACTGCTGTCAATCTTGCGAGTCTGCCTTTAAATATAAAGTACACACAAAAGTTCCTGATAATTGGGAAGGCGGAGAGACAGAACTCATAGCAGCAATATAAATTAAATTGTGACGTTTTCTGAAATGGGATTGATGCTTGGGTGGGTGTCAGGGTGTTGCTATGATGTTGCTAGAGCCTTGCTAGGTGATTGATTTGTTTCGCAGTTGTTTTGTTTTGAATGTTTTACACGAGCGGCATTATGCGGTTTGCCCGCAGATGAAGTAAGCTGTAAAACATTACCGCTGTAAACTAATTAGATGTTTATTACCTGTAAAATTAGGCACTGACATTATTCATCATTAAGAATCTGTCGACCCACAGGCACTAGAGTTTTCCAGTATACTCCTAAAACTGCCAGCTGCAGCTCCATAAATCAGGCAGTCTCAAAAACAACAAACACCTTTTTGCTAACTTAATTCTATGGAAAAACATTCAGTAATTTCACAAATAACAATAGACACGGTGCATGTGAAAAAAAAATCGGATTATAGCTTGCCCTTGCTTGTGTGCTCCATTACAATCACATTTACTATCACTGTTATTCAAGTCATGGCAAGTAAGAGCCAATCAGCATCTTCCAAGAGCAGTCGATTAATCTCAACATGCTCAGAAACACTATTGAACCTGAACTGCATGCCATCTTCTACTAAAAACAAATCATCGACAGTTCAAAACCCGTTTACAACCTACTGAAAAAAGCTGAATCTTGTTGATGTGATGATCAGCATGCAGTAGCTGTATGTGCATGTGCGAAATCCCGCATGCGTGTGCCTTGCAAAATAAAAACAATGAAAGCAGGGGAGGTGAGAGCGGCTGACTTCAAGTGATTACAGCACCTCTGGGTGTCTGATCAGTAATTCGAGAGAGTGAAACAGGCTCTTCATGCTGGTCCTGGTGTCTGAAGCGCTTTACTCTATACCCACAGCCACCCCCCATCCCGTCTGTCTGCCGCTGTACGCTCAAATTGGCTTCAGGTTGATGAATACAAATACTGAGCTGATAAGCTTTGAAATAAACCAATTCAGTCTGTGCACACAGTACTCTGTGTTCCACAGCATTTTTACTTTGCCGACAGACAGTAATGAACTAGGAATAACAGAAAATGAAATGTTTGTTATTTTTATTATCAAAGGTCTTTTCAATTTTAATGGCATTTTTGCCACAAGCTTTATTAACAAGGATGTCTAAATATACCAATAAACATTTATCGATTATAATTATGGCAAAAAAATGATGCATTACATTTGTAAAAAAATTTGATTTCTCCAATAAACCTCCACAGTCCTCTTGAATGAGCTGTTTGCATTCTCTGAGCAATCTGACATCACATTGATTAAGCCCTGCCCATGACTGCTGATGGACTGTTGCTGTCTCCACCCTCATCCAGCTGTACACTGTCCACCATTGTTTTCACACTGGACTACTTACAGTGAGCTACAAGAATGTGTTGTAAACAAACAAGGTGTGTTTTTTGTTGCATGCAAGACTTAACAGAAGTCTTAATTTACTCCCGAGCCGCTGAAGACGCTGTGGATTAGTTTTATTTTTCAACGGAATGTGCAGAAAAAGGTGAAGTCACTTTACACAGAGCTGCATCACAAATGGTAGAGATCATGTTTTCAGTTTTTATATATATGACGCGTTAATCCTGTGAACTTCACTGATAAAAGCAATGTACACATGGTAAAGACAGATAACGAGTTTGTCCTGTGTACTTTCACTTATTAAACAATGTGTTGATGAGACAGTGTTTCTCAAGCGCTTTATGTGATCATTCTCTTCAGTTTTGTTGTTACTGAAGCACAGTCTCTCAGTCTGACGCTTTCCGGAAAGGGGGTGGAGACCAGCAGCTCATTTGCATTTAAAAAACGCACACCAAAACAGCATGTCTTTCCCCACAGGCAAAAATGGACACATAGGGCACAGTATAATAAAAGATCTGTGGTGTATTTTGAGCTGAGACTTTACAGACACATTCTGGGGATACCAGAGACTATTTTTACATTGCGGAAAACACCCTTTAAAGATTTATTATTTTGGTACCTTTTCCATGCTACAACTCCTGGACATTTTTTGTTTTTTTATGATATTGGGAAACCAGTATCAGGAATTTTACTTATTCAGAAGCAGTTACCTAAAACCAAAATATGTCAATTGAGGGGGTATTCTGAAAACATTTTATTTACAGTAACCACTGCAAAACACCCCAAAGTAGAAAAGCAACTGTAGAGTCATGAATCATGCAAATTAATCAGGGCAAGATCATCTCACCTGCATTTAAGTGGCATTCTTTGATCTGGTATTGCAGTTCATTCTCATTAGGAATGTCCTTCCATGTGGCCAGGAACACCTGACGCTCTGCCAGAAAACAGGTAAACCAGGTTAAAGGTCGTATAGGTTTTTTCTAGGATTGGCAAATGTGTCTTGTGTCCACTATGTGTTCACCCCATCACTGCACTCATTTGTTAAACCTAAACTCAACCAAAAGCTAAAAGCCTGAGAGATTCAGCTGTTTGTAGAGTTGATCAAATGTTTGTGTGAGATGCTCATACCCATTTTGCCGTCCTCCACGAAAAAGATGCTAAGAGGGATCAGCGTGCTGAAGTAGAAGACATCAATACTGTTTTTCACAGCCACCTGCAATGAGGAGGGTTGAATGGTCAAACATTTAAACACACTCTCCAGTATTCTGCAGTATCAGTGGTTGCACGCCTCTGCAGCATGACAGCATTTTGCTATTATTTCATATTTAAACAATAGAAAAAAGAACCTTTACCTGCAAAACAGAAGGAATGTTTGTCATGCAATAATAGATGAGGTGAAAAAATAAATAAATGACCCCATCCTTTTAATAAGATCTTTCCTATTTCTCACCATGTAAATATTATTGGATTGCAAATTGAGATAATAATAGATAACCAAATGATAAATAAAAACGTGAAAGAGTTTGATTTAAAGATCCAGGGAGTTTAATGACTTCAGACACAATCTACAAAATATTTTGCAACTTCTGCATTGACTTGGAGGTAAAATAGATTGGACTGCATCTCCCTTGTTTGTCATATGGATTTTTATTTTTATTTATTTTATATAATAAAACCAATTATTTTGTAGAAGCCTATTAATTGGATAAATCGTAAAAAATACTGTAGCATACTTTACTAAAATGTGTATACACTAGTAGATATTAAAGTTTGCTGTAATAAATACGGAGTACATTTGAACATTTTTCACCTGGGAACTAATTTCTTACTTTAAATGTGAAAGAAAGTTTTTTTACTGTGTCAGTGAATTATTTAAACGATTCGTTCAAAATGGCGGACTTTTCCAAGAACAAAGCAAGTGTCTTTAAGAATGACACACTGAATCATTATCTCATTAAGGTGACATCTCTTAATCGCAGATTAAGGTGAGTAACCAATAACAGACATTTTTATTTTTAGGTGAAGTGTCCCTTTAAATAAAACACAGCCTCTTAACTTTGATGCAGTGCTTAAGTTGGTTTATAATGGTGAACACAGTCAGGTCACAAACTCTCCTGCCGAGAGTCTTCACTTGAGAAAGCTGAACTCATTGACACCAAGCAGTAAACTCTCAGTGGGCAGCACTGTTTACTACACAGCCAGATGCTTTTTCACCTGCATGATTCTTAACCCTTATATTCACCAATGAAGAAGAGGAAGAATAGTGATGATAAAAACCATAAGGACATCGTAAAAACAGACAGCAGGGAAACTGGACAACCAACTGAGATGGAGGATATTCGATGGAGCATTTTATTGTGCTTAGTTAAAGAAACCAGTCAAAGCAACCCTGCTGGACACCCATCTAGAGAAAAGCCACAGTGTGGCAGAACTGCTGGAGCAGAAAAATGTCAATATGAAACACAACAAACGATAATGATTCATAATGACATTTATACTTGATGGAGTAGCGATATTAGCAGGCTAGACGCCGCTGGTGAGTACTCATTATCTCGAGTGGTTTAAAGGCATTAAATTGAATGTTTTGTAACTGCTGTTCATACAAATGATCTCAATGACTAATGAAGCACATGGAGGCTCGGCTGACTAAAATAATCTGGAAGACAAATGTTCCTGCTGGGCAGCGCAGAAGTCCGAGGTTGGATCCACAGACTCGGGATGTAATTCAAACAATAACGGCATATTTGTAACGTGTCATTTCTTGTGGGAGGATTAATTGAAAGAGGGGAACGCGAGTGGGTGTGAACGGGGGCGAGAAAGCACCAGGCAAAGATCTAAAGTGGATCGTACCTGCAAGTTGTTGAGTGGGTCCATTTTCATCACAGGCCCGATGGTGTTGAGAGGGAGGGAGATATCGATGCTCTGGCTGGGCATCAGTGGAGTGTGAACGGGGAGAGGTGTAGTGGGAATCATTCCAAAACTTTAAAGCGAAAGAGAAAGACCCATGTATCAGAAGTCAATGTGTGTGTGTAAAAGTAATTTGCAAGCTAGTTTTATACCTTGGTTACAGTTTTACATGCAAACATGATTATTAGCATTCCAGTAAAACTCAACGGCACAAATACAGACCTGTTTTTGTTGAACTGAATGGCAAAGTCAGTCATGTGCTGCAGGGCTTTGTTAGTGAAGGTCATGTCCATGTACATGTGCCCTTGACGTCGAGAGAAGGTTCCAGATATCTCCAACCCTTTGGCCTTCACTGCTGGCAACCAAACCTACAAAAACCAAAACAATGAATATTTATCATGCCCTCGTTTTACACTTCGTCTACTTGGGCTACAATCCTACCTAGGAGGCTAACTTGAGCTATTCTAATGTGAAGGTCATTTTTATACAAAAAAGACATTGACATTCTCCTACGCTGACTCACCCCGGCATTGTAGCTTACTGAGCTGGCATACAAAAAATCAGATACAAAAAAAGAGACAAATTAAGTTAACATGTATATAAGGTGCATCCAAAGCGTCTGGGGTACTTTCATACCTCCACAAGGTCAATCACAATCTATATTAGTGAGAACTAATTGTACTCATCTACTGACCTCTTTTCTAGCTCTAATGGAGATCTTAATACTGATAATACCTCAGACTTCATTTCTCTAAGGATCTGTTCTCTATTTTTGTTTTTATGCAGCTCATAAAGTTAATAGAACTGCTGTGAAACGAGAAACAGACCGAACATTTATTCTTGTATTCACAGAAGGACCCTCATTATCAATTCAGTCATTCAAACTGAAAGTTTATGGGTCTTTCTGTCTCATATTGAATGATTTGTTTTCCACCAAGGTGTCTCAATGGATCGTAGGATTGCTTTCTTAGCATATGATACAAGCGTCGCTTCCTCCAAATTTGGCCATGCGTAATTTTGCTGTGTTTTAGAAAAAACCTTCATATTGGGGACATGTCTACGATGTAAAGTATTGTCTAAGTTTTGAAACAGAGCAAATGTATCTGCATGTAGGGGTTGTGTTCTGTCTAAATACTATGATCTGAGTAGACTACAAACAAACTCTAACCTACAAATGGCTCTTTTGTTCTTTTCTAAGAATAAAGATAACTGTACAATGGCAGTACCCATTCACTTCTAATGTACAGATGCAAAATCAATGTAAGTCAAGGGGTACCACCGTTATTCGGTTACCAACATCCTTCAAAATATCTACTTTTGTGTTCTGCAGAGGAAAGAAAGTCATGAAACTTTGAAATGACAAGAAGGTGAGTTAATGATAAAATTTTTGTGTGAACTCACTTCAAAAATGACGTTTTTTAAAGTTGAGACGAGAGCAGCACTCACGGTTTTTGCTGCAATGTAACCTCCCGTAGTGGTGGACATTCCTGAGGAAAGCTCAAACAGGTCATTGAGCCCACTGCTGAGAGCAGCAGGTGTAGGAGATGGAGCGAATGTGTTGGGCACTGATGACGGGATAAAGTTCTGGCCCACCTGTATCACTCACACACACACACACACACCACACACACACACACACACACACACACACACACACACACACACACACACACACACACACACACACACACACACACACACACACACACACACACACACAGATCATAAGACTACCGAGCGTCAAACGGGTTCATGCTAATGCAATCTGTTCTACAATACAACAAGCAACATGCTCTTTTCAAGTAGGCCACACCAACAGTGCAGAGACTCCATGATGTAAATCCAGCTGAACATAAGCAGAACAAAAACACTTGGTGTGAGCGGCGTACTAGCAAAATAATAAAAAACTGCCAACTATTCAGGTGTCTTTTTGTACTGACAACTAAAGGCGACATAGTATACGTCAAATTAAAAGATATTTCAACAGTTGTGCATGTGACAGACAGAAACAAAGCAGAACACAGCTATGTAGTGACTCTTAACAATCTTTAGTGCACAGCATGCTGCATGCGGACAGACGGTTACGAGCCGAGAGAGATCACTTACTGCAGGACTGCCCCCAACACCTCCTCCTAGATCTCCCCCGAGCTACAAAAGAGAACAGAAGACCCATTTCCAGGCCCAAAACAACAGAGAAAGAGATAGAGATAGAGAGAGAGAGAGAGAGAGAGAGAGAGAGAGAGAGAGAGAGAGAGAGAGAGATTTAGAGACATCACAGATTCATTGACAACATGAGAATTATTTCCTGCTTACCAACGGAAGTGATGTCACAAATCACAAGTGTTCTCTCCAGGGACTGACCTGTCATTTGTAACGGTTTGTTTTTTTCTATGACAATCTATGAAAATACCATATATGACACTTTTAGCAGTATAAACAAAATACTGTTTTCCCAAAAAACTGACTGCATTGTGTCACGCTGGGTGGCAGCCGGGAAGGTCTTGGTGACATGATCTGAACAGGAAAATTATTTCAGAAGCAAGTTATAGTTAATACATTTGGACAAAAAAATGTTGCACCATTTGCACTCAAGAGGCAATCACAATAAAACAATGAATGTGAATGAAAATTTTAATTTCGCATTGACTAAGACGTGCCTTTACATTTCTAATTTTGTTGTCAAATTACAGAATGATGCAAAACTCATATTCTGATTTAAAGTGCGATTCACGTGTGTTGAGACTGTATGGTTTGAAAATGCATCCCTAAGGCTGCTGAGTTTATCTGAGTTTGCCAATGACCTTCAGCAGATGTTCAACACATTTTTTAATGTTTAATTCATTCCTCAGCTCAACGATTTCTCCTTGAAAGTATATAAAAAATGAACAAAGAAGAGAGATAAAATTCAAATGTCTGTATTTTTTTCAAAATGACTCATTTGGCCTGTAAGGAGTGTATTTACTGTATTAAGTATAAAGCTTTGTGCTACTAGCACACCACATGTTCTGCAACCTGAGCTGTATCACCAGGAGCATTCTTTAGCTGTTAACTCTACGACGGCCGTAACACAAGTCTAGGGAAAGAACATCTTGCTGAACCCTGCTGAACATGGCCTGACCTACAATAGCATCTTCACATGGTGGCCTGTGTCTGTGCTATATTCAGCATCAGTGCAATAATCTCTAGTAACTGTCAATTTGTTGAGAAGATTGCGCTGAGCACCAGCACCTGATACAAACATTTCACATGTGCCCAGGTGGCGGTGCACCATCCTGACACAAGATGCATACTTGACAAATCCAATTATTCACAAGGAGGAGGCAAACCAACATCTCTGTGGAGAGCTTCTGGAGCTCCAGAACAACAAAATGGACTGTAAGATTTAGGGATTGTAGCATATACACACAATATTTTACACTTTTTTTTTTTTTAAGAAACAGTTTGAAAATACTTATATACTTATAAATATAAATGCACCTTAAATGTTAATCAGGTTTCTTGTATAAAAACTGGTGTGTGGTCGACCAGTGTGTAGTTTATGCTGTTGTTTCTGGGTGGACCAAGTTGCTGAATACTGAATGGCCATTATTATGTAAAACGCAGGGTCACGTTTTAATGTGTTAATGGACTGGCAAAGAAGCCTTACATGATATGAATGTTGACTTTATCCACACAGAACATACTTTTATTTCAAAAGAGCAACAACTACAAAGCTACAAAACTACAAAGATTTGATCCAGCCTCATTCTCAATAAATTTGTGTTTGAATATGCAATATGACCAGAACACAAACATTATTACTGCAACTGCAGAATGAAATCAAGCACTCTTAAAAATAAAGGTGCTACCCAATGCCACAGAAGAACCATTTTTAAATGCATTAGCAATTTTTAAAAGAAACCTTTTTGAAGAACCATTTGTAGCACCTTTATTTTGTAAGAGTGAGGAAGGAATCACACATATAGAATAAAACAACAAACAAAACAGCACCACCCACCAGACTGTCTAGACCACCTCCAAGAAGATCCACTGCTCCCATCTGCATAGAAGACACCTGGGGAACATTGACAGGGGGACCGAGGTCTAGATTAAGCAGGTCTCCCAAGAGGTCACCCTGAGATGGAATGACTTGCGGCTGATCGATGGAAGCAGTCGGGCCGCCACTGACTGGACTTTCCCCGGTGTCGATACTACAAAAGAGTAAGGCACACTGAGATGGGTAACACTGAACAATGGATAAAAGCGATAAGCCCAGCTTTGTACTGATCAAGAACAACATTACAAGTTCTGTGCGCCACTAGTTTCGATGAGCACTCCATTGTTTTACGGGACTGGGGCTGACTCAGACTTTCTGAAAAAACAGGGTAAAGGCCCATTCACAATAAAAAGTATAACTATAACTAAGTGTGTTGTTCATGCTGTTGTTCAATCTGGGTGGGCCAAGCTGTTGAATACTAAATGGGCATTATTATGTAAAACGCAGGGTCATGTTTTAATATGTTAATTGCTTGGCAAAGAAGCCTTACATGATATGAAGGTTGACTTTATCCACACAGAACATATTTTATAAAAACACAATTTGACACAATCTAACATTTTTTTACAGCTGTGAGATTAAGTTTTGTAGTGTGCAGAGTCTAATGATTCTAGTTTAGAATACAAGAGTCAGTAATCCACACAAAGAAAAAAATTAATGTCAGTCATTAGGTCTGTAATCCTCTCCGGCCTACAGATTTGACCAAACCTCTGAAAGCGTACCTGCCGTGTTGGATGGGCAGATGTTTGCGGTGAATGCCGTGGCTTCCTTCCACAAATGCATTGGGGGGTTTGTGGTAGACGGAGGCCAGCGAGCCGATGTGGCAAATGAGCTCGTCCAGCAGGGTGGGCTCAATCAGGTCCGTCTCCTCTGAGATCAGAGGCTTCTCAGACAGCACCACCTCTTTAGCGGTCACAGGGTCAGTGGACAGGAGACGCCAGTAGATGTAGCCACGATCACGCAGGTCAGGGTTATCGGAGTCCTGAGATGATGTTGAAAAAGGCACACATAGTCAGAAACTAAGATCTTATGGGTTGTGATGTTATGATCTGCTTGTGACAGTGATTATGATAATGCAAAGAAAGACAAATAGTGTAGCTAAAAATGTTAATAGTTCAAATGAAACCAGATGGTGACTATAATATGAACTTATGAATAAGCAGTAGAGGATTGTGTGAAGTATTCATTATGATTGTGTAATGATGTGAGTAATGTCTGAGAGCCTGCTGCCAGTGGTTTTACAGCAAAGCTGTTCGGGAATCATGGCAATGTAATATATTTTGAGCTACATGGCTATTTTTAAGTTGTGAGCTTGTGAATTAGAAATACATTATAATACATGTATATACTTTCTATTGTGATGCCTATGCTGACTGCATACTAAAAAAAGTGTGTTAAATCCAACAGACACCATATCAATTCCCTCCCTCACTGTCTTGACTTAAAATTACTAATTTACTAAATTTCATAAGACAAACATATAAATGAGCATTGTGCTATGAATGTCACCCTAAGTTTTGTTTTACCTATCGGTGGATTGCATGTTGAGTTAGATTGTTTGTTAATCTTACCTGAGTGGCCAGACTGAGCACTTGCTGAACCAGCTCTTGAGTCTCTGAAGGCTTCTTCAGGAACAGCTTCACTATTGCTGTTAGTAGAGTCAGCTGGACCTGCAAAAAAAACCCAGTGGAACAAATCAGATACTGTACATCTGAAAGACTTAAAAACCAGACCCGGATTTAAACAAACAATCTCCTAAAATGTCAAACCTGAGTGCTCTCATCATGGAAGCCCTCGAGGAAGCTCTCGAGGAGCTCATCGGCGTTGTCGATCCGCTCCGCGTATTCGCCCACAATCCAGATCATGGCCGCTCGAGCGTCGGGCTCATCCAGAGAGTCCAGGTTTTCACAAAGAGTGGCAATTATGCTCTCATACCTGAGCAGATAAGAAAAGATGTTAAAGCTGCACATTTGTGTTCTGGTGTGTGGGCTATTCTGCAATACATCGATTCTTCCTCAGAAAAAATCTCCAAAAAGATATTTTAGACTATGTTATTTTTTTAAAGCAGAAACACAGATTAAGACAAGACTGACTTGTTGGGGTATTTGCGAAAGATGTCTCTTATGACCACAATAGCCTCCTGCACAACATAGTTGACTTTGGTCTGGATGAGGTCCAGCAGGGTGCTAACACAACGCTCTGCAGATTGCTACACACATGAAGAAAAGCCAGAAAACTCAAACACAGATCTGCAGAAAACTGATCCCAACATTAAATTCATAATATTGGCAGCATTTTATTAATACTATGAAAAGATAAAAGTGGGAAATAATGCATTCTGTTACATAACTTAAATTTACAAGTACAAAGCTCAGATTGACTAAATCTGACATTTCTCTGTAGACTGAATACCGATTTAAACCAGAAACAACATATATAAAAGAAATTATTCATATATTTAGTCCACACACCAACATGCAATAATGTTATGTTTATTCTAAGCTTGTGCACTATAGTTTTACATTTGAGATGCTTTAAATCCTTTAAACCGGATGTCAATGTCTTCTCATTTGTTTATATCAGCTAGATCATTCTGAAAGTAATTCCAGTGATACTGTTCCTCTGTATTTTTATGGTTATAGCTGTGGTGTGGACTCTCTACCATTCTCTTACATTGTACAACTTTATAGTTATAGGCAGTTTTATCGGATGCATGTCCCTGGCCCGAAGTTAACTTCCGGTCTGTGTTTTTTGATTGGTCTGGCTAGTGGTTAATAATATTACTATTAAAATATTTTTTAAATTTATATTAATATTAATTTATATTTTATTGTATAATAATTGTATTACATAAACAATTTGTTGAATTTTATTGTATATTAATTTGATTAAATAAAGAATTTGTTGAATGGGTCGCGTAACCTTGTCAAATTTAAGTTTAGCCAAGTAACGGTTCTTCTACTGGTGACCCAAAATAACACTGGCTAGACAAACTTTTAACTTGTTAGCTAATGTCATTTACTTATTATTTATTTTGCTTGTTATCAAACATAATCTACAGGGACTGTATTCTTTATGGATGTCTACCGGAAGTTACGTTTGGGCCACAAAAGCGTGCATGCGCAGTATTGTTTATGTTTTTGCTTTGAAACCATCTATAGTTGTCACCATTGTTGTGAATGGGACACAAAGCAGACACTTAAAGGTTGGGGCGTCTCTTACCTCCACTTTGATAGCACAACGGCCAATGGCACGAACTGCTTTGCGAACAAAGTCTACGTCCACCTCTGTGGCATATTCCTTGAGTTCAGCCAGCACCTGCAAACAGGAGACAGCCCTTCAAATGAATTTCTACAGAAACAAACTCAGTTTTCACACCAAATGTGTGAATGACCTCCCCAACAGTGACAACAGGGAAATAATCTCTTCTGACTCTCACAAGATCACAAACTTCACAGCAAGTGTCAGATTCTAGTTTCAAGTAATCAGATGATGTCTTGAGAACTAGAGGAAAAATCCAAATCATTTAATACCAGTAATTAAAACTAAATGATGGAGCAAATTACACTGAAATGTAGCAAAACCATCTGTTGACAGAGGCAGTGTAAGCAGATGTTAAGTACTTCAGGCAGCTCAGAGCATGTGTGTTCTGTCAAACACAACAACACAAATATGGTCTTGGAACAGAAGGTGTAAAACCTCTGGTTCCCTTCAGGCATAATTCTGACATTTCCAAAATGATGGCAATTGATTAGAAACTGTTACTGCACAGCTCAAAAGTGCAACAACATATTTTATTAAATATGTTTTTATATCTATGCGGATTCCTGCAACAATGCCACTCCTCTCATTTCATATTTCCAAATGTGCAATCTCAATAATAAAGTTTTTCTCATCTGTAATAAGATGCATTCCTGGTGTGCACATTAACATTTATATGAGCGTTTTACTCCCAGCTGACATTTCACTTGTTGAGCTTCGGTGATAATTCAATTTCTACACCCAGACTGCAGATTACTTTACTTTTGTTAAACATCCCGTCTGAGTTTGATTTAAAAATAAATTACCCATAAAGAATGTCTTTCTCCATTTACTAAGAAATGTGTGCTTTTCTATGGACGGTTCCAATCAGAGATCAACTAATTGAACAATTGCTTTTCAGTGATAAAAATGAATAACAGCGTTAAACTTTAACTTTGATGAATCATTGATTAATCGATAACTTTAACTTTTATTAAACATTGCATTGACTTTGAGAGTCCTGACAGCAGCACACGGCTCAATGGTGTAAAGCAATGCAGCATTTAATTAAACATGTAATCTGTCATTTGAAATGCAGTAAATCTCGCAAGGACTGCTGCCAATGTCCTCAGTGTTCTTTGCCAGCATTACAGGATGTCTGTGAATCTATGACAAAGTCTGCGGTCTTCACATTTGCATACAAAATTCAAAAACATAATTAACCCAAAATAATGCCATCACTTCAGCTTGAATTACACTCTGAAATCCATCTTTAAAAGACCTGAATAGTCTGGTTCTCTCTACCTAGCATGAAAACACTAAATACAGAAAATAATTGTACAAGACTATAACACAAATGCAAAATCAAACTTGTCATTTAAAAAAACTAAACATTTGTATTAAGTTTTATTAAAGGAACAGTTTACCCGAATATTAAAAATTCAATTATAATTCTATATTAAAATGCTGTCATGTTATCTTCAAAGTGGTCCACAAAGCATATCCATTCATTATTAATGGAGCTAAATTCAAATATGACAGCACTGCAATTACTTTTGTTTTTTACAACAAATCTCACTGGTTCTCACATGTCTTACTTGTCATGTGTCATGAGATATTTATGAACCAATGACCAAGATTTTGGATCCCGTAAGAAGAAAAAAGAACAAACTTTTAACATAAAACTGTTTGTTTGTGTTTTAGTTGAAGAAAGAAAGTTATATATAGCTGGGATGGCATAAGGGTAAGAGCATTTTTAAATCTGAGTGAAACTATTGAATGCACTAGACCAAGTCACATCCTATTTTTCTTTAAATATGTAAAGTTTCCTTCAAAAGTATGTTTAAAAAACAAATACAATGCATGCCAATACACTTTCATTTTGACTTTCAACAGGTTTGTAGAGCAAGAGATCTTTTGAAGTACCTGGGCAATGTTGGCATGAGAGGCCAGGCGGATCATGATGTCCAGTTTCTCTAGCTTGACATAAATGGGGTCATTGTACTTGACAAAGAACACCTTAATCTCTTGCTTCAAAATCTCTGGCCTGCAAGCAAAGAGAAAAAATTAAGTTACTTATAGAAACATTTCTTCAGATCATTCAAGAAAGTAAAACTAGCAAATGTTGCCATCTAGTGACTCTACAGAATTTAGACCAAGTTCACACATTATATTAAACAAGTGGGTGGTGCTTAATACAGGTGTTAAATATGTCCCAAATGTTTTGTGATATGATTATTCAAAAGTCAGAACCACATGCAATTGCAGTGTAAACACTGATCTGGGCTGCTTTTTGTCAACATTAAAAGATATACTAATGTACAGTAAGCACAATGTACATACAAGTATGTTGCAGTTAACCAACAACCCAAAAAATTGTAACTCCATCCCTCCAGCTTGTCAAAAAGACATAAGGACTTTATAGTGTAGCCTATATGGAAAGTTACAGGGTGTATATAAGCCTTTATACTGCTGTGCCGTACAAAACAAGCAACTAATTTTTAGAGATCTATGTATTTATTTCAATTACGTCCATAAATTATAATACAATATGTATCCGGAGTTGGTTATTACTTGATCATCATGACATAATTTGCGTGAGAAGGGAGATCACATTTACATCCAGATGGTAACTAAGCTACAGGGAACTCAACACAAACCACATTTGTCGTCCTAAGAGTGACAGACAAATGTGTGGTAACATCCCACACAATCATGGAAAAAGTGATTCTTTTCTCTTATGGAACTTTACAGCCACTTAACATATCTGAACAATTCCAGATGGATACAATTAAGCCCCGTCCAACAGTTTCTTCCTGTTTAATATGCTTCACTCCAAAGTTCTTTATGTACATATGCAAATTCAGGGTTATGCTGACTTTAAACTAGTATGGACTAACTGATCTCAAACAAAAAAAATAATGAGTAGAGCAGTCTAACCGTTTCTGCACGATGAGGTTGATGTTCCTGAGGGCCACGTACTGGACCTCTGGCTCCCCCGACAGCAATGTGACAAGAGGAGGGGACAGCTTCTTCAGCAGAGTGTTGTAATAGTCAGAATCTTTAGGCAGTAGCTCCAGAAACTTCATCAGTACCTTTACTGCCGACAGCACCACGGCCGAGTTAGCATGAGACAGGCGAGGGGTCACACGCTCACAGATACTGAAAGAGTCAGAGAGAGAGAATGGTGTTATGTTTGTGTTTTTCTGCATCAACACTGGATTTTTCCTTCCTCGTGTATAAAAAAATTGTGTGTCCCCACAAAAATTGCGCTATGAAACGCTGTTAAGAGCATGCCAAAACAACAGGTGGCAATATAACCCTAACCATACAGCCGTGTTGGCCAATAAGAAGCCTGGAATCTGACGTCAAACAGCGTGCATTCTAACATCATAGCCCAAATCTCCGGTTTCACCATCCACACGACAACACTGAAAATGGATTTCAAAAAAGTTCGGTTTCAGTGCGTTTTCATGTGGACGAACAGCCAAACCGCATAGAAAAAGCTGCCGTTTTGAAAATACCCACGTTCGTGTGGACAGGGCCTTAGTAAACACTCAAATTCACAAGTGCAGACTTGGGGAAAATAATGACTATGACAAGTACTGCTCCCTCACCTCTGGGCCTCGCGTTCATCTTTGGGGTTATAGTTGGAAAGGCAGTCCAGGATGAAGATCTGGCCCCACTCAGTGCACTCGTTGAGAGCCGTCAGGAGTTTATTGATGTTTTGAGGATTGAGATCCAGAAGGTTGCTGTTGGGGTGAGACTCGCTGATCTCAGACAGAGCAGCAACTGCGTTTGCCACAACCTGGGAGGAATTCAGTCAAGACACCATGAGCACTGATGTAAAGAGCAAGATCTATAAGCTGTTAGCAAAACAATACAAACTCACAAAGTATTATTCTACAAATATATATTTTTTAAAAACACAGTGTCTCACCATTGGGTTCGAGTCAGCAATCAGATCCCTAAGAGAATCCAGGAAGCCTTGGTCTTCCACCATCTGGGCATTAATGTCGTGCAGCTTGGCCACACACACCGCTGCGGTCTTCCTCACATAGGGGTCTTCATCCTTCAGACACTTCCGTAATGGCTCGCACAGGTATTCAGTGATCTTATCCACACGGATACAACCCATTGTGCGTACAGCCAATGCCCGGATGAGTGGGTTTGGATCCTCACAGTCCTGAAAGATGGGGAAAAAAAATTCTACATCATCAACACAGCCATACCACCCATATTTCAAATAAAAAATATGGTCAGTCAAACTTTGATCAGTTTGATCTATATAACTAATATCAACAGTAGATCTAACCTTGACAAAGCTGTTTACAGCCATGATGGCCATGTCAGGTTGGCTCTTGGCATAGTTCATAAGATACAGGTAAACAAGTTTCTTCAGCTCCAGGTTATCAGTCTGCATGCAGTTCACAACATCTGGAAATAAGGAACTAAAGAAGCAGGAAAGATATTATTTTCAATGAGAAAATAAATCACATTTATTCACAAATACCTGAGTATATCACAATTTCTGATTAGCAGTACAAAAAAGTACATTATATGGAAAGTGACATTAATAGAAAGAATGTACCATACTTATGGGCTAGCTGACGTACCTGACATCCTTGCCCACTGTCATGGCTGCAATCACTTTCTTAACTGCTTCTTTCCTCTTCTCCTTCTTCTCATTGTTCAGCTCAGCCTTTAGCTCAAAAATCTCACCTAAAACAGAGCACAAAAACATGATACATCGCCAAAACACGTTTTTCAATGGCCAATTTCTACTCAATAATATTATGCCCAATAATAAAAATACTGTAGCTTAAAATGTATTTGGACACTCAGGTCAAGCTTCTAAAAAATTATTAATGTCTCTGCATTATACTATAAAATATGATACACAAAATGGCATTATTTTAACATTAGTGTGGCTGTTCAACTTAACTGGAACTAGGCATGGGCCTGTATGAGATTTTGACGGTATGATAACCTTAAACCAAAATATTGCAGTTTCACAGTATGACAGTATTGCAGTTACAGCTTTTAAATGTGTTCTTTAAAATGTCTGGGTAAAAAAACAGTTAACACAAAGTAACATAAAATATGAAACATTTGCCTGGTTTCACAGACAAGGCTTGAGGCTAGTCCCAGACTTAAGTCAAACTTAAATATCTTAATTTAACTAAGGCATAATCCTGGCTTAAGATAAGCCTGATCTGTAAAACCGGGACATTATGTCAGGTTAAATCAGTGGTTTTCAAACCTTTTGAAAGCATGGCACCCCTTTCTAGTAATTTTTTATAATGCATTTCTAGTAATTAAACTTATGCATACATACACATTAAATTCAGATGAGCAAACAACAAATTAAGCATAAACAAAAAATAGCACAGAACCTGGTGGATAATTCCTGCACTTTCTGTCTTTGAAGAGACAGAAAAACAGCTCTTTGGAACGGTATTACAGAAAATTTTAGAGGTTTTAAAACCGTGGCTTTTTCAAACCGCTGTATACCTTGAAACAGGTATTCGGCCCATGCCTAATTGGAACATGTGCATTGTTAATGCAATGTCTCAATTACTTGTCTTCCTCCGGTTAAAACAAGTTGTTGGTAAAAAACAAATGATTAAAAAAGTAAAGCTAGTTCAGAACAAAAGTCTATAATCATGTGTTTGCAGATGATAGTAAGTTTAATTATCATCTATGAAACAAAATGTATACATTTAGGTCTGTCTTAGGTGCCCCCAAGGTGTCTGAATACTTTTTAACACCACCGTATACATAATACAATATAATGAAGAAAAAATCAGATGTACAAAAATTGCTGAAAATGCATTTATTTAACATCATATATACAAAATATGTTTTAAACAAAAATCTACTCTATTGCCATAGTTGTTGATATATTTTGTAACCACTCAGTCAAGGTAACAATTATGACAAATAGGATTGATAGACTATATTGGACACAGACAGAAGAGTAAAAAAGTACATGACTTGCCTTTTTTGTTCGTAGTGAAATACTTGGAGTCGGTCATTTTGACAGCTTCTCAAACCTGAAGAAAAAGGAAATAACTTACAGTACAAGGTACACATCTCAGCGCTTTAATACCACATTGGGTTATTTTTTATAAAAAAGAAAACACACAAGTGAAAAATGTATACAAATGTGATACATTTGAGCTAAATGCCTAAAACGCCCAATTTACACAGGAAAATATGCAAGACAGTTATCTGCTACATGAGAATGTAATGCTACCCAACAACTGAGAATTAACGTTGACGTTACAACCTTGAATTAATACTGAGGAACGCATATGCAAACAAAAATGTAATGTTCGCATCTGGCCTCACATATTTAATGCATATAAAGTGTATTAATTGGGCGTAACCCAAAACCGACCCAGCTATGCTGCTAAGCTAAATTAGTGGAAAACCTGGAAACGGGAAAATGACTGAAAGGTTACACAGCCATCTTCCCTCTCCGAATTGAACTGTAGAAACTGATAAAACACAAGCCAACGGAAACCCACCAGCGATGTAAGAACTGACGAGAAATATAAGAATATGTTGTTAATGCAGCCCTTCCCAGCGGGGAGATGAAAGATGCGGTTCAGAGACAGACTGGTCGGCTCGGCGCTGAAAGATGGAGCGGACCCGGAAAAACAAAATGAAGAGCGGAACGAAAACAATGGAAAATGTGGAAAGTCGGGGGCATTTCGGTGTTACACCGGAAACTATCGAGAGTGCGACAGGTTCTTGGAGTAAACAGTTTATTTGCATTTGTTTCATGAAATGTTATATTTTCCCTTTCGTGAAAAATGTAGCAAAATTAGCATAAGTTTCGCAAGAAAGTTAAAGACTGTTAAGAACGAGTTATTGTTGGTTTAACGTTAGCTGTCAAAATTTGCAATATTTCATTTTGCTTGTTGCTTGCGAAACATCTTCATTGACCCAGCTGTGATGGCGGAGAGAGGTGCACATTTAACTACAGCTTCTACAGCTGAAGATAGACCATCAATATTTGAAGTTTTAGCCCAGGACTCTTTGATGACTGCTGTCAAACCTGCATTACAGCATGCTTTGAAGGTATTCTCACTCTTTCATACACGACATTTGACACGTGGTGACACCTAACTGATTTTTATTACTGTGCATGTAACTGTTATATGTTTATATAAACACTGCCATCCACCACAGATCCTCGCCACGTCTAACCCTGCTCGCTACGGAGTTCTGTGGAGGAGGTTTGATGAGATTTACGCCATCCTAGATTTACTGTTGCAGCATCATTTCCTATCCCACACCAGTGCCTCATTTTCAGAGAACTTCTATGGTCTAAAGCGTGTGGGAACAGACAGCACACATCCTGCCCACCTCGGGCTCCTCCATAGACAGCACTGGCGCTCTTTGCTCCTGCTGGCGCTCCTTCCTTATCTGCACACGAAACTGGAAAAAGTCTTGGCTCGACAGAGAGACGAGGATGATTTCTCCATCCGCTTGCCACAGTCCTTCGTGCAGAAATTGTACAGGGCTTTTTGGGCTGCGTACCCTTTCGTGTGCATGGCCTGGGATGGCTGGGTCTTTTGCCAGCAGCTGTTGTATGTGTTTGGGAAAGTACGGACACATTCGCCCCTATTGTGGCTTGCAGGGGTTAGACTGTCATATCTAACAGCTCATGACATCCGTACTCTGGTTCGTAAGCCACCGAGCCTGAGCCCAGGTGAAAGGTGAGTTTATTAAATGTGTTATAAGTTCATTTCTTCAAATATTTTACCCCAAAATGAAATATTTGGAGAATATGACTTTGTACAGTGACATTTTCCTCCCCAAATGTTAACTGTAATACAATAATGTTTGTTCTTTTTCAGCATTGGGGAGAAACTTCAGCATCTCGTCTCTACAGCGGTTAGTGGTGCTGCTGTATCACTTTCAACCAGCCTTTCGATTGGAGTGTTTTTCCTTCAGTTTTTGGAGTGGTGGTATTCATCAGAGAACCAAAGCACCGTTAAGTCCTTGACCTCCCTTCCAACCCCTCCACCACCTATTCACCTTCAGAACCAGGAGACTTCACTCACACACATTAAAGTGTGCCCGCTCTGCAGGAAGGTGCGCACCAATGACACTGCCCTTGCCACCTCAGGCTATGTGTTTTGTTATAAATGTATATACGTTTATGTCAAAGCCAACCACAGATGTCCTCTCACTGGCTACCCTTCAGAACTGCAACATCTTATTAAAATATACACACCTGAGGGATAGACTGGTGTTTATATAGAGAAAATTTTCTTTTCTTTTTTTAAGTGCCAGTGATTGTGTGATTTTAGTGCAATTTTTTATGCCAATGAATGCTTCTGCTATTTTGAGCAGTATTAACAGTGGTTGTAATGTATTTGCATTCACAAATATTAATTTATTACATTTAATAAAATAAAGTACATCTGGAATGTAATGGCATGTGTTGTACCTCACATCATACTACAAGCATGTTACATTAAAAGTACAAATGCCATTGAAAATGTAAACAAACAAAAGTGATATTCTACTGTAGGTTAATGGGAGGCTTCGTTATGTGGCAAGGATGGGAACAACAAGCAACATTACATTATAAACTACACAATGTTTATTAAAAAAGGCCATAAAAGAGGTCAAACATTACTTGCAAAAAGGGTGACAGTGACACTCACCCTGGTTTGAGTTATGAAGATACCCATCTCCAAAAACATACAGTAAGCAACACATCAGGGCTTCACAGAACTGGGGGACTAATACTACTCCCTGACCCTATTTTTAGATGGGGAATTTTCCCAGACCCATAAATCCCACAAGACCACGTCTTTGCTACACACCAAAAACTTCCTAAGAGAAAATAAATGCACATCAGTTTGCTACTGCTAGCAGTGAAAATGCATGCAGACCAAGTTGCTTCATTTGTAAACTTCAGGACTGCAAAAATGTAATTTCCTACCTTTGTAGTATCATCAGTAACACACATTGAGCCTATCAGAAAACAAATGGCAACACCAGCAGCTCAGAGAGAAGATTAAACTCAATCAAATCTTGGTCAGAGATGCCACACAGCAACAATACCAAGTCAGTTATGTTCTTTCACTCATCATTGCTGTAGGGATTCATTCTAAACTACAGTTCTTAAAGAAATCAACCCTTTAGCATGACCTTGAATTCAAATTCTTTGCCTAAAACTTGTTTCCATGGAGTAACTGACCATGGTCTTTGGTTGCAGACAGAGCCTTTGTAGTTTATCAGTGTCTGGCAACACTCTTGATGCACACCTGTTCACACTTTATCATTATTAACAGGTGGCGTGAGGTAACGTCACCTGAACTTGTAATCATGCCGTTGGGATCACTGTGGTCACTGAGCTCTAAATGGCTTTTAGCAGACAGTTCTTAAACTGTAAAAGTGCTTGCAACACATAACAAGAGAATTGTTTCTCAACATTGAACCATTATTTAAGTCATTAAATGCAATTTTGTTTAGTTTTGAATCTAAGAAAGTTACACATTTCCACCAGGATTGAATTTGGAAGGTACTTTATTCTGATGCTGTATTACTATATAGTAAACTAAGGGCATATTGTTTACTCAAGATACAATATTTTTTATTTGTATGCTTTATAACAAAAACAAAAGTGTCTACAAACATAAACACAATTGGACATCGTGAACATAATCTCAGATCAGAACACTATTGTAACGTCCTATCAATGTTGCCCCCGTCTAATATTTTTTGCCTGCTTTCGGAAAAGATTTTTATTTAACACAATTGTATCATCTGCATTGCATGTAACCTGCTTCATGTCACTTAATATAAAAGCAATATAATATTGCAATAGATGAATCTAACAAGAGCTGCCCATTTTAGCCAGTGTCAATTTATCCCAGCTGCAGTCTCAGTTCATGTGTGCCTGCCAGTCACAACTGTGAAACCCAACCATTCATGTTTCCAGCGAACAACCAGAGCTTTTACAAGAAATTAAAAGTGTTAAAATATATTTTTTATTTAAGATACAGACAACACATTTTAGCCTAAATCATTGCTGTAATGGATCTGGACATTTTACTTTTGAGTCATTGTATATTCTCATCAAGATTATCAATAATAAGTATAGTTACTGTATTAGAGTCATTTTCCACCAAATTAGTAAATAAAATCATATTTATTATAATCAAGTATACTAGTCCATGTCCAATAGTATTGAGTACAATTTTATTTTATACATCATTAAAAATTTGGCCCATGTTGTATACAGAGATTTACCCTCTTAGACTAGGTTATGTGCCTGTCTTATATATCCAAGATATATTTAACAAGATACATTAAAAATCACATTAGAAATACAAAAATCACCCAAAAAACTGATAATAATTTTAAAACAAAAATAGTGCTTTTCCCCATAATGATATACGCAAACATATTTAAAGTAAACAAAATAGGTTGTGTTTATTTAGCATAAATTAACATACAAGTACAGAGTGTGAAATAACATGCTACTCAACAAAACACTTCCATAATAGTTGGCTACATTTTCCAGACAGAAAAACATCATTTCACACTGCATATTCATCTCTACTGAGAGTGTGGCACAATGCAACAGATATATCAAAAACGACCAAAGTATCTTCACACGCACAACAAGAGCAAAGTGCTTTAAACAGCTTACAAGCAGAGCACACTAGTTACTATGGTCAACATTTCATCGTTTGAGCATTCACGCATTGCAGTTGTAACAGACGTAATGCTTCACAATGCTTCATAACACAATCAACTCAATGACATTAACATTATATTAATGCGTTTTACATAATGTTTGTGATAAGGCAATAAATGAGGCACCGAACAGAGAATGTAACCTCGCATTGTGAAATATACCTATACAGAGGGTCTACGTATTGAAAAAGCAAACAAAACAAGTGGACTATACTACAAGTGCACTTTAAAGTTTGATCAATTCGGGTATTTAAGGCAGGCAGAAATTGGTCCTACTTCTTGTCCCCTTGGAATGTTTTCCACAATATGACTTAACCAACATTATTTTCAGATTCCAACTCATGCTATATTACACAGTTTGACTTGGCCTGTAATGCAAGTTCTATTACTTCATTCAAGTATTTTGAAATTGTGCCCATTCTATTTCTTCAAGCAATTATTCTTGTTATTGCCATCAACAGTGCAAATGTTTAGTAGCGCATAGGAATAATGTTTCTTTTGTAAAATACGGACAACTCTTTGTGCTTGAGACAATATACATGCGAAACCAGTCATGAAATAGAAGTTCTGAAACAGAGCACTGAAGTGTACAATGTGCCGGCTAAAGCATCTAGATTTCACAACCGAGCCAAAAATACTACACTGCATATAGACCTAGCATAAGCAGCAGTTGTGCCATATGAAACGACTTATGATATATGCAGTCTTTGAAGAAAATATATAGACAACAATTCTGCAAAGATGACAGAGACCCCTGTCAAACAGAGACCAAGAACAATTGTAAGTTATAGTCTGAAGCTTATACAGGCATGTATATTATAAAAGACAGATATTTTAGTTGAACATACTCTGGCAGCGACTCTTAAAACTTAAAGAAAAACAAGACCCATTCATTTGGCACACCTTCAATCCAGGTTTGCATTGCAAAACTCTAATGAAGACAAAACAGGCCAATGATGTTAAAGCAAGCAACCACATGACATTCTTTTATCTTACTAAAGGCATGGAACAGAAAATGGCACATGAAATGACCCACAGCCTAAAGAAATATAAATAAATAGCCCTTTTGCTGTTGACATCTTGTAAACTTGCCTCTTTTGTTGCTGTAAAGCTCTCGCAGTTTTTAAACGAGTGATCCTTTCACCAGGAAACGCGGCATGTCCTCTCAGAAGTAAAAATAGAAAATATGCTCAAAAAAGGAGTAGATATTGATGTGCTTGAAAGCTTTAGTTGTCAAGCAATGGAACGCTGCACAAAACAGAGCATCCCTGGATCTCAAACTGCTTGCAAGCCTCGCTCGTGGCCATCCAGTTGCACCTTGATCTTGTGCAGTTCCTCGATCTCTTGATGGTGCCGCTCAGTTTTGTGGCGTACCAGGGAGCGGTAGAAGTGGATGGTGAACACCACAAAGATCAATCCGACCGGCACCATGATGATGGTGGAGGCCAAGGCAGCCTGCCACCCGCTGTGCCCCGGCTGAACCACAGGGGCGCTACAGTTCTGCTTCAGGGCTGTGACCGACGCGGACTGCGCCCCAGAGTCAACCGGCAAGAATTTGATCCAGCAGAGAAGCACCACCTCCGCCAGGAACAACAGAATTCCCAAGGCGGTGGAAAAGCCCCAGGCCAGCTCAATATAGTGGTGCATCCTTTCGTGGGGAGATTCGGAGACGGAGTTGAGATTGTGGATGTTGCTGACGGCTTCAACATTGGGCAGGATGCAGGTACTGATGAGGAGAGCAAAGAGGTGGACGGCCACCAGTACTGTGGTACAGACGCTGAAAGCAATGAGAAGGAATCGAGGGTAGTTGTACTGCATCTCCAGCTGCACCTCCACCATGGCCACCTGGTCAGTAAAACATTATAGAAATACAAATTTCAGTTCATTTTCTCCAGAGAAGTTGTTTTTTAAAGCATAGTGTATAAACCTCTGTCATTTCTCATTTAGTTTAATACATATATTATACATATTTAGCTACGAGATGTGTGCACCTTTCATGGTTTCAAGTCTGTTTTAATGCTACGCTACTAGTGTTTTGAGACAGTTATCAATAATACAGACCATTGCAAAGCCAGAAAGCAAGGCCGAGGTTCGACTGGAGGCTTTAAGTTTGGCTCTACTGAGGTAGAGTTTTCTCCATGAAAGCGCCTGGACAGAGTGATGGTTGGACGTGACCAGCTCCAGATAGCTGCGACGAACCCAATCTCTGTAGTCCATTCCACCACCATCCTGCAGCCTGTCAGAGCATCCAGGAGCTGGAGAGCCCATTGGAACATTGAGCTCACTGCTCATAGTAACTGAGGAGAAACAGCAGAGTTTTACAGCACAGGTTATATCACTAACATAATGACAAAAATAATCCAACATGTACCAAAAAGTATTTGTTGGACAAACCAATGCAACATGCATACAATACAATCTTAAAAATGCATATATACACAGGTCAAATCTTTTAACAGCATAGTATTACCATCTGATACTGTCATGAAGCAAAATATCTAAATATGATATAATGTACAGATGGCAGAAACTGCTTTGAAATCTGAAACATACCTGATTGGCTTTGACTTTCCTTAGGACTGCCTTTCATCACTCATCTCTGGTTAAAAAGAACAAATGAGTCATTTGTTAAAATAGGAACAGCTGACAAAATGAACTTCAAAATATACTGTATTGTCTCAGAATTTAATATCTCTTGGACTCTACAGTACTTTAGCCATACTCAATACATCTTTATATAAAGAGCAGAATGACTATGCAAAAGATATAGCCTTAGCCTAGACCACTTCTTCTTAACATGTGAACACTGGTCCAAATGCACGTCCCGTTTAGTTTAATTATATTATAATTTTTTTAAATCTTACATTTGTAATTGAAACATTTTGATTCTGTCATAAATGTTCTGTTGGTTGTATTTTGTTCAAACATTTGTGTAGTGTTACAAAACTGGAACAGGAAGTTCTTCTGGACCAGCATTGTTTACGTCTTCCGCACAAATGCCACATAGAACATTTTTGCTACCTTAAACGAAAATCATATTACAAATACTGTTTGTAACCTAAAGTTAAAAAATTAAATAAAATATAAAAAAAGATCTTGGAATTTAGAATTTATTACATGTTTTTTTATAAGCAGTAAATGCTGTTTAATACAATTAAAGACATTTGTTTGTTTGTGCTACCAGCGTTTGTCATGTCGTCTTGCACACCCTGCAAATGTTGGTATTTTGTTTAGTATTTGTTTTTTCCAAACCAAACAATCCCCATATAACAGATTGTGCATTTATCATCCATTCCGAGATTATGTGACTGATAATCTCATTTGTGTTTCCCTGACAACAGACTGCTCATGCAATACCTCAAGGGACTTGGTTTCATTTTTCAACATATCTTCATAGCAATGTGGACCAGATAAGCAAACTTGCTTTTACACGCACTGTAAAATTACCAAAACATCGAATTGTATTGTGTCTTCCTCTACCTCGGTGGGTAGAACAATTCATTAGCAACGCAAAGGGCTAGGAATGCATAACTGATAAAAATGGAGAGTATAACCTGTCTGATTCAACTCATATAACTCGTAAAATAAATATTTCAAAAATGCATCTACTATAAGTTCAGTGTGAACGCTAGTGATTGATTCTATAATACACCCACACAGAGATCCTAAAGTCTTCGACAGGAAGATCACATTTCATACATGCTCAGGGCTGTTTGCCTGAAAGTTACTGGTATTAATGTTCTTGCACAGACCTGTCGTTTCACTTCATAAGACCTTAAAATATCACCAGAAGCCACAGAGTTTCAATTTGTGTTTCCTGTCTGCTGTTTTGACTCAAAGAGATAGCACCTGTGAACTTGCATTTTATGAATATCAAAATACCACGATTTCAGCTAAAAAATGTGTTTAATGAAGAAACAATGTGACCTACATGCTGGATAGCCTGATGGGGAATAAATTAAAGTGATAGTTCACCCAAAAATGAAAATTCTGTCATCATTTACTCTCTTGTCATTTCAAACCTGTATACATTTCTTTGTTCTGATGAACACAAAGGAAATCAATTGGAAAAATGTCAGTAACAAAACAGATCTTAACCCCCCCCCATTTACTGCCATAGTAGGGAAAATAAATACTATGAGAGTCAATGGGGGGGTAAGATCTGTTTGGTTACTCACATTCTTCCTTTGTGTTTTGTAGAACAAAGAAATGTATACAGGTTTGAAATGACAAGGTGAGTAAATTATGACAGAATTATTGGATAAACTATCCCTTTTTAAAGCACATTTTCATTTTCCAGACATCTCTTAAAATGCCAAAAAGGCATGGCAATACCATGTCTTTGAACACGTAGCATTGCAATACACTGATACCACACATATACCCTGGCTAATGTTCGGTAATAGTATTATAGTAATCATATAGTATCCCCGTTTATAGATTACTACATCATGGTATCACCACAGTACTATTTCTATGGCCAGCTGCTCAAATCAAATAGAAGTATAGTTTTTGTGGCATACTGTTCATTCTCCATACTTCTCTATGAAGGTTAATTTTAAACATGAATGTAACTCCATCAGTGATTTAAATGGACTTCAAATGAGCGCCACGTCAGACGCAAAGCCCATCATGTACTCGAGACCAAAATAAAACTGCACGAAAGATCGAGTTTATACATACACGTCTACCAGAGAGGAATTACTTCTTAATGCAAATCTAAGCTGTACACAATAAACACACGGCCACAGATGGTTTTCCTCAGATCATACAAGTTTCTTCCTGATCTCAAACCTTTGCTGTTTCTAAGAGAAAGCTAAGAGGCGCATCACATATGCACAACTGCACTGATCTGGCTATCAAACTTACCTTTGCTGCTAGAAATAATCGGTGTTCACATCCACATAAGGGGGAATATTCAGTGGATCTGAGGAGTAGAGATGAACAGCTGTACTGCACACTCACGTTTCCGCTCACTGGCTCTCCGCTTTCTCTCAGTGTCACGTGATCTCCACGTCCTCCCTCTGTATTCACGTAAATAGAGCGTGACCGCTGTGTCAAATGGATCTTTAACAACATCAACAACTTTGCATGTGTTAAAATGTGCTCATCACGAGCGATTGAACCAGTTCGATGCTTTCATGCTCTCGGACAGACAATACATGTGTTTGGGCGTGTTTGGCGTCATGCAAAGTTGCGCACACGTTTCGGCATATGACATAATATAAATATCGCGAGAGTTAGTCAAGCGTCTGTGGAGCAGTCTGCTCTCGCAGTATTTATGTAATTTCAGTTGTACGATATGTCCTGCATCAACATTATTTTAAAACCCTAATACTTGAAAACGAATTAGATTTGGTTAATATGAACAACATTATTTTTTCAGCATTTTTGTAAATTAAACGTTATTACACTAGTGCTTTGAATGATCTGAGTTACTCTATAGATATTACTTTCTTTATTCAGTTACCTCTACTCTAAAAAGACATTCATTGTTTACGTTCGAGGTCTGCCTCTGCAAGAATAATGTTCTTTATTGTCTGTTTTAATGGTTCCCTGTTTAGCCACTAGATGACGTTGTTTGCAGTGTCGCGTGTGTGAACCGGGCGGATATGACGACATATTATGCGCCGTGAGCCCGCGTTGTGTGGATGGACGTTTGTAGTGCAGTTTAGTTTTCAAATAAACAGACTGTAAGGGAAAATATTTGTACCCGTGAGAGAGGACAAAGGGTGAGTAAACATTTTATTAAACTGAATGTTGTTATAATTCATTAAGTTGTTTTTCGTTTAGTAGTCACCCTTTGCCCAAAACTTGCAACTCTGGAATCCTACTGGCTACTTTTTCCTCATTATTTGGTACTCTTTCGAATGGAAGATTCCAAAGAACATGTGCCATGGTACTTTAAGTGTAGAAGCAAAGGTTATTCAGTCATCTAACGGTGAATTGATGCTGAATAAGTATTCCCATCTCTTCTGTTGAGTTTGTGTTTGCACTATTAATAAAAGAGGCTGTTTAGTACTGATTAGGATGTAGTATTATCCAAATCGTATTGCAAATAAACATGATATGGCCTTGTGTGTTTTGAAATTAGTTACTCTGCTGGACAATTTGTTCCTGAAAAGATGTCAGACGAAGACGAAGCCCCAATTGTGAAAAAGTCCAGGATCTTCTATGGAAGTCTTGAAGAAAAAGAGAAAGAACGTCTCAGCCGTGTGGGGAAAACCTCTACTGCTAAAGATGCAGTTAAGGCAGGCATTGAGGCTGGAAATATTAATATCTCCAGTGGTAAGTTTAAATGAAGATTTACTCGAAATGTTAGTATGAGTAACAAGGAAAAGTAAATAGTTTTACTCCTCAGGCGAGTTCATGGAAATGGAGGAGCGTGTGAGTGAGCGACAGGCTGAAGTATTGGCAGAGTTTGAGCGCAGAAAGCGAGCCAGACAAATCACCGTCTCCACCGATGATGTTGAGGTCAAGGCTTGTCTCCGAGCTCTTGGCGAGCCTATTACGCTGTTTGGGGAGGGGCCTGCGGAGAGACGAGAGAGGTGGGTGGCCACTGAACCGCATGTGTAAAATAGGCCTTAAAAACAAACATGTTTATCCAAGAGAATTACGATTTAGTGTTGTGATCTTTACATAGTTATTTCTAATTTTTTCAACAGATTAAGGAACGTTCTTTCAGTGATCGGTCCTGATGCTTTGAAGAAATCAAAGAAAGATGATGAAAAAGGAAAGCGTTCTCAAGAAGAAGTAAGATTATCTTTTTTATTGCTTGTCTCAGTTTACATTTTCCTTATAGAATCCAATAGATTTAAAGGACTCATGAAATATGAATGCTTGTGCATGTGTTTTAAACAGTATCAGCAGACGTGGTACCATGAAGGCCCTTCCTCTCTGAAGGAGGCACGTCTGTGGTTGGTTAAGTATTCATTGCCCAGGTAAGGACAATTATGTGTTCTTGAAAAATGTCAGAAATAATTATATACCTTATTCTCATATGAAATGGATATGGAATAGAATTAAAATAGAATGGAGTCTGTTTAATTTGGTACAGGGCAGTGGAGAGGTTAAATGCTGCAAGAGCCCTAAAGGAAATTCCAGAATCTACAAGGACAGTACGACAACAAGAGCTTCACAAGAGCCTCCGGGTATGACCGCATGTCCAGAAATTGGAAAATATTTATGGCTTTATGGTGATGTATTTTCATACTCTTATTACGTATCTAAAATGTAATATTATTTTGTTTTATACAGAATCTGAATAACTTCTGCAGCCAGATTGGTGATGACCGTCCAATATCCTACTGCCAGTTTAGTCCCAACTCTAAGCTGTTGGTGACTGCATCTTGGTATGTTTTTTATATTTCTTTATTACTTTTTAAATGTATGACTATATAACACGTAATGCACTAAATGTGCGTTATGTACTAAATATTGTCTGTTGTCTTTTTCTAGGAGTGGTTTGTGTAAATTGTGGAAAGTCCCAGATTGTACGCTCGTTCGCACATTAAGGGGTAAATATCTTCTTGTTTCCAGTTACCTCTCCTGTCATGATTGTCCGTTTTGTATATTGTGTATTTCCCAGTTTAAGTGTAACATGTTTAAAAGCTGTTTACTTGAATCAACCTCTTTATTTTTAGGTCACAATACCAACGTAGGAGCAATTAGCTTTCACCCTCAAGCCACACTGACACTTGATGAGTCAGATGTCAATATGGCCTCTTGTGCTGCAGACGGCTCTGTTAAGCTGTGGAGTTTAGACAGGTATGTATGTGTAAGGTGTTTTTCTGTCTCAGTTTTTAAAGTGAAATATTGTAATGTTCATGTGTCCTTTTATCTATAGTGATGAGCCTGTAGCAGATATTGAAGGGCACTCCATGAGGGTGGCACGGGTAGCCTGGCATCCATCTGGGCGGTTTTTGGGCACAGCTTGGTAAGCTTTAACTTAAAATTACAATGTAAAAGCCACAATTTTGAGAACATTCAGTATTGATTATAATGTCATGCCTGTATATAAAAGTGAGATTTATTGCATGAAAATATATAGCTGGCTTTATATTTTAGGAAGGGGATATATTTTGGAGTGTCTTTGGTCACCTACATTTACATTTACATTTATGCATTTGGCAGACGCTTTTATCCAAAGCGACTTACATTACATTGTACTATACATTTGTACATTTTGTATAGTAAGCAAGTGGGGGTTAGGTGCTTTGCTCAAGGGCACCTCAGCCGTTACCCGCCAGCCCTGAGAATCGAACCAGCAACCTTCTGGTCATGAGTCCAACTCTCTAACCACTGGGCCACGACTGCCCACCTAAAATGTAAAGTCCCCTGATGTGACCTACAAAGCATCTCTGTATAGGTTTTTGATTTGCAACACCAGAATTGTTTTGGTTTCAACTTTCTGCACTGTTAAGTGAAACAAATGTCTGGGGGTTTTTTAAGCTACGATTGCTCATGGCGACTGTGGGATCTTGAAGTTCAAGAAGAAATTTTGCATCAGGAAGGTCACAGTAAAGGAGTTCATGACCTGCACTTCCACCCGGACGGCTCGCTCGCAGGAACTGGGTGAGAGCTTTACATTAAAACTCCTTTGCTGTAATGACATAGTCAAAGCAATGTTGTCCGTTTAGTTACTGTGTCAAGATAGTCTCTTACTGTTTGCTTATTACAAGATTTTTACAAGATGATTACCAATAGTCTGGCTCTTTCTTTGCATTTAAATTCCAAAAGATTAATATGACCATTGGTCACTTTTTCAATTATTAAGGTCATTTCAGATCATTCGCATTATCAGACCAAAACCTAACCTACTTTATACTGTTTAAAAAATATGTGCTTGGTTAATATGGATTTAATGTTTGGAAATGCAGCTAATATGTATAAACAATGTTTGCAGTGGTCTGGATTCGTTCGCTCGTGTTTGGGACCTGCGTACCGGTCGTTGTGTGATGTTCCTAGAGGGTCATCTTAAAGAGATTTACGGCATTAACTTCTCACCAAATGGGTAATAAATAAATACTTAAGATATGCTTAAACAATTTATTATATCTTTCAATGTTAACTTTGCAATCTTTGTCTTGTAGCTTCCATGTGGCAACAGGAAGTGGAGATAACACCTGTAAAGTGTGGGACCTCCGGAAGAGGCGGTGTATATACACAATTCCCGCCCATCAGAACCTCGTGTCATCCGTCAAATTCCAGCGTAGGTGTTCCATATCAAAGCTAATGTAACAGCATTAGCAGTTTTTAACTTTCCCAATTGTGACTTTTATTACACAAAACGCATATAAGCTGAATTATATCTTCATTATTCACAATTGCTATTTATTGAGATTAATACCAAATAACAGCCAATATGATTTGTAAATTGACACCCCCAACTCTAAAGTTTATCGCTTTATTGCTTGCTAATCTTTGGATGAAAGCGTCTGCTAAATGACTAAATCTGAATGTAAAGTCCCTTCTTAAAAATTCCTTATATCCTACTGAAAATTAAAACGCTGGTTTGATCTGTGCTCGCTTTGTAAACAGGATCATCCTGACATCGAAAGCACTACTGACGTTATTCCTAACAGTGTCAACATAACAGAATCTTTTCTTTTTAGCTACGGACGGGCATTTCCTGCTGACCAGTGCATATGACAACACGGCCAAGGTGTGGACTCATCCAGGCTGGTCTCCTCTGAAGACTCTGGCGGGACATGAGGGCAAGGTTATGGGGCTTGACCATTCACCTGACGGACAGCTCATTGCAACCTGCTCTTTTGACCGAACCTTTAAACTCTGGATGTCAGAATAAGATCATTCTGTTTTCTGTGTGGGAGTTGGTGTGTTTGAGGGAACATTTAGACTGCTTGTGAAAGTGCTGTCTTTGCTTTCAGTACTCGAGTTACAATTTTTTCACCATGTGTCGGATGTTAAAGTCTATGACATTTAAGTCATTTTTAACTTCACATTCAGTTCTCTTTTAATTTTTGTCGTTTTTTAAGGGGTGAGATCTGTAAATTGGAGTTTCAAGCATATTGTTCAATTGTCTTTGACAATTCGCTTCGATTAAAACATGAACAATCATGTCCCCCGTATTTTTAGTAGAAACACGCTCTGCCCTTTATGATTTTGTGAGAAAGAGTATTCTATTTAAAGTCTACTCACACATACAGAACATTAAAGTATTCTTACGCAAACTTCCTTCCCATTTCACAGAATCTGCCACATCAGAAATGCATTCAGTGTTATCGTCCCAGGCAGTTATGTGAACCGTGCAACATTCATTATTAAACGTTCCTGCGAAGATGCGTTTTGCAATGTCTGACAGTTGCCTCTTAAGAAGTGAAATGAGGTGCAAGCCTTCATCAGATATGTGAACATCAGCACCACCAGCAGCAGAGCAGGCAGTTCTTGCAGCAGGGACTCCTACGGAAACGTTGATCAGCCGTTGCCACATTGGCCCAGGCTGAGGGAGGCTGCTCCGTGATTGGCTGTTTAAAGGAATTCTTGGTCTCCAGCGGCGCTTTCTGACTGTAGGTTCGCTGATTTTCCACCTCTGCTTTAACGCCCAGAAACGCTGCCAGGTCTAGGTCAAGTCCACTGGCGCCCCCACGAGGAAGAGGAGTGTTCTGTCTGCACTGTGGACAGGGGATCCACATCTGTGGGGGAGAATGTCGTCAATCAGAAATGTCTGACACTGCAGGGGTGTGATCATACAGTATAGAGATACATTAGACAAGCGTTAGTTTTGATCATTTTCGTCACTAATGATTGTTTTCCACAGCTTTCCGATCCCTTCCCACCCTGCCCTGAGCGGCTATTGCTTTGCCAGAAATGTAGTTGTGCTCCAAAATAACAACGTTGGTTAAAAGGACAGTTCAACCAACCTGTCATTATTTACTTACCCTCAGTAGCAAAACTGTACAAATTACTTTGTGCTGATGAAAGAATGCTTGTAACCAAACAGTTCTGGGGCACCATTGACTACCATAGTAGAAAAAGTTACAATGGTAGTCAAAAGTGCCCCAGAACAGTTTGCTTTAATACATTTTTCAAAATATCTTTTGTGTTCAACAGAACAAAGAAATTAATAAAGCAATTTTTCCTACTTTGGTAGTCAATGGTGGCCAAAAATTGTTTGGTCTTCCAAATATCTAGATTTGCATTTAAGTTGAACATAAAAATGTGTACAGGTTTGGAACAATCTTGAGGGTGGGTAAATTATGACAGAATTTTTCTTGAATTTTTAACTATTCGTTTGATATAGTAGGAATTAACTCACAATTGAATAGTCATCTTCAAAGTGTTTGTTATCTCAAATATGATAATTCTCATAATTTGGTCACCACATGCCAACTTCCTTAAGATGGACACAAATAATTTTAGGTTAAGTGCTGTTGTTATCTTCAAATAGCGTAGCTTAAAACCCCCCCAAAAACAAAACAGAAGCACTTACTCTCTTAAACGAATTTAGCGATCGTTTTGTAGCGTATATTCAAATATGATGGCACATAGATCATTTTGTATTTCAGTTTTGTCACTATAACAAAGGCATTTGAATTAAATTATTTGTGTACAACCTAAGAAAATAAGTCCTATCATCTGGTAATGCATGAGGATAAATTATAATAGAATTTTCATTTTTGGTGAACTATTCCTTTAATTTTTGTTTCGGTTGTCAATGGAATTTACATACACAAATTTTACATTGGTTAGTAGGTGTTCTAAATAGATTTGCGTTAATGCTTTTTTAACGTGTCATCTTGTTTTAAATAAATAAAAGCAACAACACAAGTTGAGTAAAAAGAAACACAAAATGTGTTTTGTCTAACTAGACAGATTCAGTTCTAGTCACCCAAAAATGAAAATTCTGTCATCATTCACTCACCCTCGAGTTGTTCCAAATATGTATACATTTCTTTGTTCTGATGAACACAAAGGAAGATATTTGGAAGAATGTAGCACAACACAAAGTTCTGGGACACTTTTGACTACCATTGTCATTTTTTCTACTATGGCAATGGTGGCCAAGAACTGTTTGGTTACAAGCATTCTTCCAAATATTTTTCTCTGTGTTCATCGGAACGGAAATGTATGCAGAACTCAAGTGTGAGTAAATGAAGACAGAAATTTCATTTTTGAGAGAACTGTTCTTTTAAGGAGAGAGATATCACAGACACAATTTTTAGAGTTTAGAAGCTGAATTCTTGTGTAAAATGTTCAGAATTGTTATAAAAACATATTTCTTGACCTTATGAGCTCATTAAACTCAAACGTTGTATTGATACAAGGGAAATCAAACAGCATTTTGAAATTCATCTCAACACCTACACATGCACGTTAAAAAATCAACCATATATTCGTGGCAGATATTTATGAATAATTGTACAGGTAATGCCGGCGGCACCTGCTCATTGATGATGGTGTCCAGTCGTTTTAGGCAAGCCTGGCAAAATGTGTGACCACAGTAGAGTTTCCGAGGAAGCCTCTCTCCCAAGTTATACACGCTGTAGCAGATGATGCAGTCCAGTTTCCTGCTGTCCCTGGAGTTCTGCGGGCCGGTCTCCACATCGCCCTCGACAGAAGCTTCAGACACCACAACATCCGAGACCCTAAACAATGAACTCAACATGATACAAGCATCTCTTTGTGTTTGTCAGAGATGAACAAACCAGATATTGGACACTTCCTGGTTAAAATGTTGAAGTAAGCCTGTGAAGGAGAACTAACTACAACCATTAAAATTCAATTCGCTCTGGATAGATTTAGAATTAGTATTGGTCTGATATGGTCATAGATTGTAGGTGTTTAAATAGGTTTTAAAAATGAGTATAGTGTCCAAATACTTTTTGGGCCATAAATGGGACTTATTTAAAAAAAAAAGTTCTCTCAACTCAACCAGGTACATGCAAGGTCAACTAGTGCAAGCCAATGTGTAAGCCGAGCTGGTTGTATCTGTTTACCATTAGCGACAGTGCAGAATTTATATGCGAGTAAGGTTCTAATAAAAAATCGTAATATAGGCTTTTATCATCTTTCAACCAGCTGTACCAATACATCCATGACCATACAATGTGCTTAGTAAGCTTATAAATAATATTTAAAGAATATATCAAATTTTATTTGCATTAACTGGTAATGTGACTTCATTGTGTTTATAGTCAGAGAGAAATATGTAATTGAATAAAATGTTTATTTAACATAATTCATATATTTATTCAATAAAACTCATTGTATAAACCAGAGTCATGAAAAATAACATAAAATGCATTTATTAGACAACATTTCAACAACGTTTGTGGTTTGTCATTCATTAATAAGTAAAAACACTTAAGGAAAAAATGTTATGTTTTAATATTAAATCAGCAGATGTAACAATTTAAACACTTTTCCATGAAGAATGTCTACCTGTCCTCTTCCTCTCCAGGTTTATTTTGTAGTTCTCCGCTGTCTTGAGGTTCTGACGTTCCACTCCAAGTTCCATCCATGTTTAATGTACCGAAAGTCCAACGTCTGCTAACATTTTACAGTCAGTTCTGTATTGGTTTCTCCATGGTTCAGGTTCTTTGTCAGATGGTTTTACACCTGAGTGCTCTCTCTCTCTCACACTTTGAAGTTCTGCACGACTCCCTGTAGAACTGGCTTTGCCTTTTGTTGTCGTTTGTTCCCAACAAACCACAACTGCCTCTCTGAAATGGAGGGCAGACAATGGTGTACCTCTCCAAAGCGTTTAATATTTAAGTACTCCCTGTCCATGTGAACCTGCGCTTTAGAACACACACACACACACACACACAACAATGCACGTTCACCCTCCTGAAAAAAAGGATTATGGGAGGAGGTAGTAAATGAGTTGCATTACAGCGCTCCTCCATGTACAGTATCTTATAAATCTCACTGCTCTTGACATTTACTACTCAATGATCTGTTCTTATAGTTCCTCTACAAAATCCAACATGCTTAATGTAAATCTTCTATCTTGCATATGTGAAGAAAGCAAGCTTATTTACAAAGGACCACAGACCTGGCCTGCGGGTAGATTTTGTTTTAGTTTGAAAACAATGTGCAAAAAATCTGAATGGAAGAAGAAGGGACCTATCGCTTTGCCTTCCAAAAAACAGAGCCCTGAAATTCAAGCCTAGTGACCCACAGACATCTGTCATCCATGTATTGCTGCCAAACCTTCATCACCCCCCTGCAACTATAGGTTTTTTCTAACAGTAGAAAACAGAGGAAACACAATTATATTGGAGATTTCCATCTTTATTTCCTCAGATCTTACAAATTTGTGTCATATCAGACTTTTAATAGCTTACAGTTGTCCACCCAAAACAAAGAATGCTTTAGTTATACATTTTTAAGTTTGTATAAATGGGCGAATCATTGTTGATGGATTAAAATACATTAAAATTAATATCTTTATTTCTAATTTGCTTACAACAGTACAATGGGTACTCCATTAATACAGCTGTAAATATATTTTATTTGGCTAAAAAATGATGCTTGGCGTGAGTTACCATGCATCCCTTTCAGCTTCGACTTTATTCACTGTATGTTGGGTCCTCTTGGTCAAAACAGTCTGGCTAGGATTCTACTTATAGCTTTAGTTACATAGGCTACCAATATACATGGTGTAATGGTATATGTAACAGGCACTGATGAGAATCTTTTCCTTAAAACAAGCCATACAGCAGTTGTGGATTGCATTTAAAGTAGGCTAATGCATCATTGCTTATTACCATTGAAATGATATATTACATATATTCTTTTAGTCGTGCGCATTTCACAATAAGAGATTCGATTTTGACTTTAGATGGTACAAATATCAAAAGAGTCAAGATTCAAAAAGCTTTATCGGCATGATACAACAATCGAATAATTTACATTGCCAAAGCACAGAAACATTAACTATACTCATTTTCACACAAAAACACTAGTTCTTTATGGCTTGACGAAAGATGAGATTTAACATGTCATATTTGTTGAGAAAGAAAGAAAGAAAGAAAGAAAGTGCTGTTGTAGTCACACTGCAAAAATCAACGATTTGTCACCACCAGATGACAGCAAAGAGCGAATCTTACTGCAGGAGCAACACCTGCTAATATGAACTAGAAGTAATAATTCACCAAAATTGTTAAATGATGAACCTATACATTATTGTACAATGACAGTAGTAGACTGTCCTGCAAAACAGGGCAGAAACAAGTGCAGTGAAATATTCAGTTGAGGACAGCACATTTTCTTTTGGTGTTTTGCTTTGGTGCAGAATAATATTTGCTCCTTTCTCATTTTACATGTTAGTGTAGAAAAGAATTCCTCGTTCGTGGCAAAATGAGGGCAGTCAGACGTCATTCATCCTACCAGACCACAGTTTACCGTGTGTGCCTGTGTCTGTGTATCTGTACATGTCACTCACTCTGGAGGACACCATGCAGTATCTTAACTTTCCCATGCACTTTTGATGTTATCGCTCATATTCGCAGGTTTGTGTTGCAATAGGAAATGATGACACATGCAGATCCCATGACATTGTTAACACAGAAATATGATAACCTGCTTTGTAGATTTGCAGATATTTGGAATTATGGTAACTGTACTGTTAGGATCCGGGGGCTGTCTGTGTTTTTAATAGGAGAATAGAGACTCTGAATAACAGGACGTTGTGCACAAAGTAATCTGCAGCATCTGAAACTCAATCCAGAACGCTAATGTCTCCACCCAGTCCTCGGGGGCCTTTATTGGCTACTCCAAATATTGACTTTCGGATGTATTTGTTTTTAATAGGCTATAAATCATATGACTACATGGCTTCTAATTTTAATTTTTTTTTATTTTATTTTAAGCCATTTTTCAATACAATAGCCTATATTTCACACTGACATCGCTGGAGGTCGCCAAGGCGTTTCTATTGCACCGTTGTATTTTTGTATTAGGAGGCGGATCACATGAGCCACACTGCAAACCCATTGGCCAACAGAGCCTCACATTTCGGCTTATTTGCATAAAGTCAATATTGGCTAAAAAAAAACTTTCACCGGGAGAACACAGAGGTAAAAACACACCGCACGGAATGTTTGCATAAAATTTTTTTTGATGAGAAGAACGCATCCTTGTTTACCAGATATCCAATAATCCTGTGTGTACAGTTTGGCAAAAATGATTTATTTTTTATGTTTTATATATTAGATTTTTTTCTCCATGATTACACATTTTAATCATTTGGAACATTGTAAAAACAGAATTTTATTTTAGTTTACAAATGTTTTTCAAAAATGTCAAATAGAAATATACTGCAAATGTACAAATTGACTGTAAAATAAGATAAAAGACATGTAAGTGTGTGGTTAAAAATCTTAGTCTTTTTTCCCAATGGATGGATAATATTCTCTTCCCAGTTTTTGGGACATTCAATTATGTAACACGTGCTATACAGCACTTGTTTTTGATAAAAGATTTGACTCACAGTTACAGTAAACATTACGATGTTCCTTGTCATTTTGTAATGTGTCACATTGTCAAAGATTTCAGATGAACTTTATTACCAACAGCTGTTTGTGCAATAGGCACGCCCAAACCACTGAAACCCACAAGAAAGGCAGAGAGATAGAGAAAAATGCGCAATGTGATTCATTGACTTTGTGTTTGATAATGAAGTCTGTTCATAAGTTTCATAAGTTGATGTCAGTCTTTTTAGGTCACAGCCACATGATTTGAATTAAATACCATGACAGGTTTCACAGAATCACATGACTGGATGGTGACTTTTGTTGATCATGAACTAAGGTTGTTAATAGTGCTCATATTTAGGGTTAGAGGTTTAAATAAAATATTACATATATGACTAATACTACTTCAAATCTTATTTTTACCAGGTGGACAAAAATGCTCGCTTACATTGAAGGAGGGAATAGGTGCAATAAGCAACCACATAGCAACAGTTCGAAATAAAATGCATATACATTTATACAGGCCAAAAAAAATTGCTTTTCTCTCTTGTTAACTGCTTTGTGAGGTTAAATACAGGAGGAAGCTTTTCATCATTTAAATTGTTTTGTTCGGCCTATCCACTCTTTGTTACTCATGTTTACATACACTGTTACTAGGCTATACCTTTAATTGAAGTGGCTCTTAAGCTTTTATTAACCTTCTTAACCTCTGAAAACAGAAAGTGATGAAGCACAGCCTTGCTTGTCACATGCTTATAATCCTTTACATTTCACTCATCTATATATGCAAGCAATTTAAATTATAAAAGATAAACACAACATTTGTATGTTTGTGAGTAGATGTTGAGTCAGTTTAGTTGAATCCCTTCATTTCACAAGTGCCTTAAAACCCCATCTGCACCTAAAAGCATCATTTTTAGCTTGTTAGTCAGCAATGGTCACATTCTTGGGGCTCAAAAAGAATGTGTTGGAACCAGTATGTGTACATTGGTTTTGAGGTCTATCAGTTACAGAGAACAATAACAACATGCATATAAATAGTGATCAAACAGTGAAGACATATGATGAAAGAGTTAATTATATACATGTGCACCTATAGATGCTTTAAAATGGCATGTGTGTGTGTAGAAAGTTGACTTCCTTTAAGATTTTAGATTCAAATTGTGGAATGAGTTGTGGGATGCAGATTTTCATTCAAACCTGGAGATAAACAAAAAAATGTGGCTTTGTGATCAAGTAAGCATTCCCCGACATTAAAGGAAGCACATATAAGCACTTTTGTATATTTGAATATTCCATGCGTCTCTGATAAAAAAAACTTGATTTGAATCTCCTTTATACAACTGTTGCTAAATAACATTAAATATCAGAATGTACCTCTAGTTTATTAAAGGAGGACAAATCAAATATTAATAAATAATGAATCAGAATGTCAGGCTGGTCATGAAAATGTTGCATTAAATTCAAAATAAATAATCATAAAATAATGCAAAAAAGTATTTTCACTACTTGACTTTAGACCCCATTACACAGTATAATGAAAAGTGTATTTTAGGGGATATTTATTGTAGATTATCTTTGACAAATGCGTTTTGCAGAACCATTTAATAAAACTACTAATTAGACATTAAAAAGTAGAATTAAGTAAATTATGTTACAGCTTCCGCACCTTAACGAGTCTCATTTATGTTTCGACAGCATAATCCTTTAATGTTGTGTCATTACGTATAACTGCATAAACATAAATGTTAATCTAGCTGCATATTGTTCACTATCAAGTGATTGAGAACTTTGGTATTTGATGACGTAATGCTAACATTTAAGGAAACAATTTACCGGTACAAAACCCAAAATAGCTTTTAAATAGTCTTAATATAACTGCCAATAAATGACACCCTTCCCAAATACAGTCTTATATTTTAAGCTCACAATTCTTGAAATGAGTTTTCCTTCAGCTTTGTTAATGTTTAACTGAGGTAAACAATTCAGTCGAACAAACTCTGTGGAGGGGAGGTGTAGTCTGATACTTAGAAATGTAATGTTTGAAGAAAGAAGTACCTTTGCTGCATAACAACACACTTAGTATGAGTCTTAATACAAAGTACCTGCCTGAAAGTATCTTTATAATAAAGTATTGTTCTATAATAATAACAGAGAATACCTGACTCTCACGTCCTTCCCCCACACCCCCATACACACGACAAATTCCCAAAGGGTGGGGTTACATACACACATTGACTGGCATGTTTAAATAAGACTCACGGTCGATCGGCTCCTCCCTCTAACCAGGCGGCTCAGGGCTGTGTCACCTTCTTTCAGAGGTACGGAAGAAGATAACTCACAGTGTGCAGCTCTTTCAAGGACTAAAAGAGGGTTCTCACAGAAAACAATCACCTTACCGGTAAGTGTTTTGTATGTGTATTAAAGTGTCAGTGGTACAAGAAAAAGGTTTGGGGACCAAATGTCCCCCACAAACTTGGTAATGCAAGTAATTAAGGGGACATTTTTTGGTCCAAATGAGCTTATAAATATTATGTTTTTTTAAAATGATGTTTTTTAATGTAAAAAATGCTCAAAGCTTTCTTTAGAGGTTGTGTTTAGGGTAGGGTTCAAATAAAACGTTTTTGTGTCTATGGAAAGGCCCCATGAAACATGGAAACCCAAAATGTGTCTGTATGTGTTTTTTAACCATTATTTTTATTAGGAAATAATCTGTATTAACAATAACAGTTTTTAAAAGTTGCCAAATTGAAACTAACCATTTAACTGGCAGTGTATGTTAAATAATTTTCCTCTTCAATGTTACAGAAATAAGTATAACTATAAAGAATATACATTTTAAATCCTTAATGCACTTTTTGTATGATGCTAATTTGTCAAGTTCTCTCTCCTTTGTGAAGCATGAGACGTTCAATGTTTTTCTTTTATTTTTAGGAATATTCCAGTCATATTTCATCACTAATGCTTCAAGTCCAGCTTTAACCGACTGAAACGGGAACTTGCCGAAAGAAGCCTTTTTCTTTCTTTCATTTTGGACTTTACGCCCACCTTAACACCATGAATGTCTCTCTTGAAAACCCATATGGTGACGTCAACATCCCCCGTGCCAAGCTGCGGGGTGACTCCAGCACCATCATTATGAATCCCATGGCCTTAGACAACCGCACCTCTGCCACGAACCCTTACGCCAGCTTCAAAACGCCGGGAGAGAACAACCCGTCGAACGTGCCGGTGTACGGGGGGACCAAAAACGGGACCCAGAACCCTCCTCCTTACAGCACCCAGGCAGGTTACACCGTGAAGGAAGATGCGGAGCAGGTGGGACGCTGCTACGCCTGTTGCTGCCGCTGTCGAAGAAGGAAATGAGACGTGCCTTCCGGTGCAAAGGATTATGGGTTTACAAAATGCAATGGGACAGGGAGCAGGATGAGGAATTTTGAGGAACTCCCGAACCCTGTCAAACTGTTCTGCTTGTTTTGGAAGCTAAAGATCACAGCACTATGATGACCGGACTCTACTACTGTAAGGATTGGATAGCAAGAATGAAACCTTTTATGTTTTATATGTACGTTTGGATTAATTTGTCAAAGATGGCTTTTGTTAATACAGTTCAATTCAGCTGTATTCAGTTTCTATTGATCAGAGTGATCAGGACTGTGGGACACAACCCATAATGTGTGATGCAGGACACTGAAACTAGAACCCTCATTGTTTTACAAAGAACACAAAGGGACACTTTTAACTTTTCCACAAGAATGACTCGTGCCATTTAAGTTTCTACTAAACAAGCTTTTCTGGTTGCTCACGCAGGTGATAGACAGCAACCTGGACTTTTAATGTTGATAAAAGCTGACTTTATCGGATTTTTACATAAAAGAACACGTTTAAAGTGCTAATTGATGATTTATGGTAGAAACTCAATGATAAGCAATATTTTGCGGATGCATTAAACAAAACAGGTGCACAGACACAGTTTTGTGAACTCGAGATTGAATTAAGTGAAATATTTAAATGTCTATAGATGTTTGATTTTGAAATAATGTATTTTCTTTGTCACATTGTACTTAATTTAAGTAGTCCTACGCCTAGTTTCCATCAAGGTGACTCAGTAATTGTTGGTGACGACAAATTCTTTCAACCTGAGTAAGTGTAGGCAGACATTGATAGCAGCAGCAGAACCGGTTTGGGACTTTAATAGAGCTTAAAGTATTTCCTGGAATAACACAGAACAAGGAACACTGAGGGTAGACCAGCCGGTTTAATGATGTAAAGAAATATGTGTCACCTGGAATATGCAGCGCAGTCTTGCAGAACTGAAGAAAAGTATGTGCGTACATTATGCAGTATTTAGCTACATAAAAACACTTTACTGGATTATTGAACATAATGTTCAGCATAATTCAAGAGAGTAAATATGTAATGAGGGGTTCTTCTGATGTCACTTTGTTTGCTTAGAAAAGCAAAAGCAGAGTTCTCAGGTTAAAACAAGAAATGTAGTATTGCTTGTCACGAAAAAGTGGACCAATTCAGTGTAAAATAATAACTGTTAAAGTAAAAATTGGAATGCAATGAATAATAAAACTATGGAAAACATAATTGTCTCTGGGTTTGTCACCTAATTTGTAGATATAGGCCTACATGTACACTACCAGAATTATTACCTTTTCGTACACGTAAATAAAATGATAACTTTAAACAAACCAGATGTTATGCAAGAATTACCATCAGTTTGTAAATAAAGTTTGAAAGTAGCATACAAAAACATCTATAAGGATAATGAATTATACTAGAATTAATACATTTGGCAGATTTTTAAACATTAACAAAATTAGCATCAACGTGGGAAATGCAATAAGTCATTTAAATGTTGAAATATTTCTAGCATTTAATCGCTGAATTGCATTTTAAGGGATATTTCCCCCAAACATTTCAAATTCTTTCATATTTTCCTCAAACTCGTGTTATTCCATACGTGTGTTCTTTCATCACAGTCCGCACAGACCACTGAGACATTTCTCAAATATTTTCTTCTGAGTCACACGGGTTTTGAAAAACACGAGGATGAATGTGTACAGATTTTTAGGTGAAGTATTCTTTATATCCTGCAGACTTCCAAAGCACCAGCAGGGGGAGTGATTGTTCTAAAACCTCACTTACCTGCAGCTGCTCAGACAGCAAGAAAGAAATAGCGTTGTTCTATAATACAGCAATGTTTAAGAAGACGATAAATAATTCATATGGTATATTATTAGTATGAAATTATTATGGTATTTTGATAGACACAATGGCACTAAATTATTACCACATTCATTAAATGTACATCGGCTACTCCAAAGTAGGCGTACTTAAATGCGTATTTAACTCGAAAATTAACAATTCCTTCAGTAATTACAGTAAGCACAAAACTGCCATGTTCTTGTACAGTATGCTTCACCGAATGCGGTTTAGTAAAACTATGGCAATACATCTGCATCAATCCGCAAAAACATGGTCACAAATGTTTACGGTAAGTAGGTATCACAAAGGTGAATTTACCACTATAGTACAATTAAAATGTTTATCCTGTTGTATATAATATTTATATTGTATCTATAATACATTGTACAGAACAAAATGTTGTTGTTGTTTATGTTGGCTGAATTGTGACTGGAGGATGGAGAAGGTTCTGGAACGAGCAGACTGACGCACTGTGTGCGCGTGCGCGCGGTGTTTATTGCGCTCCTTAAAAGATGCCCTGACTGATCAAGTATTTTACACCTTCATTTTGTTGAGAATATGTGGGTATTGATAACATAAATGTCATCCTGTTTCCATCATCTACTTTTTGTAGTTGACATATACACAAATACTTAACAGGAAGTTGCTGCTTAGCGTTTATTTTGACTATGTGACAAATGTTTCTAAACGATAAAAAAAAAAACGTATACATACCATCCCTTTTAGCAACTCATTATTTTTTTAAAGAAAAAACAATCCACCACTTTATACACAGTGAAAAGCTCATACATTATAAAAGTAATCGAAAGGAAGCCATGAAAGTGACAAAACCATAAATACTAATAAAGTCATACATCTGGGATTGTTTCTGACAGGACCATTGCTATTCACAGGGCATGGGTAAACTCCCTGCCCCCTCACAATTGGCCCAGGACCTTCCTGGTTGTCCCTAGCCAACAGCTGAGCTTCTGGAACAATCCTTTTAAAGCATCTCTGACATTTTAATCCACATTCCACTGAGATTTTGCTCATTATTAATCAGACTTACGTAATGATTAATGACTTCAACCAAATGCATTGGTCAGGCTCCCCTGCCCCATCCATCACAAAACATGTGCATTAACATTTTACTGCTTGTTTTACATAGAAAAGTTAAAAAATGTATATATGAAAGAAAATCTGTTTTTGTGATTAATTTTCATGATCAAAGACAACAGGTACTATCAGATTCACTAATGTGGACAGTCACAGTAGTGAAGTGTTTGTCAGTTCAGAAAAAATGTACTTTGCTAAAGAATAATAGTTTACTCCCCTACATTTCATAAGTATTTGTCTTCACCTTTAATACTTAAGTACATTAAAATTTAATGTACGTAAGTATTAAAGGAGCAATGTGGAGATTTTAGTGACATCTAATGGTGAGGTTGCGAATTGCAACCCACGGCTCCACCGCTCGCCCCTTCCTCTCGAAGCACTACGGTGGCTGATACAGGACAGATATGTTGTCACATTTTCGCCTCTGCCGAAGGGGATAACATGTTTGCAAAACAAGCTCTGGACAGCAGGGCTACTGTAGAAACAACATGGTGAATTCCATGTAAGGTGACCCGCTGTGTATGTAGATAGAAACGGCTCATTCTAAGGTAATATAAACATAACGGTTCATTTTGCATACGTCTGAAGACATAGATATGTATATTATATTCCATTTCTAACAGTAGATCTGCCTTACAAAGTAATGTAGTTAAGTAAAACATGTGAGTGTAGTTTCAATCGCAATAAAAAAAATCACAACTTTTGAAATAATCTTTCAAATTTATTAACAATGTTTCTTGCGCTCTGTACTAGGGTGCAATTAATGTCCATTAAACAAAATGTAATAACACTTTTTTCTTTATATTTAAAAAAAAAAAAAATGTGTGGACAGGTGCACTAAACGCTCAGTGTTTGGTTTGTTAATATATTCACAGCCCAAAATGAGTCCAAAGATCCAAACTTCTGGTTCTTCCTCTTATCTTCTCATGTGTGGTCCAGATTGTGGAATTAGGCATTTCTTTATCCTAGAGTTTGCTGAAGTTTCTCGATGCTTGTTACTAAAACCAAAAGAAAAATACAAACAAATCTCCAGGAACAAAATGCATAAGCCCAAAGATCACAAGAGAATTCTAATGCATATCAAAAGGGCAACATGTTAGTAAAAACAAGTTTTTTGGCACTAATCGAATTGTGATAAAAACAAAATACTCAACATTAATCTCCCAATGTTTCTCTAGACCAACAAACAAAGGCATATTTCAACATCACAGAACAATGGCAGTGACGACTGTTGTCTGACTCTTCCAGAACTCTCCAAGTGAGTAAAACTAGTAATGATTTTCAAAATTGCCCGCACCTTGTCAAAAACAAAAGTTGGACGGAAAGAGCTGTAATATAGATAGAGACGAGCGCCTTTGATAAACCAGAGAGCCATCGTCTCTTGTACATTCCCTCTTTTTCTATGTAAAAGGTGCATCACAATGCTTGCAAAGTCAACTGTACAAATCCCTCTACACAGGATGACTCCAGCCGAAGGCAATATGGGCAAACACAAAAAACTACCCAAACAAAATTATTTCTCCCAAAACAAAAAAGCTGGATGATGTTTCAAGGCAAAACAAATGTACTCCACAACTTGATCTAAGCGTTGCCTTAAAGTATTTTACAACAAAATGACAAAACCAAACATAACCCCTAATAATGAAATGACAACTGGAAGATCCCAATGGCAACAATGCAACCGTGGTGGTTCGAGTGAGTACATATGAGCACACATGTATCTCAGTTTAAACAGAGCACACCTCTGCAAATGTGAGTGTATTAGTTTTTGAGACCCTGAAAGCATCTGCATGCAGATCAGCGTGTCCATCACCTTCCGTCCCCCTCTCCTCAATGTCACATTGTCCCGAGAGGTTCACCAAAGCGGATCTTCTGGCCCGCTTGCAGATTAAAGGTGAAATTTCGTGGGGCTTCAAACAACAGGACGATAGTGGAGCCCAGGTTGAACTCGCCCAGGTGCTCTCCTTTCCTCATGGAAATGCCTTCTCGGTTGTTGTTTGTTATGTAGCTGAAGTCATTGTAGGATCCTTTGTTGTAGCGAGGGTTGTTGGTGCGCAACTCCTAAAAAGAAAAAAGGATTGTTAATGCTGATGCATTTGTTTTTTTTGTACATAATCAATTTTATTATTTCCGATCGGATATTTCCAGGTTTTGGATAATTCTGCCTGTCCTCAATCATGTAGATAGAAGCTTGAGCTGAGGAGACATGCAGGTGCATTAATATTTCAGATCTTTTTCACAAATCTTGCATCTGCAGTCTTTGCTGTGGGATGAAAGTATTGCTATTTATACAATCAGACAGAACTAATAGTACATACTTGATCACTACAAAGTCTCTTTCCTGAAAGAAGTGGGATTTACACCCAACTGGTAACTAATTTACAGAATTTACATCAAAAGCAAGCAATAAGCTACTCTCGGCTGAAGGCCTTTGTTAGGCATGTAGCAAAAGGGAATTCAGCCGTGACTTATTCACGATGCAGCACTTGTCTCGAGAACCTTATTGCTTTTTTATATGGATAGGACAACGGAGAGGAGAGGGGAATAGGAGCTGGGAATTGACCACGAGCTGGGACTTAAACTCGGGTCACCTCGGGTTTATCATGAATAAAACACAGCTATTGACCAATCAGAATCAAGGACTGAAACAAACGGTTTTATAAACTACAGGACAGACTACAATCATCAGCATTCACTCAGAGAAAAAAAACTAAATAATCTTAACTGAGGTTGTCATAAAATCATGCATGAAAGGGTTAAATGGCAGGTTAGCTCACTCCATTATTTATCGTATCTTACAAGCCTATATTGTAAAAGATTGTGCTTATAAACAGATTTAGTGCTTGTCACATACTTTCTGCTGAGGTTAGCAAGGCACACAGCAAAAAATAGACTGGAACTAGTTGTAGACCTGCTTCTGTGATGTTTCTGCTGCACAGCACTTTGTGCGTGTGTGTACTTATTTTTGTATCCCGGTGGGAACTTAAACCTGAATGCACATTAACTCATGGGGACTCGACTCATAGCACGCTTATAAATCGCACAAAACAATATTTTCTGAACATCTAAAAAAGCAAAAGGATGGTTAGGTTTAAGGGTAGGGTAAGGGGATTTAAAGTATAAAAATCATTACGCCTATAGACTGTCCCAATGGAGATATTAAACCAGACGTGTGTGTATGTGCAGAAGAAATACTGTGAACTTGTAACCCTGCATATGCCAGATGTATAAAACAGGCCTGACTGCCTCATCACTCATGTTCAAGCGAAGGAACAATGTGTGACCCTGGACAACAAAACCTTAAGAGTCAATTTTTTAAAATTGAGATTTGTACATCATCTGGAAGCTGAATAAATAAGTTTTCTATTGATGTATGGTTTGAAATAGGTTCGTTTTAACGCTCTCTTTGGCTTACCGCTGTAATGATAGATGTATACGAAAGCTGAAAGCTTTACATAGACACCAAACTTGAGTGGGTGATTCCCAAAGAGCGGCAGCAGCGAGTGAAGTTTGTAGACGTGTTTCCGGCCATTTTGCTGCATCCACTCTATCCAAGTTTTGATATATTTAAGGTAGGAAATTGACAAAATATCTTTATTGAACATGATATTTACTCAATATTCGAATGGTTTTCGAAATTCAAAAAATTGCAAATTTTGACCTATACGATGCCTTTTTGGCTATTACTACAAATGTTTTCGCGCTACTCAAGACTGGTTTCGTGATCCAGGGTCACATATATGCTAATTTATGTTGCCTCTTGAGCTTTTAACTTGTCTAAAAGATTTCAGAGTGACATTCTAACCTTGTCAAAGTATATGCGTATAGACCCCACGTTAGTGGCCCCTACAGCCGTGAGTGAAAAGAAGCCATGTATCCACTCTCCACTCAAGACCACGCGCTCATTGTGACAAAAAAGTTCCTTAATCCAACGTGCAATTCCTGGATTCACTGACATGAGAGAACCTGCAACACAAACACAGTGTACATGCTGTCATTGAGTTATGTAACTGCTGATAGTATCATCCACAGCTTAGTCGCCATATATTAGAAAAGATGCTTAAGCATACAAGACCCTGGTGATAAATCTATTTAAGACAAGCACAATAACACAAAGCATAAAGAGAGAAACATGTCATTACAGAGACACTGACCAGGGAAGTGTCGTCTGTGTGCCACTCTCCAGTCTGTAGGTGAGTGGAAGCAGTGGTAGTCTCCTGGAGCCAGATATACTACACAGTGAAATAACTCATTCCCCTCTTTAGTGACCAGGGTGTCCTGGAAGGAGCCTGGGTCATCCTCATCTTAACAGGACACAAGGAATACAAATGATTTTTGGTGAATATTATTATGTGCAGTAACATTGTATATGAAGTAGACATGAATAATGCAGCATTTTAGTTATTTTAGCAGATCCGTGTCAACAATGATTGTTTTGACCAAGTTGCATTTATACGCACAACATTTAAAAAATACAGAAACCTTTCTTTTTTTTTATACATCACTGAATTGAAAATGTATCCTAAGTTTGGGTCAAACTCTGACCAAACACACTTAAACCTGATAATATAGTTTCCCACATCTGGTTGTTCTCCAGGAACAGGGCTGTCCATTACTGGTATAATGGACTCACTTCTGTTATTGAGAAGATTCTCTGTCACGGTGCGTGGCCCGAGGAACGTCTCCAGGGAGTAGGTTACACCTTTCACCTGCTCCACCTCACAGTTCTTCACACGACCAAAATGAAGGATCTTGCCATCAGCTGGGCTGATCTATGGAGTGACAAAGTAACATTTATTCACCACAAATCCACAGGTATGATTTTAAACAAAGTGTGGATCTCCCATATTCAAAGAAATGAATGGTAGTGTGTCTATTCCTCATAGTACAACATGGATATCTACGGCATTTTGACTGAGACTTACCACGCAGTGCGAGTCGCAAACTGGTCTGGCCTGAGGTTTGAGTTTACGTCTGAAAAACTCTCCCAGGTTTCTGTAGTGCTGTAGATCTTCCACAGCCGCTTCCTTCATGTTGACTCCAAATGTCCATATGTACAGGTTGTAGATGGGTTTCCGTAACCAGGTGGGCAGGTCCACCTGGTTTAACCGACCCCAGGCTCTGGAGAGCAATCTCGTGGGTATTGATTTGTAGATCGTAACCTACATCCACAAACAAAGAGGACACAGCCGTGAAACAACTGGTTTGGCTAAATCGGCAGTACTGTTGCTGACAGTGGCCATGAATATACGGTTGTCGACATTTACAACAATCCCCGTTAAAAATGTTTCCGGGTCCCACTTTGCTGGATGTGTGGTTTATAATTTATTGCATACTGAAATATTATGCATTGGTATTCTTAAATTATATGGAAAGTGCTTTAATAAGCCACATTTTATGACAAAAAAACCCCCGCTTCTACAGACCCTCTGCATAGTTTCATACTGTAGCAGACAGTGTTATTGCATCTTTAACAATTTCTATGCTAGTGCTGGTAAAAAAAAACTAATAAGTCCAGTCCCTACAGCCTGAGCTGCACTGTTTGGACTTCTTGGTTTCATTTGGAGGAGTGTTTAGATCCGTTTAGCCCGCTGATCCTTATTGATGTGGGATCCTATGGCTGAGATACAGGACAGGATCTAGCCTAAGTGTTCACTGTAAGTGGATTACTGTAGTCAGCTTCAATCTCAGCTGACAGACAGGAGGCTAAATGCGGAAACTCTTATACGGTGGTGGGTCGTAGATGGTAGTTATTGGTTTAACAAGCGGGAAGGCGTTTACATATACAACATTTGGAAGATTTAATCCAAAGCGACTTATACATTTCATCAGTTTGTATGTTTCTTGGGAATTTAACCCTCAACTATCTATCAGTCGGCTACATGAACCCTAGGGAGGATACATATCGTAATGCTGCCTAAGCCGGCAGGGACAAATTAGGCATTTTACTTTCTCAAACACTGATATAACAAAAACACTAAAATAGCTTAAAATGGTGAATCATCAGATGCTGGAAGACTTTATAAAGAGATTTCTCCCATAAATCTTCTGAAATGATTAATTTCACAACCAGTATTGCCTAATGATTTGGAACAGCTATTTGAAAGACATTAAAAATTGATAATCAAAAAAATGACATTATCATAACAAACGCTGGGTTGTATGAAGATCTTTCTGGGTTTGTTTAAGGACTGCAAGAGAAACACCTTTTGTTATATAATAACCCTTCAAAAATAAATACTAGATTGTATAGCATCAGTATTTTGCAGCCCACCACAAGACTTTAAATCACTTGTTAGAATTACATAAAGAAAACATTAACAAACAATTTGTTTTTTTTTTCTTTCAGCTTCCTGACTCCCACTGGAGATACGGTATCTGCTCGAGCATCGGCATGGGCTGACTGGCTATTTTCTGTGCGAGCTGAACAATAGTGGTGTCAGAACTATCGTGGCACTGTGCCCTCGACTGGGTCTGGGCACAAAGTATTCCTCAGTTCAGCAGAGCTCCATGGGACAATGGCCCTTTTCACATCAATCCAAACGGAGCACAGAACTCAGCGTGTCCATATGCAAGCGACCATCTGCTGATAGCAGCAGGAGCTCTTTTCTGCTGACCTCAGAAAAGTTTGAACCAAGACTTTCTGGGTTATGAATAAAGGGAGCTGATCCTAGATTCTTCCAATTATGTTTCCATCATCACCAACATTATTGTCACATTATCATCAAACATCACCCTTCATACCTGTTGCATATGATGAATTAAACACTGATGGATACTGATGTCTCTGGATAGTGAATTATTGCACATAAATACAGTACACATAGTTGGAGGTATTCAGGCTCTTCTCCACCTGTACTTACTCTGCTTGTGGGCCTCCAGCCCACTTTGGCGAGAGGTTTAAGTGCTCCGAAGGGCAGGATGTAGTACAGGAAGGACAGAGGCCATGAGCGAAGGCGGGTAGCGGGCCGGGACATGCAGCTCAGCTGGCCTAGACGTCGACGCAAGGCCAGTTGTGGGAACTGCAACCTGTACAACACAACCGTTATGCACAACAGTGCACAAAATACTCAGCTATTTACATAAAAATGAAAGCAAAAAATTAAACTAATAAAAAGACGTATGCCCATATGCTCTCGCTATGGGTTAAATACTGTCAAGAATATGCATAGGTCATAATTTACCACAGAATTAAAAAGAAATTATATTTTGCTTGGAGAAAATGAAGCAGAAGAGTGCTTTTCTTCCAACGCCTCATATTCCAATTTAAGGTAAATACAGTTATAAATAAACTATTTGTGGGTTGAATAGTCTACTTGAACTTTGTTGCACTTTCAAATGATGCTCAATGTGTTTGTGCATCCATAGCAACAATGGCTCAACCAATGGTCTGGGTTTGGGCAGGACCACGGCTGCAAATTGGGGGGAACGCGGGGAGATGGAGTCCAGGGAGTGAATTCCAAGGAGGGATGGAGTTCCACCTCAAAATGTAAATTTCTCTTATCCATGTAATAGCATATTCTTTTTTTTGTGTTTTATACATAACTATAGTCGGCCATTTCCAGCACTGGGCAAGACTTGGCAGGCCAATTTTTTTAATTTATGTTTCTTGCAACGTCAAATACATTTTGACAATGAGAATTGTTGAAAATGCATAATTTACACTTAATAAAGAAAATACCAAAAAATCATAATGTTCCTAAAAGCAGGCTTCATTTTCTTCAGGCAAAACATCATAAATGTCTCACTATTTTTCTCTTTGTTTTTAGGCAAAGTATAACCTGGGCATGTTTTTGAGAAATGTACCCTATAAAAACAGAACAGGGCCTCTCTGTTAAGATGGCAGAAAATAGGAAGGAGAGTTTATAAAAGATGCAAAATTATACACACAAGCCCACTCACTCATACCAAAGACCAAACATAAAGCCACCCATAGAGAAAGCGATAAGACAGAATATACACAGGAAGATACTTTAAACAGAAAAAGATAATGAATAAAAGAAAAAAAGTGATGAAAAGCAGTTCTCCACTGTAAACCTAACCTCAAGGTCACTGACACTCTCTGAACTCCACCATCTACATCATGTCTGATATTCCTGCCCTGATTTCTGATTACTTCCAGGCTCTGTTCAGCTCTTCCGTTTTCATTTTCTCCATGCTGCTTTCACCTGCTTAACACCTTAAGTCTCATTTAAGATTTAGTGTTACCTGCCTAATGCACTTGCTGTAGAAATGGTTTGTTAGCTAAAGGTCTGAAGCGGTCTATGTTATATTTTTAACATCAGAAAATCAAAATGATTTTTTTTTGACAAAACTATTTGTTGAACAAGCATGCACGCTTTCTGTTCAGCATAAAATCATGCCGATCAAGTGGGTCGCGGAGTTTAAACAAAACTATTGCACCCTTGAGATGCATCCGCTATCATTTTTTATTTTTTTAAATCGCTGCGCTATTTTTAATACTAATATTTTTGTTACAGGGGCAATATCATTCCAGATCAAAACAACTGCTTTCTTTAGGCAAACAGAACGGAGTATAAATATAATATCACACCTCTACTGTGGTTGTCAACAAATGCATCACCTTGTTCGACCGCATTTCCGAACTGGGCCCTTTTTATTGAGAATGACACTAAGAGCTGGTGCTTCTGGCTAAAGTGAGATTAGCTTTAGTGTGTCAGTAAACTGGGTCATATTTGGTCCTGAAAGTGATGACACAGCATCACGGGGGATGAGAGAAACCATCCCAGGTCGCAACTATGAAGGTCTATCTATAGAATATAATACCGTGTCCACCCTAATCTGGATGAAACCCTGAACTGACCTCTGGACAGGAATGATTTAGATGTGACAGTCTAACGCAAACACTCAGTCACATGACTTTATGAGATATTTAAGGGAAGGTCTTGATGTTGACCCTTTTACAGTGTTATGTTTAACAGATCAACATTAAAGTAGAAATTATAGTATGGCTACACATTCATATTAGGTGATCTTTTGGTGTCGGCAGTTGCACTTTGGTCAAATGAGAGTCATTGTACCGGCATTGGATAGGAGGGCCTTTACCAGGGGAAGGTATATATTTTTTTATTGCTGTTACTATAAATAAACAAATTGCACTAGGCATTGCACTGACCATCCTCTGCAGATAAATTATTTTATTATTGACTTCCTCATTGCTATTGCTTATGCAACAGATAACCTGACAACATGTAAAAATGTGAAATTATTTTAAAATAATTCGACCCAATAATGCCCTGACAACAACCTAAACAAAAATGCTATAAAAAAAAACATAGCATCTACTCAACACCCTAGCATTGTGATGCAAGGACCTCTCACATTTTCATAAAATGTTATTACACTAATATTTTGGGTGCACAGAGTCAGCAATACAGGTTACGTAACCCAACACATGAATCAGATGACCCGTGTGTCGCCTGCTCAACTATGTAAATGTTGTTTTAATTTATTTAATTTACATACATTTGCAAAAAAACTGGGGTTATTCTGCAAGTATCCTGTATAACCTATAACACTCCAGGATGCTGTTATATAACCTCAATCTGACGTTCTGACATTCTAAAGTGTGCCTAGTGCCTACAACATCCCAATGGCTCGACACGCTGGACATCTTATCATTCAATACAATTTAGAGCATTCTCCACCCTTCCCCCAACCCGTCCGGTGCAGATGAATAGAGCCTTGCAGTTCAACTGCGCATCAGTGTCCTACACGCGTTATAAAGGATGTTTGAGTGATGACGGTTGCATCCAGTACGAAAACAAAGTGTTTGGGTTTAGACTCCTAGCATTATCGACCAATCTCTCTCTCTCCTGTATAGCCCCCCTTGTTTTTTCATTGCAGACACACATTGGCCAATCACTGGCTGAATATGAGCCTCCCTTAACATTAGCTCTTCTCTTAGTCGGGAGAAACAACATCTGCTCCGAGAAGAGCTCTGCCAGAGAATGCAGACTGTTTTGGACAACAAGAAATAAGATAAACTAGATAAACTTAATGTGACACGGAAATTTAAACAAACATTGGCACAGCTTTGTGGGACAAAGACAGGGAGCCAAGTCCCATCGCACAAACTCAGTGGTCCGTATCCATCCCTGCACAGCGTCTGTGCTTCTACTGGGTGGCAAAATCCAATTTTTTTTATTTGAAACAAATCTCTCTGAGCCCACATTTCACGCTAGGTCTCCGTAATCCCCTTTCGCTTGCCCTTTTTCTCTCCCTCGCCCACTTTTCAGCCCTGCACTATCATAGAGCACTATCAACAATTGTCCTAAATCCAGCCTGTACTCATACGCACTCTCCGCAGCTGCCAAATTCACCTGTCATCCACACACATTCTCATCCTGAACTAGGTCCTAACACCACGCAACCTCTCTCTGCCGGTACCTGAATCGGCTCCGGTGGCTGAGCTGAGAAGGGCCCCCCGGGGCTCCAGGGCCTCCCGTGCCGGCGAGGTTGGCGCCGTTTGCGGGCTCCCCTGTTGCTCCTGCCGAGGAGCCCAGCTGGCGGAAACGCCGCACATCAACCCTGACTCTGTGGAGATTGTAGCAAGAAGGAGAGCTGTGCAAAGACCTGCAGCATCTCACCATTTCCCCGCAACGCTCCGCATCGGCCCCTGCTGCTGCTTTAGACTTCCCTGACACATGATCACCGTGGGGGGATTAATGCGCATCAAGCTTTAGTCCTCTCTCTCGCGCTCCCTTCCTGCGCTCGGCCCTGTGGTTTTCCGCTGCAAAGCTTAAAAGCAGCCCCCCCCTGCTCCTGACGTGTGGACTGCTGAACTGTGATTGGGCGGCTGGAGGATGGATCCACCTTCTGAGCAGCTGATGAATTCGAGTCCTGGTGCTGCTGGAAAGCGGCGATATGAAAAGGAGGGGGGGGGGGGGAGGAGTTTGTAAACGGACAATACTGTCAGCATGTGCTCAGTAGATCCTGAATTCCGTCTTTGCTCCCATCCCCCTTTCATCCAAATCTCAAATGAACAATAATTCAGCAACTACCCCCCAACATGATACATGTTTTCTGATCTCAAAATAATTTACTGCTAACATGAATGACTGATGTTGTTTATTACAATGCACATGTACTAAAAGTAGAAAAAAACACTATTTAAAATTAGCATATATTCCACTAAATATATAGGCTGAATTTATAACCTCTAATACCCCACCCCCCAAAAAAACATGTGTTTGGAAATGTCACATGAACTTCTCAGAACAACAGACCTTTAAAAAAACAGGAAGGAAGTTAATCTTCCTGTCTGTACACATCTTTAGCTTTGTACAAATAAAACTTAAATCTTCAGACATTTCTCTAGCTTAATCTACTAAATCAATCTATTTACAATAACGTGCTATTTGTTAACAATTAATTACATTTATTAATCTTAGTTCATGTTAATTTTAGCATTTACTAAACATTTTTAAAATGAAATGTTATGTCTGTTAACATAACTGAATAACTAACATTAACAAGAATTAATAAATAATGAAAAACGAAATATTGTTAGCTAATGCATATACTACTGTTAACAAATAGCACCTTATTGAAAAGGGTATAATTACAACAAAAATATTATTGATGCTCATACTACATTCACACTAACTATAAACAATACTTACAGATATAAACTATATCAAAAACCAATAAAAAGAAGAAAAACCTTCCCACTTACTTGTAAAGAGACACAACGGAAGGTTCACGGTCTCTACTGAGGTAAATCACATATCGACGGCGTTTTAAGCGCGTGTGACGTCAGCATTAAACATTAGCCAGAAGTGAGTAAAGGGTTTAACTTCCTATTTAATGACTTTAGCCGTCAACGTGCCTATTCCACTCCCTAGACACACATACATAACTAACTGTTGACAGTTACTGGCTGTATAATGTTATGTACTAAACAGAGAAATCTAAGGACGGGTGCGATGGAAAGCGCGCATCTATCCATCACTTTACAATCGCGACAACATAAGATATATTTTCTGTAGTCTGCTCTGACTTGATAACTAATAATTCCCTTTTGACATTATTTTGTAACCGTGTTTATCAACCCGGCATCTTTTAACCGAATACAGAAAACCACTGAACCATCGCAACATTGTGTCAAAACCGATGAGACTTCAAATAACGTTATTTCGGCGTTAGTTTCGTGAAAGAAATGGGATTTCAGAACCTTACTGATTTCCCGTATAGCCTACATCATTTTTCCCGTATACCACCAGTTGGTGAATGTAACAAAGGCGGTTCTGTGTGTCAGAATATTCTGGAAAATGAAACACCTACACAAAGATCGCATGCCGTTATCTCAAGCAGCTAGACTTCCTCATTTATTGCATCACAACTAAAAAAAATCTCTCCACGTATTATTAAAAGTAGTGATTTTGCACAGAAACCGGTGTTAACTGTGTGAATCATCTAAATATCAAGGTCAGCTACATATGCCATGCACAACAAATATGCAGCACAATATGTATTATGCTGACTATGTATTATATAAACTGTCAAAAGCTGGCTCCCCTAGAAAAAACAACCATGGTTTTATTATAGTTAAGGTCTACCATGTTGTTTGGCAGATTTGTATTACCACAGTTTTAATACAATCACAATGGTTATGGTTATCATACTAAACCCGTCATAAATTTGTGGTAATGACAAAACCCAAACACTATTACTGTGGTTGAACTACTCATCATGCATCAGTTTCTCAAGGGTAAGTCTTCCTCCTTTAGAAATCAGTTTTTAGTCAGGGCCGCTGTGTACATAATATGACGTGTTGGTCCCTGTTGGTTTACTCATAGCTTAATATGTTGTTGTTACAGAAATGTCCTCGTGGCATGTGTAAAATCACAAAGTTCATGTTGAGAGTTTGGGAGGTCCTGACATCTGACACGAAGGCTGTATTATAACAGCCGTGTGTGTGCGCAAATATCAGTGCCCGGTGAGACGGTCGATAATGGGTCATGAGTGACCATCAGACAGCAGTTCCACGTTGGAGGCAGATCTTTATCTCTTGTATGACAATAATAAAGCACTCAAGGAAAACCCTCAAACAAAACCAGCCAATCAGATGCCAGTGACATCATAAGAGAACCTCTGGACACTCTCAGGTGATTCTGACACTCAAAACTCAAACCGAGCTTGCCAGCATTAAAGGCCATATAACAGATTATCTCAATGATTGTTTTTATATACAAGAACTTATAACTTTAATAAAGCTGTTATAGTCAGTTACTAAATGTTATTAAAAAAGGACAATGTACAGCAAAATCTTTTACGCTAGTCCCTGGTTGCGTGTTCACATTATCAGGTCATTGTTATCTAACAAGTCCGGCCATTGTGGTTGATCACATATATACCACAAAAGCTGCACACACGATGATCTATTCCTTCTAGCCATTGCAGCGACACTGTCAAGAACATCTTACTGGTTAAATGCTAAAGTTTATTTAAAGTCATTTTATCTCAAGTGAATGGATCTGCAAGGAGGAAGCCTGTAGATTTTATTATTTAGGAAAATGTGAAAATGGTGCTAAAGTTGCTAAGGATTGTCAAAGAAAACAAGAAATTGTCAAATTCTTGATATTTGCATTACAGCTTCTTTCTTGACATTCTAAAAACTGTGTCACGGTGACATATGCAGGTTTGAATGTTTGCATGCCCTGGATTTGACCAAAGACACATTGGAATCAAAACTTTGACACAGAGAATGACACACAACTGCATCATTATTCACTACAAAAAAACTTCATACAAAAAAAACCCATGCAGAATAAATTAAAATAAATGTTGGGGGTGGGCACTCCTTACTACTACATTTTTATCATAATAATATAAAAAACAATATTAGTAATATTATTGGTAACACTTACAATATATAATATAGACATAATTGTTATGTTATATTTTTCTTAAATATATCTATGTATGTGTATGTGTTTATAAATACAAAATGAATATGCCCAGACTAGTACATAGACATATATTATGTAAACAAAAACTTTTATACTGAATACGATTAATCGTGGTTAATCACTTGACATCCCTTGTATATTCATACATAAGAAAAGTTCAATAAAAGTAAATGTATTAAGTTAGCTAAAGCATTAAGTTGTGTTTGCCATTGTAAAGTGTTGCCCCATCCTCCCCAATACAAATTGTTATTCCCAAAAATCCAAACAGTCAATATGCAGTAAACTGAGAAAAAACAGCAACACGAGAACAAAACCATTAAGAGATCAATAAAATCAAAATGAAAACCAGTGTTAATTTTAATTAAGGCTGTCAAACGATTAATCGTCATTAATCGCATCCAGAATAAAAGTTTGCGTTTACATAATATATGTCTGTGTACTGTGCATATTAATTTTGTATTTATAAAAACATACACATACATGCATATATTTAAGAAAAATATAAAAATGTATAAACATTTAAATATAATTTAAATTATTGGTAAATATAATAAATACATCTAAATATATGTAAGCCTATATGTATGCGTTTGTGTTTATAAATACAAAATGAATATGCACAGTAAACAGACATCTATTATGTAAACACAAACCTTTATTCTGAATGCGATTAATCGTTTGACAGCCCTAATTTTAATACACAGGCCTACACACATCCTTACATTAGTTCACACACACACATTGTTTGAGGAAGGGCTACACAAAACACCTCAGTATCCAGAGACATCAAGGACATTTAACACAGTGATACCATCAGTGTCCCAACCTAACTCCAAAGCATTGCATAAGGTTGACAACACATAGCCTCCTGAGCTAAATTTAAAATGTGGGGGAAAAGGCTGTGACCATTGAAGACAAAGCGTCTGCAATGACAATGTTTCGCAACTGTGAGTGTTAACAGTACGTGTCTGGAATTCACACAAACGCGTGCTGTGTTGCAAAGATATGACCAATGAAATTGGGGTTATGAGCACCTATCCATCTCAGATCACCGAAAGCTGACCCTACCTGAACTGCATTGGCAAGCCGGGGTGGCACTTCAATGCCGAGCTTCTCCAGCTGTCGATCTTTATATCGTCCATACTGGTCGTACCCGAAATAACCCCCTCCTGTAGCTACGAGGAGAGGAAGAGGCCGTAGGCGGGCCTGCAGTCCTGCAAAGCCTAAGAATAGGGAAAACAGAAATATTTCCATTTATTTATTATTATAAATTACTTGTAATAAATAAAAATTCTGTCATGATTGATTCATCATCATGTCATTCAAACATGTATGACTTGTCCTTCTGTGAAAAATACAGAATGTCATTGGGGCCAATTCTGGTTACCAACATTCTTCAAAATATCTTCTTTTGTATTTTTTCATTAGAAAGTCATACAGGTTTGGAATGAGTAAATGATGAAAGAATTTTCATTTTTAAGTGATTTATACATTAAAGGAAGATATTTATAAATAAACTACAACATAAAATGTGCCTGCTTAGTGCTTACATGTATCTGACCATGCTGATATTAATATAATAATTATTATAATATTATAAATTATATAATTATTTTAATACAATTGTATTCCAACACAACACAGAAGTTCTTATGTATTGGCTATATTTTGTAGCCTGATGGTGCAGTTACGACGGAACGATGTGACCTCATCTGAACTTCATGCGTAATCCATGGGACTAACTAGGTCATGTTAACCAGCACTGACTGACAACAGTGGAGCATAGATGTCTGGCGTAATCACGTCAGTAAAGTTCAGTGATGAGACAGTGACATCTCGTGGCTGTTATAAGAAACTACAACAATTCCCAAACACGATTTCAATGCGTGGGCTGCGTATTTTTGTGAAATCCTTTAAATATCCCCATAGAAACGAATGAGATTTTGTAAATGTTTGAGCAAAAACTAAAGTCCCACTGACCTTTTGAGAATGACCACCCAGAACTCCATCTGACACCCAAGGCACTGTGTAGCAGATAACCATACAAGACATGAATTGTACAAGTTTGATATACATTTTCTAGAATTACAGTGACCGTTATTATCATGCGAGTGATTTTCATTATCTCAACTACTTAACGTTATTCGTATTGCGACATTTCATAGCAGTACACAGAATTCCTGTCTAACGTTACATAATAATTATTTTGTCAAATTCAGTGCAACAAATATTATTGAGATTTTGGTTGACTCGGAAGAGATCAACTGCGGCTTTACTCAAGATTTAACGTTACATGTCAATTTAACGTTACCCTGTTTGATTGGTTCCAGCCTTTCTGGGTTGACGTTACGGGGTAATAAAGTCTAACATTGCAGTTGTCTACATATACTGACCGCGGTGTGATTTAAGTTATATTAAATAAAGTTAAATAAAGAACATGGCACATTTACCTGCTCTTTCTCGTCTCTGTCAGATGGGGAAGAATCACTCTACGACAGAGCGCTGCCATGCTGCCTGTATGCGGCTTGATTTTCTACCGCTGTGTTTTTGTCACCCAAGAGACGCGCTGGCGCCATCTGGCTGCATGGAGTAATATCTACACGAGCGGTCAAGAGATTCTGGACACTTACTCACGTATGTGTTCATATTTTTTCCACATTTTATAATAATAATAAACTCATCACAATTATGAAATAAAACAAAAGGAAAATATTTTATAGTCTTCAGTGTAGTCACCTTACTTCAACTGGAATTTGCAGAAATGTTTTCATGTAATTTTATCAAGCAGCTTCTTGAACATTTAAACCATATTAAAGAAGTTTTTATCTATTCTGTGCTCTTATTGGCTGTTTTTTCTTAATTATTCAAAGTTATCCATTTAAAAACACTTTTTATTAAATAAAATGTTAGTTTTGTCATGAATAAAATAATGAGACACATTTCGCTCAAGTGTCCCAAAACTTTTGACCGCCACTGAGCGAGTGAGCTTCGGCTGTGTAAATAAATGAAAATGTAAAATACTTTAACCTGAATTAGAAAATGATTTAGGTTTTACCACGTTTAACTAATGTAAAGCTCCTATAGAGTAGTTTTGTATGAAAGCCTATTAATAGTGATGTGCATATCTTTATTTTCTCCTTAAATTCTCATTTTCTTTCCATCTTATCAGTAACTATCAAAACTTCATCTTGGTTAAATAGACAAGAATGACATTAAAACATTTTTAATCACGATTTTATTCATAAAATATATAAAATCACATTGATTGACAGCACTCAAGCAATACTTAGTGTTGGTCTGTTGGTAGACTCAAACTCAAACAACAGCAGCTTTATCTACTAACACTGTGTAGGCGTAATAGGGAAATAAAACAGCAATACAAATGAAAACATTTCCATCATAAAAACATCCAGTTCCACTGCATACCTGTGTAAACATTCAACACCCTTTTTGGGCCTTTGTGTACCATTAAAACAGTCTAAAGAGAAACCGACAGCAAATGTCTACAGGTTGTGTTAAAGTCATTCTAGTCTACTAGCACAAAGACGCTATACAGGTAAAGGCCCAGACTCTTTGGGGATCAAGTGCATAAAGCTGACTTTAAAGCTATGTAGTATGTCCAACACTTACAATTGATTGTGAAAGCTTTCCTTAAATAAATAAAAATCACTACAGACGTGACGCGTCACACCACATAAAATGTTGTTTCTTACTCAAATGATAAGAAAAACAATAGGTTGTGGCAGTATACAGTGGAATGATAAAACCACAATTTAAACTACAAACCAGTTTATCACTTTATTAGCTGCCTAAAAAAAGATGGTGCGTCACTACTGTCAGCCAAATATTAAACCTGAAAGAAAGCACAAATTGCAAACATTTATTAGTAATCAAAACTTCGATATTAAATTTGGCCATCAAAAATTGTGATGAATAAAAGCATTCTTCCATTTAGAACCAAAAACAAAGTGGTTTTGTCCTGTTTTTCACAATATAGACAATCAAACCAAGACATTTAAAATGATGAATTTAATATCCATACTAAAGTTAATGAACAGCCAGATGTTCATTGGTCTACCAAATAAAAGGTAAGAAAAACGAAAAGACCAAGAGAAAGACCATTTGAATCGATTCTTTTTATGACAGCCCTGCAAATCAACAAATTATACAAAATGTTACATTTGTAGGGTGAAATAGATAAAAAATGTAAAACAACTCACAAATACTGCACGGTGCCTTCAAAACTAAAATAAGAAGAAAATGAAAACTAAATTATTTGTAGCATTCACAGAATTTTTTTTTACGTGATACTTGCTAATCCAGATTTACTGCAAATTGGTTGTGAAATTAGTTATCATACATTAGTAAGGGCCAATCTGGTCATTAATAGTCTAAAATAAGGACCGCTTGTTTATTAGATAGAAGATCCATAAATTAAAAATAAGTTAAAAGCTCATTGTTTTTTGGTGGGAAATGACAGTTGGTCAGCAATGTGTAGTGAATACAAAAACATCGCTAGACTGCAATATTCACATTGTGAGGAAACAAAGTGCTCAAGTAACAGTTATAATTACTATAATGTGCTTGTATTATTTACACCCCACAATGCTCAAATATATTTTGGGTCAGCGTACTTCATAAATTAGAAGTCTTACCGTAAATGCTACGGGAAAATATTCCCCCTATTGCTAAATGTTTTAAAGTGAACAATAATGTGTGAAGATTCTTTGCATGTACAGGTAATAGGACGTTTAACACATTTAAACCAAAACCGTAATAGTCTATAACTTCAAAATATAACTTGGTGTAACTAAACCTCAAGTCCTTGGCGAGTTAAGTAGTCTTCCAGTTCTGTAAGCCTCTCAATCAGCATTATGTCAAGGTCGGCTTCATCGTGTTTCCCTCTGCGAGCTCTTCCGCGTGGTCCCTTGACACGTAACGGCCCGAGGTTTGTTTTAGCCTTGCGTTTCCGTGGCAGCGTAAAATCTGGGAAATCGAGGACACGTTTGCGTTTCTGATGACCAATGCACACCAGAGCGCCGTTCTTTTCTTTGGGCTCCTCAAATATCGTTTCCAGGCTTCTGTGCACAAGAACTTCATGATCAATTTCCAGACAAAAGCATAAAAATAAACAACAATATTGCAAGCACGAACCTATTAGCGGTTGGAGACTTGTAGTTTTTGTTGGTGTAAATTTCTTCTATGCTGAATTCCTTTTTCTTTAACCTTGTGGGAGACAAAGGCATCAAGGCGAGATAAAATGTTATAAATTAAATACAAATAATGTAAACAGACAGTAAAAGTGGTATTGATAGGAAGTACTGAAATTTGGAATCTTAAATACAACAACAAAGACTATGAAGAGAAAACACTCACCTCTTTGGTTTGGGGAGTCCCATTGGAGTAAGGTTGGTATCTGGTTTGGGAACCGTCTTGCGAATTCGAATCTGGGAGACCTTTTTGGACCGCTGCCCTGCTTGATCGCCAACATTAGCCTTGTAGAGATCCACCTAAAAGAGAAAATCTTTCAATTCAGCAACATCCAAAGTTCCTAATTTTCCAAATAAATTCCCATCCTAAAGTTGCACCTGAAAACGAGACATGTTTCAAACTAAGTAGATACCTGGCTCAATGGTCTAGATGTTCCTTGACTATGCAAACCCGGATATTTGACATTTGCGCTGACAATAGCAAAACTGGACAGGGATTCAGTCGGGGATCCCTCCAGCTTGGGACTGGTGCCATGTCGAGAGGGGTGATCCACACTTCTTTCTGGTGTGAGGTGGCTTGTTAACAAGTGACACTTTGATGAAAAAGATTTGACTTTCCTATATGCATTAAAAGAATAAATACACTGTTTAGAGAATGCCAGCTGATAGTATTTCATATTCAATTATATTATTGAATTGTCTGCTTAGAAGTGCACACAAATGCAGATTTGGATTGGAATAATTGACGATTTTGATGAAGATATTAAGTTTTTCGTATTGTGAGCTGAGTATATCATTACACCTGTAATAAAAAAATGTGTGGCCTTTGTGTTGCAATTCAATTGCAGCTAAATACACACTTGAATATTCAACCGAACCAAAGACATGCGATCTATATAGCAAGGGGTCATAAAAGTACTGTGCTGCAGGGGAGTATTCCCACCGTGCTGAAGCTCTTTCCCTGCTGCTTGTAGCTTCTTGACTAGTTCGTCTTGAATAGCTATCAATGAAAAGATATAAGTCAACACGCATTGAATCTGTCAAGCATGTTTTGATTATATAAAATCAAAGCAAAACTTATTTGGCATGCCAAGTTTGAATAGTTTTAACTCACTGGTGATCATTGGCAAGTCCCGGTGGAGCCGTGTGGTCAACCAAAGGTCGAAAAGGATGACACTTGCACCGGCCCAAAATCCGACTGACAACCGCATGGACACCTGGACACGACAGCTGCATGAGGGGAAAGTTGAGGCGCCTGTGCCGAAACCACAATCTGAAGGACGTTGGAGAAGATAAAGCCAGGACGGTGCTTACTCCTGCCCCAGAGAAACTCCCTTTGCTCAAAGCAGCTGTAGGAGGAGTGCTGGGCCGAAAAAGTAGAGATAAGCTAGGGCAACACACAGCCTCTTTATCCAGCAAAGGTAACGCATGAGAAGTCAACTGAGGAGAAACAGGGCCTATCTGACAATGATTTAATGTGTCTTTATCTAGTTTATAAAAGGGCAAAGAAATGGTTTCACCCACTTTATAAGAGTAAAATTCAGGAAGGTGCTGATTCTTCCCGCTGTAGTGTTTGACCTTCGGTACATTTCTGCTGTAACCAGTCCATTTGTTTTGCAGTACCAAGTTATTTCTGGAAGAGCTGCTGGCCACTAAGCGACGAGCGGTGTCAGACAGATGATTCAATAGTTTGTCAGTATCATTGAGTTCTATATTAAATGGTATAGATGAGCCATTTCTTGTGCTGCGTGTTTGATGTGATATCCAAAGTGAACCCACTGATGTCTGATCATCTACACTTTTTACCAACTGGTTTGGTAAAGCTCGTTCACAGTATGGCATGACTGGCATCCCCTGAAAAGGGTGTTTCAATGGACTGTCCTTAGAGTACGAAAACTGACAATCGATGCCTTTACTCTCCCCAACCTGCTTACTTTGTCCCTTCCTATCTACCTTTGTAGTGATGCTCTCTGAGACACTTGCACTTTTACTCAATGAGGTAGTGAAATCATGTGTTGAGAATGGCTTCTCATTGTTTAAGGTCAATTTCATTCTGTTCTTCTCTCCGCTCACTTCGGTTCCAAGCAGCTTAGATGAGAAAGAAACAGATTTTTGACTATACGGTTGCTGCTGGCTACTGTCACCATTGACTTTACTGCAACTCGATTTCTCAGAAGTCTTCGATTTCGTAACTTTTGAAAATGAATAAAGTGGATCTATATTTGTATCTGACTTTAATCCATTAGGAGCTGAATATCTGAGAAACTGAGTGCTAAAGGAAGGCACCTGGGGGTGTTCCAGTACATGTAAACACTGACTGTTCTTGCTATCTTCCTGACAGGATTTTTCAATCGCCGCATTATCCGACGACTGTACTTCTTGTTTATAAGGAAGTGCCTTGTTTTCATCTTCATCTGGGCTACGGATCACAGAATCAACCAATAGGCTTAATGCGACTCGGTCCTTCTCAGCTACAAGTTCCATCTCCAGGTCTTCAAAGTCAGACACGGGTGAATAGGCGCCCTGCGAACAGTTCTCAATCTGTCCTGAAGAGCATGTTTTCAGCATTCCAAATGAGGAGCCACTGCAATTCCAGTGTAGTTTTTGACCACTCGGTTCCTCGGGCTTATGGACAGGACTTTGAGTGGTCTGGGAAGGAGTTGACATAAGCCATGAACACACCGGATCCTTTTTCACTTCCGGGGACAGTGCACTGAGAAAAGAATGCGGCCTAGAGGAGGAGATATTTGAGACGATTCCTTTGTTGTCTTTTAGCAATTTTGGGTCCTCTCCTGCAAGCACATAACAAATACATAACAACAATTATGTTAAGTGACACATTCATATTTTCATATGTAATACAATGGTTTACTACTTAAAAATGTGAACATTTACCAAGACTGCATGCAGGTGAAACTCCTGGAACAACATTTGGAAAGCCAACTGACAAGTCCCGGCCCAGTTGTCCAACTTTACTGTGAAGCTGAGCCAAACTGCGGCTATGTGCACCACTTTGTGAACACAGCTGGTCCATCTTCTTCTCCACTGCTTCAAGACGCTGAGTCAGAGAGCCGAGAGTATCTGTCAGAAGACGTTTCATTTCGGTCTGATGGGACACAAGAACTTTTTCAAGAACTCCGAACTGCTCTCCTGTTGAGCCACCTGGAGGAGCAGAATTGAAGGTGCCACATGCAAAGCGGGTTAAAAGAAAACAATACAGAGATGTTGATTATAATAGCAATAATTGATAACATACTGAAACATACCTACAACAACTTACTTATCTACTACTAACTCACTAATTCTTAGGGGGGGACTGTTAAAATTATAGATATATTTCTGAGTAAGTAAAATAATAAATTATTAGTATATAATAGTAATGCATGGCCTCTACTAAACAGACTACTTCTTGCAGAGTTAGTCCAAGTATGTTAATGTATTATGTTTTTAGTTAACATATTATATATAAATAACCATCCACAAACAAGAGGTTTACAGATAAGATAAATGCACAAATTAAGAATTGAGCATTACATGTTTTATTCTTCCCTTTATATCTAATTTCTTTGCAGTAAAAATGGAACATTGAACATTTGACAGGTTTTGCTTTAAAAAATGAATCAATATTGCATACCTTCTCAAGAATAAATATGCACAGTATCAGCATTAAAGGCTATTCATGGCTAACTCAGTCATAGTGTCACAACTTTACACATCATAATACCAATAAAAAATTTATAAACAAAGATCATCATACACAAAAACTCGACAAAGTAAAAAATATTGAAAAAAACAGTGAAAAAGATGAATAACATCTATAAAAGTTCTTTTTTTTTTTTTTAAATATATGATATAAATGCAAGATCTTTCAAGAAGTATACTCAAATTCAACTATGACTGAATCTAAGGGTACAGGCTTCTCATAGGTCCTTCAGACATTGAATCTATAGTACCTTTTTCAAAGTTTGTGGACAGCTCCCTGTCACCAGATTCCATCTCCTCCCTGCTGTTTTCTCTGCATCCCATGATCAGCTGCTCCTGATAAAGTGAGGTCTGAGGAGAACGTTGGCATGGACCAGCAGCAGATGCAGGCACCTGCTCCGTCCCTTTTTGGTCAGCCGGAGGATTGGATAACATCATTTAAGGGACTGATCAAACAAGAGAAAAGGCACAGATAACAGTCAACATAATTTAAACTAATTTAAAACATTTACTGTCACAATGTAACAGCATTTCACGTTTACAAAATATATTGGACGACTGCTCAAGTGTGCACACACAAACATCAACATACATGAGGAAATCCTCGATAGCTAAAACAACATAATAGAAAGTTGGTTCTTTATGTATATCACATACAATTCACATACACTGTATATATTTCTCACTCAATAACCTAATATCACGTATTTTAGCATTGTCCTGCTTTTATATCATTATTTATAATTTGTTTAAATTGTTTAGTATTCAAATTGTTTAGTGACTTACATTTCACTACTGGTTGTACATCCTCTATATAGCTGTGTATGTGTGAAAAATAAAAATCTTGAATATCATTTATTTTTCTTGAAAATAAATCTATGCTAAAACGTATTTTCTCTAAAGCTGCTTGTTCAAATTCATTTTAGAATGAACTGCTGCCTGATTTAAAATGTCATTAAGTAGAATACAGCCTGGAACATTCTCTCGTGCTTTCGAAGGCCCTCTAACCGAATGTAAATCAATCAAAAGCAATTTACAGATGTTATTAAAAACTGCACCTTGGTTGATTTTTTGTGTACGGTTGTCAGTCCCCTATAAAGCCAAATTTCAGTCGACAGGAGTGCGTTATTACAGCACTATCACTTGCGGACGCATCCTGCTGATTTGCAGGTCCGATGTGATGCCAGTAAAAGTGATTTCCGGCGACCCTCCCGAGTCATGCTCAAACCGATGGGTAGATTTTCAAAGCATCAAGTTACACAAACGACGCTTGTTTAAAATAAGCGGGTAATATAGATGTGTCGCACATTTAAAACATACGATAACAAATCACCGGAATATTTGCGACTGACGAGAAGTGACGACACCCTCACATGTAGCGCGACTTCCGCCCTGTGTTCCGCCGCGAGGAGTGCTGCCATTGGCTACTGCACAATATCACTCGACGTTTCTATTGGACCAATAATTTCTAGAATATTATAATTTCTAAAACGTCAAACATTTGTAATTTAACAAAAATATTTGTCTACTACAGTAGGCCTACATTTGGGTATTTACATATCTTATCTTCAAAAGACCTATGAAGTGTTTCCAACAAATGTCTAAAAGCATGCTGCTGTCATCTACAGGACAAAACTGAGAACTGCAAATAAGTGTACTGTAGCAAATAAAAAAACATGACATTTTAGAATTATATATATTTTTTACTAATATTTACATTGATTGTAATTTGTTTGTTTTGCTTTCTTTAAAAAAATCAAATCTGGAATGTTCAGATAACAGAAACATTTAGCCAAACACTCTAGATGTTACACAAATAGACACAAATAGATGTTTAATCTTGTTTTTTAACATCTAGTTTAAAAAAAACATCTTAGATATCACAATATTTTTGCAGTGGTTGTAAACATGAATAAATACATTTTAAGGACTAGACATAAAGGTTCATAAAGAATTTAAAAGCTTTGTTTGTTGCACTCAGCAGCAGATGATCATGATAAAGCACAACTGAGCTTGCAAAATAACCATTTGGCTACTTATAACTTTTGGATGAAGATAATTTCTACATGTTTTCCAGTAATTTTGTTATTTAAATCAGACTTTGTTGTTGAATGTAATTGTTAATTTCAAAATACAAACTTTTTTTAGGTATGACAGCAGGTTATTCACACGGCAGTCAGACAAGATCAATTCATGTCAAGTGGGTAATCCTTGGTCAAATGAATTGCTAAGTGTACTTTAGGCTAAAAAGACAATATTCAAGTTTGACTGGAAACCAGACAGGCACCACTTAGAATTTGCGCTCAAACTGACATACATAAATACTAAAAAAATAACCAAAAAACCATTACAATGACAGTTTTTTTAAACAGTTAACTGCTCACGGCTGAACGGTCATTCTATTTGCGAGAGGTCCTCATATTTGGTCTCTTTAGTTCTCCAGGAGGGATGAACAGATCTGCTGGTTCAGCTGGCGTGTGTGTGTTCACAGGTGTTTTAAAGTCTATAGTTGCATACTCTGTGGTACTGTGATTGTTGAAAGTCTGTTTTTTTCTGCTGGTCGAACTTTTGGACTGTAGGACTTGAATGTCTGCGTAGTGTAAATCATCATTACCATCCTGCTTTCGTCTTTTATTAACCTGGGCGTACTGTGGTTCAGCTGTCACAGAGTCATATACATGAGGGTAGTATACAGGAGCCTGGAATTACAAAATGCTTGTTAAAAAAAACATGAAGTTGTATCATTGATCATTGACAATTTTCTACCAGTTAAGTTATGGAAACACAAGAAATGCTTATTTTTTTAAAGATCAGGTAAACCAACAGACCTGGTGAGGGGGAACCCTAGGTGGACCTACAGTAAACATATAAGATTGTTAAATGATCAATAAACATTGTATTCATCTACATCTTCTAAGCAATTATCAAACAACATTGACAACTTGTTTTGTTACCTTTTCTTTCCTTCGCTCGCTTCAGTGAAAGTTTTCTTGGATTTAATCCCCACCTTAAAAGAAAAGAAAGGAAACATTTTATTTGTTTCGGAGTGAATTTATTACAGGGTTGATCATTAACAGCTTTGTAACTTCCTTTTTTGTTTACATTAAACTAATACAATTCTTTCCTCTTTTCTAAGCACTAAAATCATAACAGACTTTTATTTGGTTTGGCCATTTCCTCACCTTCTTGCCATTTTAAACCTGTATGGCTTTCTTTCTTCTGCAGAACACAAAAGAAAATAATTTGAAGAATGTTGGAAACCGAACCACGCCGGCACTTGCATTGGTTTTGTGTCAATACAATAGAAGTGAATGGGTACCTCCGTTGTTTGGTTACAAACATTCTTCAAAAAAATCTTCTTTTGTGTTTTGCAGAAGTCATACAGGTTTGAAATGACAAGACCGTGAATAAACGATGACAGAATATTCATTTTTGGGTGAACTATCCCTTAAAATTTCACGAAAAAAGGGTATAAAAAGAAAAATTTCGCAAAAGACATAACCACTGAAAGTTAAATGATGGACAAACTGTTAACATTCCTGTTCAACATAATTCTCTGCTCATTAAAACATCCACTTACTGTATTTCTGTAACTTTCAAAAGGGTAAACACTGTACTCATACTTCCTACATCTTCTCAGTATGATTAAACCAAAAAAGATGATACAAATGTCAGGATACTCACTTGTCTATTGTTTTAGTGACATTGTTTCCCATGGCAGTCGTTGTTCTTAATGTCCAGTTAGCCTGCTGTTGAACATTTGCCCGTATTCCATTTCCTTGTTTCTCTGTAACTGGAGTCCTGCAGGTGTTCCTCTCAAAGAAAGCTACCTTTGTACCTCACTCAGCAACACCCCTGCCACTGAGCCTGCCCTTGAATTTGTGAATGTTTAACTGCAGTGTGTCTTTTGTTTTGGTAATGTTAGCATAGTCTTGTCTGTTTGTCATTCATTCATGACCAAACGGAAAGCAGTTAAGTAGCATAACAATATCAAATTCGCTGTGTGTACAGAGAAAACGTATAAGATTAAGATTAGTTTTGTTGGCTTGGAAAGTTGACACATGTGCACACTATGCAACTTTTGCCTTCACATACTCACTGTGTTGTAAATGGTGCTGTGATGGGTCAAACCGTTTTTTAAAAGTGCATATTTTTTAAAAATAAAGAAAAGAAAAACACAATGGTTATTAAAACTGAATACAGAGAATACTATTTAAAAATAACTTTCATTTGAAATAGCATTTTACACTGTACACTATCATTGGCATAGCATGTGAACTGCCCATTTGCACAGTGGATACATAATTGCATGTGTTCACCACATTCATGGAAATTGGCATGCATGTGAATGTAAACAGGTAAAAATGTTTTTTACGCAAACCATTGATAAAATCTTTAACTGCACAGAAAACCAACAGAAATGTAAAATGCAGTCACTAGACAGACAGATTTATTAACATTTATAAACCATTTTTTTTGCAGTTCTTATACTTAAGAAATTATTTTGACTTTTTTCACAAATGATATGCAACAGAAAATTTAGCCTAACTTATAAACGTATTTGCCTTACTTTTAAAACAAAAATGTATGGCAATATACTGAAATATAATACAATAATTACGTATAATATATCAAATAATAGATTTCCATATATTAGCTCCAAGTGTAATATATAAAAAGCCCTTATGTTTAAATACATTGTAATATATTAACACAATATATTATTTTTTATATTGTAAATTATTTAATACTTTGACAGTTAATATATAGGAAAATATACTGTGGGGCATACAGCATAATGGTGATTAAGGCAGGTTATACACACACACACACACATATATAATGTAAAGGCATGTCTGCTGGTGTAATTCTATATTTAAAACATGTTATTACCATAGGTACAGTTAAACAACCCCAACCATAACTGAAAAAACAAATGTATCTCGGTCCACTTTAAGAACTCTTGCTTTCCTTCCTGTCAACTTTAATCTGAAGCTTATTGATCTTAGGCTCCAGGTCCTCTGTTTTCCGCGGCGCTTGGATACACAGTATCCCGTCGTGCGAGAGAGACACCTGCACCAGCAGTGGATCTACACCCATTGGCAAGATGTATGTACGGGTGAACTCTCGGCTCACAAAGCCGTGCTCGTCCATTCTCTGAGCGTGCCGTCCAGTCACTTCCAACAAGTTGTCTACAGTTCGCACGCTTATCTCATCTGGCGTGAACTGGCATACATCCAGCAGTACTCGATACCAATCGTCTTCACTTTCGACCTGGGAGAAACCTCTCTCGAGCTGTTTGTTGATGCGGGGACGGATGTAGTATCCATGATACAGGACAGGGGTCAGCAGGTCCTTGGGAGTCAGTGCTGAGTGAGAGGATAAAATGTGGTAAATATTTAAGCTCAGGAAATGTGGAAAAGTATGAATAGCACTGTTGGTTGGGTCCTTAAAGTTATCCATCTGCTAACATCTGTAACCTAAAAGCCAGATCTTAACAGCAATCTGACAAAATGCAACTTCAAGGGACAGTTCATCCAAAAATAATAGGCCTACGACAGTTTCCCCAAAAACATACCTTCGAGTTGTTCCAAAGCTGTACAAATTGATTTGTAACCAAACAGTTCTTAGCCACCATTGACTACCATAATAGAAAAAAATACAATGGTATCAAAAGGTCCCCAGAACTGTTTGCTTTCCTACTTCAAAATATCTTCTTTTGTGTTCAACAGAACAAAGACATTTTTAAACCAATTTTTCCTACTATTTAAGTCAACGGCGGCCAAGAACAGTTTCGTTTCAAGAATTCTTCCAAATATATATTTGTACAGATTTGCAACAACTTGAGGGTGAGTAAATGAAGACAGAATTTTCATTTTCGGGTGAACTGTCCCTTTAATTTCCCAAACTTTCAACAGCTTAAATACAACAACAGCATTTAAATAGCACGAAAACTTTGACCTCTGGAAGACACAGGAAGCACGTCAGGTTTGTTTATACTGGTGATGCCAGTTTCAGATTATGAGTCAGGTTTCACTTTGCTTTCTATTTTAGTCTGACATGTGACATTTTGTTATTTATAGCAGTGGGTTGTGTCTTGGATTTTAAACTGATATGTTGGTTGATACTGTTGGTTTATATGAAGGCCAATTCATAATCAGTGGTGTGGTTTTTTTTGTCATGTGTGGTATTGTAAATATAATTCATTGCTTAAGCATTGCATTTCATTATAAGGATAATGCTGCCATAGGTGGCAATATGAACATTCAAAACATTAGGTGCTTCATCACTTAATTTTAGACCTATGTCAATCAAATGTTTTTTTATAATTTACTGACAATACTTAAAGGTGAAATCTGCTCTAATACACTCATGATGCTATAGAAAAACCTTTTTTGTCTAAATGGTTCCATGAAGAACCTTTAACATCCGAAGAACCTTTCTGCTCTTCAGATTATAAAAAGGTAAGAGATGGTTCTGTGAATAACCTTTGACTGAACGGTTCTTTGTGGAACCAAAAATGGTTCTTCTATGGCATTGTTGTGAAAAGCCTTTCAAATGTATTTTTAAGAGTGTATGTGAAAGATGTTTACATTACACTTACAGTTTTGGCAACTTATTGTTTATCAAAAGAACATTTTTTTAAAGGCACTCAAAATTTGATAAACATGCATGATCAGGCATTAGCATCACACTCAAGTTAGGTGTCAACATTTTAAAATCAAGACACCCAAAGCAAAAATTGACCACAGGTGTACAACAATACAAATATACAACATGTGTACACATCTACACATTACCCTAAATGAAACAGACTGTCTTGGCTATTGAGACTTTAAGGAGTATCACTTACCCTCTGCAAAGTTCTGATCATAGATTCGAAGGGGTGTACACATCTCATAATCCATACTCATTGGGTAAGCATGGGGAACAGTACGCTCTGCCATTTTGACCTCTGGTTGCCAAGATAACTAAAGATTAGAGAGCTGTCTGTATTGACAGATTTCAATTACACACCAAATTTAAGAGTGCGGGAGAAGCACAAGGATATAAAGGGAAAGGGGGCAGTCAGGGAAAGGAAAGAGAGATTGCGCACTTGAGCTTCAGAGACACAGATATGTCGCTACAAATAGCTTGTAGTAAACTCTCTGGTGCTTCATACAGTCAGTATACCAATGGGGTGTGCAGTTCTTGGCCACCATTGACTAACATAGTAAGAAAAATTGCTTTATAAAAGTATATGTTCTGTTTAATTTTTAAAGAATAAAGGAAGGCAAACAGTTGTGGGGCACTTTTGACTATCAATGTATTTTTTCCTACTATGGTAGTCAGTGCTTATCAGAACAAAGAAATTGCAACACAAATATGGAACTTGGGGGTGAATAAATGATTCTTTTTGGGTGAACTGTTCCTTTAAACCAGCATTTGTCATTCATCCAGCAACTAGACGGAGCCCTCACCAGAATTCTGATCATGCTCCTCTTTTGTCATCTAAGCTGTTTTCTCTTATGTTATGACCATTGTAACTGTCTGAATCCCTTACATTATCTCTCAGGCTAATAGTTCTGGAAAGTTCTAGAAAACATGGAAAACTCGCTCTAAAAGTAATCCGAACAATATCGTTTCTCTGTAAATTTTCATTATAGTTGTAGTGTGGACTATGCTATTCTCTTACATTTAGAAAGATTTTCCCAATTTTATAGTTATCATTATCATAGTTTGAATGCCTTTTTTATCATTAAATAAAAAAGTTATAAACCTATTACATTTCTCTTTCTTTTCAAAAACTTGTTAAATCCACAATCTGTACGTGTTCAACAAAAATCCAACAAAAATCTGACACAACATCACAAATGATAAATTATGAATGTAACCTTATTGTAAACCATAGAAGTCAGACAGTTCTGAACACTGATTGTTTATACTTGTTATGACTCCAGCTTTAAAAAAGGTCTTCACTAAAACAACCAATCAGAATTCTTTCTGCATTTCTGGAAAAACATAAAGTCAAAGTAAAGTCAAATAAATATTAAAATATCAAACAAAAAACACATAAAACAACCGTAACTCATATAGCCTCATTTTAATGTATTTAAAAGAGTTAAAGCTATAATGAGTCAAGGCTGATAATGTGACCAAATATCTGTAGCCTACGTCATGGAGTCACAAAGAAAATCATATTTATGCAGATTTTTGCCTTTGTTGGGATAGTGTTCATTGACAACAGAAACCAAGACTGCTTACCCCACCAAAATACTGATGTCCAAACAGTGTGCCAGTGTAAGCCCGGTGGATGTTCATGGGGATTGACTTTGTATGGTGCTTAGCCCGGCACAGTTATTTTAGCTGCATTCACAGGCTTCTCTAAAGACAAAACCCCTAAAGAGATTTGGAACCTAAATATGCACTGACACATCAGGGCACGGCCATCCTAATCTTTGTTGGCATCAAATGAACTAGCTGGGTGCACCGAAATGCCAAGGGACTTTATTCAACATTGGCATGTCCCATCCACCAGGCCAGACAGCAAAGTTTCCAGTTCTATGAGCACCCATCAGCACTATTGAGGGCTTGCCCTGTAATCCCGTTGGAATCCAAATGAATTGCTATCAGATCGGCTCCTAGATAAATACAGAGACTGATTGGAAGTGGGCACAGGGTAGCGAGTGGATGACAGTGGGAGGGACGAAGTGAAAGAGAGGCAAGCAAACAGTTTGCATCATTATTCCAGAAAGATCCACAGCTGGCTGGACTGGCAGGGGCTGTTGGTGTATTTAAGTGCGCAGACCGAAGAGGCAGCAGGTTTTCTGAGAAGGGACGGTATACTGTGACGGCCCAGAGACAAAATGGACATCACCATCCAGCATCCCTGGTTCCGCCGCTCTTTCTGGCCATCCTTCTTTCCAAGCCGGATCTTTGACCAGCACTTTGGGGATCACATCTCTGAGAGTGACGTGATTCCCTCACTGTACTACCATCGGCCTTCTTTCTTTCGCTGGCCGAGCTTGTTGGAGAGCGGCATCTCTGAGGTGAGCTGTCATCTGCTAATGGACAAGCTGATTTTTGGCGCGTTCGAGTAAATTTGCAGCCATTATGATCAAGAGATAAACTGTAAAAATATCGTAATTTTACAGTAATTTTCAGATTTTTTCCACATATAATGTTAAAAAACAGTAGTTTTTCTGAATTGTACTGTACTTGTAGATTTTCCATGTAATTTTTAAAATAGGTCAAAAAACGTAATATTTACAAGAAAAACACGTAATTTTACAGGGGAAAAGTGTTATTTTACGGTTTATTTCTGAAAATACCACCAACATTACAAAAAAGACAGCAAATTTACAGGAGAAATGGGAAAACAATTTTACAGGGGAAAATTTGTGAAAAAAACCCGTTATTTTACAATTTATTTCTGGCAGAAAACGTTTTTCAGATTTTTTTTTACAGTTTAGATATGTTGCTTATAATACAGAGTGACGTTTAATAAGAAAAGTTGTGGAACGTGTGTAATAGCCTATGTTATATTTTGACATAAAGTTTTTTATTTATTTATTTGGAGGCTTTAGTGTTTTTTACTCATGGTTACAGGAACAGTACCTGGTTCATTATAAACAATGATTCTATTGGATAAACATTGAGAGCATTTCTTCCAAATAGCTTTGATTGATGATTTCTGCCTAGCGCTGTAGCTTTAAGAGCTCACATTGAAGCAGCTACTGTTGTTCAGACTAAGAAAGAGAAACATTTTTCAAAGATTTTATAATTTGCCGTGGTTTGTTTGTATACGTTGTATTTTCACCCAAAATAATAAAGGGATGTCACCCAAATATACATTTTCAGTCTTCATTTATTCATCTTCATGTCATTCAAAACCTGTCATCTGTGGAACACAAAAGAAGATATTCAGAGAAATGTCTCTGTGGTTTGGTGTCCATTTAATGGAAGTCAATAGGGTTCAGCGTTGTTCAGTTATACGTTCATCAAAATATCTTCTTTTGCGTTCTGCAGAAGAAAGAAGCCATGTAATACTAGAGTGAGTAAATAACGACAGCATTTTTCATTTTTGGGTGAACTATCCCTTTAAGAGAAAACAATATAATACAATTGTATGTAAACAATTATGAATATTTGGTTGTACCTGACTTTTTTATGAAGATTTAACTACTATCCAATTGTGTTCCTCAGATGAAAATGGAAAAGGACCGTTTCTCTGTAAATCTGGATGTCAAACACTTCACACCAGAGGAACTGTCCGTGAAAATCAATGGAGATTATGTTGAAATTCACGCTAAACATGAGGATCGACAGGTAGGTTACTGAAACCAATGCTCAATTAAACTATACAGTAGATCCTATTGTTGAAAAACTGCCATCACAAACGTAGTACACAATGTATAGAGCATGTCTATACAACAATTGGAGCTCAGACATTGTATGTTTCCCACAGGACGATCATGGTTATGTCTCACGAGAGTTTCTAAGAAAATATCGTATTCCTGCTGGTGTGGATCCGACCTCTGTCACCTCCTCCTTGTCTTCCGATGGCGTTCTGACGGTCATGGCACCACGCAAGCAGTCGGATGCCCCCGAGCGCACCATTCCCATCACCCATGATGACAAGCTCGCCGTTTCCGGGCCTCAGAAGAAGTAAAGCTGCCAGACTTCTAACGTTGCAACTTTATGTTTCTTGTCTTTTGCACTTGTTGTATCACTGTGCTTCTCTTTAATCTATCCTCCAATGCTCAGTATTACCAGGCTACATGGGAATTCATTTTCCTCAGTTGTTACAGACAAGCCAATTCATTAAGTTGTCTTTGCGATATAAAAGTTGAGGTAGAAATGGTTCATCTAAACCATTTCATGGACATAAACGGTCACAATAAAGTATTGTCTCTGCTGTTTATGCTGCAGTACGTGACTCCAAACAAAAGGGCCTTTCTATATCCCGCGGCCAGTCGATTCTGAAGGTGAAGTATTCGAGGTCCGGCTTGTGGGAGGATTTTTTCTCAGAAGCTATTAGGAACAAAGACAAAAGGGCAACAAACTGGCATTTTATAAAATTCCTGAATTGCGATATATCTTCGTAGTCTTACATCCAAAAGAGCTCAGTTGTGAATGGAATGGTTTATTCTCATAATGGTTAGTTACATACAAATATTACTTTAGCTTTTGTTTTGTGGTTCAAACACGCAAGTTTTTTATTTAATGGTGGATATTGGGACCAGATGATGTTGCAATGAGATGGTGGAAAAGTCCTTGAAAAAGTGGATGCTTTCTTTTGATGTTATGTCACTGTGTTTTGAAAAGATTTAGGCAGATTGGTTATCTGTTGCTAAACAAATGGCTATTACATTGTAGCACTGCATTGTTTAACACTTGTATCCTGGTGTATTAAATACCCACGGTTAACACAGACGCTAAAACATTGCTTAGCACAGAGTTTAAAGGGGCATTTGTATATGTCATTATTAGGCATGGGATGTGTTTTAAGCATAAACAGTGCTGAGATGAAACCTTTTCTGTACATTTGTGTGTGTGTGTGTGTGTGTGTGTGTGTGTGTGTGTGTGTATGAACAAGCTCCAGAAATTCACATTGTTTACAATCAAGTGAGACTATTCAGTTTCTCAGTAATGGCTCACTTATTCAAAAACAGTAAAGCTGCTAACACCAAGCTGTATCAGTCATTTTGTGATAAGCAAAGTAATCTATATGGGCTCTGATAAACACTTGGGAAAATAATCTTTATTTCCTCATATTTTTATCAATCCTAACTAAAGTAAAGGCCTTTACTGGAAACTTCTGAATTTTAACAACATATGAGGAGGAGCATTTTAAAACACTTTTCACTGTCCATTGCTTCAATATTCCCCCTTGAATCAAAGATTGAAGCATTCAATTGATCTTTTTTTATTAAATATTGAAACAGAAACAAGAAAAGTGAATGCAGAGGAAAACATTTAAGCCTAAACAAAAAATATATAGGTAGGATACTTACCATTATCAATTTTATTCAAGACATACATTTTTAAGGGTTGATAGACAGTTTCTTGCAGCTATAAATTAAACATTAAAATGTTTTAGCGTGAGAATATGAAACCAGGTTTCCTCAGCACTGATGTCTCTACATTTTGTGGAGGTTTTTCAAAATCCAGTCTATAACTGGAATTTGGTACACATTTCATGTGTGGAGGGTCGAGTTCTGGCTGGTGGCTAGGGAAGCTTCTGGACTCCTTTTTGGGTGCTGATAAAATAAAAATGTCAAGTTTCTTTTAAAAGCACAATCCTTTAAAAAAGTATTTAGTTTTATAAAAACAAATTTTTCATAAAAACTTACTTTTGTAAATTGGCCGGTGATCATCTTTGTTATAGCTAAAATATGTGGTTTCATAATAGTGAGAGAACTGTAGATCAAAACATAAAATTGTTGGATCGTTGAGTACAAAAGATACAAAAGTAGCTCTGTAGACACATATGCATACATGTCAAATGATTGCATTAGATACCAACTAAGGCAAAGCATTTGGCCTAAAAGTGGGGTTTCCAAATTTTTTTAGGGCCACTGTGTAAAAAATGATCTCCGTATTTTACAGAACAGTACCAACCTGATGCGGTAGGGGGCGTCGTGACGTCACAGTTCGGCGGGTGTCAAACCTCTCTTCAGTCCAGTTGCCAATGAGGGTGGCATTTGAGTACAAGTCTTCGTTTGTTGAACAACGCCAACCATACCGGCGAAATTTCTCCTCATCGGTGAAATCATACCAGACCTCACTTTGTCCAGATGCTCGAAGCATGTAATGAAACGGAGGGGAGCTTTGTATCCGGGAAAATTCATTGTTTTTATTGGACATCGTCACAGAATACGAAGTCACTTATTTTGAGCTATAAAACAATACAGGATTAATTTCAAGCAGTTTGTCATATGGTTTTGGAGAAGGCTTTTAATTTGTAATGGGCGCGTCTTAGCTGACGGCGTAGCAGGTAAAAGTAGGCTACAGTAGGCCTGCACAGGCTATAAAAAGTGTAAATATATTACAATAAGTTTTAAGACATTAATGTTACAATGGTTGAGAAAGTGGACAGATAATAACTTAAGTTGAACATAAAAAACAAATACCATATTAGATTTAGAAGACTGAAGGTATTCTCTGAATCCACATGCACTCACCTTGCTGCTGGCACGCCACATAATACACCTTTGTTAGGCTGCCATTGGTCTCCATGGAAACGCACATTGCAACTTTAGGTTAGAAACCAAATACCTGCGAAAGTGTCACCTAGATAATTAAGAGTAGATGCAATCATTCCTTGTTTGACTAAGTATTGATTTTCTCTTGTTCTTGACATTTGTTACCAAAGCATCACATGATTCTCGGTATCATTGATTCCAGACCAACAATAGCAGCAGCTCATTCTTTTATTCAAACTACTGCAACAACATGCATTTACAGTTTAACAAGCAAATTCTGCACAGTCCTAAATGTTATCTTTACTTGAATAGAACCCAGTGGAGTTGAATAATACAGATTAAATAAACAAATTGTGTTAAAATTCCTGTAAACTGCGTCCTGGGAGAATCACACAGTCCTAGTAGCAGTAGAAGTCCCATTTCTGAAAAGATAACAGGATAATGGCTCTTAAACATCCCCTTACAGATTCATTTTGTGTAGATGTTCATGCATGTTTATCATAGGAGAATGCTACGCACATCAGTCTTGACCTCAACCTCAGCGGGCATTAGTGCATGTGTTTCTTCAACAACACTGCTCGGGAAATATCCCAGACGAGCCTCCTGGTCTCCATAATACGACCCTTGAACCTTCAGAAACAGTTACCGTCTTGCAGCTTCAGTTTTGCAGGGGAACATTTTTGCTCATTTTGTAAAGTAAGAATGGATTTGATCACATAATAATGTAATACTTACACTACCAGCCCAGAAAAGATTCCCACTGTCTTTCAACATTGCATACACATAGACAGACTGGCCTTGGTGGATTGGAATGAAGCGACAGTCTTGCGGATAATAATCCTGTAGAGCTTTAGCAATGAGAATGGGATCTGTGTACATACAATCATGCAGTTTAAAAGGGAAATTTGCATGAATCCACCTCACTGACATCTATCTAAGAATATTTTTCTTTTATTATTATTATGCATGCAATTGAATGACTCGTATTAATTGAGAGGCTGCATTGAAAAATAAGAAAAAAGTAGGTAAGATATATAAAATACATACTTTCTCATACGTCTATGTACATGAACCTTAAAATTAATGTCAATGTTATATGTCTGTCCCGATGCAGTTTAATTTAAGAATAAAGAAAACGTTTTGTTGACATGAAATGACATGAAAGAGGTGTTGAATAAATTTGCATTATTGCAAAGTTTGCAATTTTGTAAAAAAGCTATTTCCCCTCAAAATGTGAATGTTAAATATGTTTGCAGTACTTACGGCTACATTCTGAATCAGCGCATAGCTTCTTGTCTGAGAGCTTTGGCATTTGTCTGCCAGCCTGAGTTGCCAGTGGCAGTAGGCAGCACAGTACCAGGAGAAGAGTCCAGTTAGTACAGTGTCCCTCCATTTGTGTGTTTGATTCTTAGTTTGTCCGAATAGCGGAGTAAAGTTCATTTGGGAGGGACCAATTTGACATCAAGATCCTCCCATTTTTAAAAAGTAGAGAAATAATATTAAGTTAAAATGATCTGTTTTCTTATAACACGCAAGATTTATTTGATTGTCAACTTTGCAACAAAAAGTGTCAATTTATTTGTAATTAAAATGCAAAAACTGAATTGCAAACAAAACTGATGTGAATTACTGGGTTTGGCAACAGTAATTAAACAAAATAATAATATAATATTTATATAATGTTATATATTAATGTGTCAATCCGGGTTTGGCAGCAATAATCAAAGTAAACATAGGTACATTTTATTCGTTATATAAACCTTCTTTTACAAAGAGGTAAAGAATCCTGGACCTATTGCAGTAACTCAGGATTTACAAAAATTATTACGTTTAGAAAACAGGAAATATTTGGTTTTCAAATGTTTCAAAGGTTTTACAGGGTCTTATTGTATACTATTCCTGTTTTACCTCATAAATACAGACTCAATTCATGCTACTTTGGTGAGAGACATATCCGGTCCACAGGTCCCACAGCACCTTGGTACAGAAACCAAGGCTCTTGCCATTAGTTGAACAAGCAATCCTTTCACAGTTGAAAATAAAAAAATTCAACAAACATACCTTGTTAAAAGGATTTCTTATGGTCTCTCTCTCTAATATTCGGATCATCTTCAATAATTTAGATCGGTTTAACAAAAATATGGCCTGGTTGCATATTTAGTGACATATATCTATACAAAAATAAAAGGTATGGTTTCTTATAAGTATATAATGGTTCTCATTGAGTGTAGGTGAGAGGTACCAATTTACAGGTTACCTAACAGCCTCTGAATGGGTTCTTTTATTTATTGAGTCAACAGTACATCTGACCATGAGGAAAACATTTTATTAAAGATGAAAAATGGCATGTGGAAGCTAGTATATAAATGATCTTTGTCGTCTGTAGTACTTAAAATGACTAAAAGGACTTAAATAGTGAGATTACATAAAGGAACATATAGGAGTTGGACAAAATAATGTAAGGACATTTTTATTTATAAGGTGTTGGACCATCATTTGCCTTTAATACAGTTTCAGACCCTCTCACAATAGATTCTTGCAACTTTTGAATAGTCTCAAGTGGAATGTTTTACTATTCGTATAAGAGGATATTACAGTTTAGCTATTAAGGTTACATTCCAAATGCTTCTGCTAAATGGACTTCCACGATTTGTGTTTCATCAAATTCTACCATCCACAGCTCTGGCACAACTTCTTTTTTATTTGAACAACTTGTTCAAATCCTTGTTTTGGTATACAACCTAGACAGATCTACAGTAACAAAAGATAGGCTAACTGCAGTGTTTTTTCACAGTTGCCACCAATTATATTAATCCCCATAACAATGAGTGTTCATATTTTGTCCAACCCCAGTACATCTTGTACATTGTACATATTGTAAATGAAAGAAGAAAAATAGCAAAAAGACTAAAATAACCATAAACATATAGGCCCTAACTAGAAACAACTAAATGCATAAGGGATTAAATAGTTCTGAAATTTTTATAGTTTTTTGTAAACTGCACAACAACCCACGGTTTTTTTCTTAACACAAAAAGTGCAAAGACTAAAACTACATAAAGAAAATTAGTAAGCAGGTGTAGTAATAAAAATTTTAAATGTTACAAGCTTTAAAAGTTTTATTAGACATACTGCATGTTTTTTTGGTTAGGCTACTTAATTTTGTGTAGGCTAATATAAATGTTGTGTTATTTGAATTTTTTGAATATGAAATTTGAAAACACATAGTAGAAAGTAAAATAATCGTGGTTTCAAATGTCACCTGGACGTCATGCGTGATATCTGCGTCACCTGCCGTTTTGGTTTTAACTGGTGTTCGGCTCCTCCCACTGAGCTGCTGACGTATCGGGAGGGTGTGGCATAATTAGCCGCACGGCGGCAGCATAGGCAGCGCTTCCAAGGCGACTAGTAGTACCTCCCTGTAACCCTGCCTGCAAAGTTTGGATCAGGAACTTCCCAGGTGAGAAATACAAAGCGTTATTTATACTAAATAAACAGTAGGCACATTTATGAACGCTCCTAGCGAACGCTTTCTTGTCGACTTACGAAATAACCATTTTGAATATAACAAATAAAGGTTCTTTAATTGATACGTAACTTGTAGTTAGTTGATACGAAGTGTTCGGTTTGTTTGGGGTTGACGTGTAAACATTAAAACGTTGAAACAGTTTAGATGCTCAATGATCGTTTGAGAATAACTAGTGAATAATGGCTTAAATACACTTGAAACAGGTGCTGGTTTACATGACGTCAGTTTATGTCATCCTATGCCTGTTTCCTCCATCCTGAGCCACAGACAGGGAAGCAGGCTCTCTTATTACAAATAACAAAACAACATTTTATATATGTGGAATATAACAATATCTGCCACGTTTTAATGTTGATCAGTGCCACCTCTGACTTACTTGCCTATCTATGCCTTTTGAAACCTGTTTAGCCATATTAAGGGGTGTAGTCACTGGGCCACGGAGGAGTCTTGAATGACTACTGGAATGCGAGAGAAACACTGAAACTTTGTTTTGTTGGTCATGTACACAAAAGAAGTCCATAGACAACAATAACAAGGCTTCAAGGTAATGCTGGATACAGTGTCACACCAAGATCTCTGCCATTGTTTAGGGACGCATTATAGAGTCCAAATGTAAGCTCAGGGAGATAGATATTGTGAATGAATACTGAATACACCCACCTGTGTTGTGAGTTATGACACCAAGTGGCAACACAATTATTACATGTTTCGACGTGTTTTTGTCCGTAGGAAATTTTGCAACGAAGGTCCGAGATAGATGAGACAATAAGGATTGAGGATTCCACCCTTGGAAGAAGTTTCAACCGCAATACACCTCAAGTTCCACCCTTGACGTGACACACTTTGGACGTACAAACCCAGCCAGGAGCATAAGAAAGGGAACATTATTACGTGACAGTTTCTGTGCGTTTTCGAATCCTGATATAGGGAGAATACAAGCCAGAGGTTTGAAAATCGGATATCGTTTACATTTGCTTTTCCTACTTCGAGGAACCTAAGATGCAAGGAGGCAACTTTTGACAAAAGCTGTAAGATCGGGAAGGTCATCGGAAGTGCTGATCATCAGTGATCACAAGAGAAGAACTGATGTATTCATCCAGAAAAGACAGTCTTCCCTCTCCCATCCTGGAGGAATCTTTCTTTCCGTTCTCTTCATCAAACTCGTCTTCCAGTCACCGGATCATGGCTCCGGCGGATGATCTGCTTGCCTCGCCGCAGGATGACCGTAGCCCTACGCTGTTAGAGAAGGACCTGATTCTGGCTGCAGAGGTGGGACAAGCTTTGCTGGAGAAAAATGAGGAGCTGGCTGCCCAGCTAGAGCAGATGGAGAGGGAGATGGAGGTATGAATTTGGAAATAGTAGTTGGGTACAGTATATTCGTCTTTTATGTTTATATAAATATTTATAAAAAATATAAAGAGATGCTGTCAATTTTGGGCAGATTTGGCTGGTTAGTAAGCTCAATTGTTTTTGAAACATGTTGTCATCTTTTGAATGAAAATCATCATACAATCATACAATAAAAACACAATTTTTTCTAAATTAAATTTTATACATACAATTTTCAATACATTGTTGTCATGGCCAAAGACTATATTTATTGATATTATAAGCAAATAATGCTTTGAGAAATTCCTATTTAATTTAGTTCATTTTATCATTACGAATTTAAAATAAGTGTGAATTACAGATACATGTATCAGACACCTGTTCTTTTCTTCTCATCATTTGATGGAACTGAAATATTTATTGATATACGAAATATTCAAAATAGTGATAGGGAAATGTTCAGTAAACAAACAGTGTGTGTGTGTGTGTGTTTTCATTTAACAGGCTGCACAGCAGGAGAAGCACATACTGCAGCGACGCCTGGAGGTGCGGGACCTCGAGGCAAGTCAGCGGGAAGTGGAATTGCAGGCTGACATGACAGCGTTGCGCGAGCAGCTGGAACACAAACACCTTCAGAGTCGCGACCGGCGTCGCGAGGAGAGCGAGCAGCTGACTCAGCTGTCCAATCACAACCAAAAACTTGTGGAACAGCTAGCCGAGGTGACCAATCAGAAGCCTTTATTTCTCAAAAACATGCAGCCACATGATTTTACAAATCTTTTCAGATGCATCCAGCTGTATTTGGTAAATGACGTAAATTGACGTTATGATACAGTTGGAATGCAGAAGAGCCAGTTTAGGTATCTGTTTTGAGAGTGACATTATTGTCGTAAAAGGTCCCAAAAAGGATGCTTTAATTTGTGCGAATTTTCTCTCTTGCAGGCAGTGGCTTTAGAACACACGTTAAGGACTGAACTTCGCACTTTAAGAGAAGAAATGGAGGATTCGAGTTTCAGCAAATCCATAAGCTCTGCTAGACTGGACAGTCTGCAAGCAGAGGTATAAATGAGCCAATGACTTGAGATAATAATGCTCCATGTTGTCAAGTAGACCAATACAGTATATATTCTAGCAGTCTAACAGGTCAATTACTGCATATTTGACCATTTTGAGATTTTTGGTTTTGACAGTTGATCGAGTAGTCCAAATCTACATTCTCTTTCTGTTTTTCTCTTTCTTTCTATATTCAGTAAATATTATACAAAGTAAGTGTAGAAATCAGCAAACCTTACTGGCTAATATAAAATTCTGGAGTTAAAAAGGAATTAAAAGGTTCAATATTTGAGATATTAAGCTTCAAAGTTTTTGCATTACGTTTGATTTTGTAGATAAAACCTTTTTGTTCTCTAGAAAATTCCCAAATGTACATAACGTAAAGAAAAAACATTGAGTAATGTAAATAAGTTGTCACAGAATAAGAATATGTGAATAACTCAATTTTGACCAATATATCAGATAGAACCTAATAATTCCAAATATTTTTTATCTAACAGTTGAAACCTGAACAAAATATTATGTGCTTATGATTTATTGTGCTTCTTTCCATTATTCAAGTGTAACGATTTGCAACCCACTTGTATTGTTACAATGTTAATATTATAATGAATAATACTCTTTCTCTGTGTTACCTGGACAAAGAAGTAAAGTTTTATTTATTTGGCAGCAAAAGTCAGCCGGGTGACAAAAACACAATAAACACTGTTTATTTACACATACTACAGACATTGTGATGATACAAAACGATTGAAAATCGGCACGGTCAGGCTTTAAATAAAACCTAATCATTCCAAATATTTTGAATATTTCTCTAATATAAAACATCTAAAAGTTGAAACCTAAACAAAAGATTATGTGCTTATGATTTATTGTGCTTCTTTCCATTATTCAAGTGTAATGATTTTCAACCCGCTTTGTATTGTTACAATGTTGATATGATATGAAAATGAATAATACTCTTTCTCTGTGTTACCTGGACAAAGAAGTTAAAGGTTGTTTATTTTGTCAGCAAAAGTCAGCCGGGTGACAAAAACACAATAAACACTGTTTATTTACATATACTACAGACATTGTGACGATACAAAACGGGTTGAAAATCGGCTTGAAGTTAAAAAAAAACGGACAGACATTTGTGTCATGTGGAATGTAGCGTATTATATAAATGAATTTATCATTTGCTCTCATTTCTAATCACAGAACAGGGTTCTGAAAGAGCGCTGCGCTCATATGGACGACCGGCTAAAATCAGCTCAGGAAGACAATGAGCGTCTGAGGTCCGAAAGGGATGAATTGAGAGAGAGAGCGATGGAACTACAGACCACACTAAAGGATAAAGACACGGAGGTGATTATGCTCGGTTTATGTGACTAGGGGATGGGATTTATAGGTAGGATAAGAGAGTATTTGGTGTCATACAAATGCTACATACAGTACATTTTGAATTAACACGTACATACATTAATACATAAGAGCAGACAGATGTGACTATTTTGGATGAATGTGAAGCTGCACCAGGGCTGCGTCCCAATCTGCATATTTCTACGGCACACTGAAGTATGTACTTGGCTGATACAATATGAGTACATGCGCTTGAGTAAGTCAGTATTGGAACATACATGAAATTAATAAATCGGTATGAAACGCATGCACATTACACCACAAAGCACCTGCGTGCATGCTATTTTGTATTTGCATGGAATGAATAATGTGAGCCGTGGCATAGTGGGTGGTGTATATGCTCTTGAGGACACAGGTTCGAGTCATGTTCTCTCTCTCCCTTGCATTTCCTGTCTGCTAACACTAACAACAAACCTAACATAAAAAAATAATCAAATGAATCATAATTATGTAACTGTAACACTTAAGAACAGTGTAGGAGAGAGTAGGTTATGGTGTGCCAGTGAGTAACCAATGTCACACCCCGTCACCTTTACTGCAAATTGTACAGATTTTTGGTCACATGACATTATATTTTAATAGGGCGCATCATATACAGCTGCCTGTGATGGAGAGATGATTTTTGATTCTATTTTTATTTGAATCCAAATTATGTAATGTACCACTTGACATGTCACGGTTTCGACGTGGGATGTGTTGTGCCACATTTACAGTATGACCCTGTGTTAAAGATACTATTTATCAGTTTCAATTGAGAAGGAAATAGTTTGTAATAGTTAGACATCAGACAAAGTAATAGTTTGGTTTGAAAACTCTACACACGTGTTGCTTTAGACACACGGCAGATCAAGAATGTGTGATACAGGTCTAATCCGAGTGTCGCACACGTTTTAGTATCGATAAGTATGCCAAATAAATAGTATGCCAATTGGGATGCAGTCCGTGTTTCCAGACCTCAGACTGCGAGCGTCCACACTTGGAGAGTTTCAGTCTGGCTGTCTCTGGCTCTTTCACAGCTGGAACAGGAACACAGCATAGTGTTTCAGCTGCGCACACTCAACCGCACCCTACAGCAAAAAGTTGAAGCTTTGGGCGAAGAGGCGAGTCTGGGGGAGGCTACCTGCTTCCCTTTGTCACTTCAGAGTGAGATCCAACAGTCTCAGGTAGCTCTTACCCTTACTAGTAGCGTATAGTATAGTACAGTAGTCGCTGCTTCTTAGGAAAATGGCTGCATCGAAAATTTGCCTACAGTAGGTGTGCATGCTTTGAGTTAGTTAAAATGATCTTTCCGTTACTAGTGCCATGTACACACTGCAGATAAATAACATTTAAAATATGCGACTGCAATCTAACAAATGCATCTGAGTTTTAAAATGTATTTGGAAAACAGCAGTGTGTGCATGACCTATAAGTGATATAAGTGTATCATCTATCAGCAGTCTTTGGGTTTACCTAAGTTGGTTTGTTTCCCTCCTCGACCAGCTATTGTTTTGAATTTTGAGCTATTGAATTTTAATGAACATCTTTTGCTTACCATTTCATATTTGAATCCCCAACAGGCCAAAGAAACCATCCTGGCGCATTCAGCCATTCTACAAGTAAAAGAGAAGGAGAATCGGCGGTTGCAGGAAGAGGTTAGCCCTCAATCACTTAATGTGATGACATCATCACAACAACATGCACTTTAAATAGACCGTGTATCTAACATATTGTTCCATCACCAGTTACAGTCTAGAGAAACTGAATTAGAAGAGCTGAGGGAGGAGATCAAGCCATTTCGTAACAGTCCTGGGAAACCAACATATAGGTGAGAACTGGATCAAGGTGCAGCTTGTTACCCTCCACATACTCGGTGAAAGGTGTGGTTTTGTTCTTCAAGTTTCGTGTTGTGACAGTGATAAGATGTCTATTTGTGACCGAGGGATGGGGCACATTTGGCATAAAAGACTTCAAACATTTTCAAACAAAATGTTTTGCTTTTTGTTCTCGCTTTGTCACTGATATAGTGCCTTGGAGGAGGAGATTATTTTGGCCAGGCAAGAACGAGATGCACTTAACCAGCAGCTTCTGAACACCATAAAGCACAAGGTGGCATTGTCACAGGAAGTCGAGTCTTGGCAGGTTGGTGCAGGTTTGATGTACACCAGCATTAAATGTTTAGGGTTACTTATAAACCTTTTGATTTGAATGTGTATACTGAAATGTTTTAAATGAGTTTTATAGCCAAAAATATAATTGTATCAACATATTACATTTATTAATTTAGTCAAAGCGACTTACAAATGAAAGAGCATTTAACGTTTATTTTTTTAAAGAAACCGAATACTGAAGAAAAGGAATAATTCAGTACTATTTAAATATTTCAAAACATCTCAGGAAGACACCAAGCTGGTTGATAAAAAAAGTTTTATTTTGGATTTTACATTTGCTTTTCCATAGTTTTCATATTCTAGTATCATAGTTTAATATTCCTTAAATAAGGTTTATTTAAAGCAATTTTCAATTTACTGTTTAATTTCGCTTGGATTGATATTTCAGATTATATTTAGGCTACATGTATGCATTTGCCAGACGCTTTTATCCAAAGCGACTTACATTGCATATTATACGTTATACATTTAGATTATATGGGTTGTTAGATTGTTATTTAGTTTTGCATGTGGAAACAGCACTCACTCATCTTGGAAAAATGCCTGTTGTTTTCCTTAAATTGACTTGCAAATTTGTGCGCCAGGAGGATATGCGTCTGGTGATCTGCCATCAGGTTAAACTCCAACAGCAAGATAGGGAAAAACAAAAAGAGGAAGAACGGACAGGCCTCCAGAGAGGCTCTCGCACCTCTAAATCTCTGCGTGTACGTGGGGAAGATGGACGGAAAAGCTTTTTCTCTTCACTATTTGGGGGAGATAGTTAAAGTAGATGTAGGAGAGGAAGATGATAAAATATAGAAGAAAAATGGTGTTTCAATATTTGTATTTTTTGTTCAGCGTTGTAAATAATTTTCAAAATCACAAAGTGTGTAAATAGAAATCTGTTTATTGTACTTCACTTTATTGCACAGTTATGTTTACCACTATTTATTTTTGACAAAACTGTTCATATCATACACATAAATAAATGTATAGCATTCAAGTGTATTCTTGACTTTTTAGAGAAAAGAAATATGGAGTCAAATCTGGTTCTTCATATGACTATAAAAACACGACTATAAAAATGTTTTATAGCACTAAAACATAAAGTACCTTCCAGAGAATACATTTACGTTATTTGTATGTACATACGTAAACATTTTCACATACATAAAAAAAGAAATATAAATGTTTTTATAACATAAAAACAAAATATTAACTTTAGTAAACAGATGCACACAAACTACCCCACACTAGTCATGTCATTACAAGCTTTTAGTTCAATGTTAAAAACGACATAAAAACTGCACTCTGGGTTATGTTAGATCAAGTATGTTTTAAAAGTGCACATGATAAAATTACAAATATTTTGTCAAGTTGGCAACTTACAGCACATTAGTTATCAGTTTACCACACACAGAAAAATGTGTTTTATAAGAGCGCAAATGATGAAATTACAAGTGTGAGACACCATCCACTAATACACACGGTGTGGGCAAACAGTGTCATTATTGCAATATACAGTGGGGGGGGGGGATTATTTGAGCCCCTGCTGATTTTGTAAGTTTACCCACTTACAAAGAAATGAAGAGTCTATAATTTTTATGGTAGGTTTATTTTAACTGAGACAGAATATCAACCTAAAAATCCGGAAATAAAACGTATAAATTAATTTGCATTTCAGTCAGTGAAATAGGTATTTGATCCCCAACCAAGCAAAGCAAGTTAGCAAGCAAACCATTGGTAACACACTATGCCACAACAGATTAATATTCTGAAGCTGAACTATTCTCCATCATCAAAATGATTCAGAAAAGGCAAGATGGGGCCAAAATTGACTATTTTTGGAGGGAGAGAAATGCTGACTATGACCCCAAGAACAACATCTCTATCATCATGTAGCACCAAGAGTCTGTCTACAAAGTGCAAATTCATTTATCAGGTGCATAGGAACATTTCTTGTATAATACTGGCTGTTGAGTCAACAACAGGGTGGCCATTAACTGGTAAACTCCAATGTTATGTCCACCTTTTTGTCAGAAAAAATTCCACCTCACTGCTGTCTGGCTCAAGTGTTCAATGTATCCATGTACAGAGTCTGATATCTGGTACTGTAGGTCATGAATTCTTTATAAGAGAGTTCTTGCATGCCCTGAACTTGTGTGCCTGTATATAGCCATGTCTTAAAGGGATAGGTCACCCAAAAATGACAATTCTTTTATTATTTACAGACCCTTAAGTCAATTTGAACTCGTATAACTTTCTTTCCTCTGCAGAACCCAAAATAAGCTATTTTGCAGAATGTTGGTAATCAAACAACACTTGACCGCATTGACTTTCACTGTGTACAAAACCCCCCACTATTTTCATTATTCTCCACATTCTCTACGTCATAAAATAAAACTCTTGGATCAGCCCTTGGCTCATATCTGTCATCTGAGAAAGAATCGTCGCAGAACGAGACATCGTCCTCCTCGCCAGACACAGACGCATGAGGACACATTTCACACCGACTCTCTATTTCCTCTGCATCTCTATCTAGATTTATTCTCACAGTATGTAACTGTGGTGTTTCAGACTCAGTAAACAATGAAAGGTTTGAGGTAGAAGTAAATGCGACAGTGTCGCCTAAATGCGTATTGCCATCATCATTTTCAGATATGACATTTTCTTCACTCTCTTCCATATCTGGAGCTAAACCGTAATCTGAGAAATTCCGATTCAGGGATTCTGCCTCCTCGATTGTGTCTGCTAGGCAGACGTCAGGTTCTTGCTTAACAACGGATGATGAGTTAATGATAACATCTGTAACACAATCTCTGGGATGGTAGACCAGAGAATTGTTCTCCTCAGATGCAGAAGCGCGCTCCTCTGTGTTCGTAACTGCATTCGACCACATCGATGTAATGACATTCATGTTTTCAGGACAAAAATTGAGGACCATTTTAGTTCCTGCAAAAACTAACTGTAAAAAAAGAAACGTTATAAGTTCAAAAAAAGCAAATTTGTGAAAGAATTATTGACATAAATGACTGTTATATGTATACAGCAGTTTTGATGTGGTTAGCATTATAGATGAAGAGTTTGGTTCCAAATCGCAATAAATCTGTTTTATAATTTTTTTAAAATTCATGTTTTTTATTATGTTATCATGTTTTTATTGTGTTTTATTGTGTTAGTTAGCTGTATTTTTTTTAAAATTATTATTATGGCTTAAATCAAAACTTAACAACTGCAGTTTGATTGATATCAACTGGAACGCACAATCAAAAAATATGATTTTTGAAAATGTTTGAAAATGGATTTAAAGCATTTTGGAACCAAACTCTTCAGTTGTACTTTTTATGTTATAGAAGTATGAAAGAAAAAAGTATTGACTTATTTTAAATAATGACCAATGGTTCTTAAGTACATACCAGAGCTCCTGGAATGTGGAGATCCTTCATTTTAAACCTCTTTTGGTAAAAATGAATGGAAGTCAAAATAACCACGACTGCAATAACCACCATGGCCACAATAAACACAATTACACCTGCAGGACTTCTAGAAGAATCTGTAAAAACAAAGAAATGTTAATATGTTATATGAATAAGAAATATTGGTCTCAATACAAGTAAGATGCTCTTTGGAAAATTCTTAAATTATCGACACATGTTTTGTAAAAAATGTAGGCTAATTTAATTTCTCAGCTACCTGATAGAAAGAAACATTTGGTCGCGTTGAAGTTGTTTTTACGCAAGGCCTGTTGATGACTTGCAGAAACATTAACACAGTAGTTCTTGCCAGTTGGCACATCTGGAAAAATGTGAGGAGATTTTGAGGTTGATGCCAGTGCTACAAACTTCCAAAAAATAAAGAAACGCATTCAGTTGATAGCAATAACAAAATCATACACTCAATTTACTAAAACGAGAGCAAAGTATAATATCCTTTAAAATTCCATCACAAAACATAAGCAGATATGATGAAGAAACATTCATGTGCATTATTCAAATTACAGAATAAGTTGTAACAGTACATGACAGCAAAATATGACATTTACCTTAGAATTTGACCCCACAGAATCACTTTCAAAAAGACATATGAGGAATTCCAGCCATACATTCCCTTGATTTAATTCAAGCCTATGGCTGAAACGTATGGTAATAGTGTGTTGTTCGGTTGAGATTTTTACATCTGGGGGGCTCAGGCGAGCTGCAGGATAACACACACACACACACACACACACACACACACACACACACACACAGCATTATTCTATGTACACTTGGATAGTTCTTTGGAACATTCTTTCATCATTGACTCACCCTCATGTGATTCTAAACCTGTATGAGCATTTTTCTTCTACAGAACACAAAAGAAGAGATTCGGAAGAATGTTGGAAAACAAACAACATTGAGCCCCACTGAATTCCATTGTATGGGGCATTGAGACTTGAAATATCTTCTTTTGTGTGCCACAGAAAAAGAGTCATACACAGTTCTTGAACAACATGAGATTAAATAAGTAATGATAGGATGTTTTTTGGGTGAACTATCCCTTTAAACTTTTGTGATATATATAGCGGGTATTGAACACGTCACCATTTTTCTCATTAAATATATTTCTAAAGGTGCTGTTGACATTAAATTTTCATCAGATGTCAGTAACAACCCATACATACAAAGAAAACACAACAGTTCACAAATTAAGTTGTGTGTAATAAAATATAAAATAGAATGACACAGGGAAAAAGTATTGAACAAGCTTAAATGTATGCAATACTTTGTACAAAAGCCTTTGTTGGTAATGACAGCTTCAAGACGCCTCTTGTATGGATAAACTAGTGTCATGCATTGCTCAGGTGGGATTTTGGCCCAATTCTTCTGTTCAATACTTTTTCCCTGTGTCATTCCATTTGAATGATGTATTACACACAACTTAATTTGTGAACTTTTTGATTTGTTTTTGAACGTATGGATTACTTCTGGTGAAAATTTAATGTCAACAGCACCTTTAGAAATGGTGACGTGATTAATACTTATTTTACCCGCTGTATATATACACACAGCTATATATATATATATATTATATATATATATATAAAAAATTAAGAGACAACTTCAACTTTTCATTTCAAACCAGAATTTCTAAATGTATTGTGGTCAGTCCAGTGTCTGTTGAATTTCAACAAAATCAAACCTCAGGAGTGACAAAGTCATCCAACAGCAATGTGAAAGACTGACAGAATGTCAAGATACATGAAAACTATGATAAAAAATATTGTTAGTAGTTCACAGAATGAAACAAGAACGATACTTTTACCTAAACACCAACCTATAAATAGTAAATTCAGAAAAACTGAAATGATGCTTTGAGACGGTCTCTTAATTATTTCCGAGGCTGTATATATATATATATATATATATATTATAAATATATATATATATATATATTCTGAGTAGTTTGTTTACTTACTGTCTCCATATGGCTGAAAAGACTTTAATGTTGTTGTCCAGTTGGAGCTCTTCCCTTTAAACGTGGTCTTCACCCTTACAAAGTAATTCCAAAACAGCTCTGAAGATTGCTGGTCAAAGGTCAGGTCACATTTCAGCATGGCTATGTCCGAGCAGATTGGAGATCGATTCCACTTTCCTCCAGATCTACAAAAACAATTCCAAATCGCCATCATGAGCAATCACTTTAAAGCAACTATCAAATCTGAGGTTTGACAACAAGTCACAACTAGCTATTATAGTCTGTATGTACATGCTTTGTGCAGGTATAAACTCCAGGGTATATCTGGTGCCCGGAGGGTTCCCTGGTCCAGGCAGCCATTCAGCGGTAGCCATAAAATCCCACAGGTTCACAGTGAGGTTTATTGGTGGAAAGAGCATTGCTGTAAATACATTTGATTTTATTTAAATTTTGTAATAAGCAAAAGAATGGCAGAAATGTGACTTCCAGCTGACAATAAACAGCACAATAATGATGGTGTGTGCACAGTATGTGCAAAACATGCTATATGCCATTTGTATGCCATTTTAACAAATAATAAAATAAAAATGTGTATATACACAACCTTTCGATGACATCAGGCATATGTGGAGGAATGTGAAGCTGCAGGTTATTAACCAGGTCATTGCGTCATCAAACCACGTCAAATACCTAAAAAGGATAACCAGACATTTATCCCAAATATCTCCTGCAAAATATATTACGGAGTAAAATTTTCCTTAAAAATATAAATATATATATAAAATATATAAATATATATAAAGAAAATAATACATAGATGTAATATTTTAAATAATTTGCAAAATTGCTGCTATCAAAACGGAAAGGACCAGAGAACAATTTTACTTTTACTTTATCATACGGAACTCTTTCAATGTCAACAGAAATAAACTGTTCATTTAAAAACAATTACAGCCAAACTCACCCATGGTTGCAGTCATCTCGTCATGTATAAATAAAATATTCTTAAAGACAGCTGATGCATCCTAAATACCTGCGGCATATCAATGTAAACAAATGACAAAAGGCAAAATAAAGTCAAAATAAAGAGTATACCATATTATAAATCTGAAAATCAAACTCTTCAGTCTAAACTTTCTACACTAAACGGAACCAAAGTACAACCGTCTTTAAGTTCACACTGACGATATATCAAACACATAAAGTGTTTTGATATATGTTGTATTTAAGCCCCACCCACTGTCACCTAGAACAGGAAAACAGGTTGTTCCAGTCTATATAAGAATCTCACCAGCATGTCTACCTCGTGAATCTCCACCCAGGAACTCAAGCAAAATAAAAGATAAGCATTCTCATCTCAAAATGACATTGATTTAATGAATAGCCATATTCATTTTTGACCTTGTGACCTTAGAAATGTGAAAAGAAACCTCATGATATAGGAACAGTTTTATTTCATTAAAATAATAAATATTGGCTGAACAAGCTTATTTCCATAGAGCAGCACAAACAAACAAAACAAATAAAGAAATGTAACTGATAATCAGTGCATTTTGAGTCTTGTCAATAGAAATCATTTGTTCATTTAAAAGGCCTTTTATGATTTTCCTAGATTTTACACCACTGTCACTTCTTTGTGCACTTTATTTACCATCCAGAGGAAAAGACTAACAATAAGTTAAAAGATTATAGAGTTCTCCTTATAAAAAGTAACAGCTGCCACTTTGAAATGAAGGTACTTATTTGATCTTTATTCTTTAAATTACAATATCCATCACTATCTGCTTATATCAGATTTTCCTTATGACTATAGCTACTGTAAATTAATAGTGTGATTATATGAAAAAGTATTTCCTTCCATTTATATAAACATATTAGAAAACAGAAGACGGAATCTCTTTAACACATAATTTTGTGTATAAAATGCATACACATGTATAGTTTTACCGTATGGAAGTCTTAAATGTAACTATTTTTGGTTTATGTAAACTTAAAATTTAATCTCCCAATGACATTTGTAAATAGTCGATATTGAACATAGAAAAGATTAATAAAGTCTACAGAATATATTTGCATATTTTACTGTAGTGGTCTTACAATTATTTGCATACTTGTTTTTTCTTTTTTGAAATTTAATGAAATACCTAGAAGGTGTAACAGGGGGGAATAGGGTCAAAATATGATGCAAGCCACTGAGTCAGTCAAATCTTTTAGATATTTTCCTTGAACTTAATATTAATATTTTTTTATATTCTTTGATTATAGGATTAGCCCCGGCCTAAAAATCAGAAAGCTACTTTTGTGTGAAAACTTGTCACTTACTGTCTGCTAAACTAAACAACATGTTTCAACAACATATACATGTTTGAGTGAGCAATACTTGGAATGTACAAAAAAATGACTTTCATCCAGTGATACAAAGTTGACCATCGCCATCTTTTTCTTAAATGAGAGAATCTTTGAGTAATCCTCAGGTTATTTGCGGGCCATCATCTATGCTCGAAACATCAACCCCATGAGACAGGACAGAAATGTAATATCCAAGAAATGACAGAGGCCTTTGTGTAACCAATCAGCTGGAATCCAAATCTTTCATCCCTGCTTGCCAAGAACACAATGACTGTCCAGTAGAGCAAACAAGGCTTTGGTTAGCTTGCCTGTTTCCTCTGGTGTCTGTAGTGGACTGACTGGGCAGACGTGAAGGTGGTTTTGGAAGTTCTTCTATTGAGTTAGGGTTTATATCTAACCTACATTGACTCCGAGGCCGATCTGCAGCTTGTCTGCTCTGTGATTGACAAAGGCGCCCATTATTAATGTTGCAGGTAGAGGACAGAGCCGCTTCTCGAGAACCCCACCGATGATACAGCGGCTGTCCAACATTCCTAAAAACAATAAATGGGTAATATTCTGAATCAACACTTTGAATCATTTATACATTTATTATTAAATGTACTCTTCCCATGATGCACTGCAAATGATCTAATCAGATTACCTCTGAAAACCATTTTAGCCTCTGGAACCTCCATTTGGTAACCAAAAGAGAATGTTGTCTCCTGGGTCCTAGTGCTTGCTTCAAACTCAACTCCCACCTGAATCTATAGAGATTATATATAAACAACTGCAGCATTACTATTAATAGTGTCATTGAAAATATTACAAGCATCAACTTACTTTCAACTCAATACCTGTTTGTTTGCCCTGTGGTAGTAGCTAGCATGTGCACCTCCTTTACCGGCATTTAATGTTGCCACCCAATTTGGCCCTAACACAGAAAAGATTTGATGTCACAGGTTATTTAAAGAATCAGGAAATTTTATGTAAACCGGATTAACCAGTTAGTCACTGAATCACTGTTAACCGCTGATCTTAAAGCAGATACTCATTCATACCTGAGTACTGGCCAGCCAAGGTAAGTATGCCCCCTTCCTCTGCCCGACCACGGTGGTACACCAGCTCTCCCCCCAGTACCAGCTGTGGGGACACGCTTTGAAGAAAGTGTGCGACCATGATGACTGTAGCGAAATAAAAACAAATAAAAAGTGCGAACAGTTAATCAATGACAATCACTAAGCCTGATCACATAAAAAGTAACAACAGATTTATATAAAAGGTTTCTCTAATGAACAGAAAGAGACCATCAACTATAGGGCTGTTCTGCGTGAAAATAAATGTTTTCCTCATACTATAACACAATCGAGAACTCACATGATCATACCTGATTCTCTCAGGACGTCAGGGTTGGCCATAGTAACTGCCGCTGTGAAGTCACTGCCCCTGTATTCAGTTTCAAACTGCCACGTGACAAACTGCGCCTGCTGAGTCTGCCAACAATATGTCCATAGACATTATGTTACCAAATGACTGCACAACACAAAATGTCTTTACATGTAGCTGAACCTAAAATACTGAACTAAACTACTAACCTGAAAAACAGCTTTAGCTCTTATCCTCTCACTTAGATGAAACAAAGAGTGTGCGTTTAAGCTGCCAGAGGAGTCCATTTCCCCTATAAGCATGGGTGAGTCCTTAACAGAGAGATTAGGAACCATTAAATTGTATGAAGGATGCTGTATAATGCTGTACATCCAACACACATGTACTACAGTTAAAAGATCCATTATCACATTTTCATGTGTATTGAAAAAGTACTGTCATGACAATCAATATGTCAAACATTAGTACCTTAATCAGTAATATATGAACATAAGTAAAGGGGAAATGTATAAAATATATTTAATATAAGGTAGTGTTAGGTATCCATGTTTATTGTTGTTTCTCTTACTGTTTCTTTGCTGTCAGTGTCTGACTGCAGGTGTTCAGTGTGAAAGCGATAACTGGATGGAGCAACAGCACTGAGGTGAAATGTGTGGCTGACCTGAGATCAAAAACATCCAGAAAATAAACAGTTGAGAAAGGCCCTTTGGTAAAACCTTAAATGTAAATTTGCAAATTTAAAATATAAAATGTATAATCAAACCTTGAAAAAACTGCTGAGTGTCTTGTTAATAACCAGTTTCACACCTTCAATCTGCTGTGGAAATACATCTAGACAGACACAAGTAATTACAATTACAATTTGATAAACACTAATTTAATAGACACAACAAGAGAGATGAAAAATAACTCAGACCTTTACAGTTGCGGTGCAGGCCATCAAAGCTTCCCGGGTTAGGCAGCCGCCCATCTCTCCTGTCCCACCGTGAAAGGGGTCTGTCTTGAGGAAAGGGTGAGTTCTGACGCCCTGGACGGGATGACAAGGCCAGCACACTGCCCATGGGAACCAACAAGCCAGAAGAGAAGGACACACTCTCCCAACCTTATCTCCTAAACTATATATGACAACAACAATGCATAAAATAATAACAAGAAAAACACATATACATAATATGAGATGATGCATGCTTTGTTAATTATTTCAATATTGTGATGCCTATTCCACATCAAGAAAAATATTGATTAAAAAAATAATAAAAAGGGGAATAAAATATGAATACTTAAGAATACTTTAATATTAAATATTAAGATACAGAAGTATAGGAAAGACTAATTCTATATAGGGCTACATATAGAAAAATAGTAAATAACATTTAATTCCACAAGTCTTCACAAATCGACATTATTTGCATATTTATAATTTGTACGCTTTAAATGTGTTAAAGAGTCTTGAACAATGCTCTATATATTCATGCACTTGGGAGCATTTTGGTCCCACATACTTACGCAAATGTATCGCTTCTACTGAATAATTGTGGGTTGTGCGAATAATAACTTCATATGCAAAGACTGTATCCTAAAATCAACTAAATAACCGCTGGAAGAGAATAAGGTGAAAGGATGCTGAGGGATGTGATGACAGCTCTAGTGATACTCCAGCGGCGGAAGCAGCTGATCAATGCGGTCATTTCTATGAGGGCAGCTACAAAATACTTCCGTGCAGAAACAAACTGCCGTACATAGTTCCACACACCCCTCAAACACACGCGACAACAGAGAATGCATTGATAAGTAAATCATATTTTCTTTTTTAAATTTTGATATTTATGTGATCAAAATTTATTTATTATTTATAGATTTATTTTTAATGTTAAATAACAGACGGTGACGTCATGTGGTACGCACGTCCGGGTTTCTGTCCTGACAGTCAACATGGCAGATGAAGCCACTAGGAAAGTAGTTTCTGAAATACCTCTTTTAAAAACAAATTCAGGACCAAGAGACAAAGAATTATGGGTTCAGAGGCTTCGAGAAGAATATCTAGCCTTAATTAAAGTAAGTATTGTTTTTATATAAACTATAAAAACAAGCAGAAAGCTAGCAAGATTGTTAGCCACATGAATGAATTAAGATAACGTTAACGTTACGTGTCATTACTTAAGATAGCCGACAATGTCTTAATAAAGTAAAAAAATGTTTTCAGAACAGGCTTAAAATGTACACGCTATACAGTTGTTCATTTTATCTGTGAATTGGATATTTCGAATATGTGCACTTATAGTGTTGTTTGTTTCAGTATGTTGAAAATAACAAAGCAGCTGATAATGATTGGTTCCGCCTAGAGTCCAACAAAGAGGGTACAAGGTTAGTATTATTGCTGTTTTACCAGACTGTCTCTTGTATTCATTTATATACTTTTCTTTGTGTTTATAAGCAATACATTTGAATGCATCTTTTCCCATAGGTGGTTTGGAAAATGCTGGTATATCCACGAGCTTCTGAAATACGAGTTTGACTTGGAATTTGATGTAAGACTTTAATTCGACAAATACACATTGAATTTCAAGCTATTAAAGCAATGTCCTTTATCTTCATGTTATCCCAATGTCCAGATTCCAGTTACATATCCTGCCACAGCACCTGAAGTGGCTATTCCAGAGCTAGATGGAAAGACGGCAAAGATGTACAGGTTTGCAGTGATTCATACATTTATAGACGTCTATAATTATATGTTATTCATCATAATTACAGATGTTGTTGAAACGTACCTTTCAAAACCGTTTTTTTGTCATAGAGGTGGCAAAATCTGCTTGACAGATCACTTCAAACCACTGTGGGCAAGAAATGTTCCCAAGTTTGGTTTGGCCCATCTTATGGCTTTGGGAGTAAGTTGCACACAACATTGTTTGTATGCAATTATACAAGTTACTGTAATATTATAACCGATCTTTGTCTTTCTTAAGCTTGGACCATGGCTTGCAGTTGAGATTCCAGACCTCATTGCCAAAGGCATCATACAACATAAAGACCAACAAAACAGCTAAAACAAAAGTGGATTTTGCATTTAACTATGTCTTAACAGTGTATCTGCGAATATAAATGACAGACTTTAAATTTTAGTTTTTCAATAATCACAGACATCAGATTTACCTTTGACATTTGTACAGATATCTATTATAAGCCATAGTGGTTTCAGTATTGTCAAAGTTTGGCTGTTAAATGAATTGTGTATGCTTTTCATCAGTAAAACCTTGCATACTGACGTGGGACCAGATTTCATTTATGGAAAACATCTTTGAGGTGACAAGTAATCGATTTGTAAAGTTAACTTTTAAGTCTGATTAGAGTCAGGAGTAGATTGCAGCCCCTTTAAATATCTAAAATTATTTACTTCGGGAAAGTATTAATGGGTTTATAGATTAGCGTTTTGTTCAGTTTCTGTTTTAAAAAATAAAGCAGCTGATTATGTTTTTGCAGTAAATATTGCAAATAATAACTGTAATTAAAGACTTTTGTAAAACTTTTTGTTTTAGTAAGAAATCATCAAAACAGACCTGTTGTTAATGTTTCAACACAAGATCATCTTGTATGTGTCTGTCATTTCTCAAATAAGTGCTTTAGTAGTATACAAGAATAAAGAGTATTTTTTAAGAAATAACATTTGCACATACACAGCTTTTCTTTTATAGTCCTTTTTCTGTTGCGCATTACAGTAATTTATATTGCACATACTTTTTGTTGCACATGATTCCTTTTCTTTGGCACCAGTCATAATCCCTGACAGCTTCCTGTATAATGTGCCATGCATGATTGTTTCCTTATTAGCCCCATTAATTACACTTGTGTACTGTAGCGTGTGACGTTTTATGTTTGAGCCTCAATTTTGTAAATGAAACCACAACTTGGACACATGACACATAAGGTGAGGGTCACTAACCTCGGTAGTTTATTACACAAAATATAACAGTGTGTCAGCTTTAAACATTTCAGCATCAGTTGATAGCCCTTTTCTATATACTGTTATTGAAACTGTATAAACCACAAAAAAAATACAGTACATTTTAAATTTGTAAAATAATGTGTAAGGAAAGTGTTGAAAAACATGACTAGGAAAAATAGAATTCACATTCTAACACACGTGCAAGAAATTCACAGAGAAAGTATTGAAAAAAGCTAGAGATTGTTCTGTGCAGGTTTCACATTCCTGAAAGATTCAGCTTTTTTAATTTGAATAAATTGTTATATATGGACAGACATTATAAAACCAGTCATAATCCCTGACAGCTTCCTGTATAATGTGCCATGCATGATTGTTTCCTTATTAGCCCCATTAATTACACTTGTGTACCATGTCTAGATGCCTAAAGTTGCTGCCATGTGATTGGCTGAATAGCAACATTCTAACACACGTGCAAGAAATTCACAGAGAAAGTATTGAAAAAAGCTAGAGATTGTTCTGTGCAGGTTTCACATTCCTGAAAGATTCAGCTTTTTTAATTTGAATAAATTGTTATATATGGACAGACATTATAAAACCAGTCATAATCCCTGACAGCTTCCTGTATGATGTGCCATGCATGATTGTTTCCTTATTAGCCCCATTAATTACACTTGTGTTTGGTCATCAGAGTGCAGATCGTCTCTCCACATCCCCAGCAGGTCTGTACCGTATGTGCGGGTCCCGTTTTCCACTTGCAATATTGACAAGCACCTGAATTGCCAGAATTCGAGAGGCTTTTTTGTTTAGTAGCAATGAGCTGCTTGAGATTATTTGAGATTGTTGTGTTGGGTGCTAGAGCAATATCTACGACTTCAAGTCGCTTGGGGTCCCAAACACAGTCCTCTTCTAGACCACTTGGCACAGCTTTCATGCCACACTTAGGGGGAACCCAAGCAGTGTCGTAACCAGCATTATGCCAAGTCTTCTGCAGTGGATGGTTGTCCTGATCAATACGTTTGACCTTTCCACAGTCGACACTTAATTTAAGCACTACTTTGTCAGTAAATGAGGAATTCAGAGGATATCGCTCTGCTTTCTTCTGATCACGGCTCACATAAACACCAGGCCCCAGCATTCCATCTGAAGATTGTCTGAAGCCATTTTGTATGATCATTTGTGCTATTTGGACATTGGTGCCATGGTACATGGTATAACGCCTGTCTGATTTGGCTTCCTGTTCTGCCTGAAGGTGACGGTCCTCATCGTAGTGCACCTCCCAGCCAAAAAACTGGATAGATGACATTCTGTTAATAACAAGGGGTCTATGCTGTGGATAAAGTACATAAACAATTAAATAAACAATTGTATTCCATGTTTCTATGTTTGCTGATCCTTCACTCTCAGTCATTTATCCATTTCAAATCATCCATAGTCAAGCATAATTTTACACAATTAACAAAATAAGACTTTAAGCCTAAAGCTTTCAGATCCAAATGTCTAAAAGATCAAACTTAGCATTTAATTTTGACTGGTAATGCACTTTAAATAGGTTTTTGTTCTTTAGAAATAGATTTCGGTTTAGGTGTTGAAATAACACAACACAGCCACTCATAACAAAACGAAAATATGTTAGTTAATTGTTTTCTCGATATACTCATTGATCCATTAGATGTACAGTATTATTCTAAATGACAACACATACCTTAGAATCTTTGCAAATAAGCAAATAAATGACAAGACCCTCTTCCGTCTAAAACTCTGTTGTGTTCAGTCTGAACAGTGAACACCGACCTTTCACTTTCATTTCTTCATTATCAGTCTTCCTGTTGTTGTGCTTAAGGGTGTAAAACTGTATTATTTTAAGTCAAAAAACTTATAACGCATAGGTCAAGTTTCTTCACATTAATGAGTTACACCAGAAACTGTATTCAGTCGATTTGATTTTGAACTGCTCGTTTTACGCATGGGAAGTATTTGTGGCGTGTCAATCACACCCCGCAAGCCGGCCTTCTTTTCCTAGCGCTCATTTCATTGGACAGAAGCTCTTCTACGACGTGTCCACTGTGGCCAAGGCGAGACAGTAACGTGGTTAATTCATGGATATTTTTGTTGATTAAATATTACAACTAATGTGCCAATTTATTTAGTAGTGTTAGGTGAAATGTATAATCACGTGAATATCGTCTTTGTTTGTTTTCCGGTTTGCTTTTATTTATTATCCCTAAACATCAAGCACCATTAGGATAAGTGACTAAAACGTTGTATCATCTTAATTTTTGCAATTTCTTACAGTGGCGGAAGCATTGTTCGTTTCGGGGTTTTCCTTTTGCGAATGCTGTTCCCCCGGGAACGAAACTTTAATGCCGCACGGCACCAAATGACCGACCCTCTTTCTCAAACCCACGAAAATTGATCGAAAAGTTATAGCTTAAGACAAACCAAATGGGCAGTGCGAAGTTATCCCTGATCTTTTACAACTGTCTTCACGTTTGCATTAACAGCTTTAGTATTTTAATTAGATTTCAGCCTCATAGCGACAGATGTCGGAGCGTCATTCGGGCGTCATGGTGACATCCAGTAATGCTGCATCGTGTCCCTCCTGGCTCTCTACGAGCTTCTAGGTCGCTGATGGATTAAACGTCGCGATGCTTGCTTAAAAGATGTCGAAAAGTTTTGTTTCGCTTCTAATGTGACTGTTTGCTGTGTTGACGTGAAACATTAATGGAAATGCTCAAGGCACGTGAAGTTCTGCTTGTAGGGGAAGGCAACTTCTCTTTCTCCGCAGCCTTGAGCGAGAACGCAGGCGACGATGTCAGTGTGACCGCGACTTGCTTTCAAAACGAGGAGAACGCCAACAAACAAGAGAGCGCCGCATTGAACATACAGCGACTACGAGAGAGAGGTCAGTCATTGTTTTACTACTCGGGCTATTGCTGTCTGGTTCTCATTGTAATAATATAATAGACATTTCTAGTTTGTCTTTGTTTTCGTGTTTTATGTAATTGAAAGACGTTTTGTTCATTTATAATTTAATCACAGTTGTCCATGTTGTGTATTTAAGCATTTTCAAGTATACCCATTATTTCCACACAAGTATCGTAGTCCTGAATTTGCATGCCTGCAGCCAAGTCGATGAGTCGGTTGCTATGAAACGGCCATGGGGGGGTAAAAGCCTCATTGAGGTCTTTTAAAGAGATGTTTAAAGAAAAACTAGAAGAATAAATGAAAGAATTAAAAAATATTTGTCATGTGCTTTGCTCTCAGGATCAACTATTCTGTTTGAGGTGGATTGCACGTGCTTGAAGGACTATGAAGACATCAAGCATCATCTTTATGACAGCATTATCTTCAATTTCCCTCACAGTGGGCGTAAAAGTGGCGTAAAGAAGAATCGCCTTCTGCTGGCGAGATTTTTCCAAAGGTAAGTTTGATACAAGTGTAGCATCAAGGTCTTTATGCAAGGTCGTCCTGTGCAAATGCCTGACGAATATGTATTTTGTTACAATGTATTTATTTGTGTTGAATTGGTGTACCATGTAAAGCGTCCTTGAGCTTGGGAAAGACGCTATATAAATTAAACATATTATTATTATTTATGCGCACGTTACATAAGCTCGACATCCAGTGTTATATAAAGATAGATAATATAGATGAGATTTCACTTGAGTTTTGTGATCTGATGTTCGAAACATATTTTATTTATAGCTGATGGATGGTTCATGTTTTTTCTAGTGCTGTTGCAGTCCTAAAGGACAATGGAGAGGTGCATGTCGCCCTGTGCAATGGTCAAGGTGGCACTCCATGTGACAGTCCAATGAGAGAATGGCACAATAGTTGGCAGGTGGTTGCCATGGCAGCAGAAGCTGGACTAATTCTAAGTGAAATACGGCCTTTTGGCTTTGATATGTATCAAGGTTACCGATGTACAGGTTACAGGTAAACAAGTTAATGAAATACTCCTGTACACCATTTTAGTAAGTCAGAATTTGTTGAAGTTTAATAAATTGCTTTACAACCATGTTCATTTATTGCTTTGCTAAGGAGTCAAGACAAAGGATTTCATGTAGAAGGAGGTCTGACCCACATCTTTACTCGGAGTCTCCCATACACCATGCCAGAGAAACTGAAAATGGAGAAAACAATTGGAAAGGAGATGGTTTGTTTTGAGATTCCAGCCGAGTTGTCCGAGTATGTAAACAGGTAAATTTTACATTGTTGAATAGAAACCTCTTTATAAAGTGTCAGCTATATATTATGTCAGCGAATAGCTGTCTTTTAATGTATTTTGACACTCTTTTGTGCCAGGAATTTCCTCGCTCAGCAGTCACATCATCCAGTAAAAACGGTCCAGGAACAATTACTCAGAGAGCTAAAATCAGTTTGGCCCATATGTACCATAAGCAAGGAATTCCCAGATCTGGTAACCTGCCTGCAAGAAACGCTTCAGACACATGACCCCACTCTGACCCCCTCGGAGGTCTACTGGATTAAACCTACTGATACATATATATTTGACCAAAGTGAAAATGGACAAGAGGATGGTGAGTCTATGGGTGATCAACAAAGTTTTACTGGCAGCTATGCACTACGACCATCTCTGCTGTTTCATGTCCAGGAGATTACCCAGAATGAGGACTTTAGCCCCGGAACGCTTTATGCTGTCAGTGGTCTGGTCTTTCAGAGAGTACCTGTCTCCCCGAGCCATTCCTCTGCTTTCCACCAGCTTCTACTGGTGGGGATGTTCCCCTCAGAATCTCAACCTCTCAAGTGCTTCCAAGATTCTTTAGAGTCGCTGCTCACTTCTTACGGCGTCTCCTTTGAGGTGGTGCAAACAGGCCTAGAGCAACAAGTTTGGATGAGTTCAAAGATGCTTCCAAAATTTGGACGGATCGCATCCCTGCCCTCCTTTGCTTCAGACCTTGAAGGTCTACAGTTAATTGTTGTCTCGATAAACTTGGACCATTTGGCCACTCTGATCTTCGGCATCTCTGACTGGCGCTTGCTTTGGAGTGGAGATCCTCGTTTTCTTCAGCACTTTCAGCTCAATCCACTTGGACCTTTCTGTCCTTTCTCCCTTTACCCACCAAGCTACATACACGACATCAGTTTCTGGATGGATCCAGACAGCTTTGAAGAGCTGGATTTCCACGCAGTTGTGCGAGAGGCTGCTTGCGGTGCTATTAAGGATGTGGTGTTAGTGGATCGCTTCAGACACCCACACATGGGTCATGCAAGCCTCTGCTACAGGCTCACATATCAGTCATTGGATCGTGCCCTCTCACACAGCCAGGTGTTGGTACTACAGAGTCAGCTGCGGAGACTGTTAGCTCTGCGTCTGCAAGTAACCCTGAGGTGAATTGAAGAGAGCATATAGAAAAAAAACTGTATTTCAACAGTAAAATGCTTGTTTTTAGTGAATACTGTCTTTGATAAATCAAAATATCGAATTATTGTAACTGTTGCTATTGTGTTTGAATATACACGTTTACATATTGCTAGTTAAATTATGTAGAAGTTTTAAATTATTTATATTAAATCGTGATTTGTTTTAATAAGAGTAACAAGAGTACAAGGTCACATAATTTTTTTTAATATAGCAAAATAGAATTGTTAGGAATTGAGAAGTGTTTATTCCTATATTTTTAATTCTGCATGTTTAGGAAATTAGAGTTAAGGAACTAAAAACAAACATTTGCAATCATTTCATCTGATACATTTTACATTTTTATCTAATTTCTTTTAAGACACGTTTACACAAATGTAAGTTTACACAAATTCTGAAGCTGCATTGCACAACTGTGATACATCTGGAAATTGTAAATGCCTATGAAATTGCATTTAAAGGAATAATTTACCCCAAAATTTCAGCCATCATTAAATCCCATTTACATAGTCCCAAACTAACTTTTTTCCTGAAACGCAAAGATGTTTTGCATTTACATTCTTTTTTGCACATTCTTTCTCCCTTGTCTAAGACCTGACAGCCCAGGCCTATACATTTTTGTCTGAAAGGAATCAGCCGCATTGCAAAAAATCGCTTTCTTACGTAGTATTTTCCTGTTTTCTTGTCACAAAATTTAAGATTATTTTTCTTAGGTCCTTGCTTATGAAGAAAATGCATCTTGATTCAAGACTTTTTTGACATTTGTACTGGAAAACAAGACAAAAATACTAAGAAAGTCTTTTTTTGCAGTGCAGGACATGCAGCCAAATTTGTATTTTTGGGTAAAGTATTCCTTTGTTATATCATTGAAACTTAATATCAAACATAGAAACTGAACAATGTTTTTGTTAACAAAATCTTACAATATTTTATATGGTGGGTTTAAAATAACAATGACAAGCAGAAACCAACTTGTCTAGTTTAGGAATGCTTTGTGTGCAATCCCAGGGCTTTTAGTGTAAAATGTTTACAATTTCTCAAATTAAAACAAAAGTGGCATAAATCTGTCATGTTGATTTCAACTTCAGTCTTTAATGTGAGGCCATCATAGAGCATGTCCTTGGAAAAAATAAATTTATTAATATTATTAAATGACCCATACAAACATACCAGTACATAGTAGGCCTATGATACCATGTGTCTGGATATATGTTTTGGATTTGGAGTACTGTAAAAGCCGTGGTATGAAAATCAGTATTACCATCTGATTCCATCAATGTACGGTATTTTCTATAAGGGTAATGTTATCAATTTCACTATTTAAATTGGTTAACTAGATGAAGGTAATTTATCTCATAAGCACAGCTCGCTGTGGCTCTCCATTGAGTTATAGCTGCGCTCAGTGTAATGTTGCCTCGCGCCGCCAGTAGAAACATGGCGACGAAGGGACTCCGTCAGCGCAACAGACGGGGAAGCAAACAAGATGCCAATAACGTAAACAACACACCTAACACTGACAACCGAGCAACAAAAGACGATAAATGTGCGGAGGACATGTCGTCTAATGACCAGCGAAATGAGTAAGTAGCTAGTCCAGCTCACGCGCTACATTGTGTGGTGACAGCTCGCTGCTAGCTCGATAACGCCAGGGTGGCTGGATATACGATAAATGAGTAAAACAACGCGAATTGTTCTTAAGCTTTTGAAATAGCGCAAATGCACCGGAAGAAGACGCGAATGTTAAGATGTAGGATCTGGCTAGTGGTATTTTAAGACGTTTTTTGTGGCACCTATCGTGACATTGTAACACGTCAGTTCATTCATCCGTTCACGGCAGCTTTACCGGTGCAAAAACGCAATACTCAAAAACTAAACACATGAGATGCTCAAAACTACAGTGCATTAGTGCATTCAGTGCATGACTGTGCCTTTAAAACTGCACACCGCCTGCGGCTCTGTTTTAGAATGTACACATACTATTTAGTCACCATATATATTCATAGACTTTCTAACCCAACATTCCTACGTTGACATTGCGCATGTCCAATTTCATAATCTTCTTATGTTATCATTAGCTGCCCAGATAAATAAAATGACACTGTTTTACATTGATGTCATTTTCAATTGAACGTCACACAGTTATGCTTTAAATCTTTATTGATTATCCAAATAAAGTTATTTTAGATTCATTTTAGTCTGGAAAATAGAACAAATAAACAACTTTTCACTTTGTGCTCTGTCCCTCTTTTGCTTATTAGTCTGCTCCCAGATAAGCACATTACCTCCTATACCCCATCTCTCCATTACAGGTCATCCAGTAAGGCAGGGCAGGTGTGGGCTCCTGAGGGCTCTACAGCCTTCAAGTGCCTGGTTTCAGCCCGCTTCTGTGCTGCGTTACTCAGTAACATCTCTGACTGTGATGAAACCTACAATTATTGGGAGCCAGTGAGTTGCACATGTTCATCGTTCACTGTTTACATTTTTTATGTGGCACTTATGTAAGAAGCCGTGTTTTCTTTATTTTTAGCTTGGTTATATATCAGTTAGACATTTGTCATGTTGATGCCGGATTAAAACCATTTTAAATATACATAATGTATACACCTCAGTCTGTGTCATACAGTAGCTATGTATATGTTCTTCCACCCATAAAATTTGACAAAGTCAAATTCAAAAATCATTCATGAATTTAATTAAAATGAATGGATAATCTTGCAATTTTTGAATGGTTTTCACTGGCTATTAAACATAAACAAAACAAAAAAGAGAGAAATAGAAAATTCATCAGTACAGGAAAAACACTGATTTTCAATCCATTTCATTGGATCTTTAAATTAAATCTTCAAAATCTTTATTTAAAAACACAATTGCAAAAGCGTCTTTGTAATTTTGTTTACCAGACTCACTACCTGCTGTACGGAACAGGGATGCAGACATGGGAATATTCCCCAGTCTATGCGATTCGTTCGTACGCATATCTCTGGCTCCATGCACTTCCTGCCTGTTTCCATGCCAAAATATTACAAACCAACAAGGTAAATTAACCAGGACTAAACTGTTGAGTTACTAGTTTTGCTTCTGTCTTTTCCTATATAGCAAAACAGGATTGTGTCGTGTCTCATTTAACGAAGACTGTAAAAGAATTACTATCAAGTAAATATAATATAGGTAAATATGTGTACACTTTCTCTTCTAATTTAGGTCCTTGTGTTTTACTTCCTGCGCTGCATGTTAGCGTTCACCTGTTGTGTGTGTGAGCTCTACTTCTACAAGTGAGTGCAGCATGTTACGCGTACACCGTATGTATGTGTGTGCGTGCTAATCTTGTGGATGTCATGCAGGGCTGTGTGTAAGAAGTTTGGCCTGCATGTGGGGCGTCTTCTGCTGGCGTTCCTTGTATTGAGTGCAGGGATGTTCTGTTCTTCTGCAGGTGAGTCAGGACTTGCAGAAATAATTTACCCAAACATTATACTATACATTTGTTTCTGGATATTTTCAATCCCTGGGATCGAACCCATGACCTTGGTGTTGCTAGCGCCATGCTCTAACCACTGCTTTCCTGTGGAACACACAAGATTATTGTGATTTAGGGGTTTTAAGAGTAAATATAAAGAATCTATACAGAATTTGTCTTGTTCAACTTTTATTATTTAATCACAGGAGTGTTATTACAGAAAAGATAACAGAAGTGTCATGTTGTTTTTCTTCTTTGACATTATTGTGGGTCTTCAGTCTGACTTCTGTGTGTGTTTTTATATGCAGCTTTCCTGCCCAGTACCTTTTGTATGTACAGCACAGTGGTAGCTATGACTGGCTGGTTTCAGGGATGCCCCAGTCTGGCTGTACTGGGTATTGCAGCTGGGGCTATAGTGGGCTGGCCCTTCAGTGCCCTGCTTGGGTAAGTCAATGTTTATCGTTTTGTACAGTATAATTAATATACTAAATAAAATGGCTGTTAAATGTGCATTACAAAGGCCAAAAATACTTCTTATTACTTATCAGTTGAGCAAATACGCTGTCTGTTATGTGTGTTTTTTGCAGCATACCCATTGCCTTCGACCTGCTGTTGTTGAAGAAAAAGTGGAAGAGTTTTATAACATGGACTCTGGTGGCATTGCTGCTCTTTCTGGTTAGGATATACCTTGATTTTTCCAGTTGTCATTTGCTTTAATATTTTTGAGATCTTTTGGTCTGACTTCAGCCAGATTCCCCTTGAGTCTTTGCATATGAAAATGGCATTATGGCATTTTATAAGATTGTTATATGTTTTATGCAGGTTCCTGTTGTTGTGGTAGACAGCTACTACTATGGCAAGCTGGTGATTGCTCCTCTGAATATAATACTGTACAATGTGTTCACCCCTCATGGGCCAGATCTCTATGGTAGGTTTGAAACCATTATTCACAGTTACTTGTGGGATTTGTGTTGTCTGTCAAAAACATGTCTGGGTTTTAAACCTAAAAGCAAAAACAAGAATTTCTGTTTATTTTAATTTAAAGCTGCCATCTGGAACTCTGATTGATTTGCTAAAATTTGTTTTTACAATCTTCTTCAGATAGATAGATACTTTATATGTTTCCAGCAGTGTTCATACATTTAAATCTAAGAGATATAAAATTAATAATTTAATTTTAAAAGTCCTTTTAAGGTGTTATGTAGTTGTAAATCATTTACTCTGTTTCACAACAGTTACGCTTATAATAATGGGTTAGTTCAACTGTCGGGTACAATTTCACAGGAAACATCAGTTTGACATAATTTTGCCTTTTATGTTTGACCTGATTTAATGTTTCAAAAAGAGATGGGAACAAAGAGGCATGTTCTTATATGTCATGCAAACTATAAATTTTAATTATGATTATTCTAAGTGCTATGAGATAAAACCAATATTCAATGCTTAAACCTTTTCATTAGTAGATCTGTCTGTTTTCTCACAGGCACAGAGCCGTGGCATTATTACTTTGTAAACGGTTTCCTGAATTTCAACATTGTTTTTGCATTGGCCCTGTTTTCTCTTCCTCTCACTGCACTTATGGAGGCACTGCTGCAGAGATTCAATGGTATGACTAGAGTATGTGTTTATTATATGTGCATTACACAAGCCCCATGTCAGTTTCTACACACAAATAGTGTTGTTATATTTTGAAAACTCTTGTTTTTCTTGTCATATATTTTGCAGTACAGAACCTCGGTCGCCCATACTGGTTAACACTGTCACCCATGTACCTGTGGATGCTGGTGTTTTTTACTCGGCCACATAAAGAGGAGCGCTTCCTGTTTCCTATCTATCCTCTCATCTGTCTGTGCGGGGCTGTGGCGCTCTCCTCGCTTCAGGTAATACATGTTATAGCCTGAGATCTTTGGTGTTGCCTTATTATTTGAAAGAGAGAACTTTTTTTTATTCAAAGTATAATAACTTACTCTATAACTTTCCCATTTATGTCAATTAGTGCTGTTATTGAATATTGTTAACCAGTGGCTGTTAAGGAATTCTTTAGCAAATTAGCAATTCAGCGGTCGTTCTGGTGTTTCACTCAGAAATACACATTTTCACATTAAAAAAGTAAAATATTCATGTTAACTTTAAACTTGCATAAGATGTATATGTCATATATAAAATATTTTCCTCTTCTGTTTGTTTGTGTTTATCCATGTAGAAGTGCTATCACTTCATATTCCAGCGCTATCGTCTTGAGCACTACACCATCTCCTCTAACTGGCTGGCTCTCGGCTCTGTTCTGCTGTTTGGAGTGCTCTCACTGTCCCGTTCTGTGGCTCTCTTCAGAGGTACAGACAAAACATATTGACTTAAACAAAAAAATCACCAATGCAGAGAACCAGTGAGTTAAAGCAATTAAAAAAGTCATTTTAGTGTCTTACAAGGAGTTGCTTCATGTTTTTAGGCTATCATGCACCTCTGGATTTGTATCCTGAGTTTCACCGCATTGCTAAAGACCCCACCATCCACATGGTTCCAAACGGCAGACTGGTCAACGTTTGTGTGGGCAAAGAGTGGTACAGATTTCCCAGCAGTTTCCTGCTACCTAACAAGTATGACTGCATTGTAAATATAAAATAAATATGTGATATTTACATTGCTACCCTTTCTGCGTGCATCACTCTTTTTGTCCTCTGCTCTTTCGAACAGCTGGCATTTACAGTTTGTCCAGTCAGAGTTCAGAGGCCAGCTGCCAAAGCCTTATGCCAGCGGTCTTGATGCCACCTGGATACTCCCAGCAAACATGAACGATCAGAACCTTGAGGAACCCTCACGATACGTGAGTGTCAGGTTTTTCATGGATAGTAATCGAAAATGACCAGAAGGACACAGTTTATCAGTGACTGCTCGCTTTCTCAGTTGTGTGTGTTGTTCCTATTCACTTTTATTATAGGCATTTCAGAAGACTTTTCAACAAAAGCATCTGAGCCTTGAATCAAAACACTCAGCTTTAAAATGAAAAAAGAATTCTAAACTCTATTTCCGTCTTTCATTCACATGATACCCTCCAAACGCTGCACAAATTTAAAATATAGTGCGATTTTCTACATCTATGATTTAAGTTTTCCCCAGTGAATTTCCACCACTGGGTTTATAGCTAGAAAACTTGAATGTTATACAGTCCGTCTGTGCTAGCTTGCCATAGCTCTGCTTGCCTGAAATTCACTGGAATTGTTTCCATGGTAACATCGACTTCTCTTATTGGTGGATCTCGCTTCGGGATCGATGGCAGTCTTGTACTTCACAAGGAATTCATCAGTTAAATTAAATATTGAAAAAACACTGACTTTATTATATTATATAGCTCAAAAATTCAAAGAAGCCTTCATTTCCATAAGATTACCGTTAAGCTTTGTTACACAGTCCTCAAATCTTTTTTATTTGTGTTATATTTTAACCTAAACCTTTACATAGATCTTTGCATATGCTGTGTTATTATCAGCTGTATGTGACAGAATTTACGAATGTAATTTTCAGTGTTTTCTGGCTCACAGGTAGAATTAAAACAGTGCCATTATTTGGTTGATCTGGCAACGGACACAGAGACCCCTCGTGAACCAAAATACGCCGCTAACAAAGAAGAGTGGAGCATTATTGCTGACAAGCCTTTTCTAGACACTAACAGGCAAGTATACATCTACTGTGGAAACAGATTTATAGGAATGCTTGGTTCTTGCAGGTATTTGAAAGTAAACTAAGTTTGTTGTTAGGTTTATTTCAAATTGTAGGTTGTGTAGCTATCCAGTAGAGGGCCCCCTTGTCATTTAGTTCATACCTGTGAAATTGTTAACAAGTGCTTTTCATAAATTGTAATACTGGATGTTTTCTCATCTTAACATGGATGTTCTTGCATTTAATGATTTATTGTCAGTTAAACCTAAAAACTGCAAGTTCTACATTTGTTTGTAAGTTATAAACATTAATATAATTAATACATTACACACATTCTTAAAACCAAATAATTTTCTGAAGGAAGAAATGCTTCTTATTCTCAGGAATTTTACAAACTAAACTGCTTTATTATAAAGTTTCTTAACCAACTTCAGGCTTGTGGCCTGCTTGTTTGCAGGAATATTTGATGTACAGTGGTGTGTGTTCTTGATCCTGGTACAGTTCATGTTTTGTGTTTCTCCCACACAGGTCCTCCAGATTCTTCAGGGCCTTTTTCATCCCATTTCTTTCAGAGCAATACACCACCTACAACAGATATGTCATCCTGAAACCACGACGACCCAAACACACTCGAAAAAGAACTCAAGTGTGACGTGCTGTGCCTCGTCATCTCATTCTCTCCTGTAGTGCTTCATCATAAAGCCCCAAAATATTCCTCTTCACAAACTCTGTCAAACTGTTTATGCTTGTTGGTGTGTGTAAGAATGTACCCATGAGAGAGTTTTTTTTACTTTTGGCCCATCCTGGGACAGTTCCAGCACAGAGCATGGATGCCTTACCCATCTTACCAATAGTGATCTGACCATCTCCGCTCCATTCCATCCCATGTCTTCTCTTTCCCCTTATTCTGCATAGCTAAACACAAATGCCTGCTTGGGCTTCTCTGCATCCTTCTAAAAGAAGAGTTCTTTTTAGATGACCCTTTAAGGACTACAGTCCATCATTTGTCATGACCTCTCATGTGAAGTCTCTTATCTCATCTGGGACATTGAACTGTACTCCATGAATACAGGCACAAACCAGATCTCATATCGCATTATTCATCAGATGTTCATCTGTAGACATGAACTTCTCTTCAACGGTCCTTTTTGAGGTCCAGGCCAGCTGCGGCATCTCAGGATGAAAGATGCACCAAAAAACTTTTCTCTGTTTTGTAAAAGTGGATATTGTGAGGTCAAGTCACAAAGTAGGACAGTTGAGTGTTTACATTCCAAATCATGTTTGTCATATTGATCATATCAGTGTTAACTGTGATCGAATCAAATAAAAGAATGCTCATTTAAGTGTGCGTGTACCATTTCAGAGAATTCATTTCTGGAATAGGTGTCTATAAACTAAAAGGTTCCCATCTTACAGAAAATCTGGAAATATTGGGGAGATGTGGGAAAGTTATAGAAATTTCCTTGACTTTTCAAGATTTTACTAGTGAATATTTTTCTGCTTTATGTATTAAATTAGCTATGCACCGTATTGCTCTTTTGTTTTAATGTGTGTGGTGTTAAACTAGCCCAAGGGGCAAATTGATAATATCAGTATATTGATTGAAAGATCAGGTCGTACAGTATGGGCAGTTGTGGCCAAGTGGTTAGAGAGTTGGACTCATGACCAGAAGGTTGTTGGTTCGAATCTCAGGTCTGGCGGGTAACGGCTGAGGTGCCCTTGAGCAAAGCACCTTACCCCCACTTGCTATACAAAATGTACATATGTATAGTACAATGTAATGTATGTCGCTTTAGATAAAAGCATCTGCTAAATGCATAAATGTAATGAAAGATGCCAACGGTGTATAAAATATATAATATTGGTTGATCAGCATACCTAACTATCTATAGCCCCTGAAATTCTTTTAACCATTTTATGAGTAAACTTTCTTTTAAAGGGCAGCATTAAGAGAGAGCCTTCTCGTATTTTTGTGATGTTTTCAAAGTTAAGTGATGAAGCTTTGGGTTCCATACTTAGAAACATGCATCATTTCCCCTGTGTGTCATAGTTGGTTCTTTAGGGGAGAAACTAGGTATGCTGTGCCTGATAGATGGTGGGTGTATGTAAACATGCTCAGGGCAATGAATGTGTGGCTTGTGGGATTATTAAGCTGTCTACAGTGACGACATTTTAAGACTCGCAACACTACAGGGAACTCTGATCCTTTTTAAATCCTGGCATTGCCGTTATAACCTATGACGCAGAAAACCCTTTGAAACACTTTTCCACTCACTGCATCGTAATTAAGCGTTAAGTGGAGCAAAAATTCAGAACAACAAATTATTTAAAAGTTTACAGTTTCTGATTAAGTGCATTAAAACCTTATGTTGATGGTATACATTATAAAAAGCCAGCATTTGGAATGTAATAATGATTTAAATTGTTATCCAGTATACAACAATTTGAGTTATTTTCAGTTTTGTTATAAACTGTACCAACATAATTACATCTAAATTAAACCAAATGATTACAAAATGTAAGAGTTTATAATGCATTGCATCATAACAAATAGCTTTTTTTTGAAGAATAAAACATTGGCAAAATTTTACCCTAATTTTTTTATTTAAATCATTCTTAAAGGTATAGTCCACCCAAAAATGAAAATTCTGTCATAGTGTACTCACCTACTGTGTCATTTCAAACCTGTATGACTTTCTTTCTTCTGCAGAACACCACAGTAGATATTTTGTAGAATGTTGGTAACTGAACAACGGTGGTACCCTTTATCCTTACAATAGAAGTGAGTGGGTACCGCCATTGTTCGGTTACCAACGTTCTTCAAAATATCTTCTTTTGTGTTCTGCAGAAGAAACAAAGTCATAGGCTTGAAATGACAAGTGCGTGTAGTAATGACAGAATTTCCATTTTTGGGTGAACTTTAAGGTACATGTAGAAGTAATTCATTGCACCTACATACTCCATATTTGTGAATAGTTATGCACATTAAAGTTATGCACTCTAAACTGCATACATTTCCTACATTCCTGCATATGACTCATGAAACCTCTATTAGACAAGTGCTCAAAAGCCCAATGTCTACTCTACTCTTTATGTGCTAGGTCCACTTAGGTCAATGATCCACTGTCTGAAAAGCTACAGAGATGATGAAAGTAGGTTGGCTAAGTGTATCGTCCTGCTATTTGCTTCTCCGTGCTGGAAGGATCAGCCACCTGGCACTTTGTGTCAGCAGATGACACAAAACCCTAACCCAACCAATGAATTACCAAGCCTTTTAAAACAGTAAGCATGTTAATGCAGTGTATAATGGCTGTCTACTGACTATAGATATGCTATATTGTAAAGCTGTAAAATGTTGCCTGAAAATGCTTCATGGCATGCAGATGGCAATGCTCTCCAGATGTCCTTTTACAAAACCCGTGCAACAAAAGAAAGTACAAAATTGATTTTAAGTCACTTTAATAAGGCATGCTGGATCACTGCATACGCTGTTACTGGTTATGTGAAGTCTATCCTCTTTTCAAAACATGAACGAACAAAAGCAGCCCTAGTATGAATAATGGATGTCAGTGTGTTTTGATTGAAAACAAATTAGCAACTGAATGAAGAGCAGATGGTACAGACACAGGTCTATTTAATGATACAACACTTTCTGTGCATTTTAAATAATCATTTTACCTGTTTACATGATTCTATATTTTCCCCCAATTTACCCTAAATTGCTAATCTGAATATTTATTTTGCTATTGTGTGTGGTGTTTTAAGAATGACATTCACAATATATATATATATATATATTTAAATATTAGGTCTATTTATCATTTATATATTTGTTATATTACACGTTTTTGATTTATTCATTGTAGTTGTGTGTTGGTACAACTTCGACAAAAAACAACAACATTTATTTCTAAACCACTTCATGTGTAGCCTACTGCTGCTCGAGCGCAGTTTCTATGCAGCCGTGAGAAACCCCGTAGCAGGAACTAGCCGCTAACAGCCTTTAGCATCCAAGATGGCGGGAGCAGACAGCGACGACTCTCTTTACCCTATTGCTGTGCTAATAGATGAATTAAGGAATGAAGATGTTCAGGTAAGCGCATTGTGTATTTTCATATTAACTTAACGTCTGAGAAATGGACTCTAGTATTATTAGCTACATTTGTTTTGACACGACTAACTGTAATGTGGGCCTGTCCTAGATTAGCTAATTTAACCGGTTAGTTAACGTTACCAGCGAGAATACGTTTCAGCGATTACGACACTGTATGATCCGTATTAAATTCACTGACAGCTAAAGCTCTTTAGATTAAGTTTAGTATAAGTAATTGCATTGTATCCTGTGTGTAAAAATCTTGTCATCAAGTGCGTACATATGGAACACCATTTTTGCGCAGAGCTATTTGTTTGGCTAAACGCTTTTAGCTGTCCTGTTATTTACTCAGTAGGTCATTGACTCGCATATGAAATAGAAAATTGGTAGTATCACAACCTAACAGGCCTTTTATAATGGATTAGTTACAGCTAAGCGTAAGGTTAACGTACATACAACAGCACTGTCAACTTTATGTTTAACGCAATAACATCTCTAGACTCATCTGACGTAAAGCTAGATTTATAGCAAGTTCAGCAAGTGCCCCTGAGCAAGAACACTGATTTTGTTTCGTTAACTGTAAAATGTGCTTTGAGTACTAATATATAATAAAAATGGCTTTATAGTTGGAGCAGGGACGCAGCATCACTCTACTTTTTGATAAGCTGTCAACACATTAGGTTGTTTTGCCCCAACAAATCATCTGTCACCCTCTATAGAATCACTTATAACTGGCTTTTCGTTGTCTTCCTCACCACAGTTACGGTTGAACAGCATTAAGAAACTGTCCACCATTGCCCTGGCCTTGGGGGTGGAGAGGACACGAACAGAACTTCTACCTTTCCTCACAGGTAAGTTTCGGGAACACTGCACTGATGTTTGTTTTACCTGGGTTAAAGCTCTCTTGTGTTTCAAATAGTTATAATATTGAATTACTCATTTTAATATAGTGTTTATATGGTTTCTGTGATGTTCTCTTGAACAGATACCATCTATGATGAGGATGAAGTTCTGCTTGCGCTTGCTGAACAGCTGGGAAACTTCACCATGCTGGTTGGTGGCCCTGAGTATGTGCACTGTCTCCTGGTAAGCTTTATAGTGTCATTTCATTAAAAAATTTGCTAAGATGTAATGATTCATTTGGTCACTGACTGTCTGGTGTGCTTTCAGCCTCCTTTGGAGAGTTTGGCAACCGTTGAAGAGACAGTCGTGCGAGACAAGGCAGTGGAGTCCCTGCGTAAGATCTCCCATGAGCATTCTCCAGTTGACCTGGAAGTTCACTTTGAGCCTCTGGTGAAGCGTTTGGCCAGTGGCGACTGGTTCACATCACGTACCTCTGCCTGTGGACTTTTCAGTGTGTGCTACCCCCGAGTTTCCAGCACTGTCAAAGCTGAGATTCGCCAGTAAGTTCGTTTTATTTGTGTGTGAGAGGAGTGTTCTGATATAATAAAACCATTTCAGATTTTATATTATGTATTGGAAGTTGCAAACTATATGGGTAGTTAACAAATACCATGTGCCATGTATCATGTGTCCTATGGTGTGACAGCAAAAATGTAGAAAAGAAACTGTTAATATCATTTTATTTTATTAAGATTTATATTTACCGTTTTTTATTATTATTGGTTTGTTTGCTTTTTAACAAAGAATAAAAAACCTCTTGAATCTGTAAATGTAATTCAATTGAATTCCAGATCTGTTACCTAATGTTAAAAGAAACAAAATGGCATGAGGTCTTTACCTCATTTCCCTTGTGTGCTGTTTAATTGGAAACATGTTAACACACGTACCATCTCTCCTCAGGCACTTCCGCACCCTGTGCTCCGATGACACTCCCATGGTGCGCCGTGCAGCCGCCTCCAAGCTGGGAGAATTTGCCAAAGTATTGGAGTTGGAATATGTTAAAAGTGACATCATTTCTCTCTTCACTGCATTGGCATCTGATGAACAGGTCTGGTTTCTAAAATATACAAAATCTAATGCCATCATTACTAAAACCATATCTAAAAGCCCAGCGTGTATGTTACGTGACCACTGCAGTCTTGAAAGATTTCCATTGTGTTTATGCAACCCAGGGCTACAGCAGAAATGTATGGAAAATAATTGATTTCTGCTGGCATTTGAATGCGAACATTTACATCATGATTTTCTGCCAAGGTATCATGTGTTCGAATGGGTTTGTTGCATGTGTCCTTCTGCAGGACTCTGTTCGCCTCCTGGCTGTTGAGGCCGGCGTCAGCATTGCCACCCTGTTGCCCCAAGAGGATCTGGAAGCTCTGGTTATGCCCACCTTACGCCAGGCAGCAGAAGACAAATCCTGGAGGGTTCGCTACATGGTTGCAGACAAATTTTCTGATGTAAGAAAAAATACCTTGTTTTACATTTACTTATTTGCAGATTTGACAATGTCAGCAATGGCTCATTCTATAACCAACAATATTTGTTATAAACAGTGTTGTCGAACGGCACAGTTTGTCACATCAGACAATTACAGTGTAAATCATAGTAGTGTGTCAGTAATTGGGTTAGTTAGGCTTAATTAGCATACGTAGCACAGTTAAGTCTCTTACTGATTTACTCGCTTATTCACTTAGTGACTGATATGTTAACACTGATTCAGGTCAGCAACTATTAAAGGTGCCGTAAGCTATATTTGAAATCGACAACAAATCCAACCCACTACAACGCAAAAGGAGCACGCCCCTAACTGCATTGCTCTGCTCTCAAACATGCTGTGCAAAGCAGGCATTACTGATTGCCTACAAGTTTGTTTTGGTACTCGGCCCAACTTAGTTTTCTAAAGCGTTTTTGAAAAACACTAACCGCGCCTTTAAGTTTAGAGTTGGGCAGACTCATCAGTTGTTTCAGTTGTTCATTAAAGCAAATCGGTCCAGCGTTTCCTAAACCCAAGTATATTTGGCATCATGTTTTATCATTTTTTTTCGTCCATCCATGATAAAGATGGTATCTTCGATCGATAAACTGGATGAAGTTCGTGTCTTCTCTCTTTCCCGACTTGTTTGATGTGAGTAGTGTGTAGTTAGCTCTGTGTAACAGTGTATTCTCCATATTTCTGAATTTATTTTATAGGTAATTTACAATATAATTTATAATTTATTCATATAAATAAACTGTAAATACTGTGTGGATTATTTAGAATAAATCTTACCAACCACTATTGCTATATGGCCCAAGCACACATAGTTCTGATGTGTTTTGAGTGACTGATTTGATGGATTCAGACAGTAGTCATGTTTCCATCACTCTGGTTTTATTCGCATTTTGAAATTTCGCATCCGAACGAGTGATGGAAACGCCGAATTTCGAATTAAAAACCCTTAATTCGCAAAAAATTTTTTACGCTCCAATTTTATAATTAAAACTATCACTTGCATTTAAAATCAAAGAAGTGCTCATAATACAGCATCACAAATATGCTAATTAGCATCTGAAGTCTCTCAAAATCCTGTGGGAAACACTGCAGTCATTTATTAGCTTTAATTGTATCCTTTTTACAAGACATTTTTCTGTTTCTTTGAAAATGTTTTGGAAATGCTTGTTTACAGTGCTTATTGAACACTTCAGATTCAGGTTTAATGCTGTTAATGTTATGTAGGCCACTCCGTTTGAAAGCCACTCCCTGGTTGATTCGGCTGTGTCAGGATGAGACCTCATTAAATGAGGTTTACTTGGTTGTGCAATTTGACCTAAATCCAGCTCTCTTTCGTATTAGTTAGTAATGTCATCATCAGGTGGTTTATGATTATCCTGAGTTGCATGAGTGTCAGATATTTTACAGGAAAGTAAATGTTAAATGAACTGACGCATATCTCTAGGAAAAGCCTGTGTGAAAGGTACATCCCACATACAGTGTTAGAACAGCCCTCACTGCATTCTAGCATGTGTCAGAAATGTCACAAAGTACCTTTGTCTTTCTGTGCAGAACATACTGCAATGTTGCTTTGAAATGGAAATTAGAAATGTAAAATGTCACTCTTGTGTGGATTTGTAGCTGCAGAAGGCAGTTGGTCCAGAAATCACGAAGAATGACTTAGTGCCAGCCTTCCAGAACCTTCTGAAGGACTGTGAGGCTGAGGTTCGTGCAGCTGCTGCAAACAAGGTTAAAGGTGAGTTAAGGCCCTAAAGCAGCTTTAAATATCAGTATCAATATTTTTTGTGCATTGCAATGATAAATCTGGAGTTAATTTACCTTTGTAAACAAGAGCTTGTCTATTGTGTGCTAAGCTGTTGTGCTCCTGGGAAATAAGTAAAAGTGACCTATTTGTCAGATATGATGACCCATACCTGAAATGTTACCTCTGCATTTAAACCAACCAGTGAATAGTGAACACACATACACCCGGAGCAGTGGGCAGCTATCACTGCAGCACCCGGGGAGCAAACGGGAGTAAGGTGCCTTGCTCAAGGTCACGTCAGTTGTTACCTGGCGGTACTGAGAATCAAACCAGCAACCTTCTGGTTACGAGTCCGACTCTCTAACCATTAGGCCACAACTGCCCCGAATAAGGTTCCATCTTACAAATAGTCCTAGTGGTTCAATAGCACGTTAGACTCTTGATGTAGTTTCAGTGAATTCTGGAACTGTATTGGTATCGAATATTGTATAGCGAAATTTTGGTATTGCAACATCCCTAATTGTTTTTACATCTCTTCTGCAGAATTCTGTGAAAATTTACCGGAGGACAGCAGAGAGACCGTCATCATGACACACATTCTCCCCTGCGTAAAGGTAAGAAGCATTATTTAAGATTTTTTTTCTGATAACTGAAATTTTTTCCACTGGCCTTATTATTTGCCAGACCTGATCATTATTTTGATATAATCATCTGAGGGCTTTTAAAATGTGAAACTACTGTTTCCCATCCCTTTTAAAATACATTCTAATTTTGTTCACAAACAATTAAATTCAGGTAAAAATATTCTCTGAATGCTCCATGTGCAACATGGATTTGGTCTTCTGTTCTTTTGTCATCGTGTCAGTTACTTTTGATTAATGTGTGCGAGGAGAGAGGCACAGAGTGGCATTTATGACATGCGGTGCTGCGCAGACCGATCAGCATCACCCACCGTTCACCAGTCATCACAGGCACTGCAGTCATACAACACTCATAAATAACACGTACGTCCTTACAAGGTGACGCCATCAAATTGCGATCGGTTTGTGAGATTGGCCAAGTTAGTGAGTACTGATCGAGTCATAATAAAATATGATTATCGGCCGATACCGATCTGCGGCCGATTGATCGGAGCATCCCTACTCTGCTCTCTGTCACTTTTCATACTGAGTGCTTCATTCCCCTGATCCACATTGTCACAGCACACATCACATTGAATTGGTGTGAAGTGCCAATCCTGGATCAGTTACAGGTTGATAACTTAAACTAGATCACATTAGCATAGCGTCATTGTGTCTTTACTGACCTACTAACTGAGATGTTGTAAACAGCATTGGGTCAATTTCTGTGTATTGTTGGTGTGTTCACAAATCGATTGTTAGATATTTTGAAGTTGATTTGGACCTGCATGAGCATTTATATAGGACTTTCTGCCTGGCTTATTTTTTATTGTGTGTATGTAATAATATAGTGTATTTATTATAGTTTTACAGCGCTGTAGTGTAGAGCTTGTCTTAACCTGGAGAAGTCCTGCTTACTGATGTCATGTCTGCTGTGTAGACGTGTCTTCTAGGAATGTCCTAGTCAACTTTTTACATTTATTTTATTGCCCCCCCAATAATGATCATGATATGGAGTTACAGTTATGATGCTTGCATTTTGCTCGTGCTAAGGGCACACCTTAAGTACATTAACGTAATTAAATTCAATCCATTCAACTAAATTACCCTGCAATGCATGATGAAAATGAAATCAAGCTTAAATCCATGCTGTTCCCTTAAGGTTTTTTTTAAACAAACTATCCTTTCTCGTATTAAAATGTAATTGTTTAACAACTTAACTTAGTGCAGCATTAGTTTACAAAGTTTTTACCAATCTTTGAATTAGCTCGGGACATCCCTGATATCTACCGCAGCTATAAATGAAATCGTAAGTTTAAAATTAAAAAGTGGGTTTGTATCTGTCAATAGGAACTTGTCTCGGACACAAATCAGCACGTGAAATCTGCACTGGCTTCAGTCATCATGGGCCTTTCTACCATCTTAGGCAAAGACAACACCGTCGAGCATCTGCTTCCTCTTTTCCTGGCCCAGCTAAAAGATGAGGTAAGCCTGCTGTGTGTGTGTGAGAGGTGTGGCTGAGGTAATTTGCGTCATGTTCCAGTCACAGATGAGACGTCTGTATGACTGGCCACTTTGATCCCGGCAAGGTGAGACTCTGCTAACGCTAGCCTTTTAGTGGAAAGCAGGACTCATTGAAGCGAGAGATGAATGGACGAGTGCAGCACACTATCTCTCGTCTCATCTCTTTATTTAGTGGCTCTTTTTGTTGGGATCTGCTGTCTGTATTGTGATCCGTCTCTTCTTTAAGCTGTTAGCGAGAAGTCTTTGAACATCTGTCAGTCACGTTGACTAAACGAAATAAATAGAACAAAGCAAGCTCTTGGACTTCAGCTTGCATTGATCTGTGTTTTAAAGGAGTAGTTCACCTAAAAATGAACATTTCTGTCATTATTTGCTCAATTCAGTGTCTTTTTTCAAGTGAAGAACAAAAGAAGATATTTTGGAAGTATTCACAACTGTAGCTCATAGTAACCAGGGGCTCTCTAGCTCCAGAAATACATTTCTGTTTGAAGTATTCCTGAAGAAGCAGTTTCATGTTTTTTGTTTCCTGCACCACTCTTTAGGAAATCAGTTTGTTGAACTTTTTTACTTTTTGAACTTGTTTAAAGTCAAATTCTGGAAGGAAAAAGCATATACTTTTGGTTACTGTAATGTTAAATTCTGTCCATTTCCTTAAGTGTCCTGAGGTTCGCCTTAACATCATCTCCAACTTGGACTGTGTGAATGAGGTCATTGGAATCCGCCAGCTTTCCCAGTCTCTGCTGCCTGCTATCGTCGAGCTGGCCGAGGATGCCAAGTGGCGTGTGAGACTGGCCATCATCGAGTACATGCCCCTTCTGGCTGGACAGCTGGTAAGTCCCAACCCTCAGTGTCCCAGAAGACTTTATTCTAAAGCAGAGAACGGAAAGTTCCATTGGTCAAGCCTTGCTCTTCAGACTCTCTTAACACTTAACTTAGCATTTTAACGGATTGTCCTGTTAGCTTATTGCATCCATGTTGCAGTGGTGTAATATGAGGTTTCCTGTTTCTTCTGTGCTGTTTCCAGGGTGTAGAGTTTTTCGATGAGAAGCTGAATTCTCTGTGTATGGCGTGGCTCGTTGATCATGGTATGTTACACTCCAATGTTTGTGTATCCTGCGCTGCTTTATTAGACACATTTAAGGCTTCAAATTGTGTTTAAAGACCCCATTAAATGGTTTAATAAGCACAATATTGAGTTAAGTTTTGTAGTATTATATAGATTTCCTTAAGTTTTAAACATGGTCTCCAATGTGCAAACCTTCAATTATTTATTGGTGTTTTTAATGGAAGTGGTGAATCAAAGCATAAGCTAAATATTGAAATGATAATAAAAAGTGAAGAATAATTCTAAGAAGCATTCACATACCATTTAAATATCAACTGAGTATAAATTAGCATGTATATCATTAGTGAATCTAAACTTTGTCTATGTCTATAATGGCGTCTGTTTTTGTAATCCTCAGTATATGCCATCAGAGAGGCAGCCACATGTAACCTGATGAAGCTGGTGGAGAAATTTGGAGCAGAGTGGGCCCAGAATACCATAGTACCCAAAGTACTGGGAATGGCCAATGACCCGAACTACCTGCATAGGATGACTACCCTTTTTTGCATCAATGTAAGTCATTGTTTTCTACTTTTTTTTTTTTACTACACTGCTGAGGAGTCACGAAGAAACGTTTGTTTGGCATCTGTATACAGCAGTGCTGTTTTAGCACACAGTGACACCTCCTCAATTTTAGGCTCTGTCTGAGGTGTGTGGCCAGGAGATTACCACCAAACACATGCTTCCTGTAGTTTTGAAGATGTCCAATGACCAGGTGGCCAATGTACGCTTCAATGTGGCCAAGTCTCTACAGAAGATCGGACCTGTTTTGGACAGCAAGTATGTGCTGTGATGTTTAAAAGATGAAATTGGAATGTACCTTGATTCAATCTTGTGTCTGTAATATCGTTTTCACTAATGGAGGTTCACGTTGCTAATAAGTTTTCTTTTTCCAGCTGTCTGCAAACAGAAGTGAAACCGGTGCTAGAGAAGTTGGCATCAGATCAGGACATAGATGTCAAATACTTTGCCCAAGAGGCCATCAGTGGTGAGTTTGGGATGTATTGTTAAATTGAAACAGCAATGGAAGTATTGTTTCCTCCTTCAAATAAACCTCACGACTTCTTTGCTTTCGCTTACATTTTTTTGCTTCCTTCATACAGTTCTTGCCCTGGCCTAATGTACCTTTTTGCTGAATGTGAGATCCACCTCAAGCTGACCTCCATTGTATTTATTGATGTCCAGAATCATCTACTGGACCGTTTATGGAGAATCAATGTTTTTGTTCCCTCTCAGTGGAAATGTTTTCGGGAAACTTGGCTTCTCTCAGTGTTTTGTTCGACTGTAACACTTTTCATCCTCGGCTGTGAATTAAATATCACCACAATACAGTCTTGCTTCACACCCCGCAATAATGCTGCTGTTCCCCCTCGCTACGTTTTCAACTTGTTCACCATCAGCATGGGATCACACTCTTAGATGGTGTATTAGTATTCATGTAACAATGTAATGACTACTTAGCCATTATTGCATCATTTAGGGACAATATTTTATTAGATGTATGGGTGAGATAACAGTTGTCCGGATTTAACTGATGTTACTTCAGTTGTACATTTCATCTGAACCATATTGCTTTTAGTACTGATTTTAAGTATGGCTTGAGTTTTGACCCATGCATGTATAAAGCATGGTGAAAATCACTACTGCAACTATTTTTTCATTCTGTATCCTGTACACCGCTATCTTACACTGACTGTTGTTGAACTAAGTGCCCTGAAAGCACTAGCCGCATGTCCTGTATTCAGTGGCGTGCTTGGATATTGTTCTCCGCTTCTTAAAAATGCTTATCTTCTTAAAGGGACCATGACAAATTTTACATCCTTACTGTAACTGTAATAACAGGGGATAGGCACTCATAAATTGCCCTTTTTACTTTCTGTGCCATTTGACCATGTTGCACACTTTTCTTGTGAATTTCTTTCTTTTTTAAACTTTTCCTTTATACAAACACGTCTGCATGCCTCTTGCGCACAGGTTACATATGTCATCAGTATATTTGAGTCTCATTGACCACAGGGGACGTTTATGAACGTTCTCCAATGTTCCCAATTAACACATTTGCTCTGCCTGTGATGTTGACTGTCCGATTCCTTTTCAGCTTCAGAGTGCAGTCAGTAATGTAGTATATTCTGTGTTACGAGTGTCATTAGAATGTGCTTTGAGTTTTATATGAATATGGTCACATTGCCCAACTCAATAAAGAACATTATGTAACCCCATTTCACTGTGTGGACTTTCTGTTATCCATCATGTCAGTAAATGTCATGTATGAGGTGAAAATGTGAATGAGGTTAGAGCATCTTTGACTTGGGTTATGGGTTTGCAGTCGGGCTGAATATAGTTTGTACTGCTCTAACCTCAAACAGCCTCTTCACAGCTATCTTACATCGTGACTGTCACTGAACAGTCTGTGCTGAAATGTGCAACACAAACTGTTAAAATCAGACTGGAATGATGAGGAACATTGTTAAAAATATGCTTGATGCTCTTTTCTAAAGTCGGAATCAGTGGCAGTCCTGACTTTTCTACATGTTGGGGGTGCACTTTTATTTTTTTTTATTAACTTGGGCTGTAAGGTGGTTATTATGACCATGTCTGACATTTTTATGTTGGTGACTTGCATGAGCGGACTGCTTAACATGCAAGACTATAATGCCACATGTTAGATGGCAGCCAAAATAAAAACAGGTTGCTAATCTTATCATATGGTGATGTATTTCTAAACTAATCACTGAAAAGCCATGTTTCTTCATTTGAATACAATAAACAACAAATGCAAAATACTTCTACACCGCGCTCCTGAATTGAAGAATTACAGTAAGGTGCCTCATCTGCCAAATTATCTGATGTTTGCCACTAAAGATAAAAATGACTCCCACTTAACCATTTATGAAATTAACCAGCTAAATATTTATTTGTACAGTAAATAGTCATTTTGCACATAAAGTGAGGGAAGTAAGCGTACATATTTTTGTTTATATGCATAGACTGAGATTTAAAACTAAATGCATTCATTCTAAGTAATAAAATGTAGTAGTTTGTTTTATTTTTAACAGAATTCAAATCCAATCACAACAATCTTTGAAATGGTTTGTCATTTTTACAACTCTGACAGCCTGCGATAGCGCCGTCATGGCTTTGAGCATTTGTTCTGACAAGGTTGTTATCTGTGGAGTCTGAATTGTATAGCTGCTGCTGTCGTGCCTGTCGATGAACAGTTAACAGCTGGAACGTCACGACTCACCTTTTGAGTGTTTGTGCTTTTCTAACTCCGTCTAATCGTCAGGGGAAATTAACTGGCTCTTAACAGCTTCCAGCACTCCTCTACAACAGCTATGTTGTTATGTCTTTATGCTATTGAGACAAAACATGCTGCTATATCTAAACTTACCATCTGGTCCTCTGGGAAATACGTTTTATTTACTATTAAATAATGTTTGTTTTCTGGTGTACACATTTTTCGCAATATTTCTGTACAGTATATAAAGCCAGTGACTGACAGATTGCAAGCTTCTGTAAAATTTTGTATTGAGGGTTACAATTGAAGCCTGCTTGCTTTTTTCTCCATATTAATTGTGTGTATAGTTCTGGTATTTTTTAAATTTTTTAAATAAAAATGTATCATTACATACAAATTACTCTAAATTGGCAATTCCATGCAAATGTCAACCTTACCATGAAAAAATAAAAACATGTTTGTGCCAAAGGTTTTTACAGCTAGTACAGATGTCAACATTTGGTGGTATGTGAAGTCTCAAAGTTTATAATGAGTTTTTTCTTTTCTATTTTTATTGTATTATTTTCCACAGTCTGGTAAGTGCCATTTTCAGGATTGTCACACTCATAATGGTACATATTCCTCATGAAAGAACACATGAAAATGAAAATAAAGAACTCTTTTATGTTCTGTGAAGAGCCATCCCTTCTCTATTTGTTGGGTGGTATTGCTCCTGGTTTGTGCATTTTAATTTTAATTTACAGAAATTCTACAAATAATGTAATATCTTGAAAAATGTAGATATCTTAAAAACTGCTTGTCCTTTTGTTGTCACATCTATGTTTTTTCTTCTTCTCTTTTTTAAAATAGAAAACTCATGCCTAGACTGATATGTTTCTAATGTTCAGACTCTATTAACAAGAGTTTAGTAAAATATAAACAGATGATATATTCTCAAACATCACATCCATAATGCTGAAATTTCCCAAATATACTTACTATAAGACGACACTATCAAATACATTCTGTCTACGAGGAACAAATAAAATTTGACTGGGAAAATATGATTCATTATTCATTTTACTTGTTTATAACATTTTGCATTGTATGGCTCCATCTCCACTTAAAGAGTTTATGAAACAAATGGGGGGATGTTAGGGGTCACATATATGGAATACCATATCATTAAGAAATATACATTTTTTACTTGGTTGCATCCATAAAACCGTGGTTATTAAATAAGCCCTCCTGTTTAATAGTGTAATGTTTTTGTTTTAATTATAATGATTTTGCATCTGTTAGTTATGGTTATGCATGCTGAAAAGTGTTTTTATGAGATTTTACCATCAACTTGCCCGGGACAAATAAAAAAAAGCCTGTATGGCTATATCTGGCATATTTACATGATAGACATATTTATTGTGCATTGTCCCCTTTCAAATAAATAAATAAATAAATAAAATAAATACATCATAACACTTAAAGTATACTTAAAAGTATGCCAATTTAGTCCTATGTAGTGTTGAAATAGTACTACAAGTATACTACTAGTATACTATTACTACCTTAATACAAAATGACATTTCTCAACGTCCATCTCCATTACAACTCTTAAACGTAACATAAATGGTTTTGTCAGACTCCAAGCTTAACTAAAGTATACTTAAAATTTTACTGTCAGAGCTGGTTTTAACACCTGAGAGAATGTATGACATAGGTATGAGAGAAAAATATTACTCAGATTACTGTAAATCGTTTCACTCAAGGAACGTGACCTTTATTTCCCTCTTTGTGCAAGGTTTTTTCAGTTTTTTTTAACTGAATATAACAAAATGTATATTGTGATTACATATCGGGAAACATAGCACTGAAAAACAACCATAACAAAACAGTTTACTTTTCAATATTCAAAGTAATATCACCAATAGTCAAGAAAGACCTGACTACAAATCTGCAATTGTTACAATAAGATCGGTAATCTTTAAAGGCATAAGATGACGACACGTTTACTACCAACACCCATGTTGAACATCAGAACTATTACTCTAGATATTGCTATACTGTAAATGACATATATACTGTTGGAACATGACAACTCTATCATGTAGCTGAGCGGTCCTAAACAAATCCACATGGTGGACTTTAAAATAGAACCTAAACAGAGACTTTGGTTCAAGAAGTCTGTCAAAGAGGGTGCTTCATACTGCATTCCAACTGGAAGTTACTTGAAGAAATGAATCTAAAAACAAACATCCTTCAAAAGATACAGGAATTGAAAGGCACAACACTTAACTTTTTTAAGAAAAACTTGTTAAACTTTGAGAAGTTAATACTGCTCAGTTATGACCATGAATTCCAATATCTTGTGGATCCTTATTCAGACTTGAGCAGTTACATAAATTGAATTCATGTTTACCACGTAATGTAACCTTGTTCTTTCCTATTTCTCCTGTTATCAAAGTGTCCAAAGTATTGTTATTTTAAAATCAACATAACAACAAAACTGACTACTTACATGTTCCTGGTTTAAAATGTTGTCACATTATGGAAGTAAAACCGGGAGCGAACGTTATTTCCAACAATTATTTTAAATCCTAATATTTACATACAGTATTTTCCCTGTTAATTAAATATTATTTAAAAGTACACAATACTAACAATAAAACTTGAGTAGCTACTGATAATTTAAGAATAATACAAATAAAACGACTTATAAAAACACTGAAACTCGTTGAGCTTAAAGTATTATAGGACAAAAGAATATTGCTTTAATACTGATCGAAGCTCTAAGGTAGCTGCACTATTATTTGTGCTTACCGAACACATTTTCAAGACACGATCACATGTCAAATACTCCGGAAAAAGGTCTGTAATGGTTTACCACAGGACCAAGTGCACGAGATGGTACGGTCTGTAGGTTTATATGTAGCTAGACACAAACCATGCCATCCTGTTTGACCGTGAGGGTTTCCTTCCCTCAAAACATTTTTAAAACGAGTCATGCCTGAGATCCAGCCTCAGAGATCCCCCTTATTTCACCCGGAAACATTTAGTTGACCAGTACACAGCCTTGCGGGGCCTCTGCGGTCTCCATCTCGCAGTCCAGGAAGGGCGTCTCAGGTGCGGGCTGGGCTGAAGGAGACTCCGCTTTACCTGAAGGGAGACTTGGCTGGGCAGGACTCCACGCGTAGAGAGGCTCCGTAGGGAGGGATGGTGTGTAGTTTGTGTGGCTTTCTGGAGATATAGGCGGAGGTGTCGGAGGCCAGTGTGGATAGATGGTTGACTTGGGGCTGTATGGGTTGGATGAAGTGCTGGGCTCCAAAAAAGGGGTTAGGGTTTGGGTTCTTGTGAAAGGAGGGCTAGAAAGGGGACTGCTGCCTTGCTGGGGGTCTTCTGCCAATTGCATCTGATGGAAATAGGCTTGTACCTGAGACTGCTTCTGAAGATAGAGCCTTTTCTGCTGCAGTCTGCTCGTAGAGTCACAAATGAACATTGTGTGAGAACCTTAGACAACTTGTTCTTCAGGATACCATCAAGAGTTCAGGGAACATTCAATAAGTCTGTAAACGCAGTTGTTCCTGACCTGTGCTCCTGTAGCTGTTGCTCCAAAGTGCGTGGTGCAGCCTCTTTACAAAACACCTGACCACTACCAAGACCACTCGCCAACTGACTGGCCCTCTAAAATACAAGTCATAATAAATTACAATTAATACGGGTCATTTTCAAACATAATTTATGAACAAAAATAAATAAAGAACAACTTTTGCACTTCTTTACTATCAGACCTAAAACATTTTCAACTGTCTGGACCTATTAAAACCAATGCATAATAAATTACAATTAGTACAAGTAACTTAAACATATTTAATAAAAATTATATTACAGCTCTATTATAAGACTTGCAATTGTACATGTCTAATATGCATAAACAACTTGTAACACACCAAAAATACAGGAAAACACAAAATTGAATCATATATATAAATTGTGACCCAATGTTGTGTTGGCACCAGTAGTACATCCAATGACACAGATCACTGATCACTGTGTAAAACAGCACTAATAATGTTTTATTTTGTAATACTTCTAATACTGTGCTATGTCATACCTGTAGTCTCTGAGTGAGGTACTGCGTCTCCAAACTCTGTCTTCTAGACAGCAGATAAGGGTGCATCTTACCAGTGAACACCGCTGTATCTTTTCCACTTGGACACTGGCGTCCATCTCCCTGATATTATTAAAGAAATCCACATCAACATAAAAAATCATATGACATTTCATAAGTTTAATTGGTTACCTGGTGACCGTATAGATGATGAGCGTCTGAGAGCTCCTGCGAGTTGATGGTGACGTTTGCATTTCCTCCTAACACTAGCTGTGCTTTGTTCAGCTCCAGGAAGCCTTTGGTCCTGGCCAGGTTCTGTAGGTGCTGCCTGAATGTACCTAAACCTACAGGTGCAATAAATACAAAAGCTTTCAGAGACAGATCAACTAGTGAAGTTATTTCTGTGTCTGCTGCAGAGGTGGTCTGACTCATAGTTTGGACTACTGCTATAATTAGTACAGAACTGAATCACCCAGATTATTTTCAGCTTTTAAAAGTAGACATTGAATGTTCATGAAAGTTCAGATATGAGCAACAGTGAGCGTTTTGTGTGGTAGGGATGGATCTACTAAAAAATACGGATGTAATAGATGCCCACAAACACCAGGATAGACCAAAGAGATGATCGCATTTAATATTTTTGTTTCATTCATATGCATACAAACCTGGGTAAATGCGCATATAAATGTGCAGTATTCATTTTTTGCTGTTTTTCAAGGGCAAGACAATGAAGAAATGTCCTTTTGGCTAATAACTTAAAGGGATATTTCAGAGGCAAACTAAATTGACACCATGTTTTACTCACCCTCAAGGCATCCTAGGTTGAATACAGTCAGAGTTATAATACCATTTATCCTCTTTTTTCAAAGCCGTAGAATGGGAGTGAATGCTGAACGCTTTTTTGAAGCTCCAAAAAGTGCATCCATCGATCAAAGAACTGCTCGACACGGCTCCGTGATCTTAACAAAGGTCTTCTGAAGGTAATCCATGCGTTTGTTTAAGAGAAATGTCTATATTGACAACGTTATTAGCGATAATGTCTAACTTCAGTTATCCCTCGGCTGCGCGTGTTGTTCCGGCAAATGGCGTGTCGGAAGTTCCAGTGACGAACGCAGCATTTTTCCATTTGTTTGGCTGATTCCAGTCATTTGCCAGAACAACACGCGTAGCCGAGGGATAACTGAAGTTAGACATTATCGTTAACGTTGTCAATATGGATATTTCTCTTAAACAAATGCATCGATTCGCTACCGCTTGGAAGAAAAAGGATAAATAGTATTATAACTCAGTATTCGTCTGAAAGAAGAAAGTCATGTACAGTAAAACATGATGTAATTTTAGTTTGTTTCAGAAATATCCCTTTAGCTGTTTATTTAGTCATTTTGCATAATCTTCATCAATATAATACAAGTTATAAAGAATACATGTCGATTAAAAGTTGTCAATGGACAACAAAACACACTCAAACGCACCCTCAAACGTGCTGTGCAACGCAGGCATTTCAATGCTTAGCTTTATCATAGCTTAGATCACGCAAATAATAGTGCTAGCGTATCTCAACTAAAAGCCTTTCTAACGGGTCCTAACGTGTCTCCGCTGGAAAGTCTTTATAATACTAACATGGGTCCTAGCTCCTGCCTGACTTTTATTCTTCTTTTTATACCTAAAATCCACAGACCCTTTACTTTAATGTAATAAATAAGACAATACTATTTCTAATGCCCGCTTTCTCTCGGTCAACATGAGCGGAATAATGTGAATGTATATTAGTTGTTCGACCTTGGGTGAGAGACGTATCAGAGGCCCGCCTCCCCTCTCTAAACATGACAAGGGCATGGTTGTGAACATCCCGTCCTTCTGGCTTGATCGTCTGTAGCGTGGGGTCTGGGGGCTTCATGTTGAGGAAGACCGGTGCGGTGGAGCTGACAGGTGTAGTGCATAATACATCTTTCAGAGCTGGATTCTCTTCAGGCAGACTGAAGTCACTTTGTGTAGAACCCATGCTGTATTCTGAGTCCATACTGCCCAGAGATGGGTTCAGATCTGTGGTGAGTGCATAAAAGGTCATTTTTGGTTAGTTGACTGTAACTTTTGACCTGCAAAATCATTTATGGTTCACATTGTGAACTAACCAACCTAACCAACTCCAGATTAAACAATATGATTGTCTGTCTATTTACCTGCGGAAGCATTTGTCAAAATATAGGTTAACAGTGACTACTTGAACAGTTATTTTAGTCACACGATTCCCACAGTTCCATTTGTGTTATTCTGTAGTTTACTATTAAAAGGTAAATATTCAAGAAATATAACCTTGATACAAGCAATGTGAACGAATAAAAAAAAACAAATGGCAACTTTCACATCGGTGTAAAATATATATCTGGACATTTGGACTGTGAGTTTACCATATTGTGTTGAATAATGCATATTATACAGTGTGAGATGCAGAAGTGCAGTACTAACCTGTGATGGGCAGCACAGCCGGTGGATTGCTGACCTCAGACAGAGTATGTCGTCGCTGACTAAAGCGAGCAGCGTGAAAGGCGGCGAGAGGGACAGCGTGCTCCTCCTCTGCCTCAATGCCCTCGTCGATGGATGTCTCCATAACGTTGCCAGGCAGAGAGCCGCTGACTTTGCGGGCGACGACCGGAGGGAGCGGGTCCAGTAAATAGCCATTCACCTGAGATATAAATAAATAATTGTGGGTTGTAACAAGCTTGGCCATTTCACTTTGCTGTTTTCACAACTGACAAGTGAATCAAATCAAACCGGATTTATAATGTTAGCCTACTACTTGTTATTCTCAGAGAGAGACAAAAATGCTTTTAACATTTATGTGACAGCACCTTCGAATATTAATGTCAGTATTCAATATTTTTTTTTTATATAAACAAGGTTGGCTTTTTACTAATAGACAACACGGCTATGCTAGACCAACACATAAACTTGCATGTTGCATCAGCATGACAATGAACGCCAGGCTGGTTGCTTATAACATTGACTATTTTTTGTTTGAGTAAGACTGCAAAGCCACGACTGTGTCATCATTTTTCAGAATTATGTAATGCTGCTCTGTCAAATGCCCACCGGCTACCAGCACCTCGCCTGAATAACAACAAGCCAGCGGAAATGCGTTTGTGAGTGTGTGACCTCAGCTTGTCTGAAAAGGTCCCTAGCTTTCCATCTGTTCTCTTTATTAATCTAAAACCACAGACTTTTATTCATTTACGTTTATTCAAAGTGACGTACGTTACATTCAATGTGTACATTTGATAAGTAGACGTGTTTTCATTAGGAAGTAAACCCTTGATCCTGATGCTCAAGTGCGATGCTCAACCCGAGAGCTGAGGAACATGAACGTATAGAAGCAAACGGAGAAAAGACCTGTTGAAGGGCAAACAGGCATGTGTCTGGAGACCCAGAAGGATGTGTTAACGCTGCGTGTCAGTTAAAGGAACAGTAGCTATGGAAATTGCTTTGTCACAGCCAAGGTGGCAAATATTGTAGTCACGCATCACATGAATTGTGAGATGGCACCCGGCTTCGATCACATGGGTGGCAGATCACTGGCACGTCAAGGACATTTACAAAGACGGGCTGTGGTGTTCTGTAACCACAGGCAGCAAACCCGACATGTTGATGTTACAGTAACAACAGACTGCAATAAAGAGTTATGTGCAAATCCAAATCCAATGTGCAATAGGGAAATATTGTGTTAACTTTGTTACTTTGTTACTTTATTTCCTTTATTTGATTATCTTTTTAACACTATTTGAAAATTGATTGGCCGAAAGAAAGCATGTTATTAAACAGTGTGTAATATTAAGGAGGATCAATTGACAAAAATGCAATATAATATCCAGGACTATGTCTTCAGAGGTGTATAAAGACCTTGCATAATGAAGCGTTATGTTTTTATTACCTCAGGATGAGCTATTTCTATCTCCCCTTAAGGTGATAGTTCACCCAAAAATGAAAAATCTGTCATTTACTCACCCTCTTGTCATTTCAAACCTGTATACATTCCTTTATTCTACAAAACACAAAGGAAGATATTTGGAAGAATGTGAGTAACCAAACAGATCTCACCCCCCATTGAATCATAGTATTTATTTTCCCTACTATGGCAGTAAATGGGGGATGAGATCTGTTTGGTTACTGACATTCTTCTAATTATCTTCCTTTGTGTTCATCAAAACAAAGTTTATACAGGTTTGAAATGACATAAGGGTGAGTAAATGATGACAGAATTTTCATTTTTGGGTGAACTATCACTTTAAATGGAGTACAGTAGCCCTAAACAGACAAACTTTTGTAAATATGTTATCTCCTTCGGAAAAGAGGAGTAAACGTGACAAAATCTTTGTCCTGTTTCAGCCACCGTAGTGCTTCGATAGTGAGGGGTGAGTGGGGGAGTGAGCCATTGGTTGCAATATGTAACCACACCTCTAAATACCGCTAAATTTGACAAAATGGACCTTTAAAGCAATTTAGAATTTTGCCTTTCTATCGGCATGTTTAAAAATAAAATTGCAGTTATTTTACGTATTTATCTTTACTATAAGTAATAGTACCTGACAGCTCAATTTCTAAATCATTATTACAAGCTTCCATTTTGAATACGGTTGAGGTAAGGAAGCAGCCCTGAACAAAGATTATTTATGTACTTGTACAATAACTGATTTTCATTTATCTTTAACCAAAAAAAACCCTGGCATTAATCCAAAAAGCTTTAGATTATGTAACACTTCTAAACAAAGTGGATAGTTCAGACTCTAAATTCAATAGTGCAAGTCTCATTTGAATCTGTTGTGTGCTTTTAGACGCACACCAGAGACTGCATAGTTAAAGAGATAGTTCATCCAAAGATTAAACATTCTGTCAGCATTTTATTTCCTCTCATGTCATTCACCTGTCTCTTTCTTCTGTGGGATACAAAGGAAGATATTTTGAAAAATGTCTCAGTGGTTGTACATACAATGGAGGTCAATGGGGTTACCAATGTTCTTCAAAATATCTTATTTTGTGTTCTGCTGAAGAAAAAAAGTCATACAGGTTTGAAATGACTAAAAACTAGTATTTTCATTTTTGCGTAACCTGTCCCTTTAAGCAGTCCCACCGGTGCCTCACAAATCTATGCGGTAAGCATCTCTCTATAGCATATATTTGTCCGTTGACACATTTCTGCAGCAACATATATATATACCATCATACATCCCAACCCTATACGTCATATACTGTACATTCCCTTGGTACTGTCTGAGTCACTCATAAACGAGTAGCAATAAGTGTGTGAGATATACCTACGCTGACGCAAAGCCCCAGCGGACTGCTCTGAAGTCATAAAGAAGGGTTTTTTATTGAATATCTACGCAGGTGATATTTTAGGAGACTGAAGCGGTGCCGAGATATTGCCGGTGAGTAATGAGGAGGAGATCAGGCTGACACGCAGGCTGGGGAACTTCACACGCTACAAACAAAAGCTCCCACTGTCGTCACACGGCAGCTCCAATGAGTAACGCTGCTATTTAAAACATGCAGCCTGAGCTTATAAAATACAGCCTCAAGCCTTGAAGGAAGAGACGTCTCCGTCTGCGCCATCAGAATCAGCATAATACCATTTCCCTTTCTTTGGTTATCTCCACAAGTAAAATATATCTGACCTTGGGAGTGGCCACATCTTCCTCCATGAGCGTCTGGTCTGGTGAAGCAGGGGTTTGTGGGAATGTAAATGTATCCGTGGTTGACTGCAGAAGAACAGGAGAACGCAGGTGACGTGCTGCCTGCGGAGGGGTGCCTACTTGAGATGGAACTGCGTTGGTCTGTGGAAAGATTTGGAAGACATTTGTACAGAAAACTAAAGTAGAATGGTAATATATTCTTTAAAGGAATAGTTCACCCAAAATTTTGTCATCATTTCCTCACCCTCTTATTTCCAACCTGTATGACACAAAAGAAGATATTTTAAAGAATGTTTTGAAGAATGGCGGTACCCATTTACTTCTATTGGATGGACACAAAACCAATGCAAGTCAATAGGTGCCGCCATTGTTCGGTTACCAACATTCTTCAAAATATCTTCTTTTGCATTCTGCAGAAGAAAGAAAGTCATATAAGTTTGAGGGTGACAGAATTTTCATTTTTGGGTTAACTACCCCTTTAAAGTACCATGCTTGATGGCATATTAATACGGTCAACATTCAATATAATTGGTTTTGATTACAAAAGCATAAAAGTTTGACATTACTTTCATAATGTTTTGGTGTTTGAAAAAGTATTTACAGCAGTATGTCACCTTTCACTGTAATGACAACATGGAGCTGGCATGAACTGCACAAGTTGCATAAGCACAGATATAGCATAGAATCCTAAATCTTATATTTATAATGAGGTCTCACTATGTCCCATAGTAGTACCAAAGACATCTCGTATGATCCCAGTGGTTAAACTGAAGAAAGAAAAATGTCTGGTTTACAGTTTTTGTTCCTCATCATTCCAATATTTACATTTTTATGCCATTGCCATTTCAATATGTCTGGGTAGACTTTACAGATGGGGTTACCTTGACAACAGTCTGCTCAGCGACGGTACTAGGGCGGCGCTGGCTGGCGTGCAAACGCTGTTCCACAGGGAAACTGCTGCGATGCGCTTTCAAGCGCTCCACAAGCAGGTAGTAGATAGCAGCAAAGTGGTTATAGCTTTTGTTCTGGAGAGACTGTGACAGGAAGAGCAAGAGTTTTTGATGAGCAACTCGGAACGGGAGCAAGAATACTTCGCGAAATTGTACCAGCGTGTTGTTGTGTTCAGACAGGCTGTTCTTTGGGAAAAAAACTCACATTTGCAATTCAAAGGAAAGAAATCATTATTGGCGTCAGGCAAAATATCAAAGCCACCACGAGGTCTATGCAAAATTTAAAACTGTACTTGCATCAGTTACATATATTTCTTTGAATGTCATTCCATATCCTGTTCGCAACATCAACTCAAATTCGGCTTTTAAGTGCAATTCTGACTGGTGCACAATTCACTTTTTAAAATAAGATCAACTGACCTCAATGGTCTTCTGCTGGTCGATGCCAAGGCTGTGCATGAGTCTGAGCACCTGCTCGCTGTGCTCACCCAGTCCTGTTTTACTGTCGCTGGGCAGGCCCTGTCTGTAAAGCACGGGGCGCTGGGACGGGACCTCCTGCACCATCCAGCGGTGCTCTTTGATCTGACTCAGGGACAAGCGCCTGGATGGATCTAGAACTAACATCTTCCTGATCAGGTGCTCACAGTCTGAAATTGGGATACAGGGATAGAAAGAAGACTTTTGGATGTGTATTGGTGGATTTAAGTCTTACATTACTGTTAATAAATATTGAATGTCCAAAAAAATGTAAAAAATAAAATGAAATACATTGTTAAAAAACTGTTATTTTACTGTTTGTGCACATACTTATGAAATTCGGTAAAAAGTTTTTAAAAAAAGTCACATTTAAAAAGAGACTGCTAATTTTCACAATAAGAAAACAAAACATGAAAAACGTAATTTTTACGTGAAAAAATGTATATTGTGTTTTTTCTGGTGCCCAGTTGCCAAAAAAATTCTGTTTTTTTCAGTGTATGTACACAATATATATATATATGTACCTTCACTCATGAAGTAGGGGATGCGGAAACGGCCCTCCAGGACCCTCTGTCTGAGGACTGGAAGACTGGGGCCGTCGAATGGAAGAGCGCCACAGACTAACACGTACAAAACCACCCCCATGCTCTGTATCACAAACACACACATAGAAAAATCAATAATAATATATAAAACTCTGCCTAGGACCTCACATACCGGCCCACCCCCACACTAAACAGGAAATAATAATTGTTTTCAATCAATTGAACAATCATTAGCTGTTGACGCAATCCCCTCTACAGACTGATGACAAATCAACACATGGCAAGAGTTTTGTTAGTCGTCTACATTTCATAATGATCTGATGCCATTAGCAAAGTGGTACCACCGTAGTACTCTTTTGTAAAGGTAAAAAAGAGTATTTTACACTGGTCACATCATTCATGTTTACTAAACACAGTCTATATATTCTATTAGAAGCTCTTACCCAGATGTCCAGTTGTGGACCCTCGTACTGCTGCCCCTCAAACACTTCTGGAGCCGCATACGGGGGGCTGCCACACCAAGTGGTCAGAGGCTCTCCGGGACGGAAGAAATTACCAAAGCCAAAATCTGCACCAGATTTTAATGATGTCAACGTCACCCGCTTTATGTTTCGAAACTTTACATATCGTCGCTGTGCTTCTGAAACCTCTGATGTCCAAATTCACAGTTTATTTTTTAAATGATTAAATGTTGTCAAAGTTGACAAGCATATTTAATCGGTTAGATATTTGCAAAACCCAGATAAAAACATAAAGGGTGAATAATAGTAATGATTTATGGCAAAAAATGAAGAAATAAATATGCAGATACAAGGTTTCAGAAGGACAGCAGCGATATGTAACATACTTTAGAAGAATACCCTTTTCAAACAAGCTTTTCTACATTTCCTAAAGAACATGTGAATAGTTTTTGAATAATTTAAAGGTACATGATGTAAATTTCACAGCTGGAGGTCGCAAAAAATAACAGATGTAGCTTGATGACACAAGGAGCTCAAGTGGTTTTTTTTGTTGATATTTTGGAATTTGGATATTTTTATGCCAAAATCTTACATATTATACCTTTAAATGTGCGCTAGGTTGTTTGCATGTTGCTATGTAGTGGTTACAGCTCTGGGTGGTTGCTTACTGGCCCAAGTACAGTCCCCCAAATCTCAGATGTTCTATTTTCTCTAAAGTACACAATCTAATGGGTCATGTGCTGCAGGGTAATAGCCTATTTCATATTAGCTGTTCCAACCATAAGTATGAACCATGTGATGGTGCTAAACCCGTAATAGCTGCCACTCAAATCGAATTCGGTGTTATGTACTCAATATTGAAAAATAATTACAGCTAATCTGCCAGATCCGGTCACTGGTGCAAACTTATATACAACAGCAGTAATTGTACGTATAAACTGTCCAGATGGCTAAATAGATTCTGGCTGCGTGTCAGCAGCAGGAGGTGAGTGAGGTGGCACTGGATGTTGTGACAGTTCTGAAACAGGTGGTTTTCACTGGCTGACTGTACGCAGAGTCTGTACATCACAGACTGTCAGCGGCAATGACGTAAATGGTATTGTGTAACGTGAACCATATCATTTGTGGATTAATTGATGTGCGTCACCGATGGTTGACGTAGATGGATGATTGTTTGGGGGCTGGAATGTGGAATGAACTCACAGGCTTCATGATGCGATTAGGTCGCCCTGACTAACCCGCATAGTTATCAATCGCATTAACATTATGGATGGTCTGAGCAGAGAGCCCACAGAAAAGATCGCAAATGAGATTTCTTCAATATCTCAATTGCTTCTCCCGGACAATGACGGGATTCTACAAAGAGCAGATGGGCACTTTTGCATAACCATTCTGCTTCTCGGATTTTCCTCCTGAGACACATAGAGTCGAGTAAAATCACATGTATTTATTCTAGAGTTTCAGAAAGATCTCAACAACATCTCAAAGTGTGCTCAGATTTACCAAGATACCAAGGACTCCAATGCACAAGTCAAAATTCAATACCATGCTTTGCTATCCACATTTATTTTAGAGCTCTTTACGCCTACCATCTTACCGAGGTCACAGTTGTTTTTGTTACAGAATTTTAGGAGAAACATCTAAAACATATCAGAGAACTTCATCAGAGGCAGCATCTGCCTTAAAACGGTCCTTTGCAAAGTAAAAAAATGTATATTTTTGATACAAACTCGACGATGTACTTTGTGAAGGCTGTGCCGTGATAGCAAGCGCTTCACATCTGTTATCTGTGTGTATGAGTGACACAATAGCGACGCCCTACAATGCGGCTTTAGTGCCTCTCTCGCAGCTTGCTATGACATAAATACAGACAAACTGTCTGGCACAGGGCTCCATTCTCCGCTCAGTGACTGGTACTTATGAAACACAGCGTGTTAGAAGTCTCTTTGTCACCCGCCATTCCAACTAGTGTCTTTGTACCACTGGCATTATTTTACGTAACAACAATCCATTAACATTCTCGCAAAGAAACAAACAAAAACTGTTTTCGGCACAGATGACATCTGTGAATTTAGGTCAGGTGCTGGTGGTTCGAGTTATTGTGTTGTTTTGTTATGCATTGGCCTTAATGAATTTCATATTGTATGCATTATTGATTTGTGAAAACAAGAGCAGGTGGACGATTACCCCTGTAACACCAATACATCAATAACAAAAAAAACAGCAAATAAGATGTCTATTGTTTATTATTGTTTAAAATGTACTCTTTCATTTATGTTATTTAATATATAAATGCATATACACAGCTGTGGAAAAAATTAAGAAACTATTCCTAATTTTCATTTCGTCAGCAATTTCTAGATGTATTGTGGCCAGTCCAGTGTCTGTTGTATTTCAATTAAATCAAACCTCAGGAGTTTTCCAATCCAGAATCCAATAGAAATTTGGGAGAAATATTATTAGTAGTTTACATAATAAAACAAAATATTCATTTACCTAAACAAATCCCTACAAATAGTACATTCAAATGGTAAAGTCTTTCAAATGGTCTCTTAATTTTTTTCTGTGACTTACTTATTAATAAATGTTAAAAATGTTTAATTTCCAAGAAAGGTTTGCTGTCAGTATGTGGTTACAAAAAGGGTTGCATGACATGCAACATAAATGAGATAAGAATGCATTATATTCTTCACCCAGAGATATCATTCTAAATGAATTGTACCAACATATATATATATATATATATATATATATATATACAGTCTGTGTTTGCAGAATGAACTGTGCAGCAGTCCAGTTTGAACTGACGCCACTGAGTAATTATCCCATGATAGACTTCGGCTGGCATATTGTGTGCATGTGTGTAAGAGAAAATGATCTGATCTGACTTCAGGTATGATAATATAAAACATGCCTAAATGGAAATGGATAGTAGACATATATTGGATTTAGAGAATGGAATTCATACCTGCATTATAACAGTCAAAATATTTTAACCTATTTTGTTATGTTTTTAATGTCTGTCCTTGAAGTTGTTGAAGCGATTCTTGAATGAAGAGTCCCATTTGTGTGCCACTAAAGGCATTCAACAGAATTGCAGGAATAATGATAGTTTCACAACACTACTATACCACCCTTTCTCCTCAGAGAATACTCATGCAGATCAAATGTAAAATGCACTGTCACTGTAACCTTTTCCAGTTATTATAGAAAACAAATTAGTAAACTTCCCACTAAACAGCCTTTTGAAGGAAGTTCTGCTCCAAACTCATGCCATTGGTTGACCAAGTTGGCCAGAAGTTGAAATGAGACACTCAAATACATTGAAATGTATCATTATTAAAGCATGCTGGTGTCACCTCAACTTTTAACCTGTCTGTCCTTTAAGGCACCGTGTCAAGGCTCAGACTTCAAGAGCTAAAATTAAAGATGGACCTTCTCTTACCTGCTATCTTGATATTCATGTGAGCATCCAGCAACAAGTTCTCAGCCTTCAGGTCCCTGTGAACAATGTTGCGCTCGTGGCAGAACTCCACCGCTGAGAGAATCTGCCAGAACTTCCTCCTCGCGTCCATCTCGCTGAGCCGCCCGCGGCTGGCCAGGTAGTCTGTGTTGCCAGATAGGGATCAGGTGTTAGTGGGTCGTCATCTGCACATCCAGGCCATAGTCAAAGTCATGAATTTTTTGCGGTTTGGAGGTTGTGAAAACCAGCAGGGAGCTGGAAGGAAAACTGTCATATAACTTCTGATTAAGTGCTTTGTTACACTTTGTCCCAGAGATGTCAAAACGTTTATAATAAAAAAATAATATTTTTTTATAATAAATTTTTTTTTTAAATATATTTTATAAATAATGTCAGTATGACACTAAAATGATTTTGGAGAAATAAGCTAAATACTTTTAATAGTACCAAATACTTGTAATCCACGGAGTGATATATGCTTTACAGTTCTTACAACTTCAAGTCATTCATTTCTGCTATACTGTTGTTCATCTTTTTTTTTTAATGCTTTTTTAGCTAAGCGGTGGCTGAATTTACAGCGTAACATTTTTCAAGTTATTGTGTCACTTTAACACCTGCTGTGTCCTAAAGCTTCACAAAGTCAAACTATTGAGACAATTGTGAATCTTTACTTTCACTTAGGTATATTATCTCAAAAGATGAGAGAATCCTCATAATATGACCTTGTTTAAATGATCCCTTGCTATGGCAGACTGTGGTAAATATGCAACCGCCAGCATTTCATGAATCTGAATCCAGCGGAAACAACCTTAGCATGCGTAATATATTCATTCCCCATCAAAACATGGCACGAAAAGGCCAACCTGTCATCCTCAGCCGACCACGCATTCAAAAAGGGAGCCGACTGTCAGTCCCGCCCGGTTCAGATGCGAGTGGAGTGCTGATAAAACAGCAGTCCTCCAACTTAATCAGCTGACAAGGGTATGGAGATAGCAGCTGCATGCGTATGCATGCATGCGTCACGCGGCCCATGTGTTAGGGACATGTAGGAGATCTCAGGGGGTTCATGCGAACGCTCTGTGAGGCAGTGTGGTGCAACCGCGAGTGGGATGGTATGATATTGAATTGACAGATGGATGAAGTATACAAAAGCATCAAGTATACTTCAAGTCTAATCTTTATGATGATAACACAGCAAAACCATTTGTTGGAGAGAAATATAGAAGAAAATGTGATTAATGAGCAAACCATTCTAAGGTTTATGAGAGGAGAACATGTAAATATGACAAGCAATAGATCATTTTGCAGCTATAATAATGGAAAATAATGCCCATCATGTTTCATGTCAACAAAGACCTAAATCTTACATTATTATGGACAGCAAAATGGGGATCAAGATACATCTAAACCTGCAATGTTTGTAATATCAGACCTGCAACCAAACAAAAATACAAAACTTTCTTCAAAGAATTATCTTTCGTGTTCTGCATAAGAGGGAAATCATACAGGTTTGGAATGACATGAGGGTGAGTAAATGATGAAATTCATTTTTACTGTACCACAGAATAATGCCTATATAATTTCACATCATGAATTGCAGTTCTTACAGCCCCATTCACACAATACAATATAATACGGAGTATTATTCTGAATTAATAAATCAAATTCCAGAGCTCCAAACAATCCCATTCTTTCCTGATGCTAAGTTAATATGTACCAGCCAAACAGACCAGCAAATCCCATGGTAAACACTTCCTGCACACTACAGCAAGTTCCCGTTTTGATCTCCATCATCGTTCACCATCATTTTCAAGACATCCTGAAGTCTTTATGTGTGCTTAAGGTTTGAAGCTGAAGTCTGCACAAAGGTGATCCTCTAGAATCAGGGTTTGATACCTCTGATCTAAAACCTTCATAACATCCTGTTTAAAAACACTGGCTGTGTTCAAATGCAATACTACTATCTACATAGTTGACTAATGCATTCTATTATTTAAGTCATTAGTATGTGAAAACGTATGGTACAGTGCATTGCGTTTGTCACATGAGTTTGTTAGTTTCCAGTTTATTTGTCACACTGGAATGGAAGCATGCCATTGTGGGACACAGCATCTGTTGCATGTTGCATTTTGGAGGTCATTCGTAGGTCATTCGGTTCCTGCATACAGATAATTCACACAATGCAATCTGCAGAAATAAGTAGTACGGCAGCAGTGTACTGTACTTTGATGTCCAGGAAATGCACATGTAAAAAAAGACTCACCATAAAAATCGCACATTTCTCTGTAAATTGTTATCTTGTTTTTTTGGCAGCAGCTGGCACGTCATATTCACTCTTGCCTTGTGCTATCCAACCTTTTGCCCCCTAATAAGGCTGTAAATCTCATTTACTGTCATTCGACCATGCAGTAGCAGTACTGTATGGGTCTGTTATGGATGGGATGATCGTTGTCTTGGTCACGTAGCTCTTGTGTAAAGACCTTTTCTACTAAAGCCGATCATCATGTATTAAAAACGAATCTTCTGCTCAGCTTATCCATTAGGATTCAAATTGGTGTGCGGATAAACATACGGAAATGTGATATTTTATTGAATGTACTGTATATACTCAATGTATATGACAAATGATCTATCTGCAAATATAAGAAAACAGACACACTTACCAAATATCTCGCCATTCCTGGCATATTCTGTGACTAGATAGAGCATGTTTTTGGTCTCCATAACCTATTGAAAGAAAGGAGATGTATGTTTCATTAACCGAGATTCATGCGATGATAACAATGCAATTAAGATCACAAATTACCCGCACAAAACCTGAAAGCTCAAGAACACAACAGACTGACGGCACTTCCACCTGCCACAAGTGTTCGCACGCCTTCAAGTGAGAAAACAATTCTTCATCTTATTTTGCGTGAGACGAAGGAGAACAACGACCATCGTGACTTTGACAGGTAGATTCACACTGAGTCACAAATATGACTATTATTTTAAATGCATTTGTGTAATATTTCAGTAACCCAGCTCTCGACTGCTGTCCTAGTTCTCAGTAGTACACATTGTACAACCATGACTTTTTGGTCATGGTCTCAATTTCCCTCATTAATCTCTAAGTGATATTATAAAACAATTTCACCATACCATCAGATACAGTATCCTCATTTTAATGTTTCATTTGAGAATGTCATAATATTTCACAAAGTATAATTTCACAAAAAAGTACTTTTGTAATTGGACCAAATAGTTAAGGAAGGGTCCAGCACACATGTAACATTTCTTCGATAATGTTTAAAACGCATCCCAGGATGAATCTGTACTTTAAATTGTCAAAATATAAAGCAGTTGCTTTTTTCACATTTTGGTAACGACATAATTCCTAAATGGCAATGTATTTTAGTTTTGATAAAACTACTATTATTCTAGAAAGCAGATGTAAGTAATAACAAAGTATGAACAGGTGTGTCTTGCAGTAGTGAATAGCAAATGGTACAGCACCAGGACATTTTCATAGGAGTACTTTGCTGACCTGGTGTCAGACGAATGCACATTTTTTCAGATTTACTGATATTTCTAACTCAGTGGGCCATTTTTTCGAAAGCCAGCTCTATGCATGATGTCAGCCAGACAATATGACAACTGCTGTTTGTAGACGTCATGACTTGACTGCTGCCGCTGTGTTGTGTAACAGTGCAGGCAGCTGCTGATACTGCCAGCATTCAGGCCCAGAGTGACCTAAAAATCTTACATAACGTAACAGGCTAACCTTATAAAGCTTCAACAACTGGATTGGGGACTGGTTCAAAAGACCTTATTTTCGAGGAACGCAACAATCCCACAGGATACATAATAAACGATAGAGGTAAAATTCCAGGAAGCACATGCGAATAATGAAGCCAGTACCTGGTACAGCTTGATGATGTGTGGATGGTCCAGCAACTTCATGATTTCTACCTCCCTGTAGATCTTCTCCAGGTTCACAGCATCCAGCTGGGTCTTGTCTATGATCTTAATGGCCACCTGCAATTCAGTGCGGATGTTAGTTACAGTAGTCTTTTAATATCTGTGCTTAACGTATAAAGCAAATTCTTCTCTGACACACACACACACACATATATATATATATATATATATATATATATAAATAAGTCTGATTCCTGTCATAAATACTCTTCCTTCCTGAGCTTAAAAAAGTCCTTACACTTGACTTTTGTGTATATGTTTTAAAATATGACATATGTCGTATTTTCGGGTAGACATGCAAAACAGCATAAAATGACTCTTTGCAAACCACATAATGTCATAACCGCATCGATTAAAATTGTGCAGCTGCACCAGAATACTGTTACACTTTCACTTCTAAATCAAGCTGCAAAACTTGTTTGGTTTTATCTGCCCTGATCTTTAGCCCATGCTGTGTCGTTTCAGAAAACTCAACAGTTTAGAGTAACTTGACTATTCTAATAATAATAGTAATAATAGGCTATAACTTATATAACGGTGACATGCACATAAAACACACCACATTACGCAATGCAAATTTCGGAAGGACGTGCGAAAATGTTTGTAGATGTGATACAGTTGCCACTATACCCTCGAGATCAAAGGTGACCGGCGCAACTTACGCATAAAAATACAACTACATAGCTACAATTCTATCATACAGCAAACAAATGTTTGAAATGATTTCCCGAGATAAAAGTAAAGATACAAGTTGGTTCGACTGCAGACAAGCGGACTTCAAACACCACAGTAAGTGCTTCACTCACCTCTGATTTGGTGATACGATGTCTCGCCAGCTTCACAACTGCAAAATTGCCTTTTCCCAGCGTGCGCTCAATATCATAAAATCCGACTCGAACCGGAGCCCGCTGCGACGGCGTTTGCTCTTTGGCGGCCATGACCATAGTTTTCTAGTGGAATAAAGAGGTGTGTGGATGATTTGGGCACCCTCACCTGTTCTTTACAAACAATTCAAGTGGCGGGCTATGATTATGTTTCTAGTGCCAAATCTAGATGGCAAACGGGGCGCACGGATGCCATGGGTTCCTACACATTTCTTCTTCTTTTCCAGATAAGGTCTCTACATGAGTGTGAAACGAGAGCGCATTCCACTCTGATGCTCGGCATGAGGAATGATGTTCTGGCGCTCGACATGCATTGACGTCAGTGCAGAAGGGATTTTTATAAAGGGGGCGGATCGCACAAAGCGGCTTGAATGTCCGCGACCAGTGTGTCACCAAGACAACCTTATCCGCTGCGTACGTCAATCAGCTGCCGCTATTGCAATCTGCAGTTGGACTGTTACTCTACAAACACGGGCAACTCTGTCCTCATGACTGCGCAGGTTACATTTGACCTCTAAACATTTCTATGCTATAGGCTATATTATCTTGCAGATAGTATAGGCAACGCATTGATTTCAATACGCGTTTGTAGCCTACTTAATCTTTGTAGATCATATTTTTTGAAGCTATAGAACAGATTTGCCTGGTGTGTGAAAAATAATTGCAAAAAAAGATCTGTCTGTTCTGAAAGGCGCGTCCCAGTGACATCATTACAACGCTTCATTTTTTTTAGATTTATTTGATTATTTATTGAGATGAACCTCAGACCGGGTAATAAGAACCCGATGTTACGAAAAGCAGATTTTTAAAAGACAATATGCATTTTCAGTATTACGTTTACACACGTAGACAATACTCTGAAGTATATATTTATGTTATTTGAAAATCATAGCATGCAGTGTTTTACTCAAATACAAATGTTATAATTAAGATTAAAGAAACGTTGTGTGCGCTAGAGCATGCTGTTAAACAGCGACCCCTACTGTCAAAAATGGTGCCCTCTCGTTACTACTCATGCTTTTAGTAACTCATAATGCTAAAATCTTGTTTCTTACTTATAAACTTGTAGAAGTAAAAACATATTTCAATCACATTCGTTTATGTTTGTTTATTAAGGCTTCATTAACATCATGGCATACACATTCCAATATATATATATATAAGAAACATTAGGCTACTTTTTTGGTTATTCTGTGTTTCATAGGAAAATATTTTGCAAGAGATTGTCACAGTGTGATTACTGAGGCAGACACAGCACATCCAGTAAAAGCAGCATAACAGGGTCATGCAATCCATTTTTCATGATCATTTGGGAACTTTATAACATTTGGCCAAGTGTTTAATCTTACACAATTGCCAGAATTGGGCTTACAGATACGTTTGAAAGAATGTTATAGTTTTAGCATGTATCATGGCAGCCTCATAACAGTATCATAAAAAAGGTAACGCTACAGCCGTGTTACCCTTCAAATGTTAACTGTTAACTTCAACAGCCGTTTTAACTTCAAATGTGGTTGCACTAAACCTCGGGAAGCTGTCAAACTGGTGGTTGATAAGAAAGTTGTATGACTTTCTACTGCCTAGATTTTAAGACCTACACTAATATAAAAAAATCTCAAGGAAAGATACCACCAGTTATTGTTGGCCCATTCTCAAAGGGAGAATGCTCAAACTAACGTTCCTCTTGCATATCAATAGTCATATAATTCATCCATCCATCCGTTATCTCTTAAGTATCTCCCACTTCCATGGCCTTGCATTGTGTCATACATATCGTTGGTCACAAAGCCGCTCTCAGTGCTGGCAAGAGTCACAAAACCACTTTCCGTGTCTCTGCCTGCCAGGTTGTCATAATCTCCCGGTGGCGTGTCTGGAGAAGAACCAAGGAAGGAAGTGTTCTTGATATCAGGTCGCGTGCCGGCGAGGTCCGACTCGCGCTGCCTTCGGATGACGTTGTAGACGTCGGGGCTCGGGCTGTTGCATCTTTCTTCGGCTGCCCAGTATCCTGGTTCCTTTTGGCTGATGTCAGACTGTGGTTTCTTCCTGCTTGCAGAGAAAAAATGTTGTTGTCACGTGGTATCAGAATGATCAAATAAAAAATGTTGAGATTGATGAGAGACGTGAACAGTGATCACACCTCTTTGTGAAAAGCTTGAAGCAGAAAACTCCTGAAGCCACGACCAACAGCAGTAGAAGAGGTATGGTAGGTAGTACAATGTAGACAATATTGAGTGCGTTGTCTAAAAGACATTAAAATAAAGAATAATGGTTAATGTACATTTACATTTATTCATTTGGCAGACGCTTTTATCCAAAGTAGGAGAGCATAAAACATTTCGTCAACATGCTAAACAGTACCGATAGTTTACAAGAATGTAAACGAAAGACGATGTAATCTTGTATTTATAAACATGTATTTTATATACAATATCTGCATTCGGTTATCAAGAATGGTTACTTCAACATACAGTGAAATCTGTGAGATTTAGTACAAATTGTACCATATATTTTATTGTTAGCAACAATTTGAATGAAACATTGAATTTTAATATTTCAAATGTCTCCCTTTTGCCAAAACACATCATTTTTGACATAAACTAAAGCTGATATAAACTTGGATTTATTTATTTGATCACTTTTTTAAACATTCTAATGTGCCACAATATAATCATAAAAATCTAAGAGTTAACATATAGGCTACTGTAAAAAAAATCCGGTAAAAATTGATAGCACAGAATTTTTTTTTATGTAAAATGACATGTTTTTCTTGAAAATTTGCTGTCTTTTTCTGTATATTCTTTGTTTTTTTGACCATATTAAAAACAATAAAAAAAATAAAAATAAAATAACAGTACAATTCTGTAAAGTTACAGTTTTTTACAGTGTAGACAACAGCCTGATTTATTAACAGTTACTTAGAACAGAATTCTGAAATATTCTGCTTGTTCCAGATTTCAATGTGGTCTCTGATTTTTGAACACTATAAAGTGATCAATGTCATTATGAAGCTAAAAAAAACTTACCCGTGGGTTCAGTAACAACCCCCCTTATGGCATCATCTTTTACCGTGACAGAAGGGTATCTGGGTATTCTGGGTGTTGGAAGTGCATCTGTAAAAAACAAGAATGAAGTTAAACAGTATGTAATAGCATTAAAAATGTATGATCTCATTTGTAAACCTTGTATCTGCAGCCTACCTTCTAACGTTCCATTTTCTGCAGGAACACGTGTCTGAGGTTTATCTGAAACATCACATTAGGACCATGTTATTCAATACTAGATAATTTTAGTAGCCTAGTACTCTTTAATAGTGCTCCTTTTTTGAATCTATATTTGTCCAGCAGACAAACACAAATTCTACACAAAGTGTGCTTAAAAACAACAGGCTGCACGATTTGAGGTATCGTTTTTAAGTTGAGATTAATATGAATTGACCGAGAGGTCTTTCCCAACCTTTGGTGTACTTGCAGATAAAGTTGTTCTTGGTTTCACAATTGTCATCATTCCACTGGAACATGTAAGGACCACCTTGGCCAGGAGGAGCTGACGGCTGATGATACATGACTACACACACCTCGAACCCGCAAGAAGGTTCATCCCAGTGCCAGTTCCTGTCACACAAACCCATATCAACATATCAAAAACACACAAAAGTATATGTGTGTGAATTGTAGCCCAAAAACACCACCAGTAGGAACATTAAAAACATCTAGAATTCTTTGTTGTCACCTGAAGGTTGCGTGGCTTCCATCCAGCCAGAAGTATTGAGATGGACAGTCTCCATTTATTTCCTCATAGCCTTGATCCCTTCGAAGCCCAATCCAAAAGTCACCATCCGATGCTTTTAGTTCCTCCATTAAAGCTTGTATGAGCTCCTGCTCAGCCTTTGACTCTATACTGAGAAGATCCCCACCGTCACTCCTGCATGCGCGGCTGGCATCTTCGAAGTTGAGCTTACGTCGGATATCCTGAAAGTACGCGATTTTATAGCAGGGCTTCTCAGTGCCACGCTTGCATATCTGTTGGCCTTCAGAGAAACATTAACATATAGGCTATAATATATATAATAGTATATATAATACTATTTATTACACATGATCTATGAACTTTATCTAAAGGACCATGCAGCAGTTTGCTACTTACTCTAGATTTATATTTAAGTCATTTATTGGCAACAGTTTGTTCAAAGATAAATGAACATTAAACATCTTTACAGAAAAAAACAAAAAACAGCCTCATGCAAAGAATTCTGGGAACCAAAAACCCTTATCAACCTTTTTTTCAGACTGTTGGTTCCCAGAATGCATTACATGAGGCTGTTATTTTATAGTTTTTTCTGTAAAGATAAAGACTTGTTAATGTTTAATAGTAATTTATCTTTGAACAAACTGCTGCCAGTAATACTGTAATTTCTACAGAATTTTGTAACAATGTAGTGCAAATGTGGAAAAGGCTCGTCTCATTTTTGTGAGTACAGTAGCTGTTTGGCAAAGAAACCTGGTCTTGGTAGACATATTGAAAATTTGGTATGCAGCGTTATTATTTAATTAGGAGAAAACAATTACATGTCTGAGGAACATACCTCTAGGCTCGAAAATGTCTGCACCACAGGGAGGGACAAGACATTGGGTTAACACGCATGAAGAGAAAAAAAAGTGTCATAGTGTGATCCAAAGAAACTCAAGCAAGTGATTAAAATGATTTAAACAGGAAACAAACAAGAAAGAAAATAATTGCATATAGGAAAACACACAAAAACTTTACAATTACAAAATAATAATAAAAAAATTATTAAGAGCAGTTTCTATATCACAAATGTTATTGTAAAGTATACCCACAATTAATGAAAATAAATAAACAACATTTTAAAATAATATAATATTTCTCAAGACTGTCGTGTTCTAATTTAATATTTTGTCGCAGTCAAATGCATCACTTTCTTGCTCAAACTCACCACCCAGAAGCCTTGCCGCGCAAACGGAGACGCTGAACATCACCAAAGCGCAGCCATATATTTTCATCAAATCCATTATTCCGCTTTTACTCAAACTTCCACAGTTCTAAGAGACCAAAAAAGACGATCGGATGCCCGGAAGGCTATATGTCCAGTAGAAAAAGCGCTCACTTATCCAGTTATCCGCTGCGCTCTTTGTGCGCATCCAGAGAAAGAGAGAGCGAGAGAGAGAGAAAGAGAGAGCGAGAGAGAGAGAGAGAGAGAGAGAGAGAGAGAGAGACGGTCGGGTGACTGAACACAGAAGAGATCATAACACGTCATCAGCTGTCGGCAACTAACAGGCCAAACGCTTTTTATTTGTAGATATGAACAAATCACTTATTTTACAATAGACAGATCTTACAGCTTAAGTTATGAATAAAATAACGTGTTATTAATAAAGTATTTTAAAACGTTTTATACATGCAAGTATTTTGCCACCATAACATTTGTTTAAACTATTCACAGTATGTTATTGGAGCTTTATAACTTCTTTCTGGTCTTCATCCAGAGGTGATGAAAGTGTCTTTGAAGCAAGCCTATATAGAACACACAGAAAATAATATAGTACATATATGTTTTCGTTCACTTTTTCCAGAATGCATAACATCTTGCTTTATGCTAGATAGCCTTTATGTTTATATGTAACACAAATACATGCAGTCAAACATGTTCCCTTACTGTAAAGATGAATGTAAAGATGTGTCAGATAAGAAATATTTGGCATAAATGTAATGGGTGTAGATTTAGCTCTCAAACCACACAGGCTAATGAAAGTCCTCCTACGTGACGTTAATTAAAGGATTTTGCAATGAAGCATTTGCCAGCAAAGGAATTGTTTTGGATAATAGGACATCTAATCAATGCAGGTTTGAGCTGTACAGACAGTGCAGAAAAGATCAGACATTTCAGATCAATATAAGCTTAAATGAGTTGATTTTCCACTAAGCCATCATTATTTGCTCCAGAGGTCCATTTTATAGATGATACATGTGACTAATAATGAAATGGTTACATAATGCAGAAAAACATTTTCTTTATTCCCTTTAACTGTAAAGAATATATAATACTTTATTTGAGAACCTGTGTTTTTCCCACTCATGACTGAACGTGATTTACAATAATTATAATACAACAATAGTTGCAATATCAGCAAAATTGTTTCCCTCATTGCTATTAAGAACCCAATTACTATTAGTTATTTGCAAATAACAGGATTGTAAGAAAGAAATAACATTTTATAGGCACATACCTTTCTATTGTGTTACCTTTTCGTGGTTTGTGCTGGAGGGAAATCATCTCCTTCTGTTAAAATATAAATTAGTTTAAAAACAACAAGAACAGAAAATACACGCTTATCAAACTTTTACTAAATTACTTATCATTTGTAGTTTATACAACAGAAAACTACAACTGCAAGTAGACCTATTATATTATACAGATAAAGTGAACAGACTTATTAAAGGGATAGTTCACCAAAAATGAAAATTCTATCTCACTCTCTAGTTGTTCCAAACCTGTATAAACCCCTTTTTTTTGTTTTGTTCAACACAGAGAAAGATATTTGGATGAATGCTTGTAACCAAACAGTTCTTGGACCCCATTGACTACCATAGTAAGAAAAATAGCTTTATGATTTTTTGTTTTGTTGAACACATATTTTGAAGAATGTAGAACAGCAAAACGTTCTGGAGCACTTTTGACTATCATTGTTATTTTTCCTACTATGGTAGTCAATGGGGTCCAAGAACTGTTTGGATACAAGCATTCATCAAAATATCTTTCTCTGTGTTCAACCAAACCAAAAATGTATACAGATTAGGAACAACTAGAGAATTTACATTTTTGGGTGAACTATCCCTTTAAATGCAATCCACCACCCACCCCACACTCTTATAAAAAGGTGCTTCAAAAGGTTCTACAATGCCATAGAACAACTTTTTTGTTCCATAAAGAATTTTTAACATCTGAAGAATCGTTTTGTTTCACAAAAGGTTCTTTGTGGTGAAAAAAGGTTCTTCAGATGATAAAATGTTTTGAAAAAGAAGGTTTTTTAAAGAACTAATAATTAAATGGTTACATAAATCATTCCAGCAGTGCGAAAGCCCCTTTTAACCGAATGGTTCTTTGTGGAACCAAATATGGTTCTTCTATAGCATCTATAGAACCGTTTAAGCACTTTAATTTTTAAAAATGTACTTACAATTATATGGCTATTCTAAAAACAAGTGACTTCAGTGCAACATGTATTAGCAAACTAGGTTTGTAAGGCTCCCAACAGGAGCAAGATAAAGCACCACGACCACACAATCATCAGGCTACTCCCCTGAGAGCCATCAACATGTGGAGGAAGCCCACCCTTTCATTTACTCCCCACCTCCACAGGGGAGGATGCCCTAAGAAACGCTGAGGCTCTGGGGAAAAAGTGCTGAGGAAGGGAGAGAGAGCACTCTAATGAATGGGAGAGATATAAAACACTTGGCTGTCGGAGGAACCCTGTCCTGCAGCATCCAAATATGCAAAGGCTGTGCTAGCAGATGAGAATTAGGGTAATACAAACTGAAACCTGGAAACCGAGTGGATGGTTTTTCTTTTAACTTAATATGACCAGTATATGCTTGATTCTTCTCACCTTGATTCGCTCATTCCTTTGCCTTTTCAGAAGGTCAATGATCTGGTCTCGTTTCTTGGCCTAAACACAAACAAATATAAATAAATGTGCAATCAGGATATTGCATAACAGTTATTAAAGTGAAAGGTTGGACACTCATATCAATGCCCATCTGTAAAACTTACACACAGCAACAGTAAAGAACAGCGAGACAGCTGCACTTACTAAACAAAGCCCATAATTTTGATTTAGCACCCATGGTTTCTGGCTACAGGACTGGCGGCACTTAATGGCATTTCATTAAATCCATTACATGCTTGTACACTGTAACTATATTTCAAGCCAATGCCATTTTATGGCAGGTTGATCAGTTATAATAATGTAATGTAATGCCTTTCTTGATTATTATAACCATATGTACACATCTGTCATTCTGCTTAAACTGAATCAAATGACAACTGCATTAGCAGGCTGGACACATTTTGACACACCGAGGTGAACGCCGCAGTCTGACAAAACAATGCTTTTTGTTTTCAGTCTCAAATGCTTTGTTGTAGGTTTTTTGAAAAACAGCCTTACGCTATCGATGTACTGAAACTCTCCGATTTAGAAGGTTTAAGGAGGAGGTTAATTAGCTGAGAGTAATCTCATAAAATAGATCTGTCCTCCAGAGAGCCGTCCATCTTGGGGTTTCCAGGCTGATTACTCAGAGTTGGAATGCTGAAATGTTACAGAAATGGCACTGCCCACTGCCCTCTCGGACCACTCGACATTCTCAGAAGTAAACAAAATAAATGGACAAAACGTGTGAAGCACATATGGGAAAGTATGGATGTGACATTTTTAGTCAAAACTTGAAATATAAATACTTACCGAGAATGTATTTATTAATCACATATTAAATCATATATTGTACCACCAAGTCCAGACATCAGAAAAATATCAGTCAAATCAAAATATTTCATGCAAAATCTCGAAAACAATTCTTGCGTGATGTGATGTGACAAAAAAGGATGCACGTTTTTGAGAGATATACTTATGCGAATAAAATGTACAAAACTGAAGTAATAATACTCAATCAATGGAGAATGGATGGATCCAAATTTTAATTTTATTTTCATTTCAAGTGCCTATTTATTAGGATTACTGACCATTATGGGTGTGAAAATTCACTTACATGACTATGGAAAAATAAAAAGTTTACATTGGTATTAACTGACCAAATATTGACATCTGACCTATCTTTTAATCATAAGGTTGACATTTACATGGAATTGCCCATAAGTTTGTGGAAGTACAGTAACAGAGCACATTAAGATGTACTGTATTACAAGATGTCACTTTTATTGAGTAGCTAGGATGACACAATCAAATTGAAAAAGACTGGTAAGCTTTAAATCATTACAATGACCTAATGATCTCAGATTTAAAAACTTCCAAAACTTAGAAAAACGCGAAAAAAGCAAAAAACGTATAACATAATTGTTTAACATGCTCAGTCATTATCAGTTTCGGGGACTAAAGCTGCTGCTGCTTTAACAGTCTCAGCAGTACCCTGCAAAAAAAATAAATCAATAGTCCCTTATTCTCATACTCAAATGAATTGATCTGCAAGACCAGTGATTTCCTGCTAATCCGATTAGTAGTTGTGGTTAGTGCAGCGTTGGGAGAGAAAGTAGCTCTGCGGAAAGATTCATCACTGCACAAATGTGAGGCTTAAGAAAGGCTAAAGGCCCTTAAGTATGCCAGCCAGCTAGATAGCATTACAACTGGCTCCTCATTGAGAAAATGTACACGAGTCAGACAGCAACGCAAGCTTTTAAATGAAATCATCAGCGAGCTATGTTTGAAAGCATTGAGGTGTGCAACCAAAGTGGACAATCGATCAGCATGATTTCATTGCCTGGCAATGTGACGCATAAACATTGCATGTTTTTACACATGGTGGAGTTGCAGTACGGTGTAATATTCTCAAAGAGATTTGAAGCCAGAAGTGTAACAGTTTTATGGAATGCAAATGGAGGGAAATCTACAGATCAATTTTTAAACTATTATAACATCCTGATTTTTACAAGTTAGTGGTGGTCGCCCATGCAAAACTAGTTGCCAGGAGGACAGAGTATTGTTATGCAACTGCTAAGGTTGAATGAGGTTGGAAATGACATAACCCGCCAAATCCAGCATCACAAGTAAAATTCAAAAACATTCTATTAACCATTGTAATAAGGATAAGTTAAGGAGGATATTTTGGTCATTGTTAATCATCTTTACAGCTTCAACACTCTTTGGGTTTGATACGTATGAGTAATATTGATGCTAGTCTTACTAAGCACCTTAACTAAGTCCTTAAGAAAGTGATTTTTAAATTGCCGAACCATCTAATGGCGGTATATGGCAGAGTTTCAGTTCATGTTGATCTTAAATTATCTGTAATGCTCCTTGGAGACTTCTTTTGCTAGCACGGCATGCTGAGTACTATACTAAAATTGGCAAGATCCACTCAGAACCCCCCATTCCAAGTCATCTTTCATAAGCGATCTATAAATGCCCACCATAGGCTGGCTCATTATCTCTTTATGCTGCAATGCTGTCTGCAAATGAACATCACATTAAGAGAACAGTAGTGACAGAAGCCTGGTCCATTATTATCAAAATTGCTGATTTGTTGAAAGTGTAGATTTTGTTTAACATGTTGACATGCGGGCAGTATAAAAAACTTGTTGGCTTTTTTTCACCTTTCTTCCACACATGGAAGATTTATAAAGCTGTTGTCATTTCATGTTTAGTATCTTTCATTTCTTTCATGGAAGATTTTGGCTCCTCTAGAGTTGCCAAAGGCATCTTTCTATAGCTTTTTAAAATGAACTATTGTTTTATTTTTCCATTTTCTAAACATATTATTGATATTTTCCACAAACTGAACAAAAATGATAAGAACCTTGCCAGATATCGATTCAGAATGTTCACATTCGTCTTTATACAGTGCAGAATTATTTCATACAGACAGTGTTTATTTATTGTAAAACTATGTGAAACACTCACATACAAGTAAATACATATAGTGTTCTGTTGGCATGCAAGGAGTCAAATTTATTAAAGATTAAATGTTCTTTGTTTTCGTCAGTAATTAACTATAGAAGTAAGTAAAAAGTAAAGAAAATGTGAGGCCCTGTAGTACAAAAGGCACTAACACAGATATAGACCCAAATTACACCTATTTTGAAGATCACATATAATGTTTGTCATATTTAAACTTAAATTTTATCCTTACATTTAATACCATTACTCCTATTATTTCCATGTAAAACGCCTGGCAGACCTTACCATCTCCATGTATCTCTGCCTCTCATCTTGCTTTTGCTTCAAGTAAGCATTCTGTTGAAAATCGTCTGTCTCTGTCAAGCAAACATACAGACCAATGCAGATTACATTTCATAAACCTGCTGCTAATATAAAGAAATCAATAAACTAAAGCTCACTTACCCGACCAAGATGCCAGTTTACGGGCTGAATTTGTGGCTTAAAAGAAAATAAGATAGCCTATGTTTATTTATCTTAATTTCGTAAATGCAAAGAGAACTTCCTTCTAGGTTACCAAAAAACACAATATTAAAGACACAATCGATGTTTCATAGCCTACTGTGCGTTTCACAAATAATATGCTTCATGACCACTTTCGGGATTGCTGAACCTGTCACGCTTACATTGAGGCGCCTTCGCGACTTTTAAGCGCTGTTTTATATCAGCAGAAACGAAGCGAGACTCTATCGGTGGCTGTAAGAAGAGGGAGCTCCAGAATACCCTTGAATATGCCACATCGTCTTCCGATGATCCTGCAAAAATCGTGTAATGTTTTTCGCTGTCTGAAAGAGAGTCTAAAACGTTTTCGTCTACTTTTTCTGTCATAGTTAACGTGCTTGCTCTCCTACCAAAGCTAAACAGCCACTGCGTGACGTGTGACGGTTGTCAAGGCGACCACACAGTAAACGGAAGTACGTAGCCTACTAAAGAAGTCAGTGAAGATATATAGAAAATAAGAAATGTAAATATGTTTGATAGTCACAACAGATGTAAATCATTTTGTCTTAAAAGAGAGACAGCTTAATTTAACTCAAAAGTTTCATTTCCAAATTAATGGGAAAACATTGGCAGATTAAACTGTAGGCTAATCCTAATCACATTCAAAGTAAATGAATAAATTAATTAAACACAGGGACATAATTTGATTTTATTCAACTTAATTTTTTTATGATTTCATTACAAAGTTGACAAAGGAAAACACATAAAAGAAAATGCAAGTAAATAAAAGCAAAGATTATTGTAGCTTTACGACTGGTCTTCACCCGGTAGTGAGGTTAGTGATTACTACTATATTATATTGTAATCAACTAACTACACTGCCTGGTGACCACACAGCATTTTCTGACCACGTAAATTCTTCTCACAAAAAGTTGGTTTCTGTCCTATAAAAAGATCAGAACTTTGGCAATTTTAGCTGTCAGTGTCATAGGAGAATAATATATTAGCCACTATAGGCCTATTATTTGATTTTATTATTGTGCTTCCTTGCAGGTCGTTGTGTTGGCAGTATGGTTAGTGATTGTAACTCACATAAAACAATCAGCTAACAACACTGCCTACAAACCAACCCCAACAGATTATATAAGCATCTGTTTAATGATAATGTTTTATTAAATGAACAAAAAATGTAACTCGCAAAATATGATTTATAATAGGCTAATAAATATAATCATATTATTATATCATTTACATACCAACATTGTAAAAATTGAAGTTGTAGTAAAGTCTCTGATAACAAATAGTAAAAACAAATAAATATAAATATATAAATAATCCGTCTTTAAAACACAGGCAAAATCTGACGATATGCGTGTACACTCCAAAGTTTGTATTCATCTCTAGTTGTTATGACCATGCTGACGTCACATATCCAGGTGGGTTTTAAAGCAAATGCACTTTCATAAAGTTAAGGATACTTTTCAAGTTATATCAAGGCTTACAAATAAATGAATTCACAACAATGAAAAATAACCAACATTAAGGAATAATCTCACCTGAGGACAGGAGCTCTCCGCATCTTTCAAGGTCCCTACGTCGGATTCCAGCACACACACACCATCTGTACGTATTTATAGCCGTAAGTTTAAATTCAGCGCCATCCGAGGCGGGAGGCCCATGAGCGCGAACTACCAGACACTGGCGCTATTTCTCACCGGGGAGAACTCGGGGATGAGCGCGGTTCAAGAATGTAGGCTAGAAGTGTAGGCGTTTAGGTAACGAAATTAACTTGATAAAAACGACTACAATATAAAGAAAAATATTTCATAGATTAAGTTTGTCTGTGTTTTAAAACCTCTTAATCGTAAAATTAAAGTATCAGTCACTTTGCTTTTATAAAAGAGCAGCAACAACGTGATAAAAGACACCAGCATTCAATAGATATAGTTGATCTTTATTAATAATATTAAATTCTAATATTCTTCCTCAAATTAATCTCGTCTAGAATACTTTTAGGCGGTTGGTTGCCAAGCACCGAAACTTAACGCATTTAGAACGTGCGTTTAAAGGATTGAAGTCGTGGAATGCGCTTCATCTGATCAATTAATTTGATATAAATAAACTTTTTTTTTAGTTTTTTTCCAACCATATATTATGCTTTAAGATCAATAACAAAAAGACAATAACAATATTCAATTAATTGTAGGCCTACATAAAAAATTCCCACATATTACATAAACAAACAAAAATCTTACATGAACGCAAAAAAAAAAAAAAAAGCTATAAAATCACATTGTAAAATCAAAATCCCGCATTAAAGAATATAAATATTTTGCTTTTGCATTATTTACCTCTTTTAAACAATTAACATATAAAGGAAACTCCTCTTGAAAAACAATTAACCTACGGGGGAATTTGACATAAATAAACACCGCTCTGTTAACTGTTATCAGTTGAACGAAACAAAAGTCACGCGTATCGAGCCTAGGAGACAGCAAACCGCTTCTAAGAGGCCTTATGTCAACACTGAAAAGTGGTTATGTTGTTACCGGTTGGTAGGCAATACTATAAACTGTGTTTATAGTGGACAATGGGACTTCAGTTACCCCAGAAACCATTTCAAGATCACCCACAGACAGGTCTAGGCTTGCCCGAAGTGTGTGGCAAAAACACACTTGTTCTTCCCGAACAATGAATGAATGAATAAATAAATAAATAAATAACAAGATCATGTATAGAGTAAATCCCTACACAATGCAGCTGGCTTATTGTAAATATGTACACTGATGTTATTTATCATCATTATCTCAAGATTTATAGCCTTTTTGTTTGTGATTGCTCATCTCACCAAACATGATAATGAAGAGAAAGAACTTATGTGAACTAATAATTGAAGACGTTCCTCCCACCATGTCTGTGTTCTACAATTTAAAACACCTGTTTAAGTTAATTACTAATTAGCATGTCTTGAGACATCAAAAGCTGTCTGGTTGTGAATGCAATTCAAATTGCTAGTTGTGGTGCTTGGTGTTAATTTGAAAACCAGCACAGTGATATTTAATGATCAAAAAGAGGTGATCCAAGAACAAGTTTCTTCGTTTCTTCAGTGCAGCTGTTGTAGTTTTTATAGTAGCCTACTTTTAAAGTTTTTAAAAAACGAAGCACTTCACAGCTCGTCCCATTGAGTCCTTTCAGCATTTGAAAATGAAAGAAGAAATCGCAGCCACTGTGTTTTTTATTGCAAGGTTGGCGAAGAAGCATAGCAAACTGGATCGTGTTTGCAGGGAGAAATTTGCTGTGGAACTAACTTCAGTGCTTTTTGAAAATTACAAAAGCCACTGGTACCCAGAGAACCCGTCCAAAGGCCAAGGTTTCCGGTGAGTGGCGCTTTGGTTTGTATAGGGAAGTAAACTAAAGTAACTTAATTGCATGTTTGTTTCTTTAGGTGTCTAAGAACAAACAAAGCTCAACTGAGGGACCCTGTTATTGCGCGTGCATGTTGCAGAAGTGGTATTATTTATGAAGAGCTAGGCCTACCAAAGGAAATTACCATTTGGGTGGATCCTGGAGAGGTGTCATGCCGGTAAAAATATAGGTGTTTTTAAGTCATGCATAAACTATGCTGTGTCTTCTAGTTGATAACCACTACTCATGCAAACATGATCCCTTGCAAAAAGAATTTAGATGTTGTGTTTTCTTTCCTAAAGCTACGGTGAGAAGTCAACCCCATTTTGCGTGACCCAGCTGGAGGGTCAGAAAAGAGATGTGGAGTTCTCTCGTAGGATCAATAACGCAGTGGAAAGGGCATCGTCGGACTATCACTCTGGAACCTCATCTGATGAGGAAAGCAGCAACGCCAGCATGAGCAGCAGCATCAGCAGCAGCATCAGCATCAGCACTACCAGCAGCAATCTTTCAGTTCCAGAACCCAAGTGCATCCCCACTGTCTCAAACCCCAACAGTGTCTACCAGGTATGGCCCAGAATTTAGTTTTCGTTGTGTGGAATTGTTTCTTCCAGGTAACTCTGTACCTTAAATCTGCATGTTTTCAGATTAGTGAGTTTGGACCACCCCAACAACCTCAGAACTGGAGTCCGTACCCCAAAAGAAAGCCATATGCGAACGAGGGCTACCAGCAACATTCTTCGGGTGGGCATTCTTCATACCCTCCCCATAAGAGCTTCAAGGGCTACCGGCCCTCCTATGCCTTCTCTGGGCCAAGGGTGGACCGATATCACTGGGTCAGGAAGAGCCGCTCTTAGACTTGAATTTTAAGCTACAATGTGTCATTCTTTTGATGTTCTGCTACATGGTATCATTTAAAACAACTTAATTTAAAATAATGCTCTAATAAATTATTTGAGATGCCCCAAAGGCACTTTTAACGTCTTGTTTTAATGCTTTATTTGTGGAGTGGAAGAAACATTCTAAATAAAAGTATTTTTAATGAAAATGCTTGTTGGGAAATTCCTTTTGTAATCCACTAGATGGCAGCAGATTACACACAATTGTACTAAATTGCAAGGTCTAAATCTTTCATGCTGTTGCAAATTCCCTCTTTGCATGCATGACTGCTCATTTCTAACGAATTATTCCTTTAGGATTCGTGTGACGGTACCTTCATAATAAGGCTATTAAGCGTTGTAGAAAGTCTACGGTTTCTTCAATTGTGTATTTTTTTTCTGCAGAGAGCGTTTCCTTTATGGTGTTTATCAGTGAATAGTGAACACACATACACCGGGAGCAGTGGGCAGCTAACACAGCAGCGCCCGGGGAGCAAACGGGGGTAAGGTGCCTTGCTCAAGGGCACATCAGTTGTTACCTGCCGGTACTGAGAATCGAACCGGCAACCTTCTGGTTACGAGTCCGACTCTCTAACCATTAGGCCACAACTGCCCCACGAAGAAGAAAGCAACCACAAAATTGTCATTACAAATGAGAAGCAATGGCAGGTTCCATTTGTTTTCCATCATGATCAATTTCAAACCTTAATACTTAATGTCTTAAGGCAGTTTGAAATTATGAGATTTAAAAAGTTAAAATTATGAGAAGTCGAAATCATGACTTAACATGCACATGGGCAGTGCGACCAGGACACCGAACGCTGTCGACATCTGCTGGTTAAGGGGGTGTAAATATAAATAACTACATTTTTCATTTATTAAATTAGGCTGATACAAACAACCAGATTTATTTGTTTTGAACTGATCCAAAGTCACATTTTAGAAGCTTCTAAAAACAGTAAAAATTATTAGATTATTAGAATACTACAGATTGACCAGACCACATTTAGATTTATAATAGGCTACTCATCATACATTTAACTAGGAATTATATTTCAAGGCCTCCAGAATGAATCAAAACTATATGCAGCACTAAAGAATATGTAGCATATTCAAAGTAGCCACCCTTTCCGAAAGAGTACTCTTGGCATTTTATCAAGCAGCTTCTTTAAATAGTATTGGCTATTTTGGTATATAGCATTCTATTGGCTGCTTTTTCTATTATTTTTTCCATAATTTTAGCTTTATAATAAAATAAATATGTTGCCACAATTATATTTTTGTCTACAAAAGTTTTCAAACATTTAAACACACCTTCAGATTAAAAGATTTAAAGAACATGAGAAACACTAGTAAGTGTTTCAGAACATCAAAAATGATGCATTTAAAAGATGGCTTCACAAATCTATGGTATTACTACTGCTGTATGTTTTACAATAGAAACCATCACAGGAACACTCTTGAATATAATAATTTTAATGGCCTCTCTGGGGTTTTTACTCGTAGTTTGTTGGTTTATATCGCGGTTGGCATGTTATCATGATGGATAGGAACTATTGGAATACCTTTCAGCAGCCCATAGATCTTTTGTTAAAAGGATTCCATATACATTGTATATGGCCCAAAACACCCAATATTTTGTAATTATTCTGCTGTAGAGTCCTTATGGTTGCTGGGCTCCACCATCTTACAGGACCTGGAGACTCACAAAGGGCCGAACAAAGGTAGTTCTGTGCACTTTAATCACTGTCAGGTTTGCCTCGGCTACTCAGTTGATCACAAGTGGACAACAGCAGATAGTCCAGACTGCTGAAAAGATCATTTGTGCTCTCTTGCCCACCCTTGTAAAGTGCAGGAAAAATCTTTACAGACTTAACACACCCTGCACACAACATCTTTGAACTGTTGCCCTTATTGTGGGTTTTCTAAAGATGTAAGATGTATTAGTATGTTTAATCATACAATATATTATTCACTATTTTTAACTATTTTTAAGTTCTAAGTCATATAAATATAATATTCATAGTCACTGATAATTCACTGATGTCACTGATAATTCACTGATGTAACAGTCACTTTGTGCACATTTGTTAGGCCGCATATAGGCCTCAAGAAGAATATAAGAAGCACATTTACACGGACACCATGCACAGCACATGGGCAGATCCCCATGTTATAGCTCCCATGTTTAGAACACATGCCACACGGCCAGCACATTAAATCACTAAAGATACATACAAACTCACACCAGATACAAACACACGCCAGAAGGCGCTGAGATAAGTGTATAGTTCTGATTATTGATGTGAACCTTGCCCTCAGAAGTGTATAGGAATCAGTAAAGAAAGAGTATAATTCATATATTTTTAGCAACTTTTTGAAAGCACCTGCCACCATTAAATTCCAGACTGGAGTGAGTAAGATTTAATGGTGGTGTGCGTTAAGGGGATGAACTAATGAAAAAAGGTTGCATCATGCTAAATATGATTGGTGAAAGATTACATCATGTAAATATATGATTGGAGAATAAAGTAAGAACGCCCTGAAAAGTTTGTATAAAGAGTGTGGCAAAAGCACTGTAACTTTGGAAGTGTTGGGTACTCTACTCAGCACATCTCACTTTGTTGGCTCGAGCAAATAAAGTTTGACTTCTTGGAATCTGGAACCCTCGTCTGCAAGACTTCTTTCTTTATGTTGGGAGAACGATTTACCACAACATAATTGGCGAGCTTGCAGCCAGGAGGAGGCTAGAGGCAGAGAGGCTGACGAACGTGACGGGTGAACCAGAGAGTGGATCGCACAAACGGGCCCAAACACAGGTAAGCGTTTTCGCTTATATAATATAGTGTTTGTGCGGTCTACTGAAGGTAAACCCCGAATGGCGTTGGTCCTCAAAGACCTCTCCTAAATTGAACAATTTTAAAGTTAACAAAGTGTACTTTTTGAAAAACACGAAAGGTTTCCAGATCTTGAGAGAGACGTGTGAATTCCTGTCCAGGTGTGACAAGGTCCGCATTTCGGGCGAAGACACATAGGTGTACTAAATCCTGTCTGGGGTCACAGGTCCGCATTCGGCGAGCCGCATATAGAGATACGAAGACGTGAACGCACGTAAAATCCTGTCTGGGGTCACAGGTCCGCACTCGGCGAGCCGTATATAGAGATACGAAGACGTGAATGCACGTAAAATCCTGTCTGGGGTCACAGGTCCGCACTCGGCGAGCCGTATATAGAGATACGAAGACGTGAAAGCACGTAAAATCCTGTTGGGGAAAGCAGGTAACGTAGAGACGTATGTGCCAGGAGGGCACGATTTTGGTATTTTATACGTTGTATTTTTAAATGTATGTGTTGTAACATATCATTGTTCATTGTGATCACTGAGTTGGAAGAGAGATCTGTGTACACGGGCCCGTGCGTGAGTATGTGTGTATGAGTGCCGGCAGGAGAAAAGCTGTATATATGTGTTTGAAAAAGAGAGATCTGTGAAGGCTGTGTGTGTGTGTAAATAAAAGAGCGGAAGAGAGAAGCCTGGGCTCTTAAATGTGTGTGTCAGAATTGAGAGCAGAAGACTGTTGACATTGAGCCAAACGTGTGTGCGTGCACGTGTGTAGTTAGCAGGACACAGAGTAGGCCTGTATGAGAGTGGCCAGCTCTAACTTTTAATCTCTTTTTGAGTGTGTATGCGTCTCCGTCAGGAACTCATAAAAACTGTAAATATCAACTCCGTTGTGAGTTAACACTTTAAATCAACCACCAGAGATAAAGGGAAGAACAGCAGGCAGGAGACAAAGTGATGTTGAATAAAATGATAAATAGTCTTAGTTGTGCTTCAATGCTCAGTCTAGCTCTGTCCAACTTCGTCTGTCTAGAAACAAGTTCAATAGGTATTATTAACCATGCAAGATAGAGGAAAATTACAATATCAAAACATTGTTTTGTGATGTTATTATGAACCTTGAGATGGAGACCATTGGAGACTCATATCAGCATAAAGGATAATACAGCACTCAACATCAAATAAAACAATATTAAAAATAAAAAGAAAATGTAACAAATTATAAGAATAAAAGTGAATAATGATGAAACACATGATAAATGAAGTGTAATAAATGTATAAAACTTAGTAAGGGCTAGTAAAATATAATAGAAATAATAATAAATTGAATAATGATATAAATGATATAAATTATATAAATCAAGTAGAATGATAAAATAAGATCGTAGAAATACTCAGGTCTATCACATTGAAGAAATTGGTAGTGCAAATAAACCCAGAAAACATGAGCCCTGGCATACACCAAGATAAAATAGACTAATTTGGTTTTTTAAAAGGGCCACTAACACTGTACAGTTAAGCAAATTTATTAAATAAATGAATTAAATCATGGCAACTACACCTGTAGAGATATTAGGAGCTAGATATCCCATAAGCAGAAAGCTAATAGTGGAGATATTTAAAAAATGGTCAAAACATACAAAAGATCTAAAAACTGTTTGGCCAGAAAGAGGCATGATTGATGTCTCGATCTGTAAAAAGAAAAGTCAGGCTGTGGTAAAAGACAGGGAAGAAGAACAGACAGTAGTGATGGCCCCTGTAAACACACCACCCCCTGTAGTACAGCAGACTGCAGCAGCAGCCCCCCACCAGACAGCTCTCGGAAGCATGCCACAACAGCCTGTGCTTATAGTTGTTTACATCAAACCAGAGCAGCTAAATAGAGGGAGGCCTAGGCCTCAACAAAGAGGGAGAATGAGAGGAAAACCAAACCAGCAACAGATGCTGTGTTACGGGTGCAATGGGGCAGGACACATCAGGAAAAATTGCCCTATGAATCCGTGGCAACCAAGTCAGCACCCAATGATAACAAAAAATGCTGATCAAGAACCTATGCTGCAGGTTGAAGCTGAGGGCAAAATTACACCAATGATGGTAGATACTGGAGCAACTTATACTTATATAAGTCCACATTATGCCTCTCACCTTGATCTCCCCCCCTTGTCTGGTAAATTCACAAAGACAGTAGGATTAGAGATGCAGCTAATTCCAGTAACAGCTCCAGTTAGTCTAAGAGCCAAAAACAGAGAAGTAACATACCCATTTTAGTATCAGAACACACTTCCATTAGCTTATTAGGGAGAGATGCATTGTGTAAATTGGATTTGCAAATATTCTGTTCCCCAGATGGCATTTATATTGAAAACAGAGGGGTGAAACAAATGCTAGTTCAGGCCTCTCAAGCTAATGCATTTTGGATAGGCCAAATAGAAGATGAAATGGAAGGAACAATTGTAAAATGGGGCAAATTCATCAAAGAACAGATCATTGAGCCATGAATGCCGTGCACAGAATTTCACTGCACAATGATGTATGATCCTGAGTGAAAAGTAGAATTAGAGAAGAAATGGCTGCAGGAGACTGAGCCACAGAGAGTTCAGATGACTTCTCAATATGTTATTGTAGGGCAAGGAGCAGCCTTACAGGTGGATGAATGTGATTTCATCAAGAAGTGGTTTTGTATTCAGAACTCAGTCCCCCATATCACACTCTATGTAGGAAAAGGAAATGAGTCTAAGGACCTAGGCCCAATGATGAGGGAAGCAGGGAAAGTTGGATGGAGGAAAACAGACAATCCCTTAATTTTCATGTCAAAAGATAAAGAGTACATGAAAATCGTGTGCGGTACATTTATGAATGGAATTCCTAAGGAAGTGGAAGTGATTGCCAAAAAAGAGATGAACTTGGCAACATGCCCAGAAAAAGAGCATAGCAATGCTGAACTGTTGAAAGAGATGGAGAGCTTAGTTCCCCCACAGCTGTGGGCCTCACACAGCACTGATGTAGGAAGTATTCACTCAGCCAGCCCTGTAGTGATCAAAACAAAGCCAGGGACTAAGCTACCAAGAAAATATCAGTATCCACTGCGACCTGAAGCGATAGAGGGCATTAGAGATACTATTGAAGGATTAATTTTAGCAGGAGTATTGATTAAGACATCAAGCTACTGTAACACCCCTATACTGCCTGTCGCCAAAGCAGACAAGACAAAATGGCGATTAGTGCATGACCTGAGAGCAGTTAATGAGATAGTGGAGGATTATCCAGCAGAGGTACCTAATCCACACACCTTGCTCACAAACATCCCACCGGATGCCAAATACTTCACAGTAATTGATCTCTGCTCTGCCTTTTTCAGTGTACCATTGGCAGAAGAAAGCAGACACTTGTTTACGTTTACATATGAGGGAAATCAGTATACATACACAAAATTGGCTCAGGGATATAAACACGCGCCGCATATTTTTAATCAATTACTAAAAGCTGATTTGGAAGATGTGATAATGGATAGCGTGCTACTGGAGTACGTGGACGACATCCTCATATGCTCAAATTCACGAGAACAATGTCACAAAGATTCTATGAAGGTTTTGACCAAGCTGGCAGAAGGGGGACATAAAGCTTCTAAAGTAAAGTTGCAGTATTGCTTACCTCAAGTGGAGTATCTAGGAAGAACGATTGCTTATAAGACTAGAGCGATATCACAGAATCAGCTTGAGGGAATAAGCAAAGCACCCCTACAACAAACTGTAGGCCAGATGATGACATTCCTAGGCATGACTGGATTCAGCTCAGACTGGATAGGAGATTATGCAATGAAAACTGCACCCTTAAGGTCACTAATGAAACAGGCAGGTCAGCAGAATTTGAGGGAAAAATTAACGTGGACCGATGATGCAATGGTGGCGTTTGAAACAATAAAAAAGGAGCTACAGAATGCACCAGCACTGGCTAACCCAGATTACACAAAGCCTTTTCATTTGTATGTAGCCAACAGGAAGGAAGGATATGCATCTGCTGTATTAATGCAGGAAACCTGTAAAGGCAGAGGGAAACAACTAATTGCCTTTTACAGCACAAAACTTGATAGTGTAGCGCAGGGATATCCGCCCTGCTATCAGGGGCTTGCAGCCGTATATTATGCGTACGAGAAGGCTTCAACACTGACGATGGGTTATCCAGTTTATATATATACCCACCATAAGGTAGTTGAGTTGGTAGAACAAGGCAGGTTTGTTCTGACACAAGCAAGAAGCCTGGCTTATTCAGCATTTCTGACATATCCTGATGTAACAATAAAACAATGTGCAACTGTAAACCCAGCCAATTTCATACCCTTAGATGATGAAGGCACACCCCATAACTGTGTGGCAGAGTCACTGGCTTTCACACGCCTCAGACCTGACTTAGAGTCAACTCCACTGCTAGACGCAGTTGCTGATTACTTTGTAGACTTGCTTTAGAGACCATTTAGGCAACCATGCAGGATTTTCAGTAGTAAGAAGAGAGGGAAAAGACTTTGTTACTGTTATATCACAACATTGTGAGCAGCCATGTTCCGCACAACTAGCTGAGCTCAAGGCCCTGACAGCAGCATGCCAGTTGGCAAAAGGGCAGAATGTAAATATCTATTCTGACAGTGCTTATGCGCTAGGAGTCTGTCAACTATATGGAGCTGTGTGGAAACAAAGGGGATTCAAGAAGAGTGATGGAAGCCTAATCCAACATGCTGAACAAATAGTGCAGCTGATAACAGCATTAATGCAGCCTAAACGGCTAGCTGTAATTAAATGCCAAGCTCACAAGAAAGGAAATGACTTTGTAATAAGGGGAAACAATGCTGCTGACTTAGAGGCTAAAAGGGCTTTCAGGCTGCCAGACTGCCGTTATGGCACCAATGATACTTATACAGCCCCAGCCAAGCATTTCTGTCTTACAGAATACAGAAACAAGCAAGTGTTTGTGAACAGTCAATATGGCAGCAGAGGGGGGCAACAAGAGATGTAAATGGAATATGGCGATCACATGAAGGAATGATAATAGCCCCATATGTGCTTTTGACTGTTAATCTTTGATGCACATGGATTTGATCATTGCAGTCGAGGTGAAATACTTCGAAAAATAAGAAAAGGATTTGACATTTGCGCTCAGAACAATATCAGGAAGGGAACCTCAGTACCCATAGGACATATTTCTGTTTCAGAAGGACCATTCAAGCACATAGTAATGGACTATGTTGACATGATAAAATCAGTGAGAGGGAAGAGATACATGTTAGTGATTATCGACAGATTCAGTAGATGGGTGGAGGCAGTGCCATCAGCAGACCAGGGCTCTGGGACTGTAATACAGTTTCTGATGAGAGAGGTGATTCCACCATTCGAATACCATCTGCGATCAGCTCGGATAATGGGTCAGCAATGATTCAAAGAACTGTAAAGACTGTGTTGCAGCAATTACGAATAAAACAACGACTAGGCTGCGTTTATAGACCTCAGAGCCAAGGGAGCAGCAGAAGCAACAGGAGCAGAAGGAGGAGCCACAGCCAGAGCCGCGATTGGAGCCCGAACGAGAGGGAGAGCACAAGCTCCCAGAGGAGCTGCATGATGAGGTGGCTGTATCTGATATTAACATAAATGGAGTGCATAATTCAGCGCGAGATAGAAGTGCTGGATGGGAGAACAAGGGGAGAGAGGCCATGGGCATCGAAGGGCAGAGTGAGTCACAGCCCGACCTGAGTGAGGAGAGAAGTACTGGACATACTCATTATAGGACTGACATTGGTGAACACGTTGCGAAGCCTCCCGGTGACGGAGGGACACATGATGACCACCCCTTGGCCGCAGATTTCCCAACCATCGACTTCTCAGCCCTTGGGTGGACATTGCCAGATTGGGCAATGCCCTGAAGATCAACAACAGGATAAAATGACTGGACATTGCATTGACATTGGACATTGCAACACATAATGAATAGTATAAGTGGGTACGTTTTACAGTAGGTCAATCTTATTTAACTGACTGTGTATTTTGCACACCATCACCTCTAAGCAAATTAATTATAGTTCTAAACCCATATGTCTACAGACATTGTGCCAGGCTAGGCTAGGCTAGGTATTATGCTGAACGTTGCTCACTAAAAAAGGAATTCTATTCCTTTTTCCCCTGCAGAATGTTTAGCATTGGCAGGATGTCCAGAGATGCGTGAGCATGCTAAACACACACAATAGGGGGAAGAGTGTAAGCGCATAGATGTGAGGTTGCCACCTGATGAGGCGGAGGTACCGATAGTCTATAATGTTGACTATTCACTCAACTATGAGTGCTTTAATAAAACACATGAAAACAAAGGGATTGATGTGGGAAGTTTCCCAGGCAATTGCATAACCAAATGGCATCTGAATAAAAAGATTTTTGCTAGAGAAGGAGCGATAAGATCTTGGAGAAGTAAGTTTGCCTCGGTTACAATAGCTGACAACCTGACAGTCATAAACAGAAATTGTGAAAATCAAACCATAGGATTGCCTTTAATCAAGCCGTATGAAAGACTATTTACTGCTATAGCTGATTACTTTTGGTTATTTGGGGAGAAAAAATTGAGAGCTACACTTCCAAAAAATTATTATGTTCAAGAGTAAAGTTGTTACAAGATATTACTATGTTCACTTGGGAGGTCAATTCACCTGAAGAATCCAAGTTAAACATGAATAGAGTAAAGCGGGCATACCGAACTGACCCTAATGTTTATTTAGATGCAATTGGCTAACCAAGAAATATACCTAATGAATTCAAGGCCAGACATGAAGTCAAATCTGGGTTTGAGTCTATTTTGTATGGATAACACAAAACAAGAACACAGATTGGATTAATTATCTGTACTACAACCAACAGAGGTTCATTAACTTTACCGATGATGCATTTGACGCAATTGGAGAACAATTAGCCCCAACAAGCAAGATGGCCTGGCAAAACAGACTGAATTGAAGCATTGAACTGGCTTTTAGCAGAAAAAAGGATGAGTGTGTGTGATGTTTGGAGATGATTGTTGTACATACATTCCTAATAACACTGCCCCAGATGGATCATTCACGAAAGCCATGGCTAAGCTAAAAAACTTGAGAGATGAAATGACTGCAAATGCTAGTAATGATAAAGACATTGGGGACTGGCTGGACTTGATCTTTGGCTCATGGAGCTCATGGTTAACCAAAGTAGCAATAGTATTAGCAATTGTACTCACTGTCTTTGGTATAGTGTTTTGTTGTATTTTGCCTCTACTGAGAAATATGTTGGTTAAAGCCACAACCAAACAAATAGCTTTGTGCATATAATTAATACTCTGTATTACAACTGTAAGGGGAACCATTTTTTTAAATGGTAACTATATTTGATGGATTTTTGAAAAAGCAAGGGAGGTAGAATAGAATTGTACTTTTCTTTGGGATATAGTGTAGGTATGCTTCTAGTTTTATTAGGCAGGTAGATAGATTTTTGTTTATCTTTTGTTTGTTATGTTTGCATCATAAACTTTAAGAGTTTTGATTTTTGTTTAATCAAAAGCTATAACTAGAATTACTGCAAGTGCCATTGGTGCACGGCTGTGTATTTGTTAATATATTTTTCAGAACCTGACAGGTTGATAACCTGAGCTGATGACCTGATCCATGTGGAAGCGGGTGGTACCACTGACATTGCAAGACCAGTGGCTGCTAGAACTTAAGACAGCAGAGTCCAGATATTACCCGTTCGAGCCAACAGGACCGTGGGTCCTAGGACAACTGCCAATCAGCACTATACGAGACGACTTCTAGAGCAAGACGAGAGCATCTTGGCAGTCTTCCTCACCAACTCAAGAGTTCATCCAGACAACAGAGAGGAGCTTGGAAGGACCAACATTTTTGCAAGAACCAGACCCACCTATCGTCCATTGTTAAACAGAGCCACAGGACATATCACAGTTGAGTACACAGAAATTGAAGGGGACGTTTGGAGATACTCTACAGCTTTCTACCCTAAGAACTGAAGTAAGATGATGGAAGTGAAGCAATGGGAACGGATTGAACGGACAATGAAATACATGAGGTGTTTCGACCTGAGGATATTAGCATGTGTGATCCTGTTTTTAATATACTTGCTCATTCTGCCAGTACTTATGGGCTTAGAAGCAAGTCGTGAACCCAGGAACAAGACCACAGCAAATGACACTGTTGAGATTAACATTCTGAATGACACCGTGGGCCTATGGAATGACTCTAAACTTTGAGTGAAGAGACAGATCAACAACGAACGAATTACAACACTGACCTCATGGATGGACCATCCTGATCCTCCACACGCATATGCTATGAACATGTGGTGGAGATTGATTAATCACACAATAAGAAGATACAGCGCAAGGAGCTGTTATGTATGTGCACAGTTTCCGCACAGCACCGCAGGAGGGGACTGGTGGCCTCATCAAGTTCCGGACACCCTGGAAGTAGCTACAGTAGCGGTCGCAGCATCATTGATGAACGAAGACTCTGTGTGGTACTACAAAGATGGAGTTTTTAAACAAGTTAAGATAGCAAGGACATTGTTTGGCCAAGTTGCAATAGTTCGAGAGATTCCGAATGGTCTAACCTGCTACAGCAGGATTGCTGGAGCTCATGGCATGGGAAGGATACCAAGAGGAAAATGTTCTAATATATACAATGAGACAACGAACAGTAGAAAAACTCGACGTAGCTGTTTGAAGTGTCTGCGAAGTGCAGTGACAAGAAATCCGAACACAGCCACTGTTGATAAAATGTTTGACAATGTTCTGAGTCAGCAGTATTGTTGCTCGTCAACATTTATCCCATATGCACGAAGACTACAAGTAATGTGCAGCAAACTGTTCTACTGTTCATGTTCCTGATGAAGGAGGTACAGGAGTATTAGAAGACTACTATTGGTTGTGTGGCTACAAAGTGTTTTTGTCTCTACCAAAGAATTTGACAGGACTGTGTGCACTAGTTCAACTGCATGGAGGAGCGATCATCATGCCGCATTGGTCCATGGATTTGAGAGGGACTAGAAGAGGACTTTTCAACTTTCTACAGAGCAGCCCGGTGCCACAGACTCATCATATATGGACAATGGTTGAGCAAGTTTCAGCTGTTTTCAGTGCTGCATTGGGTGTTGCGTCCTTGCTGAATAAAGTGGAAATCACAAGATATGAGCTTATTTCATTCCTGAACACAACCAACGTCTTGATAGATGACATCGCGGAGGACCTACGAGGAATACGTCTGGCCGCTTTGCAGAATCGCCTGGTTCTGGACCAGCTGACAGCAGCTAAAGGAGGAGTTTGTGTTACAATAGGTGAATCCTGTTGTACCTACATTCCAGAGGACGACGCGGACGGACATCTCATCGCCGAGGGAATACAGAACATCACTTCCATCATCAGACTTTTGGCCAATTCTGCAGTTGAGTCAGAAACTTTCGGTTGGGACTGGTTGAAAAACATTTTCACTGAATTAACTAATGTGGTAATCATGTCGGTCTGTATACTTGTGCCCATTCTGTTATTTTTGTGTTTATGCCCCTGCTTGATGAAGTTGTTTCAGAGAATTGTTTCATCCACTGTTCCATGCCAAATGGTGATATACTCAGTGCCACGTAATGTTGCTCACATTAACCGTATTTACCATAATGTGTCCCAATGATGGGCATCGTGAATGGGGGTTTTGAGCTGGAGTTTTCCTTGTTGTGGGATACTCTCTGCATGAGGGGGATTTTTAGCTTGCTCTTAGCAACCTTTTTCATGTTGCTAACATATTTTTAGCCTCACTGCACACGCAATCCGCATATGAGCACTTTTTCTTCAACAATTTTTGTAGTGTTTGGTCTTCCGTTCACTTTATACCCATATATTCTTATGCTTTTTTACTCATGTACGCCTCTATAGTGGCTATTCTTGCGGCTGAGTATGATCTCCTCTTGGTGTTTGACGGTATTTTTGCATGCATCTGGTTGTGTGTGAGGCTTTTTCAGCCTCAAAGGGGGGATTATATTGTGGGTTTTCTAAAGATGTAAGATGTATTAGTATGTTTAATCATACAATATATTATTCACTATTTTTACTATTTTTAAGTTCTAAGTCATATAAATATTATATTCATAGTCACTGATAATTCACTGATGTCACTGATAATTCACTGATGTAACAGTCACTTTGTGCACATTTGTTAGGCCGCATATAGGCCTCAAGAAGAATATAAGAAGCACATTTACACGGACAACATGCACAGCACATGGGCAGATCCCCATGTTATAGCTCCCATGTTTAGAACACATGCCACCCGGCCAGCACATTAAATCACTAAAGATACATACAAACTCACACCAGATACAAACACACGCCAGAAGGCGCTGGGATAAGTGTATAGTTCTGATTATTGATGTGAACCTTGCCCTCAGAAGTGTATAGGAATCAGTAAAGAAAGAGTATAATTCATATATTTTTAGCAACTTTTTGAAAGCACCTGCCACCATTAAATTCCAGACTTAGATTTAGACTTAAGATTTAATGGTGGTGGGCGTTAAGGGGATGAACTAATGAAAAAAGGTTGCATCATGCTAAATATGATTGGTGAAAGATTACGTCATGTGAATATGATTGGAGAATAAAGTAAGAACGCCCTGAAAAGTTTGTATAAAGAGTGTGGCAAAAGCACTGTAACTTTGGAAGTGTTGGGTACTCTACTCAGCACATCTCACTTTGTTGGCTCGAGCAAATAAAGTTTGACTTCTTGGAATCTGGAACCCTCGTCTGCAAGACTTCTTTCTTTATGTTGGGAGAACGATTTACCACAACACCCTCTACCACAACACCCTTCAGGAGTATTAAAGCATCTGGGCATATAGATTTTTATAAATATGAATATTCACTGATTTTACATATATTACTACTGTATAATTGTCCATTTTCAATTTTATTTTATTTATATTTGTTTGTAAACGGCTGAGTTGCATTGCCAGCCTGTGGTGTCATGCCTGGCAAGTTAAGTCATAAATTTGACTATCCCTGCATTCCATTTCAAAGGGCTCATCCCTATGCCCTAAATCCTTCAAATGGTTTATCCTCTATAGTGACAGCTTCTTAGGGTTGAAGGGTGTAGGGGACCAAACAACTGTTTCTTAAAGTGTCCGTCTGCATCATCATAGCCGTTGCCATGAAAAGAATCTGCGCAAAGAATCATGGGGGCGCAAAGTGCCCATCAGTCATACCCTTGGAAATCCTTCATTCTAAAAGACCCTTTTGAAGTGGCCAGTTATGAGCACTTTGGTTTGAAACCCTTCAATATGGCGGCCATTGTTTTTACTCCAAAGTGCTCTTCAGATGGAGATATATACCATTTGGAACGCACCGTATTTCTCATCATTTCGAGTTTTAACCTCATGATTATGACTTAATCTCATAATTTTGACTTTATTTCTCATAATTTCTAACTTTTTACCTCATAATTTTGATTGTTTTTAATTTATAATTATGACTTTTGTGAAACAGAAAGGTTCTTTATAGAACCAAAAGGTTCTTCTATGGCCTTTTGAAGCACCTTTATTTTTAAAAGGTATATGTATAATGTATATTCTACTTCTATAGAAAACCTTAGTGTTTTAATAGCAACGAACCAAAAAACACAGATTTAGTATATAAAACAAAATAAGTCTTTAAACAATCAAACATTTACATACTGATGCACATGCACAGATTTTTTTGATTAAGCTATTTCAATTTAAACATGTTAAAAAGTGATATTTGTCTTACTAATTGGTGCCATTGAGTACCATGGTTTTAATTCCTGAAAGGGCCACCTCCAAACAAAAGGCCACACTCACTTCAGCCACTCAATTCATTGAGTAAACAGGTGATATTAGAAATAAAATAAAAATGTTAATTACAAAATGTGCAGAGGTGGTGTAAAATCCAAAAAGGTAGTTTGTTGCTGGAGGGCAACAGCATGAGGGATAACTGGAAATGAAAACTCCTACATACCAAAAAGATAACTGCAGAAGATCTATTTGCACAGCATCGATATCATCTCTGTCTGTGTTTCCCAAAACTAGGCATCTGTTTTCAGAAACAAGATGACATCTGCGTTCGTGATGTTGCGGCTTCCAACTACGTCTCAATTCGCAGGCTGTGTCATCCGGAGGTCGCATTTGTCAGCCGCAAACGTCATCGAGGTTGTCTCATTTCAGTTAAAACGTTATATAATGAATGTTCATTTCTAGTAAGACTTAATCATTATAGTGTGATTCTTACCATGAAATGTAATCACCTCAACAAAGCTCATCATCGGTGAGTCAGTCACACCATTCTAATTCCTGCATGAAAGTTTCAGTGATGTTACAAGTAGAGGGCAGAGGGATCGTCGCAACTGCGTTAATTGACTCAGGATCCACAGGAAATTTCATATCTTACAAGTTTGTTCAATGACACCAGCTCCCATTAACTGTCTGTACTTCTCTTTTGTCAGTGGAGGCGCTAGACGGACGCCCACTCGGTGATGGGAAAATCACATCAGTCACCATAGACTTACAACTTATAACTGAGACTACGCATACCGAAACCATACAATTCTACGTCATCAAATCAACCCACAGTCACATAATCTTTGGATTACCCTGGTTACGTCAACACAACCCGCACTTCTTGTGGAAGGAATGTCGGATCGTTTGATGGGATCCAATGTGTTACTCCAGCTGCCTCACAAGCAACTCATCTATTCCCATTCAGTCTGCTACAGTTAAGGAAGAGCCCATTGAGCTATCAACACTACCTGCAGAATACTCTGATCTCGTCGAGGCCTTCAGTAAATCCAAAGCTTCTGATCTTCCTGCTCATCGGTCAGTAGACTGTGCCATTGAACTGTTACCGGGCTCGATATCTCCCAAAGGAAGAATCTTTCCCCTTTCACAAACCGAATCCGAGGCCATGGAAAATTACCTTAAAGAGGAACTCTCAAAAGGATTTATAACACCATCTCCAGGTTCCGCTGGTTTCTTCTTTGTGAAAAAAATGGAGGATTACGCCTGTGTATCGACTACAGAACACTCAATGACATTACAGTCAAATTTCGTTATCCCTAGTACCCCCAGCCTTAGAACAACTCCGTCAAGCCAAATTATTCTCCAAGTTAGATACTTCGAAATGCATATAACCTCATTTGCATCAGGGAAGGAGATGAGTGGAAAACTGCCTTTTCTACTAGCACAGGACATTATGAATACCTGGTCATGCCCTTTGGTTTAGCTAATGCTCCCTCAGTATTTCAGTCGTTCATTAACAATCTTTTGCTTAACCGATTTGTAATTGTCTACATTGACGACATTCTCGTAGTCTCCAGCTCATACCATGAACACATCCAACATATAGGGAAGGTCTTGTAGCGACTCGTCGAGCATCAATTATATGCAAAGGTTGAAAAATGTGAATTTTACCAGACCTCCACGTCGTTCCTGGGTTATATTATCAGTCATGAAGGGGTTGCTATGAACGAAAGAAAGGTTCAATCTGTTCTCGAATGGCCATTACCCTCCAAGTTAAAGGAATTATAGCGATTCCTGGGATTTGCAAACTTTTATCGCCGTTTCATCAGAAACTTCAGTTCTGCTGCAGCTCCCTAACCTCACTGACCAAGAAAAACTCCCCCCATATCACGTGGTCACCCACAGCCATAGAGGCTTTCAAGGAACTGAAATCACGCTTCACATCTGCTCCCATCTTGCATCAAACAGATCCAGAGTTACCTTTCATCGTAGAGGTGAATGCTTCGAACACTGGTATAGGAGCGATTCTCTCGCAACGCCATGGCTCTCCACCCAAACTTTATCCCTGCGCTTACTACTCCCGCAAACTTACTTCCGCTGAACGAAACTATGATGTAGGCAACCGAGAGCGATTGGCCATAAAATCAGCTATGGAGGAGTGGCGCCATTGGCTGGAGGGAGCAAAACATTCATTCACAGTTCTAACGGACCATAAAAATTTGGAATACTTGAGATCTGCCAAGAGAATGAACCCCAGACAGGCGAGATGGGCACTTTTCTTCACTCGTTTTGATTTCACCGTCACTTATCGTCCATGAAACGCACAAAACTCACTTCAAAAACACTCTACAGGTCTGACGCCTTTCCAATGCGTACTGGGTTTTCAGACTCTATTTTTTTCCGTGGTCAGGGGATCCTACTTGTTACCTGCTGTCAATAGCTGGCTTCAGAGAAGTGAAGACATCTGGGATCAGGCACATATGCACCTTCTGCACACCATTAGGAGACAAAAGATACAGGCCAATTGTTATCAATTGTTGCCCCAATCCAGTATACACTCCAGGTCAATGGGTTTGGCTGTCTACTCGAGATCTTTGTCTCAGGTTGCCTTGCAAAAAGCTCAGTCCCAGGTATGTGGGTCCTTTTAAAATTACTCTAGTATCCTTTCGTCTGGAATTGCCTTCTAATTATCGTATTTCCCCTACGTTTCATGTTTCTCACCCGCTTGTGGGCCGAGAGCGGGCACCCATTCTGGTAGATGTCAAGGAAGCGTAGCAGGTCCACGACCTACTGGATTCCAGGCACTGGGGAAGACTCCTCCAATATCTGGTGAATTTGAAGGGGTACGGTCCAGAGGAGCGTTCCTGGGTTAATGCGGAGGATATCCTTGACCCTTCTCTTACTGCTGAGTTTCAAAGAGCGCATCTAGAGAAACCGAAACCCCGACCACAGACCCCGGCATTGTTTGCTCCCCACGTCAGGAGCCACTCATATGTTGGGGGCTCTGTCACAAATGAGACTCCTGTTGTTTCTCCCACTCGCCACCAGAAAACTCCCTCTCCGGAATATTGATTCTCATTCGGACTACAATTCCCATATGCCTGGCGCTGATTACTGCGCACTGAATGTTATTTGGAGAACTATTTGAACCACGCTATCTCCCAGACTCTTTGCGAAGTCTTGTTTGGCCCTGGTTAGCATTACTGAGCGTTCTTTCCTGTTTCTGCCTGTCTGTGTATTACCTTGAATTATTTATACTCCTTGTGATTGTTTGCTGCCTGTCTCGACAAACGCCTGTTTGCTGCCTGTCTCGACAAACGCCTGTTATTGGATTACGGACTGCCTTATCTGTGATATTGTGTTTGCTGGTTATTGACCCTGATTGTTTATACAGCTTTTAATAAAGCTGCACATATATCCTCAACCCACGAGTGTTTCTTGACACATTTAAAAATATGAATATTTTACGTATTAGTTGCTTGTTTATAGTAAACTGTGTTTCAAAACCCTATATCAGGAAACTTTGTAACTATCATGGTAGGCAGCTATTGAATGATTATTTTACAGACATAACTGAAACAAAAGTTGAATATACATAATAAGGGCCACTTCTCATTGGGTCACACGTACCAGAACAATTTGATTTGAGAATGGTTTGCACAGCACAGTTAGTTGGGTTGAAATGAATCTTTCCAAATTTGGCAGTGCAAACTATTTTACACCTGGCTTTTTAATTCCAAGGGTCAGAGAAAATGTGGTAAAGGGTCAAGAACAAACCTAATGACAACCTCAAGCAAAATGCACAATTAAAATGAAATGTACACTACAAATTTTACAATAGAATGTATTTATGCTTAATTTAATATAGGATTATAAATGTATACTGAAAATATACTACTTTCTTTCTAGGAAAAAGTAACATGTACTATATAGTATACTGCAGTCAGATGATTCATGCTCAATGTATTTGGTCTTTGCAGAACTAGATCTGCCTACGCTGATGAAGACTTGCCAATATACACGTTGCAGCATGCCAGCTGTTTTAGGATGTATAGACAGATTTATAGAAGATCTATAAGATGATGTACTCTTCTAAAATTCAGAATTGTGTATTTTGTAGTATACGTCATTTGGGACACAACTTATTTCAATAGAGAAGCAGCATGAATTGTTTTGGTCAATCTTTCTGAGTCATGTTGATGTGCAAGCTGGAAGATCGCAAAACTAGGAACTATCAGTCTGCGCTATGACTGAACTAGGTCATGAATGTTATGAAATAACAATTCTTTCTCACAGATTGTACCACTCAGTGTAACACTGGATAATAAAGATGTTTATCACAATATAATAAATATAGCCTCTGGCATCTTACACAAATACACAGAATATCTTTCTGAAAGGCGGTTTGCTTTAAAAGATGTCAGAATGTACTTTTCAACCTTTTACACCATAACAAAAACACATAATGTTTACATTCTCCACATCTTTAGAGGACTGTAAATTGATGGCCATGACTGAGACTACTTAAAGTTACAACTAATCCAACACAAATATTTAAATTGTTTTAATGGTAACTTTCCATTCTCTTGCTGGCACTTAAAAGGAAAGGGGCTTTATTTTCAGACCACTTTTTTGATGGTTTGCAAAGTTCTTAAAGGGATAATTCACCAAAAAATCGAAGAGAAAGATACGGAGAAAGATTGAAGAATGTTGGTAATTTTCAGTTCCGGGACATGAGTAGGAAAAATTAAATGGTAGTCAAAGGTGCCACAGAACTGTTTGTTTTCCTAAATTAAAAAAAAAAAAAGTTTTTTACTTCTTAGTGCTGTCCCAGAACTGAAAATTGCTAACATTCTTCTTAATACACTGTATGCTTACTACACCTTTTTTTGGCTTCACTTATAAATGGTTTCAAAGCAACATAAAAAATTGTTAATATGCATGCATGCTTTTGTGGCCCAAACTGAACTTCTGGTACACAGCAGCAAATAATAGAGTCCTTGTAGATTATCTCTGATAACAAGCAACATAAATAAGTTCATTTTTGACCAGAATTATTTTGTGTTACAAGCAGAAGAACTGTTACTTGGCTAAACTTAAATGTGACAAATTTACTACCCATTGTTTATTTAGTGAAACTCTCTATGTATATACAACTGTGCTGTAATGTGCTACATAAATGTTTTTAAATGTTTTTAATATTTTTTTCAAAGGATGTGGAGACTTTTTTTGCTCTATGGGCAGTTAACATCTGCTCTAAAAAATTTAAGTTGCGTACAGCCAACCGAAAATCCCAGAAAATTCGTAACTATCTATTTTATTGCGTTTTATTGTGTTAGTTAGCTGTTATTACTAGGCTACTTAATCAAAGCAAACAAACTTCAGTTTAATTGATATTTCTTGGAATGCACAATAAAAAAACAATTGAAAATGTTTATAAACAGAGTTATCTGTATTTATGCAATTGACCCCTTTTCTTTTTTCCACGACCCTGTAGAGTTAAAGCGAACATGTGCAGCAACGTCAGCAACGCACTGCGAGCGGCGTAGGGAACAAGTGAACATAGCCTACATCGTGGAGAGCGAAAAGCATCCAACTTCCATAGCGCATTCAATTTTCATATAAACAACGAAGGAGTTCACGTATAGGCTATACGTTTTGTACATTGTGAAAGTTTTTAATGATTTTAAATTACATAAATACCATGGTTTACTTAACGTTGTTTATCGGTTCTTTCCCTTTTTGTAGCATTGTACCATTACACCCTGTTTATTTTGTAGGCCTATTTATGTTTTATTCGGCAATTAAAATGGAGTTTTCCAGTATTCATTCCTATTGCTATTAATTTATATATAAACTAATGTTGGTGGTGAGATGTTGCCGTTCTTTTTTTATTAGGCTATATATTGCATTAGGCTTTTTAGCCTACCACTACTGCACATGGGGAAAAAGCTCACGAGATGACACTCACACGACACATCTGCACAAAATGCGTTTTCATTTTGCCTGACAGTTACAGTAGAGCTTCAAATATTAATAGTCAAAGTTGCAGCAGTCAAAGAAATAAAAGCTTTTTGATTCAATACATAATGTAGATTTTATTTATTTTAAAGCAAAGTAGCCTACATCAAAATATTTATCTATGTTATAATCTGCGCAAGCCTGCAGTTTCTTTGATGACGTTGCAGGGCATTCCAAATGAGCGATTATTGTCAGAGAGAAGTCTACTTCAAGGATATCCTGTGCAGGGAGTATAGGGAGCAGTGAACACTGCGTATAGGAACCCTATTGAAACGCAGCTTCACTCACTTCACTATTTCTATCAAAACAATGACCTTTATAAAAATAGAAAAATACCCATGACGCTTTTCAGCAAGAAATGAAAAACTGCAGACATGACTTTTTTAATAGTTTCAGTTTAATGGGTGTCATATTTAAAAAGGTGAAATATTTCATATTACACTCTTGAATATAATGGGAATAAAATAATTGAAATGACATCTTTGTAGATGTTTTTAAACAATTGTTGGATACATTTTAAACAGCTTTCTTCCCAAATCTAAGCAAAATGTGGATTGCTTGGCTGATGTCAACGCACAACATGTCTTCATTGTCCTTGGAGTTCGAATATTGTTACTGTTTGAGTAACAATATAAAAAACCAAAATCTCCACAGTCATACGATAATGTTGCTTCGATCATATTCACTTTTTAAGCACATAGGCCGCAATAATTATAATGAGGAAAATGATCCCGATCACCACTCCAGCAATGTTTAGATTCCTGGCTGTTCTGGAGGAATCACGAGCTTTTCTGGCATCTCCAAGTTTATTAGCCTTGTCTGCCTACAATTGCAATAATATGAATAAAGAAAATAAAACACTGCTTTATTATCTAATATCTTTAGTAATGATTGCTTCTGTTTCGTAAAACGTTCATTTAAGTTCTAAAGAAATGGTAGGTGACTTACTCTGCATGAATATATTATAGCTGCAAGTCCAAGTGGAAAACAGCAAAATAAAGTGTTGCAGATGGACCAGGCAAGGAAGGTTTGTTGATCTGAGTGTCCAGCCATTTTTCCAGGCTCAAAAAATGTCTTTCAAACTTCCGAACTGTAGATTCATCATGGGCTGGGTAGTGGCACGGCTTTAAATAGAGTAATGGATGGTCAAAGAGAGAGAAAAAACTCCCAGGAAAGGGGAGGGGGAACAACATTTTAAAACTTTGTTTCACAACTTTCTGACAGTTATTATATAGCTACCAAAGCATTTAGAATGTAATAGAAATGTAAGATTTGTATTTATCAACATTTGAAGGCCTAACTCCCTTTTTTGTTGTTGATTTTGCAGCCTTGTGAATCAGTTGTTAAATAAAATTATATAGTTACATGCCACACGTTTTTCTTTGTTTTTCAAAATGTCAAGATTTTCATCAGGTCATCAGTTATTTCCAGGAGGAAAAACTGTATAATAGTACAGTTTATAATAGTACAAACAAAAACTTGAAGGCATTTTACAGTGATATTTCACAATTGATTCGTTTTTGAACATACACTACAAGTCAAAAGTTGTTAAACACTTCAGTGAAATGTTTCTCATTATATTAAAACCTGTTTGATCTGAAAATGTATGCTTCAATTAATCAAATTGACAAAAACGTGCAAATATACAAACTTTTTATTTAATAACAAATGTTTTCGAAATGAATGACTTTCACTGAATAACAAAGGAATAGATAGGAAACTACTTACTTAAAAGTTTCCTTGTTTGTTTTTCTTTTTGTGTGTAAAACAAACCTTGAGTTCCATCACCTCATAGGCCAAATATTTCATATATTTTTTTCTGTCAATGTTCCAAATTTTCTATAGAATGAATTGCAAATAAAAAGGTAAGCCAAATGATTTTGCAATTGACCACAAGTGGAATGTGTCTGTAAGATAAGTATTTACATTTCATGCTTTAATCATATAATCTTAATATCAGGCAGACACATCTCAGCCTCGCTCGGACCAACATCCTGCAAAACACAAACTTTACTTCTAACCCAATGCCAACCATGGTATTGAAGCTATGGGTAACATCAAAATGGTCAAGATTGTGTTTTTACTTCCAATTTTACACCTCATGGAACTTTGTCTGAGTTTCTGAAAGAAAAACGTGGCTGTGAGGTTATCTGTCAGATACAGTTCATTTAAAGTATCCGCTGAATGTCACAAGGTCATTGAAATGTATGACCCGGAACTCTGCCCAAACTGAGCTTTTGTTAGACGCTATTAGCCAAGCAGGGCGGAGTTATCAGGTCTACTGTAGCTGTTGCTAAGAAAATGATTTTATTAGTTTGTTTATTAGAAAGAATTACTAGTGTATTATTGGGGATATGAATGCTGACATTTCAGACAGTAGCTTATTATTTGCTATTCATATCGTTCAGTTTTGTCAAGATAATTTAATATTGTCAAGTTTGACAGAAATGACAGAAGTTTGACAGAAATGTCAGACAGCGATTGAGAATGCAAAAAGCCACTTCTGTAGGGCTTGGTTGCCTTCGGGATGTTGACAAAAACAGTAGAATTGAAAGTCCAGGGAGTGATTTTCAAGGGGGGAAGAATCCACTTGTCCTGAAGATAACCAGCAGGTGCTTTTTAGTGGATATAGATGCTCATGTATGGCCTGTTGGAAAAGAAGAACTTTCCACAAATGAAGTGCTAAGAAATTTCTGCATTTTACCATCTTCCTCAGAAAGTAGTATCTGATAACAGTCCCCAGTATGTTTTGATATAAAAAAAAGAATTGTCTAAAATTGTTAGCTTCACACAACCTGGCAAAACCTTGTTTTGATAATCTCCATTTTTCCATTTGGCAGATGCTTTAATCTGAAGTGATTTACAATGTCTTCATTTTATCTCAGTTGACATTGTTGTGACTTGTATGGTTTCCTTTACACTTGTTTAGTGAATTAAACTGGGATTCACAGTCACAACAACTGTCATCAGAAATTCTTATCCAAAACAGGCAAAATGTAATACACACAGGTGAGCAATGCTTGTCCTGATCTTTTGCCTTACAGCCTGTTTTTCTTGTCTTTTCTTGTCATCAGTGTTGTATCGGCATGGTTAACATAATTTCGGAATAACCTATTTTTTATTTATAGATTATACTTTTGAATAAATTACTAAAACTTGTAATTTTATTACAGGCAATTGAATAAATTTTTCTCAAGATTTTAATACTTCACACGCAAGAAATTAATAGTTACTTTTTGTGTAGTTTTTACACAACATTTTACACATAATCAATTTAATTCAAAACAAATTAGGACAGGTGTACACAATGTAGTTGGTTAAATTGATTTACTGTAGTACTGTACATTTACAGTAACTACATTTGTCATACACTGTAAAAATCATTCTGTGGCTGTGTTCCTTTTTGTAACAAAAATTTTAGATAAAAATCATAGAAATAAAACCACTTAAACTACTTTTTTTTGTTATTATGATATTAATTATTTTGTTTTTTAAACGAACAAATTATCGAGTGAATCCAACTCTTCCCTTCCAACACTTAAATTTGTAAAAGTGAAGTTATGAACTTATTTTTAGATTAAATAAATAATTGTTGTTGATGTAACTAACTTAATCTGTAGTTCCCAGCATGCTTTGCCTCTGACTGCATTAGGAGATAAATGACCTGTCATTGTTTTTAAGTTAAAAGAAAGACTTGTTAGTGTTTTAATCTTTGAGATTTATAAGAGTTTGGGTTTTATTTTTAAGTTGTATTTATTTTAAGTGCCTCGCCATTGTTTGCATATTGTTTTGCACTATTTGCCCGACCGGGGGCTGCTGACATCAACTTTAGATCTTAAAGTTTTTGTACTTCTGCATAATTTATTTTATTTATTTAATACCCCATATAGAAATTTATTTATTTATGTTACCTGTGTTTCTCTTTCCTATATCTTCTGTGTGCTTCTCTGTAATAACATGGTGTGTGTGTGTGTGTGTCTTGTGCATCTGTTTTGTATATGGGTGGGTATGTACTTGTTTGTGTGTGTGTTTGATGAGTGTGTGTTGTGTGCCTGTGTTTTCTTACACGTTCTTACATTTTGGTGGTGTGTGAAATTGGGGTGTATTTTTCTCTCAGTTTGTTGTTCTTACTTTCCTTTCCTTTTTACAAACTGAATGATTTGCTTATAGTCATTTTATATCATGTACAGCTGCTTTGCTGCAATGCAAATTGTAAAAAGCGGTATAAATAAACCTGACTTGACAGGTTATTATTTTTAATAAATTTGCAAAGTTGCCACAAATTTGTTTTTTGTTTTGTCATTATTGTACATGGAATGTAGATTAATGTAAACATTAAAAAAAAGTAATTTAAGAAAAGGCAGCAACATAACAAAATGTGAATAAAATGAAGGGGGCTGAATACTTTTGCAAGGCACTGTATGTGTGTTTGCTGTAGAATTAGTTGCCATTTTGGAAGCAGTAGAGTGGATTGTAGAAATCAGTGCAAAGGTTTTTTAATATGAAGTGATTCCATATCCTCTCTTATGAGCATTAAAGGTTCTGTGTGTAGTTTTTTGGCGGCTTTATTGACATAAATGCAATATAATATACATAACTGCGACTTCAGACCTTACATAATGAAACGTTATGTTTTTATTACCTTAGAATGAGCTATTTCTAAAGTAGCCCTTAACAGAGCTTGTTTTGGTCATCTTAATGCTTGGAATGGGAAGGGTACCCCTAAATAATTCCACACTGCACCTTTAAATGATGCACAGCTAGAAACAATATCTTATTTATCTATACAGCAGCAGGATTCCGGCTCATTCAGGTATCCAGAGCAATGAAAGAGCAGACGAAAAGAAAAATGTTGAAAGTTCTCCAAATCAAGGAAAAAGAATGTTGTGCAATAAAATAATGGAAAGAATCAAATTTAATCTATTGTTTCGTGTTGGTGGACACGAATTTCCCAATTTTTTTGTTTCACCAAGGACTTTCAATACACAGACCACGTATGTATGTACACTCATATATTTACAACCTGATATCAAAAGAAGTTTTCAAACCCTAAAATCACAGCCGCAAAAGCAAATTTTGCTAAAAACGTGAGTTTCACGAGGTGGCAACTGGCAAAATAACAATAAATGGCTACCCTAATCCCGCCCCTAAACGCAATTTTAAGTTGCTTTAATAAAAATGCAACTACTTGGGGCATGCCATGAGGGTAACAAAAAACAACTTCTGGCTAACTCCTAACAATAAGAGCTATATTTAGCTTATTTAGTGTGTGTTAAAAATAACAGCTATAACAGAAAATATCTTACCTTAAACTAACTTAATTTATTTATGGACAGTGGTTCCACGTAATGGAAACTTGTTGTCTCTACTTAAATACTTTTAGTAGGAGTAACTTAATGGATTCAAGTTATTTGGACATTATTTGAACATAGTTTAGGTTTACTCAATTTAGTTAAGTTCATCATACATTAAAAGTTTGAGTAAAGTTAACATATTTCTGTTATGTGGAACCACTGTCCATAATTTAATTAAGTTAGTTTAAAGTATCATTTTTTTCAGTGTGTGTTGTGTGGGAAGTTTACAAAGACCTGAAACGATGACTTAGTTACAGAATAGGGTAAAGGGAAAAGTTAAAAATATTTTTGAATGTTCAGAGAAACGACAAGGCAGTAAATATCTATTAGATTTCTTTAAAAGAAACTAGACTGGACTAGAGATAAAGGGAATTTAGTACAGAAGGTGGCAGTGATAAAATAAATTGGATGCCAGTTGTCATTCAACCTCAATGAAAAGGAAGAAGAAATATAGGATAGCAAAAGTAGTGTTCAGATGTAAATGTTATTTACAGCGATATTCTGACATCAAGTACACACACATGCATGTATAATTTTAAGAAAAATAATCAATTTATGTGTTAAATATTTATAATTATATATAAATATAAAAATGTAAAAATGTATATACACATATAAATATATACATGTATGTGTGTGTATTTACAGTATATATAGCCTACATAATTATTATACACAGTAAACTAATATATGTTATGTAAACAAAAACTAAGCTTTTATTTTGCACAAGAGACATTGTGGTCTTTTATTAATCTTCATTTTCACTGCCATTTATTTACAAAAAGAGTTTACAAAACCAGGCTCACACAGCTGTCAGACAGATATTAAAAACTCAAAATATAAAATAAACATAATAAAGAATAATAAATCATACATTTTTCAATGACTCTCATAATGATGTAAAGATCGGACGCTTCAACCAAGATTCAAACCCAAGGTGATAGTGTGCCAGTCAAGCGCACTAACCACTCCCCACACATTCAAACAGCACCCTCATCTATCTACACACAGGTTGTAATTCATCAACGATTGAGTAACTTGTTGTTTCATAAGTGTTTCAGCAAATTACTGACTCTCTCAGTCCATCACTATAGTTAACAAGACACACGTGATGGTAATCAACATAATAAGTCCAGCAATGGATTATGGGAAGTGTAGTGTGTAATGGCAGTCCGGATGATGTAGAGAGTGCGCTCTAGTGGACCTGAGAGGGCACTCAGCTGGTGATCGTGAACATTTCAATCCTTCTTGGGCCAAAGCATAAATATAATAATTTTAAAATGATTTCTCCCATCTTCTCTCTGGCCATCCCATCATCTGCCAAATAAGAAAATAAAAAATGTATGAGAAAAGCTTTTTTTCTTCAAAGTCATTTTCTTTGGCTTGGAGGCACACTACGGCTGTGCGACATAGCCTAAAAAAATTTTTATTTGTTGCATTTGTTTAATTTATAAATTGCATTGTTTTGTGCAAAGCACTTAGATCGTCTTGTTGTTAAAAACTTACCTTGCTAATCATAATGATCCAAAGAATAAAATATATTGATGGCTTCATAACAAATTGTAATAGGTTGCACGTGTTGGATTCTGATAAGAGTTTAAAGGCACAAGGAAACAATATGCACACACTGGGACATACAAACGGAAGTGGCCGTTGTTGCCTAGACAACATTGTGGCCAATAACTGTCACACACATCAAAATACATTTTTTCTTACCATTTAAGTATTTATTTATTCATTGTTTCATAAGTAATGTTAACTCTAGTTATGTTCATTAATTTAGTGACGCATCAGTAATCCTGTTAATGCAGTGAAGCGTCACTAAACTATGCCTACTCGCGGTGAGTTGTGGGTATTAGCCACATATCAGCCATTAGAGTGTGCATCGTTCTGCACTTTGAATTTCTACCGGAAGTAGTAGACCATCCGGGGATCTTTTGGAATACTATTTTCAACATACTATGATTTGGGACATACTAGGATCCTATACCTAAATATTGCTAAAAGTATATTATGAAAACAATTTGATTATTCTGTTACATAAACGGGCATAAATCGTAGTCCTGGAAGGGCTGGTTCTTTTTCTCAAAGCGTGGAAAAAATATTGTTGTAAAGAAATGCGATATTTTTAGGGTTGGGTACCGAAACTCCCGGTGCATATGAGTGTGAGGTCTGGCTATGATCGGCGCAGGATCGCCTCCCTCCGCGTCTTCTGTGCTGTATTCCCATTTGTAAAAATAATTCATTATTATCTAGTAGTTTTAAAAAAAGTTTTGAGGCTAGATATGGTCTAGTAAGTGGCACAGCATTGTTACATGATTTTTAAGGAAAATGTCCATTAATTTAACTATTTGTGGCTTGTGTTTTGAGTATATGTTCCCCTGCATTTCCATCATTTTGCCTAAACACATTTATTTTGCGCATTGTGACTTGATTCTGGCTTATTTTGTTTTTTTAATTTTATTTCAATAATTATATAAGTTATATTCTGTATAATTCTGTAAATTCATGTTTGAATGTTTTTCGGTGCATCAATGTTGCACTGTACTTAGGATGGCGCTGTAGAATAGGGGATCCTTTGTGTGAGGGGTGCACCGAATAATATGGAATAAGGTGCCGTGAACGAAAGAAAAACTCCTGGTCCTCCAGGGTGGGGGTTAGGCATAGGGCTAACAACCCTATATCCTAGAAAACAACAAATGTTGCAGAAACAGCAAGAAAAGAAACTTCTACAACTGCATATGAAGATCTTCCAGAGACATTGCAAGATTCTCCTATGACTGTCAATGGAGAAAGCCTTCTGGAAGACGGAGGTTCTTAGCACAAAAATCATGACCAGAATCGGATTCTAGAATGTTCGTACGATGTGCGAGCTTGCCCAAGTGACAGCTGAAATGTGGAGATACAACCTTCACATCCTTGGCATCAGCGACAATAGATGGACATGCTCTAGAAACATTAGAACATAAAGGAGAAACAGAAATATTTTCAGGTAGGGAAGACAACCAGCATCATGAAGGAGTAGCCATCATTTTCAAGAAAAGTGCAGAGAAATGAGTGATGGAATGGAAACCTGTCAACAGCAGATTGATCACAGCAAGACTCAAAGGCAGACATGTAAACCTGATTCAGTGCTATATGCACCCACAAACGACAGTGCAGAAGAAACCAAAGACACTTTCTAGGAAAAACTGCAAGCAGAAATCAGAGCAGTACTGTCCTATGATATACTACTGGTGACAGGGGACCTGAACGCAAAAGTAGGTAGTGATAACAGACTTGTGGAGAGAATTACGGGGAAACACAGATGTGGAATTATAAACGAAAATGGAGAGAGGCTAGAGCTGTGTGCTCCTATAACCTTGTTATTGGAGGAACCCTTTTCCCACATCGAGACATCCACAAACTCACTTGGTGCTCACCAAATGGAAGAGACAGAAACCAGATTGTTCCCTGTTCCCCTATTTTACCGTGTCCTTGCCCTCGTTCTGTGTATGTCTTGTGTGCTATGCAAGACTTTTGGATTTTTGTCCAGGACCCTCAAGCGAGGATTTAATTTAAAACTTTTTTCACCGCTTCTTTGTAAAGCTGTGTGCTTAGTGCTAAACATCTGTTGGGGTGTTATGCAATGACCAGGACGATGATGTAAAGTGAGAGATTTGCTCATATGCTTTATATGCAAGTCCAAATCCAACTTAAATGCAGTGTGAAGCAAATCTAAAATATAATATAGCATAGAAGATTTTGTAGCACCAACACAAATTCAGGATTTTAGGGATATTTCTGTTTGAGACACTCCCCATTCCCATCAAAACTCATGGGAAGTTTGGATGTGCAAACCAATTTTTTTATTTATGTTCCTATTTGCATGACAAAGAGGTTTCCCACCTAGTAAACAATTTCAGTCCAACTTTAAACATTACCAAAGAAACGGAACACATTTTGGATCATTGCAAAAAAAGTTTAAGCATATTAAAATAGTTCATGGTTTTTTGTGCTCCCCTCCCTTTTCGGACATTGCATTACTTTTTCAGACCTTACGCAATAATGTCATGAGGGATTTGTGATTAATATTTACAAAAAACTACACACGAATCTGACTTAAATTAGAGAAATACCTGTGGCGCGTCTGCAGCAAGAGATGGAAAACTTTACACAATATGACTTTTTAATAGACGTTTTATAGATTGAGATTAATAGTTGACATTTTATAAAAGGTTAGTGTAGTGTAGAAAAATACAGGCTTGAATATCATAGCAATAATAATACAGTATGCAGTACAGAGGCATATAATAAAATAATCAAATTGTTAATCCTTTGTCTCTTTAGCATGAATGAACGACTTTTGTATACATAAAAGTACATGATCTAAAATACATGATGTTAGATAGGAACAATACACGTACCTAAAAATAAAAACAAAACAATCTTAAACACAAAGGCATGTGGTTTTTGTATGATACAGACCCCTAAAAGTCAAAAAAACATTTTTGCCAATAACAAACATTTTGGAAAAATCTCTGTATACTGTGTAGGCTGTATTTAAAAGTACATTTTTGTAGATTTTGAGCAGATTTCTAACTGTTTCTTCATAAATCTAAGCAACATGTGGCAATGATTGCGTGCCTGATGTCTGAGCACATGTTGGGCTTCATCATCCTTGATCAGCAACAGATGTTCAAAGCTATTGTAAAAAAAATCTCCCATCCCAGTCACGCGAATGTTGCTTCGATCATACTGACTTTTGAATAACAAAGACCACAATCGCAATAATGAGGAAAATGATCCCAATCACCACTGCAGCAATATTCAGGTTCCTGGCTGTCCTGGAGGACTCGCGCGCTTTTGTTGCATCTCCAAGTGAATTAGCGCTGTCCGCCTACAATTGCAATAATATGAATTAAAGAACAGAAAACTGTGCCTAAATAAATGTGTTTGTTTTTTAACACATTCAATTACATTTTAAAGAAATGGAGACTTACTCTGCATGAGTATATAATAGCTGCAACTCCAAGTGGAAAACAGCAACAAAAAGTGTTGAGGATGGACCAGGCAAGATAAGTTTGTTCAGTTGAGCGTGCCCCTTCCATTTTTTCCAGGTTTAATGTCTTCCGAGCTTCTAAAGTTTAGATTCAGCGTATAATGTGGGCTGGTATGTGGCAGTCTTAAATACTGCGGTGGACAGCCTTCAAACGGAAAGAAAATCATGAAAGGGGAGGAGTGCATGGTAAAAACAATTTTGTTAAAAATGTGCACACACTTAAGTTTTCTTTCTCTTTTTCCCTCATTTGTTGATCCACCACACAAACTAATGTTACTGCAAACAGTTGAAAAAAACACAATTCCAACACACTCCAGAAACAGGAAAAAAGTTTGTATCTGGTTTAGGTCTTTTGTACTGCATGTGCTTGTTACATATTTAGATGTTTTACTCAAAATGTCTTTAGAAGCGATACCACAGATGACCAAAGATCTAAACTTTTCCTATTAAGTAGAGTAATATATTTTAACACCAATGTGCGTCTGCAGGGTGTTTTAACAGCCAGCTCGTAACAGTAAAAATCCATTTACTCCTCTTTTGAAGTCCTGTATATTAGAAACAGATCAAACCCCTATGATGTCCTCATACTTGTGCACACAATCCACGACAATCTGTCCTACACGTCCAGCGTAAACACAATGTCATTTCATCTGTATTAGGGACGCCCCGATACCGATAGTAGCCTAGTATTTTAAGCACCAGAAATGTGTGCTTTTAAAGTTTGTTACAAGCACATAAAATTATTTATTTTTTCATGATGTGTTTGAGATGAAGTTGTAATTATGAAGTTGTTTTCTTTTTATTAGTCTCACTGTGTTGTGCTTGGAAAATTGCCACCTCACCAAAAAAATAAAGAAAAAATACAGGTAAAGGGATTGGTATCGGCAAGTATCCTAGCCTACCAGAAATAAAATATCGGTAGGCTACTCGTACTTGGTCTTTAAAAAAAAAAAGTTGGATAAGCCAAATTACAGTTAATTGTGTCAAACCAATTTGGTTGTTTTGTGATGATGTCAGGAATACCATTTCCGGGTCCAAGCCTGCACTCGTTTAAAGCGGGGCTAAAACTAGGGCTGTAATTCCAACATTTTTGGAATCGATTCCGATTCCAATTCCTGGTTTTGAAATCGAAAGAGTCGATTCCAAGAATCGATTCCTAGCTGCTGTTTTGATTCCTGTTTGATTTCCTTGGTTTACTACAGAGTTTAATATGTTATTTAAAAACAAAATACAAATTTTTAATGCAATACAATTATCTAAGCTTTACATTTTTAATTGTTTATTTGTTTATTGTTTCTATAACAAAAACCATTCCAATGTATTATTAATAATACCATTATTAATCTTTCTGTTTTTTATTTACGGTTTTCAAAATAAAGCACAGGTCAAATTACATGATTAACAATTTTTTCAAGTTATTCAGCAGTGTACACAAAAATATTTTGTTATATAATGTTAAATGAAAGTATGCTATAGTGCAGACAGGTGTTGAAAAAGTTCTGTCCAGCTTTTTCATGTCATTCCACAGTTCTAGACTTCATCCATCAGTTTTCTCTGAAGTCTGTACTTGTTTTGACAAAAAAATGACATCAGCTAACTAAAGGGCGGTTCTTGTTCCTATGAAGGCTCTTAAAGAGGAGTCGATTCCTTTAATTTAATCGATTCCAAATTTGGAATCAACTCTCGATTCCCAACGCCTTGGAATTGAGGAATCGATTATTTTTGGAATCGATTCCCACCCCTAGCTACAACATAAACAGCCGTTTATAAGCACTGTTTATTTATCGCCTATTTAAGCAAAACATTAATAAACTCACCATATACCTACACTACAGTATCCAGGCTCATGGAATCCACAACATTAATATTTTAGCCTAATAAACTTCCAACAATGAATCGCTGTCTGGCCATTTGGGATGGAGATAAAGATTAGAATCACGGTTTTCCAGCTCACCACGAGCGTTAATTAGCATTTTTTTTTTAACTGTTTGCCTATGGCATCTGACCCGGAGACGGTCCACATGACCTTCCATATATGATGGTGCATGACGTCAGACTAAACAACCGAATAGATTCAGAGTGATTGTGGACTACCAGATATTATCAGCGCTTGATCTTCCTGTGTGTAACAATTATCCTTATGCGGAGACAGGCTCAGACGAAGATACTTAAGATAGCCTACATAGACTTTAATGATAACCTAACAGATACGGACCACAAGCGACATGAAACAATACAATAACCAACACAGAACTGAGGAAAACACGGGGCTTAAATACAGAGAGAAACATAATCAGGGGAAACAGAAACAGCTGTGGGATTAATCAGTAACTAAGGCAACAGATGACAGAACACAGGCAGAATAGAAACAGACAAAACCAAAACTAAACATAACGGGAGTGTTACACTTTGTCTGATCTGGAAATCAACTAAAGCAGCAGCCGGAACAAATAAGAAGTTGGTAAATAAAAGCATTATTGCATTTATTTTTCATTTATTTTTCTTTTACTGTAAACTTTACTTAATATTATAAAATTATATATAGGCTAGCCTGGTATAATATTATATATATATATATATATATATATATATATATATATATATATATATATATATTATAAAAGAGAAAAAGATACGAATTTCCTTAATATAAAAATGAATTGTTACTTAACATGTTGTGTAATTATTTTACATCTTTTACAAAAAAAATGTTCAAGTTTATTAAAAAACAAGCATTTCAAATTAAATTCTTTTTGCTATTTGTATTAAAAAAACTAATATTTCAAATCCTTTGTTTGCTCTTTTTGCATATTGTACACAATATGCTGAAAACGTTTTTTGAACTTTTGATTTATATGTTTGTGATGAATATATGATACTAATATAATAAATAATATTTCTGACTAAAACTGATAAGGTTTATTATATTTCTTTTTTTCTTGCTCTGTTTAAACACAACATTATTTGTACAATAGTCATTAACTTGGCTTGCTACGGAGCCCCTTAAGGGACATGGTGGTGGAAAAAATATAAGAGGGAAGAGAAAATTATTTTTTAAAGCTTTTGTGTTATCTCGCAAAACTTTTGCGTTCCCCCGAGAATCATTGCGTTCCTTCGCAAAACTTTTGCGTTCTCTCGCAAACATATTTGCGTTATCTCGCAAAACTTTTGCGTTCTCTCGCAAATAAATTTTATCTCGCAATTCTGTGAGTTCGGCTCTAATGGAGCGGTTCGTGACCTAACGTTGTTATAACACAAATAACACATAATTCCTAAGAACAAGGATAACCTTGTCTTCTTCAAAACGAGCCTTATAATAATGAGCTCTATATGAGCAGTCCGAAGGGACCGTCTGCAACGTGACTGGAAAGCCGAAAAGCGTTACTAGAAACATAGTCATAAACATTAATGTTACACACTGTAGTGTCACAAACTGATTTTAGTTATACTTAGTTAATGACTATTTTTAGTAGCCTAATGATCTTCGGGGTTTGCACTTTGCACACGATCCCTTCGGTGTTAGCCGGTGTTTTGACATTCTGTGCTACCTCTCAGAATGAGCTACCTAGTTTTGTATGGGATGTAACAGAAACTGAGGAGGTAGCACAGATCAATACAATGCTCGGTTTGTGAAAAATTAATTTGTAGCTCATTGTTTACGTTACTTAAAATGAGGTGGCATTTGTTTTATAAGAACATTTAGCTTCCGAGATATTGGTCTGGGAATCTGCGACAATGGCCTATGAACCGCTCCAATGTACAGTATGGAGCTAGCCCAAAACTCTGCCAGGTGGACATTAAACATGAAGTGTGTGTCCAAACTCGTAGAATGTTTTGCGAGAGAACGCAAATATGTTTGCGAGAGAACGCAAAAGTTTTGCGAGGGAACGCAAAAGCTTTAAAAAGTAATTTTCTCTTCCCTCTCATATTTTTTCCACCACCATGTCCCTTAAGGGACTCCGTAGTTTGCTTATACCTTCTCCTTGAGATCTTTGATCTGTCTTATCCTCCAGGTAGCCTATCTGATGCTCTGTGTTAACACAAACACACACATAAAATCAAGTAAATAATGAATTAGTAGTATACAAATAATAGTAGGCCTACATTAAAACATTTTCTATTTTTCACAGCCTCAACTTCATCATATGCTGTTATAATCTCTTCTGTTCATTTCAAATATTACAGCTCATCATCAGGAGCCAGTTGTTGTATTAGAATAATCAGGATTTGTAAATTCCATCTTTTTTATGATCAGGTAATCCTTCTTACTTTTGTACAGGTTTTCCAAAGCAAAACTGTACTGGATAACTCTGATCTAAATACACACTTTTAGATGACCAAATCTAGATTATTAATGCTCTACAGAGGCTGTAAAGGAACATAAGAGATACAAATCATTTTTTCTTTGCTGTACGCTACTGGAAAGCTTTAAAGGCAGCCTAATGTCTACTTATTATTTTAACAGCTAAACTAATAAAAATAGGTTTGCACATATTTAATTTTAAAGTGCTATTACATTTTTCCTTAAATTTCACCCTTTGGCTGTGCTGAGTTTAATCCTGATTTTGGGGCTCAAACCTATCCCAATCTTAAAGGGCGTATTTTGTAGGTGTGGTTTTGGTGCACACTGAGAAGTAACGTATGGAGAAAAGGATCCCATTTTTATATGGGTCAAGAATATAAAAGCAATACTTCTTCGGCTACCAGGAGGGGGCACTACAGCCATTTAAATAACATTTAAGTTCACCCTAAACAGGAATAAGTGATTTACATTACATTTATATAGGAAATATTCTTCAGTCCAGTTGTTCCAGAATGATTCTTTGCAGTGTATTAAATGTTAAATCTTGTTTTCTTATGTTATCTTTGGCTTGTTGATTTCTTGGTATTCTGCAATGCCAGTTACATTTGAAAAAAGAGACGGTAAGACCACAGGATAAGGCAGAGAGATTTTTATTGAAGAGTGATGGGATGAGACTATTTCAGCAATGCCAGTAAATGCCATTTTTTATGCAACAGACAAGAAAACACAACACACTATACTTATTTTCATTTCTCCCAAGGTTTTCTGGAAATAAAATAAAAATGTCCTTGAGCAGTGAAACCAGCTGGAAACAATGCCTTCTCATTTCTAAACTTGCATGAATTATTTAGCTTTGCAGATCAGCTGACTGTTCCTATGGACTGGAATATTGCATTTTGCATATTTTTCTTCTATTTGTTTTGAGAAATGTCAGTCATTTAAACGTCTGATAAATGTTCTTCAGATTAATGGACTTTTTCATCTGACGATTGTTTGAAACAGAGAGTATATGACAAGGAATGTTTGTGCGTAGCAAAGTCTTTGTTATAAGCATCCTGGTCTTTAAATCACTGATGTTTAAATCACTGGGTCCCTTAAGGTGAAAAGTTGTTATGAGGCCAGTTTTGCCTTAAGGCAGATTAATTCCCAGTGATGGCTCAGGGTAAAGATGAGCAGGGTTGGTACTGTGTGTCTTTTCCTGTAAAATACTCAAGCTTGAGGCACAAAGGCTTCTAACAGGTTCTCTATGCATTGGAATATAAATATTTTCAACCCCTCACTGACTTTATGAAACAGCTTTGAATAGGTGCTCTTAAAACGTGCTCCTCTCAGTGCTTTTCTCAGTGCTTTTATTTTCCTTGTTCAGGTGATATTATCCATTATTGAGGGTGTGCTTTACATCTCTATAGTCTTGGTGATGCATAGTGGTCATATATTGCCAGACTTTAGACCTTTAGCATAAATGTCGGGTCTCTTTTGTGCTTGAATCTAAAAAAGAACAGGATATTTATTTGACTAAAATACAGTTGAAACCTATTTTTTTAAATAAAGAAGGACAATAATAGACTGGTATGGAAAAAACGGAAATTCTGTTTATCCAAATGTAATAGGCCTATGTACAGATTATTTGACATAAATTACATTAATTTACATAATGAAAAATGATTTGCGACTTTCTTCTACGGCATGTGCCTGAAACAAAACTTTAAAGACAATATACAAAAATTATAAAGCTTTTGGCAAAAAACACAACTTTGATAATATGTGCATACTGACACCCTGAAGTGTGTAAAGCTAGCCAATCAGATTAGAGTATGCCAAATCTAAAGTGTTTGCCTTCTGTATTTTGCATCAGATGGTCAATAAATCTGTATGCTTGAGATAAACTGAAATCAATAACTGTTTTACTCAAATTTAAAAGAATGATATTAAGATGCAAAGACACCCAAATGGGGCATTACCTATACGACATGTAAGGTGTTCAGGTCGACAAGTAGTGTAAACCTTACAGAGTTTTGAATTATTTTCCAATCACCTCTAAACATTTAAAACGTTTTGTTTTTATAAGCTGATTCATACATCTCGTATTTAAAAGGCTATCATGGCTAATTTAAATGCTTCTTAATAGCATGTTGTAAAACGTTTTTTAAAAAAATACACACAGATTGTATATAACATTCAGTGGAAGTTAATAAATAAAGATTATTAATTTAGACGGATGTGTCAAAAGCAGGCTTTAAAGAAAAGTGTCAGAAAAAGTAAGCTTTTTTTTATGTTTTGAGCTTTCAAAACCATCGGATCATTATAACAACACTACAGAGAGAGCTCTCACTTCTGCCAATTTTGAATAAAGTTCTCTGAAATGCCATTTTACCAAAAACATGATCTTAAAGCACTGATAGACAGCCTGTATCTCCACTGTATCAATATGCGCAGAAAGATTTCACAGTCCGCATAATGGTTAAGAGTAGGCTATATGTCCGTTTCTTAAAGCAATGCATACAGAAACGTTGCCATGTTTGTCAAGTCTGTTGACAAATAAATAAACAGACGTCATAGGGCCCGTTTTCCAAACATTTTTAAAAATGATTTTGTTTTTATCATTTCAAAAAGTGAGGGGGCACAGTGACTGAAGTGGGCGGGCCATGCCCCCTATAGGGCCCGCTCCTGGCGCCGACATGCCCCCTATAGGGCCCGCTCCTGGCGCTCCTCTTCAGACGACTCTGAATCTATTGAGTTATGTTGTTGGACCACTGTTTACAATATCTTTGGAGCCCAGCCCCAATCCTCATTCATTTTGTTTAACAGAAAATGGTGAAAATGTGATGAGAAAAGCTTGTACAGAGCTCTTCTCATGAGGGCACAGAATCAACACTCTGCTTCAGATTTATGTGATCAGACAGATTGTGACTTTGAGCATAAATCAGATTAGGCAGGTCCTATTTCTCCCCCTTTCCGTACTCTCATTAGATGCTTAAGCATTCATGTCCTCTCAAGTTTGAGGACCATTCTTTACACTTGACAGAATGTCCCTCTAAATCCTCGGGCCTCATAATGCTGCTATCAAGCATGGCTAACAGCAGATTGACTCATCACCTGAGACCACTTAAAACCGAATACAGATCAGCTCTAAATAGCTTTCTTTTGGTTAATTCAACCTTGTGACCAAATTACTGTCCCACGTGTTATTTATAAATAAAATAAAAATGCACATTTTGTCATCCATTGAGGTCCAAAAATGGGAAGCAAAAACCAGAGAGCAAAGCAGAATTATAATCTCCCTGGTGTTCTTCATGGGCTTGCTGTTAATTTGGTGTGAATCCCATTCCATCGGGTTTCATTGTTCGCTGATCCAGAAAGAAGATCAGAGGCACAAGCTCTAAAGCTGTGCTCTTCTCTAACCCTCCTCTCTTCTCTCTCTCTACTGCTGTGAGGGCATCAGGTGGTGTCAAAACTCATCAGGCTGAAGGCGTCACAGATCCCAAGTGCAGTTCATCTGATTGTCACATCAAGAGAAGCCTCACAACATTCTAACAATGGAGGGGTAGAGAGACCAGGAGAGAAAGCGAGTAAGGGGTTGCGACCCGTGCACTACTAACAGACTTTGATTTATCTTTGCTGATGCTCCATTCCAAAGTGATTTTAAGAGTGACTGAAGTGTTGAAAGAAGCTTTCAATGGATTTACTGCATGATTCCAAGTCACCGCAGGAGCTGCTAAATTTTCATGACACGTTCTTAAAATGCAAATGAACATAAGGCAAAATGTGAGGACGCATGAAACACGGGATGGGCAACATGGTTTCCTTGAAGCGAACGTCAAATTTGAAGTTTGTGTGGTGCTTTTGCAACACAGCATGCAATGTCGACATGAAAAATTACAAAAGATTTCATCAGCCAAGTTAAGGCTGTTTCAGTCTCAGGTATCTGGGTAGTTTGGGAGAACGTAAAAGCTTTCGGAACCATTCGAGACTAGTATTTAGTACAAAGCGAACTCTGCATTCAACTAAAACTGTCATTAAACTTGCACATCAAACACTGTAAAACAAGTTTACAGTAAATTTTGGGATTTATGCAATAAATAGTCTAAAATTACGTTTGGAGTTACAACCTACTGTTTAACCATGTATAAGTTTCACACATTTGTAAGATTGATCTTTTTTGTGAGAAAGTCAAGATTACTGAAGAAAGTTATCATGGTTATATATCCATTCATACCATTTACTCCTATTGGTGTCGTTGGCAATTTTATGGGAAACATCTGAGATTGTATTTAACTAAAATGTAGCCTAACTGAGATCTCCCTCAAATGACTGACCTCTAAGCAATGGATGATCAAAAAATTTTCCTCTGGGTTAAAAAGTGAACTGTTTACTTTTCAAAGCCTCTGTAAAATCCTCTTGGGCTGGAAGGTGATGTGTAAACAGTGATATAACAGAATAATTAAATGAGAAGTCTTTGTGTGCTATACCTCAGTATGTCAACAGTAATGAAATCGCTGCATAAATGAAATGAAAATGAATACAGGTGAATGATCTTGATCACCCATTGAGTTAATACGCTGCAAGCGTTTCCCCACTAGAGAAATAACAGCATAAATAAATTAATATTAATACTTTATGTTAAACTTTTTGACAACCAATCAGCTTAATTTTAGATGAGGGATGACAACAGAGAGTTACACAACTTACGTAAAAGTTTGTACTAAACAAAGAGCTTATAAGCCATGTGTACACAGAATTATGATTTTATGCACATATCTTTGTTTAGGACAATAACACAAAGCCATTATACTGTGGTGGTGACCTTTTGGGAAACGGAAATGTTCCATAGATAAAGAAACAAATAAGTACTTTAGGTTACATAGGTCATATACAGTATTTATTTCAAAAATGATCTCTTGTCTGTAAAGACATATCAAGCCCATGGTGTACAGAATTGCTCCTATAGTGAAGAATAAAATATGTGCAAGGTTGTTTTTGGACTATTGATTTCAAAATTTTGAATTAAAACAACCCTTAGCAACTTTGTTGTCTAAGATCTATTTGTTGTCATTTTATGAACATTGAACACCTGAACATTTTGACCTTGGTTGGGCTTGTGTTTTTTGTAATGTAATGCAATTTTTGTAGAGAGATTTGTGAATTTTATAATGTGAAAAGTTTCTTCCAGAGTATTGTAACAGTGTCATGATGTTCCAAACAGATTTAAAATTAATGAACACCACCACAAATAGAAAAATACACCAAGAGCAATAAATAAATGAAATCTGAGGTAAACAACGTGTACCATGATTATACCTGCAGCAGAAGAGGGATAAGCCACAGCCTCAAAATTCTGAACAGATGGTGAGCCACTACAACAGAATATGACTCTTCAGAAATAAAGTGTTTGAGTAATTGATTGTTTGTGCATGATGCTGGCAACATCTCCACTTTGATTCTTTCCATTAGCTTCTTTATGAACCAATTTCCTCATCAGGCAACAATAAAAAAGACATGATGCTGTCACCAGAATCTGAATAGTCTCTCGCATCAGAAATAGTTTGATGCATTAGTAGTTGATTCTGACAATATAAAGGATCCAACATTAATGTCTACTAACAGCATGACAGAAGTTGTAAATTATTATGACAATTTTAATGTGGCGTGAGAAACCATCTACTTTTTCATTGTAAAAACTTGTAAAGAAAATCTTGTGATGTTCAACATTTCCAAAATGAGACATTAACAAAAACTCGGAAAAGCCTTAATAAAACAGATAGCTGACAGATTTAGCTTTCAGATATTTAACACATTTTGCAATTGCTTCCTGATATTCACTGTTATCCCATGCCGAAGAATAAAAAATAGATTACCATATGTCAATTATTTCTTTTTTTGTCAGATTAATCACAAAAATGTATGCAAACACTTGAAATTGAAAATCATGTTCACATCTGTGACTTACGGAATCTCACAGCTCTAGAAAACAACACTTTGAACTTGGAATAGAAAAGTACAGTCTCCCAGCTCAAAGAAAAATGATGGAACATGATTGCTGTGCATGAAAGGATTAGAATAGCTTTGAATTGAATGCCATCTTTTACTGGAGAGCTGTCAGAGGAGAAATGAAATATAGGTCAAGTCCATACTTCTGAGTGCTGCATGCGTAGTCCAGAAGGAAAGTATTGAACACTTGTGTAGGACAGACATGTCATTTGTATGTCAGTTTAACATGTAAATACATGTTTTAAATGAAAAGCTACACTTGTATCTACAGTACAAAAAGACACATGCACTTACTCTTTGATGTATTATTTAAGTAAGCTGTATGGCACCATCACAAATACAGGTATTACCTTTAGACTGTGCAAAGGGCCATTGTTTAGTCATTACAAATGTGTTTCTTATTGTGCCAATCAAACACTTAAACTGGAATTTTTTTTTACAATAAATGCATAATATAAAAATTGGCAACACCACGGTGATCTCATGTACATTTGAGTAACACTTTCTAAAAAATGTGTGACATTTGGATGGCCCTTCATTTCTAAACTCTTTGCTGAAAAATAACCTAAAAATGACGACAACAGTCTATGTAACTCAGAAAACATTGTGTAATATGAAAAATAGTTCTGCCTACATTGCAAATGCTTGTTGCTGAAGATTAAAAATACTTCAAAAGAACTTTGAATGTATTTGTCATCTCTCCTTCCCATACCTCGATTTGTATTGAGTTCCCTTCAGGATCTATCAAAAGTCCAATGTAGCAGTTGTTGCCATCAATAAGAGAGTTATTGGCACGTCAATGGCAAAATCAATTTTAACATTGCAGAACTGGAATACGGCAATGTTTACAAGCTGGCCTCTCAGCTAGTACTATCAAGCATAGCAGAAGATCCAAAACTTATCTTCTCTTGTGTCAAATTAAAGGCTCCAAAACAGGATCTCAGCTTAATCTGCACGCACTTTTACTTGATCTGGTTTCATAACTGAAAGCATAGGTTGCCACTGGCAGTTTTTTATGACACTGATCTGCCTTTTACACTAAAAATTCATTTTCAAATAAATGCACCCATCCGCCCCTCCTCAGCAATATTGGTGGTGGAATTGAATTCTATACTTTATCTGACCAATTCTTTTCTAGTGTAAATCTAAAATGTTTGTACATTTCTATAGTTACGTTTGGCAGATGCTTTTATCCAAAGCGACTTACATTGCATTGTACTATACATTTGTACATTTTGTATAGTAAGCAGGTGGGGGTTAGGTGCCTTGCTCAAGGGCACCTCTGCCATTACCCACCAGTCCTGAGAATCAAACCAGCAACCTTCTGGTCATGAGTCCAACTCTCTAACCACTGGGCCACGACTGCCACCCTATATTTCTGAGGACTTTTTCATTTTAGTCATATAAGTAAAGCCAAACCTGTCTACCCACACACACAACTCGCAGAGAGTAACCGAATCGAAAAGCTTATTTTTCAGAAGCAAAAGCGATTTTGTTGTAGCTGAAAGCTGCGGTCCATTGCCAGGCAAAACACCAAATGTGCTAAAGCTTAAGATACAAACTGGCGAACAAAGCTAGATCCAGGCATCAACAACAGCATGCCAGATTTACTTATGCGAAGTGTGAACCTGATGTTTTCACTGTCAAGCCTCTGTTGAGGTCTAATTTTAGATCAGCTCTTTTCCCCTGCCCGCTTTGATTTGTTTGGACGACAGATTGAGCTCTGAAAGCCAGAAGATTCCCTTCTGGAAGTGGCGACAAGCAATGCTGTAGGCTTCTTAACTGACATCAATCAAAGGTCGTCAATCCTGTTCAACCAGGACGTCTGTGGTGTACTGATGCTGAAATACATTTACATAATTTCTTGTTAAAAAAACACAATTTATAGTACAGTAGCTTCTGTTTTGTTAAAGGATCCCTTTCCAAAATGCTCAGTCTACAGTGATTGGTCAGCTAGCCCAGTGTGTTGTGATTGGTCAGATGCTTAAAGCATTACTTATATGTTGCTTCCCAATTTCAGTTTTGCCCTATCAACTAGATCGAGCCTGAGTCAGATAGTGACAATGAACAAGAAGCATCGACTAGATCCTAGTGTGCGTTTCCCAAACAACTCGCTGCTTAACCTCCGTAGGACAATGCATTGTTGGAGAAACTACTGTAGCTAGTCACGACTGTCTCCCTAAAACCTAGTAACTTTGTTGCAAATCTGTTGTTTGAACCGCATTGGTTCAACAATAATAGCTGTGTCTCGTTTTGGAAGGCCGCGTCATTCAATCAAAATATGTGGTGTTCAAATGTTAACAGTTTACAATTGATCTTTTTTTCACCTCAGCAGGCATATGTAGTAAATAGGATTAAAAGTGTTTCGTGATTTTTAAACGTTTGTTTAATTAAACTAGAAAATGTGTTTGGCTAATTGTTTAGGGTAAAAAGTAACCAACTTGTCACCTCTTAAAATCATGTAGAAATTATTTTAATTAATCTGACAGGTGTGAGGTGTGAGAGCGCAATGTGTTGTCATAGCAACGTGGTACTCCCTGTTTCCTTTTTTGCCAGTATGTCCTACAATTTTCCTAATTTTTTTACACAGCGTTGCAGTGATTATTATAAATGATTTATCCATGCACATCATTATTTATGTAAAATTCATTTGCACTTGTAATCTTTAATCAAAAACATTAAGCTCCTCCCACCCCTCTAAACAACAACACTTCTCTGCATGACGTAATGCCTGAAAAAGAGGTGGGACTATACTGACTGTCCAATGAGTACTGGTGGTGTATTAGGCCAACTTACAACGATCCAATCAATTAGGGGAAGGTGACATGAAGTCCAGCCCTACTTTATTTTCCAATTTCAGAAGCCGTTTCACTCGGATGTACGTCACGATACGGAAAAGAAGACAATCGCAACTTCTGTTTCATGGTGACTTTAATTCTAAGTTAATGACCCTCCGTATACCGCATCCTTTAGAGGATGAGACTAGAGGGTGACACAGGAGTGATTTCTGAAAAAATGTCAGCCTCTAGATGAGACCTCCAAAGGATGCAGCCTTACAAAACGAGACACAGCTGAAGTTGATGATGTCACACAGGTAACTAATTCATACTCTGTTCAGTTTAAATTAATGTCAGAATATTGCTGGAAATAACGTACACTGCATTTGAAATTTTTGTAATCCTATTTGTGTTCTCTTTTGTTCATTCGCAAGTGTCCTCCTACAGTACGTTACTCGGCCCATTGTCCTATAGCCTGTAAACCTGCATACATGCACATTCTTCAACAACAGTGTTTACATTTTTTTTTTTGACAAACCAAAATATGTACAATTTTATTTTTATATATTTAGACTCATGGATATAGAATGCACTGCATGTTGCTTGGTTATTTTGCTCAAAAACATCATCTATGTAAGCCTACATGTTATAATAATAAAGAACTATGCTTCCAACCACAGCTCGTGAGCTTTAGTTCCAACTATGCAACTTTGCGATGCTGTTTGTGAAGGTTCATTGGAACACTGGTTACGGGAAACACCAAAACGTTGAACTATGCTGTTTACGACAGACCTTGCGACCATAGCTGAGTAACAATGTCTGGCATCTTGCAAGATTATTTAACAGTAAAGAAGACCACACGAGAGTAGCGAATATCCTTATCTTTTCTCAACTTTCTTCTCCAACATTACGTCATTACGTCACGTCTAATCACGTGACAACAGCACTGCATTAACTATTCCAAAATAGCACATTGCAATATTACTCATGAACACAACACAATTTTTTGGGGAAACGCATTTTGAAATCGTTTCATACATTTCAGATGCAATTTTAGAAACTGTTCCAAAATATATATATTTATGCATGCACACAATATCAATGTATTACACAAAATAGCTTTCACAGCGGATTATAAAGTCTTCAGATATATTATTAGGGTATAGAGATGATCACTAGAATGAAATGCACCATTAGTTATTTCTATTATTGTGTCTACATCAACACAATAATCTTAATTAGCAGGCTAATAACTTTGCCTTTCACCTACATTGTAGCCACCAAACAAAACTTTCAATTTGAACTATCAGTAGCAGACACATCAACAAATAATTCTGTATTAAAAGTTGATGACAGGTTTACAGTAGACTACTAAAGTGATATATACAGCAGAACAGCAGAACTTGTAAAGAGAACGACTCAACTATAAAGATCAAAAACAGGGCTTTAAAACGCTAATGTACATATTTAGTGCTACAGTGATTAAAAGGGTCATTTTATTTTATTGATTCTTGAATGTGAGTGAAATGAGGTGATCAACATGAACTCTTTTCTTGACATCTGTCCTGCCAACTAATTGGGTAGTTTAGCTGTAGCGACAACTGCAAACACCTACACAGTGAATCTTACTGACAGTGAGATGAATGAGCATGGCAACCATTCATGTTTTACTGGGGCTCTATGTCATTTTGAACTTCCTACATACACATCATCATCGCCAGTGCCTCTGTGTGTTTGGACTTTGTCCGTAATCTTGTTTACCACAGTGCACACTTTTTAACTGCATAAGTTTAAACATTTTTCCACACCTCATTAAAAGTTCTAAGCCAACTCTGGCATAAATACAACATTACAAATATTGAAAAAAAAGTTTTTTAGGACGTGTATTAAAAATGCTTTGTGTTGACAAAATTTACTAAAAAATGACAATACAATGCAGTTTTGCACTTAGTAACTTTGTTGCTATTTAGTGACTTTTAAGACCCCATTAGAGACTTTTTAATAAAAGCACAACTTTTTGGGATAAACCTTAGCTCCACATTTGTACACATTCTGTGTCGCCTGTACTGTACCATAAGAGCAAGGTCTTGATGTCTTAGCGCAGGATCGTCTCTCTCTGTGAGCAGCACATTTAGACCATCACTTGTCAATCACTTGTGTATATAATATTGTTTGTTCCTCAGTTTTAAATGTAAAACATAGTTGACTAATTGGACATACAAACTTGTTTAAGGCACAGCATAAATAATTTCAAAGGAAGTGAAGTGACTTTTGGTTAACATTTAGTTTTAATGGGTCACGTTCAGTTGAAACATATCATGATTTGTTGTCTGTTGTATTGCATTCTCAACTGTATTGTGTAACAGTTGAGAGAGTAGAAGAAATCAGTCAGAATGAATGACATGATGGTGTCATGAATATGACATCATCTAGCGACTTTTAAAGCAGGCTTCATGTAAATAGTTGGCAACACTTGAACATTGCAAAGTACCTGAAGTATACAGGTATACTTGGGAATGTTGAGAGGCAAGTGTCTGCTCATGTACTCTTGTGTTTAATTAGAAGATTAGCTGAGTTTAGTCTTCCCGAACGTATATTTAACAACTTCTCTTGAAAGTACAGTATTACTATTCAACGCGACAACCTTGGACTCTGTGTGCATAAAATATCCCATGCAACCAGAACAGCTCTGAGCAATGAGCAGATGACTTTGAAATAGAGAAGAACATTACTTTTTCATTGCACTCGTGTGCTTGTGCATCTTTGGATAAAGTAACCTGAGGACTAAAGCAGGGTCTGGCTGCTGCTCTGCTGGCTGTCACATAAAGCTGGTTCTTCCATTCGTCACAGTCTGATGATGAACGAATGCTCTTTCTCTGCTTGCTTCCACTGCAATCAGGCAGGACAGGCCTGATGCCTGAAGCATAGAACTAGAATTTCTCTCATGGAATGTCGTTCTGTTTTCAAAGTGTTTCGTGGTATGCTGTCAGAATGGAGAATGAATGGATTGTTGTCGAGATGTGCCCAAAGGTTGGGGTTTTTTTCTCGAAATTTTCTGAAATGTTTACTAAAGGTAGATTCTGTGTGATGAAGGATTAGGTTTTTGGCTGTTTACACAACAGTGGAAAATACAGTCTGCTGCATGCGCCGCAGAGGAAAAAGATGTCACAAGCACTGGCCCTGTGAAATACAGTAAAAAAAGATTATTTTCTATAGTGTCTCTGTTATATACCATAATTACATGATCTAAAACAACCTGATCTCATGGGAATTTGTTAACTATTTTATGTGGTGGCTTATTCGTATGAATTTGAACATTGTGATTCGTACAAAAATGTAAATGAAATACTAAAGCCCGCCCGTAACGTCACTGGCGCCAAAGCAAATCGTACTAAAATGTACAAATGAGATTGTACGAATTCATACAAAATAGCCAAAATTAGCCACATTTTGTTACGTTTTTGCCGTGAGATGATGTTGGAGTTTCTCAACCATGGGGACGGGCCCACAAGGGGGATTTAACAAACTTCCAAAGGAGCCTCAAAAATTTAATAATTCAAAATAGTACAGAATTTGAGGAATATGTTTTTCCTCAAGGATTCCTCAACTCTTCCCAATGTGAGTTCACCAGTACATAGATATGTTTGGTAATAGCTTTCCTGTAGCTCAGTGGTTAGAGCATGGCATTAGCAATGTCAAGGTCATGGGTTTGATCCCAGGGATTGCACATACTTAGAAACAAATGCATAGTATATAGGTTATAATGCAATTGGATAAAAATGTCTGCCAAATCCAATAATCATTTATATTTTAGAGTGTTGGGTCAGATTTGGTAGTAAACTGCATGGTAACTTTTTTTGCGTGCTTAAATGCCCGTAAAAATAAAGAAAGTTCTGGCTAAATGAACGACAGTTGGAGTTGGGCAGAACTTTGATGTTGTCCTGAAATTATGGGTAGCTTAGTGTTTAATGTAAGTGCATCTAACAATTGTTCATAAGAATGTTGTTACTTGTCTTTTTTTTGTCTGCCACCATTAACAAAAAAAGATGTTACAACCTGAACAATGGCAACTGTGAACTAATTGTTTGAAGTTCTGACAAACCCACCTTTAATCATATATCATGCATAGTAGGGATGTGCATCTCCAAAACTGAGGCCGATGCAATATGCATTTCGATGCATGGCCATCGATACGATACATTAAAGATACATATGACACAGCTACCGATGCGATTCAAATGTGATTTTGATTCGATTCAACATCATGCGATTCGATGCAATGGGAAAAAATATAATGCCATGCAATTCAGTATGGTAATATGGTAAACCTTGATGCCGATGCACCGTTGTAAATCGATGAATCTTAACATTCCTGCATTGCAACTGACAATTGCAACTGACTGCATTGCAACTGACAAACTGTAAACACATCTAACCAGGGTGTCATTTGCTGGGGGGATGTGGGGAGTTCCGTCCCTCTGGTCTTTTTATCCATGCCTTTGCTAACATATTTTGATCCATGGTGGGGACAAGATTTATCCCCTGCCACTATAGTAGACCATATAAAATACATAAAAGCGCTCCCGCTGGAATAAAATACAGTTGGAATAAAAATGGAATAAAATACACTGACGAAAATTGATATTAAAGTTCATAATTAGTTAATGTGTGGAATGCTAAGCATATTGTTTATCACAAATTTATTTAAATAATGTCTGACACATCCTCGAGAAGCAATTTTTCTAAACAAATTAAAGTTTCTTCAAAGTTTTAAGGAACTAATTAAAACCCGTCACATGAAACCATACAAAACAATAAGGGCTTTGAGGTGAGAAAGCATCTGTCACAAACTGCTTTTCTGTGACTAGAATTACAATGCAAAAGCAATAAAAATGACAGAAATTATCAAAATCTTTTGCCGAAAAGCAACTCTGCAAGATATTCGAGAACGTGAGTGACTATTAGCATAAATGCTGTGGGTTAGAATAGCATGCATATAGTCGAAATGTCAAAATGTCACTAGAATCTTTTTAATGTTCACATTTATAAATGAGCCGGTTCCATTTTAATGCAACATTTCAGGAACTAAGACATACTGAGAGACATACATCCATTGGCTGTATGTTATGTTGTAATTCCATAAAGTTAGAGAACCGATTAGCACGTAATTACTGTAAAATAATGGGGACCTTACTGGAAACCATTATGACTTACTTTTCAGAATAATCCTGTCTACGGTTTCAAACGAGAGATCTAATTTCCTGTTTAGCCAAATATTATCTTTTGAGAAATGATAATGTAGTTGTAAAAGCAAATTGTGTGTAAAAAAAAAATCTGTACACATTGTTGTATTCTTCAAAAGCACCGTCTTATTATTGCTGGGGCAATTATCAGATATATTATCCAAAGCCACTGTTCATTAGAACGGGGACAGTGAATGTGTTTTATGAGCTGTAAATAATTTCCTGCTTGCTTTATTGTAATGTTGATATCTGCCAGTGTCTACCGTTAGAAAAGAATGTGTCTTCGAGAGACAGATCTCAGCTAACAGATTATGGATGCTTTTTCTAGTAAAATACTTTCTTTCAGTGATATTAAAACATTACATTGTTTGACACAACAATATTGGTGTGACTTTGGAACAGTACTTTAGGAAGTGTTTGGGAAAACTTTCTGACAAACATTTTTTTTATCTTTGCTCATTGGCACAAATTCTGATCACTTTGAAAACAAAAGACAATGATGTCATGACAAAGTGAATCACCAAAGACTAAGTTAAAGAGATTCTTTGATACTTTTACACTATACACAATATATTTGGCAGAGGCTTTTATCCAAAGCGACTTACAAGTAGCAGAGCATAAAACGTGTCAACACGCTAAGCAGTACCATTACTTTACAAGGACATGTTACTAGGAGGATTAAAAGCTGAAGTATGCAAGGGAGAGAATGAACAAAATATAAAACAGTATTGGTTAACAGTTCGGGTGGAGGCTGGCAGTTCATTACACCACAGGGGGACCGACTGAGTAAAGGTTTTTCAAGTGATTTGGTACCTCGCTGTGATGACCGAAGATGACGGGAGGGGATGTAGACCTGGATCAGTGAGTTAATGGTGAATTCGGAAGTGGTGAATTTGCTGTTACTGTTCTGAAGGCCAGTGTCAGCAATTTAAACGTGATGCGGGCAGCAACTGGCAGCCAATGAAGTGAAATCAGGAGGGGTGTTACATGGGTTCTTTAAGGCTGATTGAAAACCAGACGTGCTGCTGCATTCTGAATCATTTGTAGGGGCTTGACTGCAAGAGTTGGAAGGCCGGCTAGTAGAGAATTGCAGTAGTCCAGTCTTGATATGACCAGAGCTTGGACTGGAAGCTTAAAAGGTTCTTCACACCTTTAAAGGTTCTTAAAGAACCATCTAAGTCACTGCTGCTGATTTTTTTCCTTAAAAACAACTGTGTAGCTTTTATTCGAGGAAAAGCTTCAAATGCTTCAATTTGTCTATTTTACGTTCAGGAGCTGCTTTGTCGAATCATCATTGCATTTGAATCAACACTATAGCTTGACAAGCGCATGACGCTTTTTAATTTGTGAAGTGAAATATTTTTCTCTACTTCTCTTTGCCTCAGTCGCAGGACTCTCGCCTGAGATGCTGTACCAGCCCACTCACTGACACTAATAATGATAGTGTTTCTTCTTTATATTCCACCCTATTTTTAACCATACTTACAAAATAGCAGGTATAGTTCCTGTCAGGAGGAAAGCTGCATTTCAGCCTCCAAGGCGCTAATAGTAAATTACAGCTTGGACTGCCTGCATCTGTTCCAGGTTCACCTATATATGGATTATTGCAGCCCCCTCACACCAGAGAACTGCAGCATGCATGATTGATGGTTCCATCCACACAACTTACCTGTAAATGCGAGTATGTGTGCAAAAATCTAGTTCCTTTAAATAATGATCTTACATAACATAATGCCCAATTTGGTGCATTGATATGTCTGAAAAGTGTATAATTAATATTCAATAATAAATGTAATAGAAGTATTTGCTTATCTTTTAGTTCATGTGTAAACATATGACCCCAAACGGTTGTAGGCTCTATAATGTGGCTATGTGCAGAAATATACACTCTTTCTGTAGATTTTGTGTAACATTTGAAATCCCCACCAATATCCTGCATGCAGATGCTCTAAAATTATGCATCAGAATGTGCAGGACAATTTGAAGACTTTGTGAATTCTGTTCGGTCTCCATGCATCGATAGATAAATCTGTGGCTTAATTCCTGTTTAAGAAGCTTTAAGGCTCATTAGGACTGCTGCCACTACACAAGCTTTGCATTTTCTCCCATGATTAAAGAAGTAATGGGCACAGGAGTTACCAATGCTATTTTTACATTGACAATATGAAACAGAATCATGTATGTCCAGACTCTTTAACAGTCAGGTCTTCATTATCCAGACCATAAATCGTCTTTTCTCTTTTTATTATGTTCTACACTCATGATTACATGATAGCAAATGCCATCTTGACAACATTTTGAGATGCTGGAGTTCCTGTAGCATGGTGCTGGTAATATAAAGGCCATGTAAAGGTTATTGCAACACCCAAACTGATAAAAATATGTATCTTGTATGCACTGTAGATTACTTCGGATAAAAGCTTCTGCCAAATGTGTAAATGTCACTTGTTCACACCAATTGGCTATGATTTGGTCATTTATTGTGTAACATCATGGCTGGGCAGTGTGGAATGCTGCCTCTAGCAAAGTATCTCTTTGCAAAATTATTTAAGTTAAGGGATAAATTACCCAAGAATATGACAGGGTGCCCAGAGTTGACTTGGGGCCGAACGCTCAGCTCATATGCTCCTGCAGTGGGCATTTTAAGACAAGCTCCTGGCATTTTCAGCCGTGTTAAAAAGCCTCGGTGGACACAGCAAGTAAGAAAAAAAGCCATACAGATTTGGAATGACATGAGGGTGAGTTAATGATGAAAGGATTTTCATTTTTAAGTAAAAAGCCATGCGACAATTTCATCAAGATGTTGAGTCAGTGTAAGCAAGTTTTTTAAACAAGACCAGAACTGAATTATTTATGAGGGCTGGTATAAGCAGAATAATTGACAACAAACTGTTTAATTATTGACAATTATACCACAGGACTGTGGAATGCTTCATTCTGATACGCAAAAGCATATATCAAAGGTTACGGCAAACTACATGACACAATCAGCGGGTCAAAGATTACACTTAAACACATGACAATAACAAATAACAACAGTTTTATTTGTTAAATAATTGACTTAAAGTCAAAAATACATTTGTGGAAGCAAAAAAACAGCCTTTAAAGTGAAAATTCTGTCATCATTTATTCACCTTTGAGTTGTTCCACATCTGTACATATTTATTTGTTCTGATGAACACAGAGAAAGATATTTGAATGCTTCTAATCAAACAGTTCTTGGACCCCATTGACTACCATAGTAGAAAAAATTACTTTATAATTTTTTTGTTCTGTTGAACATAAAATGAGATATTTTGAAGAATGTAGAACAGCAAAATGTTCTAGGGCACGTTTGACTACCATTGTTATTTTTCCTACTATGGTAGTCAATGGGGTCCAAAAACTGTTTGGTTACAAGCATTCGTCCAAATATCTTACTCTGTGTTCAAGAAATTTTAACAGGTTTGGAACAACTAGAAAGTGAGTAATTCGTGACAGAATTTTCATTTTTTGGGTGAACTATCCCTATAAACACGCAGCAGCAAGCTATGGCACTGTGCGAAACGCAGCTGGCACAGAAAACTCATACTTGGTCGAAACTTGGCTTTTCTGTCTTATTGAAGCAAACACATGTGCATATGTGCTGTGTTCTCTCTCTCTCTCTCTCTCTCTCTCTCTCTCTCTCTCTCTCTCTCTCTCTCTCTCTCTCTCTCTCTCTCTCTCTCTCTCTCTCCCTCTCCCTCCCTCTCTCTCTTTTGCTCTCTAAAAACTGCATATAGGCTCAAGCAATGGCAGCAGAGTGGCCGTTACACCTCAGGGTGAGCATTATTTTCTAAGAATTCAATGGCCCGTCATCAATTATTCCTTACTTAACACACACCCGGGGTGTAAAGGTCACTTCGCTTTGCATCGATTCTGTGTTACTACTTCGGGGTGTGCATTAAAGAGTAAGTGTCTTAAAGAGTAAATAGCTTGGGATTTTTAAGGGCCTACTTTGGTTTATGGAGTGTCCGACAACAGGTTTATGTACATGGTGTAAAAACACTATTATTTCGTAATAATAAGCAGTTTTTATTACCTTACTGGATGACTCTCGAATGATTTGTTCCGTGATGGTCTAGTCTGCTGTGATTGGTTTAGCGTGTGTGTTAAAGTTCCTAGTGACGTAAATACACAAAGGTTAGAGAAGTCACGACTTGTTTGCGTGATTCAGAGTCGACTCCATTTTTCCAAGCCAATTTTTCCTTTGTTATTCATTTAATACTTTCGGATTTACAATTTTGCAGACTGCTTACTTTCGAACACGGCAACATTACACACCGCATAAAAAGTGATTTTGATGATCTCGTGGTATGCACTCTTTAAAAATGGTGATTGCTAACAAGTTGCTAAAAGCAACTACATCGTATCTAAGTGCTTGTGTACCAAGTTGTGTACCAATTTTCATCTCTCTTGACACGTTTGTCCTGGATTAAGAAACAAACTCCTTCAAATATTTTAAATGCTACCATTATAGGTATTATATAGAAAGCATCAACAGTACAAGCACATCCTAGTAACAGATATTGAGATTCAGTATTGTTCATCTGTGCTTTAAGTATGTATTTATTTGCTATGTTGCTATGTTAAAAATACAAAAAGATTCAGTATCTGTGAAATGCCACCTTATCTCCCTCTTAAATGTAGGAGTGCCCTTTTCTGAAGAGGACGTTCTGTATGTCTCTCAATTCTTCCTCTTGACCTTTTTCTTGAGCAGCCTGAACATCTTTAGTGGGCTTCCGTCAACTAAGGGCAGGTGAGGAAAACAATCGAGACTATACCTAATTATGGCGTCCTTGATACCTCGCTCGCGAACACGCTGTCAGATGTTAGATTCATATAGGGAGTGTGTGGAGCGGCTGTACAGATGGGCTCAAACAACTACGGTTAAGCCGTTGGGATAAGATTGCGAGGGGTTGTTGGGTGATGAAGAGGGAGGGAGACGAAAGACCAGGGTAATAAATCAAAGCGTGTAGCAGACTGGAAAGAAAGAAAATTTTAGTCAAACCTTCCGCCGCTCCTCTCTCTGGAAAGCGGCCAGTGCTCTTCATTGAGCTGCATTGAATACGTTTTAGCATGAGAGGATTTAATGAAGGTGAGTGATGTAAAATCAATAGAAACGTTGGCCTTGGGATGCATTTAACCCCGAGTATGGTATTTAAGTGACAGGTATCTTCCTGATGGGGGTATTTTAGGACAAAGATGTCAGTGCTTGGAATTCTGCAAGGATAGGAATTTGAAGCAAGACCTCATTTGACCACCTGCTGAGTGTGTGAGGGGTATTTATAACAAATGTCTTTAAATATTGACCTTTGAAATCTCTGGGGTGAACTTAAAAGTGCAAATATCTGTGTGTTATTCACCAACCACCATCTAGTTTAAAGGGATAGTTCACCCAGAAATAAAAATACTTGATTCTTGACTCATGATTCCAAGCCTTTCTTCTGCAGAACACAACAAATATTTTGACCAAACAACTCGTTGACTTCCACTGTATGGAAACAAAGCCACTGAGACATTTCTCACAATATAGAGTCATAAACAGGTTTTGATAAATACATGGTTAATAAATGATGACAGCATTTTCATTTTTGTGTGAACTATCTCTTTAAGGACTGGAAATCTGATTTAAATCTTTTCACAAACATGATCCATTTCTATGTAAATTAGGTTTATTATACATTGCACCATATTTATAAAAGTCAGCATGTTTTGTCTGGTGTAATTAACATTGAGACCTTTGTTTACATTTATGCTAGCAGTGATTCATCACATGATGATCAAATTATGGAGAAGAGCTTTATAACTGGCCATACTGTATATCCAGATGTGCAGTGTTTAAATAGCTGATTCAGGATCACAGAAGTGAAGATATGCTGCACAGTCATTAGAAAGTATGCCAGACTGCAGTAGTCTGCTACAGCCTCTACAAGTTACAAGTTCAAATTTTAAACTAGAAAGATGGGGCATGGGACCATGCAAATTGCACATTTGTGTGTGCGTGCATTGTAAATTTATTTGCGTTGAGTGCCAAGCAACATACATTTTGATGGGATACAGTGCTCATAGTGATAAAATGTCACAAGTCCAAGTCAAAATCTAATTCTGTTTAATAACAAATCTAATAACAAGCATCAAAGTCGTTATTCAAAGATTTTAATCTTTGACATGGCCAGTCATTGATATCAAGATCAAGTCTTCACTACATTATGTATGATTTTATGTAGAACACATTAAATCACAAAAAATGACATGGCTTTCTGCAATACTGATTGGTCAGTCGTGGCAGTCTGATGTCTGTTATCCCCTGATAAAAACTGCTGAAACTGATAACACACTGCTCAGCCAGTGTGAGTCATTTTGACCTGTACTACTTGTTTAATGTATCAGGTCTGCTGTCATCGGCACTTTTAATTTCATTCAACAGAGTCAAACAAAATAAAATATGTGACCCTGGACAACAAAACCAGTCTTAAGAGTCCCTTTTTCAAAATTGTTAAATAAATAAGCTGAAAACATAAGCTTTCCAATGATGGTTTGTAAGGATAGGACGATATTTGGCCAAGATATAACTATTTGGAAATCTGGAATCACCTTTAAAGTTGTCCAAATGAAGTCCTTAGCATAGCATTTTACTCACAAAAATAAAGTTTTGATATATTTACTGTAGGAAATTTACAAAATATCTTCATGGAACATGATCTTTATTTAATATCCTAATGATTTTTTGCCGTAAAAAAAAAAAAAGATTTGGCCTAATATATTTTTGGCTATTACAAAAAACGTTCCTATGCTCATTTTGTGGTCCAGGGTCACATATTATAAGTCAGTACATGCATTTTCTGTGTAATTCATTGAGGAAATAAGAGATTAATTTGACTTTTTGACCTTTTTATTTTTATTTCAATACATATATGTGACCCTGGATCACAAAACTGTCTTAAGTAGCACGGGAACATTTTAAGTAATAGACAAAAATACATTGTATGGGTCAAAATAATTTTTCATTTATGCCAAAAATCATTAGGATATTAAGTTCATGTTCCATGAAGATATTTTGAAATTTCCTACCGTAAATATATCAAAACTTGTGAGTGGATGACTTGCTACAGCGCCTCTGAATAACAAAATAAAGCTTATTTATTCAGCTTCCAGATGATGTAAAAATCTCAATTTCTGAAAAAAAATTTTTTATCAATGTTTAGGCCATGTTAATCGTGATATAAACTTTTGATATGGTGACAGCCATAATAAGAAAACCAATGAAAATTATTTACAAAAAAAGTTACTCTAGATATTACTGTACTTATTCTAAGCTTTGTAACAACTGTATTGTATGCTAATTGGGCCAATTAAAAAATAGACAACACACAAACATCAGATTTGAGAGAAAATCATTCACTTTGTTACCTTTTAAAGATATAAATTTTATTTATATCTTATGGAAATTCTATCATTTATGAAGCGACAGCACTTCATAATTTGTGTCAGTAGTCAACCCACAAGTTACCCACAAGCAGAAACAGAAAAGATTCATTATTGCTACTTCTCTCCAGTTGATACATGTGACTGTCCAGTTTTGTTGCCTCATAGAAAAGTCAGTAGAAAAAGAGATGACACATAGCAAATCACATTGCAGGCTTTCAAAGGTCATCACAGTCTTCTATCAGTCACATCACTGGCAAACAAAATGAATTTTTCTGTCTGCAAGGCACACGCTTTTGCCATATCACTCAATTGCAATCACCACTTTCACGGTGAGATTCTTTAATCATTCATTATCCGATTAAAACGCCATTTCTATCGCCATGTTCAAAGAGCATGAATGTTAATTGAATCTAAACGCTGTAGCTTTATTGCATTTGTGTTCCTCTAAAGTCCTGATTAGAGTTTAGTGAAAGCAGATGCTGACATTTTAAACGGGATGTATGAGAGGAAAGCAATTAGAGTTCTGTATGTGTGATATTTAACTGTGTTTTCCTCATAGAATGTTCATGTGGCATGAAATGTTATGAGCACACATCTGAACAAACATCTGATATTATAATAGGCCTCATGGAAACTGAAGTGATGACACTCCAGACACTTTATAAAAATGGCATTGCACTTATTTTATGGGTCTATGAAGTCTATTGAAATGTAATCGTAAGTATAATTATTCATATATAATAATTAGATTCAAAGTAATTTTAATTTGCAGTACACAAAAGAAGATATATATTTTTATTTTTTTGGCCTTTTTATGCCTTTATTATTAGTAGTTATAGAGAGGACAGGAAATGAGGTGGGAGAGAGAGAGGGGGGTGGGGTCGGGAAAGGTCCTCGAGTCGGGACTCGAACCCAGGTCGCCCGGAGCGCTGTCCACTACACCATCGACTCCAGCAAAAGAAGATATATTAAAGAATGTTTTGTATGGCAATTTTCGATCTATTTACCTCTATTGTACAAAAATTAATTTAAGCTTGGTTTGGAGAACCTCATCATTATATATTTTGAAACATGAAAAATTGACATTTAGCCTATTGGGTTGCACTGGTCGATAGAAAACAAAGGTTTGCTGGCATTACCACTGTGTAAGATTAAGGAGCATCTTTTGATAGAAATGCAATATAATATACATAACTATGTCTTCAGAGGTGTATAAAGCCCTTACATAATGAACTGTTATGTTTTTATTACCTTAGAGTAATATTACCTTCTATCTACATACACCACGGGGCCGCCATGTTTCTACATTATTCCTAAACAGACAAACTGCTACAGAACGCTTTTCTGCAAATAAACGAAAATGTAACAACATCTTAGTGCCGTGTCAGCCGCCGTAGTGCTTTGAAAGGGAGGAGGGAGGGGTGGACAGAGCCGTTGGTTGCAATTTGCAACCTCACCGCTAGATGCTGCAAAATTTCACTGAATGGTCCTTTAAAGTGATAGTTTGTTGAATTGTGTCATTATTTACTCACATTTATGTTGTTTCAAATATATTGGTGATCATTATGGGGTGGTTTTCCAGACAGGGATTAGTTTAAAACAGGACTAGGACTTAGTTAAATTAGGATATTTAAGGTGTTTTTAAAAACATACTTTACAAAAACAACATTATAGTGTGCATTTTTTTTATTGTGTCAGTGCAAGTTGTTTTTGATCAAGACGCCTCTAAAATTTAAGTTAGTCTGGGACTGGGCTTAAACCCTGTTTGGGGAACCGGCCCTAGAAGTTTTACTTTTTAAGCTAAGCTTACAGTGCATTCAAGATACACATCAAATGATTTTGTGGATTTACTGGAAATTGAGCCCTTAACCTAGGTGTTGCTAGTTTCAGAATCCAAAAAGAAATACAAACTACAGTAGGCTATGTATGGTTCAGGTGTAGTGGTATATATATATTATTTTTTTATTAGGTAATTGGTTGGGATGTGTTTTTTTTCCTGGAGATAAAAGATCAGAAAAATTGCTGTACATGTGTTTTGTGAAGTTGCATTGTCTTCTTTATGTGATGCTAATGTGCTCCGGTGGGATTACCGTCCACAGTGAACCCCTTTATGTCATGGGTAAAAAACACACTGAATAATAAGTGCAGCAAAACACAGGAGAACACAGCTCTGTAAATAATTAAACAGAAGTAATCCATGATTCATAAAACATGACATGAGTCTCATTGACAAGCACGAGGTGCTTAACATTACTTCAAGGCGGATCATTATTACAGAACAGGAACAATGGTTTCTCAGCCGGGCAGAAGAATGCACACTGATATTTTTAGCCGGGAGAGGAGTGTTTAAATATTTCTGAAAGCGAGTGCTGTACGCATGCTTTGTTTTAGTGAGTGTCTTGGCATCGCCACAATGAAGCATGTATAAGACGTTGGATTCCTGCTGATGTATGAACACATACTAAGAGAAACACTCTGAAAGACTCTGTCATGCTGAGAGAAACAGACCTCATCAAGACAATGGAAAAAGACAAGTTTGCACCCCACCTAGTTCTCTTCGTCTCGATTCCTCCAACAACACAAACACACAGAGCCCAGTTTTTTTTCAGAAAGTTGTGTAAACTCTTAAAAATAAAGATGCTTAAAAGGTTCTTCACAATGATGCCATAGAAGAACCATTTTTTGGTTCCACAAAGAACCTTTTGTGAAACAGAAAGATGTTCAAGGTTCTTTATGAAACATGTAGACAAAAATGGCAATTCATCTATGGCATCGTGGAGCACCTTTATTTGAATATAGGTTAATAGGTTAAAAGAAGTTATCTAAATTGTGTGGAAGAGGTTGACTTAACAAAATTGAGGGCATGAGCGAATGTGACCCCAGCTTTGGTGATTCAGATGCTCCATTCTGATTTTTCTACATCTTTTAAAAGAAGTTTACAGTGGCTGTCTGTAAGAATGGCCTCTTTGTCGCCATCTCAGTTTGTAACTTGCTACTGCAGGTGATGTGCGGAGGTGATTTTCTTTACGTGAGTTGTAATTCGGCACTGCTCAACTGCGTGGATGAGTCGGATGTTTTGAGTCGCATGTCACGTGTGGCCTGTGACAGTGAACCGGTGAGAATCTGAACTGTACATCAGTAGCGCATCTATAACAAAAGACACCAAATAAGGATTTCCGGAGAAACACGACCCGACAAGAAAATTAAAAACTGCTATTACAAGCTGTCCGTGGTTAATCCAGCAAAAGTAATGACATCGTTTTAAACACCGTTCTTTCATGTACTTGCTCAATAATTGGTTTTAGTTAATTTTTTAATCAAAAAAACTTACGGATTGCCACTTTAATCTATAAAGAAATGTAGACAAGAAAGTTTGAGGTCATACTGAATTGTCTGATGTTTGCAGGTTATCTGAGCATAGTTGAGACTTGTCATTGTTGAGCTCTTTTCTGGGGAGTCACATGTAAGTTTAATAGAGTCTTTCTCTGGAGAAACATCCGAGAGGCAGGAGTCCCACCCAAAAGTCTCCATTTGTGATCCATTTATTCTCACTGGTGTCTCATTTTTGGTTTTTGTTCCTGTAAGAATCCACAGCCAGCGGTTAAACACACCTAATCTCATGAGGAGGTGTTAAAAGACCTTACTACACTGTATAGTCTCTTTCCAGAAGCTGCAGATTCTCATGTCTATGTTTGCCTTGAGGTTTAAAAAGATTACAATCTGCTGTTGACACGTCATTTGAAAAACTTATCTAGAGGCACTATATTATTGACCTGAGAGGGCTTGGCTGAATTACTAGAGGATTAGGTCAGTGCATGTAGCCTCTGAGGGTCAATTCACAGACACGTTGACTGAGGAAAATTCGTTGATCTTGACATCTCCTGTTAATGGTGCAGAAACACACCATCTTCGAACCAAAGGACCATTCCCTATCTTTTTGTGTGTCTGTCTCTGTGGTCTTCTAAGCTTTAATTCGGATAACGTAAAAGCGGATGGACACCTTGACAATCTAAGTTAAGCATCCGTGACTTGTGGAGAAGAGTCATTGGGATAAGGGAGAGTGGGAAACAGTAATATCTTCCGTGTAGTGACTGAGAACTTGATATGTGTACTTACACACCATGACCACGTTTATTTTTGGCAGGTCTGCGATGGTACAGGCTGCAATTGGTGTTGAAGTGGCTAATCCTCCTAATCAGAAAGGACTGAGTCATGAGAGGATAATAAGGAAAGCTAGAATTTGATCTTTTCCCAAGAAAATGTCTGGTGCCTGCTTGTTGAACTTAACGCGACAATGTTAGGCTGTTGTAGCTGCCAGGTCACTTTTCTGTGTGGTTGCTTGGGTGTTATGATTCATTTATTGTGACATTGCTATGTGGTTGCTAGGGTGTTCTGGACAGCTGCTCTCTGGCACAAGCATAGAATGTATAAAAGATGGACGACACATCCCTATTTACTTCCACTGTAGAAATGAAGCCAAATCTTTCCAGACATGGCTGCTGACATATTGCTTCGATGATGTCATTCAGAGCCAGAGTCTGCACAGTAAAGGCGGCGAGGAATTGATGTTTCCTGATGTCTCTATCGCAAATGAACAAATCACGCTGCCACGCCATCTTTTAATAACATCTAAAAACGAACTTAGAAAAAAACACTTGAACATACCTCAGTGTTATAAGAAATAAAATGATGGAAATTGAAAATATTTGAAGTGTAATGGGGTATGCACTAATGGCGGTGTGCAGTTATGGCGTATTTTCACTAAACTCTCAGCCAGCTCTGTCACATCCAGCACACATAGCATCCATAGGGAAAAATGGCATTTTTCGCTTGGTCACTTCAAGATGCACCTAGGATTACGGTCAACAACGTGATTACCCAAACACTACGTCATACATCGATAACCAAAAAGGAAAAGGCCTTCAAGCTATACGTATCAAGTATCTTGAGACTTGATCACAGAGGCACTTAACAATGCTCAGCAGTAGTGCTATGATTTGAAAATTGTTTTTTTTAGTAAACCTATTGCTTGGTGAAAAATTACCCAAGCGATATGGGAGCGGACATGATTTAGCTGGCTGAGATTTTAGCGGAAGTACTGCCCTGTGTGCACATACCCCAATGTTTTAGCCCTTCCATTTATATAGGGTGGGGTTTAAATCACCAGGGGGCGATTCAATTGCTTTTGCTTCACTTTTTAGGTTGTGTGGAGTTTAAAGAGCCTTCCCTTAATTGTATTTGACATTTTGTTTCCATGATTTGGATTCTCCCTTAGTGTAAATCCAGATAGTTTCTGCGTGTTTCATCCTCTCGGAGGCAAAAAAACCCCCAACCCCTAACACGAGATGAGTATGAAAACACCAGCATCAACCAAATTTGAGAGAACGCCTCCTTTAAAAGACGCTTGATTAGAAAATTGACAATTCATATGCTAATTAAACCCTTCAGTTGTAACTTTGTCTCTTTTGATTCAATATATCAAAAATTTGGCAATAGGCATTGTTGATTGAACGTCCTGAAGTTGTCAATAATCAGAGAGAATAATCAGCTGCTGAAAGCAATTATAGTTTCAAGGCCTCCACTGTAATTAGCTTCAATCCATCACTAAAGCTGGTGTATACTTTCGATGGTGGGCCGTAATTATGAGCTGTCCTAGTGACTAGACTCATCTCACATTCTAATCATAGCCGAGCTTCCGAAACCCCCACCTGCCCTCATACAAGACTCTGTGACCATACTCTCATTTACACTGCACATTAATTTATGATTAAAACCCTCTCATCTTTAATAGCACTCAAAAACTTTTGTAATCAATACGTTTCTGATCATAATTATAGTGATTAAATATAGCAAAAGTGTCAAACAACAACCTTGTTATGGTGAATTAGAACCTTTAAGTAGCCCACGACGCAATTCACATCATTTATCTCTACCAGTGTGTTTTTATATTACCCAGAATGCCAGTTGCTTTTCATCTCCACTCTCTGTCAAACAATGACCTTTTCTTGCATTAGCCTTATTTTCAAGTAATGTCACACCATTTAAAAGCCAACATATGATCAATGTACACTAGATTGCCCCTTCAAACACTGCTGGACCCCTATTAATACTCCTACACGTAACATTCATTTCCTTTGACGTAAATATCAAGCCATGACTGCATTTCATGTCTTTTTATACACTTTAAAAAAGATTGTGTTGACCCAACAAAAAAATTAACTCAACCGTTTGCATCAATATTTTTGAGTTGTGACAACTTCTAACAAAATTAAACGGATAGTTCACCCAAAAATTCAAATTTGCTGTTTATTTACTCACCCCCAGGCCATCCGTGATGTAGGTGACATTTTGACTTGAGTAGAACAATAAAGAAGATTTTTTGCTAAATCCGCTGCCCTCTGTGCTTCATATAATGGGAGTATATGGGGTCCACCTGTCAAAGAGTTCCTAAAGCACATAATTCCAAAAAAGCGGCTCCTGGCGACATGTTGACGTCTTGTGAAGCGAATCGATCGATATTTTCATAAAACTAAATGTCATTTTTAATAATATTAGCCATACTGTACAGCCTCTGCACACGTCCCGATCGCGACACTCCCTTTCTGCAGGTGGCGCTAAACGCACTAGAATGCACTAAATACTACAAGAAGAAGATCGCGATTGGGAGGCTGTTTTTATCACATACATTGACAAATGGCACTTTTTTAACTTAACAAGTTATTTTAGGTACACTGTTCATTTTTTTTTAAAAAGGTAATATGTTTTTGAACAATATGCAATATGTCATTCTCATCTGATAATCATAATGAGATTATAAAGTCTTTGCTAAGCAAATGGGGACTTAAAGCTGAAGTGTGTGATTTCTGCACCAATAGCATCAATCAAAACAGAAAACTATGATGAATGTTTCCTAAACACTTCCTCTGTCTACCAATGATCGCAAAAGAGATTCTTTGGAGATAATTCATCCCCAAACACACACCATTGGTTGAGCCAACATTGTTTTGTTGAACACTCAAACATGTACATTGCATTTTTCTATTTGGCAGATGCTTTATCCAAATCAACTTCTAGTACATTCATGCTACACATTTTTACATTCACATACATTACTGTATGTGTGTTCCCCGGGATGAAACCCATGACCTTTGCGTTGACAATACAATGCTAGAGCAGTTGTCAACAAAATGTAACAAAAAGCATGTCACAGAGCCACAGCATTTACTATCATGATATTCACCTATGGAACGACTTAGAGTAGTCTCTGCATATGGGGTTGAGAAAAATTACTAAACAAAAAAAATCACATTTAGCTTTAAAATGATTTATAGATTCTGCTCTTTTTGAAAACTACTTTAAGATGATCATTGAGCAAGACGAAATGAAGTTGAACTAAATAACATGAAGACAGTACTAACATTCTATGCTGAGAAGAAATGGGAACAAAAAGTGCAATTGTAACCTTACCTGCAATATAGTTGATGACCATTAGCCCATATGATAAAGCACTCCACTGATGTAAATTGTAAAATAAGCATATAACAGCAATACGTTTTTAAATAACAGAAAGTTTAACAATGTTAAAACTGATCACCTGATCACTTTCATCATGAGATCTAATTCTTTTCCACAAACGGGTTGTGCTTTATTTTTTTGACAGACACAGAAATGAACTGTCACATAATAAACCAAACACCTATTTCAGTGAACATACTAGAGCATTAGACAGAGAAACATAGACACAAGTTTAAATAAAGCGCAGATTATTTTGTGTATTCTTGATGTACACAACAGTACAGAAGACATACATTGGTTGCGGTTTCATTTGATGTACCAATGTACCATGCATGAGCATTTTTGTCATGGGCTTTGATAAAAGTCTTCAGATAATTCTTATTTACATTGTTCCTCATAGTCGGCATAGGCATTCATTTTTTTGTCTTTATAAAATCATAAATAATATTTTCAGCTTCTTTATTTATATTTCCATTTGTTTATTTTTATTTACTATAGTTCCGCCTTCACACGTTCTCGAAGAAATAAACAGATTAGTGTCTATAAACGAATACTGAGATTTGTATACCTTTACATTGAAATTATGTAATTATGACATTCAGGAAACTGTTTGCATAAACAATTAAGTCTCTGTGGCAAGGTCCAATTTTCAATCATCTCAAATTTGCAGCATTTTTTCAATCGACAGTTTAGCACATTCACACTTCAAATCCAAAGAGAACACACACGCATGAACAGACACACTCCCAACCTTGCTTGAGGGGCTTTAGAGACTTAAATGTTGAAATCACACAAATAAATCTCTACTTTTACATTCATTTGAACCAGCACAGAAGCTCCATTTTCTGTAATAAGTTCTTCTGTCTCTGTGAATCCTTCATTTCACACTTCGCTGAATGATGGCACTAACCTCCTCTGAATGGATATCTGCCATCTCCTCTCCTCTATTCGTGAAGTGAATGATATCCTCAGCAGTGCAATATCTTTATGAAAGCTTTTCTGAACTCCACATTGAAAGTGGTATATATGATGGGGTTGACTGCGCTGTTCACGTATCCCAGCCAAGTAAAGGCATTGTACATCTCCAGCGGCACCACGCAGCTTGTGCAGTGAGTCTTCAAAATGTGAGTAATAAAAAACGGCAGCCAACAAATAATAAAAACACCTGCAATTGAAAAAATGAAGGTTAGGTATTCTGAGGTAAAAAAAGTGGCAGTCTGTGACTTTTTTGGCTGACAGTGATCAGTTTCTGAATGCAACGTAACCTCACCTAAAACAATAGCCAACATCTGAGTGGCCTTCTTTTCCTTATGCTGGGACCTTTTGCTCATAGGTTTGGGTGTCACCGTGGTTCTTGTTTTGCCATTGGGCAGTGCCTCTGTTTCAACCAGTTTCGCTTCTTTAGGGGACTCCTTGGCATGCCCATTTTTCTCATCTCCATATGGCTGGCATTCACCGTGGGAGGGCGAGGCATGGCTGGGGCTCAGGTTGGCAGGCAGATCAACAACCAAGGTGGACTGCAGCTTCTTTTTCTCTGGAGGACTGGTGCTTTTCACAATGTCCACCCCCACATCACCGCCCTGCTGCAATACTTCCTTTATAAGTTGCTAATGAAGACACAATTAGTTATATTGTATGATCACATCTCATAGGTCAAAGAACATAAACATGCAAAAAATTATATATTCATAATCTGACAGTAATTGGTGACCTTATGGCCTCTCATTAGTTATTTATATATGAAGTAGTTGCTAAATCAATGATTTGTCAACACAGGCAAGCTGACAACACAATGTATGACTCAGTAACAGTAATCCAACTATAACCCAACCATTGTGATATATGACTCACGGTAATCCAACTGTAATCGATATGCATTTTGTGGATGCAAATAACAAATGAAAAAATGAAAAAACTGATGCTTGACAAAAAGTCAGCACACTGTTGCTTCAGTAACAACTTATTGAGACGTAAGCAACAATACATTTTTATTTCTTTCGGTAAGCCTAATAAATTAATGCAGGATTAACTTTTGTCAAATTAAAATTAAAAAATGATTAAAAACCTCTATGTCAAACACAGTATAGAACTCTATTTGTAATTTGCACTAACTGTATGGCTACAATTTAATCATCATCAAAATTCAATGAAACATAAATACCGGCCATATTGTTGAGTGTAACATTAACATTAGCACTCATTATGCACGTTTATTAATGTGTGCCGTCGCTGTGGTTCCAAGTCTTTTGAAATCACGCAGGAGAAAATAAAACCATTCTACTGTCAAATTTATAACAGATAAACAACATTAAATAAATGTGATGACATTCAACGAATAATGAATTTAATGTTTAATGAACCTTGAAGGATTCACAAACATTTGTGCATTTCTAGTTGTGTATGCGTGAAAGAGTTTTTGTATCAATGTAGATCCAAATGTATTAGAATTATATGTCTGCTAGATCCAGATTTAGAAATTCCTAAGAATACTAATGAGACTAATTTATCAAGGCTTCGTAAACAAATATCATGGTACTTAGACCTCCATATGGACAGGTTTTTTTTTTTTGTGTAGATTATGGTGATTGATTTTGTAACTGCACCCCGCTCTCACTCTTACTGTGTCTAAGGGCACAGTGATAGATTATGTGTAATAGTGCTAATGTAGTGGTAGCTGTATGCTTTCAGCCACAAGAAACACATAATATTGTTTCACAGTAACTTTCATGTCTGGATAAAAGAGACTTACTGCTTTTTTGTTTTTGGCAGGCAAACCCCCATTTGTCTTTATGATAACTGTGCACAGTTTCACATCTTCGGGATGAGTGCATTTTTCCTGCGGCAAAGAATAAGAATTTGATTCAGCATGTGGTTAACGGTAACTTCGAAGCCAGCGTGGGGCCATGAAAATCATTTGCAGTTATATTTGGTGCCTCTTGACTGACACACGATGCAAATAATTCTGCCGAAGCACAACACTTCAACAAAATGGCCTGTGCTTTCTAGCACTATAAGAGGGAATGAGAAAGAGATTGCTTCAGTAATTTGTAAGTACCACAAAAAGACCTTGGGACCCTTTAAAACTAGATGGCTGAACTCATTGATCCAAAGTGGTCATTAAAACAGCTGGTGCAAGAAATCAATGATGAAAGAATGCAAAGGTCAGGGCAAAGAATAGTTTGCGGTTCTTTTGTATTGTGATGGAAACAGAATATGAAATGAGGGTAACTGCTATATCGCTTTAAAGTCTGTTCTGACACGTGGATTATACTGGGAATTCTGCTTCAAAAAGATCACAGCTAAGGGAAATTGCTTCTAATTGTTGTCACTGTGATGATTTGTTTTGTTTTTAATGGCTTTACTTTTACAGAGTCCGGTGGGTAATGCATATTCAGAGGTGCCTAAAGCTGTGACTCCATAACAAAATAACAAATATGCAATAGAGATGCTAAAATTTGATTGTCTAAAGACATAACTGACATTCATTCCCATAATGTGCATGCCTTAGCATATCAAGTTTTAAAGGGATAGTTCACCTAAAAATAAAATAGTTGTCATCATTTACACACCCTCCTTTCATTTAAAACCTATATAATTTGGTATAGCTTTTTTTCTACACAACACAAGAGAACATATGTGACCCTGGTCACAAGTGTCTTTTTTTAAAGCGGGCAGCAACGAGTGAAGTTTGTAGGCGTTTCTGGGCATTTTTGTTCGTGAATTTGCTGTATCCAAAAATATTATTTTATTATTTTTGTTAGTAACCGAACAATGGCAGTACCCATTGACTTGCATTGGTTTTATCTCCATACAACAGAAATGAATGGGTACCTTTTCTTCAAAATATTTTCTATACAAAGTAGTGTTAAGGAAGCTATATTACTTTTAACGTATAACACTAGAAAACACCATAATTTGGCTGTAAAACTATTTATCAAATGTTGCATATACAGTAACTGTAAAAGCAGCATTGGTTTGAAACTGCCTTCAGGCTGCAAAACATTGTTGCAGTACATTATCAGTATCACTACTTTTAGTTATTTACCACCCAACACTGCAAATGAGCAATAAAGATTGTTATATAGGACAGGGTTCAAAGGTCAGTGAAGGTTTTGGGGCCACTGTTAGTTATCCTGTCCTATAGTACTTGGCATTCCCCTCCTATTTCTATAATTAACATCGACAGCTGTACTCCATATTTCACAGCAATGAGGCAATTCTGTCTGTAAACACTCTGACACCAGCAGGGAATTCTGGGTATTTTCCCCGAGGCTAGCTTCCCCCGTGGTGCGTATCACCTTGAGAGGAGGATGAGCATCAGTGTCCATCTTCTGGCAGCTGCGTTTAGTGTTGACCCGTTTACGGCGCTTCCGGAGGACAACGTAGATCTGTACGTACACGAGGAGCGTGATGATGAAGGGCACGTAGAACGACATGATGGAGGAGTACACGACGAAGGCAGGGTTGGCGATCTCGCACACGGCTGCGTCACGTGTTGCTGAGGATTGAGAAAGACGGTCGTACGATTAATTATGTTTGCAAATGTAATTAGTTCAGTGGAGCACTTGCAAAATGTATTTCCCTCAACAATTGCAAATTAGCTCTATAGATTACAATAAGATTATAAACATAATGGAACATTCATAAGATTATGACAACAGTGCGAATCTGTAGACATAGCACATGGTTTCGTCATCAAACATTACCTAGTCAAAATATAGGCTCTGAAATTGTATTCACGTCCTCATTCAGGTAAAAAAAAAAGGCACAGGTCTTGTTTACATTTGTGCATCTGTTGGGTACATTTTCCCCAAGTGGCTTAATCTGCGTGTACGCCGGCAGCAACTACCAGCGACATGATGTCATTCATTTCAAAAGGCACTTCTATTGTAAATTGTATTACCTGTGTTATTTAACCCAAACAGCAGGGGGCAGGAAATAGCGAAAGAAAGCACCCACACCACGGAGATCATTACAGTGACTCGTCTCTTGGAGCTGTAGCGTGTGTTGTACAACATCGGCATGGCAACAGCTGTGTACCTGAGAACAGCCCAGAGGGAAGAAGATGAAGAGTGGGATGGATGGGAGGGTTAATTTAGACAGGCAAAAAGAAAGAGAAACACTTCACCAGATGTCTATGGGATTATCTTTCCGAAGCTTTAGGGGTTTTCTTAACGGTGTGTTTATATCAGTGCAAATGACTGAAAAATGTAAAGCAAAATGCATTAAAGACCCCATAAAATTGTTTCGATAAGCGCCTTTCTGGTTTGAAAGTAGGGATAGGATGTATGGGAGTATTTGATCGTTGTTGAACAAAAACCCTCGTTTATCTATATTTTGTCATTTTTTCAATCTATTCACATTTTTGCGAATTTCACATTGACTTTGTAATTCTTTCATGCAAATAGTTTAATTCACTCTCGGTGTGAAGTGAACACAACGTAAGTCTTTTTATTTCAATCAAAACACGTGAAATAGAAACCACAAAACTCTTATTTTGATGTCATGGGATCATTGGAACATCGCTCATTTTTCCATGAATATTTTTACAAGTGACTCAATTGATTTGTTTAAACAATCAGGATGCTGACACAGATGTAATATATCCCTTCCATCCCCCTACTCATCCACTGCATGATATCTGATTGGTCTATAGTATAGCTGTCATTTAATGTAATCATTACTCTATTTTCCCTGAACTAATAGGACACTCACCTGTCAATACTAATAGCGCACAGATTGAGAATGCTGGCTGTGCACATCATGACATCCAAAGTGACAAAGATGTCGCAATGGATTTTACTGAAACGCCACTCTCCCACCACCTGCAACACAGACACAAAACAGCATATAGGCCTATTATTTACTGTATAGTGGACAGCAAGAACAATACTTTGAAATGTGAAAGACTGGCAGGTAAATAAATGTATAAAAAGAATACAAAATGCATTGCAAATAATTTACAGCATTCGTTTGGTAGATGCTTCTATCCAAATGAACTTACAGATAATAATAAACCACAAATGCACTATGTGTGTTTACCCTGGGTTCAATCACATAGCCATTGCACAACTATGCCCTACCAATTGAGCCACTGGAACAAGGAGTAATGCCGTGGTCACACTAGACTTTGAGCGTGCGAAATTCGGTCGGATTGTGCTGCAAAAAAATGGGCAGGAGTGATTCCTTCATATTTTACATTTCTGTACCGAGACGTCAAGTTTTAAAGTTTTGATCTTCTATTGGTCTCATGAATTCACGTGACGCGCATTCGCAGGTCAGAGCTCACCAAACTTGAACTTTGCTACGCAGCGAAATATCTTCGGACAGGCTTGCGTTTCCGGTCTGATGCGTATGAATGGACGTCAATGGAACAAAAAGTCAAGTGTGACCGCGGCTTTATACAAAGAATACAAGAGAGGGATTTCAGCACAGATTTCAGCAACAGATGTTTCTCATAACAGATAAGCTTGTTTTAGATAACCATTCATGAAATGTGTTGCAGTGCCGGTCAACAATACAAATATGACAAAATGTTACAACAAGTTAGCTAAACTGATGTGAAATTGTTCATCCAAATTATTCATTTCAAATTATGTATTTGTAAACATATCATACTATTTATGAAGCATTATATAAAGTAGTAACTGTATGTGTATTTCACTGTCAGTTTTTGCTGAATTGAGTACAACTATATTTCTCCAGTGTTGGTTAAATTGCAATCCATATTAAGCAATATTTTGTTTGCAGAAGACAACATGCTTTTATATTGTCATGTTTTATGAAGGAAATATCCAGTGGTTTATACGCCATGCCTTCCATTTGAAATCCCTATGGCGATATGTATGAAAAGATTTGTAACAACAGAGCAACACTGCTGAGAAGGTATTAATGGACACAAATCTGTGCGGCGTTAAACATGCACCATTTCTATGAAATATTCAAGCTAGCAGTTTTACAGAGCAAGATATTACACTATCGCTCACAGAAATGCAGGCCTAACTGCACATGAGAGGTGATTTTGATTTGAATAAATGTAGCTATTAGTGTAAATGGGATTTTAACACAACAGCGTGTGCTGAATTCTCTCCCTGTAATTGTACTACATTATATAGAATGGATATAAATTCATTACATTATACTTGATATATTTCACAATTCATATTTATCAATAACAGAGTTTGAAATAAATTCTATCAGTTGTTCATTGCTCTTAATTAATGCCTAAATGGATATCACCTTTCCACTTAAGTGCATTCGACATGCACTTAGTGGAGCTCTTGAGCTCTTGGTATGAATAAATAAAGAGGTACTTAATTTACAAGGTGAACTGTATTTGAAGAATAGTATGCTAAGTATAGAATCATACACTGCAGCTCATGTTTACATGGCAGAATCTGTAAGTTGTCTAAACAGCATTTTTACAAAATAAAAGATCATATATGTTTTCTTAGATTTCTTATATTTTAGGCCTGAAGAAGCTCAACCCGAAAGCTGAAATTCTAAGCTTTACAAAGATACCAAATTTGAGAAATTAATTTCCAAAGAGCGGCATCAGTAAGCCAAGTTTGTAGGCGTGTTTCCGGCCTTTTTTTTGCTGCATACACTCTTCATGGGACACGATCTTTACTTAATATATAATATAAATTGAAAAAGAGATTCTGACAGGGGTATGTAAATGTGTAGTTTCTAGCCCATTTGAATAATTTTTTATTTGTATATTGATCTTGTTTTGGTCTGGTTTGAGCACAGGTTATGAATACATTTACATGCCAATATGCAGTCCTTGTTTAGAGAGACATTTCCCAAGCACTCAATTTAGATTTGTAGATTGACTGAGACTGATGGGTCCAGTGGAGTAATGGCTTGTTGCAGGTGCTGTAATTGGGCCAGGTTACTTACTAATATGAAATACAGAAATGTCTACAGCCAAGTAAATGCACTTTCTTTTTAAGTCTTTCATTGTTAAAGACTTTAAAAAGGTCAATACTGTTATTCTAAAATCAAAGTTTTTGCTATATTAAATAGAAGACTTTATTAGCACCGAAGTGGCACCATATTAACCAGATACAGTTGCTACCAAGGGAACAAGGTAGGAAGACCGAGCCAAATGCAAGATTTTCCAAAACAACTCTATTAATAAGCACAATATTCAGCCTGGCGAGAGTCCTCTGAGTCTACATGTGCTTTCTTCTTTATCTTAGGAGACATAAAGAATAGATCTCTGCCTCTTATCATTGCAACCTGTCAAATATGATTTACCCGTCACTTCCTTCAACAGCAGATTCTAGAATCTCCTAAAATCGCCAGAACTGTCAATCAACCTTCAAAAGCATCACTTTATTCCTGTCATCTCAAAAAAACATTGTCATTCATGCAAATCACTTAATTTGTCTGTGTTATTTTAGCACCAGATTTCGCAAAAGATTATGCAAATCAAGGAAAGGTGCGAACACGGCCAAAAAATGTGCTGAAACCAATTTGCACGCTGCAGTTTCCCAATTTGCCGGACAGTTCTGGAGGACAGTTGTGGAAGACTCAGCAGACTGCTGGAGTCTGGTACAGTCTATCTACTGGGACTGTACAGGATCACAACTGTGATTCAAGCATCTGAATCAGCTCTTTAAATGCTGAAGGTTGTCTACATCCCGCATTCCTATCCATCATTTGACTGACAATTGATGGATTGCTCCAGTCATGGTTATCAGATGCTAATGCAAATGTATTTTTTAAACACAATTCTGCAGATAGCGCCTGGTTAAACACTGCTAATGCTTATTGTAAATGTAGAACGTCCACTGAAAATTCTTGTTTATGGTGCTTATGGCCCTGGGTTAAACTGATTCGTGGTTCGCTTGTGAAAAAGACCTTTTGAATTTGACCTTTTGTCACCAAATATTATTTTCTGGTGGAAAGTATGCTTTTTCCTTTTTATTGCATTCAATATTCTTATATCTGTTTCCTTATTGTGAATACTGTGTTTAGGTAGATACTCTGCTTATCTTTGGAAACCCTCTTATGGATGTCCCTTTCAGAGAGAAAGAAATGATGTAGGCTTACATTTGGGAGAAGTCATTGATTTGACGTTATCTCACTGCCTCAGCCTGGAATGCTTATAACCCCATCATTTATGTATGAAAACCCACAACCAACTTCCAGCGCTTTGTGTAATATCATCACTGTACTTAAAATTTTTACTAAATCACACCCTGTCAACATAAGTCACCATTCATTTTCTCTGTTCTGTCACTAATTCTTCCCTTCTGCTCAACACAAATCCCATTAACTTGGCTGTAGTTTTATAAACCACTCCCGACATAATTCATCAGCTTTCCACTTCTTTGCTCCACATCATTACTGGCACACATCACTGTGAGAGCATGTCTGCCAGCGCACATCTTTGTGTAGTCATTCATTATTTATAGATAAAACAGGGACGGTACTTCTTTTGCAATGCAAGGCTCTCCACTTCCATGGACGGCTGAATGCGGTGTATCTGATGCACTGTCAGAAATACTGCAGAGTGATTGAAGACCTCTATCTTACATGCAGCAGCCACATGTTCACTTTATGTTGTGCATAAAGTCAGAATGACTGTTTGCATTGTCTATAAATAGCACTGACCACAGCACACCAATATTATTTAACGAATATAATAATACTGAATGAAACATTTGTGTGACATGTGTACTCCAAGATCTTTCATTGATACATTTTAACAATATGTTTTAATAAAACATGGTGTTACCATGGTTCCATATAAAAAAATAAAGCACCATAATACTCTAAAATAATATCTACCTCTTATGCTCTTTCTATAGAGGGCTAAATTAATAACTTCAAGAGTATTGTACTTCAAGAGACAATGGCAATGTTCAACCCAACTAGGCTACAATAAATCAAGGTATTTAAGGGTTGTTTAATTTAGTTGACACACTTATGACAACTGAGTCAGTTACAATGAAAAGAGATAGCCGCAGTCTTTTCTGTGTATGATGATATAAATATAGCCTTTTCATATGTAAATGCGGCACTATTCACTGTCCAGGAACATAGAATAGGGGCATGATTAATATTTCTGGTCCAGCATTACGTCAAAAAACCTCTAGAATACGTTACAGAAATAATTCAGTCATTCACCTTAAGCAATATTGTGAATCACATTTCACAGAGGTTAAAAGAGTAACCCTGCAAAGAGCAGCCAAGGGGCAGTTTCACAGACTGATGCAGAGTTCGGGCAGTTGTATAATATAAGACATGACCAATGTGCCATGATACCAAGCGGGTGCAGTCACAGCACTATTGGCTTTATTTTATTTGACTTGCTACACATGAAAATTTTTTTTCATTTTGCTTGTTGTCATTTAAAGGATCAGTTCACCCAAAAATGAAAATTCTGTCATCATTTACTCCCCCTCGAGTTGTTCCAAATCTGTATACATTTCTTTGTTCTGATGAACACTATATTTGGAAGAATGCTCGTAACCAAACAGTTCTTGGCCACCATTGAGTATCATAGCAGGAAAAATTACAATGGTAGTCAAAAGTGCCCCAGAACGGTTTCGTTTTTTTGCATACTTCAAAAAATTGTGTTCAACAGAACAAATACATTTCTCCAACTTTGCTAGTCAGTGGTGACCAAGAACTGTTTGGTTACAAGCATTCTTCCAAATGTCTTTCTCTGTGTTCATCAGAACAAAGAAATGTAAACAGATTTGGAACAACACGAGGGTGAGTAAATGATGACAGAATTTTAAATTTTTTGGGGGGTGAACTGTCCCTTTAACTTCAAAGCAGTCTGACCTGAAAAACGGCGTAATTCGCCAACATTTTCAGCATTATTATCATAATGTCTGGTTGATAATGCCATCAGAGCGAATGCCAGCGTGATGGTATCAAGCCGAGGTAATAATGCACGCAATAATGCACAAAACAGTTTGCTTCAGCTTTAATGCACAATACAGTAAATGTACTATAAATGTCAAGTGGTGATTATCTCTAAAAATCTAGTATAGGGAAACATTGATGTTGTGTTGCAAGAAAACAACAAAATGACATAGTAGTTAATTTGCATTTGATGTAATTTGTTGTCATTGGAAGCATGTGATGACCTACTGAATAAATGGAAGCTAATACACAATAATTACCTGGGTTATTATTTTGTGAAATTTACAAAACAAACTATGAGCATACAAGGTGTTCTTTATAAATAGTAAGAATAATTGTAACAGTGCATGACAAGTGCATCATCTTTAACAGTTAGGGGGGTGGGGAAAACCAGTAAAATGAATCACTGTAACCCTCTGTGCATCCTTTCGGCTCATTTAGCCTCCTAGTTCCAGTGGAACCTTTTTGGAGCTACAAATTATAGTCTGAGGTGCAATATGTTTCAAGGACAAAGCACAGATCAATTGCCTGGCAGTCGGCAATCACACAACCAGCACAAAGCCAGGCGGTGCTGTGTGCATTGTAAACCAAAAGCTGTAAGGCACCAGCTTACAGGAGTCCCTGAGGTGCTGTTAGCTTGTCAAGGCCATTATCCAATTAAATTAATTCAACAGCACATCTTTAAACAATAAGACACCTGAATCATGTCCTCCAAGTGTTTAAAAGTCAACCTTGTGACTCCTTTTTGTGACACGCAGTCAACATCCCGCATATGCGGCTCCATATGACACAATTAATGTTTCTTACCTCAAGATATACTACCCAGGGCATGACTAATGTGGCCACGAGAAGATCCGCCACCGCCAGGCTGACAATGAGGTAATTAGTGGTGGTCTGCAGCGCTTTCTCTCGGGACACTGCCATACAGACCAGCACATTGCCAAACACGATGACAAAGATGAGGAGCGTCAGGAGCATGGCATAGTAGTTATACTGATGCTTGGCCTCACAGCTCGTGCTGTTGAGGGTCCCAGTCCCATTGTCATAATAAGTGTCATTGTAGGGATACTCCGTGAGGAAATCCATGAGCTGTGCGGCCAGGGAAGATGTCTGAAACTGAGAGACATAATTCACTGTCAGTGAAGCTGAAAACAGCGGATAAACAAAACCCAGAGGAATATCACAAGTTGCTTTTTTTTAATTTAATTTTTGTTTTATAAAAAAATGTAAACCATTTCTGTGGTGCTAGCATCACTAAGTAAATTGAAAGACATTCAATTTGATTTATATAGCGCTTTTCGCAGTGTGCATTGTTCCAAAGCAGCATTACAGGAGAAAAGGAAAAAAAAACAGAAAAAGGGAAAATACAGTACAGTGCATGCTTTTGTAGAACAAGCAAGATCATTCTAAAGAGCGATATTAACGGAATTTACCAAACATTAAGCTAATCTAATATAAGCAGTCTCCCGGTGAGCAAGCAAACATGGCCCTGTGGCAAGGAACCCGAACTCCAATGACGAATAAATGGAGAAAACACCTCAGGACCAGTCTCAGTCGGGAGGACCAGGTCTCCTCTGACATGTTACAGCTGGACTCAGTAACTTTGATTAAAAGATTACTGAGTAAATGTTTATGAATAACAGGGAGAGCTTATAGTTGTGATTTAGGTAAATAACATTTTTTGAAACTGTTTAGATCTAATTTTGTGATGAGTCAATGTGGCTGGTCAGAATGGTAAAAACATCACAAAATCACACAAAGCATCCGAGTAAAATATGCCTGGAACATGCACAAAACAGTTTTATCTGTAAATATGGTCTACTGCTTCCAGCGAGATTTCTTAGTATGCATTGGATATAAACTATTCTATCCCATTATGCCCTGGAAGCTGAGGAGCCACTTAAAGTTATTAAATCAAAACAATGGAAATCATTTTTATTTTTCTAACTGAGGACATACTGTAACAGTATGCAATTTCAAACAGATTGTTTATTGTTAGCACTGCATATTTGACTGAGACTGGAGAAAGTGATTTAGGGTATTTTCACACTTGGTCCTTTTCAGGGGTCTGAGCACAGTTCGCTAGGTTTTGGGCCCATATGTGAACACAGCAAACAATCTCAGACCCCTTTAAAGCGAACCGAACTGAGACCATCTCAGGAGGTGGTCTGAGTACGGTTCGCTTTCATTTTATGGTACGGTTTGCTAAAAACACTTGGGTGATTTTTGGTGATAAGTACAGTGTGAACATAAAAAGAACTGCCCATTTTCATTTGGTCCACCTCTTGGTCCACTTTTGAGGGTCTGGGTTCGTTTTTTTTAAAGAGGACCCAAGTGTGAAAATACCCTTAAAGTTAAAAAAGAATTACACATTTTCACACTTCAAGTCTCTTTCAGCTTTTTCAAATGTTACTAGGAAACATACAGTAAAATTAGAAGCAAATTGCTAACATACCGAATAATGATTCAACTAAAATCTCCAAGCGGCCTTCAATATTTAAGTGCTGTCTTAGATCTTTCATTTTAGAAAAGTGAAAGTCGCAGAATTCTACAGAATTTCACAGAATATAATTGCTGTCAGATGTATCCGTGAGTTTTCACTCCCACTGACAGGGGGTAAGCTTAAAAAAATAAACATTGGTTTAATGTGTAGACATTTAAAGTCACACAGTTGCCAGTCTTCTGTAAATGTATGAGTAAAGGTTCAATTTTATACAGTAATGAAAGTGGCTGGAAGCTGAAGAAAATCATTTAATGTCAATGGGGAATCACATGCATACTGACAAAACGTGTGTGACATCAAGCTTTCTAAGTTAACAAACGCCATGATGGCTTCATTCAGCCGATGGTGTCAGAATCCCACCCATCTTGATTTGCTTTGTGTAATATTTGAAGCGCCCACATTAAAGAAATACATCTTCCATCCTTCTTCGAAACCTCATAACGCTGGACGGCTGCTGAAACAGGATTGATTTTCTCTGTGAATAGTGGCATAATAGCTGTCTTGTATTGATTTGGAATTTACACAGCAAGATCTATTTCTGCTCTGAAATCAACATCTCAAAGTGACAGACTGCAGCAGGGCTGTCAGGCCTAAAAATAATTATTCTATAAAAGCAATTTGTGCAGCTGAATGTTTCTATAAACATTCATACATTTCCTATTTTTGCATACTGTCTTTTATATGATTTATGTTTCATGAATTGTTTCATCATTGTTTACTGTTACCCTTTAAGAGGTTGTTTCTATAGTTACCATCTTCATAAACATGAAATTTGTAGAATTTTCGTTTGAAAAGTCTCGGTCAAGTGCTTTGCACACATGTGACCTCTGATCTAACATGTCACTACCTCCTCACACAGGTCTTTCTAACACTCACCTTTTTACGCCTGTATATTTGTCTTTAAAATAAGACACTACATTTTAATATCCTCATAATCTTATCTCCTGTCAAACTCACTCACCAATAATGAAATACTTTCCTGTAATGACAAGTTAGCACACTGGGAAACCATATGAACTATAACACGCTCACAAGTGATAATGGACAAAGTGTAACGAGCTGAGAAAATTTACACAAATGTTCAATCATCACAGATAGAAAAAGTGAACAAGCGAAAAGCAAAACAAATGACCTTTTACGAAAACAATCTCAATTGTTATAGCAACAATCTATATTCATTGTCTTCCACCCATGTCCAACATCACCTCTGTAGCTTAATGTGTGTGTGGGACTAAAGACAAGGCCCAGTGGACCCAGTGAAAGCCTCTGATTGATGCAAACAGCGACACAAATGATGTCTGTGTCAAACACAGCAGAAAGCCTTCTCCATTTTGTTATGACCGACTCAAATCAATGAAAAACTTTGAACACTTGCCCAACTGAATTACTTGGTTTGGTTGTTTTAAAGGTATATAATGTCACTCAGGATGTTTGTTATCAAAAGGAAATAAAAGGAAATCTGACACAGATGTATGCAATAGAAAGAAATATGCCTTACATGTGTTGATAACTAATAACTAATAAAAAAGTTGAATAAATAAAATGGCATAAAATATTGCAAAAAGAACACAAGAATTGTCTGATATTATACCTCAGACAGACACTGCTCACTTTTTTGTCTGTTCGGCACTTTACTTGTTTCCCAACGTTAAATATGTCTTAAAGGTGCATTGTGTAATATTAAGGAGGATCTATTGACAGAAATGCAATATAATATACATAACCATGTCCTTAAAGGTGCAAAAAGACCTTGCATAATGAAGCGTTATGTTTTTATTACCTTAGAATGAGCTATTTCTATCTATATACATCACCCTAAACATTTCGTAGTTATCTGCTTTGGCAAAGAGGCGATAACGTGACAACATCTTTGTCCTGTTTCAGCCACCGTAGTGCTTCGAAAGGGAGGGGGAAGCGGAGGAGTGAGCCAGTAGTTGCAATTTGCAACCCCAACTATGCTGCTAAAATCTCCACCTTTAAAATAATCTTAATTTCTTTAGTAAATAACAATATATGAGATTATTCAGCATTTATAAAAAAAATGTTTCATAATATAATATAAATAAATGAATAAAAAGACCAGAGGCTATGGTCTGTTTACATTTGACCTTTAATGCTTACAGTTAATGTAAACATGTATACAGTTAATGCTAAGCCATGAGTGCCCTTGATCTAAAGTGTGATTGACAGGAAAGTGCGTGTCAGTGCTCCAGGCCAAAAGCATGTTCTCTTATCAGGGTTCGAATGCTGCTTCTCTTTACTTTGCCTCATGGGAAATCTAGGGTAGGACAGATGTGGATTAAGCTTTTGAAATAAAACTATTGCTGGGGTGGAACAAGATGATTCAGTCTGCGTTAGGTTACAATTAGCCTCAAACATCTAGTGCCGATCAATATCATGTGACACTTTGACTTAACAAAAGTGGATTTCCTCTCGCACAGGCGATCTCTGATATTTCTATGCTCTCTGATTGGCTGTCCAGTATATCTTGTCTTGTTGGATACAGTATTAGACAGGTTTCCTTAGACAACGAGATGTATTTCAGTACAGCATGCAGTATGATTGAGATCTCAAAAAGGGTTATACTGACCCCAGATAAAGCACCTAGTATCAGAAAAGCACAGTGGACCTTGATGCAGTAATAGGACAGTATTGACACTGAGGATAAAGAAAAAGCAATTTCATTGTCATTTTCCTCATATCCGCCCACCCCTACAATAAAAGCAGTCTTTTTGTGATACACACTTGAACGTATGATGGTGGAGAAAGATTGTATTGCAATTTCTGCAGGCAAAGCATCATTCAGGTCTATCTCACAGCAACCAATATGTGTAGTCAGTAGCATTGGTCTCCTAGGATAGCTATATTGCAGGAGGGAATGATGATATAGACTGTTCTAAAATAAACCAAGGACTTTTTCAATGGGATTGAAACAGTATTAGCGAATTTGACACCAAATGTGTGGACCTCTGGATAAGCAGTGTTACTGTGTAAATGTCTGTGTAAATGTTTCATGTTCATATATTAGTTTAATATGCAGACACAAATAAACTCTTAGGTTACCATAAATTACCATAAATGTGTTAGGAAACATTGCACTGTTTTAATAATTTTATCATTAACAACCAGAAATGAAAATTATTTCCATTATTTTTAATTATAACAATCTGTTGTTTGTTTGAGCGCTTTTCCACCATGGGGCCGAACCGTTCTAAGCACGATCTGGAGCAGATACTGTCATGTTTCCCCATGAGCCTGGCTCGGCACGGCACGATCACAAACCGCTCTCATCTCGGAATTCATGCTGATTCGTGATCGCCACCCAGGATTGGTCACTTGTCGTAGATATCATTTTCACAGATTGAAAAATAATAAAGTTAATTTAGCAAAACCGTACCGGCTGGCACGGATTGGCGTGATGTGGAACGGTTAGGCAAAGAGAGAATAAATCGACGTGATGGTGGAAAAGCACTCTTTGTGTTGTGTTTGTACTGCAAACAGTGCTAACTATAAAGATGAAAGAAATCATTTGCTAAATGACTAAAAGGATACTAAAATAATCATTGCTGACTTTACTGCTCATTTATGTCACAACAAAACAGAGATCCCCCACTTGCACCACACACAAATTCGTTGTCCCTGTATTAAATAGCATGAAAATTATCACAGATTATTTAATGGAAAACCAAGCTTAAAGCCACTTTGTTAATTGTTTTACTTGCATTTTAAAGGGCAGATCTGTATAAACAATGCAGTGACCTTTGCTTAAACGGGTCCTAAAGCAAGCCACAAGTATATGAAAATGTTAGCGTAT